>JAWQUS010000002.1:2500000-3750000 GCA_036365455.1 Macrosoma leucophasiata | reverse complement strand
ACTGGAGCTCTACCAATAGTTTCGAGGCAGCATTATGGTCCACCTCATCGGGCAAATCGTAAGCTCAAATCGCTTTCCGAGTAAATATTTGAGTAACTGCTTATAGGAAAACCCCTGTAAGTTGGATCTTTGGCTTAGGAAGTTGCTGGAGAGGATACTATATATGCGATAAGGGGGGTATAACTGACGTCATCGGATAGTGATAACCGGTATGACGACTCACGAGTCGTATAGGTCGCGCCACGTAAAAAGAACGCTGGAAGACAGTAGAAGGGATGTGTTCGCGCATCGGTACACTCGCGCACGAAAGTACTAGCCCTATTAGTTTATTTTTGATCTAGCTTTCGCTTGCGGTTTCGTGTATTGGTAGGCAGATTGAAAACGCCGCACCTCATACTACCAAATAAATCGTCTACTGCGCAGCTTGACCGCCAGCGTTCTTTTTACCTGGCGTTACCTATACTAAGGTCAAAGCTAGTATAAGTAATAGTGGGTCGCGAGTTATCGATAAGTACTGTTTAGACTAACCACCCACATGATTATCAACGCCGTGTTTACAAGACCTCTTAATTTGGTACAATGTTAATTTGGTAACCAAATACTGTTCCATCCCACTATTTGTACCTCATCGTGGGAAATTGGAGGCTTAAAAGATAGAGTGAGTAGATTTTTGCTGTTACATAATTACGTAGTCCCAAAGATGTAGGCACTAAATTAATTTAATTTTATCTGTATTTCGATGTTGAAAATAAACATTTTTATGTGGTGGCTATCGTGTAGATCTATAGCTGCAGTTGTTATTTAACATCTATGTGAACTACAAGCTTCTTTACCATTTTCATCACATAAAATAACCGGGACATTATAGTTCCGAACACTACCATTCGACGGCAGATAGATCAGGTAATCTCGAGTCCGTACACTGAAATTCCACCACTAGTTAAACTCTTCACATGTATGGCACCTTAATAACTACTAGAGTCAGTTTTAAAGCACCAGGATCTAACCGGTAGTGCTAATCAGAACACAACAAATGATTAAATGACCAATGACAAGAAGTTTATTAAGGGCTTGGCCGTGTGACATGTGAAGGGAATTCGTCACAGCGGGAAATAGTCGAATCGCTATTTTTCAACCAAGCCCTTTGTTTTACTTCATTGCCCTTGAGTATTATTCCTAATTAATTAATAGACAGGAGGGACGGACAGATATACGTATGTATGTATGTATCTTCACGCCAAGTCCCTAACGGGGTAGGCAGAGAGTGTAGAGCGCCAGATATCCCGGTTCTGACAAACCTCTCGTGCCTCGTCTACCTTCATCATTCTCTTCATACATGCACGCCGATTCCTAAGACTTTTGACCCCACCATCAGACAGAACTCGACCTATTTGGTCATGGTAGGTCAGCCTTGGTCTTCCTGGGCTTCTGCAACCATCCACATTCGCATTGTATATCTGTTTAGTCATTCGCTCATTCGACATTCTTTCTATATGCCCGAACCATCGGAGCATGCCTTTTTTCATTTTTACACCGATACTATCATTCACACAAAGTCTCTTTCTTACATCTTCATTACGAACGCGATCGGTGAGTGATACACCGCAGATCTTGCGCAAAGATCTCATCTCGACCGCGTTCAACTTACTTTCATGCTCTTTCCTGCATACCCAGATATACGTAAGCACATAATTTAAGTTATAATTATAATTATGTGACCGCGCGATGTCGTAGGTATGTATATACATATATGTATCTTCATGCCATTTCTTTGTACAGCTCGGTAATTTCCGGCGCAGAGGCATAACACCTAATGCCTTAGGAGTGGCAACGCATCTGCATTTTGACCTCTGGTCATTGTGTGGGTGTCTATAGGCTGCAGTCATCACTTAACATCAATGTGAACTCCATGCTTGTTTGCCACTTCAAGTAAATAAAAAAAAATCCCTAACGGGGTAGGCGGAGAGTGTGGAGGGCCAGATATCCCGGTCCTGACACACCTCCCGTGCCTCATCTACCTTCATCATTCTCTTCATACATGCACGCAATTTCTAAGACTTTTGACCCCACCATCAGACAGAACTCGACCTTTTTGGTTATAGTATGTCAGTCTTGGTATTCCTGGGCCTCTGCAACCATCCACATTCGCATGTCGTAGGTAATATTTACATCGCATCGTGTTTTTTTGTGTTCTGTCCCCAAAGGGTAAAAATGGGACACTATTAGTAACGAAACGTAACGTAAAAAAAACGTAACTTCACGCCTGCAATCCCCGAAGGGATAGGCAGAGGTAAATACATGCATTCAATCATACATGCAAACACCCACGATTCGCCAGTTACGTTTTGGCCCATGTAACACACTCTTACCAAAAGTAACAATATAATAAATCTCTAGTATCAGTTACTTAACCCAGTTTGTTTTTGCTTTATTTAAAACGTTACAAGGCATCTTACGTGAATTTTGCTACAAAAACTTAAACCCAACTAATATTTCAAGCGATAAAGCTCGAGTTGAAGTGATGACGGGAGCGTCTTGTGGATCGTGGAGCACTTGTAACTATACGTACGGTGAATCCCTCTACAACATTGCTGCCGGTACTATTTAAACTCACGATATGGTAATTTCCTTCGAGTTTAACATTTTAGTTCGAGTTCGAGTTCGAGTTTTGATTTTGAATGATTATTGGAAGTCCAGGGAAGGTTTAAAAGGTAGAAAATATGAAGAAATTGAAGGGAAATAGTAGAAACTACAATTTTATTTTCCCATACAAACAGTCCGTATATATCAAACGTTTGACACATTATTTCATTGTGATGAGGCAATACGAAGTTTGCCGGGACAGGTAGTCGTCAATAAATTCATGCAGTTCGGTATGCATGCAACTTAGGATTCTTTTATTATTGGATTTTGGGTTTTTTATTTTATCACTTTCAGGCATCTGGAAACTACTAGACGCTTTTTTGTGTTAGATTTTGTTGGAGAACTTAATCTGAAAATTGACATTTAAATTAAAAACACAGCATAGCGAAGATCGTTATCGATTTATTATACAGTCTTAATTGTAATTAGCGCATCACCTCTTGCAGGCAGCCTCTCTACATCAATCCCAACAACATCTTGTTCTACGACATTTTAAAATTAATAAAAAAAAAATAAGTTACTCTCCTAATTCCACTACAAAATTTCTGAGATTAAGCTCGAGTTGAAGTGATGACGGGAGCATTTTGTGGAGCGTGGAGCACTTGTTACTATATGTACGGTGAATCCCTCTACAACATTGCTGCCGGTACTATTTAAACTCACATTATGTCAATTGCCTTCGAGTTTGACATTTTAGTTCGAGTTCGACTTTTAACATTCGAGTTGGAAGATCGTTAGTTCTTTTTTGATATTTACGTTTGAGTTACACTTTCCGTTCGAGTTCGACATTTTAGTTCGAGTTCAATATTTACATCCGAGATCAGCAGCGCTGGCAATACATTTTATTATACAGTCATAATTGTGTACCGCATGTCGATATCGTTGTGAATGATGAAAATATAATAAAATGATTGAAATATCTAGTTTTTATGTAGATGTTTATATGGTACAGTATTCACTTATCATCGATGTGAACTGTATGCTTATTTGCCACTTAAAATATAATAATAATGGCAACCCTTGAAACGTTCCACTGCTGGGCATGAGACTCTCCCCTTTTTGGAAGGAGGCACCACGCTGCCCCAATGCGTGTTGGTGGAGATACGGGTTAGGGGCCAACACGTTGTCGTATGTTTTAAAACCGCCCGATAAGGCCTCCGACAAGGTTTAACGATTGCTGTCTATAAATAGCAACCTGACCGAGTTCTTAATATGCCCTCCGAAGCACAGAAACGCGCATTTTAATTTGCCACTAGCGGTCACGCATCACACACCCGACCGCGCCCGTATCGCTTAACCGAGTAGATCGTTTACGATCTAAACCAGCCGCGGGGCCATGCGCTCTTAAAATATAATTTAAAAATCTCGTACTTAATTTTTAATCGAAATCCCTTAGTATCGCGAAAGAACAACGTAATCGCTAGTTTCGAACACACTCAAAACTTAGGTGTACCGGTTAATATCGGTATACGAGCACTTCCGTGCACTCAACTTTATGAGTGCTATTAAAAATACTAAATTGCAATCGCTGTTTTCGATTTTCGAGCTCAAGGAAATTTTAGAAAATAAGACTGAAGCTACTCATGTCTCTAGTTAGCTATAAAGAACAATAATAAAAAATCTATGTAAGTAAGGTCATCGTAATCCTTTGAGCAGAAAGTCGTCCACTGTTGAACAGAAGCAATGATTGCCACAACGAACGGACCTGGGCCGCCCTTAAAAACAAATAAAAATAAAATACGCTTACACTAACAGCCCCACAGTCCCATCGAACTCGCGAACCTTCGAATCAAACGGTTATCTCACACCGCTGGACTAACCGGGTTGTCGAATTCAGCGATTGCCCACAACTGTCCTGGGAAGGTTCCGTTTCCCGGGTTATCAGAGATAATGGTGTAAAGTATTTTATCTCTGGTTCTACTAAGATTTTTCCATTTTCTGGAAATTTCCCAGTACCTCGAAGTTTGGTAATGTGCCCGGAGATGTCAACAGGCTCGCCACCTGTTACATGGGCCAAAATGTAACCGGCGAATCGTGTGTGTTTGCATGTATGCTTGAATGCATGCATTTTCCTCTGCTTACCCCTTCGGGGATTACAAGCCTGAAGTTACGTAGTTTATATCATATTTCTAATTTCAACACAGCAAAAGTCAACCAACAATGATAATGTCACAAATACTTCACCAAAGTTATACTCATAAAGGCAGTCTTTTTAATATCATCAAATTGCAAGATAAAAAGCCAAAGTTTTGGATCCCATTAAGTGGCTGTCACTTAACAATGAGACAGAGGATTACGAAGTTAAATAAAAAACCTTCAGTTCGCTCTAATAGGAAAAGTTCGGACTGTCATCGTACTTTGAATTTCTCTATTTTAATAGATCATTTCGGTCTCTGAAAAACATTATTGAAAGTTGAACATTGAGTTCATCGAGAGGGCAATGAAGTAATTAAGTTGCTGTACTTAGACGATGAGATAAATTTAAAAAAATACCTTTACACTCACAGCCGCACACTAGGAATAAACCTGTGTCGTGGGTGCCGTTATACACACAAAACAACAACACGAACACCCAGACCCGAAACAAATATTTGTAGGCCTGAATCGAACCCGAGAGCTTCGGTTAAAACGATCGTCACATACCGCTGGACTGAATGGCTCGTCAGACGCGATAGGATTATAGATATGAATGTATGTATGTACCTTCACGCCAGGTCCCTAAAGGGATAGGCAGATAGGTATATTTATCGTAAATCGGTTAAAATCAGAAAGGCAAAGAAAAATTGTCGCTCGGTTGACTTCGGTAGATTAGAGGTTAAGCGGCTGGACGGGTTATCCTGAATTCGCAGATTCCATTCCTGCCCCAACTCAAATTTTTCTTACCATTTTTTCTTTTATTTTTGAAATTTGCGCGCATATGTTTCTTGCGAAAAATAAAAATATTACAATTATTAAGGGTATCTACAGACATCTTAACGATATTGTATCAACCGTAAAGTCTATCATATTATTATCTGTTGTATAGGTACCTAGGTATTAATTAGTTATCATTGGATGTAGTTCACCGATCCTGAATCGGTTAAAATCAAAAAGAAAAAAGTAAAACTTGGCTTGTCGGTTAGGGATTTTGGTAGCTTAGTGGTAAAGCGACTGGACTGGTTAAATCATAATTATCAAGGATGTTCTAAAATTAAATGTTAGTCTGTATTCTAAATGGAAAAGCTGTATTATTGGTATAATTTTAATTCAGTCAAAAAAATTAAGTACGTAGGTACATCGTTCAGAATTATCTATTATACCTATACATTTTTACTGGCGATAGAGTGAGGTAGCTCGAGGACTTGGGCACCATCACACCATCTATCACTAAATTAAAGTATTCAGTACCATACTGTTTCGTTTAGGCATCCTCCACATTAGATGTGCGCGTTCGTCGGGCGTGCGAGAAGCTCAAGGCGCTTCGTGAGCATCACGTTTTACTGCCTTGCGTCGCTCACACGCCCGGTGAATACACACGCCTAATGTGGGTGAAGCCTTAGATGGTGTTTTATGCCATTGTGATAAATAATTACGAAATATAACCATAATACAGCTATCCAGTTAAAACCTTTTTTTAATGACGCCCACACAAAACTGCGATGCGAGTTGTCATCATAGAGCAACACGGGCCACCGGCCACGGCGGACTGGAGGGGAGAAGCCAAAACGTTTATTACCGATGCAAAACAGTCTGTCATTTTTTTGCGGGGGGTAATGCGTGCGACACACACGCACACTACAAAAATCGTCTATTACTACGAAACTCACAATAAACATCTAGGCGACAGGTATAGGCCCATTTGGGCTTGTACTTTGACAGAGGGGAAAGCCTGCATATGGTTACTCCCCTCCGGTGTTGCTCTATGGTTGTCATAATTGCTCGGATATTCTTGCGATGTATTCATGCGAGCTCGCAGATATTTGCGATGCGTTGCGAATTTGCAGTTATGTATGGGAGCCCTTAAACAGTTAAAACGCAGAATAAATTAATTCCAGACTCATAATAAAGTAGTTTGATACAAGTGGCGCGCAATTACTCCCGAAATTAAAAGCCAAATGTTACTTAGTAACAGTCACATGATAATAACAGTACTAAATAAAAAATACAAGCCAAACTGAACAGTCTGGCTCATTAAAAGTTTAGCCGATGAAAAATATCGGAAGAAGCTACTGTCTACAAGTTCCCTGAATAATGTTCAAAGTTGGCCGACGACATTTCAAATCTGTTACACTATTTTTCTGCATTTTTAATTAAGGCAATGACTCGAATAATAGATGAGTGTTGGTAGAATAATAAAGTCTAGGTAAGAAGTTTTTTGTCAGTTTTATAAATTCTCATAATTTTATGGCATTTTTTTTAATGTAATGGAAGTGGCAAACAAGTATGCAGTTCACATTGATGTTAAGCGATGACTGCAACCTATAGACACCCACATGTAGACCAAGGTCAAAATGCAGGTACGTTACCACTCCTGAGGCCTAAGGTGTTATGCCTCTGTGCCGGAAATTACATGGCCGTACATTACCACCTGACCGGAACACGATAGTGCTGACCAAGCTGGCAAGTAAATTAGGTAATGCGGTGGTGTCTACGCCCGCGAGCTCCGTCACTGGAGCTCTACCAAATTTCTTGTCTTAAATCATAATAATATCCAGGATATTCCACTCGTAAAAGTCTGCATAATTGTAAATGTATGGCTCCGTAATTACTATCACAGAGATAAAACAAGTAGGTTCACGGAAGTGGCAGCGCATCTGCGTTTTGACCTGTGGTCTTTGTGTGGGTGTCTATAGGCTGCAGTCATCACCATCAATATCAATGTGAACTGTATGCTCTTTACCGCCTTTATTACACAAAAAATTGTATCTTTTTTATTCAGTCACGAAAAAAGGAATGACGTAAGTAGTTCTGAATTTTGAACATAAATATCTCGACTCAATGTTCGTAATCGAACTTCGAATGCCAAGCGTGGCGATCCAATAGATGAAAAATCTTTTACGCAGTAGACATCTTTTGGCTGCATTTCAGCAGTATGATGATAATAAAATAATGTAGACTTCTTTCAACTTCTTTGAAATTTCCATACTAAAGGACTATTGGCGGCGCAACCAGATACTCCACCGTGGTGTCTGGACTGGCGGCCTAGTGAGTTAGACACCATACACTACAGTGCTGTGTGCAGTGGCGGTGTGGCCTGTAACATTGTGTGTCCGAGCTGGTCGCGCCGCCAAATTGGTCGCGCAACTAAACGTACACATTTTGTTGGTGGCGGCGGCTGGTTACGCCACCATGCTGAGAAATATAGTCTTTAAAGTGGGCACAGGGGAATTAAAATTCGTATAAAATGAATTTCACGCGGACATACTCGCGGGAAAAAAATAGGCATTAACAGAAGCATAATCCAACGATGCAAATTCACGCAAAGGGATTTCACCGTATTAGATAGTTTTCAAGAAACCAGCGGGTCGAAATGGGACAAAATTTATAGCTACTATAAATTCAGAGTTTGGAATTCTTCCATGGTATTGGAATAAATTTTAACTCAAATGTATTGCATGTTAAATGTGACGATACGAGTCCACGAATGTTTCATTGCACATGCTAGTTTTCTTTTGGAAAAGGACTTTGGATACAATTACTGTTTTGAAGTATCTCGACAATAATATTAAATATTGTATTGTATCTTCACGCCAGGTCCCTAACGGGGTAGGCAGACAGTGTAGATATCCCGGTTCTGACAAACCTCTCGTGCCTCGTCTACCTTCATCATTCTCTTCATACATGCACACCGATTCCTAAGACTTTTGACCCCACCATCAGACTGAACTCGACCTATTTGGTCATGGTAGGTCAGTCTTGGTCTTCCTGGGCGTCTGCAACCATTCACATTCGCATTATATATCTGTTTAGTCATTCGCTCATTCGACATTCTTTCTATATGCCCGAACCATCGGAGCATGCCTTTTTTCATTTTTACATCGATACTATCATTCACACAAAGTCTCTTTCTTACATCTTCATTACGAACGCGATCGGTGAGTGATACACCGCAGATCTTGCGCAAAGATCTGAAGTATCTCGACAATAATATTAAATAGGTGGAAATAATTTTTAAAATAAGGATTTAAATGATAACAATTCAAATTGAGTTCGCAATAATAATATCGAGCCTCCCACTCTTATCATTTTACCGACGCACCACGCTATGTCGCCATGAATATAAAATTAATTATTATTTATACTCGGTACGTAATAATATGTATATGTTTACTATATTTTAACACTATCGGTTTATATACGTAATATAAGTATATTATGTAAAAATGTTCATTGTAAACATTTATTTTTATGGTATAATGTAATTAGTTTAATGAGTAAAAAAATTATTAATTTAATCTTTTCCTAAAGAAACCTTAATTAATCTAAAACATTTAAATATATTTAAAACCTAAATAATATTTACATAATATAAAGTTAAAACTAAACTAAAAACAACATGTGTCTAAAATTTCCGCATCACTGCCTTCCTGTGTTATGGTACCCAGAAGGCTAGCAGCATTGCCTCGTTGGATGGCAATGCTGATTCTTTGACCTAAAAATTGGCCAGCCCTCTGGTCACGGGAAGTGTCGACCAGCCGTTTCGCGATCTCTTTGAATAAGAGCCGAGCACTGGGGCCCCATGGACCAAGAGTTTCGACCCCGAAAGGCACAAATATATAGTCCTCTGGAAGTGTACTATATTTGCGCTGTTTCAGGGTCTCCGCAGTTGCAGCAGCAGTGCCAGCGGAGCACGCCGTGCTTGGAAGATGGGATGGCGCTAAGATGTCAAAATGGTATAATAAGAATTTATGTATAATTATCGTAAATACGCTATATTATTTTTTCTGATAAAATATGTAAGTATATATTGTTAACCATTATTAATTTAAATTTGTTTGATCTGCTTGACATCCGTGAAACACCAGGGTGTCGGATGAAAATCAGCGTCAAGTCGATTGATGTTATCGACTTGACATGAAACTGATCTGGGCTCCCATGTGGACCAGCCGTGAGACTTAATCTCTTTTTTTTTCTTTTTTAATTGTTATTGTTTTTGCTTTTTGTTTAATTGTACCTGTGTACCTAATTGTCTGGCAATTTGCATCGTCATGTCTCTGTGCTGTCCAAATAAATGTTTTCTTTTCTTTTTTCTTCTTTTAAGCAGGCAGGGCACATAGCTCGAAGAACTGACGGCCAGTGGGACGGAAGAGTTCTCGAATGGCGACCGCGTATCGGGCGACGAAGCATAGTCAGGCTCCCTCACGCTCCCCCACGAGGTGGACCGACGACCTGCTAAAGATCGCGGGCCTTCGCTGGATGAAGGCGGCCCAGGACCGTTCCTTGTGTCAATCATCATGCCTACAGATATTTGTTTCGGGTCTGGGTGTTTGTGTATGTGTTGTATGTGTACAACGGCACCCACGACACAGGTTTATGCCTACTGTAGGGCTGTGAGTGTAAGCGTATTTTATTATTATTTTTTATTAATCTTTGGGGACGGCTTTTATTCAGCATTGGCCGCTTTTCAGCTTAAATTATGATGATCAGTAATGTATAATAAGCGGATTACTAATATTTGGGCATTTTTGGCATTTAGTCATTCACCGCATTAAAAACTTGGCAAATTAGTACTATCAGCGAAAACAAAACTATACCGTTATAAGGACTTATCCTTCGACCTAGCCTGAATGTGTCGGGGGCGCCCACGGTCCCAGTCTTTCTTGCCCAATGATTTTTATCAGACTTTTCATACTTTCACAATTTACCACCCATATTTAAATTAAAATTTGAACAACCCAATTTTTTGGAACATAATTTTATACAAAATGCATTTGCTTAATGTATATTTGACTTAATAAAACTTGAGCAAGTAAAAGTTGCCCAATTAATATTTGACCAAGTGATTAAAATGCGAAATATAAATTTGCTAAAGATCCTTTTGGGAATGAAAGTTTTGCGATAAGTTATTTGGGATGTAACATCATCATCATCATCATTTCAGCCAAAAGACGTCCACTGCTGGACAAAGGCCCCCCCCAAAGAATGCCACAACGAACGGTCCCGGGCCGCCCTCATCCAACGATTGCCCGCGACCTTCACCAGGTCGTCGGTCCACCTCGTGGGGGGCCTGCCTACGCTTCGTCTTCCGGTACGCGGTCGCCACTCTAGAACTCTTCTGCCCCAACGGCCGTCAGTTCTGCGAGCTATGTGCCCTGCCCACTGCCACTTGAGTTTCACTATTCGATGGGCTATGTCGGTTACTTTGGTCCTCATGCGGATCTCCTCATTTCTGATTCGATCTCGCAGAGTAACTCCGAGCATAGCCCTCTCCATCGCTCTCTGAGTGACCTTGAGCCTTCTTATGAGGCCCATAGTGAGCGACCACGTTTCTGTTCCGTATGTCATCACTGGCAACACACACTGGTCAAAGACCTTCTTCTTTAGACACTGCGGTAAATTGGACGAGAAGATATAACGCAGCTTCCCGAACGCTGCCCATCCGAGTTGGATTCGGCGATTGACCTCTTTCTCGAAGTTGGACCTACCTAACTGGACCGTTTGTCCCAGGTATACGTAATCGTCAACAACTTCGAGTGTAGTACCCTCGACCATAACAGGAGTGGGCGTAACAAGGACATTCGACATAATTTTATACAAAATGCATTTGCTTAATGTATATTTGACTTAATAAAACTTGAGCAAGTAAAAGTTGCCCAATTAATATTTGACCAAGTGATTAAAATGCGAAATATAAATTTGCTAAAGATCCTTTTGGGAATGAAAGTTTTGCGATAAGTTATTTGGGATGTAAAATTTGACGAAAACATATTTTGCCAAACGGAAGGATCCCTTATGTGCCATTTGAAGAGAGCCGTTTTTTTGTACGAACTTTTAAACACGTGTAGTATACAAAAAATGTATTGGAACATAAGCGTTTTGGTTTTTATTTTATTAAGTAAGTAATAATGAATAAAAAAATACAATTTAAGATCTAACAATCGATTTATTTTTTTTAATGATTTTTTTTATGTGAATTTGTGGGTAGTTTTTACGTAACCCATTTTATTTCACAAATGACAGTTGCAATGCAATTCAATATCATGAATAAGGGAAAAAATATATATTAAAAATATTATATTAATGATAAAACTAATTGGAATTGTACAAAATTCCAATTAGATTAGGAGAAAAGCTGGTTTTTCTAAACCTAGGTCTCGCCCATTAGTGCTCAAACCCATGTCTGTTGAATGTCCGCTGAGCGGACGCGCAGAGTTCTAAATTTGAATTTTTGACATTCCACTGGCGAACGGATAATAAGCAAAACATTACTGAAACAAGTGATCACCAAAGCTCTCAGGTATAGATATATTTATTATGCTTCGGTTTATTCCAGCCAGACCATTATTATGATCAAAGTAAAAGCTGTAGTTAGAGCTATAATACGCTTAAGCTCATTTTGGGATATCCATTTCCAACTTCTTTTCATACCATATTACTAGAATTTTTACTGAAGTTAGAATCCCCTTAGATGGTGTATTTTAAGATGTCTTCTATCACAGTTAATACAATAGGATCTATAATTCAAGAGCCCTTTGTCTAGCATCCCTATAAGTGTTGACAAAATTTATGTAGGTACAGCGCGTAAATCAGTGAGGGACCATTTGTACATCGTATTGTTATATCCAAAGAAATATGAATAATATTTAAATTTGTATGGTTCTATTCAATAATGAAATAATTAGAACAGTAAGGACATGTCGGGATTACGAAGTATATTGATTTAAAAATGCTGCAAGTATGATTCGCCCATGAGGGGTTTCGCATTAGGAAATTATATTTATCGAGAGTTTTATTTGTAGAATATCGTATCTCGTTCAAACTAAATTTCGAAACTAACTATGGAACCCATAGCCAATTGTAGAAATCTAACAATATATATGCTTTAGGTCCTAATAAAAAGTTTAAACGAAATTTAGTTTGAACGAGATATTCTACAAATAAAACTCTCGATAAATATTATTTGCTAAAAATGATTCTCAGACATTATAACATTTTTTTTTTAAGCAGCCAAATTGACCATCATTTAAAAAGTTATAATAAATCAAATAATTTCTCTCCAATTTTAAACAAAAATAGAAGCATTACTAATTCTACTACTTAATTCTGGCGTCGTGACGTGACAACCCCTCCGTCCACTAGCGGAAGAATTTTCTTCTACTGGAAGAGAATTCTTTCACTCGTGCAGGCAGTGAACCGAACAATGGCGGTCAAACGATTCCAATGACGTGGTAGTAAGTGCAATAACGCAAGATGGGCAGTAGCATCCAGCGATAAAACTACTGCCACTGCGATCGCCAATCATGGGGAGGCTTTGGTGCAACAGTGTAAAATAACACTAGCGAATCGTACTCTCGTACCACTAGAAAAGGTTAAAGGTACAAATGTGAACTCCGCTGCACGCAACAGTGCTCCGCCGCGGTGCTGCTACAGCATTAATGGTCTGTCTCCATATATTATCTAGACTAGAAGGATATGAGATTACATTCCGAGCCACGCGACAAGTCGCCGCAGCAACGCCGTAAAAAATAGAGAAATATGGGGCTGCGGCAGCACTGCGGCGGCAGCACTGTTACGTGCAGCGGAGGTTGGAAAGAATATGCGTTTCCTTATCATTCCTCTTTTTGTAAGCTATCATTTTTAAAAACTCTACCACGTCAAAAGCCAAACGTCATTTCGACTGATACAGAAATCAAAAATCATGTACACAAAATTTTTGGCCCCTACATTTATTTTTATAATCAACTTTATATTTAGCCAGAGTAGACGTTATGACAATTATACTTTATACAATGTAGTCCCAGTAGAAAGAGACCAGCTGAAGTTTCTGCAGAATTTGGAGAAGACCAAATATATTGACGTCTTATTTTGGAGTAGACCGTACAGATTGTACAATGACGTCCAGCTTTTGGTGAACCCTACTGACCTGGATCTTTTTAAGGAGAGATTGGAGCATTTCAAATTGGATAATTCTGTTTTATTACGCGATGTACAAAGGTGAGTGCCGGTTTTTGATGGTGTTAAATATGGATAACTTTCTGTTATGAGTGTGGAAACCAAACTTGTAGCTCTGCAGCTCACATAAGTGTTGTGTTAATACCGCAACATGATGTATACAATAAATTATTTTAAAATTAAAAAAAAACCGCCTTCAAAAAAATATTCAAAACTGAATAGACAAAAACACTGAAAAGCGAAAAATAAACTCAATTACTTTAATATGGGCTACGTATTTACCTACTCATAGGTTTGAAGACCGGTCCGGATCTTTTTTTGAAAAAAAAAAAGATCCGGACGAATTGAGAACCTCCTCCTTTTTTCGAAGTTGGTTAAAAAGCATAGATTACCTTAATACTTCACCACGTGACCTTCTTTTAAATATTAGGTCCGTGTAATATAAAAAATAACTTTATAATATTTTTTTTAATTACCTTGGCCTACCTAGTTTTACTTACCTATTGATTCTCATCAAAGCTAATCGACATCATACTGCTTCAGTAGCATAGTGGTAGCTGGCCTCTTTTATAACGCTGGGGTTCTGGTTTCGATTTCCGGGTCAAGGGCACTCGGCGGCTATCAAATATAAGGATGTAAAATCCTTTATCTCTGATGTAACTATAATTTTTCCATTTTCTGGAAGTTTCCCCGTACCTCGGAGTTTGGTTAGGTGCCCGGAGATGTTAACAAGCTTGCCACCTGTTACATGGCCGATAAAGCAACCGGTGAATCCTGAGTGTTTGCATGTATGCTTGAATGCATGCATTAACCTCTGCATACCCGATTCTTCGGGAATTACATTCGTGAAGTTACGTTCATCATCATAACATTATTTGAATAAATGTTATTCAATTTGTCAACAATTTCAATAACAGATTTTCAAAAATGACTACGACCTTTTTGACCATTCAATATTCCCGTCGAGCAAAATCTATTGCACGTTGCAGTAACATTATCCGAATTTATAGAATGATATTGCATTTTTACTGCACCAATATTTCAGAGCGTTTGACGACCAAACAGTGCGAAGATACATGCGATTGCACGCTGAAACATTCTCTTGGGACTACTATCATAGCTTAGAGGACATTTATCAATGGCTGGCAGACATAGCTATGCAATATCCAAAAATAACCGAGTTAAAGACTATTGGTAAATCAGCTGAAGGCAGAGATATTTTTGCTATTGCTATTAAAAGAACTAAACCAAAAGGGAGGATTATAGTCGATGCCGGGATACATGGTAATGAATGGATTTCGATAGCGTATGTCACATATTTGATCAAACAGTTGGTTCAAGCTGAGGAGTCCAATAACAAGCGTTTGAAGGAGCTGGCGTGGAAGTATAATTGGATTCTGGTGCCCGTCTTGAATCCTGATGGTTTCGATTATAGTTTGAAAGTGGTAAGTCCTATTTTGAATTATTTAGTGCATTCAACAATTACGAATACGGATTCGTTTGTTTTTTTCTAAGTAAGACGGTACGTTTCTGATTTGAAAACTATAAAAAAAATTGAAAATTGAAATTTATAAAAAAAATACAGAAAATACTTTAGGAAATATAATAAAAAAATAATTTTACTAATTTGAGGACCTGGTTAGTCCAGCGGTGTGAGTAGACTGTCTGATTCGACGGGTCGCCAGTTCGATCCCCACACCAAGACAAATATTTGTATAGCCTACAGATATTAGTTCAGGGTCTGGGTGTTTGTGTATGTGTTGTATGTGTAAAACGGCACCCACGACACAAGTTGATCTTTTTTCATTATTTTTTTTTTTATATAATGCTAGTCGCAAACAAGCATGCAGTTCACACTGATGTTAAGTGATGACTGCAGCCTATAGACACCCACACAATGACTAGAGGTCAAAATGCAGATGCGTTGCCACTCCTGAGGCCTAAGGTGTTATGCCTCTGTGCCAGAAATTACAGGGCCGTACATTACCACCTGACCGGAACACGATAGTGCTGAACACTACCATTTAGCGGCAAGTATATTAGGTAATGCGGTGGTGCCTACGCCCGCGAGCTCCGTCACTGGGCTCTACCACCAGTGAAGCAAAATGCATGCATTTAAGCGTACATACGTGTTGACCCATGTGATAGGCGGCGATGGATAGCTTGTTGACATTCTTGGGTAATCACCAAACTCCCGAGATACTGGAAAACCCACAGAAAATGGAAGAATCCCAATGGAACTAGAAATACTGAATTTCACATATTTGTCTCTGGAAGCCTTCTACCCGGGAATCGAACCCTAGACTCTAGCCGAGCGTACCAGTAGTGACATGCTACCACTAAAATACTGAAGCAGTCAATAATATAACTGTATGATTAAATAAATGAATAATAATGTCGCATCTAAGGATTTTATATATATATATTTTCATTTATAGGATCGAATGTGGCGTAAAAACCGAAGGAGCGCTGGTGGTAGTGTTGGAGTCGATTTAAATAGAAATTTTAACCATGAATTTGGAAGTAAGTTACCATTTCTGTAGGCCACAAATTGGATGTCAGCGATCTGTAAGGCCGGGTGGCGGCGAGAGTGCCTGCTGCCTACACCACACCGCTTCAGTGTAATTCACGAATGTCACCTTGAAATTGAATTTAAAAGTTTTGAAGCGGTAGACGCCTGCGCTGCGCCTGCACCACACCGCGGACACTCCGCCAAAATTCCACACAAACGCATAATTTGACCTCTTTTTTTTTTAGTATAGTGGCATCGCTATTACGCATATTTCCAGCGTAAAAGTAAGAGTCAGTCGGTCAATTATAAGTCAGTCAGTCAGAGTCACAGTCAGTAATTCGAATAAAGCGATGGCTGCTTTACCAGAATATTTCAAATGAAGTTTTGGAGGCAAACTGAAAAGCCGTGTTTTCGCACTGATATTCTATTTCACTATACACGGGCACTGTAATAAGCCTATATCAAACAAAATACCACCAACTTTATTTAATATAACTCAACACAACACTAAGAAAATGAAATAAAATAAAAGCACCACACGCCTCTCTCAAGGTTCCCGCCAAAACTCCGATCTCTATTACACAGTCACATCAATCAGTGACGTGTATTTACACATGCACCTGTGTGCGTAGCACGTAGAAAATACCAACCGTCACCCAACGTCGCTAACCTAACCTAACGTTGTCTCACGTCGGCATAGTCTCCCGGCTCAGAGTCACCGTCACCCAAGCGATCGTTGACATCCAGTTTGACGCCAGGTGCAGGGTTTTTTTTTAATGTAATAAAAGTGGCAAACAAGCATGCAGTTCACGTTGATGTTAAGTAATGACTGCAGCCTATAGACACTCACAAAATGACCACAGGTCAAAATGCAAATGCGTTGCCACTCCTGAGGCCTAAGGTGTTATGCCTCTGGTCCGGAAATTACAGGACCGTACATTACCACCCGACCGGAACACGATAGTACTGAACACTGCGATTTAGCGGCAAGTACATTAGGTAATGCGGTGGCTCCTACGCCCACGAGTTCCGTCACTGGAGCTCTACCACCAGTAAAGTGCCGGGTGGCTGTAGTGAGCTATGACCCTTATTCGTGTTGCGTTTGTAATGCGCGTTTCCGTGCTTCGGAGGGCACGTTAAGCCATCGGTCCCGGTTGCTATCGATAGATAGCAGTCATTAAACCTTGTCGGAGGTCTAATGGGCAGTTTGAAAACATCCGACAGGCCGAGTTGGCCACTCACCCGTATCTCCACTAACCCGCATTGGAGCAGCGTGGTGGAGTAAGCTCCAGGCATCTCCCCAAAAAGGGGAGAGACTCGTGCCCAGCAGTGGGATGTATACTGGGTTGCCCTTATTATTATTTATAAATATAAATATTTCTCTGTGATAGTTATTACGGGGACCTACACTACCACATAACCTGTACACGATAGTGCTGAACACTATCATTTGGCGGCAAATAGATTAATTAGGTAATGCGATTGTACCTACGCCTTAGTGCTCCTTTACTGGAATTCTACCACCAGTTAAGTAAGTACTTATTTTTGTAACACATCTATATTTGGGTAAGTAATTTGCATCAATTTTCAACACAGTCGATCCAGTACTTTCGAAGAAAATTGGCTGTGACAGACGGACAGACAGACAGACAGACACACCAATGATCTTTACTGGTGGTAGAGCTCCAGTGACGGAGCTCGCGGGCGTAGGCACCACCGCATTACCTGATTTACTTGCCGCTAAATGGTAGTGTTCACCACTATCGTGTTCCGGTCAGGTGGTAATGTACGGCCCTGTAATTTCCGGCACAGAGTCATAACACCTTAGGCCTCAGGAGTGGTAACGCATTTGCATTTTGACCTTGGTCTTTGTGTAGGTGTCTATAGGCTGCAGTCATCACTTAACATCAATGTGAACTGCATGCTTGTTTGCCACTTCAATTACATAAAAAAAAAAAAAAAAAAAAACATCAACGCAACTGTACGTGTCCAGACTGCACTGGTCGACGAAAGTTGAAGATCTCGTCGACTACATCCGCGTCAAGACGAATTTCACTCTGAGAGTCGCCATAGAGTGAATTTCAATTACTATTTGGTGAGAGTGCCGACGCAGCACCTGCCGACTTTCACGAAGGAGGAGTTCTGGTCGCAGGGAGTTTCGGAAATTTCGAGGACAGCTCCCGACAGAAAAACCGCGCATTACGTCGGCGCAATCACGTGTAGTGTTAGTTCATAGTGTTATTAATATGTATGTTAGTCTGTAAGGTGTATATTTACATGGGCCTTTGTTTTACTTATAGTCTTACATTTGTTGCCTGAAATAAATAGAAAAAAAGAGGAAAAAAATTGGGTTCGGTATTTTTCCATTGACGATTGGAGCCCTAAAAATCATCCAATAAGCTCCATCTTGATAAGAAAATAATCAATCCACGATGAAAAATTGCCGATTTTTTATCGCAGGACATGGCTCAAGCAATAATCCAAACGATGAATACTACTGCGGTCCGTCACCATTTTCCGAATCAGAGTCTGTAGCTCTTCAGAAACTCGTGAACCAGAAGCGAGAGAGACTGATGTATTACTTCTCTTTCCACGGGTACGGTCAGAAGATCATCATACCTTATGGTGACAGGATACAGCATATTGATAATTTTGCTGAAGTGGTGAGCTACTAGTGTTTTAGTAGAGCTTAGTTTCCGATATAAGAAAGAAAGAAAATATTTTTATTTCGAATAGATCTTTACAGATATATATTTAATTTTTGATGTAGTGGAAACGGCAAGCAAGCATGCAGTTCACATTGATGTTATGTGATGACTACAGCCTATAGACACTCACACAAAGACCAAGGTCAAATTTCAGATGCGTTACCACTCCTGAGGCCTAAGGTGCAATGCCTCTGTGCCGAAAATTACAGAGCCGTACATTCCCACCTGACCGCTGAAGCACAGTAAAAATATGAACAGTATGGAAACCTCGTACAAAACGTTCGAAACGTCACACTCACAAAAAATGCGCATCGACGAGGCCCCTAAGCGGTTCTCGCGGTGCTGCAGTAGCAAGTCACTACCTACTCGAGCGTCGATACGCAAGTTTGTGTGAGTGCGCCGTTTCGAACTTTTTGTACGTAGTTTCCATACTGTTCATATTTGTACTGTGGCTGAAGTGAACACTACCATTTAGCGGCAAGTACCTCTATTAGGTAATGCGGTGGTCCCTACGCCCACGAGCTCCATCACTGGAGCTCTATCACCAGTTTTTAAAATGAAATCTTTGTAACACTTACTCATCAATAATTAAAACTTGAGTACCTACATATTTCATGAATTACATTATTTTGCAGGAAAATTACGGGAAACAAGCCATATTGAAAATGTACAAATTAACTGGCGTCAAGTATGGTATCGGCACGATGTATGATATGTACGGTATGGTTTATTTCTTACTTTATTGTATAACTAGCGGCCCGCCCCTGCTTCACGCGGGTGCAATGTTACCTACTCTCTCCTATTCGTCTTAGCGTGATGATTATAGATATAGCCTAAAGCCTTCCTCGATATCTTCTATAGTTTAGGCAGCGTACGCAAAATGAGTAACTTTTCTAATTGATTTTTTACACCTTGTGTCTGAAAAACCCAAATATCTTACGGATCCCTATTTTTCCAAAATAAAATAAAGCCTTTGTTACCCGTGGATAATGTAGCTTTCGAATAGTGAAGATATTCCTCGATATCTTTTATAGTTTAGGCAGCGTACGCAAAATAAGTAACGTTTCTGGTTGATTTTTTACACCTTGTGTCTGAAAAACCCAAATATCTTACGGAACCCTATTTTTCCAAAATAAAATAAAGCCTATGTTACCCGTGGATAATGTAGTTTTCGAATAGTAAAGATATTCCTCGATATCTTTTAGGCAGCGTACGCAAAATAAGTAACTTTTCTGGTTGATTTTTTACACCTTGTGTCTGAAAAACCCAAATATCTTACGGAACCCTATTTTTCCAAAATAAAATATAGCCTATATTACCCGTGGATAATGTAGCTTTCGAATGGTGAAAGAATTTTTAAAATCAGTCCAGTAGTTATTGAGCCTTTTTAATACAAACAAACATAAAAAAAGAATATTAAAAAAATATATTAAAAATACAAAAAAAAATATTACCTCTTTATAATATTAGTTTAGATATTGTAAGAAAATAATAAAAAGATTCTACGGATGCTATAATCTCCTCCAGACCGAATATCGGCCACGGCAGCCAATCTCAACGAACACTAGGTATAATATTCGCTGGTAATTTTTTTTATATTATGGCATCCCTATTACGCTTATTGCCAGTGTAGAGTAAAACGATATTTCGTATTCGTAATAAGCAACGCAAAAGTCAGAGTCAGTCAGTCAACTTATCAGTCCGCCACTCAGAGTGAGTCCGTAATTCGAGTAAAGCGATGGCAACTTTACCAGAACAGTATGTATACACGGTACATATACCAAAAAACATTTTTTACAATTTTTGGCTGTCTGTCTGTCTGTCCTTCTGTCTGTCTGTCTGTTTGTTGGGGTTAATCTCGGGAACAGTTGGACCGATTTCGACGGGACTTTCACTGGCAGATAGCTTATGTAATAAGGAGTAACTAAGGCTACTTTTATACTAGCTGCGCCCACGACTTCGTCCAAGTAGATACTGAACAATCATTCATTCTCACGCGGATGAAGTTGCGGGCACAGCGAGTAACAAAATAGGTATAGATTTTTTTTTTTATTTCTTTTTACGGTTACACTCACAGCCCCACAGTAGGTATATACCTGTGTCGTGGGTGCCGTTGTACACATACACAAACACCCAGACCCGAAACAAATATCTGTAGGCCTTACAAATATTTGTCCCGGTGCGGGGATCGAACCCGCGACCCTTCGAGTCAAACGGTCATCTCACACCGCTGGACTAACCGGGACGTCCAAAAATAGATGATATATAATAATATGTTATGATTAATCTCTTGAGTTGGTTGGGCGAGATGGGGACCGTGCGCGCCTAAACTATTAAAGGAGGGGACTTTAATAGTTTAGGTCGAACTAAACACCGAACGGTGTTTTTGTATAGATGTGTATAGGCTGCAGTAATCACTTAACATCCATGTGAAGTGTATGCTTGTTTGCCACCTTCCTTACATAAAAATGGAAAAAAAATGAAGAATAATAATTCTGATTTATTTGGAACAATCTGTACGCATACCGTTTCCTTTTATTTGCAGGTTACAGAATTTCAGGAAACAGCGCTGGTTGGGTGAAGAAAAGTCACAAACTCAAGTAAGCCCTTTGATGTTGTTTCTTTGTTCTTCACCCTTTTATTACAAAATCTTTAATGTGGACTTTTTTATGGCAAATATGAAAGACGTTGCGATAATCTGGGTTTTGGCGTAAAATACAGCCGGTTCCGTTTTTAAATTTATTTGACGTATATTTACCTGCCTCGGTAGCCTAGTGGTAGCAGGCCACTACTACTACGCTGAGGTCCTGGGTTCGATAGAGGGTAGAGGGTTATTAGAGATAATGGTGTCCTTTGTCTGTGGTTCTATTGGGATTTTTCTATTTTCTGGAAATTAACCAGTACCTCGAACTTTGGTAATATGCTCGGAGATGTCAACACGCTCACCACCTGTTACATGAGATAAAACGTTAGGGGCGAATCCTGAGTGTTTGCATGTATGCTTGAATGCATGCATTTACGTCTGCCTTTTTCATCGAGGATCACAGGCGTGAAGTTACGTTTTACTCGTACGGTCTACGTAATGTTTATTTATGTCTTAAAATTTTCAGATACGCAGTCACATTCTATCTTCGTGATAATGGCTCCTTTGGGTACGCGCTGCCTACAAACCAGATCCTGCCGACTTGCAGAGAGACCATGGTAGGAATGTTGGAGTTGATGACAGCCAAACATAGACGAGTTAGGGCAAATTTGTTCAACAACGGTCGGATAGTCAGAGCTCATCTGTTGTTAGTTCTTGTGACTGTTTTTAAATAAAATTGTGTATGTTACGTGGTTTTTTCTTCTTCTAAGTAGTTGTTTAATAAAATGAGGATTTTCTTAAGTCGACTCTACACTCGCGGTGCGAACAGCCGCGTAAGCCCGCGACTCGAGTGTACAGTATCCAACATGAAATAATGCACATCGACCTCAGGCAGAGACGTCGGCTTATTTCGGATCTGTAGAGCGTTATCTCTTTCGCACCTTACCTATTTGACATTCGTCGACTATTTTGATCAAGTTTTTATTTTTTAATTGGAAAGCAAACAGTTTATTGTGACTTATTAGCATTATGACAAGAAATTGATATAGGGTTTTGATCAATACCGGACTACGGATGCTTACGTAGGCAGTGTGCAGCAGAGGTAAAGCTCTATGAAGCGGAAACTAGCCGATTGTCACTTTAATAGGCACGATGTACAAACGTTTTTAAATTTCATGTTGAGCACTGTAGATGTTATTCACATCAAGAACTTCAAAAAATACGTATGACCCATAGATTTAATATAGTATAATAAATTTATGGTACGACCCGATGTTATCGTGAATTTACGGGTATAATGAACGTGACTTCGCTCGCGAGGGTAGAGCCGCCTTGACATAGAACGAATTATTCCCAGTTGCCCCCCCCCCCCCCCCTCCCCCGCAGCGATTGCATCAAGAAATATTGCACATCGAGCCTACGAAAGAGACAGTCGGCTAGTTTAGACTTCGTAGAGCCTTATTTCTGCTCCACACTGCCAACGTAAGCGCGAATAGCCCGGCATTGGTTAAAACTTGATCGAAAGACCCGATATAAGCCGAAGGCGACTTTCAAAGGTTGATATGCAATATTACTTGTACGGCCGTAGGGCTCCTCGACCATGAGAATAATAAAAAAAAACAAAGTAATAAAAAAAAAACTAATATTAGCCATAAAGCCCTCATTCTCTCTCGACTGACGATGCGTGCCTCCTCCACCGAAGCCCTTGAATCCAAGGGCACCCAACGCCGACCTGCATGGCAGGCCAGAAGAAGCCGCAGCAGAGGGGGCCAGCCCCGGTGCTGCTTTCGCGCACGCGACCCTCAACGGATGACCATGAGTAGTCTCGTTGGTCGTTCTACGTTTTCCAAATAATAAAAAGTGAACAGATATTTACGCTTATCTATTTTAATTTTATACCCTATATTCTCATTCGGATATTGTCAGTAAAAAAAACACAGTTTTATAAAAATGACAATGCCAAAGTTATTTTTGAAGTAAGACAAGATGTGGAATCAACTAAGCCATGATTGTAAACATAATTTTACAAAATGTTATCAAAATCGATAGCATTTATTTACTTTTTACACATACATATTTGTTTATCAAGGAAATACAGCAACTATACCTTATTTCGAGGTGTACCTGTCACAACGAAGCAATTGGAGTTCTTTAGAAACCTTAGCGATGTTTACGAAGTCAATTTCTGGAGAGAACCCGGATTAGTGTATAAGCCAGTGGAGTTCGTGATGGATCCAGAAAAAAGAGACC
The DNA here is from genome assembly GCA_036365455.1 of Macrosoma leucophasiata. Lineage (NCBI taxonomy): Eukaryota > Metazoa > Arthropoda > Insecta > Lepidoptera > Hedylidae > Macrosoma > Macrosoma leucophasiata. Next base: position 3,726,212 of record JAWQUS010000002.1, on the reverse strand, counting down.
AATTCTTGAATGAAGCGAAACTTCAAGGAATATATTTGTCTACGCTCATGGATGACGTTCAAAGGTTTATTACATTTTTTCTCCCATTGACTAGTTTTTTTTATGTAAGTAAATAACGTAACTTGACGCCTGTAATCCCCGAAGGGGTAGAGGTAAATTCATTCATTCAAGCATACATGCAAACACCCACGATTCGCCGGTTACGTTTTTGCTCATGTAACAGGTGGCGAGCCTATTGACATCTCCGGGCATTACCAAACTTCGAGGTTCTAGGAAATTTCCAGAAAATAGGCGGTTTGAAAACATCCAACAACGGGGTGGCCACTAACCCTTATCTGCACCAACCCGCATTAGAGCAACGTGGTGGAGTAAGCTCCAGGCCCCCATTGGGTTGCCATTTTTTTATATACATTCATAAAAGCTTGGGAGTAAATTGGTTGTGACATACGGACAGAGGAACAGATTAACAGTCAGTCATGACGAATCTATAACTCTTCCCAATTTTGCTATTTGGCTACGGAACCCTAGAATCTAACAATCTTTCTCCCTCCATTCAGAGCATTCGACAAGCAAACCGTCAAATCCTACATCCGAAGGAACATGAATTCCTTTGATTGGCGGAGTTATTTCCGCCTGGGTGACATTTACAGTTGGTTGCGCGACTTAAAAGCTTTGTATCCTCTTGAAATGCAACTTTTGAGCATCGGAAAGACATACGAAGATCGTGACATTCTGGCAGTGAAAATACGTTTGAGGTCTGAGAAGAGAGAGGAACTAAACAAAAGGCATTTTACTTAATAATATTATTATGTTTCTTAATTTTACATTAAATAGTTTTTTTTTATGTAGGTAATGGAAGTGGCTAATAAGTGATGACTGCAGCCTATAGACACTTACACAAAGACCAAGGTCAAAATGCAGATGCGTTACCACTCCTGAAGCCTAAGGTACAATGCCTCTGCGCCGGCGATTATAGCATATTCTCCTTTTATGACGTATTACACTAATGTCAGCGTCTTAGGTCTTGTCCAGCGGTGGATGCCTTTGTGAAGAAACCGTAGAAATCTAATTGTAGAGAATTCCTCCTGTCAATCTTGTACTACTACTGTGGGAAAAAAGACGTGCCATTTTTTTTTCTTTCTATTATTTCCTTTTCCTCAGCGGGTTGCCCACTAACCCATCCACCTCCACCAATCCGTATTGGAGCAGCGTGGTGGAGTTAAGCTCCAGGCCTCCCCCCAAAAAGGGGAGAGACTCGTGCCCAGCAGTGGGACGTATTATGGGTTGCAATTATTGTATTTATTATATTTCCTTTTAATCAAGGGAATTCGGTGGCTAACGTTAAAAATGGTCTGAGTTAACGAAAGGATAAACATTTCTTAAAATACTTAAGGAAGCTAAGTTGAGGTAATTTAAATCACTCAAGTTTTGCTCAGTAATTACTTATTAACTATTCTTGTCTGTTTTATCTGTGAACTTGCAAATCTTTAATTCTCAGGACCAAAGTGTTCATTGAAGGTGGAATCCACTCAAGAGAATGGATATCAATAGCATTCGTTACCTATTTGATAGATCAAGTAATCCATGCTCCAACCTCCAAAGACGATCACTGGAAGGCAGTAGCGGAAAATCACGAATGGTACATCGTTCCAGTTTTGAATCCAGATGGATATGAATACAGTCATACTAAGGTTTGTATGAAAAGTTGAACATGAAGTGGTAAGCTATTGGGGCTCATGAAAAATAAATAATAATATATTTTAAAAAATATAGATTAGGATCCCACTGCAGAATCATTTCGTTCATACCGATATGCTGCAAACCTATTTTTTACGCATATTTATAATCTAGAGAATATATATCCACTTTGATGGGGTAGTCGGAAGTAAACAACTGGTGGTAGAGCTCTAGTGACAGAGCTCTCGGGCGTAGGCATCACTGTATTATCGAATCTACTTGCCGCTAAATACTATCGTGTTCATTACTGCTTGGTTCTCAGGAGTGGTACCGCCTCTACATTGAAACTTTATATGTAGACATTTATCTATGAACTAGCTACTAGTATTAATTGACCATTATTGTGAACCATCACTGTATGCTTATTTGCCAATCCGCCAATCCGCATACCAAGCGTGGCGATTATGGCATATTCCCCCGTTGTGAAGAGGCTTTGGTCCAGCGGACGTTTTTCGGCTGCAATGATGATGATGATAATGATGAATTATTTTCAGGACCGTCTGTGGAGAAAAAATATACACGGAGTTGACTTAAACAGGAACTTCGGTTATGGATTTGGAAGTAAGTTATATATTTATATATATATATTTTATATATTTATTTACTATCTAAAAATAAAAGATGTCTGTTGAGTCTTAATTCAAACAAACGATCCAATATTCAGATTATAGGACTGGATGAAATAAAACAAGAAACATCGTTTTACCCTATGTTGTGTTGTGAATACACAGGAATGGAATTGAACACAGACAAAACCCTAAAAAAATACTTGTCTAGTACGGCGTGTCAATCGTTTTACATCGCACATACGAAGATTTCTCAAGAGTTGGCATATATACAACTGCCCAATATCGACGCTATCACCTCGCCTGGTCGGAGGATCCTCCCTTTTTCGTCGGAGGAACATTTTCACCCATTTCTCCACGTGTCTATACTTTTTGAAGTACGACCTATATGAAATAATATAAATTCCAGGCAGGCAAAGCATAGAAATATTTATTTTTTTATTTTACAGCTATTGGAGTGAGTAGAAACGTTCGCAGCGATATATATTGTGGGAAATACGCATTCTCAGAACCAGAGAGTTTGGCAATGGCAAATTTCGTGAAAGCTAACAGCGATGGGCTCGAGTATTATTTAGGCTTCCACTCATATGGGCAGTACATGATAATACCGTACGCTCATTCGTCGCAGCATGTTGAGAACTTCGGTATAGTGGTAAGAAATCATGAAATATGCTTAATAATTAATTTTAAAATAGGTACAATTGTGTGATCAAACCAGAGGACCCCCCATAAGGCGAAAAGTCGGACAAATGGACGTACAGTTCTATTGGCTTTTAGCACCCAAATTCCCCCCAGCTGGTACATGGCATGTGCACTGGAGCACTGTCAACATTCACTCTAGCCACTATCCCATTTTTGCATTTACAGTCGTCCTGTTCGAATGGTTTGACCGCCATTGTTAGTCTCGTGGCCGTCATTCGCCGTTGACTGACTGCATTAGAGGAAGATTTTTTCTTCATTAGTGGGCGTTGAAATCCTGACGTGACACGCCTAACAGTCAACAGTAGGTAATTCAAACTAAAACTTCTTGGCCGTAGGTACAAACTGTCACATTACTCCACAGGTGCTTTTCCCAAAAAAAAATGGGAGCAAAACTAATCATCACATCAAAGTTATTGCATGAAATTACGATTTCTTCGTTTTTAACCATCTTCATAATGATTAAAAATTTCAAGGCTACAAGAACAAGTCGGTCAACATCTGATCAAGTCGGTCAGAAAATATTAAAAAAAGGAGGCTCTGAATTCGGTGTGTATGAAAGAATGATAAACGAAGAATCTAAGAAATCTATTGGCCTTTGCGGGTTTGGGGTGTAGGTATAAAATTATTGCCAAAGATAAAAAAGAGTGTTGATACCCGACATAAAAAATATACTCCCATTTATGCAATTATTAGGGTTTATTCCATAGCTTGTTGCTAGAAAATAATGTTAATTATTATATGTATATTATTATAGAATAAAATGGCTACAATTGCAGCAAAAGCCATCACCAAGAAACGTGGTACCAAATATTCTGTTGGAACTGCTTTTGACACAGTGGGTAAGTAGGTAAACAGAATATTGAGTATTTACAGTTAAAATGATGAAGTTTTTGAATGGAGTCCACACTATTGGTCATGTAGTACTTACGAGTAATGAATGGTAGTAGAGTTCCAGCGTAGGGACTCGAAGGCGTATGTCCCAGGTCCCACCGCATTAAATAGTATATCTGTCGCAGTACGGTAGTGTTCAGCGTTAGGGTCATAGCTCAGTACAGCCACCCGGCACCCGACCAGCACCGCCTCGTTTTACGGCTTCCACTCGTTATTGATCAAGTTTTGACCAATACCGGACTATCAGTGCTTACGTAGGCGAGTCTGCAGCAGAGAACGCTCTACGAAGTCGAAACTAGCTGACTGTCACTTTCAAAGGCTCGATTTGTAATATTTCTTGCTGGGAACTGTACTTTCTGTACATGTCTCGTACTTAAAAAATATTCGGCTTCACCGATTAATTTCTCCATAATCTTAGGGAGTGATATAGGACAAGACATCATTACTTGTCTTTTGCATTTTTATTTATTTTCAGGTTATAGAACTTCAGGAGTCAGCGGTTGTTGGGTAAAAAAGTCCTTTGGAGTTCCGTAAGTAAATAAAATACAAAAATTATTATGGTTATAGCTCCAGCTTAAAGATATTGTGTCAACTGGTGGTAGAGCTCCAGTAGCGTTAATAATTACTATTAAAAATGCGTTGCCTCTATTGTAGCTGCAGATGTTATGCTTCTATTCTAGAAATTACAGGGCAGTGTGCGTTTGTGAGTAAGTAATGATATGATACACTTTTCAGTTGTTTTTTATTATGTAATGAAAGTGGAAAAGAAGCATGCATTTCACATTGATGTTCAGTGATGACTGCAGCCTATAGACATCCACACAAAGACCAGAGATCAAAATACAGATGCGTTACTACTTCTGAACCGTAAGGTATTATGCCTCTGCGCCGGAAATTACAGGGCCTACATTACCAACTGACCGGAACACGATAGTGCTGAACACTACCATTTAGCGACAAGTATATTAATAAGGTAATGCGGTGGTGCCTACGCCCGCGAGCTCCATCACTCTACAACCAGTAGAAAACCACATACTGTTTGCTATCTTTATTACTTAAAAAAATCTTTCCGCCAGATACGTGATAACTTTTGAGCTCCCGGACGAAGGTCGTTATGGGTTTGCCTTACCACCAAAGCATATCCTGCCCGTCTGTCAAGAGATGATGGACGGTATGACCTCTCTACTATCACCAAATCATAAGAAAAACGTCTATTTCATCTTCGACAATGACGGTCAGAGTCGAAGATTATTGGATTACGTTACAATTATTTGGAATTTGTTATTGTTTATTGTTATGTATTATTAAAGCGCATGTGATAATGGTTGTTTTAATCATGTATCTAGTGAAAGTGAGATGGTCTTATTAATTTATTTTCACGCGCATCCCATTTGTATGGATCCTATAGACAGGTGTATAATATTTTTTACTACCGGCACACCGTGGACACTCCTCCAAAATTCCATAAAAACGCCTAATTTGGTCTCTTTTACACAGACATCAATCAGTGACGTGTATTTACACGTGCACCTGTGTGCGTAGCACGTAGAAAATACCAAACGTCGCCCATAAGAGGAGTAGGTTGGGCGATGCGGGGAAATCGGACGGGACGTCGAAGTGTCCATTCTATATGTAGTATTATTACATATTCTCTGCTTCTCTTAAAGTTCCAGTGTAGGAGCTTGAGGGCGTAGGCACTACTGCATTTCTTAATCTCTCTGCCGCCAAATGGTAGTGTTTAGCATGTTCCAGTTAGATTTTTGTTTTATGTTTTGAGAGTGGCTAACAAGCATGCAGCTCACATTGATGTTAAGTGATGACTGCTGCCTATAGACACCCACAGATAAACCAGAGGTCGTAATGCAGATGCGTTACCACTCCTGAGGCTTAAGGTGTTATGCCTATGTCCCGAGAATCACAGGGCCGTACACCTGACCGGAACACGATAGTGCTGAACACTACTTTTAGCGGAAAGTATATTAGGTAATGTGGTGATGCCTACGCCCACGAGCTCCGTCACTGGAGCTCTACCACCAGTAAAATGTAGATGGTAATGTATGGCCACGTAATAACTGTCACAGACACAAAGCAACATTTTCTTTAGTTTCTTAAAGCGACTAAGGTCTCAGGTGTGGCAACGCATCTGCATTTTGAGCTCTGGTCTTTGTGTGGATGTTTATATAGGTATAGGCTGCAGACATAACTTAACATCAATGTGAACTGTATACCACGGGTAATGACCGCTTGTTTCCCATCTGATTATACAAAAAAGTGGTATGGATTTTTAATAACTCTCACAGAAGCAAAACAACATAGGCCTTAAGGGTGGAAAATCATCTGCATTTTGACCTCATGCCACATAAAATCAATTTAAATGTATAAGCAAGATACTTTTTTTTTTTTTAAGTTATGGAAGTGGCAAACAAGCATGCAGTTCACGTTGATATTAAGTGATGACTGCAGCCTATAGACACCCACACAAAGACCAATGTCAAAATGCAGATGCGTTACCACTCCTGAAGCCTAAGGTGTTATGCGTCTGTACCGGAAATTACAGGGACGTACATTGCCACCTGACCGAAACACGATAGTGCTGAACACTACCATTTAGCTGCAGATAAATTAGGTAATGCGGTGGTGCTTATCCCCGCGAGCTCCGTCATTGGCGCTCTATCACCAGTAGAATTTAGCTACATTGCTATTTGGACAAAAATGTTTCTAATAGAATCTGTTCCAGAATATATTTTTATTCTCTTTAGCTGTTTATTTAAAATTGGTATTATTTACTTAAGAAACTGATTCTCTTTGTTTATTTGTTGCGTAGGTTTCAGAGTCAAATTAATTTCTACCCTCATAAATTTGATTAAACAACACATGTCAAAGAATAAAAATATAGAGGCGTACCAAAATCGAATGAAAATAAAGAGTATCGTACAAAAACAGCGGAATATCGTAAATCTGAATGAAAAACAAGAATAGCATGACTTTTCAACTGAAAATATTTGATATTGACATGGCAATAAATACGAAAAAAAATGTATACGCGACAGAAAACGTTCGCGCGTCCAATTAAAAAACAAACAAAGGGTATAATTAAAAAAACGCGTTTCACAGTTCTGTATCGTTCATTTGAATTATTAACCCCGCCGGTGTGAACGTGGATTTTCGCTTTTTTATTGTCAACAAATGGAGTTCGGCTTTTTGGGTTATTTTTGGCCTAATTTTTATCTGAACTCGTGTTTCAATAATCATTTGCATTGTTCAATTGTTTTACTGGACGCATGCGGTAATAAATTTAAGGCGATAACAAATAGCTATGTATTTTTATAATAATATTATTTAGGTAGGTATAATAGTAACTTTATTTCGCAATGAGCGTATTTAATACACTCTCTGCCGTTTTATCTACATTATGGGTTTGTTGTATTTTCTGATTGTACAGATTCAAATAAGATTTCTAATTCAATTCTAATATTGCAGAATTTTTTGATTTCACATTTGTCGTTTTGTAGTATGTATTTTATTTTATTTAAAGAAAAATGGAAAGAAAAATTTGACTTCAGGCGAGACTCGAACTCGCGGCCTACTGGGAATCTAGTCCAGCCTCTCTTCCAATTGAGCTACTGAAGTCCTGCCCGATTTGTCAAATCTTTCCTTCACATTTATTGCCTTGCTTTATGGTAGCAGTAGCGCCATCTATTACCAACTATGCTAGTTAGGCAAAAGTAAGTCTAAATAAAAGTATTATAGTCTTATATTATAGTCTAGTACTATAATCTTTGAATAAAATATATTTCACAAGCATGTGTTAATGCGAAATAATATAAAAACAAGTATGTATTTTGTTTGAGATTGGTTTTGTTGAATACTAATATTTTTTCTAGATATGAAAATTTCTGACTGTGACCCATCATTCACACATTCTTTGTTAATTAGTTTGAATTTTAATTATCTATTAGCTATACTAAACACGATTTTTCCTCATGCAACGAGTGATTCTGTCCCTGAAGATTCCAAATTTTAAACATTCTTAAGTGTTTTTTTTTATGTAATGGAAGTGGCAAACAAGCTAGCAGTTCACATTGATGTTCAGTGATGACTGCAGCGTATAGACACTTACACAAAGACCAAGGTCGAAATGCAGATGCGTGACCACTCCTGAGGCCAAAGGTGTTATGCCCCTGTGTCGGAAATTACAGGGAAATTAAGTATGTTATTATCTAGGTACTATCCTTTATACGCAATTTTATTCTATAATCAACCCACGCAAATATGCTTGCCATGTTTAAAGCGGTATCAATACTACGCGAACACAAGTAATTTATGACAGTAACTCTGAAAGTAATTAATTGGCACTTTTAAAGTTCAAAAATCTGTCAACAATATAATTTGAACACAAAGACATCCGAGATAAAATATCTGGTATCTCTTTGCTTCGTAATTAATTTTCCCTTGGCATTATATTGCTATAAAATTAATTTCGAGGGATTGATCTTATACTTAGAGATACTGATATTAAAATATAGTTCCTATGTTTTACCATGTAAGGTCATTTTTACGAGTTGTCCTTTCTACGCAATTTTATTCTATGATCAACCAACGCAGAAAATTTGCTTGCCGTGTATAAAGCGTTATCAATATTAGGCGAACACTGCCAGTAATTTATGACAGTAACTCTGAACGTAATTAATTGGCACTTTTAAAGTTTAGAACTCTGTCAACAATTTGAACACAAAGACATCTGAGATAAAACCTCGAGTATCTCTTTGTTTGATAATTAATTTTCCCCAGGGATTATTAATATATTGCTTTTGGGTAACAACTTTGTCTTTGTGTTCTGTTTTTGTTAACTTTGTTGCTTTTATATTAAATTGATGTCGAGATATGTTGCTATTTTTAATATGTTTAGATGTGTTTATATTGTAGAACATGCTTTAAAATATACGTTTGATTTTCTGGTATTTTTATCACCAACTAGCTGACCCAGCAAACTTCGTATTGCCTCAGAATGAAATGATGTGTCAAAGGTTTGATAGATACGGACTATTTGTATGGGGAAATGAAATTGTGTTTTTTACTACTTTCCTACAATTTTTTCATATTTTCTTACCTTTTAAACTTTTCCTGGCCTTTCAAAAATCATTCAAAACCAAAATTAGCCAAATCGGTCCGGCCGTTCTCGAGTTTTAGCGAGACTAACGAACAGCAATTCATTTATATATATTTAAGATTAGATTAAACAAGGAATAAAATCGTAACTTCACGGTATTCGTCGAAGGAGTTGTGAAATGCTACATAATGTAACTGGTGAGTTATAGATGACGACCCGGTTGGTCCAGCGGTGTGAGATGACCGTTTGATTCGAAGGGTCGCGGGTTCGATCCACGCACCGGGACAAATATTTGTACGGCTTACAGATATTTGTTTCGGGTCTGGGTGTTTGTACATGTGTTTTTATACAACGGCACCCACGATACAGGTTTATACCTACCTACTGTGGGGCTGTGAATGTAAGTGTATTTTGTTTTTTATAGAAGAAAAAATATTTTTTCACGCTACGAATATTTCGTCAAGTCGTTTTCCTGAAACGGAACTGAAAAATCGGAGCACAATCGTACTATAGCTCCATTAGCCAGTCATGTCAAGTCACTGCCCTATTGACAGATGATGCCATTTCAGACGGGATTCGAACCCAACACCGGGGGAGCGCCTAACGATCCGTATGATTTATTACTATCATTACAGCTCTTTGGTGTTGAAACGCGAAATATGCCGAAATCTATTACACGAAAATGTATTTTTTTGCGTTGTAATTGAGTTCACTTTACTTTGGTTCGTTTTTTTCTGCATGGTGTTTCGATTGTGTGTCCACGAATAAAAGGACCTTATACGTGCCCCCATAATTGCGTTTTTGAACAATCTCTGATAATGAACTTTTTGTATATGTTTCATTATAGTGCGCAGTTAACAATGCATTATTATAACTTTTATCGTTACATTGATTTATATGTTTGCGAATTGATTAATTCGTTTATGTCATCAAATCAATGACTGACTTTAATAGAAATTAGGTTAAATTTATAATAATTTTAATTCCAGCCGAAAAACGTCCACCGCTGGACAAAGCCTTTCCCAAAAACGCCCACAACGGCGTTGTGCGTCATTAGGGGAGAAAAGTAGGTTTAATTACTTAATGAAATTATGAAACAATTAATAATGGCAACGCACGTGTGTAATGGCATACGTCCCACTGCTGGGCACGAGTCTTTCCCCTTTTTTTTTGGAGGAGGCCTGGAGCTGTCTCCACCATTCTGCTCCAATGCGGATAGATACGGGTTTGGGGGCCAACCCGCTGTCGGATGTTTACAAACCGCCCATAAGGCCTCCGACAGGGTTTAACGACTGCTATCTATCGATAGCAACCTGGACCGACGGCTTAACCTGCTCTCCGAAGCACGGAAACGCGCATATTAATTTGCCACTAGCGGTCACCCATCACACACCCGACCGCGCCCGTAATGCTAACCGAGTAGATCGGTTACGATCTACACCAGCCGCGGGGCCATGCGCGCTTCATGATGAAAGAATTGCGCTTTATAATTTCTTGAAAAATATTCTTAAAACATTGAGAATTAATTTTTAGGGTAGGTACTAGATTTGGATGGGATAAATCATAATAAACCCATAGTTATAGTTTGAATCTAACACGTTTGTTCTTCCGTTCAAACACAAATAAAAATCTTATGAAAATAAAACGACATTAGTACGAGTGATTGTATTATTAATATATCTATCTTAAAAGCTTTTTTAACCGAGCAAGACAAACCAACTGTGAGTCTATAATCGCTTTTATATGCAACGATACGATTTTAGTAAAATATATATAAGTCTGTTTTACTTCATGAAAGAAATAAACCTTGTGTTGCTGTAAAGAAGATTTATTGTTAGTTTTTTTTATACAGAGACTATTTTATTTAGGTAATATAAAACAATATGAACTCAAACCTGTAAAGAAGAAACGACAATGAAAGTTTATTCTTTCACTTTTAAAACATAAAATAATATAATATTAAAATTTTCATTGATTATCCAATTGTCAATCAACTCGTATTTAAATCTGTCATCTGACATTCTGAATTCGTTTCTTCTTTAAAATCAGACAATTAAAAAGTTAAAAACTATAACCAAACTTCATGGTAAGTAAACACACAGAGTGCGAAGAAAGAAATAGTATTTCTTTACATCTCCCCCCATGGGGAAGAAAATTCACCCGTGAATTTTCACTCCAGTTCTCCATTTGATACTTGCACATTCTCATCCTCTGTTATCTGTACTGGAATTAGTTTTGTGATATGAAAAAGATTTGACTCTGTTTTTCTATGTCCTGTATCTATCTCGTATATTGTATTAGATTTCTTTTTAATTATTCTATATGGTCCAATTCTCAATTCATCTAGCTTTTTCCTATTTAGTTTATTCCCATTTTCTATATATACTAGATCTCCCACACTGAATTCTCTTTGTTTTCTATTCCTATCATACCTCATTTTGTTATAGTAATGTGATTTCAAGGTATTATTAAGCGCTGTTTTCTTATCTTTGATCCAGTCACTATTTATACCTCCTTGTTGTAGTTCTTTTGGTAAAACTTTAACATCTGTTCCGTATAGCAAATAACATGGTGCATAGCCAGTTACTGAGTGGTTAGTCTGATTGTATTTTTCTACACATTCATGTGCTATTGTAGTCCACGCTCTGTTTTCTCCTTCTTCATTGATTTTGCATCTAATTTTGTTAACTATCGTTTGATTCAACCTTTCATTTAGGCCATTAGAAAACGGTGCATTCACTGCTGTAAAAATTATTGTTATTTGTTTGTCAGTAAGGAATTTCTTGAATTCTTTAGAGTTTATTCCAGGATACTGGTCGGTAAGGAGCATCCCAATCTCTTCGGTTTCAGCGACCTTATTTATTAGCTTTATAAAGTCATGTGCACCCTGGGTTTTTGATGTTATAATAAATGCATATCTAGTGAAGTGGTCCACTAAAAGATGTATGTATTTCTTGGTTGATCTAGAACCACCAAAACCTCCAATTGTGTCTATTGATACTATTTCAAAGGGTCTTGTCGCTGGGCCTAAATATGACATTAATCCATATTTGTGTTGTCCTCTTGTTTTGTTTTTTATGCAAATTTCACAATTCCTACAAACATTTTTAATATTTTTCGTTAAATTTTTTGTTGCGTACAGTGAACTAATAGTCTTTAGCATTTGTCCCACTCCAATGTGACATAGATCTTCATGTATTCGCTTTATAAATTTAATACTGAATTCTTCTGTTATTATTATTTTCTCTTTGTTCCTAATTCTTTTGAAGTATAAATTGTGTTTTTTGATTATTTTATTATTGTTTCTCTGTATTTCTTTATTTTGATTCTGATCTATTACAATATCTTCTAATGTAATTAAGTTCACAACTTTCAGTTGTTCTTCTAGATTATCCTCTGGTTCTAATACAGGATTCCGACTTAAACAGTCCGCTTCTAAATTATCTTTTCCAGGGGAATATTTGATTTTAAAATCATATTGTGAAAGGTAATAAGTCAAATCACCTAGTTCTTCGTCTGTTCTAGCTTTTAAGTTCATGTTTTCTAATGGTTTATGGTCTGTGTAGACTGTAAACGATTTACCTATCAGCCAGTACTGCCAATATCTTAGTGCTTCTTTAATAGCTAAGCATTCTAAATATATTGCCTTTTTCTTCTTTTGCGCTCCATTCAGTTTTTTTGAAAAATAGGCTACTGGTTTTTCTTTACCATCTAGTTGTACTTGTTTTAAAATTGCTCCAACACCCAGCAGAGAACCATCAGTATAAATATTTATTGGTAGATTTTGATCATAAATTTCTAGTATTGGCTGTGAACACAAGAGACTCTTTATTTTTTCAAACGCATTTTGACATTCTTCAGACCAAACAAACTTTTGATTTTTTCTTAGCAAATTATGTAATGGGTCAAGAATTATTGCGCTCCTTGGTATATATTTATGGTAAAAGTTTACTTTTCCCAAAAATTGTCGAATATTCTTCTGGGTTTTTGGTACTGGAAATTCTTTTATCGAAATGAGATTGTCCTTCAGTGGTTGGATAGAATTATATTGAATGATATGTCCCAGGTATTTTACCGAATCTGATGCAAATGTACATTTTATAAATTTTAGTCGAAATCCTTCCGTTTGAATTGCTTCTAGTAACTGTTTCAAGTGACTTATGTGTTCATCAAATGAGTTTGAAAATATCAGGATGTCATCTATATAATTAACAGCAAAATCGGTTAGTTTATATTTTCTAAGTATGTTACACAATATTCTTTGAAATATTGCTGGAGCAGTCTTCAAACCAAATGGTAGGCAAGTCCATTGAAAGTGTCCCTCTTGAGTTACAAACCCTGTCTTCTTCCTGTCCTCTACTCGTAGAGGTATAGACCAAAAAGCTGAATTAACGTCTAAGCTTGTAAAAAATTTGCAATTTCTTGTTTTTGTCATTAAATCGTCAATTAATGGGAAGGGTTGAGCCTGAGGAACTACAATTTTATTTAAATCCCTGAAGTCTATACAGAGCCTTGATTTTTTATTTTCTTCCTTTTTAAATGTCAAAGTTACTGGTGCTGCGAATGGACTATAAGATTCTTCTATAAGCGCATTATCCAATAATTCGGCTATTTGTTCTGCTATCTCTTTTTTGTCTTCTATAGTGCATCTGTATGGCCTCTTGCTGCAGTATTTATCCATTAATAAATCTATTCTTGCTTCATATCCTTTAACCATTCCCACGTCATACTTGTTTTTGGCAAAAACTGATTGATATTGTTGTATTAGCTTATTTATTTCTTCCCTTTTATCATCATCTAAATGACCAACCTTTATTTCAAATTCCTCTTCTTTGATATGTTCATTAAAATTAATTTTGTTTTCGTTTTCATATTTATTACCTTCATTTTCACCTTCGTCTATCTTTTTCTCCATTTTTTTACTATTCTTTTCATGTAAGTATTGTTTCTGAGTTATTTCTAACTCCTCATTTTGTACTAGCTTGTATTTCTTTATCATATCTAATCCTATTAAGAAATCATATCTGAATTTGTGTTCGTCAATGATGAACACATCCACATTTTCTTCTATTTCAAAAATTTTTATTTTTAAATTTGTCAAACCACTTGTTTTTTGGACACCATTAATTGTTACTATATTTTCTTCATTCGAGTTATGTCCTTTCGTATTTAGTTTTAGTAATTTGGAATTAATTAGAGATACATTTGAACCTGAATCGTATACTCCATAAATTTCTAATTTATTATTTAACAGTAGTTTGATCTTAATTAATGGTGTCACTACTAGTTTTTTTGTTCTGTTTCATTTAACTCTGCTTCAATCACTGAATTATTTACATGTTTAATATATCTTTTATTTAATTTATCATCTTCTCTATCTCTAAACCAGCATGTAGCTTCGGAATGATAGCGAACCCCTTTATTTAATTTTACGCATATTTTGCATGGATAACGTCCTTCATTTGTAATATTTAACCTTTGATTTTCATACTTTCTGTACGTTCCATTTTTATTTTTATTTACCAAATGTTCATACTTTCTCACCTCATTGAATAAACATACTATATCGTTCATTGCTTCTCTATTTATCTTCTCTAATACAAAACCTGGCAAACCTACCGCTATCAGATCCACCAGTGTACCTGTATCAATTGAATTTCTCATGTCCAATAAAAGTTTTTCCTTTTTAATGGCATAGTCCACTAATGAACCATCCTTATATTTAAATAACAATGCATAGGTCACTTGGTTCCAGTTTTGGTTTGCAAATGACTCACACAACTTTTCTTTCCAAACTATCCACTCTGAGTTGAGTGTTAATTTTATAATCATTGAGCTGTACCAATCAACACAACTTTTATCCATAAATAGTCGGAGAATCTCAATTTTTTGTTCATCTTTCATAATACCGAAGCGAGAACATTCTCTCTCAAAAATGTCAATCCATTGCCTTGCATTCGAGTTTTTGCTCGTAAATTTCTCAATCACAAACTTCTCTGCGACATATTTCAGATTCTGTTTTTTTAAATCATTTGTATTTTCTATTAACTTTGTAAACATTTCTTCCAATGAATTCGAATCTCTAATTTGTTCTTCAGATGCTCGGCTATGTTCAATTTCCTCCAGATATTGTTCTCCAAATTGTAAGTTACCATCAGCATCTATGTAAATTTCTCGTAATTTATCTGTCATAGTTATCCAAACTCTTCGTGTCTGATGTCTTTTCTTTAAACTATTTTTTACTTTGTTGTACACGGCTGTCTCAATTAATTCTTCGTGAAATCCAACAGACTGTAATTCCTCTGGTATAGCAAATTTTTTTTCATCTTTAGTTGTGATTGAGGTTACACAACAAATATTAGATTTTCCATCATTCGCCGGTAAAATCGTGAATTCAAAACGTAACTGCTCCATTTGCATCTTTTTATAAACAAAATTGTCGTTTTATAAGTCTGTTTTACTTCATGAAAGAAATAAACCTTGTGTTGCTGTAAAGAAGATTTATTGTTAGTTTTTTTTATACAGAGACTATTTTATTTAGGTAATATAAAACAATATGAACTCAAACCTGAAAAGAAGAAACGACAATGAAAGTTTATTCTTTCACTTTTAAAACATAAAATAATATAATATTAAAATTTTCATTGATTATCCAATTGTCAATCAACTCGTATTTAAATCTGTCATCTGACATTCTGAATTCGTTTCTTCTTTAAAATCAGACAATTAAAAAGTTAAAAACTATAACCAAACTTCATGGTAAGTAAACACACAGAGTGCGAAGAAAGAAATAGTATTTCTTTACATATATATCAGGCTTTGAGATAATATTTAGGTACAGTGCTCAACAATAAATATTGCACATCGAGCCTAGGAAGGAGACTTCGTCTTATTTCGGGTCTGCAGAGCGTTATCGCTTTCGCACCGTACCTATTTGACGTTTGTCGACCATTTTGATCAAATTCTGACCAATACAGGACTGTCAGTGCTTTCGTAGGCAGTGTGCAACAGAGATAAAGCTCTACGAAGTCGAATCGAGCCGATTGTCTCTTTCGCAGGCTCGATGTGCAATATTAATTATTGAGTACTGTACAGTGTCTTTGTTTTTTTTTTTTTTTCATTTTAATAATCTAATTACAATGCATGAAACTCATTTTTCGCTTTAATTTGACTGAGTAAAATCTAAAAACTTTCTGTTCTGATTTACTTACAAAAAAATTAACTTGTTTAAAAAAAATACTGTATGTTTTACGCTGTGCTTGAAGTAAATATTTTCTCAATTCTAGATTTTCCTGATAAACTGAATAATACTTAACTCGCGATAATTTTTCGACTCAAAATTCTACGATCTATTCGAGAAATTGAAACACTAAGAATACCCATTTGCATTGAGAAGTTTTGCAACTACGTTTTTTCCTAAGGTTTGCTAAATTCACATAAGTAATTAAAAACATTTGATTGTTACTTCACACTCTACAAACTCATTCAAGTCTTGTCATAAAATTTTAGCATCCGACACGACCACGACACGACCGCTCGTTAACTGTAAACATCAGACATCATAGATGTCATCAGAGCACGACAGCTGACGAAACGGAACGTCGTATCCCCATCAATTATAAGTTTCTTAGTTTTGTTGCTTTGGCGGCTTGTGTTACGGAAGATAGCTTTCCGGCGTCGAAATAGTCGCAAGGTGTTAATGGAACCAACCGTTTTTTAGTTGCCGTAGTACTAAAAATAATGTGCCTAGGTTTACACCCATTCTCGCCGTAGGGATTGTGGTCTAAAGTAATTTTTCAAGCCTTGCTGCTGTCACTCGCTTTGTTACTACCACTCAATATAAAATTAAAATGTTGTTCTCAAAAAAATCATTTATCTCATCATTGTTTTAAAATCATACGATTTATTCAACTTCACATATTTGCGTTAATATTATGTTTTTGATGTGATGTGGCAAAACCAGCGATTAAAATGCAGATGCGTTGTCAGTCCTGAGATCTTAAAGCCTCGTATTCGTGGTAACATTTGTTTAGCAACGTGGTTGCATAAACAAGTTGCTGTCAACATATTGCGAGCAGCACTTGTGTTGAGTTAATCAGGCCATGTTGCGCCCGACGAGCGATAACATTAGTTTATCAACAAATGTTGTCGTGTGTGTACAACCTATAATGATTTAAACAAAGTTCCCAGCAATATTCTTGCCGTTCATCAACAATGTTGCTCAACTGTTGCTGAACAAATGTTTACCATGAATACGAGGCCTTACTGTTATGCCTCTGTGCCAGATATTTAACGATTTTAAAAATAAGTGAACCTACTGGCTATATACTGGCTATAAGGCTGTTCAAAATAGTTGGATTTAATACGAAATTTACGTTAAGTAAATTAAGCATGTAGGTAAGAAGGTTTTTCAATGTTTTTTTTTCATGTCTTGAAACTCTTAAACGCTACCCAACTCAGCAAAAGTATATATCATTGTTACTTTCCTATTTCAATGTACAATTCTCACGAAACCCACGAACGGACATTAATAGGTTAGCATCCAAAACTATTCGGAAACGAGAAGACATTCGTGGGGCAGATTTCAGCAAGTTTGCGAATTAATTGTTTCTGCGGTCGAAACTTCGAAGTGGATTGGACGGGGTCCGATGCGACGTGTGCGATGGGCTTTTACTTGGGTATAGCTTTGCGGTTGTATTTATTGTAAGGGATAGACAGAGAACTTACACAAAGTTGAGTGGACCTTCTTTATGTAAGTATGTGTGTATGTATGTATCATCACGCCAGGTCCCTAACGGGTTAGGGCAGAGAGAGTAGAGCGCCAGATATCCCGGTCCTGACATACCTTCCGTGCCGCATCTACCTTCATCATTCTCTTCATACATGCACGCCGATTCCTAAGACTTTTGACACTTTTT
This sequence comes from Macrosoma leucophasiata, assembly GCA_036365455.1. Lineage (NCBI taxonomy): Eukaryota > Metazoa > Arthropoda > Insecta > Lepidoptera > Hedylidae > Macrosoma > Macrosoma leucophasiata. Next base: position 3,708,288 of record JAWQUS010000002.1, on the reverse strand, counting down.
AATGTCATGATAGTGGCAAAGAAGCCCAGTTAACAGTCATGGCAAGTAAATACTGCAGCTTATAAACATCTACATAATAACCAGAAAACTTCATGTAGATGCGTTATCAACCCTGAAGTTTTCGCTTTTATAAAAGCTTTTATAACTCAGCAAAAGTATATTATCCCATTGTTGCATTCCTATCTCAATGTACAATTCTCACGAAACCCACGAATGGACATTAATAGGTCGGCATCCAAAACTATTCGGAAACGAGAAGACATCCGTTGGGTAGATGTCAGCAAGTTTGCGAATTAATTGTTTCTGCGGTCGAAATTTTGAAGTGGATTGGACGGGGTCCGTGTGGTTGGACGTGTGCAATGGGCTTTTACTTGGGTATATCTTCGCGATTGTATTTATTGTAAGGGATAGAGAGAGAACTTACACATGTAGAGTGGACCTTTTTTGATCTATCGCAGGAGATTTACCACCTGGTTTTGTGTAGATGTTTATACGCTGTCGTATACTGTGGTATAATACTGTTTACTGGTGGCAGAGCTCCAGTGACGGAGCTCGCAGGCGTAGGCACCACCGCATTACCTAATATACTTGCCGCTAAATGGTAGTGTTCAGCACTATCGTGTCGGAAGCGAAGCCTGACCCGGAGGTCAGGTGGTAATGTACGGCCCTGTAATTTCCGGCACCGGGGCATAACACCTTAGGCCTCAAGAGTGGTAACGCATCTGCATTTTGACCTTGGTCTTTGTGTGGGTGTTTAAAGACTGCAGACATCACTTAACATCATCGTGAACTGCATGCTTGTTTGCCAGGTCCATTATACCATCGATGTGAATTCCATGCTTGTTTGCCACCATCATTTAACAAAATAAACAAGAAAATCTAAAACATTACACATACATTATTGTTACATTTTGCCATCCCAAGCGTGGTGATTATGGCATATCCCCTTTGAAAAGGGAGGCTTTTATACAACAGTAAACATCTTTCAGCTAACATATAATAATATGATGAAACTGAATAGATACCACCTCTATTTTTTTTTACACATCTCAATTTCTTGTTAAAACCTCTACCCCCAAAAAGAAATTTTCAAATATTTTAATAAAAACGCCGACATGTCAAACACCGTCAGAGAATATGTAATAATACTACGTATAGAATGGACACTTCGACGTCCCGCCTGATTTCCCTTCTTGCAACCCGCACCTCTCCTTGAGTACCATGCCGGCAGCCTCATGCACTGAGGTTGCGAGCGGGCAACTGTGTGTGGGCGTGTAAAAACACGTCCTGATTGATGTCTGTGTAGTAGGTAACCAGAATAGGCGTTTGTATAGAATTTTAGGCGAGTGCCCGCGGTGTGACACCGCCTCAAATAAAATACAAGTATACTTTTAAATTACCATAATACACACAAGTTTAAACGCTCAAAAAACCAACTAACGACTGCCGCTAATTTAGGCGAACTAATTAAAGAAAAACTCGAAGTTAAAAATCCAACCGAATATCGGAAGTCACAAAGTTTCACATAATTACGGTAAACGTTTAGTGCTCCCTCAACGTTCGTGGAATGTTACGGAAAAAATCAAGGTCGGTTTCGTTTTACATTTGGGGATCGGCTCCCATTTGGTTATGGGCGGAGCGGGAGCAAGAACCGATTATTTGATAGGAGATAGCATTGCGTCATGTGTTTGAGAGACTTGCCTGATATTTCAGAAATTGTTTTAAATTTTAGTTTTAGAAGTTTGTATAAAAAGTGTGCATGTATTAGTATTAACTTTTACAGTACCTATCTGATGGTGAGATGTGTGAACCGTTTCTATATAATTTCTTAAGTATAATAACACAAGTAAATATTGTCAACGTGTCATACAGCCAATAATCACTTTCAGTTTTCAGACAGTTTGAATATTACTTTTCATTTAAATTCATATCTTAAAAAATAGTTAAAAATTAGGTACCAGTCAGACTGATGCGTAATCGTAAATTTATCTATGGGCACCAATTCAAAAAATAATTTATCAGATTATAACGCATTAATATTTGGATACATGTTTTGTAATCTTCCTTTATTGTTTAGTGCTTTGTAACCCGGTAGCTAACTGTAGATAAAACTATTATAAAATATATATCATACTCCTGTTAGTGAACATCACCCGGTAGTCGTGGGTACCGTTTTACATATTTCATAGAAAGAAATAATATTTTATTTTTTGACGCACACTATATTTTACTAAGTACCTAAATAAATAATAATAATAAAAACAGAGAAGGCAACTTAACACAAGAACAATGGTGTGAGACCAAAAAAATGGTACCTATCTCAGCTGATTGCTGTAGTTGGCACTACAGCGCTGGTGTTCTGATGGGACCGTAAGTGACTTTGCAAACTACAAGCCGCCCAATTACACAAAACTTCCATGCATAGGTAGGTACTAATGTTATATTTATGTACAATGTTACGTAATATATACAACTCATTATATTCTGTCAACATTATTTCCGCTACCGCTTATGCCACTGTGTTCTCCTAATAATAGTGTAAAATGTGTATTGGTTGAGGGTGACACATGTACGCCTAAACGTCAGTTTCATCACATTTCTGACATAATAAATTATCTTAGAACGTCGGTGCACCTTGCATCCTTAATGAGGTGTGTTTATTTTTGTGGTTAATGTTTCGACAGACGCTGAATGATGATTTTAAGTGACGATATTATTAACTACCGGTATTATTAATTATAGTTTTACCGGTAGAGTTTTTTGTCACTAAAATTTTATGGAAAATACCCATATGTAAATAGTTTCAGTGCCACCCTTGGGGTATGGGGTATTCTTTAAAATCTGTAACTATAATAATAATGTGTTACATAAATTGCTACGCCCAACGGGTATCATGTTGCTACACTCAATATTTATATCATCTGTGAAATTCACATGAATGCAATAAAGAACTTTGAACTTTGTTAATGTACCAAACGTAAAATCCAATTTTATTGAATTGTAGGTGTTTCCATGTACCTATTATGCTTCAATGCATGCGTTTACCTCTGCCTATCCCGTTGTGGATTACAGACGTGAAGTTTAGTTAATTTTTTTATGAGCGCCACTTGAGAGACTTTGCAAAGGTAAATTTTTACTGGTGATATAGTTAGTTCCACCTTAGGAACTCGAAAGCATAGGAATTATCTAGATACCTATCTGTCACCACAATATGGTAGTGTTCTGCACTTTTGTGTTTCGGTTTGATGGTAATGTATGACCTCATAATAAAAATCACAGAGCGACAACAACTAAGGTTTCGGGGGTGGCAACGCATCTGCATTTTGACCTCTGGTTTTTGTGTAGATGTCTATAGGCTACAGTAATCACCTAACATCCATGTGAACTACTTGCCACTTTTTTTTTCATACAAAAATAATTCTATAACCTATGATAAGAAGAACCGGGGTATCTGGCGTTCCACACTCTCTGCCTACCCCGTTAGGAAACTGGCGTGAAAGTACTTACATACATACCTATGATAGGAACCCGGCATCAGCTCTAGAATTGACCATTATGATGCTGAACCAAATGATAATTTTTCTTGTAAACAAATCCAAATATTTACCTATTAAAAAAAACGTCGTCAATATTAAGAGTCATTTAGACGGAGAGAGTTTCTCGTCTCGAAGATACGATTATCGAAGGAATATAAAACATTCGTTTTCATCTAAACACTCGCTCTTGTCGCTCGTTGCCATGGGCGATAATCGCCTCACAACGGAATATTATTGTGTCCGTGTAAACAGAATTTCAAACTTGAAAATATGTCATACGAGATCGTGTTTAGACAAGCCGAGATTCTCTTAAGGCCTTAAGTTGGGTGAATTGCCTAAATTCGTACATGATTTAAGTCAAATTCTAGAAAAACCTGTAAATTGAATCCGCCATATAGAAATACACGACGACAGGCAAGGATTCAATGAATACTTTTAATTGAACAGAATGTTAAATTTGCTAACCCCCTTTTAGAAAAAACCATTTCAAAATGCCTCCTTTTTTGTCTTAAAAAGTAAATGTTCTCCAAAACGGCACAGTCTTTTTGCTTCGTTATTATTGCAAAAGAAAAGGCTTGAAATTACTCACAGTTTTAATTAAGAGTTTTATTTATTTTGGTGTTATTTGTTAATGAAAATTAATAAAATGTCAAAATTTCCGTGCATGAACGCGAGCCTCTTCGTCACGCCATACTGTAATCTCAATCATCGTCAGTTGGCTAGTCGGCTGCGGCCCTTTGTGAGGGAGGATGTACAGCGCGCTGCTGTAATATAAACTTACATATTTTGGCATGTTACTGCGAAGTTATAGAGTAAAACCTGTAAAAAAATATGTATTACTATACAACACGAGTGTTTACGGACTTAATATTTTACTAAATAGTGGCTATCGCCTATGTTTTTGTGCGAATTGATGTCTTGTTATCAAAGAATATAAATACATTGACAATATTGACATTGCAACACGGATACTTGACGTAGAAAAAGAAACACAAATGCACTGAAGGAGTATTTAGTTGATTACTCTTTAATTCTTGTTATACCTACGTGTAATTTACTACATTGTTACTTACCAAAATTATATGCGTAAGTAAGTAGGTATATATAGTAGTGTTATTTTGTGTAAGATATAATAAATTTAAGTTAGGTATCTACAGATTTTTTCAATCTTACTATTATAAATGTGAAAGTATGGATGTTTGTTAGTTTGTTGGTCAAATCATACTAAAACGGCTGAACGGATTTCGATGAAATTTTCTTCACAGGTAGAGTATAAATATAGTTTACAGGTGTGTTCACAGGTAGGAGATATTTTTTTTTTGCTGACGGTCGAACAGATGAGAAAAGAAATTCTCATCGAACTAATGGGAATAAAGATGTTTCAAGAGAACGGGTATAGAGACCTAAAGTCCACGCAGACGAACTTGCGAGTAAAAGCTAGTAGGTATATAAGCCTTGAAAATATTTCGGAGCGGGATTCGCTCCGGTATTTTGTATGAAGTTCCGCGACTAGAGCGGAGCATAGTTGGTACAGCGGTATTGTATCGGTAAGCGGTATTGTTTCGCTTGTTCGGCGAAATAAGTTCCGCTAGACCATAGTAAAATAAGAATTAGTTGCAATAAAACTAGTAAAATAGTGAAATAAAAATAGAAGTTGAAATAAAATAAGAACAGTAAGTAGTTGAAATAAATCCAAAATGGCGAACACAACTGTTTTAACAAAATGTGATATGGGTGTCAATTTCATGATTTCTTGGGATGCTGATTTTGAAAATGGCATCCATTTGCAGATCCAAGATGGCTGATAGATTTTTTTCAGAATGTGATGAGTATCAATTTTGAGCTTTCTTGAGGTGTTGATTATGAAAATGAAATTTTTTTTAAGATCCAAATGGCGGTCACATGTTCTTTTCAAAATAAGATATAGGTATCAATTTCTAGGTTTCTTGGGGTGCTAATTACGAAAATTACATTTTTTTCAGATCATTTAGTAATCAGCAACAAGAAACCTCGAGATTGACACCCATATCACATTTTGGAAAAATAATTATGTCCGCCAACTTGGATCTGCAAATGGATGCCATTTTCGTAATCAGAACTCCAAGAAACTATAAAATTAAGACCCATAGAATAAACAAATATTCTGTCCGCCATCTTGGATTTGCAAAAATAGTACCTCAAGAAACCGTAAAATTTAAATCCATATTATTATCATATTTTCGAAAAATAATTATCTCCGCCGTCTTCGATTTGAAAGGAGATACCATTTTCCTAATGATCACCTCAAGGAACCCTGACATTGATACCCACATTGCTTACATGCTATATCGCTTACAGTAGGTACCATTTAGTGAAATGTAAATTGGGAAATGCGGTGGTGCTCGCATGCTCTGGAGCTTGGCAACTGAAGCTCTACCACTGTATACTACCACCTTACCAGAACATGATAAGCGGACATGGAGATTATCATTTACTGGTAGGTAAAATAAGTGATATGGAGGTGTTCACGCCTTCGGGCTCGTTCACTAAAATTCTATCACCATACAGTCATACATAGCACAACAGCACACCATTTTTATGTACATAAAATATTAAGTTTTTAAATTATTTAAAATAAGACCGCTCGCAACGCAGACATAACAAACGAGCAAAAATCAAACAAGTTACGCTCGCTACCCGTACCAATAGCGAAACTTGTATTCAAACCGTTCTAGTAGTATAATCAGCGTGATGCAACATTAATAAGCACAGCAATGCTTGTCACCTCTACAATACTTAATCTTTGATCTTGTCGACAAAGTACAGCGAGTATCCGCTAGATAGATTTAATTTTGACAAATATTTGATGAGCTCCGTTTTGCCAAGGTCATTCAGGCTAGTTAACCCCTTAAGCAAGAATCTACTTACGATAATTTCGTCGTGTAAACAAACATAGGCAATTATCGCCTGGCGATATATCCTGGCGAATCTCGTATGACATAATCGTACGCGAGATTTTAGTTCTTGCCTGTGTGTAAACATTTTGACACGATTATGTTATGGCAATTATTGCTGGTGACAGTAGCGTACGATTTTCTCGAACCAAACGTACGAGAAACTCTCTCCATCTAAATGGCTCTTTATTTTACCAAAATCCGGTTCCAATAACAATTTGATGACGTCATTAATTACACGAACAACCATCCGTTTTATACAAATAGCACAAAAGTTATATGAATATAAAAAAGCAATATTTGAAACTATAAACGAATGGGACATTTGTTTATGGCTTTTATAATGGTTGCAGACGTAACCTGGTTGGGATGTAAAACAGGTATCCATTCTAACTTGACCTATATTCACAATACAGGTTACTATAAACCAGAGACCATGTTTAATTCTGGTCGACTAGTCAAACTACGCCTATTTGGTCCTTAAAACACGTATTAGAAGAGAGGTCAAGATATATTTGACGAATGCTGAACAGAGAAATTATGAGACGAATCTTTAGGACTGATTTGGCCACTGATAAAAGAACTGCATCTGCGTAGTTTTATTATGATGCGAAAGGTTAAGAAACAGTGGTTATTTAACATCATTTGAGATCATTAAAATTCTTAAATGATTAATGACAGCGAAGATTGGAAGGAAGGGGTTGTCAGTGGACCGTAAAATTTTGAATTTTCTTTGGTTCTATTACGGACAGTTAAGAACTTATGACTTTATAATAGGGAAGTGCCTAATTATACCTATATCATTGAAAACTTTCCACGACCTTCCTCTGAACTCTCGGTATTGCTTTAATTATTATGGGGAAGGAACACTGTCACCATAATAAGCCTAAACAGCTATACCTAAGCTTCAATAATTGAGCGGAACTCTGTGACCGTGAGTTAGGATCGTACTTGATTTTTTTTCTCATTTATACACACATACATGACGTAACTTCACGCCTGTAATCCCTGAAGTGGTAGGCAGAGGTAAATACATGCATTCAAGGATACATGCCGATACCCACGATTTTTTAAACTTTAGAGCTAAATACAATCGTGACGAAGTCAAAGGCACAGCTATTTAATAATAAAATTAGGAAAAAAACGGCCAAGTGCATGTCGGGCCACGCGCACTGTAGGGTTCCGTCGTTTTTAGGTTTGATTAATGTAATGAAAAATAAATAAATATTTTCTATGAAGTTATTCCAAAAATTTTGAGTAAAATATATTTGGTCGACTATTAAACGCAAACTTGTAAAGCCAACTTAAGTGTGATAGTTATCCTTTTAAACTCGTTATATGTAGCTACTATTGCCGTAACGTTTGAATTTCTAACAACAACCGTTTAGTTGGTAGGGGGTGGTGACACTTGACTCTAACAAAAATTGGCACTTTAAAGCTTAATAAGTCTTGAATAAAAGCGCGCATGGCCCAGCGGCTGGTGTAGATCGTAAGCGATCTGCTCGGTTAAGCACTACGGGCGCGGTCGGGTAGTGTGATGGGTGACCGCTAGTGGCAAATTAAATGCGCGTTTCCGTGCTTCTTTCTTTGAGGGTACGTTAAGCCGCCTGTCCCGGTTGCTATCGATGGATAGCAGTCGTTAAACCTTGTCGGAGGCCTAATGGGCGGTTTGAAAACATCCGACAGCGGGTTGGCCACTAACCCACCCACCTCCACCAATCCGCATTGGACCAGCGTGGTGGAGTAAGCTCCAGGCCTCCCCCCAAAAAGGGGAGAGACTCGTGCCCAGCAGTGGGACGGATAATGGGTTGCCATTATTAAGTCTCGAACAGTTAAATAGATCGAAAAATGATGTAAGCACACGCTTAAGATCCTGGAAGACCTATCCAACGATACCCCACACACATATAGAAAAAGAAAAATAAAAAAATTATCCACACGTTACATGTAGGAGAGGTACCCTAAATTTAAAAAAAAATGACATTTTTTTATTCTACCACTTTGTCGGCGTAATACAGATGTATACTTGTGGCAAATTTCAATTCTCTAATACTAATAGTTTTTGCGCTAAACCACGGACGGACAGACAGGCAGACAGACAGACGGACATGGCGAAACTATAAGGGTTCCTTGTTTACTACGGAACCCTAAAAAGGGTTGCCCCTTGCGTACTTGGTCCAAGACAAAAGCTAGGTGAAGGCATTATAAACAAAACACGCGTGAAGTCAACTAATTAACTTTCAGACATTCCAATCAGCTCCGAGAAAACTATCACTCCGCTTACCCTCGTTCAATTTAATTTTACGCAAGATTTAAAAAGAAAACAATAAAAGATGGGTTATTACGAGATATTATCATATATATTGAAAGCGTTTTGAATAGAGACAACCGTGGAGTGGATCTTGCGATTCTCTATTGTTTTGTAAATAGGAAGTGAAATACATACAAAGATACATACAAATATATACTACTAAGGTCCAAATATTCACATTTTTTGGGTTCCGTAGTAAACAAGGAACCCTTATAATTTCGCCATGTCCGTCTGTCTGTCTGTCTGTCTGTCCGTCCGCGGTTTAGCGCAAAAACGATTAGTACTATTACTACTACTAGAGCTGCACGATCGTTTGCCAACTTCCATACAAAGAAATCAGTTTATCTGTTTCATAAAAAAAGCAGTTTTTTATTTTTATTTTTGTCATAAATTAACTCCATTCATGTTCTTATTCCTTAGCTAATAGGTGGGTTATGATTTGTGTCCCCCTACAGTGACAACTGATTTCAGTCACGCGTCTCTCTGTTTATTTATAAACGCACCGGATGCGTTATTTTAGTATTAGTTGCGTTACTGATTTCACCTATATTATTTGATAATACTAATATCACACCGCGGACACTCCGCCAAAATTCCACACAAACGCTTAATTTGGTCTCTATTACACAGACATTAATCAGTGACGTGTATTTACACGCTCACCTGTGTGCGTAGCACGTACAAAATACCTACCGTCGCCCATAAGAGGGGAGGAGATTGGGTGACGGGACATCGAAGTCCATTCTATACGTAGTAATAATACGTATTCTCTGCTAATATAATGATAAATACGACGACGACCCGGGTACTCAAGCAGTGTGAGATGACCGTTTGATTCGAAGGGTCGCCGGTTCGATCCCCATACCGGGACAAATATTTGTATAGCCTACAGTTATTTCTTCCGGGTCTGGGTGTTTGTGTATGTGTTGTATGTGTACAACGGCACCCACGACACAGGTTTATACCTACTGTGGGGCTGTGAGTGTAAGCGTATTTTAATTATTTATATTTTACCCCAAATTATAAATACCCCCAATATTTTTCTTCCACTGGTGTAGTCATGCAACCGAACAATGCCGTTCATGCTGGGTGACAGTTAGTGCAATAAGGCAAGGTGGTAGAGCTCCAGTGACGGAGCTCGCGGGCGTAGGCACCACCGCATTACCTAATATACTTGCCGTTAAATGGTAGTGTTCAGCACTATCGTGTTTCGGTCAGGTGGTAATGTACGGCTCTGTAATTTCCGGCACAGAGGCATAACACCTAATGCCTCAGGAGTGGCAGCGCATTTGCATTTTGACCTCTGGTCATTGTGTGGGCGTCTATAGGCTGCAGTCGTCACTTAACATCAACGTGAACTGCACGCTTGTTTGCCACTTTTATTACATAAAAAAAAAAAGGTGGGCAACAATGTCCTGCTATTAAACTACTGCCACTACAATAGCCAATTTGCATGCCAAGCGTGGCTAGGGAAGGCTATGGTGCAGCAGTGGACATCTTTTGGCTAAAATGATGATGATGATAGAGTTGAAATGTAGGACTAAGTATTCGTTTTACTAGTGGCAGAGAATATGAAATAATACTACGTAGGTATAGAATGGATACTTTGACGTTCCGCCTGATTTCCCCGCCTCACCCAACCTCTTCCGTAGAGTTCTAGAATGACAACCACGTACCGGAAGATGAAGCGTAGGTGGCCCCCCGACGAGGTGGACCGACGACCTGATGCAGGTCACAAGCAAGCGCTGAACGAGGGTGGCCCAGGACCGTTCGTTGTGGCAATCTTTGTGGGAGGCTTTTGTCCAGCAGTGGACGTCTTTTGGCTGAAAAGATGAATCACTTAATATTGACATATTTTTTTTATGCTATCCATATTATATTTGTACCCTTATACAGATAAACTCGATAACCTTGTGGTTCAAGTGGTCAGTCCAAACGATTCGATCAACAGAACTTTTACTGGTGGTAGAGCTCCATTGACGCAGCTGGCGGGCGTAGGCACCACCGCATTACCTTATATACTTGCCGCTAAATGGTAGTTTTCAGCACTATCGTGTTCCGGTCAGGTGGTAATGTACGGCCCTGTAATTTCCGGCACAGAGGCATTACACCTTAGGCCTCAGGAGTGGTAACGCATCTGCATTTTGACCTTGGTTTTTGTGTGGGTGTACAGGATGTAGTCATTACTTAACACCAATGCGAACTGCATGCTTGTTTGCCACTTCCATTACATAAAAAAAGTCGACAAAAACTGTATTAAAACTGTACAAAAATGCTTATAAATTACTAGAATTGCTTTTTATATTATAACTTAAAACCTACCTTCATAAAACACGCTGTGTCACCGTGTAATTCCCCGGGGTATCCTAAATACTCTAAACGCTCTTCAGCTCTTAAATCAAGTCGGTTAATTACTGATTCATCCTATTCGGAGTAGTTGTTTCTATCGGTGTTTCTATTTTAACTTAATTTATTTACGATTGCATCACGCCAAGTCTATTATGGAGGAAAAGAAAGAGTAGGAAAGAAAGAAATAACGAAAGAAAACATTTTATTTTTTGGGTAGCCAGAGAATGTGAAGCGCCAGATATCCCGTATATATCTTTGCCATTTATTCAACCAATGACTACCCATAAGGATAAATCTTATCAATACTTCTCAATGTCAAACAGATAAACGATAAAAGATAATCAATCCAGAATTTATTGCAACAAAATTAATATGAAACTCATTACAGATAATATTGAAGCTACAACAGCGTTTGATGACGAGTAATAGTAATATCCCAACTGTTTTGCGGTGGTGGTGGCCATTTCATGAAGTGAGCGCGCGTTTCACGAACCATATCGACGATTTACTTGTTATCATTGAACTGGCCAACGCACATCATATGCTACCATTTGATGAAATACACCGTGATTTCGCGATATGAGAAATTTTACGATATGGCTACGACATTCAAACTAATAAAACGATTAAAAAATCCAGAATTTATTGTAATAAAATGAATATGAAACTCATTACAGATAATACTGAAGCTTCAACAGCGTCTGATGATGAATAGTAATAATATCCCGACTGTTTTATGGTGGTGGTGACCATTTTGCGATATGATAGAATATGTTTCAACATTTCATGAAGTGAGCGTGCGTTTCACTTACCATATCGACGATCAACTTCTTATCATTAATCTAGCCAACGCACATCATATGACCAATGGACATGGAACATTTCATGAAATGTTACCATTTGATGAAATTCACAGTGATTTCATAATATGGGCAATTTTACGATATGGCTACATACACATACATAAACAAATAAAACGATAAAAAATCCAGAATTTATTGCAATAAAATTAATATGAAACTCATTACAGATACCATTGAAGCTACAACAGCGTTTGATGACGAGTAATGATAATATCCCAACTGTTTTGTGGTTTTGTCCATTTCAATCAAACAATCCATAATTTCCTCGTTGTTTGGTATTATTTGATCAGTGGGCAGTAAGAAACCATATTCACCAACGTCTCGCAGCTCGAAAAGGTATACGATCGGAATTTCAGCCACTCCTTTTACCCAATCAAAACTGGATCCGCTTACTTCATCTAGAAAAGCAAAGAAAGGAAAATAAACACGTGTAGTAAATTAATGATATTAGCTAAAAAAAAGATAAAAAAAGAAATCAATAGTATAGTAGTAACTATCACAGAGTCATAACAACCAAGGTCTCAGAGGTGGCAACACATCTGCATTTTGACCTCTGGTTTATGTGTAAATGTCTATAGGCTGCAGTTGTTACTTAACATCCATGTGAACTGCATGCTAGATTGCCACCTTCGTTTCATAACAAAAAAAAACTGGTTGCCTGTAAAGTCGGTTTTACGGGCGAAGATTTTACGTGACAACGTCTTTTTCTCGGTAGAAAGGCATTCGCCGGTCCGGCAGGCCTCTCTCTCGTTCGGTGACTCATCGTTACGTTACCGGGCGTTACACTTTTTCATGAGTGACTCCGAGCCGCAACCTAATTTAAGACGTTGTCACGTCATAAAAACAAGACTCTTTATTGTTGATCCTATTTAGAGCTTCAATGTCATCTTACCAACTTAAATAGAAATATGAATACTTTAGTAGGTCGAATGTTCTTCTAGTTCTGTATATAAGATTGAGAGCACTTGTACTCAAAGTATCACTAAACTTATTATATTATTAGATACTTACCCCCTTATTCATAAACGTACATTAGATACTGCCTCGGTAGCCTAGTGGTAGCAGGCCACTACTACTACGCTGAGGTCCTGGGTTCGATTCCCGGGTAGGGGGTTATCAGAGATAATGGTGAAAAAGCCTTTATCTCTGGTTCTATTGGGATTTTTCAATTTTCTGGAAATTTCCCAGTACCTCAAAGTTTGGTAATGTGCCCGGAGATGTCAACAGGCTCGCCACCTGTTACATGGGCCAAAACGTACCCGGCGAATCGTGGGTGTTTGCATGTATGCTTGAATGCATGCATTTACCTCTGCCTACCCCTTCGGGGATTACAGGCGTGAAGTTACGTACATTAGATACGTTTTAGCTATAGAATGCTTTGTCTTTGTCAGTTGCATTGTCAAATGTGCAGGATAGAAAAAGACAAGGGAGAGATTAACAACACTTTAGCTAAAATACGTTTATGAATAAGGGGGTTAGATATTGCCCATGACTGGTGGTTGGTATCATATTTCATAAGACCTAGATACTCGTAATATTAGGTATACATAATATACCTTTTAAGGATATTTTCTGTAGCTTGTTAACTAACATTTATTTATATATTTTATACTAGCTGTGCCCGCGACTTCGTTCACGTGAGAAAAAATATGAATGTTCAGTATCTACCCGTTGCTCCTTATTACATCAGCTATCTGCCAGTGAAAGTCCCGTCAAAGTCGGAGACACTCAAATTCTATTTATTTGTATGTAGGTATGTATGTATGGTTGTATGGAGATGAAAATAGCCTAAGTTACTCCTCATCACATCAGCTATCTGCCAGTGAAAGTCCCGTCAAAATCGGAGACACTCAAATTCTATTTATTTGTATGTATGTATGTATGGATGTATGGAGATAAAAGTAGCTTAAGTTACTCCTTATTACAAAAGCTACCTACCCGTGAAAATCCCGTCAAAAATTCTGTGAAAATTTTAAGCGTCTACTTGCTTCCGTTATTATTATCGAGCAAAACATACAGAAAAAAAACGTCTATTATATGTCCCCTTGAACCCCTTAGTATATTCATTTTCTTATTTTTAGTAATTAATTTTGTCTTTATAGCGGTATCAGAAATACATATTTTTTGTGAAAATCTTAGCTTTCTAGCTATCACTATTTATGAGATACAGGCTGGTGACAGACAGACGGACAGACGGACAGACAGACGACCGCGGAAGATTAGTCATCCATAGGGTCCGTTTTTACCTTTTAGGTACGAAACCCCCTAAAAGATAGAACTAAGATACAGAATTAATAGCTTAAAAGTATTCGATATGATTCTTTAAATTGACATAACTTTTATATTTCTGAACCGGTTCACATGAAACAAACACTAAATGGTAAGTAAAACTTACCACAATATATTAGTGAAAACCGTGTCGAATAAGCCGTTTCTGATATTAGCGTGCACAAACACACAGACAAACGGACATTATTCCAGGATAAAAAGTACCCAGTGTTGTGCGCCAAAGGTTAAAGTATAACCATACCAAAATTCATTGTAATCGGACCGGTAGTTTTTCTGTGATGCTTGAACAAACAGACAGACAGACAGACAGACAGACAGACAGATAGACAAAAATTTTTCTAATCACTTATTTGAGTTCGGTATCGATCTAGTAACATGCCCTGGTATTTATTTTTTCAATATTTTTAATGTACAGTATTAACACTTCTACAGTTTTATTATAAGTATAGATTACCATAACAAATCGTTATTATTATAATAATTATTGGTTTTTAAGCCCTACCCTATTTTTAACCGAGTTCAAAAAACAAGAAGGTTCTCAATTCGGCCGGTATATATATTTTTTAACATTGTTAAAATTCGCTGGTGCATCGAGTTTTGCAATCACTGCTGATGTCAATGTAACAGTTATTCTAAAATATGCAATTTTTGCTTTACTTTAATCCCTACCTTGTCTAAAATCCGTAATTTCCAAACTTAACACAACCTTTTTGGACACAACAAAAGTGCCATCACACAAAAATGCAACGTGCTAAAAATTCGTATTCTTCCACAAAATAATAAAATAACGATATGATAATCACATTTTCAACTTACACAAAATCTCTGCTGAAGTGCCCACTTGATATGGGATGCCGTGACGCTGTGTTAATTTCTCGGCGCCACGAATTGCGATCTCGTACTAATAAAGAAAAATAAAGTTTTTACATTGTACCAAGTTCTAGAATAATTTCCGCAACTTTTATAATAATGGTTGCAAAGGAATTTAAGTTTTTCGAAACAATTTCTGTGGCTTTATTTTAAGTTTTACTGCTAGTTGAATAGGTATTGTAAAGGAATTCTAAAATGCAGTAACCTCTGTATTAAGCAGTTTGTTAAATATAAGGGTCATAGCTCACTGCGGCCATCCGGCACCCAAACAGCACCGCCTCGATTATCGCGTCCACTCTTTATCGACGGGTGCGATAACGAGTGGACGCGATGCGACGATGCGCTGTTACTTGTGAACCACTCTCGGATAGCGCGCGGTTCACTTGGGAACAGCGCGTTAGCAATGCAAAGTCAACGCAAGACAAGCTACTGGTCGCCGAGTGGTCCACTCGCTGCCCGCGCATGAACCGCGCGCCACCTGCCCGTGACCGCTTACGATCGAGGCGATCCGGTGTGATACGGAGCGGAGTTGATGTTCTGAGCGCAGACCGCTCGAGGTCGGGTGCTGGGTGGCTCTAGTGAGCTATGACCCTAAGACGTACCTTCTGATGCGAAATTCAACCGTTATTTTGTTTGTTATACACTTAGGGGTTATTTAAATTCATATTCAAACTTTTTAACCGACTTCGAAAAAAGGAGGAGGTTCTCAATTCGTCCGGATCTTTTTTTAACTAGAAAAACTAACTACTGTCGTTTTACAAATTGGTATCCTTTCCTGCAGTGTTAAGAGAAAAAGCGGGTACCCGGGTACTGTTTTATTACAGCGGTACCCAATATTTATATTATCGCACCGAGGGATGGGTAGCAGCGTCCCGCGATAAAACTACCGTCACTGCAACCGCCAATCTGCCTGCCAAGTGGCGATCGTAGCACATTTTCTCCTAATGATGCTCACATTCCTAATTACATTGAAATTTCTGGTGCTTATGTCCATGTTTATAGGCTACAATATTGCTTATCATCAATATGACCTGTAAGCTCGTTTGCACTTTATGACATAAAAAACCAACTGGATCTTCAAGTTCCCATAGTAACTATCACAGAAACATAACGGGTGATTACCCGTGCAACAACTTTTTTTTTATTTTTTATCAGGGGAAAATGTAGATCTGCATTTTAACCTCTGGTCTGTATCTGGATGTGTATAGGCTGCAGTCATCACTTAACACCAATCTGCTCTGCATGCGCACCTTACATAAAAAAGTGCTCACGTTCATAAAATTAAATACAAATTCGATAATGAGAAATAATACCAAATCTCCATAATTTCCGACACTCAAAACATCCAAACCAGATACGTGGCTGTATGGTATTAAAATCATCTGCGAGTATGAATGGAACGCGAAATAGTAAATCATGTTGCCGTCTTGTTTGATATTGAACACGTAGTTAGATATTGCTTGAGCTTCCCGTTCTGATGATGGAGCTGGTCCAGCATATGTCTGCATGCAGGGGTTTGCAGATGCGCCAGTTGCTGTAACAATGTAATTTATATGGGTCATTATTCAGTCAGAGAGTCACAGAGATATAACTAATGTAACCCTTTGCTTTTTCTACTAGAGTTAGAGTTTCAGTGTAGACTTTAGGGCGTAGGCATCATCGCATTACCTAATCCTAATCCTAACCTTTGGGGGTAGATCCCCCAAATGTACTTTAACACCTCCACGAGGTGGACCAACGACCTTGTGAAGTTTACGGGTAATTGCTGCATAAAGGCGGCCGAGGACCGTTCGTCGTTGCAATCTTTGGGGCTTTTGTCCAGCAGTAAGCGTCTTTAGCCTGAAATAATGAGCTCTAATAATCCCTAAATCAAATTAGCGTTTAATTACCTTTCTGAAACATAATATAATCATGCAAACTCAACAAGCCGTATCAGAACATAAACAAAGCATAACCATAATCATTATGACCGTTATTCACATCTTAATAACGGATCAGATTGATCAGATCGCTGATGATTATATAATAGCAATAAATAACCGAGCTATCATCCCATAATGGCCTTAATAAGACAGGCAATTACTGAATGCATTATCAGTGAATCAGCGTGATGAAGCTGTCGGGTCTGATGAGTTCATGATGGGATTATTAACTGATTATATTCTAGATTCTTATAATATCGATATACAGTAATCTAGTAATCGATTCAAAATAAATTATTACATGAAATGCAAAATTTAACGAACTTTTTTATGATTTAAACATCTGTAAATTTCTGGTGGGTCTTAGGCGGGCAACTCTTACCATTTTACGGTAAAAAAAATAGTCTTCAAATCACAATCACAATCGAGTTTGTGGACTCTCTTATACGTATAGGCCAAATACAGAGAGCGGTTTCCACCAGAATTAAAGAATATATTGCCGATGTCAAACACCGTAGAGCAGGGAGGTCTGAAGTCTGTGATCACATAGTGGACAAACCAACTTATTATATTCGGTTTGACAAAACTCGAATACTCGCTACAGAACACAGACCAATTCCAAGACTTGTTCACGAGGCTATTGAGATTAAAAAACATCCAAATTTCAATAGAGAAGATGGTTGGCGATTGTCACCAACATGGGATCCAATACTTAGTAGAATAAAAGCCCAACCGCAACAGTCTGTAAGACCTCAAGATACAATTAGTAACTTTTGTGTTAATCCTGAACGCTACGTAAGCCGTTTGCGAAATCAATGTAGGTAGCTGCACATAATAATTTTTCAAACTGCTGTCAGACAAATGCCACCTCAGTCTGCCCGAGACCACGGAAGCTTTAAAGCTACTGAAACGTCGGGTTCGATTTTAAATAATCATTTTAGTTTTATATACGCGAGATAAATCCGAAAACTAGTTTTATTTCAATGAGTGTAGCTCGCGAAAACGTAAGAACAGTCTTAAACCGATTTTCAAACCTAAAAAATACACACACACAATTTTATAATGATCGGTCAAGCCATTTCGGAGGGGTATCTGTGACACGAGAATTTCATAATTGATAAGTTATTAAAATATTCTATTAAAATCTCAGCTTAACACGATTCTAAACTTACTCATCCACAGGAAATTGAAGTTTCGATTTAAATCGATTCCATTGCTCAAATCGTTTTCCACTGAGGTACAATTGACGTAATTAGCCGTGTTACGATTTTTGCGCCACATGCGATCCTAAAACGTAATAAAAGAAATTATATCTCGATAATTATGTCCCTTTGTTTGTGGGAGAGGAAATGAGACATTCTACTGATATACATCAGTGTACAGTGCTCAACAATAAATATTGCACATCGAGCCTAGGAAGGAGACTTCGGCTTATTTCGGATCTGTAGAGCGTTATCTCTTTCGAACCTTACCTATGTGACGTTTGTTGACCATTTTGATCAAGTTTTGACCAATACCGGACTATCGGTGCTTACGTAGGCAGTGTATAACAGAGAGAACGCTCTATTAAGAAACGAGTCGATCGTCTCTTTCGCAGGCTCGATGTGCAATATTAATTGTTGAGTACTGTAAATACATATTTATTCTCAGTGACAGCCTTGATTATCATTTTTTACAGATTGTAAACAGCAATGTGTATCTATTGTTATTCACCTCAATTTAACATAGTTATTAAGTTCGGACATGTCGTAAGAGATTCTTGTGATAAATTAAAATTAAGTTTGACTTTTTGACTTCATAAAATCATAATCCTTAGTATTTTAAAGAGAACAGGCCACTTCTGCTACACTGGGGTACTGGGTTTGATCTCCAAGTCCGATGGAAAGTGCTATAGGGATTTTCCATTTTTTTTTTTTTTTTTTTTTATGTAATGGAAGTGGTAAACAAGCATGCAGTTCACGTTGATGTTAAGTGATGACTGCAGCCTATAGACACCCACACAAAGACTAAGGTCAAAATGCAGATGCGCTACCACTCCTGAGGCCTAAGGTGTTACGCCTCTGTGCCGGAAATTACAGGGCCGTACATTACCACCTGACCGGAACGCGATAGTGCTGAACACTACCATTTAGCGGCAAGTATATTAGGTAATGCGGTGGTGCCTACGCCCGCGAGCTCCGTCACTGGAGCTCTACCACCAGTAAAGTTACCATATTATGGAAGTTTCTGAATGGTTGTCATGGAGTTGGTCAATATGCCCGGCGATATCATTAGGCTCGCCAAATATATGTGAGAGAGAACGTGACTGGAAAATCGTGGGTTTGTTTGTATGCCTCTATTAATTTAGCTCTATTACACCTTTGAGGTAAACCCCCTGTATTCCATAAAGTGAAATAAAATTTAAAATATTTTCGACAATATGACAACATGTTGTTTGTTTTCTGAAACAGTATTCATAGATAGTGTTGCTTTTAGTCAAATAGATTTTACTGATGGTAGAGTTTCAGTGACGTAGCTCGAGGGCGCTTATGCTTATACTCACAACCACACATTGGAGTACTTTAATTAACATGTTCGTTTTCTTCAGACTATGCTTTTATACTGTGTATATTATACACACAAACATCTAGATCTGAAACACACGTCTATAGGTCTTATATTTGTCCCAATGCAATTGACTTATGGCACTTGTGATCCAGCGGTTGGACCAATTGAGGTGTCAAATTTGTTATCAAATTAATTTATGTTTGTATGTATGTATCTTCATGTCCCTAACGGAGTAGGCAGAGAGTGTAGAGCGCCAGATATCCCGGTCCTGACATACCTCTCGTGCCTCGTCTACCTTCATCATTCTCTTCATACATGCACGCCGATTCCTTTATGCCTTTCATTTATGTCTTGGCTGATAATTACATAGTTAACCCGCGTCGGGGTACATAAAGCTTTGTAAATTGTATCTGATGTTCATAAATGATGTCTAGCCTCAGAATAACTGCTATAGAAGCAAAACATCTTACAGTGGCAAAGATTCTTTAGTTTTTGTGTTGTCTACACATTGATGCAGACAATTGAAGGCGTATTATGTATCTTGGTTGACATAATTTTGATGGCCACTTTACAGTACTTCGCTGTATTGGCGTAGCGTAAGTAATAATTATGATAATATTTTAGAAAACAGCAGTGTACTTGCAAAGTGGCTTTCAAGTTCATGGATACAAAGATACAAAATATCCCTGCTAAACTGTTATGTTTATAAAATTAAATAAAAATTTGTCAACACGGTAATAAATATATTTTATGACGACTCGGTTAGTCCAGCGGTGTACGATGACCGTTTGATTGGGAGGGTAGCGGGTTCGATCCCCGTTTCGGGACAAATATTTGTATTGCCTACAGATATTTGTTTCGGGTCTGGGTGTTTGTGTATGTGTACAACGGCACCCACGACACCTACTGTGGGGCCGTGAGTGTAAGCGTATTTTATTATTTTTTTCACTATACTTACGTTCGTAAAAGAGTAAACATATCCATCAGGATTGACAACAGGGAAAATGTGCCAAACAAACGCTTCAGCCATAGACCTGACATCAGCGTCATTACTAGTCAAAAACTCTTTGATAATCCATGTCACTGTTGCTGGAGAGATCCACTCTCTTGAATGAATACCACCTTCAATCATTGCTGTAAGCGGTCTGTCTCCTCTACCGCCAGCGTTATAATCTATGATGATACCCTTAATATTTCTTCCTTCTAGGGAAGTACCAATAGTGATTGTTGTGACGATAGAGGGATACATTTCTGCAAGCTCATCTAACCAAGCGTGAATTGCATCCAAGTTGTGATATTGATCCCAACTAAACGAGCCAAGATTGCTTCTTGTGTTTTTTGCTGGTTGAAGTTGAGCATTTATCAATCTGCAATTCACGTAATTTAAATAAAGGTTTTTTCTTCGGATTTATGTCAAGTGCATCGAAATTAAAAGGTTTATTTTTTCTATAGTAATAATATTCAAAATTATTAGGTGTTAAAACAACTTTTCGGTAATTTTTCAGTTTTCTTAATCTTGGCCAGAAATAATATTCATAAGATTTCATCAACATTGACATTGTCTATGTATTTAAATAAAAACGAATTACCAAAATGTTAGAGTAAAACTTCCAAAACAACTGTACCAAATTGGATAACTATTCTGGAGATTTGTATGTGATAAAAAAATATATTAAGTACAAAATATTTAAAATCTTCGACGGCGATAAGTAGTCCGCCGACTCAGTTAGTTTTGAAATAAAAATCGCTATTCTAATGAATTCATTCCTAATATGATTATATAAGGTATTTCTCTAGTGACTGATATTGAGATAGTAGTCACCACCTTATTACCAACCTGATGTTTCTGAATGGTAGTTAGATTTACTGTATTTCTGTAGATTTACTGTATGGGATATACAGTAAATCTACAGAAGTGAGTTTAAGTGGTAGTGCATTTGTATAGAAAGCAACAAGGAAAAATGTGGAGGTGTCTTATAGGCTGCATTAGCTTGTTTACCATTTTATAGTAAAATATTCAAATCAAATAGCTCCACATCAAAACGCGTTGGAATATTATTTATCTTTTCCTATTTCATGTTTTTTAATTTTATAAACAGAAGTTATATTACTTACTCTTGCACATTTTGTATAGAGACAATAGCGTTCAGGCCAACATTTTTGATATATTCCAAAAAATCTTCATTCATCACTGGTGACACCATAATTTTAACATCACTACCTACATTAAACACATCAGTCCAAAAGTCATATCCATCTTTGCGTAAATCCGTTAATATTTGCACTTGTTCTTCTGAAGTGGGAACTACATTATAAACTTTGTAATTTTCATAGCTCTTCCAACAGTTAGCAGTTAGAATAAGAGTTGCGAGAACAAAGAATATATTTAACGTCATGACTTT
Organism: Macrosoma leucophasiata; assembly: GCA_036365455.1. Lineage (NCBI taxonomy): Eukaryota > Metazoa > Arthropoda > Insecta > Lepidoptera > Hedylidae > Macrosoma > Macrosoma leucophasiata. Next base: position 3,686,266 of record JAWQUS010000002.1, on the reverse strand, counting down.
AAAGCGTGCAATTAGTAAAAGTTTTGAATATTAAATAAAATTTGCTGTCGTAATAAGTTTTAATGTTCATATCAATCGTAATAAAGATATATCACATTATGATTCAAGTGCTGTAAAAGATATTGAAGATAGTATTATCATTTAACCAAATAAATATTTATTCGGACATTATAGGCTTATTTATTGATACCACGAACTAGTTCGATTAGGATAGGATAAGATAAAGGATCTACAAAAGTAAGTTAATATTCACCAGGTTGAACGTTGAAAAAGGAATTTGTTCCTCAATTTCGTAAACTATTTCGACAACATACCATCTGCATAATGCTTTTTAAATTTTCAGAGCTTGCAGTATGTTATTACTTGTATTATAATTTATAAATTTTTGTCTTTTTGATTTCTGTTACTCTTCTCTGATCGCCCTCCCTATCAGTTGTTTGGAAAAATATTTAATGTACAGAGTATCATAGAAGCGACTCACTGGTACTAGCTTTTTAGTGATGGTAGATTTTTTTTACAAATGGTAGAGTGAACACTTTCCTGTTTTGGTTAGACGGTAATATGACCCCGTAATTTCTGTCACAGAGGTAAAACAATTTAAGTCTGAGTCTTATTTTAAATATGCCTCACTCATTGATAAAAGACAAACAAAAAATATGTACAATTACATAACTGTTTTATTATTTTTATTTTTAAACATAAAAATATTGCAAAACAAGTGATCTTAATAAAAGCCTAAGCAATACACAAAAGCCAAGGCTAAAAGATAAATATTTATATAAACAATATTCCCTGCGCTGTGGTAATAACCGATTTGTCTTGTCACTTTGTCCATTTCAACCAGAGAATCAAGTATTTCTTCATTGTTCGGTATAATAAGTTCTGGAGGTAAGAGGAAGCCGTATTCACCAACGTCGCGGAGTTCCACAAGGTATACTATTGGCACCCCGGCGACTCCTTTCACCCAATCGAAACTAGAACCACTGACTTCATCTGAAATTAATACAGTCATTTATATATTTACCCCCTTATTCATAAACTTATTTTAGCTAGTGTTGCTAATCCCTCCTTCGTCTTTTTCTATCCTGCACATTTGACAATGCAACTGACAAAAACAAAGCATTCTGTAGCTAAAACGTATCTAATGTACGTTTATGAATCCGGGCTACTATTTTGTGTAATGATAACGTCAATTATTTATTGAGTAAAAAAAGGTTCGGAAGAGTGTGTTTCACTGCATCTGGTGGTTTTTACTGGTGCTAGTACCGTCACTGGAGCTCCTCTGGAGAATTAGAGCTCCAATGACTGAGCTCTCGAGCGTAGGTACTTGTCGCTAAATAGTAGTATCCAACGCTATTTTGTTCCGGTGAGGTGGTTATATACGGACCCGAATGTTGGTATTTGTAGGCTGTAAACGTCTATAGAATTTATAGTTCCCCGTGATTTGTTACATTTTATTGGAAAACAGGAGTCAATGCATTAACCTTTACATTATACTTACACAATATGTCAGCTGATGTACCAACTACGTATTCCGTTCCATATCTTTGCTTAAGTTTTTCAGCCCCTTTGATTGCTATTTCATACTGTAATCATATAAAGGAATTTGTAAAGAAAAATTAAAATAACATTGGAAAATATTATAAATGAAATGTAATGTAAATGTACGAGTAATACTATGCAAACTAATATTTGTTTATTCAAGCTTTCTTGGACAAAATTGGTGGCAGTTTTAATGCTAAAAGAATTCTCGACCGATCAACCTTAGAGTAGTGAAGCAATTGATTGAGTAGGCTTCGCCGCGTTATCTAATCTATCTGCCACCAAATGGTTGTGTTCAGCACTGACTATTGTGTTCCCGTTATGCATGCCCCGCAACAACTTAGGTTTTTGTATAAATGTCTATAAGCTATAGTCGTCATTTCATATGAACTGCATGCTTGTTTGCCACTCATTATATCAGCCTAGAAATGTGTAGTCTGTAAACGTGTCATCTATATATATTTATGATCTTACGAGAATCAAACATACCATATCAGCATAATTTGGTGCCGTTAATACATCAGCACCACCTACATGACTGTATGGCACTAGAAACATTTGCGAGTACGAATGGAATGCTATATAATACACCAAGTGGCCCTCTCCTTGAATTTTGTACACATAGTTGGCGATAGCCGTTGCTTCAGGCTCAGAAAACGCTACTGGTCCAGCGAAGGTTTCAGCACATGGATTCGATGATGCTCCTGTGGCTGTAAGTTCATTATTAATTTTAATTTAATTTAAGAATTTAATTTGATAGATACATGTTTCTTTTAATTTTGACGTGAAAAATATTTCTATCGTGTGTCTGTAGCTAATAAACGATTGGGACATTCTAAAATATGTGGTAATACTGAGAATCTCTATTCAAATAATACCTGTGGCTAATTAAATTTCAATAATTTTACTCCTTACGAGCGGTTTAAACTACTATTTCATTTATAATATAATAATATAATCATTTATTGACAAAAACATTTTTACAATGGTTAATATTGAATCCATAGATTCCCGAACTAGTCTACACTGTATTTCGGGAATCAGTGGCTTCTCCGAGTTATAACTTCACTTAAAATTATTTTGTCATTAAACATTAAACAAGGTAGATATATCAAGTAATCAAAAATTTTACAAAGAAGGGTGAGTATGTGAGTGAGTGAAAAAGTGTGTGTGTGTGTATGTGTGTGTGTGTGTGTGTGTGTGTGTGTGTGTGTGTGTGTGTGTGTGTGTGTGTGTGTGAGAGTGTGTGTGTGTGTGTGTGTGTGTGTCTATACTTCGCCATATCATGAAAAAAACAAATTTGCTAACATAACTTCAATACCATCATAGTCAAAATTCCTGAGCCATGCTGAAATAATCTTCTTAAACTCATTATTATTTGTATTTTTTATGTTTTTATTTTTATTTATAAGAGTTTTAAGTAATTTATTGTACAATTGTGTAGAAACTATATCGTACTGCTTTTGAGCAAATCTAGTCTTTGCCCTCGGAACATGTATTCGGTCTACTCTTTTTAATGAAGTTGGTAGATAGGGTACTTTTTGGCGATGAAAACGACGCAGACTTTCATATATATACAGCTTGCGTACTGTAAATACTTTAGCTTTTTCATATAAATCTGTGGTGGGATGTTTAAAAGGAAGGTAGAGCAATACTTTTAATACTATTATAAATTTACTATTATAAATTTAGCCAAACGAGTTTAATAAATCAACCTAATAGATGAAACGATTTAAAGGCAGGAGAATCCCTTTGACGGAAGTAATTTTAGATAGAGTCCATTATCACTAAATGCCCGCGAAGTGGACCGAAGATGCAGTTGCAAACTCCACCAGATCTTCTGCAATTGCCGATTGAGGGCGGCTCAGGACCGTTCGTTGCGGCAATCTTTGGAGAATGTTTTTGTTTGGCAGTTGATGTTTTTCGATAATTATAAAAGTTGCCGTCCATTTCTGTATCTATTACAGATCAAACTAATAATCTCATTTAACCATTTAATATTTCAACTCTAAGGACTTACTCATCCATTTGAAGCCAAAGTTTCTGTTAAGATCAATTCCATTGCTCATATCATCGTTGAGATTCCAGGGTGCACATGTCGTGAAATTGGCTTGACTGCGGTTTTTCCTCCACATTCTATTCTAAAGAGAAACTATATTGTCAACATGTTTATAATCAATGAAGATTATGAAACAACACGAATAATGCAATTTATAATATTGTTCATGACATAACATTTGACGACAAACATCTTGATTAGGTGACCCTTAAGTCTTGATGGGTTTATAACCTCTAAAATTTGCGAGTCGACTTAAAAAATTAACTTTGAACAAAAATGGAAAATTAAAAATATTATGTTGACTGGTCTATTGACGACCCAGTGGATTGGTAAGTTGGTATTATAGTAAACAGATGATTGCGGTTCTGGGTACTTTTATATCTTTACAGCGACACAGGTCAAAAATAACTTGCTGTGATTTTTGTACATGTAATATTTTTAAAGACTTACATTTGTGAATGTATAAACATAACCATCAGGGTTGATCACTGGAAAGATGTGCCAGACAACATTTTCTGCTAAGGCCTTTACATCTTCATCGTTACTGGTTAAAAATTCATGTATAATCCAAGTCACAGTAGGTGGTGAAATCCACTCTCTTGAATGAATGCCTCCTTCAATCATACCTATCGTAGGTTTCTCTCTTTTCTTATAATCAATTTTTACTCCTTTAATAGGTCTCCCTTCAACACTATTTCCTGCTATTTCAATGGTAACAACATTTGGGTACAATTCGGCCATTTTGTCCAGCCATTCGTATATTTCATCTAAAGTCGGGTAATAATCCCAGGCGTAATTTTCAACTCCATTATTTCTATTAACAGGTCTCTTCATTTGTGCATCTATGAGGCTGAAAATATAATGCAAGTATGGTTTTAAAATCCGATAATTTTTAATATCTGTTTTAAGTAAATAAATATACGAATGTATTTATATTTTCACGCCAAGTCCCTTGTGGGATAAGCAGAGAGCGTGAAACGCTAAATATCTCGGTCCTAACAACGTAACGCACCTCTTGTACCCCTCCTCTCATTCATCATTCTCTTCATACATGCTAGTCGGTTCCGAAGACTTTTGACCCCTTCGGAAGCTTGTACTTGACACAATCAAATCTGCCTGTCAAAAATAAATAGGCATGCTAAAATTTTAAATAAATAAATGAAATTCAAGTTCTAGGTTATGTTGAAGTTATTTAAAACTTGACTAATATTATTTTGAGAACCGATTGAATTTACACTCTTAAACATAAATCATTAACAAATTCGGTAGGTATGCATGATAATGTAAAATTAAAGAACTGACCTTTGAACATTTTCTATAACTAATTGGGATTTGATATTGGCGTCATTTATACTTTTGTAAAACACCTCATTATTGTTCGGTGCAACAGATAGTTTTAATTCCTGACCCACTTTAGCTACACCTGACCAATATTGGAAAAGATTTTGTTTTCTTAGAGCAAGAAGAGTATCTACTTGTTCATCTGTTTCAAGAGCTATTTTATACACCTTGTAGCCTTCATAACTTGTATATTCTGCACTTATAAGCACTATCACTGATAGGAATAATAGTATTTTTAAATTCATTTTTACAGCTGGGTGCTGATTTGCACTGAAATAACCCACAACAAATAGGTAATCCGTACTATATTATCGTTCATTTCTTGATAACGCTTACTATCATATTTTGTACTCATTCTTATGTTATTTGAGATTAGGTTATCAAGAATGAAAATATTTATGTAGTTGAAGGTATATGCCTATGGTACATAATAATTTACTTCTATTTAAGATAGTTATTTAAGTAGTAATATTGATAATAAATCGTAAAGCTTATTAATATCCGTAAGTTATCTGATTTGTATTGATACAATTTTGATTAACCTTTTTAAACCCCACAAAATGGTAATTTGACTTAAAAAGCACGAATGTCATACATAAATAAATATTACATTATTTTTACTGGTGGTAGAGCTCTTGAGATGGAGCTGGAGTCAGGCACCACCTAATCTACTGGCCACTGAATGGTAGCGTTCCGCCCGATCGTGTTCCGATCAGGTAGTGCACAGTCAGAAAACTTACCGCTTGCCCAAAATTAACCAATAATATAATTTATTTCCACCGCATAAAGTGTCCAGATCGTACTCACAGACAAAGAACTTAGGTCGCAAAATTTGCAACGCATGTACATTGAAATATTTGGTATATTATACATGTCTACAGGCTGCAGTATTACTTACTTTCTATCAATGTGAACTATATTTATACTTATTTGCCTATAATTGAATTAAAAAATATGTTATTGACGACTCTTAGATCCTATAAAACAAAAGGAACCTTATCCGTAGATGATTGAGTTGCAGAGAAATTCGACCAAAAGGGACCGGAATATCATGCAGGATTTGAATATTGGGGGACCGGTGAATCCTGTAGATTAATTTGTATCCATTGCAATGGACACACTCCAAGGAGATAACCTGCACCCCTTATTTTGTAGTAGTTTCGTTTCGTTTGACTTTGGATATTGTTAATATCTAATAGCTTAATAACCTATCAATTGTGTAGAGTTGATGATCTTGTATTTTTTTATCGAACAGCATCCTGAAGCAGCAGATGGTCCCAAGAACAATAAGAAATCAATTGTCATATTTTTCGTGCGGCCTGAAAACCTTACTCAGAGGCTTATAAGCTTAGAAAACTTTAAGTTAATGATCAGATTGGGTTTAATATGTAGTAGTATGTAGTTTGATGATGTAAGTAACTAAAAATTTACAGTTTTCGTCGTTCTTACTTTAATAGTGCTATAAGACGTTGCTTCATAGGTTGCTTCGTACCAAATTTCAAGATATGCTGAGTTCACGGTTAGTAGGTTTTGATACCGAGTTTCGAAAATTTAACGATATTTGCGGCATAAGCGGCTGTATCTTTTGATTGTACTGACTTCCAAGTTTTATTTTTTCTCAGCTCCAAAGGACATTAAGCTTAAGTATTTGGTGTAAATGTCAGCTTATTTCCTCCACGCGTTCTTGAGAAAAAGGGTCTTGATAGTCAGACGGTCGGTCGGACGGACAGACAGACCGACGGACAGCAAAAAGTCCTGTAAAGGCTGATACATGCATGTCAGTGATTTCACGGTTCCAGCACAGTACCGGCACAGAGCCGTTACCGGTAAATTATTATTCTTTATTAATAAGTATTCTTTCATACATATTCTATGAACGTATTCACACTAGTCTGGGTCAGTGACGACGCGGTATTCTGACTAGTGTCAGTGACGTTCATAAAAAATGCGGGAAATATTGACACGGTGACGATACTGTGACGGAACCTTGATTACACGGATATGTCTGAATCAGCCTTAAAGGTTCCGTTTTTTTGCTTTTGAGGTACGGAACCCTAAAAACACAATAAAATAAAGCAACTCCAATTTACTACTGAATATTGTCAATCTGCAAGTGTTAGACAAAAAAAAACATCATAAAATCAATATTGCACATACTATATTCCTCCAAAATCAACTATAAACACATAAAGACATAAAAACACTAATCAATACCATCACAACTGAATAAAATACAGACACAGCACCAGATTGTGTGTAATATCCCAAACGTCGGGTCATTCTGTCCATTTCGACGAGGGCATCCATGATCTCCAAGTTGTTCGGAACAATCTGTTCTGGTGGCAACAAGAACCCGTATTCGCCGAGGTCTCGCAGCTCTATTAAGTAGCAAACAGGAACATCAGCTACGTATTTTACCCAATCGAAGCTGGTGCCGCTCATGGGGTCTGAAATTAATTTATAATTCATTAGATTTTATCTTGATTTTTAATCAGCATGTTTTACTGTTTTATGCAGTTTGCATACAGTTTGCAATAAAATCTCTATGTATCTTAAATATATAAAAATCAATTGCTGTTCGTTAGTCTCGCTTAAACTCGAGAACTGTTCTCCCGATTCGTTTAATTTTAGTTTTGAATTATTTCTGAAAGCCCAGTTAAGGTTTAAAAGGTAAAAAAATATAAAGAAATTGAAGGGGTAAAAACACAATTTCATTTTCCCATACAAACAGTCCGTATAAATCAAACCTTTGACGGCAATACGAAGTTTGCCGGACCGGCTAGTAAATCTTTACTTACTAAAATAAAACTGGAGAAATGTAAATTCTGTACATTGAAAATATACCTAATAACAGGGGGTGTTACTAGATCAATACCGAACCCAAATATGCTACTAAAAACAATTTTGTCTACCGGTCTGTTTGTTCAAGGCTAACACAAAAACAACTGTGTTGGGAAGTCTAGTTATTGCAGAAGGCATTGTAAAATTACCGTGATAAAACTACCGCCACTGCCATACCCAAATACACTTAACAAGCGTGGCGATTACTGGCAACTGGTAGTAGAGCTCTAGTGACGGAGCTCGCGGGCGTAGACACCACCGCATTACCTACTATACTTGCCGCTAAAGAGTAGTATTCAGCACTATCGTGTTCCGGTCAGGTGGTAATGGACGGCTCTGTAATTTCCGGCACAGAAGCATAACACCTTAGGCCTCAGGAGTGGTAACGCATCTGCATTGACCTTGGTCTTTGTGTAAGTGTCTATAGGCTGCAGTCATCACTTAACATCAATGTGAACTACATGCTTGTTTGCCACTTCTATGACATAAAAAACTTAACAAGCGTGGCACTTACGGCATATTCTCCCCTAATGACGTACAGGACTATTCTGCCAACTTCACCTAAACTACTATTATAATCCTTCCGGTCTACTTAAAGCATTGAGTTAAAACTTTCTCATAAATACATAAAAGCAGTTGCAGTCATACTTGGAACATAAGCAGCGTGACTAAATCCAATGTTCAGCCATCTTGAGATGGATGTTACAAAGTTAGAAATTATTGGCTATAAACAATTTTATGTCCTCACTTTATTTAAATGGCTCTTTATTTGGTTACATTTTGTTGCGTGGAATAGAATACCTGGGATTTGACGGGATGAAAGACTTAGAACGAAAATGTATTCACCGTTTACTTCTTGGAAGGAGTTCATTTGAATATGGTGCTAATATTTTGTCACAGTTTTTACTGGTTGCAGAGCCTTAAATGGTACCTTTTAGCATGCAGTTCACAGCGATGTTAAGTGATGACTGCAGCCTATAGACACCTACACAAAAACCAGGGGTCAAAATGCAAATGCGTTGCCACCCTTGAGACCTTAGGTGTTCTGTCTCTGTGATAGTTATTACGGGGCCATAACAGGTAGTAGTTCAGTGGTGTGTTCTTGTGATCGGTCAGTATACAATAAAAAAAAAACTAAAGTGAATTAACAATTGATACATAGACAAAATTAAATTCGTAACGGATAGCCGTTTCCATTAACACGTCCGTTTTGTATTACGCCCGGTCAACGGTTAGCCTGATTGAATAAACTGAGTGAAAGTCCGCCAGAACGTGTTCGCCACTACGGCCGTGCGTCCGTACGGCCTGCAAGACCCCGGCGAATACGGCCACTACGCCGGCGAACGCAGAAGGCCCCTCTTGCCTAAGGTCGACCCCAGTGGGACCGAACTTCGGCTTTGACATTGCTGAAGGACATATAAGACAGCGATTGGCAGTGTTGCAACTTTCGCTCTAGTGATCAACTGAATCGTCAAAAGAAACAAACTCACAAAAAGAAACAACTTACATAATACATCGGCTGACACACCAACTCGGTATTGTGTCCCATACCTCTTCGATAGCTTCTCAGCACCACGAATTGCTATTTCATACTGTAAACAAATTCATTATTATTTTAACCAAAGTTTTAGGACTACTGATTAAGTTTAGTTTATTCTTAGTTTATTTAGTTTATTCATTTATTTCATATAATTAGGCTCCTGGAGAGCACTTTTACATCGTCATTTTTTTTTAAACTAACCTAGAGTGAATAACCACTAATAATAATCAAAAATACATAATAAATTAAATAGACACTGAACAATTTTGTATAATATGGAAAGCATCAATTATTTACAAATTCCTCCATTAAGGACTGATTACTGTTTTAGGATTCCTTTGATAAAGCCATGCGCCGGCCAATTACTAACACTCGCCCCAATGTTGGCGCCAATTCTATTTTCTAGATAGATAGTGTAGCGTTGGGGCGTACATTAGGGCCAACATGTGGAGCTGGCCTTAGAAAATAGCATTGGCTCCAACGTTGAGGCGAGCGTTTCGCGTTGGTGATTGACCGGCAAGTGTCAGCAGCCAATATCGGGGCCAAAGTATGGATCCGGCGTTAAACTAGCCCAAACCACTTGATCACACTCGTGTCTACTCGACACAAGTAGGTTCAATTATCAGAGTTATGAAATAAGAGAAGAATAGTTTAATATGTATAGATATATAACACGTAATGTCACTGTTTTTCCCGAAGGGGTAGGAAGAGGTTAATGAAATAAGAAAGAAAGAAGAAACAAAGAAACATTTTATTTAGATAGATAGCACGACTGCACGAGCAAACGAATAACATTAAATAAATGGAAAACGGAATGGTAACCAAACAACAAGAGCTTATGATACCTATACATGCGATATAAATAAATATAAATGATTACTTCTCGATTATTTATTTTTTGTTGTACCGTCTCTACAATGGTGAGTGCTCTGCTGAACTATTTGACATGGTGCCACCGTCTTTTTTCCTACACCATACTACCCACCGAAGAGAGAAGTTCCACCTTCACCGACATGGACATCTGGCAGTGCTCAACGGTGCGGTGTTCACATTCGTTCCTACCCATAAGGTGTAAATTGTGGAACGAACTTCCCTCTGAGGTGTTCTCTAGGTGCTACAATACAGGGTTCTTCGAAAATTTCGTCAAGTGTCTTTTAGGGCTGGCAGCTCGTTGGCAACTCCCCTGGTGTTGCAAATGTTCATAGGCGATGGTGACTACTTTTCATCAGGTGGCCCGTTTGCTTGTCTGTCTGACCTTCAGACAATTTTTTTATATTATATAGTTTTAAAGGTTCCCAGTCCCATGGATCACATGTGAGCATTTGTATTTTTTAAGCCATTTAAGCTATTCTGTTTGCAATGGGACAAGGAATGGATTAAGATTTTGCAGTATCCTTGATGAGGCACATTACATCTGAAAGTGCTCAGGCATCCGTTTTTACACACTGTATAAAAGAAAAATAAACTCACCATATCAGCATAGTTAGTGGCATTCAACACGTCAACACCAGAAACATGACTGTACGGTATCACAAACAACTGGGTGTAGGAATGGAAGGCGTAGTAGAATAAGATCCTGCCGCGATTGTTCAGGTTGTTAACGTAGTTTGCTATAGCCCGAGCCTCGGGTTCGGAGAAAGCGTTGGGGCCGGCGTATGTATTGGTACAAGGGTTGTCTGAGGCGCCGGTCACTGAATGACAAATACGACAGAATTTTTATTTTTAGCTTGTTTGCCACCTTAATGAAAAATGGAAAAATAATCTTAAAGTCATGATCTTCATAATGTTTAAGACAGATTTTTATTTTAAATGGAAACGTGTCTGAAATATTGCGGCGATATTGACGCAAGATGCATTATTTGTGCCACAAGGGTGCTGTGCAGGAACAACAGCTATTATGTAATGTTAGAGAATGTTGCTTATCATTTACTGTATATACCTATAGCTTTTTTAATTGTAACACAAATAACACCAATTTATTGCTTTTTTGTATGCAAGTTTATGTAACAAAATGTTACAACACTAATGACAAAACAATATCATTCCTTAAAAGCCACACCAGCTTTATTTAAAAGCAGACCCAAACTGTTGGATATCGAATGTTATATAATGCTATTTAAAGAGAAAAAGTTAAAACACCGAACATTTCTTATAGAGCTTGAGAAAAAGTAATAATTTAAATTTCAAAATTTCCTTTTGTTCAAAAAATTGTTCTTATTTAATAATTCTTATTTAGTAACAGCACGATATCATTCCTATTTTAAAAGCCATGCCATGCTCCTTGTAACGCAGACCCAAACTGTTGGTTACAGAATGTTATATGATGTTATAATGAGTACAAGAAAAAACATCAAATATTTCTCATAGTTCTTGAAAAAGATTGACAATTAAGATTTCCTGTACAACTTTTCCTAGAAATAGTTATTATATGCTAATATTACAATGTAAATCGGAACGTGTCTGAAATATCACGGCGATGTGTCATACAATCTGTCGCAGTGCACGCGAGATGCATAATTTGGCCCACAAAATCTGTGTTAGAACTACAGATTGGCAATTGTTTATTATTTCGTGAGCGTAATGCAACGGAGGAGATTAATATAAATATAAGTTTAAAGCTTAAAAATATGAATAATACTTTACATTAATAGTAAATATCTACAATATTATATTACTTATTTACATTTTTGTAGTTTAAAGTTCGGTACTTGGTATTACAAAAATCATGAAAATATATCATGAGAAGTAAATAAGTATAATATCTTCGTAAAATGTAGGAAACGTATGATTCACAAAAATCATTGCGTCGAGAATTTAGACAATACTAACTTGTCGTTGTTTTTTCTACCATAATTCCATATTATACTTTACTTGATTCAGTAGTGAATCACGGTACTAACTTAATAAGTAACGGAAGTAACTTATAATTTAAGTATGTATATGACAGACTTAACTAGAGCCATGAAAGTTTTTTTAAGGTCTAAAGTATTCAAAAACCCAGAACCCGAATATTCTTTTATTTTGCAATACTTTAATGAATCTAATTGAAATAAAAAATATCCTGACTGAACATACTCGTCTTCATTAAAACCAAACATTAAAATGCAGATGCGTTGCTACTCCTAAGGCCTAAATGATTATGCCTCGGTCATAGTTATAAAGAGACATTATTTTTTATTTTCTTTTTTTTTTAATGTAATTAAGGTGGCAAACAAGCATGCAGTTCACATTGATGTTAAGTGATGACTGCAGCCTATAGACACCCACACGATGATCAGAGGGCAAAATGCAGATGCGCTGCCACTCCTGAGGCATTAGGTGTTATGCCTCTGTGCCGAAATTTACAGGGCCGTACATTATTGTATTTATACAGGGTGTCCCAGAACTCAACGTCAAGCCGAAACGGGGTGACAGGATTGATTGTAACCATCATGAGAAAAATCAGAACCCCGTCACCCCGTTTCGGTTTGACGATGAGTTCTGGGACACCCTGTATATTTATTACATTGAAAAGGTAATGCTTTGGTACCTATGCCGAGGCCAGAAGCACATTACCTATACTAGGCAGTTGTTTATAAATGGTATGGTATTCAGTGACCATATTCCAGTCAGGTATTACGGCCCCATAAATACCCATCCCCGTAACAGCTTAAACCTCAGGAGTAACAACTGACACCGCATGTAAATTGAAATACGTGATTTATATGAAGATACTGTAGCTTCAGAAGCTGGTATAAGATGCACAAGATTACTTACACATCCACACAAAGTCGAAGTTTCTGTTCAAATCGATGCCGTTGCTCATATCGTCATCGACGCCTGTGCTAGCGCACGACACAAAATTAGCGGGGTTACGGTTCTTCCTCCACATTCTGTTCTGAAAAGGAATATTTTATCAATGAAATTAGATCCTTGATTACAATGATGTTAGAGAGATGAAAATGAAAAAGATAAAAGGAGCTGTAAGCTTCTTAAGTTGTTAAAAATATTTATTTTATACAGCAGGTAGCTACAATAACAAAGATGTGCTATTGAGTTATTAAGTAGGTTTTCTTAATATTCTAGTTTCTAGGGACTCCGTCCGTGATTCGTAAGTTGGTTAAGTACTAGCAATTAAATAAATTGCAATACTCACATTAGTAAACGAATAAACATATCCATCAGGATTAACAACAGGGAATATATGCCATTCAATGTTTTCAGCCATAGCTCTCACTTCATAGTCTCTGCTTGTGAGGAACTCTTTTAAAATCCACGTAACTGTTGCTGGTGATATCCATTCTCTTGCATGAAGAGTACCTTCTAAAACTCCGAATGTGGTGTTTGTATCATCTCTGTATCGAAGAACCAGACCCTTGATAGGCCTGCCTTCGACAGATGTACCCATAGTGACTGATGTAAGGATATTTGGATAGACTTCAACCAGTTCATCCATCCAATAGTAGATTTCGTCCAAACTGTGATATCTATCCCAACTCATAGACATATATGAATGATTTGGATCAAAAGACCTTTTCGGGTGTGATTCACGATCTAGTAACCTGTAATTTGATTTGTTTGACCTTAGAAAGATTAAGCAACTTTTATTTGAGTAATGAGACTCGTTACCCCGAGGGTCGTCTTGTCGTGGCGGGGGGGCTCAGTACCCGGTTGTCATCCTCACACCGGCGAACCCAAGAGGAACCCAGAGAGGGGGCGGCGTTTGGCGTGGTTCAGCCCGCCACTCGCTGTCGTGGAGAGGAGACGGCTGAGGAGGAGGTGTACGGGTATTTCGTTGGCCCTGCACCCTATCCCCAGCCGCCTAACGGTGGTCCCGACGTCAGATGGGGACGTGGTGGGAAGACGGATTTCTTCGACGCTTCCCCAGGGCCGGACTGTGTGCCCTTGGACCCCTTCACCCGGGCGTCTTGGGACGCCTGGTGTTGTGAGTGGTCGGGGCAGGGACCTTCGGGCGACGGACTAGGGGAAGTTCATCGCCCGACTGCAGAGGTCCCGGGCTGGCTGGCGTGCAGGTGCTCCGCACGCCACTAGTAGTGGTTGGAGCCGAAAGGCTCCGAGAAGGGCTCGACAGCGAGTAGCCGCCGGTGGGGTCGCGGATGTGTGCGATAGCGTTCCCGTGACCCCGCCACTGATGGCGGACGAGTCGGAACACCCAGGGGTTTTTAGTGGGTAGACGGATGTCCTTTCCGGGAGTCCCACATAACCCACCCCTCTCCCCAAGGGTATGCGTAACGCATTTTCCACTGGTAAAAAAAAGGAAGTATTACTTTATTAAAAAAAAAAAATTCGTAAAAATGTTATCAGTTCTGTTGGCAGTCTCCATTCTACAAGAAATGTCTGCATATTTGCATACATCCACGATACACCAGACATGTTTTATTTTGCTTTTCCTCTAAACTGTGCGAGTGTATTGTATTCCCGTCAGCACATGTCTGACTTCAGAAATGCGACTGAACGTGCAAATTTGTTCGTTTAAAAATATAAAATGTATTTTGTAAAGTAATGCGGCCTAAGTTTTACCACCTTACTCAATTTAAATGAAGATAATAAAATTTATGACACCGAGACATAACCTATTAATATTTAGATAAAAATATCAACTCAGATGTCACTATTATTAACAGTCAACTTCTTAATCGACACATAACACTTAAGTCACTTTATTGGTAATTTCCTAAAGCATTTCATTAATATCGGTTTCTAGTACATAAACAATTATTCCTGGTCAGGTGCCATTTTGAGTATCTTGTCAACACAAATATCGACACTTGCGAGTATAAAATATATTTCTCGTCTAAATTTTGGATCTTAACAATTGGCACTTATATTAAAGTTAGCTTCAAGTACTCACTTCTGTACGTCGCTGATAAGTTCTTTAACATCAATATTTGATTCAGTCATTTGTTTCTTAAAACTGCTTTCATTTTCCGGAGGCACCATTATTCTAACATCTTGGTTAACATCGAATTGGTCCAACCAAAACTCCACAATTTTACTTTGTTGGAGTCCTTTCAAAATATTGACCTCATCTTTTGTTTTAGGTATCACTTTATAAATTTTAAATCCTTCAAAGGTCTTTTTCCCTGCTAACACTATTGTTGTAGTAACTAATAGTATAAATACATTCAAATTCATTTTAAATTCATATGAACACAACGTGGAAGACGAAAAAATTTAAGAATGCCAATTTCAATTGAATATGCGATTAAATTAGTATCTAATCGTAAAAATGATTAAAAAATTTGTGTTTACGGTAAAATTTCATGACAAGGTCGACAAATTATGATATTGAACAATCAAGTCATCGAGATAATGTTTTACATTATACTCGATTTATCCAGTTTTAATACATAAACTAAAATGTGCACCCAATTGATATTTATTCTTATTGAAATAAAACAGCATTTCGGTATTTAAATATTGATCATATGGTGGGATTAAATTAGTTTTCTTAGAGAATATTCAGTTACGTTACGTACGGCAAATTGCTATTATCAATCTTATCAGTCTTTAAACTATCACAGTATTTTTTTATGTCATGAGAGTGGTCAACAAAGATACTGTTATTGTTCACATTGGTGGTAAGTCCACACAAATCACGTTTATTGTAGAACATGAGTACAAGATAAATACAAGATCTAAATGTAATTTAAGCGTCTTTCATATTCTCGCCTCTAATGAGCATATTATAATAAGAACCTGCAATATAATTATCTAGTGAGATTTAAAAAAAAAACGATTAACGCCAATATTTTAATGTAAATGCGTTGTTACCCTGGAGGTCTAAGTTGTTATGCTTGTGTGCTGGGTATTACAGTGCTCGAGATTACCATCTCACCTACTACATACTACGCGATTTATCGGCGCACAGGGTAAGGCAGGTAACGCGGTGGTGCCTATGCCCTCAAACTTCGTTACTGGAGATAATTATCTACCACCTGGCAAAACTTTATCGTTTTTTTTTTTAATAATAAATACTATAAATTTTGATCATAATGTTATCTACAATATGACAGCACCCAGAAGTTATAAGTACTTATTTTTAATTTTACAAATATATTGCATATATTATTATCACAATGTAAAACCTCAAATATGGGCTAAGACTACCATGTCAGCTAAAAAAATCGTTTAATATATTAAGGTAAGAATACAAGAAACAATAATTCCAAAATCCTTCAAAACTGTATCAAACGAAATCGCATTCATCTCAAGTTTCAACCTTAATCAAACAATTTTAAGTTGCTTTTTCCCTGCTTTGCATATCTGACGTAATCGTCTTCAAATGCTTGCCTGTCCTTTTAGGATTCAGTCACAGGAAATGCTCTTAGAATATTTGCACCTACATTTTCTTGTCCGTATTTTCAGACTTAGACAGTCTTGAGATTTCTATTTAAATTCGATCCGATACAGAAATACTATGTGGATACTGAACTCAGATTTAGAAATGAATTATTAAAGAGAAAAGAAATGTGATTTAACGGACGAAAAGCCTTTGAAAGGGTTCAAACATGAAGGTGTCATTGTATTACCTGATGTGACGCAAACAGTAATAAAATAGTCTTAAAAGAATCACGGATATGTTGGAATTATATTTGGCTTCTATTTGGTTATCTAATATAAAATAATATGTTTTGTATTTGAGCAAATTGATGTCTCTCGTCAGCACGGGGTCCAATTTAAACCCCGGACAAATGATTTGAATTGATGTTATTATTAATAACATCAATTTTAAAACTCATATATACATTTATTTATTATTTATATACAAAAATATATATACAAAAGAAGTGTAAAATACGCAGGGAAAGGAATTTCCTTACTATTCGTGCCGTGTCAAGGAGCTGCCTTCTGCATTAGGCTCTTGACTTCTGTGCTCTTGACCCAGCTGTCCATCGTAAACCTCTTAAGGTGTTGGTTGAGGGTCTTAGCAAGAAGACCGTTCTTCGGCCTTCAATTATTATTATGATAGATATAATATATTGTCATTGACAGGGGTATCTTACTGGTGGTAGAACTCTAATGACGGAGCTTGCGGGCGTAGGCACCACCGCATTAACTCTATCGGCAGCCAAATGGTAGTGTTCAGCACTATCGTGTTCCGGTTAGATGGTAATGTATGGCCCCGTAGTAACTATCACAGAGACATAACAACTTAGGTCTCAGGGGTGGAAACGCATCTGCATTTTGACCTCTGGTTTTTATGTAGACGTCTTCTTTATATAAAAATAAAAACAACTAAAGTCTTTGAAGTGACAATTTATCATACTATTTGCCATCAAAAGCCGCCGAAAAGTCAGTGAATATGGAGGCAACACTTCGAAATCTCTAGCATGAAATAACGATTGTCTGATCTTTTTTTTTGTCGCAGGTCTAGATTCTTTTGAAAGACAAGCAATTTCTTGTTTTTCTTTCTCAATGATAAGGACAGCAACAATTTTTTATTGCTTCAAATTTTATTATGTATTCAAAGTGGTGCTTTGAATACTTATTAAAACGTTTACTGGTGGTAGAGCTCCAGTGACGGAGCTCACGGGCGTAGGCACCACCGCATTACCTAATTTACTTGCCGCTAAATGGTAGTGTTCAGCCCTATCGTGTTCCGGTCAGGTGGTAATGTACGGCCCTGTAATTTCCGGCACAGAGGCATAACACCTTAGGCCTCAGGGGTGGTAACGCATCTGCATTTTGGCCTTGGTCTTCATGTGGGTGTCTATAGGCTGCAGTCATCACTTAACATCAATGTGAACTGCATGCTTGTTTGCCACTTCCATTACATAAAAAAAAAGTATTGTTTGCATAAAGCTATAGACAAAGTCTATAGCTTTATGGTATTCACACATCAATATGAACCGTATACTTATTTGCTACTTTTATTACGAATTTACCTCCAACTTGGCTATAAAGCGAGCAAAAAAAGTTAAACGATTATTTTTTACTTCCATCGCGTTGAAGGCAAAGGAAACATTATGCAAACAGCCTTACACACTTGTCGCGATCTGGGTGGGTCGGATCGGCACAATTATATTTATCGGCGTGCACCGTCGTGTCGTACGTCCGAGCATAAATCAGATCACGTGCGCCCCTGTGCCGATACGACGATCTTTGTCGGCTTAAGACGTGCTGACGTTCGGTTTGATGGTTTATTTTATGTTTCGGAGTTTGGAGATATCTTTTGGTCGTTTACGTGTCTTGTCGTTTCGTCGTCTTTAATTTGTCAATTAATATATTTATTGGGATATAGCTATGGTTTTTATGTCATAAAGCGGCAAACAGGCATATAATTCACATGATAAATGAATGACGTTGCCTATACCTAATCATTGCGTTGCGTTGGCGGTCTGAGTTGTTTTATCCTCAAACCTTAATTTATACTTTGAGGTACGACTGCCTATAAAGGCATGTGATTAAACGAGTAAAAATATGGAATTTAAGAAGTTCTAAAGACACTTGGTACTTCATATACCTAATCTACGACCGAGCTACGACTTCTTATTCTCCTTTGCTTCATTGTTATCTAGTAACAGCGTTAATGGTACCATTGTCTCGGTGTGCAGTAGAATAAATTGGTACGTAGTGTCCCGCGACCACGGCTCGTGCAATCGAGCCGAAACGTCGAAATTAAGGTATAAAACGTATATTTTTATCGAAAATAGTATCGCGGAACGACCCGGTTTAAAATGTGTGTGATAAAGGACAAGCAATGATGGTTTTTAGGTTTTAATGATTTATCCATTCTTACCAATTTATATTTTATATTTTTTGGTTTACATATACCTACATATAGTACTTTAGACACACTTGTTTTTTATTTCTACTTTTCTTTATTTAAAACAGTTTTATGGTTTTATTTTAAGGACCAATACTATTCAATTTTTTTGCTATAAGCAATTGTTATCCTTCGGATGAAAGAGCACTGCTGTCTGAGATACAAGCTTGTCGCTTAGTTCAGACGCAGATGCACATTGTAATATTTGTGATATTTTTGTAGCAAATAAATGAATTTTATTATTATGTCTCTCGTCAGCACGGGGTAAAATTTGAACCCCGGACCTTTGTCAGGCTTGCGCGGGGACATGGGGGGTCCAACACGTAGAGGCCCTTTCGAGAATTTTGATCTACTTTGTAATGAGTTATATTCGGCGGGACCTCTCTCTGACTGCATCAATAGTTAATACAGACACAGACAGACCCCGCAGAATATAATGGGACTATTGTAATGAAAAGTGATTTGCCAAACTTTGGGCTATGTGGGTGAACTGGGGGGACTAGCTGGCTGGGCCTATGGAGTGAGATCCGGCACCTGCCTATATTCAACATCTCACATTATCGAATCCTACTTTAGGCAGGTGGTGACTCGCCTCTCCTTGGTGGGCCCCCCAAACAGCCAACCCGATGGTCGACAGGGGGCAACACTGTTGAAAGAAGCTGGGGGTGTCGAGAGGTGTGGCCCCGGATTATTATTATTATTATATAGTACTGCTTCCAGCGCTGGTATTCTGATAGGTCCTAATTTATCAGTGCATTACAAATTACAAAGCAGGCTGAACCTATTCCTTGATATACAACTAAAACACCACATAAAGTGTAAATTATTAATATTTTAAATATGCTAACATTGATGTGCCTTGAATGAAAAAAAAAAAGCGAAGGCGTATACCTACTATTACCGTGATTTTTTTCACCAAACATCACCGTATAGCCACCTAGCAGAGAGGTTACAAAAATGCCACTATAAAACATAATTTTTCACAAACAAATGAGTTACTTAATAAAAAAAGATGTTTCGAAATCCCCAATATTTTGAAAGAGCTATCCAACGACACCTTGCAATACAGGTGACGCGAAAGAAAAAAATAACATCCTCACAGGCGTACGGGAGCTACTCCAAATAAACTTCATTTTGACGATTCAAGATCAAGACTCCTGGGGCCTATAAAAAGTGTTTAGTAGCGAGAGCCCGCCAGCGGGATACTAAACAACAGTTTGACCGTTCGGTCGACTGACTTTTTTATGTAATGGAAGTGGCAAATAAGTATGCAGTTCACATTGATGTAAAGTGATGCATGCAGATGCGTTACCACTCTTGAGGCATATGGTGTTATGCCTCTGTGTTGGAAATAACAGTGCCGTACATTACCACCTGACCGGAATACGATAGTGCTGAACACTACCATTTAGCGGCAAGTATGTAAGCAGTAATGCGGTGGTGCCTACGCCCGCGAGCTCCGTCACTGGAGCTCTACCACCAGTAAACTGCACTAGCGGAAGAATTCTCCGGCATAAGTAGATGGAAAATAATTGTTGACGTCTTTTCCCATGGGTCCGACAAAGGAATCTACCGAAGGTTGTAGGTTTGAATGCTGAACGATTTTTTTATTTCACTTTCTTCTTGCGACAATGCGAATGTGGATTGTTGCAGAAGCCCAGGAAGACCAAGACTGACTTACCATGACCACATAGGTCGAGTTCTGTTTGATGATGGAGTCAAAAGTCTTAGGAATTAGCGTGCATGTATGAAGAGAATGATGAAAGTGGACGAGGCTCGAGAGGTATGTCAGGACCGGGATATCTAGCGCTCTACACTCTCTGCCTACGCCGTTAGGGACCTTGCATGGAGATAGATACACTTTCTTCTTAAAATATTTGAAGACAGAAAGTATTCAAGCCGTTTCCCATTAACGATGCACACAAAATTTCACTCAATTATTCTACCCTAAAAAGTTACTATAACCTTAAATAAGGCTTAACCTGCCCATGAATGTTTAGTATTCATAAAATTTTGATCCTTGGCTTATCTGATGGTAAGATGAGGCGTTAGCGGGCTTTTTAATATTTCAGCTTATAATTAAAGCGTGTTCTTTGAATGAGAGGCAGGTGTCCCTTAATATATTTTTGGCGGATAAAAAACATTTTGCACGAGTTTGAAAGGATAATTTTGCGGAAATTTAAGGATTTAAAAAATTCGTCTAATTTTGGTTAAAAGGAGTAATAACGTTCTTCTTCGTCTGTATCTGACGCGATGGTCAGAGGTAAATTTATGCATTTAAGTGAACATGCAATTTAGCCACAATTTGCCTATTAAGTTTTATTCCATATCGGCCTATTAATATTTCCGGCCACATTACCGAAATTCGAGGGTCACATTGCGAAATTTACGTATTCCAAAATTCAAACAACAGAGTCCTTCCGAGCTAGAGATGTAACCCAGGTTTCAGCGTAGCAGTAGTGCCGCTACCTTCAAACTCCTAAATTCGATCCCCGGGTAGAGGGCTCATGGGGGTTTTCCATTTTCTTTAAGTTGCCCAGTCATATTCGGAATTTGGTAATATAGCCAGAGATGTCAATAGTCCCGCCACCAACTCCTATGGCTAATGTAGAACAAAATGTAACTGGCGCATTCCAAGGCTGGGTTGCAACAAGATATTTGTTGAAGTTAAAGTTATTGGAACATTTCATATCCTTCCCTTATTTTAACAGATTTCTTTAATTGTTTGATATTATTTCGCATTAACACATGCTTGTGAAATATATTTTATTTTTAAAGAAAAATGGAAAGAAAAATTTGACTTCAGGCGAGGCTCGAACTCGCGACCTACTGGGAAAGACGACTGGCTGGACTAGATTCCCAGTAGGTCGCGAGTTCGAGCCTCGCCTGAAGTCAAATTTTTCTTTCCATTTTTCTTTAAAAATAAAATATATTTCACAAGCATGTGTTAATGCGAAATAATATAAAAACAATTATTAAGGGTAAAAGCGACTTCTTTACGATATTTAATAAACTGAAAAGTCTATTATATCGGTTGCCTAACTAGCATAGTTGGTAATAGTTGGCGCTACTGCTACCATAAAGCAATGCAATAGATGTGAAGGAAAGATTTGACAAATCGGGCAGGGCTTCAGTAGCTCAATTGGAAGAGCGGCTGGACTAGATTCCCAGTAGGTCGCGAGTTCGAGCCTCGCCTGAAGTCAAATTTTTCTTTCCATTTTTCTTTAAAAATAAAATAGATTTCTTTAAGTTAGAGATTTTTTTTTTTAATGTAACCGAAGTGGAAAGCAAGGATGCAATTCATATTGATGTTAAGTGTTGACTGCAGTTTATAGCCCTACACAAAGACCAAGGTCAAAATGCAGATGCGTTACCACTCCTGAGGCTTAAGGTGTTATGCCTCTGTGCCGGAAATTACAGGGCCGTACATTACCACCTGACCGGAACACGATAGTGCTGAATACTACCATTTAGCGGCAAGTATATAAGGTACCTAATGCGGTGGTGCCTACTCCCGCGAGCTCCGTCGCTGAAGCTCTACCACAATAACTTCAATTTTAACAAATATCTTGGTGCAACCCAGCCTTAGTGGTTCATGATATTACATGAGTATTAAGTATGTTTGAATTTATACATCTATCAACCCCTTCTGACAAAACAGGCGTGAATTTGCGTAGTTAAATAGATTCGAAAATAATAGGTACCTAATTAAAATAATGTTTTAGGTATTGCCACATAATTTAAACAGCAACAATTAAGATTAATAAGAACATTAAAAGGCATTGAGAAGACTTAGTAGCAGGTGTGAAGGCTTTAGCGCATTACGAGGCTCAACCACGCTTTATGACGTCATTGTACCCGTAAACGTCATTACGCGCCTCTCGGGCAAGATGGCGGAAAATTTAAAGAGAAGGAAAAATGAATTGCTTATCTCATAAATATGGGAGCTCGGAGCCAAAAATATATTTGCTGTTAAGATTTCGAAGATGAGTTTCAGTTTTTTTTATTTAATTTTTATGGCCATATCCTGAAACGTCACTGAAATGTAAGTGAGACTAAGTATTTTGGATTCTATAAAACACGTGCAAATGATGGAGATAGCTTGTTTGTGGGTCGCTCAAAATTAAGTGAGGTTTGAGAATTCGGTTATAATAGCGGTTATAATATTTACCTAGACCAGAAAAGATAGTGTATGATCGTTAAGTTACTACCTATTCTTAATTTTTTTAATTTTTCATGCATCTATTTATATTTTTGCAAACAAAACTTTGCCAAACAATCTTTTTTATATATAACTTTTTATGTCAAAGGATTGACAGACAAGCAGACGGGCCACCTGATGGAAAGTAGTCACCGTCGCCTTTAAACATTTGCAACACCAGGGGCGTCGCCAACGCGCTGCCAGCCCTGAAGGACTCTTTTGACGCCATTTTTGAAGAACCCCATATTGTACACCTCCGAGGGAAGCTCATTCCACAATTTACACGTTCTGGGCAAAAACGAACGTGAGAACCGCACCGTTGAACATTGTCAGGTGACCAGTCGGTGAGGGTGGAACTTCTCTCTTCAGCGGGTAGTACGGTGTAGGAAAAGAGACGGTGGCACCATGTCGAACAGTTCAACAGAGCACTCGCCATTGTAGAGACGGTATAAAATGCAAAGACTCCCAAAGTCTCGGCGCAGGCTCAGATGTTCGAGCCTGTCAGTAAGTCCTGGGTCGTTAACAATACGAATGGCGCGTCTTTGTAGGGAGTCAAGTGGACCAAGTTGGCATTTGGGGGCTCCCGCCCACAAATGAGAGTAGTATTCCAGATGGGGCCGCACTTGGCCTTACAAAGCTGTAATAGCTACCCCGATGTGAAATACTGCCTCGCCTTGTTAAGCACCCCTAGCTTTTTGGATGCCAACTTGGTCTTACACTCAATGTGACTCCCGAATTGCACTTCGTTCGATATGTCAAAGCCCAGGATACCAATACTCTTACCAACGGCGAGCGGAGTGCCCTGGAACTGTGGTGCTACAGTGAATGGGGTTTTTTTAGCGGTGAACGAGGGGTTGAACTGTACTAAGTTGAGTCGACCCCAATCCGAGACCCGCTCCAGAGAGTGCTCGACTTCAGACACAAGTCTAGTCCTGCTTTCCCTGATAAGCGTCCGAGAAGCATTTTCACGGCTAGTGTAGTGTGCATCTCCCGTACTGTCATCCGCATAGCAATGAAAATTGGGGTTTTGCTCCAACATTTCATTGATATGCAGAAGGAAAAGCGTGGGAGATAACACAGAGCCTTGCGGCACACCAGCGTTGATAGGTAGTCTGTCTGAGCGCTGACCGTCAACTAGGACCTGTATAAAACGCTCAGACAGAAAGCTGGCTGTCCAGTTGCAAAACCTCCCGGGAAGACCGTAAGATGGAAGTTTCGCGAGAAGTGCCCTGTGCCAGACCCGGTCAAAGGCTTTAGCAATATCTAGGCTTACAGCCAATGCCTCCCCACTCTTGTCCAAGGCGTGAGACCAACGGTGCGTGAGATATACTAGAAAATCACCGGCAGATCTACCATGACGGAAGCCATATTGGCGGTCACTGATCAGCTGATGATCCTCAAGATACTGCAGCAGTTGTGTGTTGATCACACGCTCCATGACTTTGCAGAGTAGGGAGGTTATTGCTATGGGCCTGTAATTGGCCGGGTCACTGCGATCCCCTTTTTTGGGTATCGGGTGTACGAGGGCTGTCTTCCACGCAGACGGTACCTTTTCATGATCGTAGGAAAGCGAGAACAGGCGCGTCAGAACGGGGGAAGCTCGGGAGCGCACATCTTCAACTTTTACAGCGAGAGCTTTCACAGCGCGGGATGGTAGGCGCTGTGACACCCATGTCATCAAGAGTCGAGTTTGAGGCAAAGAGGCTGCCCAGGAGATCGGCTTTCTCTTTTGCCGTGTAGGCCAGGCTATCATCAAGTTTTCGCAGTGGTGGGAAGGATGACCGACAAAAGTTCCCTTCGATAGCTTTGGTAAGAGACCAATAGGCACGGCTCCCGGGAGGATGCCTCATCAGTTTCCTGCCAACTCTACCGACATGCTTGGACTTTGCTTTGGCTATCCGGAGCTTTGTGGACCTGGAGGCAGCGTTGAGTACTCTCTTCAAGTCGGAAGCATTGGAAGTCGGAATTCTGGAAGTCTCCTGCTTATGGTTAGAGGCCACAGCTCAAGACTTATCGAACCAGGGCTGATACCGACCGCCAATGGATACCACAGAGTGCGGGATGAAACATTCCATACCGTGGTGTATCACATCGGTTACAGATTCAGCGCACGTGCTCGGATCTTCCGACGAGAAACAAAGCTGCCTCCATGGGTAGGACGATAGGAACTCCCTCAGTCCATCCCAATCTGCTGACCTGTAATGCCACACTTGCCAGGTGGAAGAGGGCTGCAGAGGCGGCCGAACCGACAAGAGGGTTTTCGTGCATACCAGGCAGTGATCTGAGGATCCTAAAGGAGTCTCGACCATCACCTGATAGTTGGCAGGATGTGAGGTCAGCAGGAGATCCAGCAAAGAGACGGTGTGACCCTCGACATCAGGTACCCGGGTGAACCCCCGGATACGACTTGTGTGAGCCCATTAGCCAGCGCAAAGTCATATGCAGTCCTGCCAGCGAAGTCAGTGATTCGGGAGCTCAACCACTTCGTATGGTGTGCATTAAAGTCACCAAGAATCACCAATCCGCAGAAGGATACTGCGCAAACACCGTGTCGACCACCTGTTGGATGTGCTCGATCAAGCGAGCTGTCTCCCCGTCTCCGCTATAGGACCTGTACACGCACGCGTATATTCCGGTAGAACCACCGTACTCCACGCGCGCCCACTTTAACGACAGGTCCTTGTCTTCAAAATGGTCAAGACGGCGACAACTGACATCCTCTCGGACATACAGACATACCCCGGCGCGGCGAATGAAAGTGTTCTCCAGAGTATAGCCGGGGTAAGAAAGGTACGCAGTGTCAAGAGGAGAGGATATTTGTGTCTCCGTCAGAAAGAGTAGGGCCGGCTTAGCCGTTTCAAGGTGATGATGAACGGCGTTTAGGTTGGTATGTAAACCCCTGATGTTGCACATGTCCACAGTAAATGTGGAGGGAGTGTCCGCTGTGTAAAACTCATGCTTCTTTTGTTTGACCATTTTTTTGTTTTTTTTGTTTCGTGGAAGAGGAAGGATGATGTGCACCGCATTGGTCACTCTACGAACAAAAATTGTCAGTGAGTTAGACTATCTACTCTCAGAGGTGGTGCGAATTGCTGGCCCGGGGGACGGAAGGACCCCCGATCCCCCCCCGTGCACAGGCGCCTGGCCCCACTCTGGTCTCTTACTCCGGCATGGCGACTGCACACGGGACTTTGCACCGGTTGGCGGGACAGCCTCCCAGGCCAGAGGTTAATAGTGAGGCCTGGGTTCGGGTCCCCAACTGACCGGCGGGCGGCAGCGGATAACCGTTTCATCGTCTCTCCCTGGCCCCCGGGTCAACATGTTGCGCCTCTGAGCGTAAGATGTCGCTACACTAACTGGTTTCCGGGGTGAACAATACGGCGCACTTCAAGGATGGGATGAAGGATGGGGGGGGGGAACTGGCTCTCAGGCTCGGAAGCCGGAACACGTCCTAAGACGTTTAGCGGCAGATTACGACCTGAGGGTGTTAGCTAGCCAGGCAGATCCCGGAGGGGCCTTACCACCAAGCAAATAATGTTTGTCTGTATGTCCTTTACAGAATTGTAAACTACGCAACATGTGAATATCTTTAGCAAAGTTGCTGTACATGAGCCCACAAAGGTTTCTGAGTTGGCAAATTCGATAGACGGCGCCACTGACATTTTTAGCTGATGGCGTAGCAACGCCCGCACGGTACGTTATTACGTAAATAAACGTATTATATTATATAAATATAACACAAAAAGAATAGCGAAATCGATTCATCTGTTCTCGAATTTCACCCTAAGCAACAAAGCGATTAATTTTTATTTATAATTTTTATTTATAATATATATAGGTTGGGGAA
This sequence comes from Macrosoma leucophasiata, assembly GCA_036365455.1. Lineage (NCBI taxonomy): Eukaryota > Metazoa > Arthropoda > Insecta > Lepidoptera > Hedylidae > Macrosoma > Macrosoma leucophasiata. The sequence goes on along the minus strand of JAWQUS010000002.1, from coordinate 3,659,126 downwards.
AAAGTTTCTTCTCATTTTTTAAGATAATTCAAAACATTTTTTAATACAGTTTATTTAAATTTAACTAAAGTATGTATCTACCATTTTGTTCGATAACCTTTTGCCATCTTGTAGGTAGGGACATGATCCCATTGCTATAAAAATTTTGGGACTTCTCATCAAAATACCGCGACAAGTGGATTTGGCAGTCCTCTCGTGATGTTAACCTAACATTGCATAAAGAATTCTGAAGAGACCGAAACAGGTGGAAATCTGAAGGTGCAAGGTCAGGACTATACGGCGGATGCATTAACACCTCCCAGCCAAACTCTCTTAATTTTTGCTGAGTGGCTATAGATGTGTGAGGTCTAGCGTTATCATGATGAAACACCACACCCCTTCTGTTGATCAATTCCGGCCGCTTTCTCTCAACTTCGTGCTTTAATCTCATCCGTTGTTCGCAGTAGAGTTCAGAATCGATAGTCCTGCCTGGTGGTAATAGCTCATAATGAATAATGCCCTTCCAATCCCACCATTCACACAACATCACCTTATTGCGAGTTAACCCGGGTTTCGCCACAGTCTGTGAAGCCTGACCGGCCTTTGACCACGACCTTTTTCGCACGTTCTTGTCGTACGTGATCCACTTTTCATCACCAGTTATCAGCTTCTTCAAAAATGATTCGGTTTCATTACGTCGTAATAAAGAATCACAAATGAGTACACGGTTCATTAGGTTTCTTTCAGTGAGCTCGTGAGGTATCCAAATATCGAGCTTTTTTTTGTACCCAGCTTTTTTCAAATGCGCCAAAACTGTTTTGTGATCAATTCTCAGTTCTTCAGCTACGTCGTAACTACTGATATGTCGATCTTGCTCCACTTTTTCAAAAATGGCATCCATTTCATCCGTAATAGGGCGACCAGAGCGAGGTGCATCTTTGACATCAAAATTTCCGGATTGAAAACGCTTAAACCAAATTTGTGCTACTCTCACAGACACTGCACTAGGTTCATAAACATCGCAAATTATTTTCGCGGCTTGCGTTGTATTTTTACCTTATTTGTAGTAAAATTTTAAAATGTATCGAATTTCTTCATTAGATTCACTCATCTGGACAGTACGAAAAACAAATGAAAATCACACATTTGCCTAATTTGAATTTGGAATTATGTTCTTTAAAATTTTAACTTTCAATGATACCAAAACCAGCCAGATACAAATACTACAGCCAAAGAGATTTTATTACAAGTTCATACATACTATAATGCGAAAAGACTTTTTCCCCAACCTATTATACACTAGCTGACTCGGCAAACTTCGCTTTGCCTCACAATGAAATAATTTGTCCAAGGTTTGATAGATACGAACTATTTGTATGGAAAATGAAATTGTGGTTTTTACTATTTCCCTTCAACTTCTTCACATTTTCTTACCTTTTAAACCTTCCCTGGACTTCCAAAAATCATTCAAAACCAAAATTAGCCAAATCGATCCAGTCGTTCTCGAGTTTTAGCGAGACTAACGAACAGCAATTGATTATTATATATATTTTCTGTATATAATAATGTAGTCTACAAAATCGTGGTACATTATTTTGCTCCATCATCAATAGTTATTGCAGCGCACGCGGTTTAAGGTATTTCAATAGTGATTTTTATCGACGGTGGTTTATGTTATTGAAGTTTTCGCAAGGATCCCTAATTTTTTTCAAACTAAAATATAGCCTATGTTACTTTGGAAAGATGTACATTCATAATGGTGAAAGAATTTTTAAATTCGGTCCAGTAGTTATTGATCATATTCATTACAAACAATCAAACAAACAAAAAAATATTACCTCTTTATAATATTAGTTAAGATTAGATTTAGATTAGTTTAGATAGATAGCAGTAGTTATCTGTTACTAGTTACTGACGCAGTAATTAATGTCGACTCAATAAAGATGCTACGCAATTTTGTAAACAAAAAGTGGATATTTTCTTTTATTTATACATTAAGTAAGTCATCGAGAAGACAGAAGGCTTTTATACCCAACCACGCTTTACGACGTCATTTTACCCATAAAGTCATTACTCGCCTCTTCAAGCGAAACGGCGGGCAATTTTAAAAGAGGGAAAAATGAATCGTTATCACCTAAATAGGAAATCTGAAAGCGAAATTACTATAAATACACAGTTAGAGCGGTTTCGCAGATGCTGTTTTTAATTGATATTTCTTTACTCTGTAGTTTATTTTATTAAAAACAGGAAACCGACAAAACGTCGTTCCTCCAATAAATGTTAATATAAGCATTTATGAATAGATGCGTTTTAGTTAATATTCGAAACAGGTACAATCAAAGAATATCAATCAGTACAAATGCAAATGCGAAATGTATGTATGTATATTCACACCAGGTCCCTAAAAAGGTAGGCAGAGAGTGTGGAACGCCAGATATCCCGGTCCTTTCACACCTCTCGTGCCCCATCTATATTCATCATTATTTTTATACATGCACGTCGATTCCTAAGACTTTTGACCCCACTATCAGACAATATCGGATTTCCTCGGCATTACGCGTAATTTCTGATAAGAGATCAAATTAATTAAGATATAACGTAACTTCACGCATGTAATCCCCGAAGGGGTAGGCAAAGGTAAATGCATGCATTCAAGCATACATGCAAACCACTATTCGCCAGTTACGTTTTAACAGGTGGCGAGCCTGTTGACATCTCCGGGCACATTACCAAACTTCGAGGTACTGAAAAAATGGCAAGAAAATGGAAAAATCCCAATAGAAACAGAGATAAAGCACTTTACACCATTATCTCCGATAACCTCCTACCCGGGAATCGAACCCAGGACCTCAGTGTAGTAGTAGTGGCCTACTTCCACCAGGCTACCGAAGCAGTTAAAGATTAAGATATAATTAGATCAATTTTTCAGCATTCGCGCTTCATTGGAATCCATAAATGATTTGTGTGTCACTTTTTTAACAAAGTGTCCAGCCATTCAATTGGATCCCATCTAAAATGGTGTGATATCACTACACCGAACACTTTCACACCATTGAACCTTAAAAAACAGAAATCCAACCTATTACATCTAACTTTTTACTACACAATACCCCATAATTCTTTCCGTGTGGCATCCTATATAAAACCACGTAATACTCGTAGATTAAACAGAGATTATGAACCTAAAACCAATAAATTTACCTTTACAACAGTGTAGTGGAATGCGTTTAATATTTTGCCTTTTGCGGTGCTACGCTTGGTATAGGCTGTGTCCTGCTTTAGGGATGGTAAATGAAATTTATCGACATCGATATTTTGCATAACCAATATCCTATTCATTATGATTTACACAACGTTTTGTTTATTTGAGAAGTTTAATAAGTGATGCTTGTCACCCTAAATTAATTAATAAATTTTCGACTCCGATGATTCGGTGTATATGTTTGTAATTGTATAAAATTAAGCAAGACTGTAACCGTCATAAATGTGTTAATATAAATCAAGAGAAAATTAACAACTTACTAGCAATAAGGTATTGAAATTATAGGCTGCCTTATGTGAGTATATTTATATTGTATACGATAATGTATAGAAATAGAAAATATTTTTATTTCGAATAGATCTTTACAGATACTTTCAAAACGTCAATAAATCATAAACTACCTAGAGCGAATAACCATTACATATAGTAAAAGCAAAAAAAATAAAAATTAGAATTTAAACTACTTGATTAAAACATAATAATCATAAAAGTGGACTCTACGATCTCCAATACTTTCTCATTTATCTTAACATTTTTTTCAACCTGTTTTACGTTAGGAGTAGTAAATTTAATACATTTTGTCTTACTGCTATTTAACGAAAGGTTATTGGCGCTAAACCAATGTACTATATTAGAGAGAATATTGTTTACACAGTCAAAATCTACCTCCTGTCTTTTAATTTTGAACACTAAAGAAGTATCATCAGCAAACAATACCATCTCTTGGCCATCATTAATAATGTAGGGTAAGTCATTAATATAGACTAAGAAAAGAAATGGCCCTAAAATAGAACCCTGTGGGACCCCCATATCCATTGAAGTCCCGGGAGATCTTGTCCCATTTACATCAACACACATATTTATATTGTTTAAATATGAAGTCATAAGCTCAAAAGCGGTATCTCGAAGGCCGTAGTGATATAACTTTCTGACCAATGTTTCATGCTGAACGCAATCAAATGCTTTAGATAAGTCACAGAATACCCCTAGTGCATTATGTGATTTTTCCCAAGCTTCAAAAATGTGTTTGACAAGTTCAACACCTGCATCGGTAGTTGAACGACTCCTAGTAAATCCTAACTGTCGACAATGTAAAAGTTTATGATGGTTAAAGTGTGCAAGTAGTTGAATTAAAATGAGGTTTTCAAAAATTTTACTTAAGACAGGTAGTACAGAAATTGGTCTAAAGTTAGTGGGGTCACTTGTACTACCGGATTCAAATAATGAAATAACTTTACCATGTTTCATTAGATCAGGAAATATATCACTTATTTCAAATGCAACTTTTACAGATAAGCCCCAAAAATCAGTTGTGTTTTTAATATTAATAGACTTAAAGGCATGTATAACATCCGCAGTATTAACTAATTTAAAATTAAATATAGTTTTACTTTAATGTACATTTTTTTTCAATAATGATTCGGCGACGGTAGGCGATGAAATGAGGTCTCCAGTTAAAGAAACTGGAATATTAGCAAAGAATGTTTCAAATGCTAAAGCAACTTCTCCGTCAGTAGTTACATGTTTATTGTCAATTATTAATTTAAAATCAGAGTTGCGTTCAGCTTATTTCCCAGTTTCACTATTAATTACATTCCAAGTCGCTTTAATTTTGTTATTTGAATTTTTAATTCTATTTTTAATGTGAAGTGCCTTGGCTGCAAAACACACTTTCTTGAATATTATATTTTCGAATATAATTTAACATTTTTTAAACGAATTTGTGTGATTATATGACTTTTCTCCATACAGGTCATACAATCTCTGTCTACTCATAAGTATTCCAACCGTCGCCCATTCATTGAACGACTTATGACTTCTTACATTTACTGTCTTATTGGTAAAAACTAAATTATATTCTGTTAAAATTGTGGCAAAAAAACGTAACTTCACGCCTGTAATCCCCGAAGGGGTAGGCAGAGGTAAATGCATGCATTCAAGCATACATGCAAACACCCACGATTCGCCGGTTACGTTTTGGCCCATGTAACAGGTGGCGAGCCTGTTGACATCTCCGGGCACATTACCAAACTTTGAGGTACTGGGAAATTTCCAGAAAATGGAAAAATCCCAATAGAACCAGAGATAAAGGCTTTTTCACCATTATCTCTGATAACCCCCTACCCGGGAATCGAACCCAGGACCTCAGCGTAGTAGTAGTGGCCTGCTACCACTAGGCTACCGAGGCAGCTATTTGCTTCGCATTGATAGGAACAAATACTATTGCTCGTTTATTTTTATCATTATGTAATTGACCACAGAAGGAAACTAACTGACCACAATGGTCGGAGCTTAATTCAGTCAAAATATTTTTATGTGTAGGTTCAAAATCGATAAAGATATTGTCTATGCATGTCGCTGAGTTCTGTGTAATTCTAGTAGGTTCTGTTCTCTATACAATATCAACATATTTTTTACATGACCCGTAGACCAGTATAATAATATAGGTAGGTATATATAAAATAGTGATTATAACACAAAAGATATATCTGATACTAAATACACTTAGCTGGTAATGTGGACTTTGTGGACATAAAATATTCGAGAAAAACGTGTTATTGAGAAATGTGGTCAATATATTGTGGCTCTCGCTGTCAAAAATTTATCAGATCTTCTTCATCAGGTAATCTTATATCTTATGTAGACCAAATTTGTAACTCTACAAAGCCCCTACAAATAGTCACTAGCATTCATCCAAATATAATATTACATTTCTTTATGATATAACACCTTAACCAAACACGAGCAAAAAACAATTATCTACATCTCCTTGAAAACCCACACTGTAAACTGATTACTTTTTTATTGTCAAGATTTAATTTACTGAACTTTTATTCAAAACATATCCTTTATTTAATAAATAATAAAAAATAAATAGTACGATAAAACTATGAACAACCCCGCCTCTATCGCGATAAGGAGGCAGACGGTGAAACAAAAGCGCTATCGACGCGAATTTCAACAATATCCGAGCGGCGCGTAAATCACGCACCGCCATATTGTTTATTCCCAGCGTGCTGTAGTCAATGCGACTTGTTCTTTTTGACTGATTTTATCGACAATTACCTAGTAGATAGTATTGTACTGCACTAGTGCACCTGTTTTTAGAAATATTGAATCAGTTTTTAATAACGTTTATGTTATTGTTTCACTTTTAGATTCTACAAAACATAACTTCTTTGTTTTGCAGATATTTCCACGTTAATTATAACCATAAGTTAGCGTGAACTTCTGTTAAATCGTTTTTTTTAGTTTTTTTATTTTTTATTTTTTATTAGTTTTAAAAGTGAAATCAGGTATTACTCCCGCAAAGTTCACTAGGTTATGTGTAAATGGATCAGTGTAAATTTCAAGTCATTCAAAAAACACAACAAGACATAAAACCATTCCAGCAAATGTCGGTAGATAATGCAATAACGCGGATAGGTAGCAATATCCTTAAAATTGATAAAACTAACGCACTGCGATCATGGTATATTCCCCTTATAATAAATGTAATAATATTGGCAACCCATTAAACATCCCACTGCTGGGCACGAGTCTCTCCCCTTTTTTGGGAGGATGCCTGGAGCTTACTCCACCACGCTGCTCCAATGCGGATTGGTGGAGATACGGATTAGTGGCCAACCCGCTGTCGGATGTTTTCAAACCACCCATAGGCCTCCGACATAGTCAAACGACTGCTATCTATCGATAGTAACTAGGACCGACGGTTTAACGTGTCCTCCGAAGCACGGAACGGTCACCCATCACACACCCGACCGCGTCCGTAATGCTTAACCGAGTAGATCGCTTACGATCTACACCAGCCGCGGGGCCATGCGTGCTTCCGGCAGAGGCAGTATATTCTACTATTAATTTATATCTAAATATCGATTAGTCTGAGACGGGTGTCTTTGACACACATTTTTCTTTGAATGAACATTAAATCACATACTACGATCTCTGCTACACCCTTCAACAGAATAGGTTCAAGCATCAAAATGAGTTTTTGCGAATAAAACAATAAATACTTTTGATAACTAAACAACCAGTTCGCACACAATCATTGATTCAATAACAATTTATTATTTGCATGTATGCACTCGTTAGCATTCAATTCGGTGCAAAATTTGATTATCGAAAAACAATGGAACACAATGTTTGTTCAATAAACAGAAAAATTAAATGCACTCCCGCTTAATGAAATTAACAATGCAACCGACCTCGAAATGTGGAGGTTGATTAATATTTTCCACAATGAAAATCGTCGCATACGTACTCTTAGTTAAAAACAAGGATAAAATGAATGAAAACTTGAATCAATTCTGGGTCATCCATAAAGCTTTTGATATAGGTAGTAGGTATGTGAAGATGAAATTTGAAAGTTTCTTTGTTTGGATGTGTGTCCGTCAATCACGCCGAAACTACAAAACGGATTTTGATGATATTTGTTATACAGAAAGGGTATTCGCTGAAATAGATTATTGGATACTTTTTATCCCGAAAAAATGTTCCTGTGGGATGCCATGGGATGATTTGATGAGTTTCCACAGGTTACGGGAAAAGCGACTTACACGCGGGCGGAGCCGCAGGCAACCACTAGTCTATATATATAAAAATCAAATAATATTCGTTAGTTTCGCTAACACTCGAGAACGGCTGGACCGATTTGGATAATTTTTGTTTTGAATGATTTTTGGAAGTCCAGGGTAGGTTTAAAAGATAATAAGAAAATATGAAGAAATTGAAGAGGAACAGTAAAAACCACAATTCAATTTTTCTATACAAAGAGTCCGTATCTATCAAACCTTTGACACATTATTTAATTGTAAGGCAATACGAAGTTTGCCCGGTCAGCTAGTTTAAAATAATTTTATCAACTTTCATTCAAAACTATAATCACGCGCACAGATGTTATATTGACTAGAGAGACTAAAGTCTGAAGAGATTGAGTCTGAAGAGTGTACTGATGATAGAGTTCCAAGTGTTGGGCTAGCTTGTAGGCGTACCACCATTACGTAATCTATCTGCCTCCGAATGGTACTATTCGGCACTATAGTATTCCCGTTAAAGGGTAATATATGGCCCTGTAATCATCACAGAGACATAATACCTTAGGTCTCAGGGGTCGTAACGCATCTGTACTTTGATTTGGTCTTTGTGTGGGTGTCTATAGGCTGTAGTCATCACTTAACATCAATGTGACCTGCATGCATGTTTGCCACTTCCATTACAAAAAAAAATTGGAGATTGTTGATTGTCTTTTAAATGAAACACTATATGTAGCATTTTAACTACGATTTAGTAACAGATGTATTGTATAATGCAATGCCTATCTATTCCTATTCTTGGAATATTTTTATCACTTTAGTAAAAAACTCCCTCCTCAACGGTAGAATAAACTCAATACCTTAACATTCAAAGGCTATTGCGTCCCAAGCAAACTGGAGTCTTCTATTGAAAATTCCCCAACACATCACAACCGAATTCAATTTACACAACAAAAGCAATACAAACGGTTGATTGCCTCCAAAAATGGGATGCTTATTATATAGTCACGGGAATCGCTGACAAAAACGGCAATAAGTCAAATATTGTAGAAATTCAATTATTATTTCCAATATTTCGCTCTAACTGAGGCACTTAGCTTCGATGGACAGCTGGTGTATTAAATTTCTCGCAGTCACAATGATGGGGTGTCTACCCACCACTCTATAATCGGTGACAATGTTTAGGGAATAAAACGAATATTTATTTATTAAGTAAATTTAGCGCTTACATTTTAATGTGATGAAAAAAAAAGATATAAAGGACATAGATAGATTCACTAACATAGTGAATCTATCTATTTGAAAACATTAAGATTGGTTTCTACTCCGTCCTTTCCTTTTGTTATATATCACTGGACTGTACTGTTTTAGTTTTAATATAAGAGAGGAATTCCGGAGGTCACAACGTAATGAAGGTGAGGTTGAAAATGAAGACTGTATCGAGATACCGCAGATCTGGTTATATTGTTCTTGACGACGTACGTGGTTAGGTTTGGTGTTTATTACTCGACGCCGGCGTCTTCTTCGACCATAAATTGATCTCCATCAGCTTATTCGGAGGGTCCGATAACTTCGGAATTAGGTTAAAGGGCACAAGTCTCAATGCAAATTCACAGATTTTGAAGATGCTGGGATAGTAATTACGATAGCTAGACACTTATTATTTGGCGATAGATAGATTAGTTTCAAGGCCGACCTACACCATCCGGTACTAGAAATCTACCACCAGTACCATTAATAATGGCAACCCATTATACGTCCCACGAGCTGAGCACGAGTCTCTCCTCTTTTGGGGGGAGGCCTGGAGCTTACTCCACCACGCTGGTCCAATGCGGATTGATGGAGGTGTTGGGGTTAGTGGCCAACCCGCTGTCGGATGTTTTCAAACCGCCCATAAGGCCTCCGACAGGGTTAAACGACTGCTATCTATCGAAAGCAACCGGGACCGACGGCTTAACGTGCCCTCCAAAGCACAGAAACCGAAGCGCTTCAGTACCATTACCTTATAATAAATTAAAAAAAAAATTGGTAGCCCCAACACGTGTACCGACTTACGTACCCCTCGAATCACATCCCGTGAACGTCTAGACGGTAATTTAATTTTCTTATAAGCTTAGTTGTTGCACTTAACTGATAAAGTCTTTTTTCTTATGTGGACACAATTCGTCACGTATGCAGATGAAAAGGACTATTATTTTCTATCGAATGAAGTCCAGAATGTTGTCCAAATTGTTTCGGAAAGATATCCTTTGAGAATTATACGTATTAGTTACTGAAAGACACTTTAGAATTACTCTTTTAGCATTTTATGTATTGTTAAAACTGAACTAGCACTGGCAGCACTTCATTCCACGGTGACGACCACAATTCAACTCAATCTATCTTACCATTGACAAGCCCATTTCTACCCCCAATTACTCGACTTCGTAAACAACATTCGAGTCGTTATCTTTACAATAGCTAGCAGGTGTGATTCAAAATGTAAACAACCTAATTCCAATTAGGCACCTGTTTTGGCATAAACACCACCTGCTTTTGGACAAACACCACCTGATTTGGCACAAACACCACCTGTTTCACCTTAAATTAATTCTACTATATTTTAGGCACTAACAGTATATCCAACGTAACGACTGTAATTCTCAAAGGGGTAGAGGTAAATGCACGCATTCAAGCATACATGCAAGCACCTACAATTTACTGGTTACATTAAGCTCATGTAACAGGTGACCAGCTTGTTGAAATCGCCAGTTTTTTACATTACCAAACTCTGAAGTAGTGGAAAACTTCCAAAAAAGGAAAAATCTTAATAGAATTACAGATAAAGTATTTTACACCGCTATCTCTGATAGCCTCCGACCTGGGTATCGAACCCAGGACCCAGCGTAGTAGTAGTAGTCTGCTGCCACTAGACCACTATGCTATTAAGATAGTTATGGGGAGGACACACAAATATTAGCACTTTGGAGTTTAATATTTTAAAAACGAAATTTTATAAAAATCCAGTTAATCGTAAAATAGTTCTCTCAAACAAGTCTCAAACATATAAATCCCTACATATATTATAAATGTGAAAGGAACTCTGTCTGTCTGTCTGTCTGTTACCTTTTCACGTCCAAACGAGTGAACCGATTTTGATGAAATTTGGTACAGAGATAGAGTTGACTTTGAGAAAGAACATAGGCTACTTTTTGTCTCCTTTTATTATCCCCATCCCTCTAAAATAGGGGGTGGAAATTTGTATGGAGCATTCTACAATTTTTAAGATAGAAAGTTAAAACTCGGTTTGTGAACTCATTGAGTTTAGCAAACAATACGTACATTAATTTTTTTTTAGAAGTCTACCTTCATCCCTTTAAGATGGGGGATGAAATTTGAAGGCTTTACGGCAGTGTTCAAGCTGGAAAGCCAAAAATAGGTATGTGGACTCTTTGTTAGTACAAAAAAAACAACATTTTGAGTTTGGCAAACAGTACGTACACAATTTTTTTTTAGAAATCTGCCTTTATCCCTTTATAACGGGGATGAAATTTGAAGATATTGGGCTTTACGGCAGTGTTCAAGATGGAAAGCCAAAAATAGGTATGCGGACTCTTCGTTAATAAAAAAAAAACAACGTTTGCTTATTATTGAATTATTTTTTTTAGAAATCTGCCCCACCCCCTAAAATAGGGGGTGGAAATTTGTATGAAGCATTCCACAATTGTCAAGGTAGAAAGTTGAAACTTGGTAAGCGGACTCTTTGAGCCTAACAAATAATTTGGTACGTACATATTTTTTTTTTTTAGAAAGAATCTCGAATGAGCGAATGACTAAACAGATATACAATGCGAATGTGGATGGTTGCAGAGGCCCCGGAAGACCAGGTTGGTAGAGCTCCAGTGACGGAGCTCGCGGGCGTAGAAACCACCGCATCACCTAATATACTTGCCGCTAAGTGGTAGTGTTCAGCACTATCGTGTTCCGGTCAGGTGGTGATGTACAGCCCTGTAATTTCCGGCACAGAGGCATAACACCTTAGGCCTCAGGAGTGGTAACGCATCTGCATTTTGACCTTGGTCTTTGTGTTGGTGTCTATAGGCTACAGTCATCACTTAACATCGATGTGAACTGCAGGCTTGTTTACCACTTCAATAACATAAAAAAAAAACCAAGACTGACCTACCATGACCAAATAGGTCGAGTTCTGTCTGATGGTGGGATCAAAAGTCTTAGGAATCGGCGTGCATGTATGAAGAGAATGATGAAGGTTGACGAGGCACGAGAGGTTTGTCAGAACCGGGATATCTGGCGCTCTCCACTCTCTGCCTACCCCGTTAGGGACCTGGCGTGAGGATACATACATACATAATTTTTTGGAAATCTGCCCCACCCTCTATCATAGGAGGTGGCAATTTGTAGGGAGCATTCCACAATTTTCGAGGTAGAAAGTTGAAACTTGGTATGCGGACTCTTTGAGCCTAACAAATAATTTCGTCCATAATTTTTTATTGACATCTGCCCCCATCCCCTTATCAGAGGGGGTAAAATTTTGTATTGGACTTTAGCCAAAAATTGGTGTCCAGACTCTTTGTTACTAAAGAAAACAACGTTAAAGTTCTTACAGTATATACTTTTTTTTGGAAATCTGCCCCAACCCTCTAAGAGAGGCGGTGATTGCTTGTAAGGGTATTTGTCAGTCTTAATGCCGTTTTTTTTGTCGTCAAAAATGCAAACAAGCATGCAGTTCGCATTGATGTTAAGTGATGACTGCAGCCTATAGACACCCACACAAAGACCAAGGTCAAAATGCAGATGCGTTACCACTCCTAAGGGCTAAGGTGTTATGCCTCTTTGTCGGAATTTACAGGGCCTTACCGTTATGAAAGGTTTCTCATTCTTGAACTAAACAGTATAAAAATTGGTATACAGGCTCATGATTAGGGATAGTAAAAATTATCTGTTTAAGTGAAATGGACAAAATTGACCCCTAAAGCTGCAAAATGGAAGGGTGGGTACTGTTTGTATGGAATTGAGGTTAAGATTTGTGCGGGATTTTTGGCAATTTCTAAGTTAGAGACTTGAAAAGTGATGTTCCAGTCTTTCTGTTAGGAATAAAAAAAAATAGGTACGTGCTTCAGTATTTTGTCAAAATTGTTTATATATTATTTTGTTTGTTTTTGAAGTTATAGACGTGATTAAGTACTCCACATATAGGTATGTGGAAACTTGATTAGGTCATTTCCATGGGATTGTAAAATTTAAATTATTTATAAAATGAAATCCACGCGGGCGACGCCGCGGGCAACAGCTGTTATTTATAAAATGAAATCCACGCGGGCGACGCCACGGGCAACAGCTAGTAAACTTATAAAAATAGTAAAATCTTGAAAAATGTTTTTGAAGATTTTATTTTACCACTTTGTTGGCATGACTACTATGACCCTTCATCTCAACCGAAAGACGTCCAGTGCCGGACTAAAGCCTTCCCTAAGAGGGAATACGCCACCATCGCCACGCTTGGCATGGGAATTGGCGATCCCAAGACGCTGCTACCAATCTTGCGTTATTGCGCTTTCTACTGCCAAATTGGAACGGTTTGACCGCCATTGTTCGGTTAACTAACTGCAATACCGAAAAAAATCTCTTCTTACTATAACACACCCGACGGCGTCCGTATCGCTTAACCAAGTAGATCGCTTACGATCTACACCAGCCGCGGGCGCTTCTGCTTATGACATGTATATTAGCCTGAAATTACATCTTTCTAAAATACTAAAAGTTTCTGATCTAATCCACGGACGTACATAGCGTAACTTCAAGGGTTATTTGCTACGTAACCCTAAAAACATTACCGACAGAAACCGCAATGCCTATGTGAAAGAGTGGTAACTCTAGGTATAAGCTTTATTCGAAGTCTACCAGAGTGGAAACTATTTTAAGCCAAATTATGTGCAAGTCTGATACGTACACTCAACAGCACAAATAAGTTGGCACCTGAAGATTTAATAGCGTTGTTACGGAGATACGTATCGTTGAATCTATTGCGGACCGTGTCGTACGGATGGCCGTGACTTAGAGCGATGATGGCAGCTCACGTACGCTATTTGTGGAGTCGACTGTACTTTTTGGAGAGGACATTTGTTTTGTGTGTAAAATATATTGTTCAGTGTCAATGTGGATGTTTTTGTATTACTTTTTTTATGTATGTAATGGAAGTGGCAAACAAACTTGCAGTTCACATTAATGTTAACACATGTCTCCTGAAAAATGACACGAGATCGACTCGTCTTAAATCAGTAGTTGACTCTGTGAATCTCCATCTTCTCCCTCTTTCTGCAACTCACTTTTTCCCTAATTGTTCTCCCTCACTTCTTGATCTAATTATTGTATCTAACCCTGATCACGTGGCTAAATTTGGTCAATGTCCTGCCAACGCTTTCTCTTATCACGACCTTCTTTATGCATCTTATAAAATACGTCCCCCTAAAAGTAAATCTCGCATTCTTTTACAACGCAATTTTCGTGGAATAGATGTGAACAAACTTCGAGATGATGCATCTAAAATTGATTGGACTGTTGTTTCTAGTGCTACCGACATCAATGAGCAAGTTGCAATCTTTAATTCTTTACTTATTCAATTGTTTGATGTACACGCTCCTATTCGTCCAGTAAAAGTTAAGCATCTTCCTGCTCCCTGGCTCACTGACGAAATTAAACACGCTATGTCTAAAAGAAACAAAGCCAAAGCCAGATTTAAACTTTTTCCGACCGAAATTAATCACAGTAAATATAAACTTCTTCGAAATCGCTGCAACAAGATGTGTAGAGATGCACAACGACGCTATATTCATTCCTCTGTCCAAAATGTAGACCCTGCTAAGGCATGGCGATTTCTGAGAACTTTGGGAGTTGGGAAAAAATTGTCTAATTCTCTTCCTTGTGACCTAGATCCTGATCTTTTGATTCAGTTTTTTTCCTCTGCGTCTCCTTGTGATGATTTGATAAAAATCAATACCTTAAATGAGCTTTCACGTCTTCCCACTCCTGACTTTCCTGCCTTTTCATTATGTCAAGTGTGTGATCGTGATGTTATGAGGATCATTCAGGATATAGATTCTAATGCGGTCGGTAGTGATGGAATTAGTCGTAATATGATCCTTCCTCTTCTTGAATTCCTCGCTCCTGTTATCACTTCAATCATGAACTCCTCTATCACTTCCTGCTCGTTTCCAAATATTTGGAAAGATGCCAACATTATTCCTCTACCTAAAAAAACCAATCCTGTCTCTTGTTCCGATTATCGCCCTATTTCAATCCTTCCTCTATTATCCAAGCTTTTAGAACGCCTTATCCACACCCAACTAAATTCCTTTCTTGCCAAGCATGCAATCCTAAATCCCCTCCAATCCGGTTTCCGCACTGGTCATAGTACGACTACTGCCTTAATTAAAATCACTGATGACATTCGGTGTGGTATGGATAAACAACTGTTTACTGTGTTGACATTGCTGGACTTCAGCAATGCCTTTAACACCGTAGACTTTGACATTTTGTTGGCTATCCTGTGTTCTCATAACATATCTCCGAATACAATTAACTGGTTTCGTAGTTACTTGTGTGGACGCCGGCAACGTTTGCAGACAGGAGAACGTTTCTCTTCTTGGTGCACAACCTATGCTGGTGTCCTGCAAGGTGGCGTGTTGTCCCCTCTGCTTTTCGCTATTTTTATAAACTCCCTTATTCAATATATCTCTTCTCTCTACCACTTGTATGCAGACGATGTTCAAATATATGTACAGACTTCTCTAGATGATCTGCCTAGAGCTATTGCCGCATTAAATGAAGATCTATCAAATATTCTGAAGTGGAGCATTTCGTTTGGCTTGAAATTGAATCCATCTAAAACGCAGTTGATACTATTTGGTAGCTCTAGGATTATTCATAGGATTGATTGGAAAACATTGCCTAATGTTGTATTTGATGGCCATATCATTCCATTTAGTGACACTGTTAAGAATTTGGGGATCACTATGGATCGGTGTTTGTCATGGACTCCACAGATTAGTCAGGTGAGCAGAAAGATGTTTGCTGCGGTTAGTTCTTTGAGAAGATTGCAATATTTCTTGCCTATCTCCACGAAAATTGAATTAGTAAATTCATTGCTTTTTCCTATTTTTGATTATGCCGACGTCTGCTATTTGAATCTAACACAGGATCAACTTAACAAATTAGAGCGACTTCAAAATTTGTGTATTAGGTTCATATTTGGATTACGCAAATATGACCATATTTCCAACTTCCGTAAACAGCTCAAGTGGCTCCCGATCCATCTTCGCCGGAATACTCATGTTTTATCTCTTCTCTTTGGAATTTTGTTCAACCTACAAACTCCCACCTATTTAAAGGAACGATTCGACTACCTTTATCTTTCTAAAACTAATTACCTTCGTTCTACACATAACTTAAAGCTAAAAATTCCCTCCCATTCAACCGATTTTTTGGCGAAATCCTTCACCGTGTCAGCTGTTCGTCTGTGGAATGCTCTCCCCTTGTCTGTGCGTCAAGCTCAGACAGTTCAAACTTTTAAAATTCGTGTGAAAGAGTATTATATGAATCTTTAATCGTTCCATTTTTCTCTCTTTCTTGTTTTTTGTATCTATCTATCCTGTTATCCTTATTTTCATTTTATTGTATCTTACTATATTATGTAAGTATCTCTATCTTCTTTCTTCCTTCTGTGTTTATTGTTGTTATTTTTTTTTATTTTTTTTTTTTATTTTTTTTTTTTTCATTTCTTGTGTTTTTGTGTTTTGATTATTCTTTTTTTTGCGTTTAGTACACCCCTGTTGTTTTGTTTTTTTTTTTGTTTAATCCTACAATGTTGGTTGCCTGGAAGAAATCGCTGTGCAGCGATAAGGCCGCCATTTGTGCCATTTCCTTGTTTTTATTCTTTAATATGTTTTATTTGTGTGTACAATAAAGAGTATTGTATTGTATTGTATTGTATGTTAAGTGATCACTGCAGCCTAAAGGCACTCACACAAAGACCAAGGTCAAAATGCAGATGTGTTACCACTACTAAGGCCTAAAGTAATATGCTTCTGTGCCGGAAATTACAGGGCCGTACATTACCACCTGACCGGAACACAATAGTGCATCACTACCATTTAGCGGCAAGTATATTAGGTAATGCAGTGGTGTCTACGCCCACGAGCTTCGTCACTGGAACTCTACCACCCGTGATAACTTTGGTAAGGTTACATAAATATGATACTTAATATTCTACCTCAGTAGCGTAGTGGTAGCAGGCCACTACTATTACGCTGGAGGTCCTTGGTTCGATTCCCGGGTCGGGGACTATCAGAGATAACGGTTTAAAATCCTTTATCTCTGCTTCTATTGGGATTTTTCCATTTTCTGGAAGTTTCCCAGTACCCCGGAGTTTGGTAATGTGCCCGGAGATGGCAACAGGTTCGCCACCTGTTACATGGGCCAAAACGTAACCGGCGAGTCGTGGGTGTTTGCATGTATGATTGAATGCATGCATTTACCTCTGCCTACCCCTTCGGGGATTACAGGCGTGAAGTTACGTAATAATCTGCTTAACTAAGTAGTTTTGTTTTAATATCCATGACCAATAATATTAAATGTAAGCCATACGTCAAAATCATAAAGAACTAGCAGACATCCATTTGACAGAATTACAGATATTATTAAAGTTTTTTTCCCCGCCTAAGAACGTGAGAGAGCTCAGACGGTTTTAAGGGATGGCAAATTTTTACAGAAGATTTCTGAAAAGCGCCGCCAAACGCAAGCACCTCTCAATTGCTTACCGGTTCAGTCAAAGGTTCCACACCTGTCAAGGCGATGCTCTGAAGGCTTTCTCAGATGTAAAAGAAAGCCTTTCTAACGCAGCTCTCCTGGCCCATCCAAACTGCCATAATAAGCTCGCATTAGTCACAGATGCATCAGATTCCGCAATCGGAGCGGTTTTACAGCAGCTGCAGGACAAAGTGTGGCAACCTCTGGCGTTCTTTTCCTGGAAACTGAACCCGACCCAGCAAAAATACTCGCCGTACGATCTCGAGCTTCTGGCCATCTATGAGGCTATTAAGTATTTCCGCCATATGCTGGAAGCGAGACACTTCACAATATTTACTGATCACAAGCCCATAAGTTTTGCTTTTGCCGATCGAAAACGCAATTGTACACCAAGGCAGTTCAGGCATTTGGACTACATATCTCAATTCACGACCGATATAAGACACATCGCCGGTAAAAATAATGTCGTGGCCGATACTTGGTCACGGGTCGAAGAGTTGACTAGTCCAATATGCATGACTGACATTGCCAAAGCACAGGAAACTGACCCTGAGCTAGCGCATTACCTGAATGATGGTACAGATATACTCACAGAAGATCATAACTTTTTATTTCCAATAAAACCCGAAGAACCAAAAGAGAATTAACAAATATGTATATTTGTATTCATTCTCTTATTTAAGGCCTCTCCACATTAGGCATGCGAAGAACGCGCACGCCAAAAGTGGGGGAGGCCTAAGCGTAAACATAGCTTTAAAAAATATCATAAATTAAAATCTATTGTTATTTATCAATTTGGAAACAACTACAAGCAACGTTTTTAATAACCATAAAAATAAAACTGAATATTGAGCATATCTTCCTAAAATCGAATCTCGATATTGAACTGTTTCAACCGAATAGAAATTCTAAAATTCAAAATACAACTGTCGAGCGGAAATGAATCCGCCCGCGGCGTCTATCGCGATACTGATCTGATGGAGCCGCCTGACTTCCGGTTCGCGCATTTATGGCTTCGATTTTTAAATCCGAACGACATTTTCGGTAAAAATTGGCGACTGCTATTTTTGGAGCGGACTGTATGGTGAATATGCTGTCTTTTCCTCATATGTTGAATACTTGGATCTCTGTTTAAAAAATATAATAACATTTACTAGGTGCAGCTCAACATTGGAAATTCAGACTCTCCCTTTTATAAAAAAAAATCTGCTATCTTTTTATTTACTGATTAAACTTACAATTTTTATTTGAGTCATTTAATAGGACCTGGTACCACTCAAAGAACTATTATTTTTGCTAACAAAAACTTTAGTTCTACACGTATTTTTCCAGCAAAAGAAAAGTACATTTGTTAAAACCAATTATTTTTTATTATACACAAATAACTCATTCATATATTTTATATAAGTAATGCAATTATTTTTGTTTATCAATACAGAAAATAGGGCCATAACTTCCATTTTTTTTATAATAACTATAAAAACAAAACAGAACATTTATTGCATCTTCGTAAAATCGAATCTCAATACTGACCCGTTTCAACCAAATAGAAATTCTAAAATTCAAAATGCAACCGTCGAGCGGAAATGAATCCGCTCGCGGCGTCTGTCGCGATACTGATCTGATGGAGCCGCCTGACTTCCGGTTCGCGCATTTATCGCTTCGAATTTAAAATCCGAACGACATTTTCGGTAAAAATTGGTCGACTGCTATTTTTGGAGTTGACTGTACGGCGAGTATGCTGTTTTTCCTAATACATTCAGTACATAGATCTTTAGTTAAATACAGATAATAATATACTATTTTATAATAACCAAGCTGTGTGCTTTCACAAGATGTGATTAATTATTATTTTGATTTTTGCAATACTTTCTAATTGTATTCTTGTCTTATTTACAAGATTTTCTTTAGAAAAATACAGCAGCGATATCTTCTGGATTCACACCAAGTTATTCATAATAAAAATTGGGAAAACATAGATCACAAGGGTGGTAACGCATCTGCATTTTGTCTATATAAAAACGTAATTATTATGGGAACAGAGACATCTTAGCGATATTGTATAAACTGCAAAGTTTATCATATCGGTTGTTTAGCTATTATTTAGTTATCAATGGATGTCGTTCGCCGACCTTAAATCGGTTAAAAATCAAAACAAGGGAAGGCAAAATTTGTCGCATCGGTGTGGCACTTCGGTAGCTTAGTGGTAAAGCGGCTGGACTGGTTATCCTGAGGTTCGATTCCTGCCCGAAGTCAATTTTTTCATTCCGTTTTTTCATTAATTTGTAAAGTTCACTCGCATGTGTCATTGCGAAAAATAAATAGTACAATTAACGTTTTTGTGTCTCAGGTTACAGAATTCACTTACCATCCCCATGAACTACAAATAAGTTTGCCAATATCTTTCGATAAAACCTCTACATTGCCTCATGTATTTTTCCTGGTGGTAGAGCTCCAGTGACGGAGCTCGCGGGCGTCGGCACCACTGCATTACCTAATATACTTGCCGCTAAATGGTAGTGTTGAGCACTATCATGTTCCGGTCAGGTGGTAAAGTACGGCTCTATAATTTCCGGCACAGAGGCATAACACCTTAGGCTTCAGGAGTGGTAACGCATCTGCTTTTTTATCTTGGTCTTTGTGTGGATCTATAGACTGCAGTCATCACTTAACATCTGAACATGTGAACTGCATGCTTGTTTGCCACTTCCATCACATAAAAAAAATGTACAGAGAAAAAACGTAACTAACGTACGTAAGCATAATATTAATATAGCATAAAATTTCAGAGGCCCAGGAAGACCAAGACTGACCTACCATGATCAAATAGGTCGAGTTCTGTCTGATGGTGGGGTCAAAAGTCTTAGGAATCGGCGTGCATGTATGAAGAGAATGATGAAGGTAGACGAGGCACGAGAGGTTTGTCAGAACCGGGATATCTGGCGCTCTACACTCTCTGCCTACCCCGTTAGGGACCTGGCGTGAAGATACATACATAAAATTTCATTTTGTTTTTTAAAGATAAATTAGAAGAGTGGCACTGGGTAACTCCCAGAAAGTGAATTCTCAATAACATTCACCCTCTGGCATCGGGATCAAACCCATAGCTGTGATGTAGTGGCCTCCAAATGTTAGGATTCTAAGGTATTGACAGTACTCATCAATATTGCATATCGAGCTTAAGAAAGAGACAATCGGCTAGTTTCGAGTTCGTAAAGCGTTATCTCTGCTGCACATTGCCTACGTAAGCACTAATGGTCCGAGATTGGTCAAAATTTCTTAAAATGGTTGACAAACGTCATATAGGTTATGGGCGAAAGAAATAACGCTCTACAGACCCGAAATAAGCCGAAGTCTTCTTTCTAAGGTCGATGTGCAATTTGATGTGAACATTGATGTTAAGTGATGACTGCAGTCTATAGACACCCACATCAAGACCGAGGTCAAAATGCCTATGCGTTACCACTCCTGAGGCCTAAGGTGTTATGCCTCTGTGCCGGAAAAAGCAAGGCTATACATTACCACCTGACCGAAACACGATAGTGCTGAACACTACCATTTAGCGGCAAGTATATTAGAAAATGCGGTGGGGCCTACGCCCGCGATCTCCGTCATTGGAGCTCTACCACCAGTGAAATATTTAATACATATATGCCATATTTCTTGTTAGATACTAGTTGAAAATACGCTCCTAACCAAAAAACAATAGAGCTACTACTCATCTCCCATTCAGTGGCAGACAAATTATATGAAGTGGTCGTATTTTGTAACTGACTCTTTGAACTTTAGGACCAGACATAGCCAATACCTGATTGGGTCGTAGTAATCTCATTATACTTCTAAATGAGGCGTATTATAAAACGGCCTGGAAAAAGCCTTTCCACAACATCAGCAAACTTCAAGGATCATAAACGTCAAATGTACTAAGCCGTTGTGTTCCACACGGTTCCCTGTGATTGATCTTTGTGAACAACTTCTGTGAAGTACATACACTGCACATATTTAATTTTTAAGATTAACCAATCTTTCACGCTGGTATTCATTTTGTGAAGGAAATGGTTTCTTACTGTATTACCGCCTCTATTCAGTACTCCCAACAATATGTAGACTTGGTCAAACACGTCTAGAGGAATACATAGTATACGCTATTATATATTAAAAACCAAAAAGCATCATGTATGAAGAGAATTATGAAGGTAGACGAGGCACGAGAGGTTTGTCTGAGCCGGGATATCTGGCGCTCTACACTCTCTGCCTACCCCGTTAGGGACCTGGCGTGAAGATATATACATACATACATACAAAAAGCATCATTAAAAAACAAACAAAAAATAGGGCTTGGTTAAGAATTATTCATCGCAAAACAATAACCCCCTTATTCATAAGCGTACATTAGATACGTTTTAGCTATGACATGCTTTGTCTTTGTCAGTTGCATTGTCAAATGTGCAGAATAGATAAAGACAAAGGAGAGATTAGCAACACTTTAGCTAAAATACGATTATGAATAAGGGGGTAAGTTTATATAATAATATAATGTTTCTTCCCTCCAAATCTCTTACGGGGTAAAAGCATCAATGAAAAGTGAGTAATTATAATACATGTCGCACAGCTGCGCCAAAATGGTATCCAAATCAGCATTGATGTCAGGCGTCACGCTTTATGCTAGTTTTCAAATGGAACCGTAAAAATCTTAGAAATGATCTGAGTTGGAAGACCAGTTTTTTAAATAGGTATTTAACATTGTTTTCATAACATATATTATATAGTTCGGAAATCATAAAACAATTACAGCTCTCTTATAACGGACATATACCTTACTTACATCTTAGCACATGGCAACACATTAACGAGTATATTGGGATAACATTGTTATAATCAATGAAATCACCAGCGCGATCCCATCTCTTCGTTTTGACTATTTCATTCGTGCTACTGATGCTAAGCGGCTTACTGTCTTCTACATTTACGTCTCATATGACTTTGTTAAACTTTCATGTTTTACGGCCAGATACTGAAACGTCACATAAATGAAGAAGTCTTTTGTCTAGAGTCTCTGTCTATTGCACTTGTTTTATAGATAAAACAAGTGCAATAGACAGAGATAGCATATATTTGAGGATCGCTTAAAATTAAGTGACGTTTGAGTATTCGGCCATTAGTCTTTAAAAGGTAAGATCCACAAGTACCAAGTGGCACAAACCAATAGGGTCTGATTTTACGCAAGGTTTACGGTTGGTCCGCTCGTAATGTTTCAGAACCACCCATCCCATATTGGTTTGACACGTATAGAAAACTTTTCTCATGTCAAGATTTTAAACTTATAAAATAGCGATTGCGATCCGCATTGGAGCAGCGTGATCGGAGTAAGCTCCAGGCCTCCCCCCAAAAAGGGGAGAGACTCGTGCCCAGGAGTGGGACGTATAATGGATTGCCATTATTAATAGCTCTGGAACCCGGAGATCGAACTCAGACGTAGCAGTAATGGCTAGTTTTATCAAATGTTTTGTCGATACGGACCAATCACGGTTGTACGATCATGTGTTTTAAATTATTTGTAACGAAGGTTGGAAATAAACTTGCAGTTCCCATGGATGTTAAGTGACGACTGCTGCCAATAAACATTTACACAAAATTTAAATATTTTTATTTTTCGCAATAACACATGCGAGTGAACTTTAGAAAATAAAGAAAAAATTGTCTTCGGGCAAGAATCGAATCTGCGACCTTAGGATAACCAGTCCAGCCGCTTTATCACTAAGCTATTGTTGTGGTACTTCGGTAGCTTAGTGGTAAAGCCAGTAGGACATCGGTAGCTTAGTGGTAAAGCGGCTGGACTGGTTATCCTGAGGTCGCAGGTTCAATTCCTGCCCGAAGTCAAATATTTCTTTCCCATTTTCTATTCCTCAAATTTACACAAAAACCAGAGATCAAAATAAGGATGTGTGATCTGTGATAGTTATAAAGGCCCATACAATGTTTTTGAGAATACTGAAAATGAGCCCTTAACTACCAATAATGCCGACGGCATGTCCTACATCACAAAAACGTCCCTCTCCATTTCATTGAACCATAAAATCGTATTTAAGTGCGGGATTACGGCATCGTAACGATTTTTAGTAAACAATCCCCGTTATAATGTATCAGACCCTTATTTATATAGTTCACGAGTGTTATACGATTTTTATTTCCTGATCGTTTAAAGGTATGGTCGGATAGGTTATTTTAGAAAGTAACAATGTTATTGTAGCGTTCACTACATTAAGGCACCAACTAGTGGATCACATATGAAACCTCACAGTATTTGTCTGTACGATAGATGGCGTGCAATCGAATTACATCGCACATGCGAAGATTTCTCAAGAGTTCGCATATATACAACTTCCCAACGTTAACCGTTGGGTCACGACCTCGTCGGAGGAACACTTCCACCCGTTCCTCTATATTATATTTCTGACTAGCTGATCCGACAAACGTCGTTCTGACATAAAATACATACTTAAGCCTGAAAATAAATAAGAAAAGTGGGTGCCATATTATGTGTGAGCAACCTGTTTGAAAGTTTGAATTTTTGCGTTAACTTCTTTTTTCTATGTGCATGAAATTTTTAAGACAACTAAAGTTTTTAATCTTCAAATCAACGTTAAGACTGCGTCAACTTAATCCCTACTAATTTACGACACGGAGGCTTGTAGCAACGTATTTACGTTATTATATACCTTAATTGAAATAATTTAGATTAGCGTGTTGTCTAACGTTGTAACTTGCTATGAAATTTGTCTTTAGTGACTGATTAAAAGACGATATTTTGTCAGTAAGTAAAGAAACAATATGGCTCTTATGGGCTGTTAAGCCAGCTCGCCACCACGCGACGTGACAATGTCGCGCCGCGAATTCACGCCGTGAATAAACGCTGTGATCCGCGCGTGAACGCCCGTACCGGCTTCGCACGGGTGCAATTCAGGTACTTGTACTCGTGGTAGAGCTCCAGTGACGGAGCTCGCGGGCGTAGGCACCACCAGAATCAGAATCAGAATCAGAAACTCATTTATTCATTTAGGGTGACAGGCACCTCTTATGACACGTCAAAAACAAACAAAATAAATTAAAGCGAATAACAATTGATATACATGTCAAACAAAATAAAAAATATATGTAAAGTCAAGAATATCACTAAGATAAAACTAAATGTCATAAACTAATGTAAAAAGTATATCAGTAGAATGTCTCTTTTCCCCTTTACAAACTTATAACAAAGAGTAAAAAGAAAAGAAAAAGAGTCATTCTTTGTCATTCACCGGCAAAGTTCCAAAGGCCAATATGATCTCAGAAAAACTTGCCGGAAAAAACTCAGTCGGCTCTTTTAAAAAATATCTCTTAGGCATATTTTTACAATTTTCCATAATTTAAACAAGCTTAAAATTAACAATATAATATCAACATTACACGTTGATTATTACATTTAACACCTTTGTGGAGCTAGATCAGCATTTAGCCAAACATTTCTATCCTTGAGATAGTCCTCGAGTTTATAGTAAGCCTTTTTACATAGAGTGCGTTTAATTAATGCTTTGAATTTACCATCGGTGAGTTCAGCAATCCCGGCTGGGATCTTGTTATAAAATTCTACACTATATTTTAGGAAAGATGTATTAGTTTTCGTCAGTCGAAAACTTGGCAGAGACAACTTGTTCTTATTCCTCGTATTATAACTATGCCTATCGGAGATTTTATCAAACAGATGTAGATTTTTCCTCGCGAAAAGTATATTTTCATAGATGTAATGGCAAGGGACTGTCATTATATTTATTTCTTTAAATAGTTCTTTCAAAGAATCACGACTACGTAAGTTATACATCGCTCTAATGGCCCTCTTTTGTAATACAAAAATTGATTGTATGTCAGCCGCTCGACCCCACAATAAAATACCATAGGACATGACACTGTGAAAATAGCTAAAATAAACAAGTCTTGCAGTGTCTATATCAGTTAATTGCCTAATTTTTCGAACAGCATAAGCTGCGGCACTCAGGCGTTTCGCTAACTGCCTAACATGTGGTCCCCATTGTAACTTCGAGTCAAGCGTTATTCCCAAGAAGGTAGCGTCATCAACAAATTGAATTTTGTCATTGTTTATAAAAATGTCTCCTTCTTTACTTTTTACATTAGGGAGGATAAAACGGATACATTTGGTTTTTTTACTATTCAGTGCAAGATTATTGACAGTAAACCATTTATGTACTTCGCCTATGACCTTATTTACAGTATCGTAATCTGGATTCCGTCTGTTCATTTTAAAAACTATTGAAGTATCGTCTGCAAATAAAATTGTTTTGGGCATACTGTTAGGCATCAAATGAAGTAAATCATTAACGTAGACTAAAAACAGAAATGGTCCTAATATTGAGCCCTGTGGGACATCCATTACCTAATATACTTGGGACACCGCATTACCTAATATACTTGCCGCTAAATGGTAGTGTTTACCACTATCGTGCACGGGCAGGTGGTAATGTGCGGCCTTGTACTTTCCGGCACAGAGGCATAACACCTTAGGCCTCAGGAGTGGTAACGCATCTACATTTTGACCTTGGACTTTGTGTGGGTGTCTATAGGCTGCAGTCATCACTTAACATCAATGTAAACTGCATGCTTGTTTTCCACTTTCATTACATGAAGAAAAAACTTATATAATATTGCGACTATAAATTAAGATGTACGCTATGATCCTATCTGATAAGTTGGATCAAACTGCACACGGTGTGCAAGTTTAATTAAAATCGGTTAAGTAGTTTATGAGTCCATCGCGAATAAACATTGCGACCCGTAATTTATATATATTAAGATTATGATATTTATATATAACATGTTTACAGTATTCACATAACATAGCATCAAAATAAACTGTATGCTTATTCGCCATATAAAGTACTAGCGTATGTCAGTCATGATAATAATATCCCACAAAAATCAGTCACACGCAACGGAAGCAGTCAACTTTAAATATTTTAACATCGCACGCATCAATGCACAAATACAATATAAAAGATATCTGACGGTATCTATTTAGAATTACAATAAAATTTACACCTAATTTGATGCGCCGGACAGTTTAGATACACGTCAGTCCACCAGAGCGCGCATCGTCTGTCTGTCCGAGTATTTCTAATTTGAAGTGACGTGATGCTACTCGTATCTGAGGTGCGTTGAATCACGAGCATCGATTATTTTGGTCGATATGTGTGGAGCTAGGAGAACAGCGATTTGGTTTTACAACCTTTAAATTAATATTGGATTATAAAATAATATCTCTGGCACTGATGGCTATACATTTCAATGGTGATAGTAATTATGTTCTTTATGTATTTCGAAAAATAGGGAAAATGGATTAATAAGGAAGAGTGGTTGCCGTATCTTTTACTTAGTTACAATAAACTGATATAAGCTTATCATAAAGTGCGTTTCACATTTAAATTTCTTAGATGACCAGACCAGGAGGTTCCAAAAAAAGTAGGCAGAATATTTCACGTTCAATTTTGATGTGATTTGTCGTATTTTCTTTAGAAGGCAATGTTTGACACGAAAATCTGAGGTGTGACAACGCACCAGCATTTTCATAGTTTTTGAGTACCTGGATGTCTATAAGTTACAAGATTCAATTATCATCCGTGCATCTGCATCCCTATTTGCTACCACGTTTACAAAGCGCCTAGCTCGAAGTTATTTCATTTGTGCGATATTTTAATACGGCTGGCTCACGATCATTTCCAATCCCGCTGTATTTAAAACATCTGTTTAATGTGTGTATGTATGTTCAAAGTATAAATTTACATTAAACTAGAAATTAACTTTCCACCACGAAATATAGTTTGTGGTCAAATGTATAGCCCTGTAAAAATTATCTCAGAGACATAACAGCTTAGGTCTCAAAGGTGGCAACACCATATGCATTTTGACCTCTGGTTTTTGTGTAGATGACTATAGGCTGCAGTCAATGTGAGCAATGCTTGTTTGCCACCTTCCTCACATAAAAAACAACTTTAAATTACAAGAAAACGTAACATCACGCCTGCAATCCTCGAAGGGTTAGGCAGAGGTAAATGTATGCAATCAATCATACATGCAAACACACACGATTCGCCGGTTACATTTTGGCCCATGTAACAGGTGGCGAGCCTGTTGCCATCTCCGGGCACATTATCAAACTTCGAGGTACTGGGAAACTGCCAGAAAAATGGAAAAATTTCCAATAGAACCAGAGATAAAGGATTTTAAACCGTTATCTCTGATAGTCCCCGACCCGGGAATCGAACCCAGGACCTCCAGCGTAGTAGTACTACCACTAGGCTACTGAGGCAGTTTAAATTACAACAGTTACAGAAACGCCCATTCCCTGGCCACAAATCCCCAAGGTGTTCAAAATCTCTTAATCAAAGACATGTACATCAAGGTACAGTTTGAGGTACTACGGTAAGTACCCGTCATATCCCACTATTACCGCTCTATCATACATTGTTAGGCATTCGTGCATAATGTGTGAATGTGGGGTCAGATCTTTTTATGATGTTGACTTGATAAGTCTGTTATGTTCACTGAACTGGGATTAGTTACGGAGTTTAAACTCAGGATAAAGGAAAAGGGTAATTATATTATTAAACTCGTTTAATATTATTATCGATATAATTATTTATTATTTAATTATTATTGAAGCGAGCATGGCCATCGGCTGGTGTAGATCGTAAGCGATCTAATCGGTTAAGCACTACGGGCGCGGTCGAGTAGTGTGACGGGTGACCGCTAGTGGAAAATTAAATGCGCGTTTCCGTGCTTCGGGGGGCACGTTAAACCGTCGGTCCCGGTTGCTATAGATGGATAGCAGTCGTTAAACCTTGTCGGAGGCCTTATGGGCGAAAACATCCGACAGCGGGTTGGCCCACCCACATCCACCAATCCGCATTGGAGCAGCGTGGTGGAGTAAGCTCCAGGCCTCCCCCCAAAAAGGGAAGAGACTCGTGCCCAGCAGTGGGACGTATAATGGGTTGCCATTATTCATATTATTATCGACGACCCCACCGCCCACTAGCGGAAGAATTCATTTCTAGTAGAAGATAATTATTTCGCTAGTGTACTTATTACTCAAGCAACATAGTAGTGTAGTCAACCGAACGACGGTAGTCAAACCATTCTAATGTGGTGGTAGCATATGTAAGAAAGGTAGCGAACTGTGATAAAACTACCGCCACTGCGATCGCCAATCCACATGCCAACCGTGGCGATTATAGTATACCCCCTTATGGGGAGGCTTTGGTCCAGCAGTGGTAGTCTTTCAGCTAAATTGATGATTGATAATGAATAGGATGATGAAGGACTATTTTGTCACGGAATTTTCAGACAAATATATAACAATAATAATAATGGCAACCATACCATACGTCCCACTGCTGGGCACGAGTCTCTCCCCTTCTTGGGAGGAGGCCTGGAGCTTACTCCAACACGCTGCTCCAATGCGGGTTGATGGAGATATGGGTTAGTGGCCAACCCGCTGTCGAATGTTTTTAAGCCAATAAGGCCTCCGCCAAGGTTTAACGATAGCAATCGGGACCGGTGGCATAACGTGCCCTCCGAAGCACTAGCGGTCACCCACCACACACCCGACCACGCCCATATCGCTTAACCGACTAGATCGCTTGCAATCTACGCCAGCCGCGGGGCCATGAGCGCTTCAAAATAAAAATTAATAATAAAAAATATAAATTGCGTAATCAATAAAAGACGAATTTTGTGTGACGTTGCTTGCTACTTAATTTATTCAGCTCGGAGTAGCATGATGTCATTATGTTGAATAGCAGTACTTCTTGATATGTCTATCTTTCTACTCAAATAACAATATTATGTTTAGGTGACACAAATTACGCATTTAACTTTAAGCTGCAGACAAATAGTTTGATCAACGAATTTAATTGGGTTTAAATCATGTTCAATTAAGTTCGAATGTTGTCAACTACATTTGTGGTCCCTTCCATCAATGTAATGAATCGTATAATCACTTGCGTGACGCATTATAATATGGTTAAAACTGTTATGGCGTTGAATGAGTATGTCACTGTTATGGATGACGGAATCGACAAATACAATATTTGTCACAAAACTCCACATATATTTTGTTTTATTTTAATGGTAAGTACAAAATGATAGAAATTGTTTTGGTATTCATGGTGGCAAGCAAATATGGAGTTCACAAGGATGGTAAATGACGACTGCAGCTTATAGACATCTGCACAAGAACCAATGGTCAAGATGCAGATGCGTTGCCATCTTTGAGACCTAAGTAGCTTTGTTTCTGTGATAGTTATTACAAGACCACCCATTACCATCTAATTTTTTTTTTTTTTTTATAATTTAAAAGTGACAAACAAGCATACAGTTCACATTGATGTTAAGTGATGACTGCAGCCTGTAGACACCCACACAATGACCAGAGGTAAAAATGCAGATGCGTTACCACTCCTGAGGCCTAAGGTGTTATGCCTCTGTGCCGGAAATTACAGGGCCGTACATTACCACCTGACCGGAACACGATAGTGCTGAACACTGCCATTTAGCGGCAAGTATATTAGGTAATGCGGTGGTGCCTACGCCCGCGAGCTCCGTCACTGGAGCTCTACCACCAGTAAGAATCTAATTCAAACCTTCTTATAACTGTGCTGAATAATTTGACGATAGATTAGATGCGATATATATACGCCCTTGGGCTCCAACATTTAAACTTTACTAATACATAAAAAATATATTTTGAGTTTAACTTATGCCAAGTGTTCTGTTTGACATTTAAATTTTATTAACTAATTATTATCATCATTGCTCGAATTGGAAGACGTCCAGTGTTGGACAAAGCCTTTCACAACGACGCCTGCAGTGTTGTGTGTCATTAAGGGACAATATGCATAATGACCACGCTTGGCAGGCGGATTGGCGGTCGCAGTGGTAGTACCACCCTATTGAATTGGTTTGAACACTAGTGGAAGAATTATCTTCCAAGAGGGCGAGGGAGATGGTCCTATCACGTTCCGACATCTTCACAGGCCCCATTGCTTCCTAACACCGACGCTGAATACAAAATAATTTTAAGAGACGGGTCTTCCAAAATATTAAGCCATTATGATCATGCAAAACATTTATGGGATTCTGTGACATATATTGTATTTGTCACTTAATTCCGTCATAATTAGGTGCCATACCCATTCAGTGCAATAACAGTTTTAATCATATCATAATGCGTCACGCAAGTGGTCATTCGATTCATTACACTGATGGAACGGACCGCAAATGTTGTCGATAACATTCAAATTTAATTGAACGTGAGTTATATCTCGAAATTAAATTCGTTGATCAAAATGTTTGTGTGCAGCATGAAGTAAACTTATGTATCAGATTCATTTAAGTATCAGAAATCAATATTAGGAAATGCTGTTGGATGATTCTTTTCACTTCACTATAAGTGATATACTTAATTTAAATAGATAATTTCAGCCAAAACACTTTTACAACCAGACAAAGGCCTCCTCCAAAGATTGCCACAACGAACGTTCCTGGGCTGCCGTCATCCAACGATTTCCCGCGACTTTCAATGGGTCGTCGGTCCTATGTTAGCAGTATTAATTAGGTTATTTTCGTCAGGTAGTTTTTTCTTTTACACCTACTTTGTATATTAAATTTATACAAGAGGAGTAAGTATTGTTGTGGATGACTTGACAGAATCCGTCGCTACTACCGTCCTAGTCAATATCAAGATGAAAGATGAGTGAGTGGATTAGGTATTAGGTATGTATTTTGAGTTCAGGTGTATATGTATGTGATGTCATTTCATGTATTATTAAGCTTTAAGGTGTTAACAATGTGTTTAATGAAGTGATTGAATGAGTATAAAGGATAAGTGAGTGTAGCGAGCGTAACTGTAGCGAGGACAATCGGTTAGCAGATGTTGGATGCTTTGAGTTGAAGTGTCATCACAGGGACATTAGTCCGAGAGTGTGATTTTTAGTCTATGGAGATATCGTTTGTGTTAACCGTGCCCGGTGAAAACTTGAGTGAGGTGACTATTGCATTTAAGTCGGGTAACCATTTTCGGGTGTGTTCGCCAGTTTTTGATTCGGTGTAATTTTTGGTGCTTGATAGTGCAGTTTCATCTCTTAATATATGCTTCACGAAGCTTATCGGAAACTCCTTGAAAGCAAGAGCTCTGTGTAAATATGCAGTGTCCTTTGCCGCGTTGTCTGCTTCTTCATTACCTAATATGTTGTTGGTAGGTAGGTAATATTATGATAGATACTGTAAAGCTATTTATTACTTATCAATTGATGTCGATTACCGATCATATAATTGGTTAAATCAAATAGGGAAAGAGAAATTCGAAGCTCGGATGTAGGGCTCAGATGGTAAGTAGAACTGTAACCTATAAACATCTACATAACAGGAAACCATGGTACTGTATGGTCCTGTAATAAAGAGCATAAGAGTAGAAGAGCAGAACACCTAAGGCGTCAAGATTAATAACGCTTCTACATTTCTGGTTTCAAGTACCTACAAACTGATAGAATACAGTATTACCTAACATAACCGGTGGTAGAGCTCTAGTGGCAGTGCTCGCGGGCGTAGGCACCACTGCATTACCTAATATACTTGCCGCTAAATGGTAGTGTTCAGCACTATCGTGTTCCGGTCAGGTGGTAATGTACGGCCCTGTAATTTCCGGCACCTTAGGCCTCAGAAGTGGTAACGCATCTGCATTTTGACCTTGGTCTTTGTGTGAGTGTCGTCGATAGGTTGCAGTCATCACTTAACATCAACGTGAACTGCATGCTTCCATTACATAAAAAATAACATAAATCTAGACTGTATGCTTGTTTTTCGCTTCATTAAGAAATATAGGAATTCACAAGAGTTGTTCTTAACAAAAACTGACAAACATATTAAAGCCCCATACATATAGCTTGAGGCCACTAAGGGCGAGATTTACAGACCGCACTACGACTTTACTTTCAAGCAAAGCACGCTTAGAACTGTCAAAACCCCTACTGTACTGACAGTTCTAAGCATACTTTGCTCAAAGTAAAGTCGTAGTGCGGTCTGTGAATCTCACCCTTAGTCATCGAGGCTGGAACGAAAAATAAACGTACATTTGTACTTGTTATTTGGATAACATTTCATGTAGGTAAATAAAATTATGTTGTGGTCGAAATGTTACACATAATTATGACGAAATTGACAAAATAATAGTGGTTTAAATTACTTTGGATTACGAGTACTGCTGATATTTTCAAAATAACTTCCGCCTGTATTACGTATTCAGCCATGCATTCATGAATGTGCATGCATGAATGCATGAGTGACTGCGTGTTGTCAGAGAATGTAATGTTGTGTATTTTTTTTTTTTTATGTTATGGAAGTAGTAAACAAGCATGCAGTTCACATTGATGTTAAGTGATGACTGCAGCCTATAGACACCCACACAAAGACCAAGGTCAAAATGCAGATGCGTTACCACTCCTGAGGCCTAAGGTCTTATGCCTATGTGCCGGAAATTACAGGGCCGTACATTACCACCTGACCGGAACACGATAGTGTTGAACACTACCATTTAGCGGCAAGTATATTAGGTAATGCGGTGGTGCCTACGCCCGCGAGCTCCGTCACTGGAGCTCTACCACCAGTAATGTATGTTACTGGTGGTAAAGTTCCAGGGTAAGAGCTCGAGAGCGCAGGCAACAACCGCATTACCAAATCGACCTAATCTACCTGCAGCCAAATGTTAGTGTTCCGGCAGAGAATATGTAATAATACCACGTATAGAATGGACATTTCGACGTCCCGCCCTGATTTCCCCACATCACCCAAACTCCTCCCCTCTTATGGGCGACGGTTGGTATTTTCTACGAGCTACGCACACAGGTGCACGTGTAAATACACGTCATTGATTGATGTCTGTGTAATACAGACCAAATAAAGCGTTTGTATGGAATTTTGGCGGAGTGTCCGCTGTGTGGTTCCGGTTAGAAAACTACCATTTGGCGATTATAACGGAGCCATCCCCATTATAACTATCACAGAGACAAAACAACTAAGGTTTCAGGGGTGGCAACGCATCTGCATTTTGACCTCTGGTCTTTGTGTGGGTGTCTACAGGATGCAGTTATCACTCACTTGTTACACTTGGCACCATTGTACAAACATTGCAAGCAAAAACCATAACAAATAGCAAATAGCATAACTTTATTAGCTCAACTGCCTCGGTAGCCAAGTGGTAGCAGGCCACTACTACTACGCTGAGGTCCTGAGTTCGATTCCCGGGTAGGGGGTTATCAGAGATGATGGTGTAAAGTCCATTATCTCTGGTTCTATTGGGATTTTTCCATTTTCTGGAAATTTCCCAGTACCTTGAAGTTTGGTAATGTGCCCGGAGATGTCAACAGGCTCGCCACCTGTTACATGGGCCAAAACGTAACCGGCGAATCGTGGGTGTTTGCATGTATGCTTGAATGTATGCATTTACCTCTGCCTACCCCTTCGGGGATTACAGGCGTGAAGTTACGTTACGTTTCATTAGCTCCAAAATTTACAGCAATGTCAACAGAAAATTGAATATCTATCCTCTACCTTGATACAAACGTTAAAATAAATGCTTTACATAGTTACTTTCACTGAGCTATGAAGATGAAGACTTGCTAAAAGTTGAAAAGTAAAACAGTGACACTAATGTTCATATAAACACATTCTAACATACAAACGCTCCCACACACAGGCGTTGATTCTCGTGACACAGTATATCTCTTACTTTTGTGAGTGTAATCGTTTCCATTTTCTTTCTGTGATTTTGTATTATCCGTAACTTCACGCCTGTAATCCCCGAAGGGGTAGGCCGAGGTAAATGCATGCATTCAATCTTACATGCAAAACCCACAGTTGGCGAACCTATTCTAGGTACTGGGAAACATCCAGAAAATGGAAAAATCCCATTAGAACTAGAGATAAAGGATTTTACACGGTTATTTCTAATATCCCCCGACCCGGGAATTGAAGCCAGGACCCGAGCGTAGTAGTAGTGGCCTGCTACCACTAGGCTACTGAGGCAGTTAAATGATTTTGTATTATATTCTAAATAAATATATTTTTTAATTTTTTTTGGGCTCTACGGTTCGGTTTTCTTGTTCGTCTCTACCCAGAACGTGTAAACTGTGGAACAAACTTCCCTCTCAGGTGTTCCCTCGGTACTGCAATATGGGGTTCTTCAAAAATGGCGTCAAAAGAGTCTTTCGAAGTTAGTCTCGCGAAAACTCGACAACGGCTGCACCGAATTGGCTAATTTTGGTTTTGAATGATTTTTGGAAGTCAAGGGAAGGTTTAAAAGGTAAGAAAATAGGAAGAAATTAAAGAGAAATAGTAAAAACCACAATTTTATTTTCCCATACAAATAATCCGTATCTATCAAACCTTTGACACTTGACACATTATTTCATTCTGAAGCAATACGAAGTTTAATTGATTTAAACTTTCACGATTTGTATTCATAGGTATTTTTATATTGTAAACGGGACTTAATCGCGTACTATGTTAATCGAAGTACTTACCTCGACACTAAGATTAAGTCTCGCGATTAAGTCCCGTTCACAATACAAAAATACGAATACGAAGTTTGCCGGGGCAGCTGACATATAAAAAAATTGACAATAAAGAATTGTAGAAATTAAACTTGCGGATTTTCTCGCGTATACAACACTCCCAAACTTCTTACACCCGACGTTTCGGTCACTTTCCAGCTACCGTGGTCACGGGCAGACTGAGACTGAGATCAGCCCGTAACCACGGTAGCTGGAAAGTGACCGAAACGTCGGGTGTAAGAAGTTTGGGAGTGTTGTATACGCGAGAAAATCCGCAAGTTTAATTTCTACAATGTATGAAGCTCGCGAAAACCTACGAAAACGTTACAACAGAAGAACTTACTACATGACTACTACTTATTAATTTCTCTTTATATATTTCAAAGATAGTCTATGAATAACGACGTTTACGACCTATCTATTAATCCAAGCAGTAATAACTAATTCAATATCAGTTTGGATAGAACTTTGAACCGAACTTTGGTTGTAACTCGACATTTAATTTCCCTAGAGCTCCTGTCGTGACGTCATAAAATAAGTAGTTCCTATGTTCCGAGGTCATATATTAATGGTATTTTGATAGCTTTATTTGAACATTCGAATAAATAGTTTACTAAAATCCAATAAATATTTTTGCCTACTAGTGGTGGAGTTTCAGTGTAGGGGCGTAGGCACCACCGCATTACCTTATTTATCTGGCGTTAAATGGTAGTGTTCAGCACTATCATTTTTTTTTATGTGGAAGTGATAAACAAGCATTCAGTTCACATTGATGTTAAGTGATGACTGCAGTCTATAGACACCCACACAAAGACCAAGGTCGAAATGCAGATGCGTTACCACTCCTGAGGCTTAAGGTGTTATGCAAGCATATTAGGTAATGTGGTGGTGCCTACACCCGCGAGCTGCGTCACTGGTGCTCTACCACAAGTTAAGTACAGTAAATCCATACTGCAACCCTGTTTACCGCCTTCGTTACATAAAAAACACTATAGTGCTGAACACTACCAACGAGCACCGACACTGGGTCTATACCATTAGTAAAATAAGAAGTTACAACGCACTACAAACGAAATTCCAATACCAGGTGATGTAAAAGTTTGGTCCCAACTTTAGATGTATCTAAAGAAAAGAAAAAAGAAAACATTTATTTGGACAGCACAGAGACATGACGATACAAATTGCCAGACGATTGGTACACAGGTACAATTAAACAAAAAGCAAAAACAATAACAATTAAAAAAGAAAAAAAAAAGAGATTAAGTCTCACGGCTGGTCCAAATGGGAGCCCAGATCAGCTTCATGTCAAGTCGATAACATCAATCGACTTGACGCTGATTTTCATCTGGGACCCTGGTGTTTCACGGATGTCAAGCAGATCAAACAAATTAAATTAATAATGGTTAACAATATATACTTACATATTTTGTCAGGACAAATAATATAGCGTATTAACTCAATATTTAATTTCTCTAGAGGCTCCGCTATGACGTCATACCACATCGCTGATATAACGTAACATATTAGTTGTTCCGTGATTGCTTTATCCATGCATTTGACAATGCAATTGGAACACAGTATCTGTATTTCAATGTTGAAAATAAACTGGGTATTTGTGAAATGAATTAATTAATACGCTTACACTCACAGCCCCACAGTAGGTATAAACCTGTGTCGTGGGTGCCGTTGTACACATACAACACATGCACAAACACCCAGACCCGAAACAAATATCTGTAGGCCATACAAATATTTGTCCCGGTGCGGGGATCGAACCCGCGACCCTTCGAATCAAACGGTCATCTCACACCGCTGGACTAACCGGGTCGTCAATTGGAAGCAAAATAGTGAAGTACCGTAGAGTAACCGTATCTTAAAAGTATAGTAAGTAAGAAAGAAGAATGATACGTTTCCATCCATACATTTCTGGGCCCAGGAGTTAACATTGTACAAATTATGTCATTTTCAAATGGGTTATTCGTCATCTCGCACGACAAATACTCCAACGATCGGGCGACTTGGCACCTTTTGATTTTAAATAATATTTCTGTCTTCAACTCGCCCGACCATAAAATTGTGAGGTAACTATCTATGTACAGTCAACTACAAAAACGTATATTACACGTTTTATAAAAACGATTTAAAAACGTTTAATATTTTATGGTTGGTCTTTAAAATTAAGATTATTATATCATAATTTTAGTACAGTACACCTACATTTCAATCAAAAATATGAAATAAAATCTACTATATCACAAAATAATTTGGCTTGTTACTACAAACAACTCCTTATTTCATTATTATGTACGACCGATTTTTTTTAATGTAAAAATCTGTTTTAGACATAATAAAACAACAGAACTTAGTCAGTAGAAATGACGTTTCTAAAATTTAATTTAAAATGTATTTAACTGGCTGTATTTTGCAACACGATCAACACGAGCCACCGGCTAACTGGAGGGGATTAGCCGTATCGTTTATTACCGATGCAAAACAGTCTGTCATTCTTTGAGAGGGAAATTTGTGTGACATACACACACACACAACAAAAATCGTCTATCACTCGAAACTCACACCTTGACTTTAACAAAGTACATAAACAATTTCATGCACACATTTAAACATCTCGGGCCCACTTGGGCTTCTGACAGAGGGTCTCCGGTCCACCGCATGCATTGCTCCATCCCAAAATTCAAGCGTAATAATAATAATAGGTTGTTATAAATGTACAATTAGACATCTGAGGCAGAGAATGTGTAATAATACTACGTATAGAATGGACACTTCGACGTTTCGCCCGATTTCTCCGCATCACCCAACCTCCTCCCCTCTTATGGGCGACGGTTGGTGTTTTCTACGTGCTACGCACACGTGTAATACACACGTGTACATGTATAAATACACGTCCACTGATTGTAGTCTGTGTAATAGAGACCAAATTTAGCGTTTGTATGGAATTTTGGTGGAGTGTCCGCGGTGTGACTGAGGTATTGGGACGTGACAACCCCACTTCTACTGGAAGATAATTCTTCCACTAGTGCAGTCAGTCAACCGAATAATGGCGGGCAAACCATTCCAATGGGGCAGTAGTAAGTGTAATAACGCAAGATGGACAGTAGCGTCTTGCGATAAAATTATCGCCACTGCGATCGCCAATCCGCTTGCCAAGCGTGGCGATTATGGCATATCCCCTTATGGAGGCTTTGGTCCAGCAGTGGACATTTTTCGGCTGATATGATGATGATGATGAACTGAGGCAGCTTGTGATTGATGTGGTAGTGTGAAAATAAAAATCTGAGAATAATAATAGATACAAATTTGCCCACTTGACTAAACGAAGGTTCTCTAAAAAGATCTATTTAGAAAATCTCCCTGTCAGTGGGAACGTCAATATAAAGAAATCAGTCATTCGTAACGTGATGTACAGACGAGCGGTAATTTGATGTTATTATAAAACTATTTATGGACTGGTGGTAGAGTTCCTGTGTAGCTGTATGCTCGAGGGTAGTGCAGCAGATAGAGGTATATTCTTGAATTTTTGCAAGACCAAGACCAAGCGCAAGATTTCCTAATTTTAGCAAAGCCAAGAACAAGACTGACGGTGCAAGATTTGTTCTTGGTCTTGCTAAAATTAGGCAGTCTTGCGCTTGGTCTTGGTCTTGCAAAAATTCAAGAACAAGACCAAGCCTGCAAGGCCAAGACCGATTTTGGACAACACTACTCGAGGGTGTAGATAGATAGACCTCTATCTGCTACCAAATGGTAGTAATAGTAGTATTCAGCACTATAGTGTTCCGGAAAGATGACAAAGTATAGCGCCGTAATAACTATCACAGAGACATAGGTGTCAGGGGTGAGGAGTGTCAGTTACTACGAGTATCATGGCACTTTTTTAGTAATTAAAAACACTGTCTTGTAATTTCAATGAAAAAAAAACATCTTTCAAATACTTGTATTCTTAATCAAATATTTTTTTGAAGTTCGGTTTAACACCTTCATTATTTAAGTGGTGATATTACTTATATGAACAAATTTTACTGCGGAACCATTTCTGAAATAACGAAAAGAAATCAGCTTTTCCGTACATTTTGCAAAATGTACGGCAAATGTAAGAGCACCCAAGTCCCAAAAAGTTTAGGCTACAATATTCATAATGCGAAATATGGAAAAATTTTGTAGAAGCCGTTTTTAAATGTATGAAATATTCAACAGTTTAAGTTATTTACGCCGTGGTGCCTGGTAGGATTTCGAGCTTCAATTCCGTCGGAATCCGACTTTCGTTCTTTAGAATAAATAATGATATACATTCTTAAATTCTGATGATTTTATTAGTTGAACTTGTTTCAACAGAGTAATTTTCGTGGCAATCTTATAGTAATTAAATACAGAGCTGATTTTTGTTTTGTCTACCGCACCCCAATGAACTTATAGAGGAGCAGATTTTTAAGCTATTGCATAGCTTCTATCGCGGGCCTTGAGCGCGGGGACCGAATTCAGAAATTCCGTAACGTAAAAAACCGGACGCTTCGGATTACAAATTTTAAACTCATTTAAAGAAAGTCATATATAATTTCGCCGTCCGAACTCGTGGGTAGCGTGGCCGAGCGATCTAGGCGCTGGTTTAAGGCACCAGTCTCTTCAAAGGCGTGGGTTCGTATCCCACCGCTGCAAAGATTATTTTTGTTTATATTTTTTTATTGTTTGTTTTTCCATTCAATATTTAAAAAGTGGTAAATAATAACATAACATAACATAATGAAATACAGCACATGCGGCAGCATGTGCTTTTTATCTAGTCACGTCTAGAAAATTATTGTTTCATTTTTCTATTTTTTTTATCTTTTATTTGCATTTTATTTTGTTTTGCATAATTTAAGATAATTACATAAATGCAATAGCTTTACCGCGGCAGTCCCCGAGTGCCACACGTCTTTTTTTTTCATTCTTTCACAGTTGAAAGGTTAAATTCAACAGCGTAGACTGATGATTTCAATAAAATAGAGGCGAGTTTTTGTAACGTTAAAAACGCCCGTCTACCCAGCTTACATAAGAGCACCCACGTCCCAGAAAGTGTAGGCTAAAATATTCATAATGCGAAATATGGAAAAATCTTGTCGGGGCCGTTTTCAAATGTATGAAAAATTCAACAGTTTAAGTTATTTACGCCGCGGCGCCTGGTGGGATTCTGAGAGTTTTAATTCCGTCGGAATCCGACTTTCGTTCGTCAGAATGAAGAATGAGATCCGTTCTTATATTTTGACGATTTAATTAATTTATGTTGTTGTAACATAGTAATGATCATGATTTTTTAGGGTTCCGTAGTAAACAAGGAACCTCCATGTCCGTTTGTCTGTCTGTAAACCCTACACTGCGCGTGGCTCGACACGACCGGTTTTTTTACTTTTATGATAATTAAATTCAGGGATGGACCTTCTTGCAAAATTTGAGTCTCCTAGCCAATGAGGTTAATATGAAGTAGACACCAGGAACAAGCAGGCGGTTCCGTTTTTAAATTGATTTGACAGATATTTAGTATGAGGTTTTCATGTCAGCTGTCATGTAAGTATGAGAAAGTGTAGTTTCTTACGTAGTATTTGTATACTCTTTGGTGTCGTTAATTGTATGCAAAAAACTGGACCCATGCTACCAAGGGGAATGTCCAGTCTAGTACCTTATACATATTCTCTGACTTGAGTATATATAGGTCAATGCTCTTAGCACTTGTATTTTCTATGTTTTCGTGATGGGCGAATAACCTTTTGCTATTATATATGATAAATTTAACGTTAAATAGTTTTTTTTATTTTTTTTTATTTATCAAATAGAAAGAACATACACTTGGCAAATAATAACAGTGCATCTAAAAAACCACAGAGGTTTGTAACGATGCTACTTTAGTTCTACGCTGTTGTATCAAATTACTTAATATTAAATAAAATTAAAATAAAACGGTTAACAATGGTCAATTCGTCCCTTTACAAATTTCATTAAAAAAATGTTAAATTAAATTAGTTAGTTAAATTTATATATTGAGCAGGACACTTGTGACTTACATGAGAGTACGGCAAAAAGAGAGAGAGAGCATAGACAGTAGACGTAACTAGTCTACGGACAATAGACGGGTACTACGTCTGAATGGACCGTAGTCCATTCGGCCGTAATCAAGAATCGTCCTCGTCTCAACGGACCGGTCATAAAATATTGTTAACTTTATACATGGAGTACATTCGAGTGCAAAAGTTATAAATTGAAATACTTAAAGTCTTAACTTTTTTCTTAAAGGAGATGTTGCAAAAATGTATGGACCTCCGGCCATGTATTGTACACAATATCATTAAACAGGCATAATCAATATAAAAACGTTTTTTACTGCATATTTTCACTTATTTAGCTTTGTTTGCAGTTACAAAACATTATTTGCAGTTAGAATTGCAACTCAAAACTAACATGGCGAATATGGCGGGCGATGTCATTTTGACATTTTCGTTTTTTAAATTGTTTTTTGATTATATAACTTGGAGAAAAAAGTAATATTTTCTAAATACTACTAAAATCGATTGATCCCAAGTGTCCTGTTAGGGACCTGGCGTGAAGATACATATATGTATATATACATATGTAAAAACAATCAACCACTTAAACATATTTACAAAAAAAAACCGGTCAGGTGCGTGTTGGACATCGCGCAGTGTAGTGTTCCGTAATTTTTAGGTTTGATTAATGTAATGAAAAAATATAAAAAAAATGTTTTCTACGGAGTTGTTCAAAAATTTCGAGTATTATATTTGGTGGAATACTACTCGCAAACTTGTAAAGTAAGACTAATAATTTGATGATACAGATTATGTAAGAAAGCGGCAATTTAGATACATATATTTCAACAATATGTTTTTTAAAGATTCTTAACTTTGAAGATTTTTAACTTTGTATATGTTTATAGTATGATATGGGCCCTAGTTGCCTGCAATAAATGATTCTATTATATTCTACAATACACTTTTTTATGCTTATTCGTATAGCCATCATTATCATACTGTTTGTATTTGAAACTGCGTCGTATTTTATTGTGAAAACGAAATAAGAAGTGGGAAATAGATTTTAGTCAGAAGTTCACAATGTCAGAACCGGCTCAATCGAATGACAACTATATCTTGTAAACTTTACAGTCGCTTTTCCATTGTGAGTCAGGAATATTCCGAAAACACTCCTTGCTTGACTCCAAACACGAAAACGTGTTTAAAGAATAAAGGATTGGGGAATTCTTTGAAGAATATACCCTCAAGGGGACCAAGGCTCTTACCTATTTTCAGTA
The DNA here is from genome assembly GCA_036365455.1 of Macrosoma leucophasiata. Classification (NCBI taxonomy): domain Eukaryota; kingdom Metazoa; phylum Arthropoda; class Insecta; order Lepidoptera; family Hedylidae; genus Macrosoma; species Macrosoma leucophasiata. The sequence goes on along the minus strand of JAWQUS010000002.1, from coordinate 3,616,583 downwards.
TATTGTATTTTATATCGGCTTACTAAGAATGTAAGTAATTCGGCGAATACAGATAAATGGGATAGAATATGTGACTGAAAAATCATGATATATATATATATTTTTTTATGTAAATAAAGTGGCAAAATAAGCATGCAGTTCACATTGATGTAAAGTGATGACTGCAGCCTAAAGATACCCACACTAAGACCAACCATCTGACCGGAACACGATAGTGCTGAACACTACCATTAGCGACAGGTACCCACATCAGGTAATGCGGTGGTACCTACGCCCGCGAGCTTCATCAGTGGAGCTATAAAATAATTAATAGTTTCTTAATACAGACGTAGTTTTGAAATAGATAATAATAAATTTAAACTGCGATCAATTCTTGATCGCTCCAAAACACTATCAGGCAATGGGCTCCATTCTGAAATTGAATTCTATTTGTTGCAACATTCGTTACTGCACTTTCAACGCGATTGCTTTGGCAAACGATTAACTGTTACTTTGTGTTCTTTGTTGATGTCCATTGCGATGTTCGAAAGAATAATCCTACTTAGCAAAATGTACTTTTGTGATGAATTTCGTTTGGCTTGATTGTTTTAGAGTTGAAATGGTATGGTTACAATGTTTGCCTTCAAGAAGCGCGCATGGCCTGGCGGCTGGTGTAGATCGTAAAACGATCTACTCGATTAAGCACTACGGGCGCGGTCGGGTAGTAATAGAAATAGAAATAGAAATAGAAAATATTTTTATTTCGAATAGATCTTTACAGATACTTTCAAAACGTCAATAAATCATAAACTACCTAGAGCGAATAACCATTACATATAGTAAAAGCAAAATCATATATTAATAGTAAATTAAAAATTAAAATTTAAACTATTTGGTTAAAACATAATAATCATAAAACTTTTCAATTCCTTCAATGATAATAAATGAAGAAAAAGAAAAACTTATTCGTCAAGATCAATGTTATTCACTTAGCAGAGTTCCAAGTGCAGTCACTACTGAGAAGGACTCCGCTACCCAACAAACTCAGTAAGAGCTCTTTTAAATGAGAGCTTAAATCTAGTACAGATTATCGTGAAAAATCAAATAATGTCAACGTCCATAGCATAGATGCAAATAAACTGCTATCTACTAAATGTGATGTAGCCCCTGCAAACCAGAACAGACCAGTCCCCACCAACAGCACCCGTTCAAGAGTATGACGCATGTGACAGCCATTGCCCTCCTCGACCATTTTAGAGGGAAGTGAGCAACCCGCCACACGACGCCGCCAAAGGCAAAGACATTTAAGCGTGCATGACTGTTCCGGATATGCATACGGCAAAATAAAAGATGGAATTCATTTTCAGCCAGGGTATTCACATTATTCAACCCTTAACAATAGTAGATACTAATTACAGAATACACGAAATCACAGGATCATGAAATAGCCTGGCAGCGATCGCTATAATCCCAAGACGTATTATCATTAAGATAATCACTGGTCTTATAGTAATTACATTTATATAAACGTTCTTTCATTACTTTCTTAAATTTATTGATCGATAGACTTTGAACGTTTTTGGGGATTTGATTAGCGAACCGTATACATTGACCTCTAAAAGAATTACTGACCCTATTCAGCCGCGTTGCATGCATGGACAACTTGTATTTGTTCCTAGTATTTATACTGTGGTTGTTACCTATTGTAGGAAACTCATTAATGTTTTTACGGACATATAATACATTTTCATAAATGTATTGCGAAGCTACAGTCAGAATATTTATTTCTTTAAATTTATCTCTAAGAGATACCCTCGGACTCAACCCGTAGATAGCCCGGACAGCTCTCTTTTGCAGTACAAAAATAGTGTTGACGTCGGCGGAATTTCCCCATAGCAAAATGCCATAGGACATTATACTGTGAAAATAACTAAAATAAACAAGGCGAGCCGTCTCGACGTCTGTTAATAGTCTAATCTTTTTCACAGCAAATGCTGCCGAGCTAAGTCTACTAGCTAATTTGGCAATATGGGGACCCCATTGCAATTTAGCATCCACGGTAATGCCAAGAAATACCGTGGACTCTACGATCTCCAATACTTCCTCATTTATCTTAACATTGGTTTCAACCTGTTTTACGTTAGGAGTAGTAAATTTAATACATTTTGTCTTACTGCTATTTAACGAAAGGTTATTGGCGCTAAACCAATGTACTATATTAGAGAGAGTATTGTTTACACAGTCAAAATCTACCTCCTGTCTTTTAATTTTGAACACTAAAGAAGTATCATCAGCAAACAATACCATCTCTTGGCCATCATTGATAATGTAGGGTAAGTCATTAATATAGACTAAGAAAAGAAATGGCCCTAAAATAGAGCCCTGTGGGACCCCCATATCCATTGAAGTCCCGGGAGATCTTGTCCCATTTACATCAACACACATATTTCTATTGTTTAAATATGAAGTCATAAGCTCGAGAGCGGTATCTCGAAGGCCGTAGTGATATAACTTTCTGACCAATGTTTCATGCTGAACGCAATCAAATGCTTTAGATAAGTCACAGAATACCCCTAGTGCATTATGTGATTTTTCCCAAGCTTCAAAAATGTGTTTGATAAGTTCAACACCTGCATCGGTAGTTGAACGACCCCTAGTAAATCCAAACTGTCGACAATGTAAAAGTTTATGATGGTTAAAGTGTGCAAGTAGTTGAATTAAAATAAGTTTTTCAAAAATTTTACTTAAGACAGGTAGTACAGAAATTGGTCTAAAATTTGTGGGGTCACTTGTACTACCAGATTTAAAAAGAGGAATCACTTTACTATGTTTCATTAAGTCAGGAAATATACACACTGCAAAACACACTTAAAAAAACTAAATTAAATTCTGTTAAAATTGTGGCAAAAAAGTCATTGTATAATATGTTAGGATCGTTATGGTATTGCATGTTTGCAAGTTTTGGGACAATATTTTCTCTGAATTTCTTAATTCGCTTCGCATTGAAAGGAACAAATACTATTGCTCGTTTATTTTTATCATTATGTAATTGACTACAGAAGGAAACTAACTGACCACAATGGTCGGAGCTTAATTCAGTCAAAATATTTTTATGTGTAGGTTCAAAATCGATAAAAATATTGTCTATGCATGTCGCTGAGTACTGTGTAATTCTAGTAGGTTCTGAGAACAAATTATGCAGATTAAATGACATAAGTAACGATTTAAACCTCACAGTTGTTGGAGTTTCCTCCAATAAATTTATATTGAAATCTCCGCAAAATAACTCAATTTCTAATTCTTTACCCAATAATCCTTGTATATTTTGATGCACCAGGTTTACAATGTTGTTATTATTATTATTATGAAACAACATACTAGATTTATAAACATTTTCCTTAGGAAAATGAGAGCAAGAGGCTGTCTCTTTTGTCTCTAAATCTAATTTAAATGATTTAATTGAATGTCCACATTATTAGATGTCATTTGTAAACTATTATTCACAGTATTGGTAGTAAAACTACTCAATACTGATTTGTCATTTACTATGCTAATATTTGGAATACTTTCCAAACTCTGTAAATTGTTATGCAATTGCCCAATAGAGGCAGTCGGCATAGCCAAATTTTTGGCTATATGGTCAATATAATTTGATAGCGATACAGCTATCTGTCGTTTCAAAAATTTATTAAGATAGTAATTATCTTTGGTCAAATAAAAATTATTTTTAAGAATACAGTTTATGTCCAATTTATAAAACTTGTTATTATAACAAATTAGGTTATCTAATGTCAAATTTAGCTTATATCTAATATTATTTTCTATATTTGACAGACTCTTACTGTATGGTAATGTAAATAAAATAAAATTATGAATTTTTAATTTTTGTAAGTAGTCAAAGTATTCAATTAATTGTTTTTTATTTACATTGCCTCTGTTTCCAATACATATAATTAAGGTGGTATCCTGGTCGAAGCTAAAAGCTGTTATTTTTTTTAATATGCCATCATAGGTTAACCCCGGCATGCAGTAGTTAATGAAGGTTGACTGTCCCGAATGCATTTTAAATAAATGGCCCAAGTCTTTGCCAATCTCATCACTGAACAATGTGTGATGGGTGACCGCTAGTGGCAAATTAAGCCGTCGGTCCCGGTTGCTATCGATAGATAGCAGTCGTTGAACCTTGTCGGAGGCCTTATGGGCGGTTTGAAAACATCCGACAGCGGGTTGTCCACTAACCCCGACACCTTCACCAATCCGCATTGGAGCAGCGTGGTGGAGTAAGCTCCAGGCCTCCCCCCAAAAAGGGGAGAGACTCGTGCCCAGCAGTGGGACGTATAATGGGTTGCCATAATTATTATTATTCTTAATGGGTACAACAATTTGTACATACCAGGACATATTTTTTAATTGAATGGAAGTGGTAAGCAAGCATGCAGTTCACATTGATGTTAAGTGATAACTGTAGCTTATAGACACCCACACGAAGACCAAGGTCAAAATGCAGATGCGTTACCACTCCTGAGGCCTAAGGTGTTATGCCTCTATGCCGAAAATTACAGGGCCGTACATTACCACCTGACCGGAACACGATAGTGCTGAACACTACTATTTAGCGGCAAGACTATTAGGTACCTAATGCGGTGGTGCCTACGCCCGTAAAAGTTTTATATTTTATGTAATGAAGGTTGAAAATAAACATCATGTAATAATAAAAAATATCAATAAGTCTAAACGAAATTAAAATGTTTCATAGTTTTAATTGGTTATTATTTTTTCGTGGAAATGTCGCCATATTCCTCATCTTTAAAACTTTTCTTATTTCCACGAATATTCCAAAACAGGAATTAACAAAATCGTTAAGGACAGATTTTGTCGAGCTTAAGCGATATGAAGTAACAGCAATCGATTGTATATAATACAGATTACAAAGGTGTGGATAACTGGTGGTAGAGCTCCAGAGACGGAGCTCGCAGGCGTAGGCACCGCCGCATTACCTAATTTACTTGCCGCTAAATGGTAGTATTCAGCACTATCGTGTTCCGGGCAGATGGTAATGTAGGGCCCTGTTATTTCCGGCACAGAGGCATAACAACTTAGACGTCAGGAGTGATAACGCATCTGCATTGTGACCCTGGGTTCTTGTATGGGTGTCTATAGGCTGCAGTCATCACTTAACATCAATGTGAACTGCATGCTAGTTTGCCACTTCAATCACATAAAAAAAATACAAAAAAAAACTACCTATAAAAAGTTGTATGGAATCCTGGTCTAAGAATGTTGTTAACAGTTTAATAACCTTGAATGAAGTAAGCACCCACGTATATTCAATGCTGAGACCATTTAATATGATTTGGGCGTGATGCCCTAAGGGGAGTTTGTGATGTCTCTATTATTATGGAATTAAAACTATCAGAACATATTAAACCTGTTTGATGTCTTGATTTGGACTTGTTCTTAACCGACTTCGAAAAAAGTAGGATGTTCTCAATTCGTCCGGATATTTTTTTAGGGTTGCGTACCTTAAAAAGAAAAAAGGAACCCTTATAGGATCACTCGTGCGTCTGTCTGTCCGTCTGTCACATCCAATTTGCGCCGAAACTACTCCACCGATTGAGTTGAAATTTGACCCAAAGATGAACACGTCAAGTAAAATAATAAATTTTAAACAGGGGGGCCACTTTCGAGGGGTAAATCAGAAAATAAAAAAAAAATCATAAACAAATACAATTTATTCTATTCTAAAATGAAATTACAATTTATAAATATAAACATTAACTTTAAATTAAATCAAAATTAAGTTAAATTAAAATCAAATTATACCAAAATTAAAACCAAATCTAAACTAAATAAAATTTGAATCAAAATAAAAATTAATTCAAAATTAAATGAAATTTAATACATATTTTAAAACCTATGTTCCTATAATGATGACTATGTCTCCATAGTCAGTCAAACAAACCGCCCCTAGTCATCCCCGGTACAAAAGAGCCCAAAATACTAGCAGCATTTCCCCTTTGAATGGCAATGGCTAGCCTTTGCACCAGGAATGACCCGGAACGGTAGTCGAAGCCCCTATGTTTAAGACGGTGGCCAATTTCTCTGACGAATGACAATGACTCCGCAGCCCAACTCCCAGCAGTTTCTACCGCAAACGGGACAAAGAGGTAACTCGACAACAGAGGTGCGTATTTTTCCGCTTCTTCGCGGCAGCCACCTCAGCCGCTGCAGCAGCGTCCCTAGTGCGATGTGTGACCTAAATGAGAAGCGGCGAAAGTGCACACAAAAGTCGCATCCCATAAGAGGCATCTGCCCCTCTGCCAAGGCACAAGGGTGAGCCCGTCTGGTCTCTTTCGGAATCGTGATACCAGAGGTTTAAGGAAGATTTGAGCTCAGTAACGATTTTCGAAGCGGATCTCCCTGCTGTGCCCCTACCTGCGAAAGGAGGATATCGCCATCAAAGAAGAGATTAGAAGGAGATCTATAGACCTGAAAGAGGAAGGGATATAAAGATGGCATATTTTCCTTTATCTCGCTTAACAAAACGTCTCGTTCTGAAGTATTAAAAGCATTTTGCAAGTCTATCTTTATAAGGATATTACTGGAGTTGGCCTCATTAATAACGAAAGCACGCGTAGCGTGGATAGCTGCTTCGCACCCAAGACGTGTCCCATAACCCAATTGATGAGGTTGAATATATTCTGCCATCTTCTTTCTTACTGATCCACACGTAAGTTTAGCTGCAAGCCTTCTGAAAACGCTTCCCACCGCAATTGGCCGTATTCCTCCATCTTTTTCTTTAAATCACATAAAGAAGCACCATAAATAAAAGGGCAGACCTCAGGATTTAATTGGCCACTCAACAAAAAGTTCATTAGGCTTGTTAAACTTTCTAACAAACGGGGACCATTGTCACCAGCCGAGTTAGACACAAGTTCTTTTAGGTGTCCTGGTCGTAAGCCGTCCAGTCCTCACATTCCTCACATTTGACATTCAGATGAACGATGGAGTCACTAGGCTGCTCTGGGAATGAAAGAACGCGTGAGGGAGGAGGATGCTTCGAAATAAGGGATTGCATCGTCTCCGATCCTGGCTCGGCCAATGTATCCTCAGACGTGAGTAAACGGACAGCACCCCTTAAATCCCCCTCATGTACCTTTGATTCTATGGTCTTCGTCACACACCGATGTCTTGGGGACGATCTATCATTTCCTGGATCCTCAGGAAAAGTTGTGTCGTTATTAAAAACATTTTCTTTCATTTTCTGCGTGAGGTTTGTTCTTCCCGATTTAGAAGGCACCCTCAAAGTACGGTAAGCAAAAGTGAGTAACGATCCCCAATCATTAGCGCAGTTGGAACTCAAACACTTCTTAATTAAAAAGTCCAAACGCCCCGCGGCTGCATACCGCGCTCCCTTAGGGATATGCTTAAGAACCGGGACATACTTTTTCAAGAAGCCCAAGTCATGCAAGGAGCCCTGTCCAGAATGTTGTTGCGTTGCAGGTATGGCAGAGATAGTTGTGGTTTGAGAACTGTTCTGGTCATGAAAAATCTTATGAATACGACTTACGTGGATTTTCAAACCAAGTCGCGAAAAAAGACGCGTCGAGCCAGGACAATGGGGACACACCGTCTTATCCGAATTCATTGTAATGTATGTTTATGTCAATAATAAAAACCCAGAATACGTAAATAACTAAGTATACCTAAAAAAAAAATTGATTATAAAACAAGTGAGCGAGGCCTACCAAAGAAACGATATTACGTATACAATCCTAATTAACAAACTACAAAACTTATTAATGTAAGAAAAAAAAATATATATGGTCAGAATACAATTAAAAAGTACTGTTTCTCCATACTCTCTATCTACCCCGTAAGGGTGTTGACGTTAAGATATATAAATTATAAAACAAGTTGGTACGTACGTATTGTCAAAAACTTAATCGTTAAATTGAATACAATATAAAAAAAGCGAAAATAGGTATGTTAAAATTTAAACAATAATTCATCAGAGTATAAGAACCTTTCTAGTCAAATCAACAAAACAAAAATGTCATTCGTAAACTGTGTCGTGTGACATATCAAATGAAAGAAGTTGTTGTCAGCATCTCAGATATATTTTTTTATAATTTTTGTATAAACAAATTTGAAGTTATTTAAGAAAAACGACGAAAATTGACTATTCTCCCCTATCTCTGAAAATACTGAACTTAAAATTTTGAAAAAAATGTTAGGTGCTTGAGTATTCAAATTAAATCGAAAATTCTTATTAATATAACCCCCTCCCCTGCCGGTACCACCGTAACCGATATGTCCCTGCATTTTAAATCTGTAATATTTTCGAAAATATTTATTTAAATTACGGAACCCTCACCACGCGAGTCGAACTCTCACTTTTTCCGGTTTTATTTTATGTATGTTCAGCGATAATTTAGAAACGCCTCGAAACGTTCCGATTTGGATGTTTTTTTTTTTGTTTTTATAGGTATTATACTTTTCAAATTAAGGGTTTTTAAGCTTTCTTTTTTTATATAAGGCGTCACATAATATTTTACGTGTGTCAATCCCGTAAACCGTATTTTGGTACAATACCCGTGAGTCACCAAGTAGCTTCTAGTTGAAAACCAGCGTTGGGAAATCGAATGTCAGACTTCGGTCTGCTGAACTTTTACTAGTGGTCGAGCTCCAGTGACGGAGATCACGGGTGAAGGCACCACCGCATTACCAAGTTGTGTCTAGTTTATTTAATACGAGTAAGAATACTGTTTTGATCAACGGAGATGAAACCGAGACACCCAGCGTAGCAATAGTGGCTTGCTGCAACTAAACTACAGTGGTACTAATAACTTGATACAGTGCATATAAAATCCCCTAATCACAATTGTCTCATGTGTTCGTGTTTCGGCCCTGTAATTTCCGTCACAGAGACATAACACCTTAGGCCTCAGGAGTTGTAACGCATCTGCATTTTGACCTTGGTCTTTGTGTCTAAATTGTTCCTCCGCAACGCCCTAGGTCGACGATTAGATCTAGGTCATCCAGTCGTGCAAATTTACTAAGAGAGCCCTTTGCGCTCGCCGATTGCCCGGTGAAGTAGACTAGTGCGGTCCCGAAACCAGCCATCTACGTCAGTACATTAAAAAACTATCTATGTATGTTCACGCCAAATCCCTTAGGGTGTAGGCAGAGAGTGTGTAGTGCCAGATAGTCCGGTCTTTTCTCACCTCCCGTGCTTCTTCTACATTCACAATTTCTTCATACAAGCACGCTGATTCCTAAAACTTTTGACCCCATTCTCAGACTGTACCTACTCGACCTATTTTTAATTAATCAATTGTATAATGTAAGACACGCGCATGGCCCAGCGGCTGGTGTAGATCGTAAGCGATCTACTCGGTTAAGCACTACGGGCGCGGTCGTGTAGTGTGATGGGTGACCGCTAGTGGCAAATTAAATGCGCGTTTCCGTGCTTCCGAGGGCACGTTAAGCCGTCGGTCCCGGTTGCTATCGATGGATAGCAGTCGTTAAATCTTCTCGGAGGCCTTATGGTTGGTTTGAAAACATCCGACAGCGGGTTGGTCACTAACCCACCCACCTCCACAAATCCGCATTGGAACAGCGTGGTGGAGTAAGCTCCAGGCCTCCCCCTAAAAAAGGGTAGAGACTCGTGCCCAGCAGTGGGACGTATAATGGATAGCCATTATAATTGTATAACCCTGTGAACGCATCCAACTCGCACTTGACTGTATTTTTAATCATGCCCACAAATTTCCATACAAGGTCAAGCCCTCCGAGGCATCGTGAGAAAAGACTTGACGACATATTTGACCTTAACTCAAAAATTACAATCAATCAAAGATGTACCACACCACGACGCCAAAGCTATAACTGCAATAAAACACGCAATCCACTAAATTATGTCAGCGTATTATTAATAGACAATCTATAATTAAATTCATAAAGATGTAACGTCGATTGTCGAGACTATGAACGCGTGGGGCGTGATTTGTTACCCCAAATTACGGGTTTTGTTATTCCAGACGGCTACTGCACTTAAAGCAATAAGAGTAGTGAGATCGGAAGATAATCTATTAAATAAATTCTTTATTCATTACTAGCACCGCCTACTATGAACATCGCCGTAATGTAGCGTTCAAATCTTTCAATTTTCTATGGAATCCATTTCGGCGAATGTGAGAATGATCTGCATAATTTAATTCCTTCTTTACAATAGGACAACTAGGAGAACGGCAAAATATCAAACTTACATAGTGAACATCCCAAAAATTCGAACGAAGCATTTCGGTTCAACATTTATAATATGTACAGGTAATTTATGGAATACTTTGCCAGCTTTTTTGTTTCCAAAAAACTACAACCTGGGGATCTTCAAATCTAGAGTAATAGGTACCTTTTAGACTAACGTGCACTTTCACTTTCCATCAGGTGAGTTGGTGGTCAAACGTGGTAATCTAGTTGGGGAAAAAGTTTCTTCGCATTTTTAAAGATAATTCAAAACATTTTTTAATAAAGTTTATTTAAATTTAACTAAAGTATGTATGTACCATTTTGTTCGATAACCTTTTTCCATCTTGTAGGTAGGGACATGATTCCATTGCTATAAAAATTTTGGGACTTCTCATCAAAATACCGCGACAAGTGGATTTGGCAATCCTCTCGTGATGTTAACCTAACATTACATAAAGAATTCTGAAGAGACCGAAACAGGTGGAAATCTGAAGGTGCAAGGTCAGGACTATACGGCGGATGCATTAACACCTCCCAGCCAAACTCTCTTAATTTTTGCTGAGTGGCTATAGATGTGTGAGGTCTAGCGTTATCATGATGAAACACCACACACCTTCTGTTGATCAATTCCGGCCGCTTTCTCTCAACTTTTTGCTTTAATCTCATCAGTTGTTTGCAGTTGAGTTCAGAATCGATAGTCCTGCCTGGTGGTAATAGCTCATAATGAATAATTCCCTTCCAATCCCACCACACACACAACATCACCATATTGCGAGTTAACCCGGGTTTCGCCACAGTCTGTGAAGCCTGACCGGCCTTTGACCACGACCTTTTTCGCACGTTCTTGTCGTACGTGATCCACTTTTCATCACCAGTTATCAGCTTCTTCAAAAATGATTCGGTTTCATTACGTCGTAATAAAGAATCACAAATGAGTACACGGTTCATTAGGTTTCTTTCAGTGAGCTCGTGAGGTACCCAAATATCGAGCTTTTTTTGTACCCAGCTTTTTCAAATGCGCTAAAACTGTTTTGTGATCAATTCTCAGTTGTGTCGATGTCGATCTTGCTCCACTTTTTCAAAAATGGCATCCATTTTATCCGTAATAGGGCGACCAGAGCGAGGTGCATCTTTGACATCAAAATTTCCGGATTGAAAACGCTTAAACCAAATTTGTGCTACTCTCACAGACACTGCACTAGGTCCATAAACATCGCAAATTTTTTTCGCAGCTTGCGTTGCATTTTTACCTTTTTTGTAGTAAAATTTTAAAATGTATCGAATTTCTTCATTAGATTCACTCATCTTGACAGTACGAAAAACAAATGAAAATCACACATTTACCTAATTTGAATTTGGAATTATGCTCTTTAAAATTTTAACTTTCAATGATACCAAAACCAGCCAGATACAAATACTACAGCCAAAGAGATTTTATTACAAGTTCAGACATACTATAATGCGAAAAGACTTTTTCCCCAACCTATTATACAAATTTTTAAAAAGTTCTCTATAGTATGAATGGTTGTCTTGTAAAGAATTCTTTAAGCGTTAAGTTCTTCCTTCTTGTTCCAATAAAAATAAAACAAGCCTGGGAGGAACCACCATATTAGCGTTCCGTAGTTCAAAAGAAGAAATTAAACCTGAATAGGATTACCCTGTCACAGCCAATTTCCTTTTTAAATAACTTTTACGCCGATTGAGTATGTAACCCAACCATGGAAATAAATAAATAAATCAAAAACTTGAAACGCACTTTTGGGTGATAAATTAGAAAAGTACTTATCACCAAAATATGTCATTGCGAGGATTTCAAAAATATTCATATATCTACTAAAAATTAAAAAATTACAATTTGAAAACCAATATTTTTGAAGTCATTTAAGAAAACATCGATAAATGCCAGTCAGGCTTGCACATAGTGTTCCGTTTACCACTAGCAGTCACCCATCGCACACCCGACCGCGCCTGTATCGCTTAACCTAGTAGATCGCTTACGACCTACACCAGCCACGGGCCATGCGCGCCTCGCTGGCAAAAAGAGCTTAATCAAATACCTTTTCAAACATTGTTGCTTCAAGTTACGCTTCCTTTGGTTATAAACATGTCAAAGAACTGGAACTGCTCTCATCATTTATAATTTTCTTCGTTTTAGTTCGGAAAACTTATGACATAATAAAAACCGGCTAAGTACGTATCGGACCATGCGCAAGATAGGGTTCGGAATTATAAACTAATATTACAAGATTAGTTAAACTTGTAAACCTTCTTGACTGTTACTTTTATCTAGTTAAATAAGCTACTGCTGTATCCTGCGCGCGTTGCTATACCACTAACTAAAAAATGACATCATGGCGCCATCTATCGAATTTGCCAACTCAGAAACGTTCGTGAGCTCATGCACAACAACTTTGCTAAAGATCATCACATGATCAAGTGCGTGGTTTACGATTCTATAAAGGACATACAGACACTCATTATTATATAAAAGAGACAGGCGTCAGGACATGACGAACCCACCGCCCGCTAGCGGAAGAATATTCTTTCACTGGAAGAAAATTCTTCAAGTGAAAGTGAATTTTTCAATGTAAATGACATCCGTTAACTGCTAAACCGACACCGACCCTAAGTCGGTTAAAATCAGAAGGGAAAGAAACATTCGACGCTCAGGGGACTTCAGTAGCTTAATGGTAAAGCGGCTGGACTGGTCATTCTGAGGTCGCAGGTTCGATTCCTCTTTCCTCTCAGAGATAAACTGATGTACGCTCGGACGAAACTACAAGGGTTTTTTGCAAGATACGGTACCCTAAAGTTGTTATAATGTCACAGCGTTACAAAATTTAGAGTTTCTCATAAAATTTGATCATCTTGACGCCAGTTAAAATGAAACTTTAAACTTAAAATTTACAGCCAATGAACTGGCGTCGATTTTTAATATTGCAACAATGTTCAATGCAGCTGTTATTAATTAAATAATATGAACAGGACTAACTGGGTTGTAGAGATTATATTTGCGAATTTTCTCGGATTACAATACTCCCAATACCTTCCCAATATCTTCTACTTGATATTTCGGTCGCTTTCTAGCTGCCGTGGTCATGCAGTTGGCACTATTGTATACGCGCGAAAATAATTAGCTGGCGATTACTGCTATGCTGGGGTCCTGGGTTCGATTCCCGGGTCTACCAGAGATTAAGGCATGAAATCCTTCTGGTTCTATTGAGATTGTTCCATTTTCTGGAAGTTTCCCAGTACCTCGGAATTTTGTTATGTGCCCAAAGATATCAATAGGCTCGCCACCTGTTACATGGGCCAAGACGTAACCGGCGAATCGAGGGTATTTGAATCTATGCTTGAATGCATTTACCTCTGCCTACCTCTTCCGGGATTATCGGCGAGAAATTACGTTGATGTGGTGTCGATGAAGATACGAAAATGCAAGCTACTTGTGCTTGCGCTAGTGATCCGAGACCTTAACATGTTAACATACACGGATACACAAAGCCAAATCGATGTTAAGAACTTTAGAACCAGAGATATCTTTGTTTAGAACCTTATTTTATTACCTAGGTAACCATCGGACTAGACATTACAAACGTTCATTCAACATTTTACCCAAAAGAACACACATAAAAGGACCTGGACTGGATGGTGGCATTAAAAAAAAACCAATTACCGTTACTGTTCAACAAAATCCTTTTACGCCCCAAATTAATAGCTTCTAGCAGTTAGGGTTGTCACGTATATTTTTTTTTATATAACAATGGTCATAAACAAGCTTGCAGTCCACATAGATGGTAAGTCATGACTACAGTCTATAGTCATCTAAACAAAACTGCAGGTCAAAGTGCAAATGGGTTGTCACCGCTGAGACTTAAGATGTTTTGCCACTGTGACAGTTATTTTGGAGTTTTTTTATTATAATGGCAACTCTTGTCACATACAATACGTCCAATTGTTGTCTCTCCCCTTTTTGGGGGGAGGCCTGGAGCTTACCACTCCACCACGCTGCTCCTATACGGGTTGGTGGAGATTCGGGTTAGTGGCCAACCCGCTGTCGGATGTTTTCAAACCGCCCATAAGGCCTCCGACAAGGTTTAATGACAACTATCTATCTATAGCAACCGGGACCGACGGCTTTACGTAGCAAGAAGCACGGAAACGCGCATTTTCAATTTGCCACTAGCGGTCATCCATCGCACACCCGACCGCGCCCGTATCGCCTAACCGAGTAGATCCCTTCCGATCTACACCAGCCAGCGACACCATGCGCGTTTTTTTACTATTGAGAAACTACTTCACGGGGCCAAATGAAATTCTGTGGCTGAATTAAAAAAAAATATCACAAAATTATAAGCAATGTTATTGACATTAGAATGCTCGAATCGGTATATCGATTAAAACATTCACATTTATTTGTTTTCATGGTGTATAGGCGTAATAAAATGAGTGTGATCATCTCCTTTTAAAAATTTTATATACTGACGTAGGTATTATAATCCCCTTAGGAAATTGTTATTAAATATATCACTTTTGGTATTGATTGTTTAACGTGATCTCTCACATGAGTTTAAGCGAAAATGTTTTTTAAAAAGTGACAACCCTAACTCCTATAAATAAAATGAGGACTATAAAGTAGCTACTATTAAAATATGTTCAATCGTTTTAAAGTTACGGACATTGATTGCGTATAATAAATTTTATTTTAATTTATTATATTATTACGATACGTGTCGCGTCACGTCAGAATGGCCCATTCGTAATTATGTGTGGTATTTTAATCGATTTCTGATAAAGCTGATTACGTGTCGGCATTAATAATCGCAATTTTGAGTTTAAATGCTCATTTTTTTAATTGTGATTATCGAAATAACTGCCGAAAGCCAAATGGCAAATTTTATTTTAAAAAACAGCCTCAGTTAAGTCAGTAGCCTAGTGGTAGCAGACCAATAGTACTATGCTGGGGTCCTGGGTTCGATTCCCGGGTAGGGCTATCAGAGACAATGGTGTAAGGTCCTTCTTCTTTGGTTCTTTTGGATTTTTCCATTTTCTGTAAATTACCCAGTACCTAGAAGTTTGGTAATGTGCCCGGAGGTGTCAACAGGCTCGCCACCAGTAACATGTGCCAAAATGTAACCGGCAAATCAACCAGGGATGAAGGACTTTGAAGGACTTTACAGCGTGTGTGTTTGCATGTATGCTTGAATGTGTTGAAGACTACTTGTGTTCGTTCTTGATTATAATGAAACTCTTCAGAAGGTTGTAGTAGAATATATTTTTACACAAAAAACAGCACAATTTATACAAAAAAGGAAAATTAGAAAAACCAATAAAATAACAGATAAATAATTAACAACCAATAGGATTTCAGATAATTGATAATGCTATCTCAATTTCTGTCTCTTTTCCGGCACGTGTCGATTTATCGGCCAAGGTCAGCGCGGGAGCAATGCGCGCATGCGCGATACGTTCTAAGTTCGGTGAACTCCAGTGCGCATGCGCCAGTTGCCGGTATAAGTATGTGCGGCGCTCGCTGACTCGCTCTTTCGCTCGGGGCTCACAAGATGAACGCACGCGTCGCGGGAGCTCGCCGGCTGACGACGCGTGCCGAAGATGTAGACTGAAGCGGAGACTGATGTGGCTATGAGTTCAAGCTGGATCTGAAGTCGTGCGGTGAGTATTGAAGTGGAGACGTCGAAGACTGAAGATGTTAGAGCGTGGTTGCAGATGAAGAGCTCTAACAGCTCTTTTCAGAGCTACCATCCTGTCTCTGTCGAACGTCATCTGTACAGCATATAGTTCTTTTAAGAACTTTCCTGTCTCTTGTGCGTCAATGCGTGCTGTACTGAAACAGTTCTTTTAGGAACTATTTCGTCACCGTTTCTGCTGTTAGTGGCTGCTACAAATGCATGCATTTGCTTCTTCCTATCCCTTTGGGGATTACAGGCGTGAGTTACGAAGTTATGTTTTTTCCACATTACTCTATTTATGTTCTACGTTAGAGAAGGATATAAATTTTTCCATTAACAATACCTTTAGCAAATATTTTGGTCAGTGCTAAAACTAGGATGTAATAAAATAAATAAAATAAGTCTATAAACTTCTAATCTTACCGGTGGCTCCGTTACTGCTCCGTTACTGCTCCGTCACTGGACCTTTATGAAGTGACGGAGCTCGCGGGCGTAGGCAACACCGCATTACCTAATATACTTGCCGCTAAATGGAAGTGTTTAGCACTATCGTGTTCCGGTCAGGTGGTAATGTAAGGCCTTTTATTTTCCGGCACAGAGGCATAACACCTTAGGCCTCAGGAGTGGTAACGCTGTATGCTTGTTTGCCACTTCCATTACATAAAAAAAATCAAAAACCGAAGCTCTTGGAGTTTAGCTATTGCGTCACGATTCATTTTTATATCCAAACAATTTTCTTTAATCATCAATAAAAGTAAACAGTTTGACGTTATAAAAAAGTTAATTTTCTAAGCGGACCTTCAGTGTCTGTTCACATTTTATTGGGCTATACTGACTGACTTGATTTATGTCATTGTTAAGTTAGGGATCTGAACGAAGTTACTTGGAGTTAGGAACTTTTGGATTGCATAAGTGAACGATTTTACCTTATCAGATTTTTTGGGCGACTTATCTTAATAATAATTTGTTTTCTTTTTAATATTACACACTTTTGTTTCTAAGACTGTGTTTTTTATTATTAATGTAATGATAAAATATCAATATTTTTTGATGTGTCAAAAATAAAAATACATAAAAAAAAATTAATGAACTGCATAAAAAAAGAAAAATTGTTGCAGAACTAAAAATACGTGCTCTTAACATTAAAAAACATGTGAAAAAAAGCAATACATAAATTGAAAAAAAAAAGAAAAATTGTAAAGATTAATTATTAAAAAAAGGACATGTACAAGAAATGTGTTGGGAGATGAGGGGATTAGGACATGTATTCGGCTTATTAAATTCTTAAATTGTAATTTTATTTCAAACGTGGCCTGCAGCTTTACTCTCTTGAAGAGCTTTTTAATTAAGGTGAGTAGGTATATGCTCGAAAACATTGCTATTTTTGGGTCTGTCATAGATAAACACAAAAAAAGTAAAAAAAAACAAATTGTATAGGCTCAGTATTAAAAAACAAATAATAAAATATGTTTTCATAATATTAGTAAACCATACATCTATGTAAAAATATGAAAAACATGACAAAGTTGCCTATACAGGGTTAATTTTAATAGCGCATCATCTTTTGCAGGCAGCCTCTCTAGATCAATACCAATAACATTTGTTCTACGAATTTTTCAAATCTTGTGAAATAACTTTAAAAAAATAAACATAAAATGTTCTCAAAAGATCAAAAGAGCGTTATCCCACTACCCCGTTCCCCGCTGCACGTGGCGAGGCAAAGGTATAGTATGGGAGCCCAAGAGGGGATTTTTGAATTTACTCCAGCGCGTCAGATTAAGTTATAGGAGATACCTTGCACCCAATTCAGTACCTCCACCAAATCTAAGATTTCCATAAAAGGCCGAACCCTAGGGCTTCCGCCACGAGCTTGCCTCGCATCCAAATTGTCAGAATTTTGGATGGGAGCTTTGATGGGGTTCACTTTAGATCCTCTCTGAGTATCTGACATTCTTGAGTAATTTTTCACCTTCATTTTTGAACGAATCAAATGTTTTTGAAGAGGACGCGGCATCAACGTCTTGGAGTCAAGAGCGTGTCAGATATTCTGTGAGGGTTTAAAATGTGGCCAAACAACGCTCCTATCCAAAATTCAGACAATTCGGAAGATGAGTAAGATCGTAGCGACATTTATAATTTTTTTTTAAGACTATTCTTCGGCCGCGTCTTTATATACGAACCTTAGATTTAGTGGAGATAACCAGCGGGGTTCAAGGAATCTCCCATATCTTTATCTGACGCGCTCGAGTAAATCCAAAAATAGCATCCTGGGCTCCCCTACTAGTATATGTATACGCTAAGAATGAATGTCAGTTTAGAGGTAAAAAAAGTAATTTTGTATGGGAAAAATAAATTTTAACAACTATGAATTTTAAAATGTCGTTGAACAAATGTTATCGGGATTGATGAAGAGAGGCTACCTGCAAGAGGTGATGGGTCGGCACCCATTAGTCCCCTAATGATGCGCTAATTAAAAATAACCCTGTAGAATAAAAAAACGAAAAATGTACCTAACTAGCGGCCCGCCCCGGCTTCGCACGGTTGCATTGTTACCTACCCTCTCCTATTCATCTTAGCGTGATGTTATAATATATATCACCTAAAGCCTACAGCCTTCCTCGATAAATCTAACACTGAAATAATTTTTCAAATCGGACCAGTAGTTGCTGAGATTAGCGCGTTCAAGCAAAAAAAAACAAATACACCAACAAATTCTTCAGCTTTGTAATATTAGTAATAATTAAAAGGATCGGTTAAGTGAACGATTTCATTTCACCAGTTTTGACTACGACTTTTAGTCATACGACTTTTTTCATGAGGTCTTTTTTTATGTAATGAAACAAACCAGCATGCAGTTCACATTAATGTTAAGTTTTGACTGCAGCCTATAGAAATTTACACAAAGACCAGAGGACAAAATGCAAATGCGTTGCCACCTCTGAAACTTAGTTTAACCCCGTAATAACCATCACAGAAACATAACACTTGTATCGTCATGTCTCTGTGCTGTCCAAATAAAGGTTTTCTATTCTTTTCTTTAATCAAAAAATCAGAAATAAAAAAAATCTAAACTAATATAGAATTGAAAAAAAAGAAACATTAAGTATAGCTTAAGAAATAAACCTAAATTGGAAATAATTACACCAAGAACGAATTACGCAAAGAAATCTATTCTATTTGAAGGAGTTCAGTTATTCAATAAATTACCAAACGATGTAAAGGAGTGCAGTAGTATCAACTTATTTAAAAACAAATTAAAATCATATATTGCCAAACTGAAGCGCGCATGGCCCAGCGGCTGGTGTAGATCGGAAGCGATCTGCTCGGTTAAGCACTACGGGCGCGGTCGGGTAGTGTGATGGGTGACCGCTAGTGGCAAATTAAATGCGCGTTTCCGTGCTTCGGAGGGCACGTTAAGCCGTCGGTCTCGGTTGCTATCGATGGATAGCAGTCGTTAAACCTTGTCGGAGGCCTTATGGGCGGTTTGAAAACATCCGACAGTGGGTTGGCCACTAACCCACCCACCTCCACCAATCCGCATTGGAGCAGCGTGGTGGAGTAAGCTCCAGGCCTCCCCCAAACAGGGGAGAGACTCGTGCCCAGCTGTGGGACGTATAATGGGTTGCCATTATTATTATTATTGCCAAACTGTAGTAGTATTTGGGTATTTGGGGTGACAAGCACCGCTTATGACAAGTCAAAAACAAACAAAATAAATTAAATAGCTAATAGTATCACTATTGTAACTAAATTACTAACCCTGAGCACCACAGGTGTACTACGAAAACTACATTCTATTCATAAATTAATGTAATCTATATCTCATTCTAAAAGAACTGTATGTTTTTATGAGAATAAAGATCTTTAAACCTAATCGGAATATCTAAAATCTCATCCAAATATTTTTAATCCATGGCAGTCGCGACATCACTGTACTTTAACTAAACTTGTTTGTCTTTAAGCCGCGAGCTAACTGGCCATGTGAATTATTGACTAACTAGGTCCCATTAAGGTGTTAACGAGTAATCAATCATGGTTGTTTTTCAATTTCAAACTATTTATAGCTTTACGTCAATGCTGTGTTATTGTTGTTAGTAAAGATTTAATGAAAACTTAATTATTTGTACCAAATAAGAGTGTAGAAGACAAATCATGAACAAACAACCGGCGTTTAGACGGGCAGTGGAGTCTTAGTGGTTTTACCCTTTGGGTACAGACCCAAAAAACGCAAGACCCTTTTTTCTATAGATAAACATTATTGCATTTAATTATTTATTTTTAAGGAGAATATACAACTAAATGTTTTGTAAATATATTATTTCAAGTGTCTACATTTAGTTTTATAACTGTTATTAAAATCGAGCAAATTATCAGGTTTGTATAATAGGAGTCCCTTCATATAGGTATATTTATTTTATTCTATTCCTTGTTTTTATTGATAAAGCGGCAAATACATCAATGGTGAAAAATTTGACCATTTAACTACTCATTTGCCGCCTTTATTACCGACACCAGTAGGCCAAAAACAACACCTAAGGGTTCGATTTCCCAAAATCTGTCTTAGTGAGTACCTTCGTACTAAAAAGAAGCTCTATGCAAAAACTGAAATTCCAAGCACTTGTATTTCATAATAAAATAATAATGAGTGATTTTCGCTATTATGTATTAGGTATACATATATGGATTGTAAATAACGGAAAAACCGTCTGCAAATGAAATAAAATTTTATCTGGTTATAAACATGAAAATACCGCAACCAAAAGCTCCACACACCTTATATTTTATCGCATTAAATACATATTACACCAACTAAAAACTGAATCCCAATATAGTTGATATTTATCACCCCACAGATCCCTGTTTCTGCAACAATTAACTTATCATTCTCATATTTTCAAATTAACTCAGACAACGCGACGGTAAATTCTCGTATAATCGTAGATTTTGGGGTGTTGTGTACAAAATTATGTGTATCCTGTTACACGCACGAGCTATAAGCGGCGAGCGATTTTTCATTATTATTTGTATAACACTTACAACACTTTAGAATTATCAAATGGGTTTAAATGCAATAGTCCGACCATACTTCATCACACCAGCCGAAATACGTCCACAGCTGAATAAAGCCTTCCCCATAGCAATGTCGTACGTCATTGGGGGAGAATTTGTTATAAATGCCACGCTTGGCACCTGCCAAGGTAGATTGGCGATCGCAGTGGTGGTAGTTACTAATTCTTGTATACTCCACTCAAAACAGATTTCAAATCCATTCCTAATTAAAATCGTTTTGGAAGTATGAAAATTAGAAAATCTGATAAGCAAGAGACAATATGTCTGTTGCAAAAACTGAAGAAGTCTTTAAGTTCCTTAGAATAAAACCCACAAAATCAAGTGCACACCTGGAGGTGTGCAATTCGTAGGGGTGCGTTAGGAGTTCAACCGTAAAGTACCCTATCAAACCGAGAAAAACAAAGGCACAGCTTTACCTTTTACAGTTATTCTTTTCTCGGCAACATTCAAGTTATTCTCTTCTCAGTAACTATTGTGAAATTACTTAGCTCCCAGTGTCAAAGGGATTAAATAAATTCATGAGACATTTGTGTAGTATATACGCACAGATTGTATATTTTTAAATAAATAAATTGTACCTAATAAATAAATATACTGACGTTTTAAGTGATGTGTTCTAAGGTTTTCGCGAGCTACACTCATTGAAATAAAACTATTTTCACGGATTTATCTCGGGTAACACTTATCACTTTACATCAATGTGAACTGCAAGCTTGTTTGCCACGTTTGTAACATTAAAAACAATCTCGTGTATATAAAACTAAAATGATTTTCAAAATAAATCAGACGTTTCAGTCGCTTTCCAGCTTCCATGGTATCAGGCAAACCAAGGTATTCCCTATAGACACAGAAAGAACAGAGGTCAGAATGCAAATGTGTTGCAACCCCTGAGACCTTAGATGTTGTGTCTTTGTGATAGTTATTACGGGGCCATACATTGCCATCTAACCGGAACACGATAGTGCTGAACCATTTAGCGCCAGATAGATTAGGTAATGCGGTGGTGCCTACGCCCTCGAGCGTACACTGGAACTCCAGTATAAAAAGCTATAAAAAAAGTAGATAAAGCTTTATAAATAGTTTAATTTCAATAACGTGCTAAAACTATGTCTTATTATTTCCAATTGAACGCTATCCGCTTATGACTTACGCATGTACAACATGACAAATCGACTTCCGTAATACGTTTGGTTATCTATAGAGGGATTAAAAACGGTTTGTGAAGACCGTTTCGCGATATAACACCATAATGGCATCCATTAGCAATACATTAATTATATTAATGCACAATGTGGGAATGCTTATTTATTTGTTTTCATTATGAGATCATTTTGAAGTAATTGGTGATAAAGTATGAGTGGAGGGCTTAGAAGGTGTGACAGGTACTAAGATTTATTGATCATCATCATCATTTCAGCCGACAGATGTCCACTGGTGATCCAAAGCCTCCAAGCCGAAATACGGTAGCGCTGAAAGCTACCATTTAGCTACAAGTCGATTAGGCAGTAAAATAAGTGTTTATACCCGAGCTCCGTCTTGGGGGCTAGTATATAATCGAACCCTTTATTTCTCTCCTAAAAAGCATTGCTTCTGTAACATTTTGGTCTACTATGACTACTTGGGACGTGAGCTTTTTACTGGTGGTAGAGCTCCAGTGACGGAGCTCGTGGGCGTAGGCACCACCGCATTACCTGATTTACTTGCCGCTAAATGGTAGTGTTCACCACTGTCGTGTTCCGGTCAGGTGGTAATGTACGGCCCTGTAATTTCCGACACAGAGGCATAACACCTTAGGCCTCAGGAGTGGTAACGCATTTGCATTTTGACCTTGGTCTTTGTGTGGGTGTCTATAGGCTGCAGTCATCACTTAACATCAATGTGAACTGCATGCTTGTTTGCCACTTCAATTAAATAAAAAAATAAAAAAGTGCTATACTCAGACCCTAAATTACATTCACGAGTAGCTCTTGCCCGCGTTCCTCCAACAAAATCCTCAAATTTGTAATCTCTTCGATTTTCCATCCTAAAAAATCGAGATTAGGTACAAATGCGGAATATCGATTTCTTACTATGGATCGATCGAAAATTATCTATCTCTGTCCGCCATCCCTAATGCATCCAGCTGCCGAGGTGATACAAGATTGTACTCGTATAAAGATGATAAATATGTCTTATGATTTATAGTGCAAAGACGTGGGCAGTCAGGTGTGCAATGAGCATCGGCGCGGGCGTGCAGGGAAGTCATGAATTACTGCATTTTATAATTTTCAGCGCTCGCAAGACAATTTTGCTCTTTAGTTTTACTGAATGTAGAGTTACACTGGTAGATTGTAGGATCTGAACTTTAGTAAAACGGTTATTCGTTTTATCTTTACTAATATTATATACAGAAAAAAATCTGTTTCTGAATGTATGTTTGTAATGTTTTTACAAAAGCAATACGAGACCGATTTCAAAAAATTCTCTCTTTTTATGTTATGGAAGTGGCAAGCAAGCATGCAGTTCACATTTATGTTAAGTGATGACTGCAGCCTATAGACACTGACACAAAGATCAAGGTCAAAATGCAGATGCGTTACCACTCCTGAGACATATGGTGTTATGCCTCTGTTCCGGAAATTACAGGGCCGTACATTACCACCCGACCGGAACCCGATAGTGCTGAACACTACCATACTAGCTACCATTTAGCGGAAAGTATATTAGGTAATGGGTGCCTACGCCCGCGAGCACCGTCACTGGAGCTCTACCACCAGTAGAAGAAGTGACATAATATTAAGCTATATTAAGTTAATTTTACCCGTGCAAGCCGGGGCGAGCATAATCTAAACGTAACTCCACGTCTGTAATCCCCGAAAGGGTAGGCAGAGGGAAATGCGGGCATCCTTGCATTCAAGCGTGCATTTGCCTCTGCCTACCCACTCCATGCAAACATCCACGATTTGCCGGCGGCTACATTTTGGCCCATGTAACAGGTGGTGAGCCTACTACCATCTCCAGGCACATTACAAAACTCCAAGGTGCAAGGTGCTGAGAAAATGGAAAAATCCCTATAGAAGGTTATAGCTAACCAAACGGTTGTGGATTCGGTAGAGCTCTGGCATTTATCCGTGTTTTTTAGACTTAGGTGGCAGCTCATCCGCAAATGTATCTTATCCGCGGATGAAATGTCACTCTACAAATAGAAGGCGTCGAGTCATCGGAAGTGGTGTTGTTATTCGGAGGAGTCGCCACCTAGGTAAAATTACTAGTAGTGTTTTTGAAGGTCAAATTCAGATTTTAAACTGGTGGTAGAGCTCCAGTGAGGGAGCTCGCGGGCGTAGGCACCACCGCATTACCTTGTATACTTGCCGCTAAATGGTGGTGTTCAGCACTATCGTGTTCTGGTCAGGTGGTAATGTACTCGCGTGGTGAGGGTTCCGTAATTGAAATAAATATTTTCGAAAATATTACAGATTTAAAATGCAGGGACATAGCGGTTACGGTGGTACCGGCAGGGGGGGTTATATTATTAAGAATTTTCGATTTTATTTGAATACTCAAACTTTTTATAGGTATTCCAGTAATCTATAGGCAAAGAACTATTTGTTTTTTATATTATTTCGCATTAACACATGCTTGTGAAATATATTTGAAAAATTTGAATTTTTTAAAAATTTTGTCTCGCGTGAAGTCAAATTTTTCTTTCCATTTTCTCTAAAAATAAAAGAACTATTTCCCACATTTTTGTAAAAAATTTAAGTTCAGTAGTTTCGGAGATAGTTATTGTCAATTTTCGTCATTTTTCTTAAATAACTTCAAATTTGGATATGCAAAAATTATAAAAAATATATCTGAGATGCTGAGTGATCCTATAAGGGTTCCTTTTTTCCTTTTAAGGTACGGAACCTTAAAAAAAGAAATAAAAAGATGTGTTGGCCTGAGACCTTAGTCATCATCTTCATCATCAACCATAAATACTGTTTTATGATACAATACCGGTGCAGTTATTTCTTGCGTCGAAATTTACATATAAAAAGTGAAAAAGAAATTCACCATTCTCAAGTTCTTATAATGTATATAGAATTTCCGGCCTCAATTAATTCCTTAGCACGCAACACTTTTCCGGTGTTTAAGAAAGAAAATAAAATTCAGTAGAGTAGTTAATTAAAATAGAGAATTCTAGGTACGGTTCTAGTGTTAGCGTAAGCGTATTTTTTTTTGCCACACATAATTTTGATGGGAGACTTATGTCGATTGTAAAAAAAGATGATTGCAGATCTTATACCAAACATTTGGGTGGCTCGGAATTTTCGACCAAAGATGAGGTGATAGTCGCAGTAAAGGAGTATTTCGCCGACCTTCCGGAATCTCTTTTTTTTCGAGGGGATAAACAAGTTGCAGTTCAGGTGGAAGAAGTGTGTTGAGCTAGATGGAGACTGTGTCGAAAAATAAAAATAAAATTTGACCCACTTTTCTTTCATTTTCTTGGTCGGGCTTCGAACTTTTGAATCCACCCTCGTACCTACGCCGACTTGATACCGACATTGCATCCGTGCAAAGCCGGGGCAGGCTTCTCACATTCTCAGGCATCCATTACACACTCATGCCATCGTCATTAAATTTCATCAATCAATACCAGTTGAATGATTGTTTTTTTTTTATGTTATGGAAGTGGCAAACAAGCATGCAGTTCACATTGATGTTAAGTGATGACTGCAGCCTATAGACACCCACACAAAGACCGAGGTCAAAATGCAGATGCGTTACCACTCCTGAGGCCTAAGGTGTTATGCCTCTGTGCCGGAAATTACAGGGCCGTACATTACCACCTGACCGGAACACGATAGTGTTGAACACTACCATTTAGCGGCAAGTATATTAGGTAATGCGGTGGTGCCTACGCCCGCGAGCTCCGTCACTGGAGCTCTACCACCAGTAAACCCTTATACCTACGCCGACTTTATACCGACATTGCATCCGTGCAAAGCCGGGGCAGGCTTCTCACATTCTAAGGCATCCATTACACACTCATGCCATCGTCATTAAATTTCATAAATCAATAACAGTTGAATGATCGTTGTAGAATAATTTTACATACTAAATACTTTATGCAACCATCAGTAACCACTTTACACGGCATTACATGGTTATGTGTCAATCACAGACGTGACTGCGTTTTTTTTTTAATCTAAATTTATTTGGAGGCTTTTGTCCACTGGAGGATATGTCAGCCCCATAATATCCTAATCTACAATATACACCTATTCATTGAGAATGAGACTTATTTATGTGACTGTGGCAGAGAATATGTAATAATACTACGTATAGAATTGACACTTCGACTTCCCGCCCAATGTCCCCGCCTCACCCATCCTCCTCCGCTCTTATGGGAGACGTTTGGTATTCTCTACGTGCTACGCAAATAAGTGCACGTGTCACTGATTGACGTCCGTGTAATAGAGACCAAATTAAGCGTTTGAATGGAATTTTGGCGGAGTGTCCGCGGTGTGACTGTTGTTAAACCGTTATCAAAACCTATCGTTTCATGGACCTCTTATCCGCTAACAGAGCCACCACGCACCATGAACATGCACTTTATTGAATTTCAGCAAAATTCCTAACACATGCCAGAACTCGCTGCAGTTTTAATTCATGAAATGTGAACGTGTGAACTGAAATTCAGTTTATTATGTACATTTTTGGCATGTTGGCAAAAGCTAATAGACAATTCGTGTGACAAAATCACTGGTTAATTTTAGAATGAAGATGAGATGCTCAGGTTTTTCTATTATGGATGTGGAAAACTTTTTAAAGAACTCCGTGAATCTTTAAACGTACCTATACATAAAAACTAAACATGTATAAAAAAAATATTATTATAAATAACAAAATAAAAATACGCTTAATTGTACTATTCAATTTTCGCAAAAACGGAAAGAAAAATTTGAACCGAATTCCCTTCGGTAGCTTACGGGAAAGCGGTTGGACTGTTTATCCTGACGTCGCAGTTTCAATTCCTGCCCAAAGTCAAATTTTTATTTCCGTTTTTTCTTACACTAGGTATAAACCTGTATCGTGGGTACCGTTGTACACACACAACACTTACACAAAGACCCAGACCCGAGTCAAACATCAGTAGGCCATATAAATATATGTCCCGGTGCGCGGATCGAACCCGCGAACCTTCGAATCAAACGGTCATCTCACACCGCTGGACTAACTTGGTCGTCAATGGCGTAATAATGGCGCTAAATACTTTAACCTGCCTATGCTTCGCGTTCTGGTACGCGGTCGCAACTTATAAACTCTTCTTCCCCCTTTTTTATGTAATGGAAGTGCCAAACAAGCATGCAGTTCACATTGGTGTGAAGTCATGACTACAGCCTATAGACACCCACACAAAGACCAAAGTCAAAATGCAAATGCGTTACCACTCCTGAGGCCTAAGGTGTTATGCCTCTGTGCCCGAAATTACAGGGCCGTAAAAATAATAGAAAAACCTGAGCATCTCAGCCACACAAAGACCAAGGTCAAAATGCAGATGCGTTACCACTACGAGGTGTTATGCCTCTGTGCCGGAAATAACAGGGCCGTACCACCTGACTGGAACACGATAGTGCTGAACACTGCCATTTAGCGGCAAGTATATTAGGTAATGCGGTGGTGCCTACTCCCGCGAGCTCCGGCCCTGGAGCTCTGCCACCAGTAGCATTCCTATCCACCTCTGCCCTGCTATAGGATCCACTATGGGTACTTATAAGTCCAACATTACCATCTAACCTTTGAACAATTCAATTTAAATTTGAAAAGCATGTCTCAGCAAACAAATGAATAAAAACCTCACTCTCAATAATTCTATATCTTAATTTTATCACAATATTGGTTACAATTGTAACCAAATCTAATAATCCAGTGTATCACATTAAATTATTGCGGTGATATCGTACACCAGCGTTTGTGATACAATATTGCATTGTTTATTGTTTGTTCGCCAACGCACTATGTTAAATAACTGCACGGTTTTTCGGTAAAATTTTCGTCAATGTGGACTTGAAGATCTTAAACTTGGTATAGAAAAGGGAATTATTATGATAATCAGTTGGTTTAAATTCGACTTTGTCTTCAACGTTTATCTTGGAAAAACATATTTTTTTAAATGTTTTTTTTTATATACTGGACGTGGTAAACAAGCATGCAGCTTACATTGATGTAACGAGTGATGACTGCAGCCTATCGACATTTACACAAAAACCAAGGTCAAAATGCAGATGCGTTACCACTCCTGAGGCCTAAGATGTTATGCCTCTGTGCCGGCAATTACAGGGCCGTACATTACCACCGGAACATGATAGTGCTGAACACTACCATTAAATTTAGCGGAAAGTACGATATATTAGGTAATGCGGTAGGCACCACCGCATTACCTAATATATCGCCCACGAGCTCCGTCACTGGAGCTCTACTACCAGTAGATAGATAAAAAATAATATAATGTTTTTAAACCATCAGAAACATAATTTTCATTCTTTTAGGTTAACCTAACGATTGGGAGTAATCGAAAGAAAAAACGCAGCGTTTATTTCAAAGCGTGCGCATCCTAAATTTTTTTCATATCCTCTGGCTGTGGTCGTAACAGCAACTAATTGCTTTCGGAAACGCTTTATGTGGCAGTATATCACCTGTATAAGTGATTTATATGCTAAGCTAATTTATTGTACATTTTTTTCAGGAATAATGAAGTTTTATTTACTTTGTGCTCCATATAGATCATGTGAGTGTAAAATGAGAATGCGACGATGTTATTTGTGCAGATTTGCGATAACTGGTAAAATTAAAAACCGGTCAAGTGCATGTCAGGCCACGCGCAGTGTAGAGTTCCGTAGTTTTTAGGTTTGATTAATGTAATGAAAAAATAAATAAATATTTTCTATGGAGTTGTTCAAAAATTTCGAGTAAGATACATTTGGTCGACTATTACTCGTAAACTTGTAAAGTCAACTGAAGTGTGATAGTATTCCCTTAAATTTCGTTATATGTAGCTACTATTATCGTAACGTTTGAATTTCTAACAACACCCGTTTAGTTGGTAGAGAGGGGGACACTTGACTCTAACGAAGATGCCGAAGCAAGGAGGCCTCGAAGCCTATACCGCGAATCAACGACAGGCATTTCTGAACCAATTTCTGAAGGTGGCAATTTCTAAGCACTACCCTAGGTAGTGCTTAGAAACTGCACCTGAAAATTCACTAAACCAGGACCCGCGAATCGAACCCAGGATCCCAGCGCAGCAGAAGTGGCATGCTACCAAAAGTCTACCAATGCAATAACAGCGGACACGCAATCAAACACAAGTATATGAGCGAACTATAAATATGAATCATCACGCCAAGGACTTGGTGAAACGACAAATTAAGGACAGCTTCAGAGTCAAAGATCTACCAAATAAAAAACATTCAAGTACCAACATTAAACTACCCATAAAATACGAAAGTAAAGCATCGTGTCAGACTAGTAGTTCTCCTTGTACGCTGGATAGTGGGTATGTCCGGAAATTGCAACGTTTCCTGGCGTCCGAAAGATTTAATTTCACGAACTGTAATATACTCGTAGAATACCGTCACCTTTTAGTCAGAGAGATATTGAAAAATGTATGATACCATGATGACTATTATAATGGCAAAAAAAATAAACAAATTAAAATACAGGGTTAATTTAAATTAGCGTATGACTCCTTGCAGGCAGGCAGCTCCTTTAGAAAAAATAACTTTCAAAAGTTTTAAAGAGCCGCGGTTTCGCCCGCGTGGATGTCGTTTTATGAATATTTTTTCTTAAATTTTCTTTGTTATAAACCTTACGGAGCCCGAGACCTTTCCAACGAATGCAAAACCGTGGAAATCGGTTGGTGCGTTCTGGAGTTACAGCGTCAGGAAGGAAATCCCGACTTATTTTTATATTATAGATTGCCGTCGGTTCACTCCACAACGCCGCGCCCCGCTGCACGTGGCGATATTTTGCCCACTCAAGGTGCGTGGCATACCTACGCTTAGAGTTAAATGCTAGTTCAGAGACAAAAAATAATTTCGTATGAGAAAACTTAAATTACAAAAACTATGAATTTAAAAAAATCATAGAAAAAAATGTTGTTGTGATTAATATAGATAGGCTGCCTGCATGAGGTGATGCGCTAATTTCAATTAACTCTGTATATTTTGTTCGAATAGCAGTCTATCGGTATTCGTACCATGCGACCACCCCTGAATTATCTCCTTCCGAAAATCCGTTCATTAACGACGAATTTGACGACCCGGTTAGTCCAGCGGTGTGAGATGACCGTTCGATTCGAAGGGTCACGGGTTCGATCCCCGCACCGGGACAAATATTTGTATGGCCTACAGATATTTGTTTCGGGTCTGGGTGTTTGTGTATGTGTTGTATGTGTACAACGGCACCCAGGACACAGGTTTATACCTAATGTGGGGCTGTGAATGTAAGCGTATTTTATTTTTATTTATCCAGGAACACACATTAAAATAAATATACGTTCGAATTGAGAAACCACCTCCTTTTTAAAAGTCGATTAAAAAGCCGAAAACCCGATATTACGGTAAGTACTCAAGAACTTAGTCACTCGGAATTTAGTCGGATATAAACGTGGAGAATCATCTGTTAAATTAAGTATACTCTACCACATAACCGAGTAACAAGAAGTCGGACCGCAGTCGTGTAAAATTAACAGCGCCGACGATTTTTACACTCGAGTTTACAGGAAACCTCGCAATTTCCGCCACTTCCCACCAAGTGGTGTTCCATGTAGCTATAAACCTCGGTACATTCATCTTGTTGTTTCTTGATTCTTTGCTTCAAGATATTTGAAATTCTTTTCCTTGAGTAATTTAGTTCTCGTTGAGGATGGATTGTTGGAAATTAAACAAAGGAAAAAACTATATATTTCAAGCATCTTATAGATTATGACGTCGTGACGACTCCACCTACCACTAGCGGAAGAATTTTATTCCTTTTATTATGAAACGGATGTGGTAAACAAGCATGCAGTGCTCATTGATGTTAAGTGATGACTGAGCCTATAGACACCTACACAAAGACCAACCGTTACCGTTACCACTCCTGAGGCCTAAGGTGTTATGCCTCTGTGCCGGAATTTACAGGGCCGTACCACCTGACCGAAACACGATAGTGCTGAACACTACCATTTAGCGGCAAGTATATTAGGTAATGCGGTGGTGCCTACTCCCGCAAGCTGGAGATCTACCACCAGTAAATTCTACTGGAAGAGAATTCTTCCACTATTGCAGTCAGTCAGGGCAGTAGTAAAAATAACAACGCGGGATGGGAAGCAGGGTCCTGCGACAAAACTATTGCCAATCCGCCTGCCAAGCGTGGCGATTATGACATATTCTCCCCTAGTGCTGCACAAGACTGGACATCTTTGGGGAAAGCTTTGTCCAGCAAAGGATAGCTTTCGGTTGGAGTCATAGAGCAACACGGGAGGGGAGTAGCCATATGCAGGCTTTCCCATCTGTCAAAGTACAATCCCAAATGGGCCTATAGCTGTCGCCTAGATGTTTAAATGTGTGCGTGAAATTGTTGCTGTATTTTGTTGAAGTCAAGGTGTGAGTTTCGTAGTAATAGACGATTTTTGTAGTGTGCGTGAGTGTCGTACGCACATCCCCCCGCAAAAAATGACAGACTGTTTTGCATCGGTAACAAACAAACGCTATGGCTACTCCCCTCCGGTCCGCCGCGGCCGGTGGCCCGTGTTGCTCTATGGTTGGAGTGATGATAGATGAAACCTCTTTTTAACTGTGTAGTCATTTTCAGTCTAACAAAATTGAGTAACGATAACAAGTAAGTTGTGTTACCTATACACCTTCAAGACATGTTTGCTGATGGAGCGCCAAACGACCTTGCAAGCCTCCTATTTTTAATCACTTATTTTTGTTTTTTATAATAATATTATTTCGCATTAACACATTCTTTGTGAAATATATTTAAAAAAAAATGGAAAGAAGAATTTTGACTTCAGGCGAGACTCGAACTCGCGGCCACTATGAATCTAGTCTAGGCCGCGAGTTCGAGTCTTGCCTGAAGTCAAATTTTTCTTTCCATTTTTTTTTTTAAAAATACCACTTATTTTGTTACAATTTTCGAAAATGCGTGGCATTGAAAAGGAATAATAAAAGTGTCTTTTATTTATGTTAATGTCCTCTTTGTCTTTTGTTTGTCATATTGTATTGTGAAGCCAAATAATAAACTTCTTTTCTCAATCAAATCACTCTACTTATAAGCTTTGTAGAAATTCATGAAAGTACTTTTACATCTCTATTGCATGACTTTCATTCCAAGAATAAATTACATCTAGAAATTTAAATTAAATAAAGAACCAATTAAATTTTAAAAAAAAAGTTTTCACTATCCTTTGCATGAAATATGAAAAACAACAAAGAACAGATTAAAAATAATGCGTAATGCAGTTTATAAAAAAAACTCTTGCGTTGGTTGAAATCCTTATTGCGTACCTAATATTTTTGGTACTTAACATTCCATAACCTCCACTTCAATTTGTTCTATAATGTAGAGCTTCCTTGCTATTATTGGATACTTGTTAATTAGCGGTCTGAGTTAACATTCCGTCCAATAACATTAGACACATAGCAGGCTAGGTATTCCTAGTCTAAGCTAATTACCTAGGATATATAGCAGCAAATATCATTGGTCAGCGTGACGTCATCGCACCTGGAACGCAGCCAGATTTTATCCGTATAGTATCTTATTCTGTTCAGACTTGTAGGTAATCTTGTGTACAATAGGTTTGATTAGAGCTATGGTTTTTGTTTTCGTGCTGCCATGAAAAAATCGTTGTATTTGCGGTTCTGTTGATAATTGATGAAAAACTGATTTCATATAATAATCCATACAAATATGCATCTTACTGTGTTTAAATAAATAAATAAAAAAATATGTAATTTTACCCATCATTCGTATGTTACAGACATTTTACCCGTCTATTGTTTTCACTCGGCACTTCACATTTAGACACAAACCTATAGAATGCCTAAGCTCTTGCCCTCTCGAGATGTGCTATACCAGAAAAATACTCAAAGGTTAAAAGTGGAATTCCTACCGTTTAACATTGTCCATTGTAACAATCATACACTTCATACTACTTGAACACATACCCATAATTAATTATTTCGAACCAGTCTAAATATCAGCTTAGATGCACTATGTGTGTCTATCATGGATCGCTTGCTTGCAATTAATCTGGAATACTTGTTAATTAGCGGTCTAAGTTAACATTCCATCCAATAATATTGGACAGGCTAGGTATGCCCAGTCTAAGCTGATTACCTAGGATACATAGCAGCAAATATCATTGGTCAGCGTGACGTCATCGCACCTGGAACGCAGCCATATATTATCCGTAATGTGTCTTGTTCTGTTCAGACGTGGAGGTAATCTTGTGAACAATTGTTCTGATCTTGTTGGATGGGATAGGTACTGTTTTCATGTTGTGATTTAAAAGTAAAAAAACCAAATGTATCAGTTTTACCCTCCCTAATGTATAAAGTAAAGAAGGAGATATTTTTATAAACAATGACAAAATTCTATTTGTTGATGACGCTACCTTCTTGGAAATAACGCTTGACTCGAAGTTACAATGGGGACCACATATTAGGCAGTTAGTGAAACGTCTGAGTGCCGCAGCTTATGCTGTTAGGAAAATTAGGCAATTAACTGATATAGACCCTGCAAGACTTGTTTATTTTAGCTATTTTCACAGTGTCATGTCCTATGGTATTATATTGTGGGGTCGAGCGGCTGACATGCAATTTTTGTATTACAGAAGAGGGCCATTAGAGCGATGTATAACTTACGTAGTCGTGATTCTTTGAAAGAACTATTTAAAGAAATAAATATAATGACATTCCCTTGCCAATACATCTATGAAAATATACTTTTCGCGAGGAAAAATCTACATCTGTTTGATAAAATCTCCGATAGGCATAGTTATAATACGAGGAATAAGAACAAGTTGTCTCTGCCAAGTTTTCGACTGACGAAAACTAATACATCTTTCCTAAAATATAGTGTAGAATTTTATAACAAGATCCCATCCGGGATTGCTGAACTCACCGATAGTAAATTCAAAGCATTAATTAAACGCACTCTATGTAAAAAGGCTTACTATGAACTCGAGGACTATCTCAAGGATAGAAATGTTTGGCTTAATGCTGATCTAGCTCCACAAGGGTGTTAAATGTAATAATCAAAGTGTAACGTTGATATTATATTGTTAATTTTAAGTTTGTTTAAATTACGGAAAATTGTAAAAATATGCCTAAGAGATATTTTTAAAAGAGCCGACTGAGTTTTTTCCGGCAAGTTTTTCTCAGATCATATTGGCCTTTGGAACTTTGCCGGTGAATGATAAAGAATGACTCTTTTTTATTTCTTTTTACTCTTTGTTATCAGTTTGTAAAGGGGAAATGAGGCATTCTACTGATATACTTTTTACATTAGTTTATTAAATTTAGTTTTATCTTAGTGATATTCTTGACTTTACATATATTTTTATCTTGTTTGACATGTATATCAATTGTTATTCACTTTAATTTATTTTGTTTGTTTTTGATGTGTCATAAGAGGTGCCTGTCACCCTAAATGAATAAATGAGTTTCTGATTCTGATTCCGATTCTGATTCTGACAAGTTAAAGCTTATTAAGTCACGAACAGTTAACTAAATCGAAAAATGATATTAACACATCCCTAACATTTTTGAAAGACCTATCCAACGATATCGCCCACATAGAAATCGGAATATAAAAAAATATCCACGCATTACATGTAGGGGAGGTGTCTAAGTTTTTTTTTAATGTTTTTATTGTAATTATTTTACTACCACTTTGTCGGCGTGATTAAGGTGTATACTTGTGCCAAATTTCAAGTCTCTAGTACCAATAGTTACAGCGCTATACCGCGGACGGGCGGACAGACAGATAGACGGACGGACGGACGGACAAACAGACGAACGGACGGATGGACGGACGGATGGACGGACGGACGGCAAAACTATAAGAATTCCTTGTTTACTACGGAATCCTAAAAAGTACGCAGTAAAAAGGATTCAAGTTTTTTAACAGTAATATTTTATTATATTATTTTGATTCGTAACCGGCGAATCGTGGGTGTTTGCATGTATGCTTGAATGCATGCATTTACCTCTGCTTACGCCTTCGGGGATTACAGGCGTGAAGTTACGAAGTTACGTAGGTTTTTTATACTTTTCGTTATTTATGTGATAAGGAGTACATATTTTTCTTAAATGGCCAAACCGTATTTCCTTTCAAAAATATTCTTCACTTTGAATATCTAAATTATCCCAAAACATCTTTGTTGATACTTTCCGTTATTTATGTGTAAAGGAGTTAGCGGGGCCTACCTTCAGATGCTTCTAATGGTTTTTTCGTCTGGGAAAATAAAATATGGCCGTCACATCCGGTGGAAACGGCGATGGATGCCCTCGCCAGATAAACACGAATTGGCGGTTTAACTCAAGTGTTTTAGTTTGTTATAAGTTAGTCTTTATAGATGGGAAATTATATTTCTAGTGTGATTTAGAAGGAAGGATGACTGAGGATTGAAGCGCGCATGGCCTCGCGGCTGGTGTAGATCGTAAGCGATCTACTCGGCTTAGCATTACGGGCGCGGTCGGGTGTGTGATGGGTGACCACGAGGAGGAAATTAAAAATTGCGCGCGTCCGTGTTTCGGAGGGCACGTCAAGCCGTCGGTCCCGGTTACTATCGACAGATAGCACTCGTTAAACCTTTTCGGAGGCCTTATGGGCGGTTTGAAAACATCCGACAGCGGGTTGGCCACTAACCCCAACACCTCCACCAATCCGCGTTGGAGCAGCGTGGTGGAGTAAGCTCCAGGCCTCCCCCTAAAATGGGGAGAGACACGTGCCCAGCAGTGGGACGTATAATGGGTTGCCATTATTAACAATATTTCTAGTGTGATTATGAAGGAAAGATGACTAGCTAACTGAACAATAAACGCATAGCTCAAACGAATCCACTGGATGGAGCTGTAATGATCATAGTCAGATTTATACAACAATAATTCATTTGTAATAATATTTCTTGTATGATTTTGAAGGAAAGATAACTAGCTGACTGAAATGTGATGACTGCAGCCTATAGACACCCACACAAAGACCAAAATGCAGATGCGTTACCACTCCTGAGGCTTAAGGTGTTATGCCTCTCTGCCGGAAATTACAAGGCCGTACATTAACACCTGACCGGAACACGATAGTGCTGAACACTACCATTTAGTGGCAAGTATAATAGGTAATGCGGTGGTGCCTACACCTGCGAGCTCCGTCACTGGAGCTCTACCACCACTTAACATCAGTGTGAACTGCATGCTTCTTTGGCACTTCCATTACATGAAAAAAAAATCGTAGAAGTATAATTGCACCTTCCTTCTTCTAAAGGACGCCACATCCGCCGGAAAAAGCGATGGATGCGAGGTAAACAGGAAAAGCGGTTTAACTCAAGTGTTTTAAGTTTTAATTTACTATTAGTATAGCTGTTATTCGCTAGAGGTAATGCTTGTTATGTGGTTTTGGTGAAAAACATAATCGTTACTCAGAACTTTTCTTTTAAACTAATATAAAGATGGAGAGTTGACTTGAAAGCGTTGTTCTCAGGAACGCGTAGTTCGAATTGGAAAAATATGTATCTTCACACCAAGTGCCTTACGGGTTAATCAGAGTAGGTGGAACGACAAAAATATGTTTATGTTAGGTTGTCCATTCATCAATAAAGACTATAGCATACAAAACATCACGCTATAGCTTCTAGGAGAAAAGCATGTCACTGAACTCCTCCTAAACGGCTAAACGACCAATTTTGATAAAATTATTCGTGTGCGTTCAAGGGGATATGGGCATTGTTTAGATTCACAAATTAGCCCAGCAGATGGAACAGTCGGTATAAAAGTTATTTATCTATACTTATTCTGAGGCAATATGTAGTTTTCCGGGACCGTTTATTTTCTACTAGCTGTCCTCGCGGCTTCGTCCGCGTGAGAATTTATGATTGTTCAGTATGTACCCGGACGAAGTTATGGGCGAAGCTAGTATAAAACTAGTCTAAGTTACTCCATTATTACATAAGATATCTGCCAGTGAAAGTCCCGTCAAAATCGATCCCGCCGTTTCAAAGATTAACCCCGCCAAACAGACAGACAGACAAAATTTTTAAAAATGTTGTTTTTGTATATGTACCGTTTATACATACATATGCATTTAGTAAAAAGCGGCTATTTTTATATTACAAACAGACACTTCATTTTTATTTATTTGTATAGATGTATAGATGTTAACTTTCACCCTCTTTTTTATCACATAAGCCTACCCTTTTGTTCATGAATCATGTCTTTATATAACTTTTACAATGTATTAAACTAAATAAAGAAATCTGTAATGCAGCGCGACACATTTGGCACATTATACAACAATACGTCTAAAAATATCTTATGATACTGAGACGACGACCTTTCAAAGGCGTTTGACTGCGTGGACCACAATACATTAATTGGCAAACTTGATCATTATGGACTTGAAAATAAAGCTCTTCAACTTGTTCAATCATACCTTAAGGATCGGGAACAAGTAGTTCAAGTGAATGGAGTAAAATCTCAAGGTGCAAAGACAGGAATGGGTGTCCCACAGGGCTCAATATTAGGACCATTTCTGTTTTTAGTCCACGTTAATGATTTACTTCATTTGATGCCTAATAGTATGCCCAAAACAATTTTATTTGCAGACGATACTTCAATAGTTTTTAAAATGAACAGACGGAATCCAGATTACGATACTGTAAATAAGGTCATAGGAGAAGTACATAAATGGTTTACTGTCAATAATCTTGCACTGAATAGTAAAAAAACCAAATGTATCCGTTTTACCCTCCCTGATGTAAAAAGTAAAGAAGGAGACATTTTTATAAGCAATGACAAAATTCAATTTGTTGATGACGCTACCTTCTTGGGAATAACGCTTGACTCGAAGTTACAATGGGGACCACATATTAGGCAGTTAGCGAAACGTCTGAGTGCCGCAGCTTATGCTGTTCGAAAAATTAGGCAATTAACTGATATAGACACTGCAAGACTTGTTTATTTTAGCTATTTTCACAGTGTCATGTCCTATGGTATTTTATTGTGGGGTCGAGCGGCTGACATACAATCAATTTTTGTATTACAAAAGAGGGCCATTAGAGCGATGTATAACTTACGTAGTCGTGATTCTTTGAAAGAACTATTTAAAGAAATAAATATAATGACAGTCCCTTGCCATTACATCTATGAAAATATACTTTTCGCGAGGAAAAATCTACATCTGTTTGATAAAATCTCCGATAGGCATAGTTATAATACGAGGAATAAGAACAAGTTGTCTCTGCCAAGTTTTCGACTGACGAAAACTAATACATCTTTCCTAAAATATAGTGTAGAATTTTATAACAAGATCCCAGCCGGGATTGCTGAACTCACCGATGGTAAATTCAAAGCATTAATTAAACGCACTCTATGTAAAAAGGCTTACTATAAACTCGAGGACTATCTCAAGGATAGAAATGTTTGGCTAAATGCTGATCTAGCTCCACAAAGGTGTTAAATGTAATAATCAAAGTGCAATGTTGATATTATATTGTTAATTTTAAGCTTGTTTAAATTATGGAAAATTGTAAAAATATGCCTAAGAGATATTTTTAAAAGAGCCGACTGAGTTTTTTCCGGCAAGTTTTTCTCAGATCATATTGGCCTTTGGAACTTTGCCGGTGAATGACAAAGAATGACTCTTTTTCTTTTCTTTTTACTCTTTGTTATCAGTTTGTAAAGGGGAAAAGAGACATTTTACTGATATACTTTTTACATTAGTTTATGACATTTAGTTTTATCTTAGTGATATTCTTGACTTTACATATATTTTTTATCTTGTTTGACATGTATATCAATTGTTATTCGCTTTAATTTATTTTGTTTGTTTTTGACGTGTCATAAGAGGTGCCTGTCATGTTTACAGGGTACCGTGGGACTTATTTTTTTATGTA
The DNA here is from genome assembly GCA_036365455.1 of Macrosoma leucophasiata. Lineage (NCBI taxonomy): Eukaryota > Metazoa > Arthropoda > Insecta > Lepidoptera > Hedylidae > Macrosoma > Macrosoma leucophasiata. The sequence continues at coordinate 3,577,466 of JAWQUS010000002.1, read as the reverse complement.
ATGGAAGTGGCAAACAAGCATGCAGTTCACATAGATGTTAAGTGATGACTGCAGCCTATAGACACCCATACAAAGACCAATGTCAAAATGCAGATGCGTTACCACTCCTGAGGCCGAAGGTGTTGTGCCACTGTGCTGGAAATTACAGGGCCGTACATTACCACCTGACCGGAACACGATAGTGCTGAACACTACGATTTAGCGGCAAGTATAATAGCGCTCCACCAATCCGCATTGGAGCAGCGTGGTGGAGTAAGCTCCAGGCCTCCCCCCAAAAAGGGAAGAGACTCGTGCCCAGCAGTGGGACGTATGATGAGTTGTCATTATTATTTTATAATAGCTACTGCGGTGGTGCCCGCGAGCTCTGTGACTGGAGCTCTAAAACCTGTTAAACGGTTATGTTTAACTCGTTAACCCGTTCACAGTGCTAAAACCAGACACAATTGCTTTAACAATTAAACAGACCATAATAATGTATGGGCTGTGGGACCGTGAACTTGTTGCTGCGGTTGGGCCGATATCGGTTCACGAACAATTAGAAATCAATCGTCCTATTATTCTTGCGAGCTGACAGATTGCGTCATTGATGTTCATCTGTGTGCCAAATGTCAACTAAGGTCCAGAACTTTGGCTGAAAATCGGCTATGACAGACGGGCAGAGAGACAGATGCAGGAATGTTCAGCCCTGTAATTTCCGGCACAGACGCATAACACCTTAGGCCTCAGTAGTTGCAACGCATCTGCATTTTGACCTTGGTCTTTGTGTGGGTGACTATAAGCTGCAGTGATCACTTAACATCAATATGAACTGTCACAACTGAACATCAAATGTTTGTTTGCCACATCCATTACATTAAAAAAATGATCGTAAAAGGGTTCAGTTTTTTACCTTTTACCATACGAAACCCTAAAAAGTACAATATTCCATTTGAGTGAACGCAAATAACTTTTACTATAACGATCGAAGCCTCTACAAGCCTTAATTGGGAGGTTCTTTCCATCGATCTTCGACTAGAGAGTAACAATTAATTTCAAATTGCCAATAATTTCATTTTCAACTTGATCTTAACATGAAGATAAGATTTTTTTTATGTCAAATGTTTGACAGACAAGCAGACGGGCCACCTGATGGAAAGCGGTTACCGTCGCCTATGAACATTTGCAACACCAGGGGAGTTGCAACGCGCTGCCAGCCTTGAAGGACTCTTTTGACGCCAGTTTTGAAGAACCCCATATTGTAGCGCCTGGGGAACATCTCAGAGGGAAGATCGTTCCTTAATTTGCACGTTCTGGGCAGGAATGAACGCGCGAATCGGACTGTTGAGCATTTCCAAGTTTCCAATCTGTGCAGGTGGAACTCTATTCGGCGGATGGTCTGATGTAGGAATGTAGACGATTTTTTTAATATAACTATGGTGGCAAACAAACAAGCAGTTTACAATTATGTTAATTGATGACTGCAGCCTATATACATCGTCACAAAAATCAGAGGTCAAATGCAGATGCGTTGCCACTCCTGAGGCATTAGTGCTTATGACTCTATGATAATTACTACGGGCATACATTACCATTTTTACAACTGGAACACGATAGTGTTGAATACTACCATTTTGCGGCAGATAGATTAGGTATTGCGGTGGTGCCTACGCCCTTGAGCTCCTCCACTGGAACTCTACCACCAGTAAATGCGATAAATCTATACATACATTATATCGATATACAGCAAGCTGTCGTTCGCGTACGTATTTCAAAGTGAGAACTTTATGTATCACTCGTCTATGGTCTATTTACATCACTATATTATATCACTCTATGTACTGTCGAAGGCCAACAGATACGTTACAATAGAAGTACAAATTTCCATTTGAGTAAACGTAAATGGCTCTTATTATAACGATCAAAGCCTATACGAGCCTTAATTGGGAGGTTCTTTCAATCTATCTTCGTCTTCAGTATGAAAGACATGTGACAGAGTAATTTAAAGAGCATATGACTGTCAGTAAAGTATGAGTTTTGAAAGTTCTAAGCATACTTTGCTCAAAGTAAAGTCGTAGTGCGGTCTGTGAATCTCACCCTTAGGGTCATAGCTCACTGAAGCCACCCGGCACCCGACCAGGGAGCCGAACAAACGAGGGTTTTACGGCGTCCACTCGTTGTCCACGCGTAAATGCGCATCGTTTACCTTTTATGTTACTTGTAAACCACTTGTGGACGGCGCGCGGTCCACTTGGGAGCAGCACGTTGGTAATGCAAAGTCAACGCAAGGAAAGCGAATGGTCCACTTGCCGTCCGAGCGTGCACACGGAGCGGAGTTGATGTAATGAGCATAGAATACTCGAGGCGGTCGGGCGCTGGTCGGGTGCCGGGTGGCTGTAGTGAGCTATGATCCTTAGCGTCAAGACGCGATAACGTACAGTAACCAGCAAAAAATATTGCACATCGAGCTTACGAAAGAGACTCGGAGAAGAGAATATGATGATAGTCCGGTATTGGTCAAAACTTGATCAAAATGGTCGACAAACGTCAAGTAGGTGAGATGCGAAATAGATAACGCTCTACAGACCCAAAATAAGCCGAAGTCTCGAAGTTGAGTACTGTATGCTAATAACTGTCAGTAAAGTATGAGTTTTGAAAGTTCTAAGCGTACTTTGCTCAAAGTAAAGTCGTAGTGCGGTCTGTAAATCTCACCCTTAGCGTCAAGACTCGATAAAAGAGAGTATGGAACATTCTGTTTATACCTATTTTTATTATTAAGTATTTTTATTAATTTATTTACTTTGACATATTAATCAACGTAGCAGTTGTTATTCGCTTTAATTTTATATTTGTAATTTGACCTATCACAAGCAAATTCTATTATTTCCAAGTGATTAAATGAATTTTTGAGTTTGAGTTTGATAACGTACAGTAACCAGCACATCGAGCCTACAAAAGAGACAACCGGCTAGTTTTGACTTCGTAACATTTGCTCAAGAATGAGAAAACTACGGAAGTAAAATATTTAAGTTCATTCTCCTACAAATGCCCAATAAATGGTATCACTAAAAAATATAAATATGATGCAAAATAAGATCCGGCTGAAATGTTTGCTGTTAACTAAAACACCCCTATTTCGATTTCAAGATATGTCCGCAACAAAATTGGTGTTGTGGGGGATCAAAATTTATAGTCGGAGGGTGGGTTTATTTAAATTTTCGTAATTTAAGAAAAATGTTGCGACCTTTAAAACACTGTCTTTATTTTGAAGTTTTATCTTATACATTTGCTTGATAAAAGATGATAATCTTTTTGTTTAAATAGGTAAATTCAGGAAGGATATGGGTAATTTTCGGCCCGCAAAATCGTTACTGGTTAACCCACTACATTACATTACAGTACGTTTTGTAATATAGTTAACAATTAGCAATCTAACCCAACTTTTACTTGATCATTCTAATACATACTTCAATTACTGGCAATTCAAAAAATGCCCTAATTTCAAATTATTTATGAGTGAATTTCAAATACTACGATTTTTTGCCTAATTTAGGTGGAAATTTTTGTTTTTGAATTTATCAATAATTCTTTTTATTTATTTTCAAGAAATACCTATTGAGTTATAAAAAATGTAAGAGAAATCTATTAAATACTAAAAATTTCTAATATATTGTCAACACCGGAATTTGTTAGACACCAAAATTGATACCTGACTTCAAAGTAAGTAAATATGGCAACAAAATTGTTTTAATACAACGTCATTTTAATTATTCAATAAATCCTCATAATTTTAGTTAATTAACATTTTATTAAAATGTTTATTTACTTTCATTTCCTTATTTTCGCAAATTTTCTAGTTTGAAAAAAAAAATACCAATTTTTATCCTTTTCTCCTCTTTTCTGCAACCCTTATCCTCTCCAAGTACTCCGCGTGTGCTAACTTCGACTTTTTCCTAGCATGCAGAAATATTAACAATTATGGTGTAGCAAAACAATTCTTGTCATACGTAAAACACCACCAAAATCACCAAAATTGGACCACCAAAATTAGAAACTTGTATAAAATATTTATTTAAAAACATATCACTAAACATACAATAATTATACATGTGTCATTTTGAAATGATACCAAACCTTTATATAATAAATATGTATTAAAACACATACTCTTAAAAGGAACGATTTAAAACATCACACCAATATTGCACTTTTTTTGTCCGATTACTTTGAAATGACTTACTTTCGTTTTTGACGGGAAATAACAACAGGATACCACGAAACTGTCATTGTTCCCCATGAGCATCCTACTAAACGAAGAGAATGGTGGAAATGTCATCCATAAGGATGTATTGTGTACGAGCGAATTAATGATTTTATTATTCCCACCAAAATTTTAGATATTGCGCGGACAGCCCTTTTTGATTCCCTCTAGAATAAAGTATTGCACTAAAATATAATAATAAAATTGTCATCGAATAGAATAACTAACGCAAAATAGAAATAACATTAGTTATTTCTGGTAAACCAGGGTAGTTTACTTAAAAGGTGGTTAATACAATAAAAACAGATTGTGGACCCGCCACCAAACTCAGAAACAGGGGAAACATTTTGTTTTTTCTCTAATTTCCGAAATGTTTTCTACAAAAATATTGATAGCCTCATCAAGAAATATAAGTCTACGTATTTTCCTAACAAAATAAACTGTTTTACATAAATAGTTTAAGATACGATTTTCAGCAACGCCGTCTAAAATTTATGGTTGAGAAATTCACCCTTATATCATTTGAAAATGACATAATTTTGTACAATGTTAACACTTGGACCCTGTCTGAAACTACAAGAGAGTTACAGGCAATTATAAACGCTCTACACGCAGAAAGTCAACAGGTCGGCTTGGTAATAAACCGTAGTAAAACCAATATTCTGACAAATAACACCAAAAATAAAGTATACCTAGATAATGCAGAACTTGAGTACGTCGACAATTTTATCTACCTGGGCAAACAAATTTCATTTGCAAAACAAAGTAATGAATATGAAATAAAAAGAAGAGTTTCCAATGCTTGGAAAAAGTTTTGGGGATTAAAATAAGTCTTAAAAAGCGATATGTCGATTAACATAGAACAGAATGTCTTGAATACCTATATACTCCCTTCATTAACTTACGCTAGCCAAACCTGGAAGTTCACATATCGTAATAAAAGAAAAATTAAAACATGTCGATGGAGTATGGAGAGAAGTATTTTAAAAATTAAAAAAATTCAAAAGATCTCCCATACCATTATCAGAAAAAAGACAAATGTTACTGATGCTCTATGTCACAGTAAAAAATTAAAGTGGCGTTAGCGGGTCACATCGCTCGGCTGACAGACGATCGATGGACACATGTACTTACATCTTCAACAAGGGGCAGACCTACTGTCCGATGGGCAGATGATATAATTCAGGTGGCTAGTAAAGAGTGGATGAGTACAACTAAGAATAGGCATACTTGGAAATCACTAGAAGAGGCCTTAACCTTCGAGTAGCGAGGGGTTCTTACTAGCGTAGAAAGATTATTATAGAAATCAATATTTTTATATTAAAAAAAAATAGTAATAGAGAGATATATATAATAGATAAGAGTGTTTTTTATAATTTTATTATTTTATTATTAAATAATAATAAAATAATTTAAAAATACGCTTACACAGTAGGTATAAACCTGTGTCGTGGGTGCCGTTGTATACAAACAACACATACACTCAGACCCGAAACCAATATCTGTAGGCCATACAAATATTTGTCCCGGTGCGGGGATCGAACCCACGACCCTTCGAATCAAACGGTCAACTCACACCGCTGGACCAACAAGGTCGTCAGAATATGTATACGTATCTAATAAGGTGATAGATGGGAAGAATAGAGCGAAAAACTACCTTTGTTCTTGCAAGCGTCAAATGCTATTTTTATTTTTTAATAAATCAGGATAGCAATGGTAGGTAATTCGCATTTTAACGACATAATAAAACCAAAAAGGCCTGTTCTCAAATATGGCCCAATACATAACCGAAACTAGAAATACATTTACATCGCTTGATCTCGCTACATTAACTCAATTTCTCACCTCAAACATTGTCTGGTCCGGATAAAACATAAACCGGGCGCACCTGGTACGTGTCAAAATGTTCGTTGGAGAGATTTCTCCAGTTATGCAAAATTATTTTATGAAAGTGCCCCATGATTTGTCAGGCTACGTTGAAAATTGCATTCTGGTTAATTATATTGTTTGGAGTGAAATTTTCGATGTTATCGTGATGTGTTTACTGTGTTTTTGTTTGAGCTTTAAAAATATACCTTTAACAGACGTTGTCCTACATGATACCTAGATACCAACTGGCGCCTGACATCGACGGCGCCACCCAAATATAACCAAGTAAAATCATTCAAATCGGTCCAGTCGTTTAGAAGAAGTTTAGTGAAATGCACACGTACAGTCTTCTATTTTCTTCTTTCTATATTTTTTTTACCAATCAGAATAGTATTTAGCACTCTTAGCGTTATTTGTTTGTTAAATGCAGTATAACTAAAGGATGAGTGGTAAAGTGATCACACTTCTTACAAAAATGTAGGATTGGCTTTTTAGATAAAATTATTATTGAGGAATTGTTTTATATTATTTCGCATTAACACATGCTTGTGAAATATATTTTATTTTAAAGAAAAATGGAAAGAAAAATTTTGACTTCAGGCGAGGCTCGAACTCGCGACCTACTGGGAATCTAGTCCAGCCGCTCTTCCAATTGAGCTACTGAAGCCCTGCCCGATTTGTCAAATCTTTCCTTCACATCTATTGCATTGCTTTATGGTAGCAGTAGCGCCATCTATTACCAACTATGCTAGTTAGGCAACCGATATAATAGACTTTTTTCAGTTTATTGAATATCGTAAAGAAGTCGCTTTTACCCTTAATAATTGTTTTATATTATTTCGCATTAACACATGCTTGTGAAATATATTTTATTTTAAAGAAAAATGGAAAGAAAAATTTGACTTCAGGCGAGGCTCGAACTCGCGACCTACTGGGAATCTAGTCCAGCCGCTCTTCCAATTGAGCTACTGAAGCCCTGCCCGATTTGTCAAATCTTTCCTTCACATCTATTGCATTGCTTTATGGTAGCAGTAGCGCCATCTATTACCAACTATGCTAGTTAGGCAACCGATATAATAGACTTTTTTCAGTTTATTGAATATCGTAAAGAAGTCGCTTTTACCCTTAATAATTGTTTTATATTATTTCGCATTAACACATGCTTGTGAAATATATTTTATTTTAAAGAAAAATGGAAAGAAAAATTTGACTTCAGGCGAGGCTCGAACTCGCGACCTACTGGGAATCTAGTCCAGCCGCTCTTCCAATTGAGCTACTGAAGCCCTGCCCGATTTGTCAAATCTTTCCTTCACATCTATTGCATTGCTTTATGGTAGCAGTAGCGCCATCTATTACCAACTATGCTAGTTAGGCAACCGATATAATAGACTTTTTTCAGTTTATTGAATATCGTAAAGAAGTCGCTTTTACCCTTAATAATTGTTTTATATTATTTCGCATTAACACATGCTTGTGAAATATATTTTATTTTAAAGAAAAATGGAAAGAAAAATTTGACTTCAGGCGAGGCTCGAACTCGCGACCTACTGGGAATCTAGTCCAGCCGCTCTTCCAATTGAGCTACTGAAGCCCTGCCCGATTTGTCAAATCTTTCCTTCACATCTATTGCATTGCTTTATGGTAGCAGTAGCGCCATCTATTACCAACTATGCTAGTTAGGCAACCGATATAATAGACTTTTTTCAGTATAAAAAAAAAAAAAAAAAAAAAAAAAAAAAAATTTTCTTTCCATTTTTCTTTAAAATAAAATTATTGAGGAAGTTAAAAAAATATGATTCAACACTAAAATGTGTGCTTAATGGTGGTCAAACCATTGCAATAAGCGGCAGTAAGAACAGTAGCGCGAGATGGACAGCAGCGTCCATTACTCAGTTTAGTTGAAACCATCGCTTTCTATAATTGAATTAGACATTTAAGCATAATATATTGTTACGCTTACGCTTATATGCCATCTTCGTTACATAAAGTGCCAACCATTACAGGTAATTGCCTCGGTAGCCTAGTGGTAGCAGGCCACTACTACTACGCTGAGGTCCTGGGTTCGATTCCCGGGTAGGGGGTTATCAGAGATAATGGTGAAAAAGCCTTTATCTCTGGTTCTATTGGGATTTTTCCATTTTCTGGAAATTTCCCAGTACCTCAAAGTTTGGTAATGTGCCCGGAGATGTCAACAGGCTCGCCACCTGTTACATGGGCCAAAACGTAACCGGCGAATCGTGGGTGTTTGCATGTATGCTTGAATGCATGCATTTACCTCTGCCTACCCCTTCGGGGATTACAGGCGTGAAGTTACATTACAGGTGACAAAGTATGATTACTCAAGTATTACTTAAGTAAAGATTATTACTTAAGTATGAAATCTTGAGAAATTTGAGAAATTGCATATATCTGCAGCTTACACCTCAACTACAAGCGTAGCATCTACCTCTGCATATCCCCTCGAGGAATACCTACAATATTAAATGATAATGTTTTAAATGTACGGGTCTGTTATCCGGCACAGAGACATAATACCTTAGTCCTCAGGAGTCGCAATGCATCGTTTTTGAAATCTCTGTTTCATGTAAATGTTTATAGGCTACAGTTTTACTTTTTTACAGTTTTACAGTTTTACTTGCCATCAATGTGAATTGTACGTTTGGTTGCCACTTCATGTCATTAAAAAAAGTAACTTCACTTCCGAGCGATAAGTGATACTCTATCAAAAGTATTCCGTAACTATATGTTCATGTTTTATTTAATTTCAACCCTAGATCCAAACTTAATTAATGTTTTGTACAGATTCGTGTTTCACAAAGGTAACATATACATATTTTTTTAACGGAAATTAATAAATTCTAAAGTTACACAACATTAATCACAACGCGAATAAAACGAACATCCGTGTAATACCGATCGCATTTAGGGTTGCTACAAAAAATCTGTTCAGTATTAACTTACAATTTGCTGCTGTTTCACTCGCGTTGATCCCAATAAATGAAGAGGAGGAACTTTTGAGTTTGTTCTTTTACAACTTACAATAAATTAAAAACTACAATTCCTTTAATATTATTTTTAATATTATATTTAGTAAGCAAATTAATACAACGAGATAAGTACTTATCGCGTACAAGTGGCAAACTAACTTATTTATTAAAAAAAAAAATAGAATGGCGACTCATATATTCCAGCATTCTTACTTTTCTCAATATACGTTTCACCAATATAGGTATTCAACCAATACAATATCTGCAACCGAATATCGCCATCCCTAATACCACCTTTGCTAAAAATATTCCACCGAACATGATCCGAGCGTACGTTACCAATAAAATATGCACCGAAATTGTCCTAGAGGCGACGCCAAAATGTTTTAAAAATCACCGCAACACATGTTCTTTATTTGCTATGACGTTTTGCGAGGGATATATTGTTCGATTCTGGATCACATAATGGAATGTTGCAAATATTTTCCAAATTGAATATTTCGCTGAATTTTGGTTATTTTCTATTTATTTAATGGAAGAGTAAGCATCGGTATGTTTGCGTGTTCGTAATATTTAAACATGCATCGATGCAAATATATTTAATCATCCATACGTTCACGGTATATTTATAATCGTTTTTTTTTATGTAATAAAAATGGCAAACAAGCATGCAGTTCACATTCAGTTTACACAGACATACACACAAAGACCAGAGGTCAAAATGCAGATGCGTTGCCACCCCTTAGACCTTAGTTGATATGTCTCTGTAATGAGTTATTACGGGACCATATGTTATGGATGGTATAATAGGTTATTCATATTCATTGAGCTTACCTCGGCTTAATTGATGCCACTGGGAACCTATTCCATTCAGTGTAGGTATCCCAGTAACACTTATTCCATGACTAAAATCTTATATATAAAATTCTCGTGTCACAATGTATGTCTTCGTACTCCTCCGAAACGGCTTTACCTGATTTTAACTAAATTTTGCATGCATATTCAGTAGGTCTGAGAATCGGCTAACATCTATTTTTCATAACATTTTTGGACATTTTTTTTTTTGTATTTTCTAGGGCGATACGAAGTTTGTCGGGACAGCTAGTATAATAATAATAATAATAATAATAAGGGGGCAGAGCAGCTTGTGGCGAGCTGTTAGTGAGTAGCGACACCACCCCCTACCATCATCTCGAGTTCCTCCGAGAGAACTGGGCTCCGCCTCGTCCGCCACACAGAGGTACGGCCGGACAGAGCATCAGGTCTCTCACCTCTGGCTTGCCTTCATTGGCCGGTCAGAGTGGGGCGCTAGAGGTATGGCATTTGCAGAAATTTAGATAATAGGCTGTTGTCTAAATTTCTGAATGAGCCATACACTCGGGGGTGGAAGTGTCTAAAGGCATAATAGCGGGGAAGCCCGCTCCGAGCTCGAGATTACTCGCTCGTGATGGTGAAACCGGGGCCACACCTCTCGACACCCCCAGCCTCTCTCAACAGTGTTGCCCCCTGTCGACCATCGGGTTGGCTGTTTGGGGGGCCCACCAAGGAGAGGCGAGTCACCACCTGCCTAAAGTAGGATTCGATAATGTGAGATGTTGAATATAGGCAGGTGCCGGATCTCACTCCATAGGCCCAGCCAGCTAGTCCCCCCAGTTCACCCACATAGCCCAAAGTTTGGCAAATCACTTTTCATTACAATAGTCCCATTATATTCTGCGGGGTCTGTCTGTGTCTGTATTAACTATTGATGCAGTCAGAGAGAGGTCCCGCCGAATATAACCCATTACAAAGTAGATCAAAATTCTCGAAAGGGCCTCTACGTGTTGGACCCCCCATGTCCCCGCGCAAGCCTGACAAAGGTCCGGGGTTCAAATTGGACCCCGTGCTGACGAGAGACATAATAATAATAATAATGGTAATAATTATACGTCCCGCTGGGCACGAGTCTCTACCCTTTTTGGGGGGAGGCCTGGAGCTCTTACTCCACCACGCTGCTCCAATGCGGATTGGTGGAGGTGGGTGGGTTAGTGGCCAACCCGCTGTCGGATGTTTTCAAACCGCCCATAAGGCCTCCGACAAGGTTTAACGACTGCTATCCATCGATAGCAACCGGAATCGACGGCATAAGCACGGAAACGCGCATTTAATTTGCCACTTGCGGTCACCCATCACACTTGACCGCGCCCGTAGTGCTTAACCGAGTAGATCGCTTTTGATCTACACAAGCCGCGGAGCCATGCGCGCTTCGCTTCTGACTAAAGTAAATAGGTACAAAAACGTAGGATCGGTAGCAGCTTCCCGTGATAAAACTACCATTGCAATCGCCAATCTGCATGCCAAGCGAGGCGATTATGGTACTCGTATATTCTCCTCTACGTAACTTCACGCCTGTAATCCCCGAAGGGATAGGCAGAGGCAAATGCATACATTCAAGCATACATGCAAACACTCACGATTCGCCGGTTACGTTTTTGGTCCATGTAACAGGTGGCGAGCCTGTTGCCATCTCCGGGCACATTACAAAACTACGAGGTACTGAGAAACTTTCCAGAAAATGGGAAAATCCCAATAGAACCAGAGATAAAGGATTTTAAACCGTTAACTCTGATAGCCCCCGATCCGGGAATCGAACCCAGCACATCCAGCGTAGTAGTAGTGGCCAGCAGGCCACTACTACTACGCTGGATACGCTACTACTACTACGCTACTACGCAGGCCACTACTACTACGCTGGACACTAGAGGAGAATTTAACTGCCTCAGGTAGCAACCTGAGGCAGTTAAATTCTCCTCTAGTGTCGCATAACACTGTTGTACACATTTAAGTTACTTAATTTACTGCCTCAGTAGTCTTTTAATAGGAAGGCTCTTTTGCTACGCTGAGGTTCAATCTCCGGACCAGGGCGCTCCCAGCTAGCGCTAGTTAGCTCGGAGTTTCCGTTTTCCGAAACCGGTGAATCGAGGGTATTTGCGTGTATGCTTGTATTCATGCATTTACTTCTACCATCTATCCATTCGGGAATTACGGGGATGATGAACATCTAATATCCTGATGATACTGTCCGAGGGTGGCGACAAAAGTCTTAGGAATCAGCGTGCCTGTATGAAGAGAATGATGAATGTAGAAGAAGCACGGGCTTTGTGTTAGGACCGGGATATCTGGCGCTCCACACTCTATGCATACCCCGTCAGGGACTTGGCTTGAAGTTACATACATATGTAAATGTAAGTGTTATCCAAATAAATAACGTTTTACATAAGTTGTTATATTTTTTAATTTGACCTTTCCTCAAGCATCATTATTATTCTGTCTGGAATTAAAAATAATGAGGTCTTTCGTGATAATAAGGTAAAAAAACAAAAATATCTGAGGCCCTCGAAAATATTTAGACAAACGCTCGTTATGGCTTCGACTTAAGGCTTAAAGCAGCCAGAAACCACGTCTCGTATTCAAGTACACGGATTGTAGTCGTAAATATAAAACTCGCGAATATAAGTTGGATGTCTGTGATGCGGCCATTACTATTTGAACGTTGTAGTAAAATATTAACAACCTTATCTATACATCTCTACAAATAAATAAAATTGGAGTGTCTGTTTGTAAAACAAAAAAAAAACGCTTTTTACTAAATGCACGGTACATATACCAAAACATTTTTTTTTTTACAAATTTTGTCTGTCTGTTTGTTTGTTTCCGCTAATCTCGGGAACGGCTCTACCGATTTTGACGGGACTTTCACTGGCAGATAGCTAATGTAATAAGGAGTAACTTAGACTACTTTTATACTAGCTGCGCCCACGGCTTCGTCCGGGTAGATACTGAACACTCATAAATTCTCACGCGGACGAAATCATGGGCATACATAAATATATATATCTAAAGTGTGTAAATCACTCTTTTGTCTTTTTCTAGCTTACGTAATTTCACAATGCATGCAATACACAAACGCAAAGTACAATACAGCTAAATCTAATGTTCGCATTATGAGAAAGGAAGTAAGCTTACTTAAAAAAATATTGTCATACTTGTACTTATGTTAGGAAAGCAACAAAATAATTTTACATAATTTTTTTGAAAAAAAATTTTTTTTTATCCAAACACAATATTTCCATCTTTGCTACAAAACACTTTTTAAACAAATACACACAAATTTTTTATCCGGATCATGTTACGATACACTTTTGATGGTAGTATTTTTTATTTGTTCAGCACTATCGTGTTCCGGTTAGATGGTAATGTATGGCCCCGTAATAACTTCCAAAGAGACATAAGAACTTGGGTCTCAGCGTGGCAACGCATCTGCATTTCGACCACTCGTTTTTGTGTATATGTCTCTAGGATATAGTCATCATTCAACATCATCGTGAATTGTTACATGTTTACCATTTGCCATCTTCATGCAAAAAAAAGCTGGACATAGCCTAAAGCATCATTCAACCATACACAATCAAGATTACATCACAAATCTCAGGACAGTTTTAAAACCAAACCGTTTTGACCAGTGTGGACAAACTCTCAGAAAACCATTCGAAAACAAATGTTAGGGCATTTCCCACTCTCAGACGGTCCACCGGCCACTTTGTTCGCTTTTCAATATTATGTTTACTCGTCCCCGTGTTCTTGTTATTTGTGTCCGGTTGATGAATAGCGTACTTTTTTGCACTCAGAACCCTTGTTTTAATGGAAAGATAACAGTAATTGAAAGTGATGTGGTCTCTGTTATGTAAATGAAGGTTTTATTTCTTATTTTTAGAGACTTTTGAGAAGGTTTTCGTACGGAATCAATAGTTTATTAGCAACACGTTTTTTTTTTATGTTATCGAAGTGGCAAACAAGCATGCAGTTCACATTGATATAAAGTGACTGCAGCCTATACCCACACAAAGACCAAGGTCAAAATGCAGAAGCGTTGCCGCTCCTGAGGCCTAAGGTATTATGCCTCTGTGCCAGAAATTACAGGGCCGTACATTACCACCTGACCGGAACACGATAGTGCTGAACACTGGTAACGCGGTGGTGCCTACGCCTACGAGCTCCGTCACTGGAGCTCTACCACCAGTAAGTTTATATTCGCTTTGGTGTATTTCTTTAATGATCAAAGTTGTAGTAAAATGATGACGTCGGACGTCGGAACGTGACGATTACTCCTTCCATAAGTGGAACAATTCTCTTCAGTGCGGGCAATCGTTCGATGAGGACGGCCCAGGACCGTTTGTTGTGGTAATCTTTGGGGGAGGCCTGTGTCTAGCAGTGGGCGTTTTTTGACTGAAATTATGATAAATGATAATGATGAAGCTTTAGGTTTCGGTTTGATCTCTGATGCATATAGGGTGACACTGTATTTTAACATTGAAACCATTTTATATGTCAATCTTGGAGTTTGCAAATAGTGTCTCATTTCATAGACTAAGAAGGAGCGCTTCAATATTTTAACCCCCTTATTCATAAACGTATTTTAGCTAAAGTATTGCTGATCTCTCCTTTGTCCTTTTCTATCCTGCACATTTGACAATGCAACTGACAAAGACAAAGCATTCTATAGCTCAAACGTATCTAATGTACGTTTATGAATAAGGGGGTTATTGTAAAAATTGGCTATCTGTAATGTCGCTATTCGTCATTAGAAAACATGCGTCGCCCAATTATGTCTATATATTATTATCTTTTGTTCCGCGTTCTCACTTGCACGCTCGGCTCGTGGAACGTGACACTTTTTCATGTGCGCAGCAGGTGTTCAACGGTTTATAAGACGTTGTCACGTCAAAATGGATTGAATAATGTTGTATTTTTTGCTTCATAGATCATCACCTGGTATTTCAACATATTATTAGATATAATTTACAAAGCGTACCCTCAAGGACAGATTGAAACTTTTGAAATTATAATGTAGGACAGCATCACTCAGATTTCTGAGGATTCTCAAAGAATGCCCAAAGCTGTTCCAACGAAAATGGAAAAACTTTTTGATTGTCGTGGAATTTTTTTGTCACTTCATGATTTGAAGGTTTTATTTAGCGAGTTGTTTGCTGTTGTCGGAAGTTTATTCTGACGTTGTGTTTCGGGGGTCCGTGGATAAAGAGATCTGAATTGCTTCATAAATTGATATCACTTGTACAATCTGAAAACTATTTTTATTTTTTATTCAAGGTAAACAATATACCTACAGTAGCTATCAACAACTGGTGGTAGAGGTCCAGTGTCGTGTGGCCAATTTTGTGAGCGTAGGTACCACAACATTACCTAATCTGCTTACAGGCGGCTTAATTTTTTGCGACACGTCCGACATTTACCATTAGGTAGAAATTAGGTTTGCTGCATATTTGGATGAACGAAATGATTCTGCAGTGGGATCCTAGCCTAAATATATTCTAATCAATATACACAAAAGTTTATCGAAATAAAACTACAAAACTACATGAAAATCCGTACAGTAGTCTTTGAGTTTATCGCCAACAGACACACAGACGCAGCGTAGGGCTTTGTTTTGTAATATTAATATAGAAGGCTAATTGCATAAAGTGGTAAAAATATTATGCAGTCAAATCAACATCATTTAAATATACTTGAAATGTAAATCCATTTCCGCGGACCTTCAAAATTGCCATCGAAATTCCAAAAGCCATCCCAAAACCCATAACGGACCATTTCAATGTATAATGCACATTAATTATGGATCCAACTTCCTATTTAACACCGTCAATTCATCATACCCCCCTTGATATGCTAATTTATGGTAGGGAGATTTTTCGTCGGACGAAAATAAATTACCACCAAATGGGTCTTCAGCTAATTGCATTGGAGAATCAGTTGTGGTTGAAATTTTGCTGTTTTTTGTTATTTATTGGTAAGACGTCATTAAAGGATTCGGCTTCCCCTTGCTCAAAAAAATTTGGCACGAGATTAGTAGACGTAGTACCCAAATTATGCATTACGGTTCTAACTATAAGATGATATAAAATTTAAATGAAAGTAAATTAGACGTTTATGAATTTAATCAAATAGTAAACCTTCAGCATTTTTGTGTTTTCTTAAGATGGTAATAATATGTGGTTTCCTTATTTTAGGTAAGAAGGAGCCAGAGTGTTCTGACTTTTACTGGTGGTGGAGCTCTTGTGACGGAGTTCGCCGGCGTAAGCACCACCGCATTACCTCTGTCTGCCGCCAAATAACACTGTAACAGTAGTTCAGTACTATCGTGTTCCGGTTGGATGGTAATACCTAACTATCACAGAGACGTAACAACTTAGGTCTTAGGGGTGGCAACGCATCTGCATTTTGACCTCTGGTTTTTGTGTAGACGTCTATAGACGTCTACACAAAAACCACAGTCAATACGAGCCGCATGCTTGTTTGCCACCTACCTTACATAAAAAAAGTCAGAGGCACTACACAGTTGATGTTTTCCTAAAATCATGATAATTAAGAGTGAAGTGATGCGCGCATGGCCGAGGTGTAGATCGTAAGCGATCTACTTGGTTAAGCGATACGGGTGCGGTCTGGTGTGTGATGGGTGACTGCTAGTAACTAAAATGCGCGTTTCCGTGCATCATAGGGCACGATAAGCCGTCGATCGCGGTTGCTATCGATAGATAGCAGTCGTTAAACCTTGTCGGAGCCCTTATGGCCGGTTTGAAAACATCCGACAGCGGGTTGGCCACTAACCCGTACCTCCACCAACCCGCATTAGAGCAGCGTGCTGGAGTAAATTTCGGATGATTTGACACGGATATTATTATTAGATCTAAATGGAATATGAATTATCTTTCCTGTTTTGTTATGCATGGAATGTAGAAATTAAAATAAATGCCTCACTAGTATAGTGGTGGTAAGCCATTACTGCTATGCTGTGATTCTGGCTTTAGTCTGCGGGTTTTGTACATGTACCTCATGCATTTATCAACCATTTATTTCAGAGATTAATCATCATCATCATCATTTCAGCCAAAAGACGTACACGGCTGGACAAAGGCCTCCTCCCAAAGATTTCTTCAAGAATCGGTCCTGGGCCACCCTCATCCAGCAATTGCCCGCAACTTTCACCAGATCGTCGGCCTGCCCACACTTCGTCTTCCGGTTCGCGGTCGTCAGATCTACTGATCTGACGGCCGTTGCAGCAGTGTCCACGAACACATAGCTAGAAAGCTATGTGTTCTGCCCACTGCCACTTAAGTTTCGCTATTCGATGGGCTATGACCATTACTTTGGTTCTCATGCGGATTACCTCATTTCTGATTCGATCCCGTAGAGAACCTCCGAGCGTTGCTACGCTCGGAGGTTCTCTACGAGGTCGATTCTCTGCATTGCTCTCTGTGTGACCTTGAACCTTCTTATGAGGCACGTGCTTAGCGGTGATCCTTGTATGAATCTCACACTCACCGTGAGATTCAAACAATAGGATTCGCTCAAATAATCAGTAAAAGGGTAAAAACGCTCCAATCTGAAGTGGATTTGCTGCAAACAACCCAACACTTTAACGGGAACATAACAAAGGCATAGTTTCGAATTTCAGATTCCATTTGGAGGCAAACAATGTTAGCTAATAAAGTTCACAAAATCCGAATCGGGTCCGTCCGGATTCCGGACAGTGTTACCCGATGCCTTTGTAGCTAATTGCGATGCCTGATTGCTTTCACCACTGCTGGTTCCGTTGTTTTAGGATTATTTGCCGAAAACCATAGGAGGTTTACGCTTTCCTTGATTGGTATGTGCTTTTGGAATTGTCTATCTATTTTTAATCTGAAGAGATGCTGAAAAGTTGAAAAACATACAGGTAATGTTATACTACTGCATCATTTTGCTTTGTACGTTTTAAATTTCTTACTTATTTAGTTTAAGGGTACCCTAAAACTAAAAATAACAAAGTGCCAGTCGGACTTGCGTGCCATGGTTCCGAAATCTCTCAGTTGTACTGAGAGATTTCCTTTGCTGTAATCTAACCTAACTTCGTAACTTCACGCCTGCAATCCTCAAAGTAGTAGGCAGAGGTAAGTGCATTTATTCAACACCCACGATCATCCTGTTATGTTTTGGCCCACGCAACAGATGATGAGCTTATTGACATCTCCAGGCACATTACCAAACTCAGAGGTACTGGGAAACTGCTCCAAAATGGAAAAGCCCAATAGATCCCGAGATAAAAGATTTTACACCGTTTATCTCTGATAGCCCCTTACCCAGGATTCGAAGCCGGGACCCCAGCGTAGAAGTAAGGACTTGCTACCACTAGGCTATTGAGGTAGTCTAAATTATGTAATCTGTTGGTAAGTACCTATAAACATTTCGTAGTTCATTAATGTGATGTTGCCTCACTTGCCTAATATAATAATAACAATAATGAACGTATAATAGCAACCTATTATACGTCCCACTGCTGGGCACGAGTCGCTCCCCTTTTTTGGGGGGGAGGCCTGGAGCTTACTCCATCACGCATGTAGGAGCTCAAGGGCGTTGGCACCACCGCATTACCAAATCTATCTGCCGATAAATGGCAGTGAAACAGCACGTTATTGGGTAGTAAATAAGTGTTAAGTTGGAAGTGAGTGAATGAAAATGAAATTTAAATTAAAAACTTTGCTTATAGCATTATGCTTGAAGCTTGTGTTGTTTTGAGGGAGAGTATTTTGATTAACAAAGTATGTATGTATCTTCACGCCAGGTCCCTTAAGGGGTAGGCAGAGAGTGTAGAGCGCCAGATATCTCGGTCCTGACATACCTATCGTGCCTCGTCTGCCTTCATCATTCTCTTCATACAAGCACGCCGATTCCTAAGACTTTTGACCCCACCATCAATTAACTAGGTCTTAGGTCATAAACCAGCATTCTTCCAAAATACATTTCTGAACATCATTAACACCATTTGTTAAGACTTTTTAAATTAATACTTATTATAGTTTATTAAGAAGCGCGCATGGCCCGGCGGCTGGTGTAGATCATAAGTGATCTACTCGGTTAAGCACTACGGGCGCGGTCGGGTAGTGAGATGGGTGACCGCTAGTGGCAAATTAAATGCGCGTTTCTGTACTTTGGAGGGCACGTTAAGCCGTCGGTCCCGGTTGCTATCGATAGATAGCAGTCGTTAAACCTTGTCTGAGGTCTTATGGGCGGTTTGAAAGCATCCGACAGCGGGTTGGCCACTAACCCCAACACCTCCACCAATTCGCATTGGAGCAGCGTGGTGGAATTAAGCTCCAGGCCTCCCCTCCAAAAGGGGAGAGACTCGTGCCCAGCAGTGGGACGTATAATTGGTTGCCTTTATTATAATTTATTAAAATTTTTACTACAGACGGGACTCGTACTCGACTGCCACCTTTGAAACATAAAAAAAGTAAAGCGGTCTTCCGTTTGCAAAATAAGCCGAAGGAATAAACCGAATTTCCAGTTATTAGCAAGTTAACTAATGCAATCTCAAGATTCTTCTCCCCTTCAATCCTCAAATCAGGATCGGTACGGCCGTAAGGGTCCCTGAAGCGTTCTAAAGGTCCCTTACATGGGTCATCTTTAGGGACCTCTTGTAGTTAATAGCAAAGGGTTAAGGGTCGGGAGCGATCTTATCGAAATATTTAGAAATGTTGTGAACTACATTTAGATGTAGTTAAGTAAAAGGGAACGCAGTGGGACTTTGATGTTCATATGTTGGGGTTGCTAGATTTGGAGTAGACAGTATTCCGATAGTTGCTGTGCTAAATTTAGCCTACTTAACTAATTTTACTATTTATTTTTCGCAATAACAAATGCGAGTGAGCTTTAGATATGAAAGAAAAAAAAAAACGCAAATAAAAATTTGACTTCGGGCAGGAAATGAACCTGCGACCTCAGGATAACCAGTCCAGCCGCTTTACCACTAAACTACCAAAGTCCCACACGGATACGACAAATTTTGCTTTCCCTTTTTGATTTTTAACCGATTTTTTTTTCTTTGACATGAAAACGTAACCGGTGAATCGTGGGTGTTTGCATGTATGCTTGAATGCATGCATTTACCTCTGTCTACCTCTTCGGGGATTACAGGCGTGAAGTAACGTTTTTTTTCTTTTATTTCTACTTAACTAACTTTAATCTAACATTATGTTATTTTGGATGAAAGTGTCAATAGATCAAATTGTAATTTCAGTCTTTATTTATCTGCTTAATAATGAAATATATCAGTGCAGATGTCTTGTCTCGTTTTTTTTTTTTTTATCCTTAACCAAAACCATAACGCTCTCAAGCAGCGCTACTAGAGCTTTTAGTAAATATTACTCATTAAAAAATGTTATTATGAATCGCGCATGGCCCCGCGGCTGGTGTAGATCGTAAGCGATCTACTTAGTTAAGCGTGTGTGATGGGTGACCGCTAGTGGCAAATTAAAATCCGTGTTTCCGTGCTTCGAAGGGCACGTTAAGCCGTCGGCCCCGGTTGCTATCGATAGATAACACCCAGGTTTGAAAACATCCGACAGCAGGTAGGCCACTAACCCGTAACTCCACCAACCCGCATTGGAGCAGCGTGGTAGAGGAAGCTCTAGGTCTCCCCCAAAAAGGGGAGAGATTCGTGCCCAGTAGTGGGACGTATAATAGGTTGCCATTTTCAATATATTTTGTTGGATTTTTCGCAAAAACACATGCGAGTGAAATTAAAGAAAATACGGAAAAAAATTGAGAAGTGGAAAATCAACACCTGTATGTTGATTTCGATAACTCAATTGAGCGAGTGAATGGACTTGTGATTCGAGTCCCGTCTGCAGTTAAATTTTTAATAAATTATAAAAAAAAAAAAAAAAAACGTAACTTCACGCCTGTAATCCCCGAAGGGGTAGGCAGAGGTAAATGCATGCATTCAATCATACATGCAAACACCCACGACTCGCCGGTTACGTTTTAGGCCCATGTAACAGGTGGCGAACCTGTTGCCATCTTCGGGCACATTACCAAACTCCGGGGTACTGGGAAACTTCCAGAAAATGGAAAAATCCCAATAGAAGCAGAGATAAAGGATTTTAAACCGTTATCTCTGATAGTCCCCGACCCGGGAATCGAACTCAGGACCTCCAGCGTAATAGTAGTGGCCTGCTACCACTACGCTACTGAGGCAGTTATAATAAATTATAATAAGTATTAATAGGAGATAGAGTGAGCTCCAGGCCCCCCAAAAAGGGGGCGAGACTCGTACCCAGCAGTGGGACGTATAATGGTGTATTGAGACCATTATTATTATTAAGTATTCATATAAAACGTCTTAAAACAAATGGTGTTTATGTTATGATGTGCAGAAATTTATTTCGAAAGAATGCTGGTATATGACCTAAGACCTTGTTAATCTAAATACTCTCCCTCAAAACAGTACAAGCTTCAAGCATAATGCTATAAGCAAAGTTTTTAATTAAAATCTACATTTAATTCACTTCCAACTTAACACTTATTTACTACCCAATAACGTGCTGTCAGGCAAACAACATCAAGTGAAGTTGTAAAACGTGTAAGCCGACAATATTCTCAAGTTGAAACTATATTGCTAACAAGATATCAAATGTAATGCCCAACAGCCTTAATAAGTTTGCTGTTTCTGACTGTCACACCGAAATCATCTGAGTGGAAATAATCTTCAAACGTGTTGGTTAAAGAAGACCAATTATTCTAGAACTGAGGATAAAGATTTGGTTTACGGATGAGGTGCTATATTTTTTTTGTGTATTGTTCATTTTTTTATGTTGCGGAAATGGCAAACAAGTACGCAGTTCACGTTGATGTTAAGTGATGACTGCAGCCTATAGACACCCACAGAAAAACCAAGGTCAAAACTCAGATGCGTTACAACTCCTGAGTTCTAAGGTGTTCTCTATGCCGGAAATTACAGGGCCTTACATTACCACCTTACCGAACACAATAGTGCTGAACACGTAAGGCAAGTATATTAGGTTCGCGAGCTCCGCCACTGAAGCTCTAGCATCATTAAAAAAAATCATTAAATCGTTATAATTTCATTAAATTGGCGTTAATCTTGCCATTTAGTTTAAAATACGGGCATAATCAAATAAGAAATACAAGTAGTTCTCTGGTACATTGTCATATGAGTATAACTGACTAGCGGCCCGCCCCGGCTTCGCGCGGTGCAATGTTACCTACCCTCTCCTATTCGTCTTAGCGTGATGATTATACATAGATATAGCCTAAAGTCTTCCTCGATTTCTTTTATAGTTTAGGCAGCGTACGCAAAATAAGTAACTTTTCTGGTTGATTTTTTACACCATATGTCTGAAAAATCCAAATATCTTACGGAACCCTATTTTTTCCAAAATAAAATAAAGCCTATGTTACCCGTGGATAATGTAGCTTTCGAATAGTGACGATATCTTTTATAGTTTAGGCAGCGTACGCAAAATAAGTAACTTTTCTGGTTGATTTTTTACACCTTGTGTCGGAAAAACCAAAATATCTTACGGAACCCTATTTTTTCCAAAATAAAATATAGCCTATGTTACCCGTGGATAATGTAGCTTTCGAACAATGAAATAATTTTTAAAATCAGTCCAGTAGTTATTGAGCCTATTCAAAACAAACAAACAAAAAAATATTACCTCTTTATAATATTATTATAGAAGTATAGATGACGAATGGCATTAATAAGATAAGACGTTGGGACATGACGATCTCATCGTCTTCTAGTAGGTGAGAATTCATCCGCTAGTGCAGACAGGCAACCGAATAATGGCGGACGAACTGTTTCAATAGGGCGAGTGTAGCGGCTGCAGCGTCCCGCGATAACACTACCCACTAACCGCCACTGCGATCGCCAATCTGCCTGGCAAGCGTGGTGATATGGCATATTCACCCTTAATAACGCGCATCACTGTTATCGGTGTCTTTAGGGAAGGCCTTGTCCAGCAGTCCAGTCCAGACGTCTTGAACACGAGTAAAAAAACCACCCGGGGGACGGTACGCTTCTTCTTAACTCAGACTATTGTACTCGTAATAAATTTTAGTTCAGTTAATTTTAGTTTCAGTTTTTACTGGTGGTAGAGCTCCAGTGACGGAGCTCGCGGGCGTAGGCACCACCGCATTACCTAATATGCTTGCCGCTAAATGGTAATGTTCAGCACTATCGTGTGCCGGTCAGGTGGTGACGTACGGCCCTGTAATTTCCGGCTCAGAGGCATAACATCTTAGGCCTCAGGGGTGGTAACGCATCTGCGTTTTGACCTTGGTCTTTGTGTGGGTGTCTATAGGCTGCAGTCGTCACTTAACATCAATGTGAACTGCACGCTTGTTTGCTTCCAATACATTAAAAAAAACAGCCTAGCAAGAAGAATCGTACAATGTCCATACTTTAACTATTGTGGACCTACATGTCAATTTGCTCTGACGTATTATTATGTACCTATTCTAAAAATATACTACCAATATTACCGTCAAATAAAGTAAGTAAATAATAATTTTAAATTAGCCTAATTTTAAATTAAACTGCCTCGGTAGCCTAGTGGTAGCAGGCCACTACTACTACGCTGAGGTCCTGGGTTCGATTCCCGGGTAGGGGATTATCAGAGATAATGGTGAAAAAGCCTTTATCTCTGGTTCTATTGGGATTTTTCCATTTTCTGGAAATTTCCCAGTACCTCAAAGTTTGGTAATGTGCCCGGAGATGTCAACAGGCTCGCCACCTGTTACATGGGCCAAAACGTAACCGGCGAATCGTGGGTGTTTGCATGTATGCTTGAATGCATGCATTTACCTCTGCCTACCCCTTCGGGGATTACAGGCGTGAAGTTACGTTAAATTAGCAAAACTGAAGAGAAAAAAAAATCGTACACTTCGGTGTAATAGTGAGCCGCCGCGACAGTGTCCCTTTTCATTAGGCTAGTTCGGTTTACAGGGTGATATGAATAAAACATGTAAAGGGTTAGAAATTATTAACGAGATGTTTACTGTATGGGTCTGTTGGACCTGTAGACGCCCTGTTTAGTTAATGTTTACGCCTTGTTGTCACCGTTTTTCGAATGTTCTATGGAAGTTCATTTAAAGCTTGATGAGTAACAATAAAACGCACAACAAAACGCACAACAAAAGGCATAATTTTAAACAGGTTCCTAGCTTTTTTGACATGTGTTAGAGACTTAGTACGGAGTTCTTGAGTGTTTAACTGCCTCGGTAGCCTAGTGGTAGCAGGCCACTACTACTACGCTGAGGTGCTGGGTTCGATTCCCAGGTAGGGGGTTATCAGAGATAATGGTGTAAAGTCCTTTATCTCCAGTTCCATTGGGATTTTTCCATTTTCTGGAAATTTCCCAGTACCTCGAAGTTTGGTAATGTGTCCGGAGATGTCAACAGACTTGCCACCTGTTACATGGGCTAAAACGTTACGGGCGAATCGTGGGTGTTTGCATGTATGTTTGACTGTATGCTTGAATGCATACATTTACCTCTCTATAGAGCAACACCGGAGAGGAGTAGCCATATGCAGGCTTTCCCCTCTGTCAAAGTACAAGCCCAAATGGGCATATACCTGTATGTGTGGGCCTGTACCTAGATGTTTAAATGTGTGCGTGAAATTGTTTCGGTATTTTGTTAAAGTCAAGGTGTGAGTTTCGTAGTAATAGACGATTTTTGTAGTGTGCGTGTGTGTCGCACACATTTCCGCCCGCAAAAAATGACAGACTGTTTTGTATCGGTAATAAATGCTATGGCTACTCCCCTCCGGCCCGCCGCGGCCGGTGGCCCGTGTTGCTCTATATGCCTACCCGTTCTGGGATTACAGGCGTGAAGTTACGTTACGTTTTTCATGAGTGTTGACACCACCGCATTCCCTGAACTACATTTCTACCAAATGGAAGTGTCCTGCACTATTTTATTCTGGTGATGTATGGCCCCGTAAGAACTAACACAGAGGGCAGCCTTTGTTACTGAATATTACCGTTTAGCGGTAAGTAGATTCAATAATGCTTCAGTGTCTACTCTCTCGAGCTCCGTCACTGAAGCCAATCGAAATGTATAAGCATTATACCTAATTTTTAACACCTGTAATCTAACCATCATGCTCGCCACCTGTTACATGGGCCAAAACGTAACCGGCGATTCTTGGGTGTTTGCATGTACGCTTGAATGCTTGCATTTCGCTCTGCCTACCCCTTCGGGGATCACATGCGTGATGTTACGTTTTTTTTACGTAATCTAACCTGATTATTCTAGAGAAATTTGGCAGTGATAGTCAAGCAGACTATTTGTCTGCCTGTAAGGTTTCGTTCTTTTTTCTATTTAAGCTACGGAACCCTACAAACTTATTTGGCAACTCAAAGAACTTCGTTTTAGCGCACTATATACATTTATTATCTACTCGTATATTTATCGGTGAATTCAGTTTATTCATTTGATTCATCTAATTAGGCTCCTGGAGAGCACATTTACATCGTCATTTTTTTAAAACAACCTAGCGTGAATAACGACTAATAATAATCAAAATCACATTAAAAAAAAACACAAAATCAAATTTTACTGGTGGTAGAGCTCCAGTGACGGAGCTCGCGGGCGTAGGCACCACCGCATTACCTAATTTACTTGCCGCTAAATGGTAGTGTTCAGCACTATCGTGTTCCGGTCAGGTGGTAATGTACGGCTCTGTAATTTCCGGCACAGAGGCATAACACCTTAGGCCTCAGGGGTGGTAACGCATCTGCATTTTGGCCTTGGTCTTCATGTGGGTGTCTATAGGCTGCAGTCATCACTTAACATCAATGTAAACTGCATGCTTGTTTGCCACTTCCATTACATAAAAAAAAAGAAAAAAAAAAAACTTAATCAATGAAAAAGAAACGAATCAATTATATATAACTAGCTGACCCGGAAAACTTCGTATTGCCTCAGAATAAAATGATGTGTCAAAGGTTTGATAGATACGGACTATTTGTATGGGAAAATGAAATTATGTTTTTTTACTATTCGTCTTCAATTTCTTACCTATCCCATATTTTCTTATCTTTTAAACATTGGCCTTCCAAAAGTCATTCAAAACCAAAATTAGCCAAATCGGTCCAGCCGTTAGCCGTAGCGAGACTAACGAACAGCAATTAATTTTTATGTATATAAGATATGCGAAGAATCAATTATTTACAAATTTTTCCATTGCCCCATTTTAAAAGAAACGAAGAAAATAATGACTTTGGTCGTCATAAAAAAGGTAAAACCATAATATTCAAATAATATTATTCAACATTAATTTAAAAAATCGAAAGGATGGCAGACGAGTTGCATTCCGAAAATTCTTGCAACTTGTAACTCCATAATATTGTTTAAAACTCGCCCTAAGCAAAATGAAACCTTCCGAAAATTTGTGCAAAGCTATTGAAGAATTTAAAATTTTCATCACAATATTTCATTGGATTAAAAGCTTTCAAAACATCCAAGTCAGGAAAATTAAATTGCAAACTTTTGGACCACTCTACCTTTTATACGTAACACGTCATTTGAGGGTACAAAACAATCCATTATCAAGTTCCTTCTCGAACCGTTCCTAATTTAACCTCAATTTATTACTCTTGGATATCATACGTTGTTTTACTTCGGTACCTCGTATTTGGTATACTGGCAATTCTTAGTAGAATATCCATGTTATTTCCTCACCTGTGGTCCACCCCAAGAAGGTTGCCAATGTACGTAAAGTCACTAATTTGTTAGACAAGTCAAAACAAGCGAGGGAATTTAATTTTCTTAATCGGCTAAATTTGTTGGACGCTTTGAGCAGTCAGTTAAATCCTTTTGGACGGTGTTATGAATTATTTCGCTTACGAAATTATCTTGATGCGCTTTGGTTCAATTTACTTTTGTTATTATAATCGCGTTTCTTAAGATTGCCTCGCCAGATTAATTGGGAAGTTCAAAAAAAAAATCTTATAAAGAATCGCTCTCGGAGGATCTCGATAAAAAAAATCTTAATTTTGAACAATACAATTTTAACTTCTTTGGTAGTTTACCTCTAGTTCGGTCTCTCATTTACGCTCAACTTAACTTTATAAAATTTGGAAAAAATCTACGAGTAATTTGATCGATACAATTTTATTATACAATTTTTTTTACATATAGGTTGGAGAAAAAGTTTCTTCGCATTTTTTAAGATAATTCAATTTTTTTTTAAATATATTTAATTTAAATTTAACTAAAGTATGTATATACCATTTTGTTCGAATACCTTTTGCAATTTTGTAGGTAGGGACATGATCCCATTGCTATAAAAATTTTGGGACTTCTCATCAAAATACCGCGCGCGACAAGTGGATTTGGCAGTCCTCTCGTGATGTTAACCTAACATTGCATAAAGAATTCTGAAGAGATCGAAACAGGTAGAAATCTGAAGATGCAAGGTCAGGACTATACGGCGGATGCATTAACACCTCCCAGCCAAACTATCTTAATTTTTGCTGAGTGGCTATAGATGTGTGAGGTCTAGCGTTATCATGATGAAACACCACACCCCTTCTGTTGATCAATTCCGGCCGCTTTCTCTCAACTTCTTGCTTTAATCTCATCAGTTGTTCGCAGTAGAGTTCAGAATCGATAGTCCTGTCTGGTGGTAATAGCTCATAATGAATAATGCCCTTCCAATCCCATGCATGCATTCAAGCATGTATGCTTGAATGCATGCATGGGATTGGAAGGGCAAACACCCACGACTCGCCGGTTACGTTTTGGCCAATGTAACAGGTGGCGAGACATGTTGCCAGCTCCGGGCACATTACCAAACTCCGAGGTATTGGGAAACTTCCAGAAAATGGAAAAATCCCAATAGAACCAGAGATAAAGGATTTTTAACCGTTATCTCTGATAGTCCCTGGCCCGGGAATCGAACCCAGGGCCTAATATACTTGCCGCTAAATGGTAGTGTTCAGCACTATCGTGTTCCGGTCAGGTGGTAATGTACGGTCTTGTAATTGCCGGCACAGAGGCATAACATCTTAAGCCTCAGGAGTGGCAACGCATCTGCATTTTGACCTCTGGTCATTGTGTAAGTGTCTATAGGCTGCAATCATCACTTAACATCAATGTGAACTGCATGCTTGTTTGCCACTTTTATTACATAGAAAATGGTATATTAACAACTTTCAAAGATCCATAACTGGCTTAGAATTTGAAACGACACATATAGTTTAACATACAATTCGTGCGCTCAAGGGGTCGATGTAAAAAATAACAGAAAAACACCAAGAAACATTTACGCCATCTGCGCTGTGATTTATATGCACCCGAGATATACGTTGCTCCGGACGATAAATCAAAAGAGTCGCGAACTTGTAAGTCATCGTAAATAAAATCTTTGTATCATTGTACTTACTGTTAGGTAGGAAATTGTGTCAGATTGTACGAGTATATTGATAGTGCCTTTTTAAGTTTTACTCAACCTGAAATTTTGGCTTTTGAAAACATTAAAGATGAACTACAATACTGCGGTAAGTTATTTAACATTCGCTAACACGTAAATAGGTAACACATCGGTTAATCATCGTCATCACCATTTCAGCCGAAAGACCACTGCAGTGTTGTGCGTCATTAGGGTAGATGCCATAATCGATCGTTATGTTATGTAATCGATATGGTCGAGGGTACTACACTCGAAGTTGTTGACGATTATGTATACCTGGGACAAACGGTCCAGTTAGGTCGGTCCAAAAAGAGAGGGGGAAAGGAAAGAGGTCAGTCGCCGAATCCAACACGGTTGGGCAGCGTTCGAGAAGCTCCGATACATCTTATGGTCCGACTTACTGCAATGTCTCACGAAAAAGGTTTTTGACTATTGTGTGTTGCCAGTGATGACATATGGGCCAGAAACGTGGTCGCCCACTACGGGCCTTATAAGAAAACTCAAGGTCACTCAGAGAGCAATGGAGAGGGCTATGCTCGGAGTTTTTTTGCGAGATCGAATCAGATATGAGGTGATCCGCATGAGAACCAAAGTTACCGACATAGCTCACCAAATAGCGAGTCTCAAGTGGTAGTGGGCAGGGCACATAGCTCGAAGAACTGACCGATGGGGCGGAGCAGTTCTAAAGTGACGACCACGTACCGGAAAACGAAGCGTAGGCAGGCTTCCCACAAGATAGACCGACGACCTGGTGAAGGTCGCGGGCAATCGCTGGATGAGGGACCGTTCGTTGTGGCAATCTTTGAGGAAGGCCTTTGTTCAGTAGTGGACGTCTTTTGGCTGAAATTATGATGCCATAATCGCCATGTTTGGCATGCGAAGTTGGCGATTGCATATGTGGTAGTTTCTTCGCGAGACGCTGCGGCCCCTGCCATATTATTTTTATTTACTACCACCACATTGGAATGGTTTGACCGCCATTCCATCGGTTGACTGATTTTCTTACGCCATTAGGTAGTGGGATCATCACGTGGGGTGTTAGGAATAGGGACTCTAACGCTGTCTAATAAAACAACAACTTCATAATAAATATGTCTACGTCAAACTGGAGGCCCAAGAAGCCTGTAAGAGAGGTATTACGGTGTTTCAATAAATAAACGATAAAATATGATTTCTCTTCAACAAAAAGACATTTTTTTTTCAGCATAGTTTTTTTTTTTTTATTTAAAGGCCCATTTTATTCACACATGAACAATTTAACAAGTAACGTGGCTTGTGTCTCATGTAAAGGACTTTTCACATTACCAACTGAACTACATTCTAGAAATTACTTGTTACCGAGTTAACGTATTTTCCCACCAATTACATATTTTCTTGCTGAATACTTCGAGTCAGTGTTAGTTGCCTGCAATTCTAAGTAATGTAAAATTAAACATGAGGTACGAATGCATGGAATAGGGTTGTCAGAAGTAGACACCCAGTAAGCGCAGTACGTCGATATATCGTATTGGACTTATGTTTTGGTGCAAGTGAAAGGCGATAGTGTTGACAAAAGTGATTGCATTATTAGCATCAATGCCTCGTTTACAATTTTATTTATTCAATATGAAGTTAAAGATGTGTAAGTGTTAAGTGATTAGTAAAATCAATGGCTGTTAAGTGTTGACAAATGCACTGTTGTCGTAAATTTCAACAAAATTAATATAAATGTTCTGTCGTATTTTTATGTATGTATGTATGTATCTTCACGCCAGGTCCCTAACGGGGTAGGCAGAGAGTGTAGAGCGCCAGATATCCCGGTTCTGACAAACCTCTCGTGCCTCGTCTACCTTCATCATTCTCTTCATACATGCACGCCGATTCCTAAGACTTTTGACCCCACCATCAGACAGAACTCGACCTATTTGGTCATGGTAGGTCAGTCTTGGTCTTCCTGGGCCTCTGCAACCATCCACATTCCCATTGTATATCTGTTTAGTCATTCGCTCATTCGACATTCTTTCTATATGCCCGAACCATCGGAGCATGCCTTTTTTCATTTTTACACCGATACTATCATTCACGTCGTATTTTTCACACAGGATATTATTATTTATTTTATTATTGTTATTTATTTTTGGGTTCTAAACTAAAACTTCAAATTGTTTATAAAGTTGTTTGTAAATGTCACGCCGGGAAATGGCCATTGCCATCTAACCAGCTACCATCACCGATAGCGCTGAAAAGTAGTACCATTTGAAGACAGACAAATTAACATTAAAAAAAAATACTGAATGATTATTGATTTAAGAGCCTCTTTAGAGATTTTTAAATCAATAAAGCATATTACTCAATAAATGAATTCATAGATGACCTGTAAATATATATATATATATATAATTCAATTGTTGTTCGTTGGTCTCTCGTTAAAGCTCGAGAACGGCTTTGCCGATTTGGCTAATTTTGGTATTGAATGATTTTTGAAAGTCCAGGGAAGGTTTAAAAGGTAAGAAAATATGAAGGAATTGCAATTTTATTTTCCCATACAAATAGTCCGTATCTAGCAAACCTTTGACACATTATTTCATTGTGAGGCAATACGAAGTTTGCCGGGTCAGCTAGTTATTAAAACATTGAAATAATTACTAAGCAATTATACTATTAACCAGTAAATCTAAGATAAGTTAACTAAGAAAATCAGAGATAAAATCGTCAATATTAACCGAAAATAGTTTATAATGAGGTAGCTTGATTTTTTTTGCTCAAATCATACCAATATGTAATTTAACATATCGTCTTTGCTTACGTATTTTTAATTTCATAAGATATATTTTTTACTTACACCAAAGTCCAAAGACGTACACTTACGGTCTGATTGGTACAGGATTTAGGCTCCGGCTAGTCGGGGATAAGTCTCGCTAGGTGCCTTCGCAATAAGCCTAGCTATTGTATAGATGTTTTAAGGAAACTCTATCTTTAAACTGTACGATATGGATTGAATGTAGGTACACATTTATGTAATCATAATTGTCAGTGACGACCCGGTTAGTCCAGCGGTGTGAGATGACCGTTCGATTCGAGGGGTCGTGGGTTCGATCGTGCGGGACAAATATTTGTATGGCCTACAGATATTTGTTTCGGGTCTGGGTGTTTGTGTATGTGTTGTATGTGTACAACGGCACCCACGACACAGGTTTATACCTACTGTTGGGCTGCAAGTGTAAGCGTATTAAAAAAAACGTATATATACATTGGCATCCTGACATGATGACGGTCATGAACAACAAGTAGTAGTAGTGGTAGTCTAACTAGAGCAAGACAGAAAAGGGATTCAATCGCGATCCAGTGACAATTTCGACTAGGTATAAAGGCTTTACACGACACGGTATTCAGCGTCCGGCAGAAAGGGTAGGCGTAACCTGGCGCCGGGATGCCGCTTATTACACTATCCGGTGTAGGACCCTAACTCCCTAAATGTTATTATACTACCCGGACCCTTGCTGTCGTACCCTGAATACCGTGCCGTGTAATAAGTTCTTAAGACCTAGTTGATGCATCATTTAATATCTCTGGTTTAACGTAACCGATTTTAGGCTACAGTAATAACACAATGCAAATATGAACAGTGTGGACACTACGTACAAAACCTTGAAACGTCACACTCACACAAACATGCGCATCGACGAGGCCTCTAAGCGGTTCTCGCTGCTGCAGTACTGAGTCACTCGCTACATCGAGCGTCGATGCGCATGTTTGTGTAAGTGTGCCATTTCGAACGTTTTGTATGTAGTTTCCATACTGTTTATATTTGTACTGTGGTATTAATTACCATCAATGTACGATGTATGCTTGTTTGCCACTTCATGGCAATAAAGTACAGAATATAATTTCAGAAGAAACATTGGGGTCATGTTGTGTTACAAAATATTGTGACAAATTGGTTTTCTCGACGTTTCACTAACAATACCTCAACTCGGTGATAGTTTTCAAGTAATGTAGGTCTGGAATGCTTTAGTGCTTAAAATTACTCAACTTGTAGTACAAGTACACATGTTTTGGCTAGTTAACAATGTAGATACAGATTGTCAAAGTCCTTGTTACTAAGCTACCGAAGTGCCACACCAATGCGTCAAATTTTGCTTTCCCTTTTTGATTTTTAACCGATTTAGGGTCGGTGAGCGACATCCATTGATAACTAATTATTAGCTATACAACCATGGATAACCAATGGATGTCGCTCACCGACCCTAAATCGGTTAAAAATCAAAAATGGAAAGCAAAATTTGACGCATCGTTGTGGGACTTCGGTAGCTGTGGTACTGGTGTGTGTACTGGTGGTTTACTGGTGGTAGAGCTCCATGACGGAGCTCGCGGGCGTAGGCACCACCGCATTACCTAATATACTTGCCGCTAAATGGTAGTGTTCAACACCATCGTGTTCCGGTCAGGTGGTAATGTACGGCCCTGTAATTTCCGACACAGAGGCATAAGACCTTAGGCCTCAGGAGTGGTAACGCATCTGCATTTTGACCTTGGTCTTTGTGTGGGTGTCTATAGGCTGCAGTCATCACTTAACATCAATGTGAACTGCATGCTTGTTTACCACTTCAATTACATAAAAAAAAAAAAAAAAAAAGCTTAGTGGTAAAGCGACTGGACTGGTTATCCTGAGGTCGCACCGAAGTCAAATTTATCTTTCCGTTTTTTATTTAATTTCTAAAGTTCACTCGCATGTGTTATTGCGAAAAATAAATATTACAATTATTAAGGGAACAGCGACATCTTAACGATATTGTATAAACTGCTAAGTCTATCATATCGGTTGTATAGCTATTAATGAAATATCAATGGATGTCGTTCACTGACCCTAAATCTGTTAAAAATCAAAAACAGAAAACAAAATTTGACGCATCGGTGTGCGACTTCGGTAGCTTAGTGGTAAAGCAGCTGGACTGGTTATCCTGAGGTCGCAGGTTCGATACATGCCCGAAGTAAAATTTTTCTTTCCGTTTTTTCTTTAATTTTTAAAGTTCACTCGCATGTGTTTTTGCGAAAAATATTACAAATTCCTTGTTATCAAAGCACCTCAGTTGTTTAACTGATGCGGCTTCTGAAACTAGCTATGTTATAGGGTTTCGTACCCAAAGAGTAACAGCGGGTACCTATTACTGAGATTCCGATCTTTGCCTCCGAACTTCATACTTCTGAGAAAATTGATGAAATGATCGTTCCGTTGATAACTGAAGCTAAAATAAAAAGAGTCTGAATTACTGCCTTTTGAAATTATTTCAGGGTTTTTGCAGGGTCGTATGGCCCCGTGCGCATAGCTTTGCGGTGTAGATTGCAAGCGATCTACTCGGTTAAGCGCAACGGGCGCAGTCGGGTGTGTGATGGGTGACTATTAGTGGCAAATTAAAATGAACGTTTCCGTGCTTCGGAAGGCACGTTAAGCCGTCGATGCCGGTGAGGCTTTATGGACGGTTTGAAAACATCCGACAGCTGGTTGACCACTAACCCTTATCTCCACCAACCCGCATTGTGGAGCAGCGTGGTGGATTAAGCTCCAGGCCTCACTCCAAGACGGGGAGAGACTCGTGTCCATCAGTGGGACGTATCAAGGGTTGCCATTATTATTTATTTCCGTCTGTAAGTCAAGGACAAGAGTAAGAATGTATCGACAAAAATATCCCCCACAGAACTACATTTTTTCCCATTTTCTACTCCGTCTTAACAAACAATACGCATCATGACATCTGAGTTCAAGCAAGCCACAATAATCCCATATACTCATAATGTTGGGCGGACCTCTATATTTTGCTGCTTATCCCTTCATAAGCCAGAGGGCAGTAATAAAGTAATCATTTTATGATATCGCACTTGCGCTGATCCTATTTATAAGAATCTGGGATCTCGGTGTAATGACTGTTGTTATTTCTTGAAAAGCGAATTCATGTTGTTTCTGTTTCTATTTTATTGAATTTTTGCAATAATACATGCGAGCCAAATGATATCTATATTATATATAAAACAAAGTCGGGTTTGTTACAACACTTATAACTCGACATCTGCTGGACCAATTTTCATGGTTTTTGATTTGTTGGATTTGTCTCCGCCCCGAATAACATACATCTTAAAAATTAACGAATATTTGAAAAACCTAAATGTTCTTTAGTTTCGGAGCTGTCACTTTAGTAAGGTCCCATATACACTCAATCTCAAATTGATGAATAGTTCAATAGAAAGGGTTGATGAGGCTCGAAATTTGGGACTCAATATGGATAGCAGTCTTAGGTTTGAGAAACACATAGCGGACTCAGTTCGTAATTGTTTCTATCGACTGAAATTATTATACAAAATAAGGCCGTATTTAACAGAAGAATTGCGCATACAATTGGTGGAATCCTTAGTACTATCAAGGCTTAATTACGCTGATACGGTGTACGGACCCCGTTTGTTAGGTCGAACCGAACGCCTCATACAACGCGTTCAAAATGCTTGCGCTCGTTATTGTTTCGCAATACCGAGTAGATGTCACGTGACCCCATATCTTAACAACCACTCAATGCTGAAAATGAAAACTAGACGTAAGATTCACTTAGCCTGTCTTCTATTTGGTATAATAAAATTTAAAGAACCCTATTACCTGTATGATAAACTTAGTTGGGTAAACAGCACACGTGAAATTTCAAGAAGACAATGTTCGCAACAATTGTCCATACAACCTCACAAGACGGCCTCTTTCAGAGGTAGTTTCCGTTACGCTGCATCAAAAATATGGAATAACCTCCCACCTCCTTTAAGACACATGGGCAGCTCTCTAATCTCATTTAAAAAACGATTAAAACAATATTTAATAGAAGAGCAGCGGAAATTGCCTTCTTTAATGACAAATAATAATATTTCACTAATTTAAGAAAAAAAAAAAAAAAAAAGGCTTTGAAATACGCATAGATAGGTAGGCGATCGATCGTGGCGTGACAGGCAATATATAAATAGTGTGAACAATAATGTATAATAATATTATCGAGATAGAATGTAATGTAATGATAATAAGTTGTTTTTTGTATTTTACGTTTTAATTTTGTTAATGTTGTAGGTATTTCAAGGTGTTGCCTAATCCGTCTGCTTATTTATTTATTTAATAGTTTTATCCTCTTATTATCATTAGACACACCACATATTTGTTTATATATTTATTGGACCTTTGACATCCGTGACCATGCATCCAACGGTTCCAGTCGAAAACCAGCGTCAGGTACTTATACCTTATAGGTACCTGACATCATGCTGAACTGGATACCTTTTTGGCGCAGCCGTGCGACACATATGCCTTATTATTATTATAAATTTAATATAGGTGGTTAATTTAGATATAATTGTTATTTTAGTTCATTATTTAAGTACTTACTTTGTATCTATTTTTTATCTTATCTTTTTTTAAATTTAATTTTGTTGTGTGTATACATATGTGTCCTGGCTAAGCGCTAAATAAAATTTTCATTTTCATTTTTTCATTCATTTTCATTTTCATTTTCAATTTTTTTAGTCAAAATCTGTAAGTAAAGATTGACATTTATGCATGCGTTCATAAACTATTTTTAAAATATTATTGCATCGCTATTACGCATATTGCCAGTGTCAAATAAAACGATATCTCATATTCGTAATAAGCAGCGTAAAAGTCAGTCACAGTCAGAAATTCGAGTAAAGCGATGGCTACTTTACCAGAACATTTACGAATTTAATGAAGTTTTGGAGGCAACACGAAAATACGTGTTTTCGCACTATTATTCTATTTCACTATACACGGGCACTGTAATATGCCTATATCAAACAAAATGCCACCAACTCTATTTAATATAACTCAAAAATACACCAAGAAAATGAAATAAAATAAGAGCAAAACAACCAACAACACCACCAATGTCACGAACGCCACTAATGCCTCCATCGCGACTAAAAACCATCACCACCACCACCAACGCCATCAGCACCGCCACCAGAGTCACCAACAATACCTACGCCAACAAACGACACCAATAACACCAAAGCCACTAACGCAACTAACGCCACCAACGCCACCACCACCACCACCACCACCACTACCAACACCACCACCCCTACCACCACTATCAACACCACCAATGCCACCAACACCCACTAACTCCACCAAATACCTAAAAATTCTGTGAAAATTTGAGGTGTCTACTTGCTACCATTATTATTATCGAGCAAAAAATACATGAAAAAAAATACACGTTTATTGTATGCCCCCTTGAACCTCTTAATATTTTCATTTTCTTATTTTTTGTACTTAATTTTGTCGATATAGCAGTTTCAGAAATACATAATTTGTGAAAATTGTAGCTTTCTAGCTACCTATCACTGTATATGAGATACAGCCTGGTGACAGACAGACAGCGGAGGATTAGTAATAGGATCCGTTTTTACCTTTTAGTTACGGAAGCCTAAAAAAGATAGAAGATAGAGAATAATTTCAAATGAGCATTTATTGAAATGATAAGTATTCATTACACATTTTCTAACGCACGCGTAATACTTTTCAATCTTTTAAAAAAAAAACAATATAAGTTCTGGCGGGAACCTTGAAAGAGGCGTGTGGTGCTCTTATTTTATTTCATTTTCTTGGTGTATTTTTGAGTTATATTAAATGGGGTTGGTGGCATTTTGTTTGATATAGGCATATTACAGTGCCCGTGTATAGTGAAATAGAATAATAGTGCGAAAACACGTCTTTTCGTGTTGCCTCCAAAACTTCATTAAATTCGTAAATGTTCTGGTAAAATAGCCATCGCTTTACTCGAATTTCTGACTGTGACTGACTTTTACGCTGCTTATTACGAATATGAGATATCGTTTTACTTGACACTGGCAATATGCGTAATAGCGATGCAATAATATTTGAAAAAATAGTTTATGAACGCATGCATAAATGTCAATCATTACTTACAGATTTTGACTAAAAAATTTGACAGCTCCGAAACTAAAGAACTTTTAGGTTTTTCAAATATTCGTCAATTTTTCTAATTTAAAGATGTATTCTGTTATTCGGGGTGGAGACAAATCCAACAAATCAAAAACCATGAAAATTGGTCCAGCAGATCTCGAGTTATAAGTGTTGTAACAAACCCGACTTTGTTTTATATATATAGATTACTCCTATTTTGAATTAATGCAGAAAATATATGAACCTCGAAGTATATATGATTTTGTGATAGCTGTAGGTAGAACAATACAAATTCTTGTTTTATCTTCATTTCTTCTGTTGATTTTTATTTTCAAAATCAATCTTATCTTTGGTTAATCAAAATTTAGAATTATTTTTACGACACCCTATTTCTTCCATGATTAAAACCTCACGCATGTATTACGCCATTTAAACAAGCAGATACAGTTTTACGTTTTCAAATCCTACATGAGACCAATTGGCAACTCCTTTTAATCAAATGCATTTTTAAGTTCCTAAGAGCGTAGGAAAGAGTGGAATCGGGTTGTCCGTGCTCATCCCTTGTCTGGTGTGTATTCATCCAGCCCAAATCAGATATTTGTTTTATATTATTTCGCATTAACACATGCTTGTGAAAAATATTTTATTTAAAGAAAAATGGAAAGAAAAGGACTTCAGTAGCTCAATTGGAAGCGTGGTTGGACTAGATTCCCAGTAGGCCGCGAGTTCGAGTCTCGAGTGAAGTCAATTTTTTCTTTTCATTTTTCTTTAAATAAAATACAAATCAGATTTTTCTATAAATAATAAATTGAGGCTGAAATTGCTATACTAATATAAGGGGCACTACATGCTGCAGTGCCCCTTTAAAATATTTCTACATACACCCAAGGAAGCTCCGTTGGTGATTACTAATAGGAACAAACTTCAAACCTTTTGTCCCAATATTCTTAAGATCTAAGGATTAGGAGAGGTTTTAAGACTTTTTTTTATGTAATGGAAGTGGTTAACAAGCATACAGATCACATTGATGTTAAGTGATGACTGCAACCTATAGACACCTACACAAAGACCGAGGTCAAAATGCAGATGCGTTACCACTCCTGAGGCCTAATGTGTTATGCCTCTGTGCCGGCAATTACAGGGCCGTAAAACTTTTGACTCTTGTAATTGTTGACACTGTTTTGTGTGTTGTCTCTTCTTCATGTCCAGAAACTCATACAGGATCTCGTGATATTAAGCTTGAATAGAATGCAATACAGAAACTAAAGGACTATGAGCTTAACGGACATATTAATTTCGGTAAATCCACAACCGATACAACTTCATTTCCAGGTGTGCTAAAACAAAGACCAAAAGCAAACAACCAGTCCAAAGACCAGTAGGTATCGCACAAATTGGGTCATCTGTCCAAATATGGAACATTACTTTGTTTCAACATTTCAATCCCACCCGGGGGACTCATTGGCGAAAGACAACGCCTCAGGTGGCCCATAACTGAATCATAGAGCGCTTCCGTGACCGTTCCTGTATGAATATTCTATGCGGACCGTCCAGCCTGCGTTGTTTATTTGAACACTAGACTAGGCTTTAAACGTTTATCTAGCATTCTAGGTTAGGTTGCCTCTTTGGATGCTGAAAGAAACACTTAACTTCTGGCAATGTTTTTATATTATTAAGCCTACCTTTACTTATAAACAAACACATGAACGTCCAAGTGCATTCGAGATAAAAAAAAATATCTGAATTCAATTGTAATTATGTTTTACTGGTGGTAGAGCTCCAGTGACGGAGGTCGCGGGCATAGGTATAACCGCATTACCTAATATACTTGCCGCTAAACGGCAGTGTTCAGCACTATCGTGTTCCAGTCAGGTGGTAATGTACGGCCCTGTAATTTCCGGCACAGAGGCATAACATCTTAGGCCTCAGAAGTGGCAACAGAAAAGAACAACAACAAGGCAACAAAGGCAAACTATTTCCATACATAGTAGTAATCCACGTCGATTTCCTTCGATGGCATTACCCCCAGAAGTCTGGGCATCCCCGCGTTGCATGGCACCCCGGGTCGGGGGGTTAGTGCCATTGGAATTTTTCAATTTTTATGAAATTTCCCAATACCGCCATCGAAGTTTGGTAATATGCGCAGAAATAAAATGTTTTACTACCTTCCTAAGTTGAAGTGAAATAAAATATCTAACACGACAAACTTAACGAGCAGTATCAAAACTTCGTTATATTGGAATCGTGGATTCGAAGCCGGCGTTTGACTGTACATGAATTTTAAATGGTCCAGCCCCAGGCGCTTGATTTGCTCACATTAATTTGTACCTGTATGTGAATAATTGATTGATAAGGGTTCAGCCTGAGTCAAGCGGAAAATTTCACGTGATTTATGCTGGTACTGTGATTGGAGATGTAATGGACTATTGGAATTTGGTTAGAAGAGTATCTACTGAATAGTCATCAACTAATTAAATACCTTGGTAGATTCAATTATCTGAAAATGGATAAGGAAAGATTCCGCATAGTTTAACGCAGAGGTTCCCAAACTATTTTTCTTGTAGACCCCTTTCAAATTTTTTTTTTTGGTGGACCCCTTTACTAACATTTTTATCACTTTCCCAGATATCCCATTTTTATTTACGCATTAAAGTAGACCCCATCGAGTCTCCCATGGACCCCAGGGGGTCTATATGGACCACTTTGGGAATCACTGGTTTAACGGATAGGTATCTTTATAGGTATAAAAAAATACGCTTACACTCACAGCTCCATATTAGGTATTGATTTTTTTATGTATTGGAAGTGGCAAGCAAGCATGCAGTTCACATTGATGTTAAGTGATGACT
The DNA here is from genome assembly GCA_036365455.1 of Macrosoma leucophasiata. Classification (NCBI taxonomy): domain Eukaryota; kingdom Metazoa; phylum Arthropoda; class Insecta; order Lepidoptera; family Hedylidae; genus Macrosoma; species Macrosoma leucophasiata. Next base: position 3,537,259 of record JAWQUS010000002.1, on the reverse strand, counting down.
GCAGCCTGTAGACACCCACATAAAGACCAAGGTCAAAATGCAGATGCGTTACCACTCCTGAAGCCTAAGGTGTTATGCCTCTGTGCCGGAAATTACAGGGCCGTACATTACCACCTGACCGGAACACCATAGTGCTGAACAAGGCAAGGCAAATTAGGTAATGCGGTGGTTCCTAGCTCTACAACCAGTAAAACATTGAATAAACCTGTGTCGTGGATGCCGTTGTATAAACAACATATACACAAATACCCGGGTACTACGTCTGAACTGACCAAAAAGAATGGACCGTAGTCCATTCGGCCGTAATCAAAAAACGTCTACGTCCCAACGGCCCGGTCATAAAATAATTTAAAAGTACAGACGCATACAAGCGTAACAGTCGTATGGTTTATAAATGACAACGACGGATATTGCATACAATTTTTCCCACTTTCGATAATCGCTTACAAGCATGACAAATATATCATTTTGTTATTATCTTAACACTGATAATTGTACACTTATACAAACTCGTCTAAAACTTGTAGTTTCTGAGTAAATCTAAAAAAACAGTAATGGTTTACCGATTATAATTCGATTATACCATATCGATTTATGACACATCTAATCTTTTTTTATAAGGATCCATACCTAGTACTTAATCTATGAACTCCATAGAAAATATTTGTATATCTTTTAATTACATTAATCAAACAACGTGTTGGGCCACGCGTAGTGTAATGTTCCGTAAATTTTATTACGGAACACTACACTGCGCGTGGCCCAACACGCACTTAACCGGGTTTTTTTTGTCAATGTGTTTAATTGGTTGATTGTTTTTATATATAGATATATATGTATCTTCACACCAGGTCCCTAACGGGGTAGGCTGAGAGTGTAGAGCATTGTTTTTATAAAGAAAGTAATACAAATTTAAGAAAATATTAAGATTTTTAAGTATTTTAATTTATAACTTTTGCACTCGAATGTACTCCATGTATAAATTTGTTAACAATATTTTATGACCGGTCCGTTGAGACGTAGACGATTTTTGATTACGGCCGAATGGACTACGGTCCATTTGTTTTAGTCCGTTCAGACGTAGTATCCAATACCCAGACCCGAAGGAAATATCTGTAGGCCATACACATATATTTGTCCGGGTGCGGGAATCGAACAAGCGATCCTTCGAATCAAACGGTGGTTTCACACTGCTGGACTAACCAGGTCGTCTTTATAGGTTTGATTGATTCTTATATTATAGGGCTAACGTAGTTAAAAAAAAAAATGATATTTTAGCAACTATTAGCAAAAGAAAATCTTTTAAATTTTCCTCATTTCGTCACTATCATTAGGCTTCAGTGCCAATACAATTAAAACATTTCGATTACTTCATGTACATCATTTGTAAAATTTTGTGTTTAATTAGAATAATGTATGATTGGGTCTAGCAGATTTCGCTTTTCAAACTGGACCAGCAAAACAATTTATAATCAAACGAAAAACGTCAAGAGGTCCAACATGCACGGAATTAGTAAAAACAAATAGGGACCACGAGTAATTAATAGCGCCAGCAATGTGTGCAGTGAAATTAATTTGCGGTCGTATGGTGTATGTACTCACATGGGTGGGTTTTTGGTAATTTTTTTTTTTACCAAAAACCCACCCATGTACGTAGTTACCCACCAAGTATCGGAAAATCAGTAGGCATAGATGGATGTATTCATTCATAGAAGCGCGCATTGCCCCGCGGCTGGTGTAGATCGTAACCGATCTACTCGGTTAAGCATTACGGGCGCGGTCGGGTGTGTGATGGGTGACCGCTAGTGGCAAATTAAAATGCGTTTCCATGCTTCGGAGGGCACGTAAAGCCGTCGTTAAGACTGCTATCTATCGATAGCAACCGGGACCGACGGCCGGACCTTGTCGGAGGCTTTATGGGCGGTTTGAAAACATCCGACAGCGGGTTGGCCACTAACCCGTTTCTCCACCAATCCGCATTGGAGCAGCGTGGTGGAGTAAGCTCCAGGCCTCCCCCAAAGAGGGGAGAGACTCGTGCCCAGTAGTGGGACGTATAATGACGAATATTTCACTTATTTATTTTTTTAACTTATTAAATATTTTTTTACATATAAAAGTATAAAAATAAACAACTAACTATAAAAAAATTAAAAAATTGTGTGCCGCCGACAGCGGTAGCAGGGTTCAAGCTGCCGATGGTTAGGGACACAGAGACAGAAACCTCCTCACTATGCGTGCCGTGCCGAGGAGTACTGCTTTCTGTATCAAGACCTTGATCCATCCACCTAGCGAGAGCCTCTTGAGATGTTGGTTCTTCGCTTTCAGCCCGTTCACCGATACGACTATCGGCACAATGATGGCCGAATCCACATCCTCTCCAACCTCGTGAGCCAGATATTTAATTTCCTTGTCTTTTTCGGCTTTCACGAGATTCTCATCATGCGGGACAGTGATGTCGATCATCATTACGCGGCGCTCCGAGCGATCTATCACCACTATATCAGGCTTATTGGCAACAATAGTCCTGTCAGTGATGATAGATCGGTCCCAATACATCGTGACATGGTCATTTTCTAGAACTGGGTCGGGCACATACCTATAGTACGGCACCTCCGCGGCTACAAGACCGTATTTCAAGGCAAGTTGCTGATGGATTATCCTGACTACGTGGTTGTGTCTGGGTAAGTATTCGCCGTTGGCAAGACTCGAACAGCCGGAAACAAAATGCCTGATTGATTCACCCGGTCGATGGCATGCCCGACATATGTCGACCGTTCCATCCTTCAGGATAAACTTTCGGTAGTTGTTGGTCATTACCACTTCGTCCATAATTCCACAAACAAAACCTTCGGTTTCCCCAAAGAGGTCCCCGAATCGTAGCCAGGAGACAGAAGCTAAGAAATCTACATCGGGCCCATGAAGGGCCCGGTAAGAACGCCCGTGTAGCTCCTTGCCTTGCCATACAATCCTGCGGTCGCTAGTCGTGAGCACCTCAGGTTTGCGCCAGTTCTTTTTAGCCAAAGAGAGAGGGGTGAGTCCGCTGTCGACCGCCACCACATCCCGATGCATCTCCCCGTCGGCGGTCAGGAAGTATTCTCGGAGATTACACACCTCACGGTTGTGTAGGGTCTTAGCGCTTAGAACGCCACGACCCCCAGATCTCCGTGGGATGTATAATCTCATGACCGAAGACCGTGGGTGATGCATGCGGTGCGCTGTCAGTAAAGACTATTATTATTATTCATATCTACATGCAAAATTTGACTCAGTTGGTTGAGTGGTTTGCATCGTGACGACCACTTGATATATTAGCGCCTTAATCGCACTAGCGGTTAGCTACAGGAGCGGGTAGCCGCGCGGCTTGTTTTCTATCACGTTTTCATAATCAGAAAGCTATACCTATTATATGTATAGCTTCCTACGGCTTCTACGTTATGGTTGGTAAGTCGGTATCAAGCCAATAGTGCGGCCCGCGCGTTAGGACTAATGTTGTGTTGTTGCAGTACCTACTATGTTATGTTATCGATTGCGGCTATTTGAAACGCAGTGAAATAGGCTCTAATTTTTTTCCGACTTCAAACCTATGAGTAGGTAGATACGTAGATCATATTAAAGTAATAAGTGAATAGGTTACGTGTTTATTCCCATAAAATGAAATTATCTAATTGAGTTTATTTTTGGGTTTTAAGTGTTATTTGTCTATTCAGTTCTTAATTTTTTTAAGGCGGTTTTTTTTATTTTAAAATATTTTTATTTTTTTATATGTAGGTATTTGTGTTTTTTTTTATTTAAGTTACTTAAACATATAGGTAAAAAAATCATTAATATGTAAACAGAATTAATAAGTGGCATAATATTAGTACAGGTATAGACCTGTACTAACGTTATGCCATTTATTATTTCTACGTAACTAAAAATGACATTTAAGTTGTCATTAAATTTTAATCATTAATATTCAACTCAATAGATCTGTGTGTGTACGATCACTTGTGGTTAGGTAGGCGAGATCTTCCCTCCACTCGCCTGTCCACTTAGCTAAAAACAAATTGTACTCAAATATACGTAGCAATTAAATGAAGATCGATATTATGTACCCTTTTTCACCAACTTCAAAAAAGGAGGAGGTTTTATGTTCGACTGTACGTTGTTCTTTATGAGTATAATAATAAATAATAATGGCAACCCATTATACGTCCCACTGCTAGGCACGAGTCTCTCCCCTTTTTAGGGGGAGGCCTGTAGCTTACTCCACCACGATGCTCCAATGCGGATTGGTGGAGGTGGGTGGGTTAGTGGCCAACCCGCTGTCGGATATTTTCAAACCGCCCATAAGGCCTCCGACAAGGTCTAACGACTGCTATGTATCCATAGCAACCGGGACCGACGGCTTAACGTACCCTACGAAGCACGGAAAAGTGCATTTAATTTGCCAGTAGGGGTCACCTATCGCACCACCCGACCGAGCCCGTAGTGCTTGACCGAGTAGATCGCGTATGATATACACCAGCCGCTGGGCCATGCGCGCTTCTCTTTATGAAGTATTTTAGTAATCTGTATGAATACTCACCTAGACTATTTACAAAACATCATGTGTCGTTTAAAAGGGTATCTTTTGAAATTGGTACCATTCTCACCAAGTTAGGACCTGATGATGGCATCATGGAGAAATCGTGGGAAATCTTCAAAAATTGTATTTACATATAGGGTTTGCGAATTTCTTAATTCAATTCAATCTAAGATTATAATCATTTCTCGCTGCTGAGATTAGGTTTGAAGCCCCTAGAATAGAATAGAATAGAATAGAAAATATTTTTATTTCGAATAGATCCTTACAGACACTTTCAAAACGTCAATAAATCATAAACTACCTAGAATGAATAACCATTACATATAGTAAAAGAAAAATCATATATTAATAGTAAATTAAAAATTAGAATTTAAACTACTTTGTTAAAACATAATAATCACAAAATTTTTCAATTCCTTCAATGATGATAAATGAAGAAAAAGAAAAACTTATTCGTCAAGATCAAAGTTATTCACTTAGCAGAGTTCCAAGTGCAGTCACTACTGAGAAGAAATCCGCTACCCAACAAACTCAGTAAGAGCTCTTTTAAATGAGAGCTTAAATCTAATACAGATTATCGTGAAAAATCAAATAATGTGAACGTCCATAGCATAGATGCAAATAAACTGCTATCTACTAAATGTGATGTAACTCCTGCAAACCAGAACAGACCAGTCCCCACCAACAGCACCCGTTCACGAGTATGACGCATGTGACAGCCATTGCCCTCCTCGACCATTTTAGAGGGAAGTGAGCAACCCGCCACACGACGCCGCCAAAGGCAAAGACATTTAAGCGTGCATAACTGTTCCGGCTATGCATACGGCAAAATAAAAGATGGATACTGCACTCATTAACCATGGATGACCGTGTTTCGGATCACATCCAACAGCTACACGGGCCTGTGAGGCTAGGCCTCATTGTCGGATATATTATTAATCACTGTGGACTTCGATCCATAATGGTTAAGAATAGTTCGATCCACAGTGGTTAAGAATAGTTCCACAGACAGTAGAACAGTACTAGATTGTACCAGTGAGCAGTAACGCGTTCATGCACCGAAGGTCAAATTTTTCTTTCCATTGTTAGGGTTCGATAGTAAACAAGGAACCCTTATAGTTTCGCCAGGTCCGTCTGTCTGTCCATCCGCGGTTTGGCGCAAAAGCTATTAGTACTAGAGACTTGAAATTTGGCACCCGTATACCTTAATCACGCAGAGAAAATAAAAACATGAAAAATACATTTATTTAAGTTACCTCCCCTACATGTAACGCTCGGATATTTTTTTTTTCGATTCAAAAATGTTATCACTTTTCGATTAAGTTTTAACTGTTTGTGACTTATTAAGCTTTATAGTGCCTCTATCATCTAAACGGTTATTATTAAAGATTCAAACGTTATGGCAATAGTAGCTATATATAACAAAATTAAAAAGAAAACTATCACATTTAAGTTGACTTTACAAGTTATTAGTTTAAAGTACAAGCGAGTAATTGTCGTCCAAATGTATTTTACTAGAAAATTTCGAACAACTCCATAGAAAATAAAAAATATTTATTTTTTCATTACATTATTCAAACCTAAACACTACGGAACCCTACACTACGCGTGGCCCGACACACACTTGACCGCATAGTGCAACTTATATGAAGCATTCTGAACTTGATACCCTGTCGTCCACTCTTAATTCCATATCGCGGTTGGAGGGCGTTTACTGTGAATTACCATCTCGAGCGGTCTTCCGCCTTACACCTGATTTTACTCCAGCATTTCCCCATCTTCTTTACGTTGTCTAGGACCATTCGGCATCAATTCTGTTTGGACCACGTTGTCGCTTGGGTAACAGTCCATTGCCTGTTCAGGCACACGGTCCAGACTCTTCCAAGTTCCACTTTTGACGTTTTATTTGATAGGCGATCGGTGTTTCATGGCAGCGTCCATACAAAATGCATCTAAGATATATTTCTTAAACATAAAATTTTATGAGCGTCAGCCTCACGAAATTTTGTAAAGGCTGAAGCAATTTATTTTTATGATGTTGGGTTTTAAGGCTTCAAGTTTTCGATTTATTTTCCATGTTTTGATGGGACTATCAAAAACTGGACAGATACATGAAAAGTTTTTACGAACGGATTGAAAGCTTTTTGAAGTAAATGGATTTTTTAATTGATATGATAGGGGTTTTTGATATACGTGAGATGATTAATTTATTTTTATTTAAGTAATGAAAGTGACAAACAAGCATGTAGCTCACGTTGATGTTAAGTGATGACTGCAGCCTATAGACACCCAATTTTGTTACTTTTAAGTTGTAACTCAAACGCTTCAACTCCAATTTTCATAATGTTTGTGCCTTTTTGTATCCCACTTGCCAGTCGCTTTCATAATAATATGAAATTATTTTAAAAAATAGTGACTTCGTACTTATTCACTTCAGTCAATAAATATGTAGGATGTACTTTGAAAATGAATTATGAACTATAGCAGAGAATATGTAATAATACTACGTATAGAATGGACACTTCGACGTCCCGCCCGATTTGCTCGCATCACTCAACCCCTCTTATGGGCGACGGTTGGTATTTTGTACTTGCTACGCACACAGGTGCGAGTGTAAATACACGTCCCTGATTGATGTCTGTGTAACAGAAACCAAATTAAGCGTTTGTATGAAATTTTGGCGGAGAGTCCGCGGTGTGACTATAGGTAGTTTGTAACCCGACAATGCAAAAGTGTCCTTGTAGGCCAATTGCAAATAAATGATTTGATTTGATTTGACTGAGGGCAGTTTGATTTTTTGAGGTGTTTTATAGTAATGTATGCTCGATTTGATATCACAAGTGATCTCAAAGTCATGCACGGTACAAAATCTATATCTAAAATGTAACCCTAAATCCGTTTGACATTAAAAAGGCAAATTAACTTCGGAAACTAAAAAAACTATTACACAAAGCCTTTGTGCCATTATTAAAGCCTTTGTAGAGTGTTATGTAGGAAAAAAATCTGCGTCTGCTAGTTATAGATCTTTGAGTAAACTGAGTAAGCTACTTTCTTTACTCGTTCGTATTTTTTATAAAAGAACAAACACCTAGATTCTATGTTTTTAGCGTAGTGTTAAAGCAATGAAATATTATAAGTTTACTTTTTGTTTTTTTTTAATGTAATGGAAGTGGCAAGCAAGCATGCAGTTCACGTTGATGTTAAGTGATGACTGTAGTCTATAGACACTTACACTTAGACCAAGGTGCCTGTGTAATAATGAATAATGGCAAAGCCGTTATACATCCCAATGCTGGGCACCAGTCTCTCCCCTTTATGGGGGAAGGAGCTTACTCCACCACGCTGCTCCAATGCCGATGGGAGGAGATACGGGTTAGTGGCCAACCCGCTGTCGGATGTTTTCAAAACGCCCATACGGCCTCCGACTAGGTTTAACGACTGCTATCTATCGGTAGCAACATTAGCAACCGGAACCGATGACTTAACGTGCCCTCCGAATGTGGACCTTGCGCGCGTCCGTACGTAAGTCGGATAGTTTCGACGTAATCGGGTAGTTTCGACTTTGTACAGCGTTGTGCGTCTGCTGTGCAATACGTAAGCACTGGCAGCCCGATATGTAAGGGTATATAAGCTATTATATTTATTCGTCAACAATGTACACTACATAACTGCTATAAGATATCTCACTAACTCGATAGGTAAGCTAGAAAATATCTGTAAGATTCGAAATCAGCGCATCCAAATTATTAAAGAACAGTAGGAAAACATTCAGTTGCGGGATTCACAGCGACAGAACTAGTTCGAATTCGTTTCATAATTTAAATGATAAAGAAAAATTCTACCATTTCGCGCAAAAAAAAAACTTTAAAAGAAGTGTTTTTATATTATTTCGCATTAACACATGCTTGTGAAAAATGGAAAGAAAAAATTGACTTCAGGCGAGACTCGAACTCGCGGCCTACTGGGAATCTAGTCCAGCCGCTCTTCCAATTGAGCTACTGAAGTCCTGCCCGATTTGTCAAATCTTTCCTTCACATTTATTGTATTGCTTTATGGTAGCAGCAGCGCCATCTATTACCAACTACTATATCGGGCAGGACTTCAGTAGCTCAATTGGAAGAGCGGCTGGACTAGATTCCCAGTAGGCCGCGAGTTCGAGTCTCGCCTGAAGTCAATTTTTTCTTTCCATTTTTCTTTAAACTAAAATTTAAAAGAAGTGTTTGTCAACACGGAAAAGCAAATTCTGTTCGGATAAAAACAAATAATGCACTTTGTTTTCGTGATCGCACAAAGCCTTTGTGTTGTGTAAGTGAGAATCTGCGTCTGCTAGTTACCGACCTTTGAATAAACTGTTAAGCTATTTTCTTTACTCTTTCACAATTTTTGAAAGGAACAAATAAAATACAAAAACGTTATCACGGAAACATGCCCAAGAAAACGGTATGGCTGGTAGTTTCTGAATGGGAATACCAAAGAAAACTAAAAAACAAAAAAAAGTCTAAGTATGTTTTTCTATACCTACCTTGACTAACTAGGTCGAGTACTATCTGAGGATGGGATCAAGAATCTTAGGAATAAATAGTCTTGCATCAAGAGAATGATGAATGTAGGCGAAGCGTGTGCCAGGGCCGGGATAACTGGCGCTCCACACACTCTGCCTACCCCGTAAGGGACTTGGGGTGAAGATACATACATTCTTCTTATTTGTAACTAAAGAAGTAAACAAATATGGACTTCAAATCAATACTACTCTTATGATCAGTACTATACACTTTATCACAGTAAAATTATCACAGAGGCAAAAAAACTTAGGCCTACGCATATGGATTTTAATTTGTTAACGTCTGTATAGGCTAGGCTTGTTAACGTCTGTGTGTTTGGTAGAAATAAAAATTCCATGGAATGACTTGTTGTCCAGGGGCTTGCGGAAGGAAAGCGGTCGCGCGGTCGATCGCCAACGAGATGGATAGACTCCATAAAAACTGCCACTCAAAAATCGGTAGTCCAAAACAGCCGAGACGCTGAAGACCGCAGCAAATGGAGACGCATCGCAAAAGCTGCAGCATCTGCAGAAAATGCATCATCGCCAGCCACGACCACTCTGTCAAGAGTGAACGACTAAGGAGGAGGAGTATAGGCTACAGTTGACCACCAACATTCACGTAAACATGCTTGTGTGCCATTTTTGTCACATAAAAAATGAAAGAAAATTTGAACAGTGTCCCGTATTCACGCAATCAAGCTGATTAAAAGAATTCTTGAATATTCAAATAACGCTAATGGAACATAGAAAGTAGGTGCCAAAAGACGTGGCAGCCATCATCGTTAGGAAATCACAATAGAATCTCAATCGGAAACGTAGCAAAGTTTAATTTCTTTCACAGTTCAAAACATCCGTGAGAAATTCAGCAGGTGCTAGGTTCCTTAAGACTCCTTTTTTCCTTTTGAAGAATCCGAAGTAATGTAAGTCTCGTGAGCCGGGCGTTTTTAGACGTTTCCCTGGTATTTTGAATTCTTTAGACGGAAATCCCAGCGAAATTATCTGCGCATTAGTTTGTTTCAAGGTTTATTACAGACTAGATGTGCCCGCAACTTCGTTCGCGTGATAATCCGGACGGACGAAGTCGTGGGCGCAGCTAGTATAAAAGTAGCCTAAGTTACTCCTTATTACATAAACTATCTGCCAGTGAAAGTCCTGTCGAAATCGGTCCAGCCGTTCCCGAGATTAAATAAAAAAGGCGAAACTATAAGGGTTCCTTGTTAACTACGGAACCCTGAAAACGGGCTTAAATTCATACGTTCTTTTGCTATTTTCGTATAAATATGAGAACACCGTTTTCCAAGCACCGTTTGTGCCAATGTCGTTACATCACACCTTTTGTATTTATTTGTTCACTAAAAAGATTGTGAAAGAGAAGAGAAAATAGCTTAACAGTTTATTCAAAGGTCGGTAACTAGCAGACGCAGATTCTCACTTACATAACACAAAAGGCTTTGTACGATCACGAAAACAAAGTGCAAGTTACTTGTTTTTATCCGAAGTGAATTTGCTTTTCCGTGTTGTCAACTTTTCTAAAGTATTTTATTTTTGTTACGCGAACTGGTTTTTCATTTTCTTTTACGTTTTAATATTAAAAGAAATGAAACTTTTCATCATCATTATCACCATTCCAGACTGCTGGACAAAGGTTTTTTTATGTAATGGAAGTGGCAAACAAGCATGCAATTCAGATTGATGTTAAGCGATGACTGCAGCCTATAGACACCTACACAAAGACGAAGGTCAAAATGCAGATGCGTTACCACTCCTGAGGCCAATGGTGTTATGCCCCTGTGCTGGAAATTACAGGGCCGTACATTACCACCTGACTGGAACACGATAGTGCTGAACACTACCATTTAGCGGCAAGTATATCAGGTAATGCGGTGGTGCCTACGCTCGCGAGCTTCGTCACTGGAGCTCTACCACCAGTGAAAGAGGAGGTCTAGAGGTCTGGAGGTGTACCAATGATTGCCACGAACGAATGGTTCTGGACCGCCCTCGTCCCGCAACCTTTACCAGGTCGTCGGTGGCCTGCCTACGCTTCGTCTTCCGATCCGCGGACGCCACTCAAGAACTCTTCTGCCCCAATGACAGTCAGTTCTTTGAGCCATGTGCCCGGCCCACTGCTACTTGGATAATTCCATAATAAATTCCATGGTAATTAAATAAGGTTATGAGTAATTCAGGAAAACATGTTTCCACAGTAAAACAAGTTGCAAAACTTTATTAACAATCCCATAGCTCATCGCTATTGTGGAGAGAAGACTCGTTCACTTCCACAAAAACAATGTCTTCCTCAAACTTTGGAGAGTTGAAGTTTTCAGACGGATACTTATCTTTCTTTTCTTATTTTATCTGCGGAACAATTAAAACTGCTGCATTGTCATTGGAAATGAAATGGTTAAGTTAATTTCAATTACGTTTTATTTCGTTAAAATATTTTCGTACTAAAATACAGATATTTTATATTTAAATCTATAATATAAAAATAAGTCGGATTTTCCTTCCTGACGCTGTAACTCCAGAAAGCACGAACCGATTTCGACGGTTTTGCATTCGTTGGAAAGGTCTCGGGCTCCGTGAGGTTTATAGCAAAGAAAATACAGGGAAAATTTCAATGCGGGCGAAGCCGCGGGCAACAGCTAGTTGGATATAAAAAATAGACTGTTTTCGTGTCATTATAAGCTAAAATTGTTAGAAAATTATTCTTATAAGGTCTAGGTAAGGTAAGGTCTTATTCAGTGGACATTTTGCAGTAAATTAATAATTATATAAAACATATTATTATAATAAGCATTATTCTTATTATTCAAAACTTTCCAGCCGGCCTTTAAACAATTTACAGTGCTCATCAAGAATAGACTGATCACATGTCATTATTAGCTAAAATTGTTAGAAAATTATTCTTATAAGGTCTAGGTAAGGTAAGGTCTTATTCAGTGGACATTTTGCAGTAAATTAATAATTATATAAAACATATTATTATAATAAGCATTATTCTTAGTATTCAAAACTTTCCAGCCGGCCTTTAATCAATTTACAGTACTCATCAAGAACATACACATCGAATCTATGAAAGTGACAATCGGCTAGTTTCGGCGTTGTAGAGCGTTATCTCTACTGCACACTGCCTACGTAAGCATCCGTAGTCCGGTATTGGTCAAAACTTGATCAAAATGGTCGACAAACGTCAAATAGGTAAGGTGCGAAAGAGATAATGCTCTACAGATCCGAAATAAGCAGACGTCTCTTCCTGAGGTCGACATGCATTATTTCTTGTTGGATACTGTATATAATTTGTATTATTATTGTTTAATATTATTTGGCAGCTGCAGCAGCTTTCTCCTCGATCTCTTGCCTAATTTCCTCTAGCCTCTGCTGAATCTTCTGACGTTTTCTTTCCATTGGAGTTTTATTCCACCAGGTATCAGCAGCTACGTCCTTTCGGAAAGGAAAATGTTTTAGTACTCTATAATTTAATATTATGATGCGATAATCTGTAAAATGAGGTTAAATATTTAACCTCACCACCATAACCATTTTTACTGGTGGTGGTAGAGCTCCAGTGACGGAGCTCGCGGGCGTAGACACTACCTAATATACTTGCCGCTAAATGGTAGTGTTCAGCACTATCGTGTTCCGTTCGAGTGGTAATGTACAACCCTGTAATTTCCCGCACATTGGCATAACATCTTAGGCCTCAAGAGTGAGTGGTAACGCATCTGCATTTTGACCTTGGTCTTTGTGTGGGTGTCTATAGGCTGCAGTCATCACTTAACTTCAATGTGAACTGCATGCTTGTTTGCTACTTTTATAACATAAAAAAAAAACTCACGTATTCCATAAAGACTGGATCTCTGGAACTCAACTGGACCGCCACTTCCTGGGCAGTGAGGGCGCGGACGCGAAGCTGCAGACGTCGCTTTGTGGTCAAAACAGCATCCAAAGCTGCTAGCAAAGTTCCTAATGGAAATATCATTTTAGATGAACAATATGTATATATATAGTTTTCAAAATTATACAGAAAATTTTTAAAAAATCATCTCTATGAATGTCCAGCTATTTAGATTCATCATTTTCAATAATTATTGATTATCAAACATAAGAAAATCCGTTGAGAACATAGAGCAACTCGGCCCACCGGCCGCGCCGAACCGGAGGGGAGTAGCCATAGCGTTTATTACCGATGCAAAACAGTCTGTCATTTTTTGTGGGGAGAAATGCGTGTGACACACACATACACTACAAAAATCGTCTATGACTACGAAACTCACACCTTGACTTTAACAAAATACATATACAATTTCACGCATGCATTTAAACATCTAGGCAACAGGTATAGGCTCACTTGGGCTTGTACTTTGACAGAGGGGAAGGCCTGCATATGGCTACTCCCCTCCGGTCCGCCGGCCGGTGGCCCGTATTGTTCTATGGTTGAGAATCACCTGCGATGAATTCGCAGTATAGTTTTTTCCCCTACTTAGGATTGAGTTCATGAACTGTCTAATAATCTCTTCTAGTACAAAGTCGCGAGGGAAAATTGCTACAATTTAATTATCTACTTATCTTCTCTTAAATATAAAAATGAATGTTTGTCTGTATGTCCTTTATAGAACCGTATACTACGCATTTCATCGTGTGATGATATTTAACAAAGTTGTTGTGCATGAGCCTACGAAGGTTTCTGGGTTGGCAAATTCAGCTAGTTACACATAAAAATACAGGAAGTGATTAGGTAATTTTTACCCATACAATCTGACAGGATATTAGATTTAAAAATCAATCAAGAAAACACCTTCTAATTATTTACAGCTAGAAATTATAATCATTCAATTACGAAAACTACCAAAAAACACGAAAACAACTAAATAAAACAACACGTTTAACGTCCATATAGCAGTTTACCGACTTTCATCAAGCAGCTGAGAGTGATATCTTTAATATTGCGCATTCACTTTAATATCTTTTTTGTGTTGAAACATATACGCAAAGATACATTGAAAATCGCCAACATAAAGTTGTGCTTCGCTGCTAATAAAACACTCAAAAATCCATTTCGTCGGTTGATGCGTTGGTATTAAACATTTATGAACTCAGGCTAATGTGTTAAAACATAAACATATTTTGACGAAGCATCACAACATAACGTGTTTGAGTGCAAGCTTAAACATGAAGCAGCGCATTTATGCGAGTGGCCTAAATGATACTGCCTATTTAGAGTATTTACCTAATATCACTTTTAAGATCTGATAGATTAGACTTTGCATTTGAGTTAATAAATCTAATATTGCTCTTTCTACTAAGTATTGGATTGATATCATGCATGTAAAATACTCGCAGCTTTGTGAAACTTTACGGACGAACTGAATGTTCAGGAATTCTCAACAGTGATCATTATGGGCGAATAATTTCTGTTTCTATCAAGCAGATTTTAGAGAAACGGACAGTTTTTTATCGAGTTGTTTTTCATTATTTCCTCTAAAAGTATAGCTGAATGGCAGTATCAAGCATCAACCTACAGCGAAATAGTGGCCAACATAATGTCATCTCAAGTTTGATCATTGGGATAAACCGCCCGTAAGGCCTCCGACAAGGTCTAACGACTGCTATGTATCCATAGCAACCGGGACCGACGGCTTAACGTACCCTCCGAAGCACGGAAAAGCGCATTTAATTTGCCAGTAGGGGTCACCCATCGCACCACCCGACCGCGCCCGTAGTGCTTGACCGAGTAGATCGCCTATGATATACACCAGCCGCTGGGCCATGCGCGCTTCTCTTTATGAAGTATTTTAGTAATCTTTATAAATACTCACCTAGACTATATACAAAACATCATGTGTCGTTTAAAAGGGTATCATTTGAAATTGGTGCCATTCTCACCAAGTTAGGACCTGATGATGGCATCATGGAGAAATCGTGGAAATCTTCAAAAATTGTATTTACATATAGGGTTTGCGAATTTCTTAATTCAATTCAATCTTAGATTATAATTATTTCTCGCTGCTGAGATTAGGTTTGAAGCCCCTAGAATAGAATAGAATAGAATAGAATAGAAAATATTTTTATTTCGAATAGATCTTTACAGATACTTTCAAAACGTCAATAAATCATAAACTACCTAGAATGAATAACCATTACATATAGTAAAAGAAAAATCATATATTAATAGTAAATTAAAAATTAGAATTTAAACTACTAAAACATAATAATCACAAAATTTTTCAATTCCTTCAATGATGATAAATAAAGAAAAAGAAAAACTTATTCGTCAAGATCAAAGTTATTCACTTAGCAGAGTTCCAAGTGCAGTCACTACTGAGAAGAAATCCGCTACCCAACAAACTCAGTAAGAGCTCTTTTAAATGAGAGCTTAAATCTAGTACAGATTATCGTGAAAAATCAAATAATGTGAACGTCCATAGCATAGATGCAAATAATCTGCTATCTACTAAATGTGATGTAGCTCCTGCAAACCAGAACAGACCAGTCCCCACCAACAGCACCCGTTTACGAGTATGACGCATGTGACAGCCATTGCCCTCTTCGACCATTTTAGAGGAAAGTGAGCAACCCGCCACACGACGCCGTCAAAGGCAAGGGCCTGTGAGGCTAGGCCTCATTGTCGGATATATTATTAATCACTGTGGACTTCGATCCATAATGGTTAAGAATAGTTCGATCCACAGTGGTTAAGAATAGTTCCACAGACAGTAGAACAGTACTAGATTGTACCAGTGAGCAGTAACGCGTTCATGCACCGAAGGTCAAATTTTTCTTTCCATTGTTAGGGTTCGATAGTAAACAAGGAACCCTTATAGTTTCGCCAGGTCTGTCCATCCGCGGTTTAGCGCAAAATCTATTAGTACTAGAGACTTGAAATTTGGCATACGCAGAGAAAATAAAAACATGAAAAATACATTTATTTAAGTTACCTCCCCTACATGTAACGCTCGGATATTTTTTTTTTTTCGATTCAAAAATGTTAGGGATGTACAATTATCACTTTTCGATTAAGTTAACTGTTCGTGACTTATTAAGCTTTATAGTGCCTCTATCATCTAAACGGTTATTATTTAAGATTCAAACGTTCTGGCAATAGTAGCTATATATAACAAAATTAAAAAGAAAACTATCACATTTAAGTTGACTTTACAAGTTATTAGTTTAAAGTACAAGCGAGTAATAGTCGACCAAATGTATTTTACTAGAAAATTTCGAACGACTCCATAGAAAATAAAAAATATTTATTTTTTCATTACATTATTCAAACCTAAACACTACGGAACCCTACACTACGCGTGGCCCGACACGCACTTGACCGCATAGTGCAACTTATATGAAGCATTCTGAACTTGATACCCTGTCGTCCACTCTTAATTCCATATCGCGGTTGGAGGGCGTTTACTGTGAATTTCCATCTCGAGCGGTCTTCCGCCTTACACCTGATTTTACTCCAGCATTTCCCCATCTTCTTTACGTTGTCTAGGACCACTCGGCATCAATTCTGTTTGGACCACGTTGTCGCTTGGGTAACAGTCCATTGCCTGTTCAGGCACATGGTCCAGACTCTTCCAAGTTCCACTTTTGACGTTTTATTTGATAGGCGATCGGTGTTTCATGGCAGCGTCCATACAAAATGCATCTAAGATATATTTCTTAAACATAAAATTTTATGAGCGTCAGCCTCACGAAATTTTGTAAAGGCTGAAGCAATTTATTTTTATGATGTTGGGTTTTAAGGCTTCAAGTTTTCGATTTATTTTCCATGTTTTGATGGGACTATCAAAAACTTTGGACAGATACATGAAAAGTTTTTACGAACGGATTGAAAGCTTTTTGAAGTAAATGGATTTTTTAATTGATATGATAGGGCTTTTTGATATACGTGAGATGATTAATTTATTTTTATTTAAGTAATGAAAGTGGCAAACAAGCATGTAGCTCACATTGATGTTAAGTGATGACTGCAGCCTATAGACACCCAATTTTGTTACTTTTAAGTTGTAACTCAAACGATTCAACTCCAATTTTCATAAAGTTTGTGCCTTTTTGTATCCCACTTGCCAGTCGCCTTCATAATAATATGAAATTATTTTAAAAAATAGTGACTTCGTACTTATTCACTTCAGTCAATAAATATGTAGGATGTACTTTGAAAATGAATTATGAACTATAGCAGAGAATATGTAATAATACTACGTATAGAATGGACACTTCGACGTCCCGCCCGATTTGCTCGCATCACTCAACCCCTCTTATGGGCGACGGTTGGTATTTTGTACGTGCTACGCACACAGGTGCGCGTGTAAATACACGTCCCTGATTGATGTCTGTGTAACAGAAACCAAATTAAGCGTTTGTATGAAATTCTGGCGGAGAGTCCGCGGTGTGACTATAGGTAGTTTGTAACCCGACAATGCAAAAGTGTCCTAGTAGACCAATTGCAAATAAATGATTTGATTTGATTTGACTGAGGGCAGTTTGATTTTTTGAGGTGTTTTATAGTAATGTATGCTCGATTTGATATAACAAGTGATCTCAAAGTCATGCACAGTACAAAATCTAAATCTAAAATGTAACCCTTAATCCGTTTGACATTAAAAAGGAAAATTAACCTCGGAAACTAAAAAAACTATTACACAAAGCCTTTGTGCCATTATTAAAGCCTTTGTAGAGTGTTATGTAGGAAAAAAATCTGCGTCTGCTAGTTATAGATCTTTGAGTAAACTGTTAAGCTACTTTCTTTACTCGTTCGTATTTTTTATAAAAGAACAAACACCTAGATTCTATGTTTTTAGCGTAGTGTTAAAGTAATGATATTATAAGTTTACTTTTTGTTTTTTTTTTTAATGTAATGGAAGTGGCAAGCAAGCATGCAGTTCACGTTGATGTTAAGTGATGACTGTAGTCTATAGACACTTACACTTAGACCAAGGTGCCTGTGTAATAATGAATAATGGCAAGCCGTTATACATCCCAATGCTGGGCACCAGTCTCTCCCCTTTATGGGGGAAGGAGCTTACTCCACCACGCTGCTCCAATGCCGATGGGTGGAGATACGGGTTAGTGGCCAACTCGCTGTCGGATGTTTTCAAACCGCCCATACGGCCTCCGACTAGATTTAACGACTGCTATCTATCGGTAGCAACATTAACAACCGGGACCGATGACTTAACGTGCCCTCCGAATGTGGACCTTGCGCGCGTCCGTACGTTAATCGGGTAGTTTCTACGTAATCGGGTAGTTTCGACTTTGTACAGCGTTGTGCGTCTGCTGTGCAATACGTAAGCACTGGCAGCCCGATATGTAAGGGTATATAAGCTATTATATTTATTCGTCAACAATGTACACTACATAACTGCTATAAGATATCTCACAAACTAGATAGGTAAGCTAGAAAATATCTGTAAGATAAATCAGCGCATCCAAATTATTAAAGAACAGTAGGAAAACATTCAGTTGCGGGATTCAAAGCGACAGAACTAGTTCGAATTCGTTTCATAATTTAAATGATAAAGAAAAATTCTACCATTTCGCGCAAAAAAAAACTTTAAAACAAGTGTTTTTATATTATTTCGCAGTAACACATGCTTGTGAAATATATTTTATATTAAAGAAAAATGGAAAGAAAAATTTGACGAAAAATTTGACTGAAGTCCTGCCGGATTTGTCAAATCTTTCCTTCACATTTATTGCATTGCTTTATGGTAGCAGCAGCGCCATCTATTACCAACTACTATATCGGGCAGGACTTCAGTAGCTCAATTGGAAGAGCGGCTGGACTAGATTCCCAGTAGGCCGCGAGTTCGAGTCTCGCCTGAAGTCAATTTTTTCTTTCCATTTTTCTTTAAAACAAAATTTAAAAGAAGTGTTTGTCAACACGGAAAAGCAAATTCTGTTTGGATAAAAACAAATAATGCACTTTGTTTTCGTGATCGCACAAAGCCTTTGTGTTGTGTAAGTGAGAATTTGCGTCTGCTAGTTACCGACCTTTGAATAAACTGTTAAGCTATTTTCTTTACTCTTTCACAATTTTTCAAAGCAACAAATATAATAAAAAAACGTTATCACGGAAACATGCCCAAGAAAACGGTATGGCTGGTAGTATCACTCTGAATGGGAATACCAAAGAAAACTAAAAAAAAAAAAACACTTAGGTCGAGTACTATCTAAGAATGGGATCAAGAATCTTAGGAATAAATAGTCTTGCATCAAGAGAATTATGAATGTAGGCGAAGCGTGTGCCAGGGCCGGGATAACTGGCGCTCCACACACTCTGCCTACCCCGTAAGGGACTTGGGGTGAAGATACATACATTCTTCTTATTTGTAACTAAAGAAGTAAACAAATATGGACTTCAAATCAATACTACTCGTATGATCAGTACTATACACTTTATTACAGTAAAATTATCACAGAGGCAAAAAAACTTAGGCCTACGCATATGGATTTTAATTTGTTAACGTCTGTATAGGCTAGGCTTGTTAACGTCTGTGTGTTTGTTAGAAATAAAAATTCCATGGAATGACTTGTTGTCCAGGGGCTTGCGGAAGGAAAGCGGTCGCGCGGTCGATCGCCAACGAGATGGGTAGACTCCATAAAAACTGCCACTCAAAAATCGGTAGTCCAAAACAGCCGAGACGCTGAAGACCGCAGCAAATGGAGACGCATCGCAAAAGCTGCAGCATCTGCAGAAAATGCATCATCGCCAGCCACAACCACTCTGTCAAGAGTGAACGACTAAGGAGGAGGAGTATAGGCTACAGTTGACCACCAACATTCACGTAAACGTGCTTGTGTGCCATTTTTGTCACATAAAAAATGAAAGGAAATTTGAACAGTGTCCCGTATTCACGCAATCAAGCTGATTAAAAGAATTCTTGAATATTCAAATAACGCTAATGGAACATAGAAAGTAGGTGCCAAAAGACGTGGCAGCCATCATCGTTAGGAAATCACAATAGAATCTCAATCGGAAACGTAGCAAAGTTTAATTTCTTTCACACTTCAAAACATCCGTGAGAAATTCAGCAGGTGCTAGGTTCCTTAAGACTCCTTTTTTCCTTTTGAAGAATCCGAAGTAATGTAAGTTTCGTGAGCCGGGCGTTTTTAGACGTCTCCCTGGTACAAAGTATTTTGAATTTAATACGGAAATCCCAGCGAAATTATCTGCGCATTAGTTTGTTTCAAGGTTTATTACAGACTAGATGTGCCCGCAACTTCGTTCGCGTGATAATCCGGACGAACGAAGTCGTGGGCGCAGCTAGTATAAAAGTAGCCTAAGTTACTCCTTATTACATAAACTATCTGCCAGTGAAAGTCCTGTCGAAATCGGTCCAGCCGTTCCCGAGATTAAATAAAAAAGGCGAAACTATAAGGGTTCCTTGTTAACTACGGAACCCTGAAAGCGGGCTTAAATTCATACGTTCTTTTGCTATCTTCGTATAAATATGAGAACACCGATTTCCAAGCACCGTTTGTGACAATGTCGTTACATCGCACCTTTTGTATTTATTTGTTCACTAAAAAGATTGTGAAAGAGAAGAGAAAATAGCTTAACAGTTTATTCAAAGGTCGGTAACTAGCAGACGCAGATTCTCACTTACATAACACAAAGGCTTTGTACGATCACGAAAACAAAGTGCAAGTTACTTGTTTTTATCCGAAGTGAATTTGCTTTTCCGTGTTGTCAACTTTTCTAAAGTATTTTATTTTTGTTACGCGAACTGGTTTTTCCTTTTCTTTTACGTTTTAATATTAAAAGAAATGGAACTTTTCATCATCATTATCACCATTCCAGACTGCTGGACAAAGGTTTTTTTTATGTAATGGAAGTGGCAAACAAGCATGCAATTCACATTGATGTTAAGTGATGACTGCAGCCTATAGACACCTACATAAAGACGAAGGTCAAAATGCAGATGCGTTACCACTTCTGAGGCCAATGGTGTTATGCCCTTGTGCTGGAAATTACAGGGCCGTACATTACCACCTGACCGGAACACGATAGTGCTGAACACTACCATTTAGCGGCAAGTATATCAGGTAATGCGGTGGTGCCTACGCTTGCGAGCTCCAGTCCAGGTCTAGAGGTCTGGAGGTGTACCAATGATTGCCACGAACGAATGGTTCTGGACCGCCCTCGTCCCGCAACCTTTACCAGGTCGTCGGTGGCCTGCCTACGCTTCATCTTCCGATACGCGGACGCCACTCAAGAACTCTTCTGCCCCAATGACCGTCAGTTCTTTGAGCCATGTGCCCTGCCCACTGCTACTTGGATAATTCCATAATAAATTGCATGGTAATTAAATAAGGTTATGAGTAATTCAGGAAAACAAGTTTCCACAGTAAAACAAGTTGCAAAACTTTATTAACAATCCCATAGCTCATCGCTATTGTGGAGAGAAGACTCGTTCACTTCCACAAAAACAATGTCTTCCTCAAACTTTGGAGAGTTGAAGTTTTCAGACGGATACTTATCTTTCTTTTCTTATTTTATCTGCGGAACAATTAAAACTGCTGCATTGTCATTGGAAATGAAATGGTTAAGTTAATTTCAATTACGTTTTATTTCGTTAAAATACTTTCGTACTAAAATACAGATATTTTATATTTAAATTGGATATAAGAAATAAAATAAAAAATAAAATAAAAAATAAAAAAACGTATTTAAATAGACTGTTCTCGTGTCATTATAAGCTAAAATTGTTAGAAAATTATTCTTATAAGTTCTAGGTAAGGTAAGGTCTTATTCAGTGGACATTTTGCAGTAAATTAATAATTATATAAAACATATTATTATAATAAGCATTATTCTTATTATTCAAAACTTTCCAGCCGGCCTTTAAACAATTTACAGTGCTCATCAAGAATAGACTGATCACATGTCATTATTAGCTAAAATTGTAAGAAAATTATTCTTATAAGGTCTAGGTAAGGTAAGGTCTTATTTAGTGGACATTTTGCAGTAAATTAATAATTATATAAGACATATTATTAAAATAAGCATTATTCTTATTATTCAAAACTTTCCAGCCGGCCTTTAATCAATTTACAGTACTCATCAAGAACATACACATCGAACCTATGAAAGTGACAATCGGCTAGTTTCGGCTTTGTAGAGCGTTATCTCTACTGCACACTGCCTACGTAAGCATCCGTAGTCCGGTATTGGTCAAAACTTGATCAAAATGGTCGACAAAAGTCAAATAGGTAAGGTGCGAAAGAGATAATGCTCTACAGATCCGGAATAAGCAGACGTCTCTTCCTGAGGTCGATGTGCATTATTTCTTGTTGGATACTGTATATAATTTGTATGATTATTGTTTTATATTATTTGGCAGCTGCAGCAGCTTTCTCCTCGATCTCTTGCCTAATTTCCTCTAGCCTCTGCTGAATCTTCTGACGTTTTCTTTCCATTGGAGTTTTATTCCACCAGGTATCAGCAGCTACGTCCTTTCGGAAAGGAAAATGTTTTAGTACTCTATAATTTAATATTATGATGCGATAATCTGTAAAATGAGGTTAAATATTTAACCTCACCACCATAACCATTTTTACTGGTGGTGGTAGAGCTCCAGTGACGGAGCTCGCGGGCGTAGACACTACCTAATATACTTGCCGCTAAATGGTAGTGTTCAGCACTATCGTATTCCGTTCGAGTGGTAATGTACAACCCTGTAATTTCCCGCACATTGGCATAACATCTTAGGCCTCAAGAGTGAGTGGTAACGCATCTGCATTTTGACCTTGGTCTTTGTGTGGGTGTCTATAGGCTGCAGTCATCACTTAACTTCAATGTGAACTGCATGCTTGTTTGCTACTTTTATAACATAAAAAAAAATACTCACGTATTCCATAAAGACAGGATCTCTGGAACTCAACTGGACCGCCACTTCCTGGGCAGTGAGGGCGCGGACGCGAAGCTGCAGACGTCGCTTTGTGGTCAAAACAGCATCTAAAGCTGCTAGCAAAGTTCCTAGTGGAAATATCATTTTAGATGAACAATATGTATATAGTTTTCAAAATTATACAGAAAATTTAAAAAAATCATCCCTATGAATGTCCAGTTATTTAGATTCATCATTTTCAATAATTATTGATTATCAAACATAAGAAAATCCGTTGAGAACATAGAGCAACTCGGCCCACCGGCCGCGCCGAACCGGAGGGGAGTGAGTAGCCATAGCGTTTATTACCGATGCAAATCAGTCTGTTATTTTTTGTGGGGAGAAATGCGTGTGACACACACATACACTACAAAAATCGTCTATGACTACGAAACTCACACCTTGACTTTAACAAAATACATATACAATTTCACGCATGCATTTAAACATCTAGGCAACAGGTATAGGCCCACTTGGGCTTGTACTTTGACATAGGGGAAGGCCTGCATATGGCTACTCCCCTCCGGTCCGCCGGCCGGTGGCCCGTATTGTTCTATGGTTGAGAATCACCTGCGATGAATTCGCAGTATAGTTTTTCCCCTACTTAGGATTGAGTTCATGAACTGTCTAATAATCTCTTCTAGTACAAAGTCGCGAGGGAAAATTGCTACAATTTAATTATCTACTTATCTTCTCTTAAATATAAAAATGAATGATTGTCTGTATGTCCTTTATAGAACCGTATACTACGCATTTCATCATGTGATGATATTTAACAAAGTTGTTGTGCATGAGCCTACGAAGGTTTCTGGGTTGGCAAATTCAGCTAGTTATACATAAAAATACAGGAAGTGATTAGGTAATTTTTACCCATACAATCTGACAGGATATTAGATTTAAAAATCAATCAAGAAAACACCTTCTAATTATTTACAGCTAGAAGTTATAATCATTCAATTACGAAAACTACCAAAAAACACGAAAACAACTAAATAAAACGACACGTTTAACGTCCATATAGCAGTTTACCGACTTTCATCAAGCAGCTGAGAGTGATATCTTTAATATTGCGCATTCACTTTAATATCTTTTTTGTGTTGAAACATATACGCAAAGATACGTTGAAAATCGCCAACATAAAGTTGTGCTTCGCTGCTAATAAAACACTCAAAAATCCATTTCGTCGGTTGATGCGTTGGTATTAAACATTTATGAACTCAGGCTAATGTGTTAAAACATAAACATATTTTGACGAAGCATCACAACATAACGTGTTTGAGTGCAAGCTTAAACATGAAGCAGCGCATTTATGCGAGTGGCACAATGAATGGCTATTGAGTAAAATACTCGCAGCTTTGTGAAACTTTACGGACGAACTGAATGTTCAGGAATTCTCAGCAGTGATCATTA
The DNA here is from genome assembly GCA_036365455.1 of Macrosoma leucophasiata. NCBI lineage: Eukaryota > Metazoa > Arthropoda > Insecta > Lepidoptera > Hedylidae > Macrosoma > Macrosoma leucophasiata. The sequence continues at coordinate 3,512,847 of JAWQUS010000002.1, read as the reverse complement.
TGGGCGAATAATTTCTGTTTCTATCAAGCAGATTTTAGAGAAGCGGACAGTTTTTTATGAGTTGTTTTTCATTATTTCCTCTAAAAGTAAAGCTGAATGGCAGTATCAAGCATCAACCTACAACGAAATAGTGGCCAACATAATGTCATCTCAAGTTTGATCATTGGGATAATACCTAAATGATACTGCCTATTTAGAGTATTTACCTAATATCACTTTTAAGATCTGATAGATTAGACTATGCATTTGAGTTAATAAATCTAATATTGCTCTTTCTACTAAGCATTGGATTGATTTCATGCATTAGGTACCTACTATTATTAATGTCTTTTGAAAAAACTCTTGCTAATACGAACAGTAAGAGACAATAATAATTAATCTAAAGGAATTAACAAATTATACGGAAGGAACAACTAATAATTATAAAATATAAAAACAGGACCTTTAACGTCCATCCATAAAGCAGCTATCCGAATTTCATGAAACAAGCTGAGAGTGATAACTTTAATATAGCGCATTCTCTTTAATATCTTTTTATGTTGAAGTATATACGTTAAAAATCGCAAACATAAAGTTGTGTTTCGGTGCTAATAAAGCACTCAAAAATCCATCTCGTCAGTTTATGCGTTGGCATTAAAAAAGTTATGAACTCAGGCTAATGTGTGAAAACATAAACATATTTTGACGAAGCATCACAACATAACGTGTTTGAGTGGTGCAAGCTTAAGCATGAAGCAACGTATTTATGAGACCGGCAGTGAATGGCTATTGACTAAAATAGTTGCAGCTTTGTGGAAGTTTACGGACAAGGTCAATGTTCAGGCATGCTCAGCAGTAATCATTGTGAATGAATAATTTCTGTTTCAATGAAGCATATTTTAGAGCCCATTTTATGCCCGAACCATCGGAGCATGTCTTTTTTTCATTTTTACACCGATACTCTCATTCACACAAAACCTCTTTCTTACATCTTCGTTACGAACGCGATCGGTGAGTGATACACCGCAGATCTTGCGCAAAAATCTCATCTCGACCGCGTTTAACTTACTTTCATACTCTTTCCTGCATACCTGCATTACGAACGCGATCGGTGATTATGCCATTAATAATACACGAAACAAACTATTCAGGATCTCACCTATAGTATACGAGTCTGAGACTCTAGACAGACAAGATATCTCCAGTCTTGGACTCAAAGCACCAGCCCTATGGAGCTTGGACCGCCACATCATAGATATACTCCCGTAATCTGCTCTTGGGATCTGGACTAGCTTAGAGTAACACTGGAAAAGTAGCTTCTGTTCAGCGTCCCATGGTGCTTTTGTTGTACCTATGAATATAACGCGATCTTCAGGGTTTATACCTTGAAGAAAAGAAACAGTATTATTATATTTAAAAAATCAGGCAGGATGCGGATCAGTAGGTACATTTCTTTGGAGACCTAGCCAATTTATAAAAAATATACAAAATAATGCACTTTTCTTACAGCACGTAGACACCACTGTGACCAATTAGGAATTCACCACTATCGTGTTCCGGTTGGATGGTAATTCCTTTAATAACTATCTCAAAGAAAACAACTAGAGCCTCAAAGTGGCAATCTGTATATTAGACCTCTGGTTCAAGGCGTAAATAGATGTTTATAGGTTGCAATTTTTATTTGCTGACAAAGGACTTTTTAACTGCCTCAGTAGTCTAGTGGTAGCAGGCCACTACTACTACGCTGGAGGTCCTGGGTTCGATTCCCGGGTCGAGGGCTATCAGAGATAACGGTTTAAAATCCTTAATCTCTGATTCTATTGGGATTAATCCATTTTCTGGAAGTTTCTCAGTACCTCGGCGTTTGGTAATGTGCCCGGAGATGGTCGGAGAGGCTCGCCACCTGTTTCATGGGCCAAAACGAATCGTGGATGATTGCTTGTATGCTTGGATGCATGCATTTACCTCTGCCTACCCCTTCGGGGATTATAGGCGTGAAGTTACGTTTTTTTTAGTTTTCCACCACTATAAGATAAACATTTATGATTAATGTTTCACCTTTGACAATTTTCACCAAATCCTTTTTCAATCTCTTTGGGTCTGTTTTATCAGTTTTTGGTATTTTCTTAACAAAAGGTTTCTCAGCATCGTCCATCCAAATAACAGCTGGTTGTAATAGTCTTGAGACCTTCATTATCAAATGCAGCAACATTATCAGACCCGTTTTGCCAGGATACTTGCCGACTATATTCGCTGGTGTAAGATCGAACAACATAGCTCCTGTCTCGCTGCAAATGGCGTGCACTAACATCTTTTTCCCGCTACCTGCTGGACCTAATGGCAGACATCAGTCTTAATTTACATTTATAAATCTACATGTATAATATTTATGTTATGAAGTATAAGTAAATCATCCCTATAGTTCCCAGAATTTAATTTACAAAAATATTCTCGATCCAGGTTTATCCCCAAACGCAAATAATCAAAAAAAAATGTTGATCATAATCCTGTGAACATGAGTCCTACTCGTAATTTCCCGGTTTTTATTCTTGTTTAAAATAAATTAAAAATAAATATCCATGTAAAATTGTACGTCAATAAAATGTGAGATAAACAATAAAATAACTATGTAAATAAACTAACTCTCTAATTCGATAAAAATATTTACCGTCAGTAAATTAAAGTCGCAAGAAACAAATAAACGTTCACTGCATCACTGTCACTTTGTTCGTTTAGTTTCTAATAAACTAAACCTGAATTTTCTAGGATAGAAAGTTTGTTATTTATTTGCAAAAGTCTGTTTTTGCTAGACAGTTTGAATAGGTGTTCTTAAACAATAACAAGTTTTTAAGAAAGTTTAAAATTATATCAATTTTGGTAAATGGCGTCTCCTTTGTAATACTTAAGTACTTAATAAATTAACGTAAGGGCTGAAATATTGCGATAATAAAATGTATCTTTAGTATTGAGAATATTTTAGGTACCTTTGTTTAAATTAACTTATTTATGGACGCTACTTAACATTGAAAGAACTCACGACCTTGATCAGCACTTTAATTAATCTAAAAGCTAAATCATAGTTCAAATTTATTCTACAAACAAATTAATGGCAATTTTTGAATTCAATTACTGTAGTTGCGATCGTCTCAAAATAAATTATGGCATAAATTGATTTATTTCAATTGACTTTCTCAATGATATGTAACGTGCCTAAAAGTATTTCAAGATTGGTGCTGCTAAGTCTCAAATTAAAGCACCCAAAGTATATTATTCTTAATATTCTAAATAATGCATTGATACCATACTATACCAGCTAAAAGAACGGATCGGACTAAGGGAGCATTAGTTCGAACATGTTCAGAGCCCAAAGGCAGAATACAAAACTCTTTCACCAACTGCCTTATATCCCCCAAGCATGGCGTTGGTTCTTTGCTTTCTTTTCTCCATTCATGTCCAACGTAGCTCTTTTCACCAATGTAGTCATTTATCTTGACTATTGGATACGGACGAATTATGCCATTTGTTACTAACTCTTCGAATAAAGACTCGGTAGTTCTATCTGGTGTTAAATCTTTCTCTTTCTTTTTCTTGTTTTTCTTGCCTCCTCTGCGTGGCTAAAAAAATATATATTGCTATTTAAACATATAGTCAATAATAATACCAAGCATGTAGAAATTTATTCTTAAAAATCAACAGACATTAAATATTATTTATACTAAAAAGTAATTAAGTTTGAATAACCTTTTGTTGTTTCTTAGATTTTTTACCCTTCAACGCTTTATCTCTGTCATAAGCTGCTTGTAATAATTCCAACTCATTTCTCATTACTTCATCAACAACATTTCTTATTTCTTGTTCAATTTTCACTATCTTTTCTCTTTCTATCATGTCCTTGCAATACCGTTCATGAGGATTGTCGTCATCTTTGTATTTCCAAATATCTTCATATCTAACATCGAAGAAAATTGTTTATACTTACGTCAAATAGAAATGAATTAAGAATAAACGTAATATTTATAAAACACTTACTCCTCATTAGCATTGATGATATCCTTCAAAAATGCAGACTTTGTGCAATCGTACATAGTCAATTCTTCTACTTCATCTTTATTTTTATTATCTTCAGCTTTGTTGTTCTTTTGTTCTTTACTCTTTTTAGAATCTCTTGATGATACAGGAGAAGATTTACTAAGATCACTGTCAGCACCTGTGCCTGCTCAAAAATATCGTTTAATTTTTTGTATTTTTTTTTATAAATAATTATCATCTACTAGTGTCTTAGCAGAACATGAACGTTTATAAGTACAACCTACAATTCTTATCATCATACAAACCTTGTCTACTAAACATAGCTCGACTACCACCACCCTCCTCTGAAGGAAATTCAGGTAATGTTCCCGTTCGTTCATAATACTCCGAAATCCAACGTCTCAGCTCATCACCGATACGTTCATTTATTTTGGAACCCTGTTCTTTGCGCAAATATTCTTCAATCTTGACAAGTGCTATCTCATATTCCTCGCGTCTTTCCTTTTGGAGTCCACGACGACTCTCTTTCACCTGTGCAATATAAAATAGTTAATATTATAAGACAATTTTGTTAATCTTTCGTAATTTTTTATGCGCATATACTTTTACAAGGAGAAATCGGTTTTATTTTCTTTTTCTTTAATCCTTAACCATTTTCTCGTATCATGTTATTGTAGAAAACAATTTATGCAAAAGACTTGAATAAAGACATACCTCTTCAGAGTGTTTGATTTGTTTAGAATCAGTATACGGTGCCATCGCCATACCAATCAGAAGCTGTTCCTCTCCTTTCCTCTTCTTTGTCGTTCTCCTAGCGATGAATCCTCGCCATACGCGTTGGATAGCAGTAGCTGCAGATGCTGACATTTCACCTTTTTGATCTCTACCTTTCTCTTTCAGGAGACGAATTTCTTTCATGAATTGTCCTCTACAAATATTTTTTTAAGGAACAATTAATATTTGGTAATATTATAATAAAATTGATATATGGAGAAATTTTAGTGGTTAATTTCCCACATAAGAACGATTTGCTTTCAGTAGTATTATCTAAATATAAGAGTAAAGCAACATAACAAAAGATTTTTTTAAGTAATTTATAAATGATCATCCTATATGACACGGCACAAAAAGAATAAAAATAAAAGAATATTGTAGATTGAGTATGGTATGCGACCAAGACAAAATCATTTTTCTGCGGGAAATTTCAACATTGAAGTTTTGAGAATTGATTCTATATTGAAGCGGTGTTCATTTATAAAGTTATACCTACGTGTCACTTGCAGAGAAAGTGATGTGCACTTGATGTGCTTGAAGATTTAAATACACAAGCACACATAGGTTGGAATGTTACGTAAACTTTTATGATACTACACTTTAAACACATATTCAAAGCTGTACACCTTAAACGTCCTTGTCTTGCTCGTTCATGACTCTGAATGATGATTACAGCCTGTTGCTCGGTCAACACTAAAGGTTGTGGTTTCGGCGGTTCATATCCGAGTCGCCTCAGAACATCTGTGACGAACTGACGTCGGTGCACCACCTCGCCTTCTCGCTCCCGGATGAAATATTGGGGCACACAGGGCTCCGCTTCGTCAGGTGTCACTTGAAGCTTGTGCAAAGCCTGATAGTGTTATAATATTGTAAAGTTACATTTCAACTGACTTCAAAAAGGATGGTTACATGTTTATACAGCTCAATAACATAATAATGTTTAACGTAAGCTTTAAAAGCTCTATACAATTACTATTGCAAATATTTGTTATATTTCTTGTTTTTTTATACAAATACAGTAAATATTAATTTGTCACCGGGGCACTCCGCGGACACTCCGCCAAAATTCCATACAAACGCTTATTTTGGTCTCTATTACACAGTGACGTGTATTTACACGTGCACCTGTGTGCGTAGCACGTAGATAATACCAACCGTCGCCCATAAGAGGAGAGGATTTTGGGTGATGCGGGGAAATCGGGCGGGACGTTGCAGTATCCATTCTATACGTAGTATTATTACATATTCTTTGACCGGGGTTCAAACAGAAATAATCGGATGATTTTTTATCTTACTTGCTTTTTTCTAGCGACTTCGAAAAATACACCCAAAAGGTCAAATTTCACAAAATTCCGTCTTAGTGAGCACCTAAATCCTAAAAAAAACCCGCATGCTAAATTACAAACACCTACTAGTCGTAGTTTTCGAGATTTCGTGATGAGTGAATGACCTTTCGCTTTTATGCATATTGTATCTATTACAGCTTCAACAAAATTATATACGCAGACGACCTTTTTCGCCTTTCAATTTTATGAAGTAGATTTAAATAATAAAAGAAACTTTTAATCTTAATTAACCGTCTGAATAGTTTCTTAATTAGATTAGATTGTCTGTTAAATATGAAGTTATGAAACTGAATACCTAGATTGTAATAATATTGTACCACGTATAGTTATTACTAGGAGTTTCAAATCTAGCATGGAGGTTCTTTTTAAAACTTAGTGTTAACTAAGACGGTATTTTGACTGCTAAGGGTGAGTTTTAGAATGGATAGTTCGTATGAAACTTCATTTCTACAATTGCTAGGAGTCTAAAATTCTGCATGATGCTTCTTTTTAAGACTGAAGTGCTACGTAAAACGAGATATTGTTAAATTCCACTTCTAATGTGTGATTTTTGCTTGATAATATATGAAACAGATATAGTAAAGTTGGCTTAACCCGTCAGCTCGCGAAAAAAATATGACAGTTGATTTCAATTGTTCAGTCATCGCCGGCGGTCTCTCATGTCTAGACGGTTTAAGGGAAATACAACCCTATGTATTCAACAAATATTTATTTATTATAACAATATCTTAAGTCGTTTCAATAGTTACGTTATGTTAGTTCGTTAGTTATAATTATTGCTCGAATTTTAGTATACAAGAGATTTAAAGCGTATTTTATTGTAGTAGCACCCGAGTGAAGACGAAGCGCGCTGTTAGTTATAAATACAATGATAAAGTGTCTCTAAGGCGTCGTATAACAATCAATAACGTAATAGAATAATTTAAGGCTTACCTCATCATCATCATAAGTTAGATCTGATAAATGAATCTCAATGAGATCATGCTTTATCTCGATCAGCCTCCCCAAGCACCCTTCCAATAGCCGCCTGATAATCAATCGCTTTTGGGGCTGCAACAACTGGTCATATACCGCATCTAGTTTACCAAGTAGAACTGTGTATCTAATTTTTAATTCCGATAAAAGCGGCTGTAGCGCTGTTTTTTCCGCTGTCCCACCTTCGAATAACGCTTCATCTGCTTGCGTTGCTTCACCTAAAAGCTCGGATGTCTCACAGATTAGGTCATTGTACGTTTTGTTCGACATTTTTGCTTATTTTAATTTGAAACCTCGTCTTTATCCACTTATTTATTCACTTCTTTGTTTTATTTTATAATTTTCAAACAAAACACTGTTTTTACTTAATTTTTGAATATCATATTGCTTTTTATTAGTCACAGTTTATTATTTAATATTCATTATCTGTTATATGATTTTTTTTTTTGTCACTTCACAACATTCCCAATAGTGTACGAGTTCAAAAAACAAATAACACTTGACTTGAACTTAACATTCAAAGAGGATTTCACATCAACGGATTGTATACGTCTTGTTATCACAATTTATATCAAAATTATCATATTTAATCCACGATCGCAGCATAATCCTCAGGGTATAATGTTAATAAAAAATGGGGAAGAATTTACGCAATATTTTTTAACACATATCGCCGTATTACGTATAATCTGACAAAATATGCTCGGCTTTATTGAATAAACAACCGTCGCTATGGGTCGCCCGCTATCACGTTGTTACAGTCGGATTAACATGTTTATTTTTGTTATTGTTACATTATCACATGCCGGTCACGGTTTGTTACATTTTCTTATCTACTTTTTGTTTCAATGCTCTTATTAAATTTATGCTTGAATTTGGGGATGATGATCGATTTGTTGAATGTTATCTTTTTAAGTTTAGATGAATTTTTAGGAAGATAGAACAGATATTGTGATCGTTTGTGATTTCGTATTTTTAGAAACAATAGATCAAAGACCATTTCGTGTTTTTTTTATTGGATTCAAATAGCAAACGGGACTGAGTAATTTAATAAAAATATAGAAAATGGTTGCTTGTGATAGTGATACGTGTACACAAAAGTGCAGTAAACGATGTTCTAGCCTAAGCTGCTTGAACTGAGGATCGCGGGTTCGACCCTCGTACCGGAATAAGCATTTTGTTTCAGATCTGGGTGTTTGTTTCTCTATTGTGTGTACAAGCGAATCCACAATACTGTTTTATACCTTGTATTAGGCTGTGAGTGTAAGTATATGAAATCAAGAAATAAAAAATGAGGTCAACGGTTTTGAGGTACATGTATGTCCATAGAGATCATTTTACTGGTGGCTCCAGTGATGGAGCTCGAGGGCGTAGGCACCACCGCATTACCTAATCTGTATGCCGCCAAATGGTAGTGTTCAGCACTATCGTGTTCCGGTTAGATCATATGGCCCCGTAATAACTAGCACAGATCTTGGTCCTCAGGGGTGGCAACGCATATGCACTTTGATCTTTGGTTATTGCGTAGATATCTGTAGGCTGCAGTCCTTACTTAACATCTATGTGAACTGCATGCTTGTTTGCCACCAACATCACATAAAAAATTGACAGCTAGAATAGACTGGCGGTAGAGCTCCAGTGTCGAAGCTCGCGGGCGTAGGCGCCACCGCATTACCTAATATATACTTGCCGCTAAATGATAGTGTTCAGCACTATCGTATTCCGGTCAGATGGTAATGTATGGCCCTGTAATTTCCGGTACAGAGGCATAACACCTCAGGCCTCAGGAGTGGTAACGCATCTGCATTTTGATGCCTATAGATACCCACTTTCTGTGGGTATCTATAGGCTGCAGTCATCACTTAACATCAATGTGAACTGCAAGCTTGTTTGCCACTTCAATTACATAAAAAAGACATTAATTTGATAGATGCCCTTTTTCGACTTCTAAATAAAAATGTTGGAGGTCTGTAAGCCCTAGAGAATATTAAAATAAAATATTAATAAAAATCTGCATCCCAGTACAGTAACATTCACTCGACTATCATTAAGCGTCTGCCTTCAGCAACAATGTGAGAGCTATACTTAAGCACAATAAGACGCATGTAAACTTGTCGAGGAATATAATATCCGATGTTGAGAAGATCACAGAGTTAATAATAAATAGAGGTGACATTATTATAGGTATCATCAACTTTTTAGTAGGGGAAAAATAAAACGGGATTCGGTTCTTATTGAGAGTAAAATAGGAAACTACTGGTGGTAGAGATCCAGTGACGGAGTTCGCGGGCGTAGGCACCACCGCATTACCTAATATACTTGCCGCTAAATGGTAGTGTTTAGCACTATTGTGTTCCGGTCAGATGGTAATGTACGGCCCTGTAATTTCCGGAACAGAGGCGTAACACCTTAGGCCTCAGGAGTGGTAACGCATCCGCATTTTGACCTTGGTCTTTATGTGGGTGTCTATAAGCTGCAGTTCACTTAACATCAATGTGAACTGTATGTTTATTTGCCACTTCCATTATATTAAAAAAAAAGGAAAGATAGTATGGATATCAGGATTTTGAAATATTGAGATGCTACAAGTTACGAACCCCAAGGGAGTTCGTTTGTGGATTAAGTGGAATCCGGTGCGGCGTATATTCCTTTTAACAAAATTTACAACACTCTGTGAGATACCGTGAATATGAAATCTCGGGAGAATAGAAAGAAGCAATTCCAAAGGCTCTTTGAAATCGATTTCATGGAATCGAATAACAACAACACCAACAAAAATAACCGATTAAGTCGTCACGTCACTTTATTTAAAAAGAATAAATATATAGGACATAACTTTTTGTATCAAATTTTTAAATTTAAAAAATATATTAAAAAATTAAACCATTTCATTTGAAAACAAATTTTTGTTTTTAAATGTTTTGATATACAATGTGAAATATTAATTTTATTGTGAATTAGGTTACGATTAAAAAAAGTGTATTATTTTCTTGTCAATCTTATAATTCAATGCGCTAAAGAATAACCCCCTTATTCATAAACGTATTTTAGCTAAAGTGTTGCTAATCTCTCCTTTGTCTTTTTCTATCCTGCACATTTGACAATGCAACTGACAAAGACAAAGCATTCTATACCTAAAAAGTATCTAATGTACGTTTATGAATAAGGGTGTTAGTTTTTATTGGAGAAAATACCAACTCCACAACTCTCAGTGGCTCCTCAAATGCGATTAGGCACCCACATATGCAAGTCTTATTTACTTAAGGGGTTAAGTAGCCTGTATGACCTTGGCAAAACGGAACTCATCATATATTTGTCAAAATTTGAGCGATCTAGCGGATACTCGCTGTACTTGGTCGACAAGATCAAAGATTAAGTAATTGAAGAGGAGGCAAGCATCGCTGTGCTTATTAATATTGCATCACAATGATTATACTTGTTTTAAATTATTTTTCTTTAATAAAATAGTGATTATACTACTAGAACGGTTTTGAATACCTAAAACTTTCGCTATTGGTACGGGTAGCGAGCGAAACTTGCTTGATTTTTGCTCGTTAGTTATTTCTGCGTTGCGAACGGTCTAATCTTGGATAATTTAAAAAATTAATATTTTATGTACATAAGAATGGTGGGCTAATGTGCTATGTATGACTGTATGGTGATAGAACTTTAATGAACGAGCTCGAAGGCGTGAACACCTCGATATCATCTACTTTACCTACCAGAAAATGATAACTCCAAGTCCACCGTTATCATGTTCTGGTAAGGTGGTAGTATACAGTGGTAGAGCTTCAGTGGCCAAGCTCCAGGGCAAGCGAGCCCCACCGCATTTCGCAATTTACTAAATGGTACCTACTGTAAGCGATAATAGTATGTAAGCAATGTGGATATCAATGTCAGAGTTCCTTGAGGTGATGATTACGAAAATTATATCTCCTTTAAAATCGAAGGCAGTGGAGATAATTATTTTTCGAAAATACGAGTATGATATGGATTTCAATTTTACGGTTTCTTGAGGTACAGATTTTTCAAATCCAAGATAGCGGACAGTTTATTTATTTTTTCTATGTGTCTTAATTTTACAGTTTCTTGGGAGATCTGATTACGAAAATGGCATCTATTTGGAGATTCAAGATAGCTGACATTTTTTTTTTCAAAATATGACATGGGTATTAATTTCAAGGTTTCTTGGGGTGCTGATTACCCAAATGGCATCATTTTTCAAATCCAAGATGGCGGACATAACATTTATTCCAAATTGTGATATGGGTGTCAATTTCGAGGTTTCTTGGGGTGCTGATTACGAAAATGGCATCTGTTTGCAGATCCAAGATAGCTGACAGTTTTTTTTTTTCAAAATATGACATGGGTATCAATTTCGAGGTTTCTTGGGGTGCTGATTACGCAAATGGCATCATTTTTCAAATCCAAGATGGCGGACAAAACATTTTTTCCAAATTGTGATATGGGTGTCAATTTTGAGGTTTCTTGGGGTGCTGATTACGAAAATGGCATCTGTTTGCAGATCCAAGATAGCTGACAGATTTTTTTCCAAATATGACATGGGTATCAATTTCGAGGTTTCTTGGGGTGCTGATAACGCAAATGGCATCATTTTTCAGATCCAAGATGGCGGACAAAACATTTCTTCCAAATTGTGATATGGGTGTCAATTTCTAGGTTTCTTGGGGTGCTGATTATGAAAATGGCATCCATTTGCAGATCCAAGATGGCTGACAGATTTTTTTTCAAAATATGACATGGGTATCGATTTCTAGGTTTCTTGGGGTGCTGATTTCGAAAACGACATCATGTTTTAGATCCAAGATGGCGGACATAACTATTATTCCAAATTGTGATATGGGTGTCCATTTCCAGGTTTCTTGGGATGCTGATTACGAAAAAAATCATTTTTCAGATCCAAGATGGCAGACAAAACATTTTTTCCAAATTGTGATATGCGACACGCATATAGGTATAATAAGTATTAAAGAGTAATCAACTGAATACTCCTTCAGTGCATTTGTGTTTCTTTTACTACGTCAACTATCTAATCCGTGTTGCAATGTCAATATTGTCAATGTATTTATATTCTTTGACAACAACAAGACATCAATTCGCACAAAGACATAGGCGATAGCCACTATTTAGTAAAATCTTTAGTCCGTAAACACTCGTGTTGTATAGTAATACATATTTTTTTACAGGTTTTACTCATAACTTCGCAGTAACATCCCAAAATATGTAAGTTTATATATCGGCAGCGCGCTGCACATCCTCCCCTCACAAAGGGCCGCAGCCGACTAGCCAACTGACGATGATTGAGATTACAGTATGGCGTGACGAAGAGGCTCGCGCTCATGCACGGAAATTTCGACATTTTATTAATTTTCATTAATGAATAACACCAAAATAAATAAAACTCTTAATTAAAACTGAGTAATTTATACTATTATTTTGCAATAAAAACGAAGCAAAAAGACTGTGCCGTTTTGGAGAACATTTGCATTTTAAGACAAAAAAGGGGGCATTTTGAAATCGTTTTTTCTAAAAAGTTGTTAGCAAATTTAACATTCTGTTTAGTTAAAAGTATTCATTGAATCCTTGTCTGTCGTTGTGTATTTCCATATTGTGGATTCAATAAACAGTTTTTTCTAGAATTTGACTTAAATCATGTTCGCATTTAGGCAATTCACCCTACTTAAGGCCTTAAGTAAGTAGCTTTTCCACGCGAAAATTGCCTCAAACACCGCGGGGAGAAGCGATAAATGACATTTAACTTGAAACACTTCGCGTGTTCAGTCGTTTACATGATTTAGAAAATTATCATTGTTAAAACAGGCGTTGTTCTGAATGTGCGTTCGGAATTTATTTGCTATAGGGAAACCGTCTTAAGGGGTGATAAGGCTGTTGTTTTCACTGGCAGTTAATTTGCATAATTATTTTTGGAATTGTAGGTAATGTTCGTTATAATTACTGCGAAAATATCTGCATTGAGACTTTAGTGTTGAGTTGTAATATATACTAGTGGTAGTGCTCTGGTGACGGTGCTCGAGGGCGTAGGCACCACCGCATTACCTCTATCTGCCGCCAAATGGTAGTGTTCAGCACCATCGTGTTCCGGTTAGATGGTATGGCCCTGTTATAACTATCACAGAGACGTAACAACTTAGGTCTCAGGGGTGGTAACACATCTGCATTTTGATCTCTGGTTTTTGTGTAGATGTCTATAGCCTGCAGTCATCACTCAACATCAATGTGAGCTGCGTGCTTGTTTGCCTACCTTCTTACTTTTTTAATTTGGGTAAAAATTAAATTATTACCCAAATTTCGAGGAGCTCTGGGAAATTTCCAGAAAATTGAAAAATTCTAATAAACCAGAGATAAAGGACTACAGCATTATTTGTTATAACCCCCTACCCGGGAATCGAACCCAGGACCTCAGCGTAGTAGTAGTGGCCTGCTACCACTAGGCTACCAAGGTAGTTGAGTTGTTATGTATTTATTTAATTTTAAAAAAAGGCAGGGCAACCCTGCTTTTTTTTAAATGTTATGGAAGTGGCAAACAAGCATGCAGTTCACATTGTTGTTAAGTGATGACTGCAGCCTATACACACACACACAAAGACCAAGGTCAAAATGAACATGCGTTACCACTCCTGAAGCCTAAGATGTTATGTCTCTGTGCCGGAAATTACAGGGCCGTACATTACCACCTGACCGGAACACGATAGTGCTGAACACTACCATTTAGTGGCAAGTAGGTATTTTAGGTAATGCGGTGGTGCCTACGCCCGCGAGCTCCGTCACTGGAGCTCTACCATCAGTAAAACAGTATTGTGATTGCAGTTACATTACTATCTAACTGGAACAAACTAGTGCTGAACACTACTATTTGGCTGGAGACAGATTAGGTAATGAATGCAGTAGTGCCTAGTTCCGACATTTTAAATACCACTAAAGTACCAAATTTATTTTTGAATAACAGTTACGTTAAACGTATTATCAATTTAATCCGTTATTAATAAGAACAGAGTGATTTTTGATAGCAAATCACTGCTATTCTGAGTAGGTTTATAACCCATTATTACGATGAGGCTCGCCGACGGAGCGATCTCGATATAATGCTATTACAATTTAAGTCTATTTAGCTTTAGCTTAAGCTCGGTTCACATGAAATAGACTTAAACGTCATTGGCAATAATAATAATAATAATGGCAACCCATTATACGTCCCACTGCTGGGCACGAGTCTCTCCCCTTTTTGGGGGGAGGCCTGGAGCTTACTCCACCACGCTGCTCCAATGCGGATTGGTGGAGATACGGGTTAGTGGCCAACCCGCTGTCGAATGTTTTCAAACCGCCCATAAGGCCTCCGACAAGGTTAAACGACGACGACTGCTATCTGTCGATAGCAACCGGGACCGACGGCTTAACGTGCCCTCCGAAGCACGGAAACGCGCATTTAATTTGCCACTAGCGGTCACCCATCACACTACCTGACCGCGCCCGTAGTGCTTAACCGAGTAGATCGGTTATGATCTACACCAGCCGCCGGGCCATGCGCGCTTCATTGGCAATAACTGATTCTAATGCTATCAAGCCACTTTCGGTATCGATCCCTGGGTCGAGGAATCAATGTTTGTCGGGTTTTTTCCATAAGCAAAACACAATAGTGATATCCGCAGAGTTGTGTAATGTGTCCGGTGAACGTAACTATGCTAGTTACTAATACAACGCACTCAATATCATCAAAATCAAGCGCTGGTGGAATAGTCCATGCCTGCTCGAATGCATGCATTAATCTTTGACATTACTTAATCAAGGACTAGCTAATCCGTTATTAATAAAAACAGAGTGATTTTAGATAGCAAATCACTGAATGCAGGCTATTTCTAAGCCGGTTTATAACCCATTATTATGACGGTGCTCGCCGACGGAGCGATCTCGATATAAAGCTATTATCTAGCTTAGGCTCGATTCACATCGACTAGACTAAACTGACAATTTATAAATTGTATAAATCCCTCTAGCTGCCTCCATAGCCTAATGGGAGCAAGCCACTACCACAATTCTATCCCTGGGTAATAAGTGGAATTATTTGTATGGTCTACAGATATTTGTTTCTTGTTTATCATCATCAACGGTATAGTTTTCGCATCCGTTTCTGCCCATAATGTGTAAATTGTCGAACAAAATTCCCTTTTAAGTTTTTATTGGTGCTACAATATGGGGTTCTTCAAAAATGGCCTCAAAACAGTCCTTCGGGGCTGGCAGCGCCTTGACCACCTGGTATTGTAAATATTCATAGGCAACGGTGACCACTTTCCATTGGGTGGCTCGTTTGCTTGTCTGTCAACATTCAAACATAATAAAATCTTTGTGTGTGTGTGTGTTTGTGTGTATGTGTGTGTAAGTGCTGTGCGTACAACGGCACACACTACACAGGTTATACTTTTAAGCGTACCTGTTTCATTTGTAATGTTGATCTATTCAAATAAATAAATGGAGTGTCTGTTTGTAATATTAAAATAACCGCATTTTACTAATTGCATATGTATGTTTACACGGTACATATACCAAAACAACATTTTTTACAATTTTTGTGTGTCTGTCTGTCTGTCCATCTGTCTGTCTGTCTGTCTGTTTGGCGGGGCTAATCTTGGGTACGACTGGACCGATTTTGACGAGACTTTCACTGACAGATAGCTGATGTAATAAGGAGTAACTAAGGCTACTTTTATACTAGCTTTGCCCACGACTTCGTCCGGGTAGATACTTAACAATCATTAATTCTCACGCGGACGAAGTCGCGGGCACAGCTAGTAATAAATATATTTTAAACTTATATAAGTATGGATTTGCGTTGTGCCTAAAAGCGTCAAGACAACGACCAACGAACTGACCATTAACGATTAACGCGCATAATAAAGTCATTATGTGAGAACACTAACGAGTATATTTACAAGACCCAAGACCATTACGGTTAAGCATTATCGACCACGGATCGCCAATTGATTGGAGTGGGATTATTTTGTGCCGTATTTATACTCTTGATTGGCTTGAGATACTGGGTTCGTTTGTTTTGTAGAGGGCATGATAATACAGGGATACGTTATATAAGAATATTTGTAAGGGATTGCCTTTGAGTTTGTAGATCACCGAAATAGAATCTAAAAAAGCACAGAGAATCGTCTACTAGTTTATATATTTTTAAATTATGTATTACTATAAAATTATCCCACTGCGATTGTCAACCCCAATGCCAAGTGTGGTGACATATCCTTACACATGATGCACAACGCGTGCTCGTTGTGGGGCATGTTTGCGGGAGGCTTTTGTCCAGCTGTGTTCTTTCAGCAGAAATAATGATCTTTTTTTTACAAAAGTGGCAAGCATGCAGTTCATATTGATGTTAAGTGATGACTGCAGCCTATAGACACGCACACAAAGACCAATAATGCAGATGCGTTTCAACTTCTGAGGCCTATTTCACTAATTTTACGAACCGGGTCGCGACGCGATATAAACACTTTTTACCTTTATTCCGACATTAGAGGCCTAAGATGTTATTCCTCTGTGCCGGAAATTATTCGACAGTGCTGAACACTACCATTTAGCAGCAAGTATATTAGGTAATGCGGTGGTACCTACGCCCGCGAGCTCCGTCACTGGAGATCTACCACCAGTAGAAAGTTACCCATAGACTGCAAAAAAGCAATTGTTTAAGCACTTCATGGCATATTTGCGCTTCATCAAAGGTATCCTCTTTTGTTTTTTCGTCGTTCGGAAAGAAAATAGTTACTGATTCTATTTGAGGCGTATTACGTCAATGAACTTTACTCCGGTTCTAAAATGTAAAGCCAGACTGCTTTAAAAAAGGTCATGTCCTTTTAAATAATGAGCAAAATTTTTAATTACTGTTTGTAACTTTTCTTTTTAGTGGCTTCTGCATAATTGAATGAGTTGATTTTTATTTGATGGATGATGTGGAGAACCTTGTCATATTTAATTTGATATTACAGCAGTTTGAAATGTATACATTAGATTATCCATAACACTACTTCTGAAATGTTATAAATAAGGAAACGAAAGGAGTTTTGGAACTCCTCCCCAAACTCCTCCACCACCACTGGTGGTAGAGCTCCAGTGACGAAGCTCGCGGATGTAGGCACCACCGCATTACCTAATATACTTGCCGCTAAATGGTAGTGTTCAGCACTATCGTGTTCCGGTCAGGTGGTAATGTACGGCCCTGTAATTTCCGGCACAGTCGACGACTTATTGTTAACTTTTTGCATGTGAACTGTCGGTCAAACTAGTTTTGTAATTGAGACGGTGTTTCCCTCATTTTTACTACGCTTTAAGCACCCTGATTAACAAGCGAGTTTATTACGAAGCCTGTCCAACATAGTCGTTATAATCTTTATTACTCACTTTTTATGCCGTGCAAGTGGTCAATACTTAGGGCTGCCACAAAAAACTGCGATGCGATGCGACGCCGCATCGCAGGCGATGCATTCGCGCGAGCCCTCAGATGGTAGAGGTAGTAGAGCTTCAGTGACTGAGCTCGCGGGCGTAGGCACCACCGCATTAACTAATTTACTTGCCGCTAAATGGTAGTGTTAATGTGGTAATGTACGGCCTTGTAATTTCCGGCACAGAGGCATAATCTTAGGTCTCAGGAGTGGCAACGCATCTGCATTGTGACCTTGGTATTCGTGTGGGTGTCTAAAGGCTGCAGGTATCACTTAACATCAATGTGAACTGCAAGCATGTTTGCCACATCCATGACATAAAAAAAAAATATTTGCGATGCGATGCAAATTCGCAGATACTTGTGTGCGGAGGGAGCCCTTATTCAGATTATAATGAGGTTGTGTGAAATTTGTAAGTCTTAAAAACCAGAGATTTCAGTGTGGATGCGTTTCCCTAAGGCTAAGTTGATGTGCCTCTGCGCCGGAATATAAAGGGCCGTACATGACCGGAATACAATAGCGCTGAACATTACTATTTTGCAACAGGTTATAGGTCGCGCATTAGGTTTGCAACAATCGGTTTCTATTACAGCGATAAAATCATTATTACAGAAATCTGCCACGAGTAAAAACATTATTTTTTATATAAAAACCAAACTAAGCATAAACAGAGACAAAAAATAACATCCATTACAAATCATGTGCTACAATAGACAAAATTACAGGGCACAGCCAATAAATAAAACCACAATATCAAAAGGTATCGTTAAAAACAGAAAGGCCGCCATTACGTGGCCTTCAACTGTGAACTCAAGATGGCGGAGCGAGCTGGATAATGTCTTCATTTGAGATAATTTGCGCTCGCGCCGATGCTCGATTGAAATGCACTTTTTACATTCCGGTTTTGTATGGGTGGGATCACGTAGCGATAGCAAAATAGGTTTTATATTTAACTTTTATTTTGTGTTCTATTAATACTGTTGTGTTAGTTAGATACAACTATAATATACTACCTGGCCTTGTTATGCATAGCTAAGAGAGCATGTGCGAACACTACGTGTTTTTTTAATTTATCGCCTTCGGACAAACAAACATACATATTAATTAAATAACGACCTCAATATTTTAGTCTGTAGCGCCTTCTGCGCTCGCCGATTGCCCGGTGGAGTAGACTAGTACACATAAGTCCGTCTTAAACAACAACCTTAATATAAATGGATATGATAAACTCAAAACAAAAAGGCCAGTTTAGAGATACACACACGAGTAGCGAGTGATTTTATTGTTTTACATAATGCCCTCACATAGAGCAACGCGGGCCACCGGCCGCCGCGGCGGACCGGAGGGGAGAAGCCATAGCGTTTATTACCAATGCGAAACAGTCTGACATTTTTTGCGGGGTGAAATGCGTGTGACTGACACTACTAAAATCGTCTGTTACTACGAAACTCACACCTTGATTTTATTGAAATACATAAACGATTTCACGCACACAATTAAACATCTAGGCGATATTTATAGGCCCACTTGGGCTTGTACTTTGACAGGGGGACTACTATTTTCAGACCACTTCGCTACCACTTATTGCGATTATATTCAGTCTAAACGGTAAACCTGACAGTGGAAATGAGCGAAGGTACAGATGTTTCTCATCCAATTTTAATATAAGTAGTAAGATATTCGTGAAATGTTAATTTGTGAAACAGTTGCAGTAACTGTTACTACAGAATAAACTGCGTAAAATGTCAAAGAATCTGACCACATATAAAGCTGAAATAAAAAAACGAACACGTATATTTGCTGACCGTACATCACGGCGTAATCCGACTTGGCAGTGTTGGTCGTATATTTAAGCTTCGTGTGTTCATTCCTATCTGTTCTGTAAGCCAAATTAAGTTGCTTTAAATGTTAAAACAAACATTTGATTAGAATAAAGAAATCCAGGTATCAACAGTCGTTTGATTTCTTTTTAATACTGGTAATGAAAAAAAATCTGGCATAGAACAACAAACAAGCTGGAAAAGATTTTTTTATCTGTATAAAAAAATTATACCTATATTTGTTGCTGGTGGTGGCGGTGGCGTTGGTGGCATTAGTGGCATTGGTGGCGTTTGTGGCATTGGTGGCGTTGATAGCATTGGTGGCTTAAATGGCGTTGGTGGCATTGGTGACGTTGGTGGCGTTGGTGGTGCTGGTGGTGGCTTTAGGGGTGTTAGTGGCGTTGATGTGTGTGTGACAGAGATGTATTAATGTAAACCAGATTTTTTAGCTACCCATAAGTGTTTTCGTATGATCCAAAATGAACCAAAAGATCCAGTATCCAAAAAATATTGCCAAAGTCACCATTCCACGCAAACGAAGTTGCGAGCACAGCTAGTTTAGTAATAAATAATTATCTTTACGTCCTATGTTACAATTATTTCATACAAAATTGTTTTTTTTATGTAATGAATGTAGCAAACAGGCATGCAGTTCACACTGACATTGCAGACTATGCTGCAGCGTAGACACCCACAAAGACTAGCTAGAGGTCAAAATGCAGACACGTTGCCAACCCTGAGACCTTAGATGTTATGTCTCTGTGATAGTTATTACGGGGCCATACGTTACCATCTAACCGGAACACGATAGTCATGAACACTACCATTTGGCGGCACATAAATTAGGTAATGCGGCCTTTGCCTACGTCCTCGAACTTCTACTCTGTACCACCAGTAAATGAGATATTATCAGTTTTCGCAGCTAACTTAGCTGTCTCGCCCTAGGTCATTTCTTTAACTTATTTTACTCGCTAGTGTTATTGAGAAAATACATTAAAATCCGACAACTTATTTTCACATGGTATTGATGGTAGGTAAATACATCGCGTCTAAACATCTTCATTAAAACTTTAGTGAGGTGTGGTGTGCGGTGGTAAGTATGCGGCTACGGTACTTACAGTCCGAGAAATAATGTTCGACACAATAATGTTCACACCGTTCAGTCCAAAAGACATTCCTAAGGTCGAAAATTACGAAACCATATTCTACCATTTAATGGCAAGTAAATACGGTAATGCAGTGATGTCCACACCCACAAACTCTATAACAGGAGAGCTTCTGTAATTCAAACCAACCATTACTGATTCCGAACCTCAAAACCGCTTAAAACTTCAAACATTGCTAAAAGTACTGTCTGTACTACTTGAAGAAGATATCCTTCGAGTAGACATTATGAAAAGGAATGTCAAAAACACCAACAATATTCAAACAATACCATAAACAGTTCAGTATTGTTGAAGTAACTGCAGCTGTAAAATAACTTTATGAGCAATAACGCCTTTCAAGAAAGCCGACAGCTTTAATACGAACAATGGTATGATTTCGGTAAACGACAAAGTTTTGATTTGACCGAGTAATACAAGTCAGTCAATTAAATTCTCTTCAGAAGTTAACGGAGAGGATGTGTTTGTACATAGCAAGAATATTCTCGGCTTAAGTAGAAACTGAATAATGATAAGACAGTAAGTCCCTGTGTTACCAAACATTGTTGTAATTAAAATTTAGTGTCTATAGAGATCAAACGTAGTTGTGGTAAAGCGCGTTATCTCTTATTAAAAATTTGTTGTACAGATATAATATGTGAGGATTTTGTACAAATTAAATGTGCCCTTCCGTTTAAACATCGTTATTCAAATTTTCAACTAGTTAACTTAATACTAACTCATTGTTAGTCCCTTTACTCATCCCTTGATTGGATCATCTACCAGCCAGAGCAGGTAACTGCTGGATAAAAGCCAACATCCACAATATAATATATGTATGTATCTTCACGCCAGGTCCCTAACATACCTCTCGTGCCTCATCTACCTTCATCATTCTCTTCATACATGCACCCCGATTCCTAAGACTTTTGACCGAACCATCCGACAGAACTCAACCTATTTGATCATGGTAGGTCAGTCTTGGTCTTCCTGGGCCTCTGCAACCATCCATATAATAATATATGTCCATGATAACCGAACCTGGGCCTTCATTCAGCAGCCGATAATGTCCTCATTTGTTTCAATTCTAAAACTTATACAATTCGACTAGAGCAGCTTATTTCTAAAAAAACAAAAGTACAAAATATAACATAGACACCATAACTGTACAAAATCATTGAAAGTCCTTAAGATCGAGTATTTAGGAAACTTGACAGAATTTGATCGTTTGACTGACTTCAATAGGGAGATAAATTGAATAAATTTTATGAGCAAATTAATTACTCTAATGGACAGTTTGAATAGATCTTTAAAGCGTGCCAAATTCAAGACAAATTCAATAAGATGAGGCTATAGGTCCACTGATCTGATCACTTAAGTTTTAAAATTATTGTTAACATAAATAAAAGCGTGGGACGTATTAACGGAAAGTGACGAACAAGGACCTACTGCAGCTAATAAACAACTACACAAAATCTGGTTTGGACTTACAACTGTCAGTGTCAAAGATGTTTTGTCTCTGTTCAGATATTACGAAGTGAAACATTACCACCTAAGCCGAACACGACAGAGCTGAACTCTTTGAGTTTAGCTATATATGGTGGACTCTGTGTTGAGATGGTACCTATATTGGATGATGCGATGTTGTGCTCTCAGTAGTGCCTGCACTTGGAACTCTGCTAAGTGAATGACTATGATTATGACGAACAGATTTTTCATTTTCTTCTATGAAGGAATTGAAAAATTTGATGATTCACGTATTGGTTATTATGAAATTGGTATTTATTAATACCTATTGGATTATTATTATAAGTCATTTTCTCTAGGTAGCTTAAATCCCGACAATGCAAAAGCCTCCTTGTGAACCAATTTGGAATAAATTATTTGAATTTTGAATTTGAATTTTGATGATGCCTACGCCCTTAATTACAATACTAGTGCCAGCTACAAAATAAATTTTAAGACACTCGCGTATAACACTCATTTCACTGATTTTACGAACCGGGTCGTGACGTGATATTGAATTGACAGTGTGCAGCAGAGATAACGCTCTATGAAGCCGAAACTAGCCGATTGTCACTTCTATTATTTCTTGTTGAGCACTGTGTATCTAGCTGCGTACTCTAAAAACTGTTTTTACCCAATATCGATATCGCATCACGACCGGGTTCGTAAAATCAGTGAAATTGTAAAAATAGGTGTGTTAATCCATTACGAATTCCCAAATAAAAATGATTGAAGGTGACACTTTTCCAATCCAAACATTCAAAGCGTTCTACATAAAAAGGAGCTATTTTTTTTTCAAAACAAAAAATAACAGGTGGGCAAAGAAAAATTATGAACACCAAGACGCTTTCCGCGCCATCTTTAGAAAGGATTTTTTTTCTATTTGCGTCTTTTTTCCGAGGACTAACGTGCCATCTTAGTTCAAAGGTGCGCCGTGAATGGGTTTCTAAAGAAGTGTCCGAAGAAAATGGTCGGTGAACGGGCTTAGTCATGTGTGGTTTTAACTAGTGTGTACTCGTATATCCTGCTTAAACCTTTTTCAAATGTGAATGTTTGTGTGTATGGTTTTGTATAAGTACTCAAAATCATGATCACAAAAAGGTAATGGAAAGGTTTAAGTATTAATATTGTTTATTCAAAATGAAAATATTTTTTATGGATGGTAGAACTCATTCACACTCTTATTTGGATATTTATTTGCGAAAACTTATGACTGGTGTCTCTTTGGCGGATAAAATACGAAATGAGGTTATCCGTCAAAGAACTAAAGTGACCGACGTAGCTCGCAGGATAAGTAAGTTGAAGTGGCAATGGGCCGGTCACGTCTGTAGAAGGGCTGATAGCCGCTGGAGCAGACTTGTGCTCGAATGGAGACCACGTCTAGGTAAACGTAGTGTAGGACGACCTGTTGCGCGTTGGAGTGACGACTTAAGGAAAGTGGCTGGAGTCGGTTGGATGCGAGCTGCCCAGAATCGGGATAGTTGGCGTGCTCAAGGAGAGGCTTACGTCCAGCAGTGGACGGCTATAGGCTGATTAGATAGATAGATTATGACTGGTGTCTTTTTTAAATTTAGCCTTTAGTAAGTGACAGCTACTATTTTTTCCTTAAAAATAAAAAAAAATAGAAACTTCACTAGCGAGCCTTAAACTGAAATCATAAAAACGGGGGTTGTTCAATAAAATCATTTTAAACTATTTTTATGCAATAACATTTTAGAAGGTACCTATATCACTTGAAAGGCAACTTTATAAACTTTCGAAAGCTACTTAAGAAATTCTTATTTTTTAATTTCCTACTTAAATTTTAGGATAGTTCAACAGGTCGGTAGAGTTCTAGTAATGGAGCGCGCGGGCGTAGGCACCACCGCATTACCTAATATACTTGCCGCTAAATGGTAGTGTTCAGCACTATCGTGTTCCGGTCAAGTGGTAATGTACGAACCTATAATTTCCGGCACAGAGGCATAACACCTTAGGCCTCAGGAGTAACGCATCTGCATTGTAACCTTGGCCTTTGTGTGAGTGTCTATAGTCTGCAGTCATCACTTAACATCAATGTAAACTGCATGCTTGCTTACCACTTCTATTATCTACATAAAAAAGGTCGAAATTGTGAACACCTAAAAGATTTTAATGAAAGATCCTCCCTACAGAATGCAATTGCAAAACAACCGTTGTATATAGATTATATTTCTCAGAACTCTAGAATATCTAAACCACTGTCCACAACCGTACATTCCAAATACCATTCAGGCGCAAGAAATGCGAGCTGCTAACTCTAACTTTACACTCCCTAGATACCCCGAAAAGGCGATACGTTGAATTTATTAAGTAAGACAATGGATCCGTGAAAACATATGTCCCTACTAACAAGGCTGTGTGAAATTATCGGATTGTTGGGCTCTGTTTGCAAGCATCAATATGTATTACGTTATAATGTCCTAGTACTATTGCCGGGATATACATTTTTTTTTCTTTATGTAAAAAAGTGGCAAACAAGCGTGCAGTTCACATTGATGTTAAGTGATGACTGCTGCCTATAGACACCCACACAATGACCAGAGCTGTACATTAATAAATAATAAAATAAAATAAAATACGCTTACACTCCCAGCCCCACAGTAGGTATAAACCTGTGTCGTGGGTGCCGTTGTACACATACAACACATACACAAACACCCAGACCCGAAACAAATATCTGTAGGCCATACAAATATTGAACCCGGTGCGGGGATCGAACCCGCGACCCTTCGAATCAAACGGTCATCTCACACCGCTGGACTAACCGGGTAATCAACTTCACCACCTGACCGGAACACGATAGTGCTGAACACTACCATTTAGTGGCAAGTATATTATATATAATATAATTCTAAGCGTCGGGATGTGACGTTACCATTGCGAAGGTGATTTCTTCCGTTAGTGCAGTCAGTCAACCGTACAATGGCAATCAAACCATTTCAATAGGGTGGTAAATATAATAACGCGGGTTGAGCACCAGCGTCCCGCGATAAAACTACCACTGCGACCTGCCAAGCGTGGCAATAATGGCATATTCTTCCGTAATGACGTACAGCACTGTAGTGGGCGTTTTTGTGGAAGGCTTTGTCCAGCATTTTCCAGAAATATGTTATGGATTTCAATTTTCTGTTTCTTGAGGTGCAGATTTTTCAAATCCAAGATGGCGGACAGACTTTTTTTTTCAAAATATGATATGGGTATCAATTTTGAGATTTCTTGGGGTGCTGATTACGAAAATGACATCTTTTTTGAGATCCAAGATGGCGGAGATAATTATGTTTCCAAATCGTCGAGGTTTCTTTGAGTGTTGATTACGGAAATGTCATAATTTTTCAGATCCAAGATCGCGGACATTATTATTATCCAAATTATAATATGGTTGTCAATTTCGAGGTTTCTTGGGGTGCTGCTTACGGAAATGTCATCATTTTTCAGATCGCATACCATTTTCGTAGTCAGCACCTC
This sequence comes from Macrosoma leucophasiata, assembly GCA_036365455.1. Lineage (NCBI taxonomy): Eukaryota > Metazoa > Arthropoda > Insecta > Lepidoptera > Hedylidae > Macrosoma > Macrosoma leucophasiata. The sequence continues at coordinate 3,487,312 of JAWQUS010000002.1, read as the reverse complement.
AAGAAACCTCGAAATTGATACACATATCATATTTTGAAAAAAAAAATGTATTCGCCATCTTGGATCTGAAAACGGATGCCATTTTTGTAATCAGCCCACAAAACCTCTAAGTTTATACCCATATCATATTTTGAAACAAAAAGTTTTGCCGTCATCTTGGATCTGAATAATAATAATCTAATCATATTATCGTTAGGTACCATTTAGGGAAATGTAAATTGGAAAATGCGCTGGTGCTCGTACGCCTTGGAGCTCCATCACTGAAGCTCTACCACAGTATGTAACCTACCCAACACATGATAACGGCTTACATTGGAGAAAACCGATAACCACTTACTGGCAGGTCAAATAGGTAACATGTAGATGTTCACGCTTTCGAGTTCGTTCATTGGACCTCTATCACCATATATCGCAATAGCATTACAACCACCACTTTTATGTTAATAAATAATAAATTGAATTTAAAATGTATCAAAACTAGGCCGCTCGCAACCTCGCTGTAGAATACCAACCGTCGCCCATAAGAGGGGAGGAGGGTGGGTGAGGAGAGTAAATCGGGCGGGACGTCGAAGTATTCACTTTATACGTAGTATTATTACATATTCTGTGCCTATGTGTTGACCCGACCTGTTTGTAACATTCATGCCATATTTGAAGTAAATCCATGCAGTACTTTTTGAGTTTAGCCCGGACATAATATACAGGCAAACGGACAAAAACAAAAAAATATATTTTTGGCTTTCATATCGATTGTAGATCACGCCCCAAAAATTATTTTAAAAATATTCAATGTATAGTTGTATGTAACCTATACATTGGAATGCGATAGATCGAGATTCTCTTACCACATAGCATGATAGGGAAGAGACTCGTGCGTGTGTGTGTTTGTGTGTGTGTGTGCGTGTGTGTGCGTGTGTGTATGTGCGTTTGTGTGCGTGTGTGTGTGTGTATGTAGGTATGTGAATGTGAGTGTATGTATGCATGAGTAATTGTGTGAAGTGTGTGTGTAAAAAAGCAGATCACAGTGAAAAACAAATGAATAGTTCGCTTTCTTTACATATCCAAAAGGGCCCAGAATCCTTGTGTGGCCAAGGGCCCCAGCATAGCTTAAGACGGCCCTGACTGTATTATTAATATCTCCCGCGCAGTTAGCTAGTCTCCGTTGAGATTGGCCACCGTGACCGAAATTCGGTCTGGAGGACATTATTATTATACAGAGTCCATCCCGTTTTATCTCACCACGTTTGATTTCATTTCCCCACTTCAAGCATATCTGAAAAAAGCATTGCACAAACATTTCACGTGTAAACACAATCAGATAGGTGACGTAACTTTTATTTAACCAACGACTGAAAAACGGACAGTCGTGTAATTGTTTTCCATTCCAAATTAATTGACTTGTGGTGGACACTCGATAAATGTTTTTACATTTAATCGGCTGAATACGAGCACGGGGAACAATTTTTTGGTATATTTTTTAATGGTTGATATGAAAAAATACGAAGGTATTTGGTTGTTTTGATTTAGCTATACAATGTAGGGAAATCTAAAAGAAGTTTTTAAGTTAGTTTTGAATGTGAATGAGATTGTGAGAAATTAATGAGTTATCAATGATCAGCAGTCGAACAGCCGTTGACCATCGTATAAATAGGAATTCAAGATTTCCTTTACACATAATAGTCATATTTTGTCAAGATAAAAGCAAGAAGTATTTGAATAATTTAAGTAAACAATTTGATAGACTTAATTGAAAGTGAAAGATTAAAACCAAAATAATTATAAATTACCAAATCATGCAGCTTTATACCGCTGAAGGCTGCATGCAATATGCGGATAAATAGTACGCAAATTTAATTTAATAATAATGAATGAATGAAAATTTTACTGGTGGTAGAGCTCCAGTGACGGAGCTCGCGGGCGAAGGCTATCTAATATAATAGGTTGGGGAAAAAGTCTTTTCGCATTATAGTATGTATGAACGTGTAATAAAATCTCTTTGGCTGTAGTATTTGTATCTGGCTGGTTTTAGTATCATTGAAAGTTAACATTTTAAAGAACATAATTCCAAATTCAAATTAGGCAAATGTGTGATTTTTATTTGTTTTTCGTACTGTCAAGATGAGTGAATCTAATGAAAATTCGATACATTTTAAATTTTACTACAAAAAAGGTAAAAATGCAACGCAAGCCGCGAAAAACAATTTGCGATGTTTATGGACCTAGTGCAGTGTCTGTAAGAGTAGCAAAAATTTGGTTTAAGCGTTTTCAATCCGGAAATTTTGATGTCAAAGATGCACCTCGCTCTGGTCGCCCTATTACGGATAAAATGGATGGCATTTTTGAAAAAGTCGAGCAAGATCGACATATCAGCAGTTACGACGTAGCTGAAGAACTGAAAATTGATCACAAAACAGTTTTGGCGCATTTGAAAAAAGCTGGATACAAAAAAAAGCTCGATATTTGGTTACCTCACGAGCTCACTGAAAGAAATCTAAGTAACCGTGTACTCATTTGTGATTCTTTATTACGACGTAATGAAACCGAATCAGTTTTGAAGAAGCTGATAACTGGTGATGAAAAGTGGATCACGTACGACAAGAACGTGCGAAAAAGGTCGTGGTCAAAGGCCGGTCAGGCTTCACAGACTGTGGCGAAACCCGGGTTAACTCGTAATATGGTGATGTTGTGTGTATGGTGGGATTGGAAGGGCATTATTAAGTCCTGCCTGGTGGTAATAGCTCATAATGAATAATCATTATGAGCTATTACCACCAGGCAGGACTATCGATTCTGAACTCTACTGCGAACAACTGATGAGATTAAAGCAAAAAGTTGAGAGAAAGCCGGAATTGATCAACAGAAGGGGTGTGGTGTTTCATCATGATAACGCTAGACCTCACACATCTATAGCCACTCAGCAAAAATTAAGAGAGTTTGGCTGGGAGGTGTTAATGCATCCGCCGTATACTCCTGACCTTGCACCTTCAGATTTCCACCTGTTTCGGTCTCTTCAGAATTCTTTATGCAATGTTAGGTTAACATCACGAGAGGACTGCCAAATCCACTTGTCGCGGTATTTTGATGAGAAGTCCCAAAATTTGTATAGCAATGGGATCATGTCCCTACCTACAAGATGGCAAAAAGTTATCGAACAAAATGGTACATACATACTTTAGTTAAATTTGAATAAACTATATTAAAAAATGTTTTGAATTATCTTAAAAAACGCGAAGAAACTTTTTCCCCAACCAGTACTTGTCGCTAAATGGTAGTGTTCAGCGCTATCGTGTTCCGGTCAGGTGGTAATGGATGGTCCTGTAATTTTCGGCACAGGGGCATAACACTTTATGCCTTAGGAGTGGTAACGCATCTGCATTTTGACCTTGGTATTTGTGTGGGTGTCTATAGGTTGCAGTCATCACTTAACATCAATGTGAACTGCATACTTGCTTGTCACTTCAAATACATTAAAAAAAATTAAAGTTATTCCTGCCCACTGGGTTGATCGTTGTATTATGAGTATATTCTTAGTTTTGCGCGAGCTACATTCATTGTACTATAACTTGTTTTACGGATGAATCTCGCGTATTATGAACAAAAGGATAATTAAAGATCAACCCGACATTTAGGTCACATTTATCTCAGTTTGCTGAGATCTCAGTCCGTCAATAATAGGTTAATATACACGGAATGAATCCCAAGAAAATGAGCCATTTAAAAGTGAAATTGACAAATCCACCATCGGTTTGTAGGCCAGTTTAATGTCATGCAGTGGCAAACAAAATTAGTTGCCTCTTCTGAGGGCTAAGGTGTTGTACTAGAAATTACAGGGCCGTGCATTACCACCTGACCTGAACACGATAGTGCTGAACACTACCGGCAAGTAGTAGGTAATGCGGTGGTGCCTACGCACGCGAGCTTCGTCACTGGAGAAAGTTACCTTAATTTCCCCAACAGTGTATCATAAACATTTTTTTTTCAACAGCATGGTATAATATAATAAGTTGTTTCGTCTGTTGGAGTACAATTTCTGCGCCCGTAATAAATATTAGTCTCTCAGGATTTTTTAATAGAAATTTGATCTCGGTAATAGTATACATCCTTGCCCTAATCAAAACATGGATATGAATAGCTTCTTTTCACAGAAAAATGAACTCTAGTAGCGTACAATAAGGATTCAAATTATTCGGACGAAATAACGCAGATCATTTATAACGCAATATTACGGGAGAACAAACTCAATCTTTTCACAGAGGTGCAAATGTTATCCGGCTTTGACGACAATAAATCAGTTTAGCCTTGAGTATTATTAAGCGCATACTCCCCTTTTAAGGGTCATAGAAACAAGAATGTAAATGGAGTAGGCATTTTTAACATTATAGACACACCGCGGACACTTTGTCAAAATTCCATACAAATGCTTAATTTGGTCTCTATTTACACAGCCATAAGAGAGTGTGTATGTACACGTGCACCTGTGCGCGTAATACGTAGAGAATACCAAACGTCGCCCATAAGAGAGGAGGAGGTTGGGTGAGGCGGGAAAACGGGAGGGACGTCGAAGTGTCCATTCTATACGTAGTATTAATACATATATTACATATTCTTTGATATAGAGAACTAGAAATTTAAATATCATCTTTTCTACCTCTTGGGCACGTATATTCATCATAATCATCATCATTCAGCCGAAAGACGTCCACAAATGGACAAATGCCTCCCTAAAGATTGTCACAACGAATACTCCTGGGCCGCCCTCATACAAAAATTGACCTCAACTTTCACTGATTTTTTTTTTATGTACCTACTGGAAGTGGCAAACAAGCATGCATTTTTTTTTTTTGTAATAAAAGCGGCAAACTATCATGCAGTGTTCACATTGATGTTAAGTGATGACTGCCACCTATAGGCACCTACACATAAACCAAGGTCAAAATGCAGACGAAGAAATTACCACTCCTGAGGCCTAAGGTGTTATGCCTCTGTGCCAGAAATTACAGGGTCGTACATTACCACCTGACAGGCACACGATAGTGCTGAACACTACCATTTAGCGGCAAGTATATTAGGTAATGCGGTGGTGCCTACGCCCGCGAGCTCCGTTCCTGGAGCTCTACCACCAGTAAAACACTTATTTTTGCAACAAATCATAATTCAAAAGCGTGCAAATTCAAAACATATTTAGTTTTCCGTTAAGGACGTGATTAATACCAATAACTTAACACCTGAAAAATGCCATATCCATTATTTTTTTTACCTCAGCCTATCCCCTTTGGCAAGTCACTGCGATCGGGCCCTCTATTCAAGCAAAATCATCTTACAATGAAGGGGAAAATTCTGTAAATTACACCCCTCATGACTCACCCCATTACTCTATCTATGGGGTGAGAGATTCACCATCACTTTTCTACACGGTGACGATATGAATGATGTCCTGTCTTACCTACACTATATTTTTTCTCATTTTATGTATTATACAGAGTGGGGTGAGTCGCGGAGATTTGAGGACCCTTCCGTCCACCAGTGGAGGAGAGTTCTTCTGCTAGTGAAGTAAGTCAACGGACCAATTGTGGTCAAACCATTCGAAGCAGCAGCGTCCACTTCGGCTTACTCACAAGTATTAATAAACACCTTATTACTAGAAGAAGTGGACGCTGCTGCTTCGAATGGTGGACGCTGCTACTTCCGTTAGTGATAAGGTATTTATAAACACCTTAACACTAAAAGAAGTGGACGCTGCTGCTTGGAATGACGGACGCTGGTACTGCCGCGGGTAATAAGGTATTTATAAATACTTTCGCTAGTGATAAGATATTTGCCTATTATATATTAAATACCTTATAGCGGACTTGGCAGAGTTCCAGGGTAGGAAATCTGTCGTTAAATGAAAATAATATACACTGCTATCGTGTTTCGGTTAGATAGTAATGTACGGACCTATAATATTAGCTAACAAGCTAGATAAAAACTCTGATGATGTCAGAGGTGCAAAACGAAAAAAAAAACAAAAAAAGACCTATAATATTCAGCATAGAGTTAACTTGCGCTTCAGTGCGGCAGGCAAAGCATCAGCACCTCAAAATTTATATTCATAAATCTATAGGCTGCTGCTACTGGCAATCCATGAACAATGCGTGTGCATTGTTTGCCAGTTTCATAAAATAAAAAAAATCCTTATTTGTTGTACATATTTTCATTTCTATTATCTAGGCAACCAACTTGTAGTTCGTAATGGCACTGCATCACAGAACTCATCAGAACATCAGTTTTGCAGCACCTGCTGCAACAAATAGCTGAGATGATAGTCATGAATAGTGAGATGCCTTTCACTTGATTTCACACAGCCATTCTTTTAGTGGGTATTTTTTTTCCATTTAATTTTGTGTCGTTGTTTTATTTCCGGTATTATGTATGTGTGTGTCAAGTGAATAAAAATATTTTCTTTCTTTCTTTTCTACAAAGAAACAAGAAAAATAGACGGGTAATTAATTTTAATTTCTCAATTATTCGTAATTAACAAATCAAATAACTTGACAAATAGTCGTACAAAGATTACCTTTGTTTGTCTTGTCCCCATGCATGCATTTACGAGTCCAGTTACTCACAGAAAATCTTCAAGAAGTAAGATTAGAAGATTTCAAGTAGATGTAATTAGAACACACTTGTACATACATTTCAAATCCAGTATTCCCTTTGTATCAACCCTTCTGTATCGGGTAGCAAAATATTGTCCCCTCACCCACTGAATATTAACTGTTAAACCCTCTATTTAGTGGTCCCTAAATTATTCAAGGCTTTGCATATTGACCGGTTGAATACGAAATGTTGTGTAAACCAGTCTAAAAAGAACTTCTTCGTTTCTCTAAAGGTTTTGGGGGTCGTATATTTGGGAAGGATGTTTATTAGATGGGGAGGTCAAAATTGATTTGTTGATCTTTAGGAAGCTTACGACAATTTTTGATGTGCTGACAAATATGACGATAGGTCCATGTAACCAGGATCGTTTTTATTAGGATTCTCATGAATCGGGGGTGTTTTATACAAAGCCATTGATAACATCTGGATTAATATTAATTTTGGAACCGCTATCGACCTTAATGTTTAGTGAAACTTCTTTGCCGGCACGTGTTTGGTTACAAGCGACAGTCATATTCGTCGATATATTATACTAGCTGTTGAGCGCGGCTTCGCCCGCGTGTATGTCGTTTAAAATGTTGCCTATGTTCTTTTTCAAAGTCAACTGTACCAAATTTCATTCAAATCGGTTCAGTCGTTTGGACGTGAAAAGGTGACAGACAGAGTTACTTTCGTATTTATAATATTAAAATAAGTAGGGATTTCATGTAATTTAAAATTTGGAACCTTTAAGGTAAAAGTTAAATTAACAGTTACCTACTTAGAAAGTTTTAGTCTAGTGTTGGAATAGTTAATTAAAACTGCAGAATATAGGTTGAATGGATTATTAATTTTGTGAAATGTTAACATATCAGGCAGCATCCTTATGTGCCTCATTATATTGTTACTTCTACTAAAAGAGCCTGAACAGTTTTAGCTATATAGGGCAGGCAGCATGACAATAAAATATACTCGATAAGTATAAAGCAAGATCTGAAACTAAATTAATAATTGTTATTACGGCTTGTAATTAAAAGTAATGTAAGAAAGGAATCTCGGAAAATTTAGTTTAAATAATGATATGAAAAAAGGCATTGTTCGGTGGCATATTATAGATTATGACTTATTTAGGTATTTTGGTGTATGGGTCAAATATTAATAAAGGCTGGGATGTAAAGTTCTTAAAACCAGAGTGTATGAAAAACAAATATCTAATTAAGAATGTATAATTAAAATTTGCACGGCAAGAACAAGGTTATCGACTTAAACGGTCTACAGATGTTTGCACAAAATAATCAAATCATACCTACATTAAAACAAAAAGAAATTATTCGGGGGCATAAGTTTGAAAACATAACAACAACTCTAGTCAGTAATGCAATAATATTTAAAATGAAAAAAAAAACGTTACTTCGTGTAGGCGCAAACACCCATGATTCGCCAGTTACATTTTTGGCCCATGTAACAGGTGGCGAGCCGGTTGATATCTCCGGGCACATTACCAAACTTCAAAGTACTGGGAAATTTCCAGAAAATGGAAAAATCCCAATAGAACCAGAGATAAAGGACTTTACACCATTATCTCTAATAACCCCTTACCCGGGAATCAAACCCAGGACCTCAGCGAAGTAAAGTGGCCTGCTACCACTATTCTGCCGAGGCAGTTAAAATGAATCCGCAAAAAAACTATCACATCACAAAGCCTGCGTCCACACTTCCATCCAAGATATCGCTTCTAGATGTCTCATACGATCGAGACACCTCGTTAAGATCCATTGGGACGATGTGTTGTCTTACAAACTAACAAGTGAAGTGCTTGCAAGGGGTAAGGCGAGAATAATGCGCTGTAATCGAGTTGCGCTTGCGTCGTGTCGTCAATGGGCCCTGATTGAGCACTGTAACATCGTTACCGTCAGACTGATGAACTTTGCCGTGTTGTGTGGTGTACGGGATGGGTGGTAGAGGACGAAAAAAATCGGTTTCCATTTTCTAAAATTAATAAAGTGTTTTGAGTTTTAACGATTACTTAAATCATATACAAATCTATATTCCTATGATCACTGGGTTCATGAATTAATTCTAATTTCGTTCTGTGATTTTTACTTTGTCACATGAAATAACGCATTCCTGCTGACCTAGGTATTTTGCTATCGTGAAACTAACAGATCAAAGGCTCGATTATAAATGGATATTCTCATTAATTTTTTCTTTTTAATTTACAAAGCTTTACTTATTACCTACATACGTGAATCGTAGACTGCATTATTATGTTGAAGGGCATTACGCTAATTCTCGGTGCAAGGAATAGACTAGCCCTTTCTAAAATCACATCCCGCGTCTATCAAATCAAATATTGCATTTGAATTGAGTTTAATATCCCTCAAAATTGTGTGTTAATTCATCCTCTCACAACTTAAATGGTAACCATGTCGCGTAAAAGCTATTATATACACGACAAAATATTTAAAAACATCTCAAAAGACGTAACCGGAACCGGTTCGATTTGTTTTGTCTACACAATATCGAGCAAACCTTTTTCTAAATTCATTTTTTTTCCATCGGTACTACAAACGAAGTTGAAAAACATAAATTTAAAAAATTAAAAGAAGAAGATAATATTATGTAGCTGAATATCCTCATTCATGTGATAATTAAAACTCCAATAACTTTACTAAGTATTTTACTTTCACTTGTTCCTTCTCCGATGGTCCAGCAATCAATGCTTTACCAATATGATTCCCTCTACTCGTGAACTAGTATCCCCACCAGTACTCAATTAACCGAACTAGAACTCGAGGGAAGCTTTCCGATTCGTTGAAACCACAAACGACAAGACACCTCTTGTCATTTGTAGCTTCAATGAATGATGAAGTTAGTACAGGTGGCGATACTCTCTTACAAATCTGAATTTGACCAAACATAAAATTATCTAAGACCAAAAATATTACAAAAACATGAGAAATCAATCACCATATACAAAGTTATGACATTAATATTCCTTTACTCAATCGCTCACAACTTAAACGCCGTCCAGATCGCGTAGTTCAAACGACATCGTCTGGAAAGTACGGACAAAGGTGAATTTGTTAGCGAGCGTGGTGACAGACGAACCGTGGATGACACCATTATTGCACTAAATACGTTTTGCGACTAGTAATGACTGCTAGTGGTGCATTGAGCTGAATTGTGGTTCTACCAGCATACATTATTATATTTATGCTGATTAAGACGTTTCTTCTTGCAGCGATTATTTTATTAATGCTAATTTTGGCGTACCCCAAGGATTGGCAGTGAGACCAACACTTTATCCTGTTTACATTTATGAGAACATTATTATTGTTTATGATTGTTATTTGATTAAATATAAACAGAATAGCGTAGGTCACTAATGACTACTAGTAAATAAGTAACTCGAAAATTATACCTAAATATTAAGCTTACACTCGTTGTTAGCCGTGTCGTAGTTGTCGTTATATCCACATAGCATAATATGTATACGCACAATAAAAATAAATAATTCAAATATTGGTTAAAGAAAAAGTTCAAGGACTTTTTTATTTCTTAATATACTCGCATGGGATATTATGAAAGAAAATATTTTATAATTAATAATAATTACATAGCGATCACCGACTTAATGCTGTATTAGAAAAAATATTGAATTACGTGCAGCATTTTACTCTTCAAATCCATACAGGTTACATTGACTACTCTTAATATAAACCTCACCTGCCCATAAATGCTTTTAAACAGGACGAAAAGCTCATCAAGATCAATCAAGCTGAGAGAATCAATACAAACTCGATTCAATAAAGGCTCCACAAAACCTATTCAAATTACCTCCTACCTTTATCCCATCGTAAAATAACGGTGCGATTGTAATTCAAACAGACATTCTCGTTAAAAACTCATTCGGCGTACAATATCTTAGTGCCAGAGTGGGGTTACAATTAATTTCAGTTGGGTCTGCGGTCGACTCTAGACGCGGTTGCTGGTTGGTGCCACTTGGGACGTTTTGTGAGTAAACCTGTGAACGGAAATAAGTTGCATGTACTCAGTTTATGATCTTGATGCTACAGTTGGTATTATTTATAACTTTTATGACCCTCACTTTACTAGGACGCCAAGGGCCGTTGCCGTATAGATATCCAAGAAGTATGTATTGCAACGTTGCCACACGATATCTAGAGGAGTATTAGTATTGAAACACATGGTACCTAAACCATGTGTTTCAATACTAAGAAGATATAATACGTAGCCGGGTCCGGTCCGGTCTGGTCCGGTCTGGTCTGGTCCGGTTCGGTCCGGACCTTAAGGAAATGACAAATACGTGACTATGTCCCTAGTGATAATGATCTACTCTCACTGGTAGGTAGAACTTCCGGGCCAATATTGTAACATATTATTAATGTAGGTGGTCGATCTTCGCGTTGTGGCGATGTACCCTAGATTAATAAAGTCAGTCGTAATCCAGCAAGCTGTAGTTTTACTTCATGGTGACAGCGGTGGTTTATTAAATAGTTTAAATCACAAAATAACACAGTTGTTCGCGAAAAACGGTGACCAGGATTGTTGTGTGTCGTGTTGTTATTATAATTAACGATGGAACACGCAAGACCACCGTCGGAATTAGTGTTAGAAGGTGGACCCACTTGTCGCCAGGGGGGTGAAAGTTCCATACAAAACGTTTTGACGAAGAAACTAGTGTCATCTAATCACGGAAGGCAAAAGTAAAATGCGTGTTATATACGTGATGCACAAACTAGATGGCAACACATGAATTTCGTAAACTCGTTATCTATGAAGTCAATTAAATTAAGTATTAGTGTATAATCTATGCTTGTCGCGCCGACGCGTGGCGGAAGTGGGAAAGACAATTCAGGATATTTATGAAAGCGTCTGGAATACACAAGGAAGCTCCTGATGTTCAAGCCAGCTTTATGATTAATTTAATCGGTGCCGAAGGATACGACATTTATTCCAATTTCAAATTCATAAAAGATGGAGACCGTGATGACGTCACAAAAATAATCCAAAAGTTCAACAAACATTTTATGACGAAGCCAAATACTACAATGGCACCCTTCAAATTTTTTACACGTAACCAGGAAAAAGGAGAAAACATTGGAGAATACGTCACGGCGCTCAGATTATTAAGTCAGTTTTGTGAATTTGAACATTTGAAGGACAGCTTGATAAAGGATCGAATAGTTTGCGGTGTGTTTGAGTCTTCTTTGCGAGATAGATTGCTGCGAACGGATGATCTCACATTAGATAAGGCGGTCAAACTATGTGAAGCCAATGAAATGTCATGCGAAGAGAATCGTGAAATAGAAGTTTCAAAAGCGAGCAGTGCACATAGTACATCATCGGCCGCAGTGGACGCGCTATTCGGTGCAGGCGCACCAAGGTCACGCGGTGAAAGGCAGCGCCCGCGCTCATCCACTTCTTATCGTACGTCACAGGTGCATCGCGGCGATCATGTAAACAACGTGTTTACTTCCAATGCTTGCAATAATTGTGGTTTTGTGTGTTGTGATGGTGGGGCACGATGCCCGGCTAGGTTTGCAAAGTGTTTTACGTGCAACAATAGAGGACATTTCAAGAAAATGTGCACAATCAGATCCCGAGACAATAGTAAAAAGGTGTATGAACTTCATGAAGATAATGATGATCGATTATATTTCGTATCGACACTGGACGACGTGTATACTATATACGGAAACAATCACGAGAACAGTAAGTGGTTTGAATCTTTAATTTTGGCTAAAACAAACATGCGATTATCTTTTAAACTAGATACAGGATCTGATTTTAATGTATTATCTATAAAAAGTTATTTAAGTTTAGGTTGTAACGTTGCAGATATTAAACGAAAAGAAATAAAAGCACAATCGTTTTGTGGCAATTATTTACCGATAGCCGATACTTGCGACATGGCGTGGATTTTTAAAGGCAGGTTTACCCTAACATAAAATTTGTTATCGCAGATTTATATTGTCAAGATGTTTTAGGTAAAATTACATGCGAGGAAATAGGTGTTGTTAAACGCTTAATGTCATTGGTGATAACTGAGTATGATGATTTGTTTCATGGTTTAGGCAAATTGCCTGGTAAATATAAGATTATATTGGAGAAAGACGCTAGCCCTATAGTGTGTCCTGTGCGTAAAATACCGATAGGAATTCGAGATAAATTATTAGACTCCCTCAATAAGATGGAAAAAATGGGTGTCGTGCGTAAGGTCACACATCTAACACCGTGGGTCAACGCGATCGTTCTAGCTCCTAAAAAGGATGGAGACTTGCGCATTTGCTTAGATCCCCGACCATTGAACCGAGTTATACGTCGGTCGCACTATCCTTTGCCCACGTTAACTGATATCGCTATAAAGCTAGAGGGCGCAAACATATTTAGTAAACTGGACGCCAGATCTGGTTTTTGGATGGTCGAGATGGATAATGAGAGCGCAGACTTGTGTACGTTCGGTACACTCTTCGGTAGGTACCAATTTTTAAGGTTACCATATGGGACTAATGAAATGTTTCATGCTAAGGTGCGGCAACTACTGGAAGACCTTGAAGGTGTAGAATCCTTTGTAGATGACATAATCGTCTGGGGAAGGACGGAGGCAGAGCATGACTCGAGATTGAGAAGTCTGCTGGACAGAGCTCGCCAGGTAGGCATACGCTTCAATAGAGAAAAATGTTTATTTCGTGTTAGTGAAGTTACTTATTTAGGTCACACATTTAGCGGCATGGGCATGCAAGTAGACAAAAACAAATTAAAAGCTATTAGTGAAATGCCAACATAATGTGACCGACTGTCTTTAGAGCGTTTTTTAGGTATGGTTAATTACCTATCAAAATTTATAAGTCATTTTTCGGAACTAGCAGCACCCTTGAGGTGTTTATTGAAGAAGAACGTTGAGTGGTCATGTACAGTTAAAAGAAGCACTGTGGTTCAGTTGTACAGTTAAAAGAAGCACTGTGTAGTGCACCGGTATTGGCGCTGTACTCGACAGAGAAACCGGTGCTAATATCGGTGGACGCCAGCTCGTACGCGTTGGGCGCAGTGTTGTTGCAGCATGACCGACCTGTAGAATTTGCATTCCTCACTCTCACCGATACTCAACAAAGATATGCTCAGATACAGAAAGAGACTCTCGCCATAGTGTTTGCACTCGATCGCTACCATCATTACTTACTTACTACTCGTTCATACTACGAGTTCGCCCAATTATGCTCAGTCAAATGGTTTAAGTGAAAGAGCAGTAAGAACGGCTAAAAACATTATTAAAAAATCGACATCCATGGATACAGAATTTTATATTGGTCTCCTAAACTTACGAGCGACTCCTAGGGATGGAATAGGTTCCCCGTCAGAACTACTGATGGGCCGGCGGCTGCGAACTAAATTGCCCGCTCGTGATAGTAAATTGCAAGCGCAGAGAGTACGTAGTAGAGAACGTAGTAAAGAATATTACGATCAACACGCTCGTTCTTTACCTGAGCTTCAACCGGGTGATGAGGTCTTGGTCGCCGACGGTACCAAAGAGAAAAAGATGATTGTCACTTCTAAGTCTAATCAGTCACGGTCATATTTTCTTACAGTAAATGAATCTGGTAAGATATAATAATATAGACGAAACAGGCGTCACATAACTAAATTAGTTTTTGACTCGGGTGCTACCACACCACAAAGTGGATTATCCTCTGTTTCCCACAAAGAGAAGGAGATGGATGATGCTGATAATGATGGTAGCGATCGAAGTGGTGATGGTCAATATTTGTCAGCGGACGAGAACGATCACGATGGTCCTGCGCGCCAAAATAAGCCAATTGAACATAAGACGTACAGGGCAGCTTCACGTAGGGCTCGTGATCTTATAGGATCGATGTTCCATCAATAAGTTATCTACTAGATACATTATTTTAATTTGTGAGACTGGTAAAATTGTACCTTAATTTTATAACTGTTTCTGAAACTTTATTACGCATATACATATATAATTCAGTAAGCATAAATATTTAATTATATCGGTAATAGTGTGATAAGCACTTATGCATTTGTATTAATGTGTTTATTTAAAATACTTGTCAACTTGTAATTTAAAAAAAAAGGGCACCAAGTGTTATGTAATGCTTTACTGAAAACTTTCTATCTTACTTTTAAGCTTTTATTTTAAGGGAAAGATGTAACATATTATTAATGTAGGTAGTCGATCTTCGCGTTGTGGCGATGTACCCTAGATTAATAAAGTCAGTCGTAATCCAGCAAGCTGTAGTTTTACTTCAAATATATTAAACAGTAGAATTTAATGAAAAGTGTATCGCTTGCGACCATCGATACAATAAAAATGGATTTAGTTTGTTCGCGTACATAATTTGTGTTTTTTTTTATTCTCCAGTTAAAGAGCTTGGTCAAAGACCATGACGCTCTATACGTTCACTTGAATTACATTCTTCATTTTAAAAAAATAATTAAACAACATTAGCTCATTGACAATTGATATAGTTGCAACAGTATTCTGGCGTCATCCATAGTAGGATCTGCCAGGACACTGTTGCAATGTCCTATTTGTGTTGCTAGTAGCAAACGGGAATTAAGTGAACTTTGATAGCAAGAGATTAAATCTACAATATATCGGATTTTGATATTTTGAAGAGTAAAGGCATGTTAATCTCAAAGTGATATTGTAGTTTTATTTTGAATATTATTATAAATAAATAAAAAAAGTAATAAATATAATAATGTGATAAATAATAAATGTCACTGCTCCTTAATTTACATCTAACTGGAATTATGCAGGCTTCTATGTAAACATTGATGGTAGATCAGGTAAATATAGCAGTGAGTAGTTTATGATAGAAAAACATTTAGGTGATAGGTAACAAGGCACGATTCAACCAGAACGAAGCTGTCAACACTTTATAAGCAAAGACACAAATGTGCAGGTCCAATACAAATGGCGGATCGACCGCGACAATCAATTATAAACGAAATGGATTCGGTTCATTCGCGTCCGTACTCTTTGGTTGAATTGAGCTCGCTTCATTTTCATTAGAATTCATAACAATTCGAATGTTCCATGCTGTAAGGAAAAAAAGGGCATTGATTGTTGCGACTGTTTGGTTTTAGGACAGAAAAGGTTTCGGGGTAAAACTAATATTCAAACTTCTTGAAACTTCGATCAAACTTCTTGAAATTTCAATGAAACTTCCTATGAAGGTTGTGAACAGTAAATCATTTCAGCCTATAAAATATAGGTATACATCAAACCAGAGATTATAATGTGTATGCGATGCCACTAATAGAGCCTTAGTTGCTATGCATCTTTATCGAAAATTACATTACATTACCACCGTATGGTTCTGTAATAACTATCACAAAGAAATAACATGTTTGTGTCTCAGGCGTGACAAAGCATTTGTATTTTGACCTTTGGTTTCTGCGTAGATGTCTATAGGCTGCAGTCATCACTTAACATCCATGTGAACTACATGCTTGTTTGCCAATTGGTTTCTGCGTAGATGTCTGTCTATAGGCTGCAGTCATCACTTAACATCCATATGAAATGCATGCTTGTTTGCCACGTTGGAACACACACCACAAAAACGCACGACTGGAACTTTTTTTTTCATTTCTACCAGTGGATTTATTTCTAAATGCGAATATTTCTTACATGCCTCCCCTTTTTAACAAACTAGATGCTCCGAGTTAGAGTTTCGATTACAATGTTGGGCATACATCCGCCCCAGGCAACATTCTCACCCTTCGAACTTTCTTCAACTCGATACAAGTTGATTTCCAGCACTTACATGCCTTTGTACTGTTTTCCAATGAACTTCACGAATGATATGGAGCAACTTATTATGAGGATGAAAATCGAGTCGGTGCAGATTTTTTTTTGTTTGGTATGCTTATTATTATATTTATAAAAACAATGTAACTAAAAGGTAGCTTTAAGTGTTTTTTCTTCGAATAAAAAGACCACGCTGAATATACTATCATCAGTAGTTAACACATTTTAGATATCAAACTCTCGAGGTTGCTGCTGGGAATTTTTGCTATTGTAAAAACCCAGCTTCACTTTTTTCGCGGCCCATAAGCTCGATTGGCTTAGAGTTTTCAGTTGCTACCAGTAAAAGGTTTCTGCAATTTCAGTTATAAAAAACATTCGAAAATTATTTCAACATAAGAACATTCTGACATGATGAGCCCATCGCCTCCTAGTGGAAGAGAATTCTTCAGCTAGTCTTCCGCTAGAAAGTAGGTAACACTTAGTCAACTGCACAATGGTGATCAAACAATTGCAA
Organism: Macrosoma leucophasiata; assembly: GCA_036365455.1. Classification (NCBI taxonomy): domain Eukaryota; kingdom Metazoa; phylum Arthropoda; class Insecta; order Lepidoptera; family Hedylidae; genus Macrosoma; species Macrosoma leucophasiata. Next base: position 3,470,378 of record JAWQUS010000002.1, on the reverse strand, counting down.
TACCCTATTGAGTAGTAAATCTAATAACGGCGGATGGGCCGCAGCGTCCTGCGATAAAGCTACCGCCTCTGTGATCGCCAATCCGACAGTAGCTTATTTTTCGATTTTGACGAAGAACACTGTTGTCCTCTCTACCAAACTGCAAGGATGCCACTAGACAATTTCTCTTATAAAAAAACTCCAACTTCATTTATTTCTTTATTACAGATCAAAAAAATTACCAATAATAAACTAAGATGTCATAAAATTCGAATAAACATCATTCCATAAATTTTTAGAGCAGTCGTAAGATTCTCGCGATAGCCCGGAATCAGAAAATTGAAATTTTTCTTACTTGCCTACCATTTATAACAAACTAGATATTCCAAGTTAGAATTTCGATTACAATGTTCAGCGCATACAACCGCTCCGGGCAACATTCTCACCCTCCGAACTTTCTTCAACTCGATACAAGTTGATTCCCGCACTTATATGCCTTTGTAGTATTTTCTCTTGAACTTCGCGAAAGAAATGTAAAAAGCTATTATGAGAATTATATATTGTGTAGTCGATGCAGAAAAATTAGGCGTTAAATGAATGCTTATTACCTGATGTTTTTTTTTTCATTAACAGTAATGATGTTTACACATGTAATTAATTGATGTGTCTTGTATTTTGTTTATAACAGTTGGTTACTATGTTGGTGTGACTAATAAATAAATAAGAAAATGGTAGGTAGTACTCTTCGATTAAGTAATCCTCTCGAAGTAGTATTTTTTCAGAGTTTCAAGGAACTGAAAATAAGCTAAATTGAGATTGATATCTAGGTTTCTTAATGTTTGAATACAATAATGTACCTGTGTATTTAGCTAACTCAGTCATTAGGTGTATTTATCAAATTTCTAAAATTTACTTTTTTTGCTTATAGCCATGTTATTTGAATTCAGTTAAATGTGCAATAATATTCATTGGGATGTTCCAAATTTCTCGAGAAATAAGAACTTACCTAATAGCTAAAGACCAATTTCATTGTTGAATTCTTTATGTGCTAGAAAAACTCACCAACAATAGACTTATGAACTACCCAGAAAGTGAGAGATAATATGGGTTGGAAGAAAAGACCTATTGACGACATTGTAAGTGTTTTTAAGACCTTCAAAAGGCATCCGATAATGTATCGATTTCCATACGTTGAACATGGCTGGAGAACATGGGAATAAGAAGAATTGTCTATCTATAGATCTTTAAGGGTGCGAAACCATTTTAGTAACATAATCTTCTAAATCATTTGGTGTTCCTCAAGGCAGTAATCTTAGTCCTACCTTCTTTTTTTTTTTTTTTTATGTAACGGAAGTGGTACAAGCATGTAGTTCACATTGATGTTAAGTGATGACTGCAGCCTATATACACCCACACAAAGACCAAGGTCAAAATGCAGATGCGTTACCACTCCTGAGGCCTAAGATTTTATTTTATTTTTTTATTTAAACTTTATTGCCACAGTATAATACATGATGACAAATGGCGAACTTAACGCTAAAAGCGCTCTTTTCCAGTTAACCATCGGGAGTCTAGAGAGCTATCTGAGCGGCACAACAGTTATGGGAGAAAATTTAAAAACAAAAGTATTACATAAGCTTAATAAAATACATGATATATTATACTGATATATAATACATTATATATATATATATATATATATATATATATATATATATACCTATACATACATACTTATAGAGAAATTCATAAAAACTACATATACATAATACAGATACAATAATATAAGTTCTAAACATATATATTATTATATAATAAAATATACTTACATATCAATAAATAAATAAGCAATTTGGATGATGATTTCTGATAAGGATTCCCACTTAGGAATCACACACATACTCGTATAGTTATCATAAAAGATGTTTCTTTAAATTGTTTTTAAACGTCAGCCTCGAACACGATCTTTGGATGACATCTGGCAGCGCATTCCACAAGCGAGCCGCTTGAACAGTAAAAGAGTTAGCAACGAAACCGGATCTATGAAGGGGTATAGAAAGAGTGAGAGATTCATTAGAGCGAAGATGTAATGAGTGAGAAGAGCAGAGATACTGGAAATTATTTTTTAAATAAGTAGGAGAGGAAACGTCAAAAAGAATTGAAAAAAGTTGACACAGAATTCTGGATTGTCTTCGTTGGCGGATAGTTAGCCATTTAAGGTCGGTACGGAAAGCGGACACATGGTCAAATTTACGAAGACGAAAGATGAATCGGATCGCATTATTGATTACTCGGTCTAGTTTATCAAGACCAGCCTCATTTAAGTCCAGATAACACGCATCAGCATAATCTAATATAGGGAAAATAAGTGCCTGTACAAGACGAATTTTTAACTGAGTGGGTAGGAAGTTTCTCAGTCTGTTAAGGGAGCTTAATGACGCATAGGCAGTACGACAAACTTCACTAACTTGTACATTCCAGCTGAGAGTCGCATCTATATATAGTCCTAGGTCCTTAACTGATGGACAAAAAGTAATTTTCTGACCCTCAAAAGTGACAGGTGCCACGGAACTGAGGTCTAACTTGGCTAGCTGCTTTTGGCTACCAACCACAATGGCCTGACATTTCTTGGGATTTACTTTGATGCCGAACTTATGAGACCACATGCTAATAGTTTGTAAGTTTAAGTTTATTTTGGAAATACAGTTGCTAATATAGTTGATGTTAGATTGAACGTATATTTGCAAGTCGTCAGCATAAAAGTGGTAGGAGCAGTCAAGTAGGCAACATAACGTATTGATAAAAATCGTGAACAGCAAAGGTGATAATATACCACCCTGCGGTACACCAGTGTTCAAATCACTCCAGTCAGACAGTTTTTTATTGAGACGAACTGCTTGTTGTCTGTTTCTGAGGTATGCGGAAAACCAATCTAAAGCTTTAGTCGAGAATCGTAGATGTTCTAATAAGGCAAGGAGGATATCGTGGTCAACCATGTTAAAGGCGTTTGAAAAATCGATAAGAACAAGGACCGTGACCAGTTTATCCTCCATGCCGTTACGAATATCATCAGTGACCTTCAGAAGTGCAGTAGAGGTGCTATGACCCGTTCGGAATCCGGACTGGTAGGGACTAATAAGCTTGTGCTGTTCCAGAAAAGAAGAGACCTGTCTGTGGACGACAGCCTCCAGACTTTTGGAGAGGAAAGGAAGTATTGAGATTGGCCTATACTCATTTAACTCACGGGGGTTACTGTTTTTAGGAATAGGAATAACAAAAGCCTTTTGCCAAATTAAAGGAAATTCCCCGCATAGAATTGAGAAGTTAATTAAGTGAGTTAGAACAGGAACAATGGAATGGAGTATAGGCAAAATCATAGCACGACTTACATCGTCACAGCCAACTGCATTGGACTTTAGGGAGTTAATCGTCTTACAAGTGTCTTCCTCAGAAATGACTTTAAATGAAAAGGGTTCAATAGAGGGTTGAGATAAAAGAGAAATTTCATGGAGAGTGCTCGCTTTTGTGGAAGGGTTAAGAGGGGATACACAAGAAAAATGAGAATTAAAATCAGAAGGGGAAAACGACGAAATATCGGGTGTATGTACAGATTTACCTATTCCAAAAGATTTTAAAAATTTCCATATTTCAGCTGCTGATGAATTTGCAACATGTTCAAAGAAATGTTTGCGTTTGGCTGCTCTTACCAACTTATTACACAGGTTGCGGGCGGCTTTATATAGACACCAGTTTTCGTCGCACCTGTCACGTTTGAAGGTTCGAAAGGCTCTATCACGCCGAGACATAGCAATACGGATGCCCCTCGTGATCCATGGAGCAGGAGGACGCTTTAGTTTGACGGCCCTAACAGGCGCATAAGTATCATACAACGTTAATAAAATAGAGTTGAAATTAGTAATTTTAGTATCAATCGATGACGCTGTATAAACATTAGAGAAATCTAGATTTTGTGCGGCTTCATTAAATAAATTAAAATCAATTTTGGCAAAATTTCGCATCCACACCACTTCAGGCTTAATCTTTGGGAATTTGAGTTTATATGATATGAAAATGAGATCGTGCCGAGAAAAGCCAGGAGCTGATAGCTGCCCGTGGTTGATTACGCGACTTTGACAGGAAGTAAGAATTAGATCAAGCCATGAATCAGAAGTGTCTATATTATAGTGAGTTGGGCCCGAGGGCAGAATAGAGAGGTTAACAGATTTGATTATGGATTGAAGTGAAGAAGATTGAGGTGAATTCTTTAGAAGATTTGTGTTAAAATCGCCCATGATTATGTGATGCGTGTAATCAGCACAGTGATTGTCAAGCAACTCCTCGAAGTCCGAAAAGTAGTTAATGCCTGGAGGGCAATAAACCACCCCTTTATGCCTCTGTGCCGGAAATTACAGGGCCGTACATTACCACCTGACCGGTACACGATAGTGTTGAACACTACCATTTAGCGGCAAGTATATTAGGTAATGCGGTGGTGCCTACGCCCGCGAGCTCCGTCACTGGAGCTCTTCTTCCTAGTTTATATCAATGAATTTGACAATATCAATTTTCTCTATTTAATCATTATCATATATCGACAGGATAAACAAATTAAGGAACTATCGTCCTATATACAGCACTCAAATGTGATATTTTTCTGGTACAGTAAAACAAAGTTATTTATATTATTTAGTTCACATAGTTATTCAATATGTTTTCATGTATACGTATAAAAAACAACAAAAATGTTAAAACAAAATAAAAAGTACCTAGTGTGCCGCTGGCAACGGAACAGGGTTCAAGCTGTCAGTGGTTAGAGACACAAGGAAAAGAATTCTTAAACATTACTTATTTTAAAATTTTTAAAATATTAATATTAATACAGAAAACAAGATACACACATTTAAAATAAATTGTGGATTGCCGGCGGCTGGTGTGGGCCTTAATCCAACCGTTAAGCGAAAACGTCTTCTGATGTTTATCAAGACTCTTCGCTATTATTATGATTAATAAAAGCTATATACATAAATAACCGTAAATCTTCATTATTTGCACAAACATACTTAGCAAGACTTATTAGAAATGTCAGCAATTTGAAAATCAAACATGCAACTCATTTATGTAATGCAAATCGCTTTCTCGATCGCGCTAAACGTGTTGCCACATTGTACTATTTTAATTAATGAAAAAAAGTTAATCGAGAATTGACGAATTGATATTAAATTCATATAATAATATTTTATATTAGTTCATTGGGATTGATTGAAGAGAAATTAATAAGTGACATAAATACATTTCTTAAATTTTAAAAGGAGGGATATTTTTATCTCCTCTCTTTAGTGTTGGCGTTGGGACATGACGATCGCACTAGTGAAATAGAATTATTCCTGAATAGAATTTCTGATATATTAGCATTTTTTTTGCAATCAACGCCAGAAACCCGTCCTAAACTAATATTAATCTAAATCATAATAGGCTCCAAGTTGATATCAAACGAAAGTAAGACAAGTACTAAGAGTCAAGAGAACTGACCTCAAAAAATTTGCTCTCTAAATTTGGTCTCTAATATTATATTTTCTTTTACTTGTGATTTTATTTGGCCAAAAACTCATTAAAGACGTGACGAGCTACACCACGTTACTGTAATTGACCACATAGTGAAAGTTGTTCATCATGATGAGTAAAATGACCCCGTAAAATCTTCAGTGTCTTACTAATCATCTTGTTGAATAAAAAATTGGGACAAAAAAATTCAGCAAAACCGGACAATCGTCGCGAGAATTTAATTTCTACAAACCAGCCAAATGTGGGCACACCACAATACTTGGCAGTGTTTAAGAACCGCGGGAGCTTCGTTAAACACTGCACCTGCGGTATCCTATTTAAATTTAATTATTCCAACGGTTTAATTAACGTGAAATTTAAGGAGATCAACTCTTAAGTTTTCGTCTGGGGTTTTAGCGAACTTTAACGTGGGTAAGGAATATTTCTTACGTGTATTATTAGAAATTCGGCAAGTTCTAGAATTAACATATGAGTAATTATTTTGAAACATTTATACAAATGCTTTGAATGGTTCTTGTACTTTAAAAAAAAACATTGCACGTCAGTCACAGCTAATTCGAAACAATACTAGTATACCGCATACCATATAGTAGGTATGTCGGAGTATAACCTAAATGTGACTACTAGCGCCATCTAGTTTGTCTGTGATGTAACCTAATTATGAAAGTGGCGCCACGGTCGGCTTAGGTACTTGGATTTGTTACCTTAGAGGGGATAGTGACTTGCCGATATCGGGTTTATAAAGGCTAGCAAATAGTTCATGACGGTCAGTCATAGAGTAACAGTCGATCAGTCACAGTCACACAGTTGAATCGAATTATTATAAGGGCAGTTATGCTGCCAATTAGAACAGTGAACGTCAGTGATATTAAAATGATATAACGCGGGTAGATCTGAATCAAATGTGCAGAAGACTAGTGATAGTAGTAGTATCGTATCCTGGTAACACCAGGTTTCCCGGTCCGAAGGGTTTCTTGCCCGTTCTTACCTGCCGGAAGTAATCGAATGGGCGGATCTTTGGCAATATACGACTTTCTTCTGCCAACCTGTGCTTTATTTCATCATCCTCTCGAGTACCCACCTACAGATGCCCACAAACACGAGTAACATGTCGGCTTATGGAAAGACACGCCCACAACACTGCCTAGATATCCGGACTGCAGAGGCCTCATGCCGATAGGTATACCGTTTTCTGTACAAATAAAACATCGGTGACCTAAACAATAAGGTGTAACGTAAATAAATGAAATCTGTCAGAGGTGACACATGTGGGACACCCGATTGGAACGAAGTTCCTCTTGTAATGAAACACTTTCACAATCCATTGTTTATTTCTTTTAATATTTAAAATAGCTAAAACATTTTACTGGTGGTAGAGTTCCAGTGACGGAGCTCGCGGGCGTAGGCACCACCGCATTACCTAATATACTTGCCGCTAAACGGTAGTGTTCAGCACTATCGTGTTCCGGTCAGGTGGTAATGTACGGCCCTGTAATTTCAGGCACAGAGGCATATCACCTAATGCCTCAGGAGTGGCAGCGCATCTGCATTTTGACCTCTGGTCATTGTGTGGGTGTCTATAGGCTGCAGTCATCACTTAACATCAATGTGAACTGCATGCTTGTTTGCCATTTTTATTACATAAAAAAAAAAAAAAAAAAAAACTACATACTCTGAACACTACAAAACAATGAACGCATACTCGTGGCTCGCGTCACTGTCGAGAGAGAGAGAGAACGAATAAGTCGAATCCTATACTCAGCTTGCCTCCTCACCGAGCGCTACGCACTACAGCAAAAGTGTCGTGAGGATTTTTCATGACGCTCGCCTAGCCCCCTTAGCCAGCACACATTGCGATAAGGAACTTCGTTCCAAAACTTATCAGAAATAACATAACGGCTTACTTCTATAACAAAAGTACGCCAATCTTCGCAACTCTCAAACTGTCACTCGCCCGTTCAAGCGTGCTGACGAGCTTTCACTTCGTATAACCCTCCTAAAATTATTTTAAAGTCACTGTCATCACTTAGCATCCTCTGAAACTCCTTGCAAAAATCGATTACGAAGTGACGAGGCAGCTGAGTGAAGCGCTATTAACTTTTGGACAGTTACGTTAACTTAACGATAAGTATTTCCATTTTGTAGCCTACATTATGCTTTTGAAATATTTTGGAGTTAAGAATTCTTCTTGTCAATATTATACCATAGAATATATAATTAAAGACGCTACCGGTACCCAAACTGTTTAAAACGTAAATAGTTTTTAAATTATTTTCTTAATAAAAACAAAAACAAATGTAATTCAATTTACATCTTTCCAGAGCTAACACTATTCTTTACATGCGCGGTTAAAATTTTCAAGTAGTAAAAACTATAAAAAGATGCTAAAATTCCAGAATGGGTTTTACATTAAGTCTTACACAATTAGCTAATAAATAAATATACTATTTAACATACTGCGTAGGTAGCCCAGGAGGAAACATATCAAGATATTATTATCAAGTATTATCAAGTACTTGCGTTCTCATATTCTATTCCCAGCCCGGAAATAGAATATGAGAACGCAAGGCTATCAAAAACGGCTCTCTACTTTGTTACTTCAATTAGAAAAAGCAATCTATTTTTTGAGAGTTGTAAAAATCAACACTACATTGCCAGTGAACTATTCTTGATAAAATGATGTATTTTCTAGGTCTGTTTGACGTAGACCTGAGCAGATAGCACTCCTAAGAAAAAAAAATATTATTCATTGGCATAGGAACGTGACAACCACCGCCCACTAGCGGAAAAATTGTCTTCCAGTAAGTCAACCGAATTAGTGCAGTCAGTCAACCGAATTCATGCAGTCTGTCAACCGAGCAATGGCGGTCAAACCCTCCAATGGAGTGAAAGTAAGTGTAATAACACAAAATGGGCAGTTCATCACCACTGCTATCACCAATCCGCATGCCAAGCGTGGCGATTATGGCATATGCCCCTTATGGGGAAATTTTAGTCCAGCAATGGACGTCTTTCGACTGAAATGATGGTGATGACGTTTCTATTCCAACTGCCATTTGCATAAATTAAATAAAATCTGGTCAGCCTCTGGATATAACCTACTCTGTGCAAGACGTCGCATGTCATCGGAGCTTCTGCATTAGGACTAGCAATTTGTTACAGATTTGACCCGCCTGGTTTTATTCCGTAAGATACTGTAGAGTGCTGTGATCAAGCGCTTTATAACATTCATTAAGGTTGTTTGTCATCTGATGTTACTATATTTTATGTTTTGAAGGTTGTACTATTTATTTTAAGATTTCACAGCAACTATTTGAGAGTGAATATGAAATTTTGCTATTTGCCTAACCATTACTCAATATTTTATTACCTTTTAAACCTTTCTTGGACTTTTACAAATATTGCAGAATTATAATAAAATTAGCCAAATCAGTAAATTTTGGTAAGACTAATAAACGTCATTTAAATTATAGAACATTTTTATTCATTTTAAATTAAAATGCGCGTTTCCGTGCAAGTTATGTTAGTGCTATCGGTCCCGGTTGTTATCGATAGATAGCAGTCGTTAAACCTTGTCGGAGGCCGTATGGGCGGTTTGAAAACATCCGACAGCGGGTTGGCCACTAACCCGTATCTCCAACAATCCGCATTGGAGCAGCGTGGTAAAGTAAGCTCCAGACCTCCCCCCAAAAAAAGAGGAGAGACTCGTGCCCAGCAGTGGGACGTATAATGGGTTGCCATTATTATCGATATTTTCATCGCCTTTAATATTCGGCGTGATAATATTATTGACATAAACTAAAGCACAATATACACAAACACATGAGAGCATCAAACAATAAGTTAACTGAACATTACAACAGTATTGACCACTCTAACATACCTAAATTCGGCTATCAACTGCAATCATCATTTGCATAAGTCAATAAATTCCGCCCTCTCTACACAAACTACACTATCGGCCACCACTTTGCAGAGGATTTAACCTGTCTGGTTTTATATTGAACGTAAGACGGTAAAATGAGATTATATTATGCTTTAAAATAATTTGGCGTAAATTTTGTATCTTCTTTCTTCCTGTTCAAGTTTTACTATGTATCTTTTACGAAACTCCTATCTTGTAAGTTACCAGCATCAGAGAGTTCTAGTGTCGGTAGTCAAGGGCGTAGTAATAAAGTTTGCGTTTACATGTCTGCCCTTAGAAATCTCTTGTATTTCTTCTACAAATCCCTTACAAACGATATTTGTTTAGCTAGACCTATATGTTTTAAGTTTCCGTAGCCTACAATGAACCCTAATAGTTTTGCCATATCCGCAGCTATAGTCGTAGTTTGTTGGATAGTTCTTTAAAAAATATTGTGAGTTAGGAAAGACACTTTCTTGATCGAGGAAACCGTTTATGAAATATGAAGCCTTAAAGTTTGTCAATCTCAAGTATCTTCATTTCCCTTTACCAGCCAAGCGGTTGTATTTGGTTTTAAACAAACATACAGTTGACGTAAAGGGCTTCTTCAGCCTATAGTTAACTACACAAAAACAGGTCAAAATACAGATGCGTTGCCAACCCTGTCATTTTGCTTTCGTGCAGAATTTACGGAACCATACCTTACCGATTAACCGGAACACAATAGTGCTGAATACAATAATTTGGTGGCAGCTACTGCCATGTTCTCTCCTATAGACGCACAACACTGTCATGGGTGTCTTTGGGCACAGTACAAATACGAACAGTATGGAAACTACGTACAAAACGTTCGAAATGGCACACATACACAAACATGCGCATCGACGCTCGAGTAGCGTGCATCTTACTACTGCAGCACCGCGAGAACCGCTTAGGGGCCTCATCGATGCGCATGTTTGTGTGAGTGTGCCGTTTCAACGTTTTGTACGTAGTTTCCATACTGTTCATATTTGTACTGTGCTTTGGGGAAGCCTTGTGTAGCTGTGGACGTTTTTCGGCTGGTGATGACTGCGATGGTGTCTACGCTCTCAAGCTCGAAACACTTCCGCCAGTAAATCTCTATCGTCATTAATGTTCTGTCTGTGTTTTTGTATGGAACATGAAATAATTTATCGCACATTTTACCCAACAATAGAACGAATAGGTTAGATTCATTTGGATAATTGTACCTACGTCATTTTTTGTAACCAAATATTTTTTTTTTTTAATTTATGGCATCGCTTGTTTTGCATATTGTCAGTGTCAAGTAAAACGATATTTCGTATTCGTATTAAACAACGTTAAAGTCAGAGTCATCAGTCAATTTATCAGTCCGTCAGTCACAGTTAGTAATTCTAGTAAAGCGATGGCTACTTTACCAGAACATATACAATGAAGTTTTGGAGGCAACCCGGAAAAACGTGTTTTCGCACTGTTATTCTATTTCACTATACACGAGCACTATAATAAGCTTATATCAAACAAAATACCATCAACTTTATTTAATGTAACTCAAAAATACACCAAGAAATTGAAATAAAATAAGAGTACCTCACGCATCTTTCAAGGTTCCCGCCAAAATCCCCAAATCAACTTTGTTGTCAAGGTTATGTCAAAATCAAGACAATCCTGATTCAAACTGTACTGGAAGCAATATTCCGTTGCCATATTGCCATAACATCAATTGTCCACACCAACATCTCTAAATTTCCGTGTCAACTGCATACCATATTTGCATAAGTCAATAAATTTCCTTGCTAACCTCTCCGGTCGACTTACTCTGTGTAAAACGTCACATGTCATTGGAGCTTCTGCATTAAAGTCTCCAATTTGCCACCGATTTAAGTGGTCTTTTAATATCGTGTCATTGTCTTTTAAAAGAAACAAGTCAATTTAGGATGGTTATATTTTCTAATTTCTTTTATACTTAGAAGTTTGTATTGCTTATGTTTGAAAGATAATGTTAACCTGTAATAAAAACTTATTGAATAATAATCCGTTAACCGTATTAAAATGAGAAGATTTTACTGAGGAAACATACAATAACTCAGTTACCTTGTAAGATGTGGTACATATTTTTATAATGCCTATCGGCCTACCCTACAGTTGCATAGCTTTTGTCTTTTATCACTGATTATAGTAATCATGACTATGATTCAAAAATCAATTAAGGGTTCAAAATTGGGTCCAGGGATGAAATGATTTTGGCAACTGGTACAAGAATCTTATTGATGCAATTTTACCATCCTCTTCTATAAAAAATAAATTTGACATGATACTACCTTCACGTGCAATTTGAAGAATGCCCAACTCTTAGCTGTCTATAGTAAGAACATTAAAAAAAACTTGAAACTCATGAATGAATCAATCTGAATGTTCAAATGGATGTTCCATTTGAACATTAACCCTTTCACGATATTAGTAGAAATTATGCCAATAACACCCTCTTCGATTTTCCGCGTAGCAACTTGAGCCAGTATAAAAATGTAAAAAGACCTCCCGCCACCCACCGACAATGCACCCTGTACTCACCTGCAGGCCATTAAAATGAAATCGGATGAAATCCTTAAATAATAGACCTTAAGCTCCTTAGACCGGGACGCGGACAAAACTAGCTGTATTGAATTTTCTCATGACGTTTTAAGAATATATGTCTCGGGCGCGTCTCGCGTTTGTTCTGCACTTTGCGTATTTAAGTTTTGACGATTGAAGACTGGGAATTGAAGATGTTGAAGAAATTGAGGTTTTGGATTTAGTTTAGGAGTTCCTTTTTTCTGTGAACGAATTCGCATAGTCTTCAATGATTGTATTTATATAAAGCGTCAGAGACTAAAGTTGTCAAAAAAAAATCCTATTACAATTGCTGTTGCATGTATCCGAACCGAACTCCAGAACTTCATTTGAAATGTTCTGGTAAAGTAGCCATCGCTTTACTCGAATTACTGACTGTGACTCTGACTGACTGACTTATAATTGACCGACTGACTCTTACTTTTACGCTGCTTGCGAATTCATACGAAATATCATTTTACTTGACACTGGCAATATGCGTAATAGCGATGCCATTACATACAAAAAAAATTATAACTAGTGCTTGTTAGTTAATCTTTATATTATTATGTTTCAAAAGCATTGGTATTTATACTTGAAGCCCACGCGGAATTAATAATTAATAATTAATCTTTAAGTATATGACAGCATGTTTCAAAAGTACCGGTACCTTTGATACTACGACTTTCAAAAGTACAGGTACTTTGAAACATATAGGTACCAGAAGTCCACACGGATCCTAGTAATAGTAGATATATATTAAAAGTACATCAATCGAACGTCTGATTTCCCCATATCAAAATGGTAGTAAAGAATAAAAAAAGACACTTCTTTGTCATTCATGTCAGTGGTAAAGGTTCTTTTTTTTTTTTTTTGGTCGGGCTTTGTTTAGGCGGCCTGTCTCGAGACGGTACTAGTCTACTTCACCGGGCAATCGGCGAGCGCAGAAGGCGCTCCAGCCTAAGCAAAAAAGTTAGCGCAGCTGCCTAAGGGTGACCCATGCGGGTCCGTGCCTTGGCTTAGGACGTTGCGGAGGGACATATGAGACATATGCGATTTTGGGCGGTGCAACTTTCGCTCTACTCCATTCGGTTGGTGATAACCGGAATGTCATCGGCCTCGCGGGGCCGGAGATAGGGTCGGGCGGTAAAGGTTTCTAGAAAACAAAAGGTACTAAGAAAGCTAGCCAAAAATTCAGTATGCTTTTGAAATATTGTTTTAAAAATATTTTTACAACCGTCCATTAACCAATACATACATAATGAATACTCTAATATCTAATTTCTTTATCTCTTCATAATGTCATAATTCACAAATGTTGCCCCGAATAAAGCAATTCAAATTGTGTAATGGCATCTTCAAGGGGCTTAAAAACGTCTACGCCTCGTAAAGTGGTTTGGTTTTTACATAATTCTGCCTGAATTTCACAGTGAATTCTTTCGTAATATTATTCATTCCGCTAACGTGTTTCGTAAACTTTAGGTATATCCTAACCTTCGCTGGTACTTTTTAAGTTTCGTACCTAAATATAAAAACAGAATCCTTATGTACATATTATTGTATGGAAATCTACCACCAGTGACCTGGTGATAGAGCTCCATCTTTCAGCATTCATCAGCTTTATTGCTTTTGCTTTTTTTCATTACCTCACTTACTTGTCGATAAACTGTGGTACCGTCTTCTGGTCAGGTGTCAATTTCTTGTACAGAGACATAACAGTTTATTCAGGGATTATTCCATTTATCCAGAATTCCCCAGTGTCACCCTCAGAGTTTGGTATATGCCCTACGATGGCAACAGACTCGCCGATTACGTGGAACAAAAGGGCACTGGCGAATCGTCGGTGATTGTAGGTATGCAATATGCATATCTTTACAAATTTTCTTCTACCTACCCTTTCAAGGAATACGAGCGTGAAATCACGTACCTATATATGACACGCTCTTGATCTCCATCTCTGACATTCTAATGCTATTGAAATGTAGTATGTATTTCTAATTATATTGGCTCTTTAAAAAAGTATAGTTTTTCTTTAATGGTCAAGATATTATTTTCATTCTGCTCCCAAGGAACACTACTTGGGGTAAAATTGATATATTATTTACAACTACAACATATATTATTTACTTTAACTGCCTCAGTAGCGTAGTGGTAGCAGGCCACTATTACTACGCTGGGGGTCCTGGGTTCGATTCCCGAGTCGGGGACTATCAGAGAACAGTTTAAAATCCGTCGAAACGTCGGGCTGATTTTAAAAATCATTTTAGTTTAATATACGCGAGATAAATCCGTAAAAATAATTTTATTTCAATGAGTTTATAATCCTCTATCTGTGGTTTTATTGAGATTTTTCCATTTTTTGGAAGATGCCCAGTACCTCGGAGTTTGGTAATGTGCCCGGAGATGGCAACAGGTTCGCCACCTGTTACATAGGCCAAAACGTAACCGGCGAGTCGTGGGTGTTTGCATGTATGCTTGAATGCATTCATTTACCTCTGCCTACCCCTTCGGGGATTACAGGCGTGAAGTTACGTTATTATTTACAACAAAAAACCTATGTAGTTCTCTGCATACGTATTTGAAGCTACGTTTATCATTGCCAATGTCGATCTGCCTACATTTTTTTTTTAAATATACCACTTCACGTATACATGAGAACAGCCCATTTGGGACTACAACGTGTATAATATTTTTCAGAATCAAACCAAACTGATTTCGAACCTGTCATGTATGATAAAAGGTTCAACTTTGCAGTACAGTTTCAATTGCCTGACTACTGTGTGTACAGGGTTGACACTGTTGAATTTTATATTCATGAACTTTTTTTTATGTAACGAAAGTGGCAAGCAAGCATGCAGTTCACATTGATGTTAAGTGATGACTGCAGCCTATAGACACCCACACAAAGACCAGAGGTCAAAACGTAAATGCGTTACCACTCCTGAGTTCTTAGGTGTTATGCCTCTGTGTCGGAAATTACAGGGCCGTACATTACTACCTGACCGGAACATGATAGTGCTGAACACTAACATTTAGCGGCAAGTATATTAGGTGATGCGGTGGTGACTACGTCTGCGAACTCCGTCACTGGAACTCTACCACTATTAAAAATAAAATAACATAATAATATGAACTGAAAAGGCATACTTATGCAAATCTGATTTTGCAAGCATAATTATAATTCACTAGCGGCCCGCCTCGGCTTCGTGCGGCTACGTAACGTTTGCAACGTTACCTATACTCTTCTATTCATATTAGCGTGATGTTATATAACCTAAAGCTTTCCTCGATAAATGTGCTATCTGACACTGAAATAAATTTTCAACTTTTTTTTTACTAGTATTTCCTGAGATTAGCGTGTTCAAACAAACAAACTCTTTAGCTTTGTAACATTATATATAATATATAAGTGAGCAGATAAATTTATCACATGAATACAGTTTCTTAAGCTCAAACTAAATACCACTTCAAAATAACATATCCACAATTTCGAATTAAACATTTTACTATCGACCGTGTGACAACCCTACGCAATACAGGATGGTACCCAAAATTGGCATACAAATGTGAGAATTATGTAAAGCTGTAGGCTCTGGTCGTGTTTGTTTTGGGGTTTGCTTCCTGCTGGGTTAGGCTTAGATAACCTGCACGCTACGGTGCACTTGGCTTTATATACTGACCGCTGACGCAATAATGGACTTATAATTCTAGATGACGCCGTCTGTGGGTTTTGCTATAAGGATTTGTTGAGTTAGAGATTATTTCTGTTATGCGTTGGGAACTAAATCCAAATATTGCTATTTGAAATAAATCTTTAATTACAAATGATAATATATTAGGATAAATAATCTATAAATATAATATATATATATTATATATTTTATATTATAATTATACTTTTTACTGGTGGTAGAGCTCCAGTGACGGAGCTCGCGGGCGTAGGCACCACCGCATTACCTAATATACTTGCCGTTAAATGGTAGTGTTCAGCACTATCGAGTTCCGGTCAGGTGGTAATGTACGGCCCTGTAATTCCCGGCACAGAGGCATAACACCTTAAGCCTCAGGAGTGGTAAAGCATCTGCATTTTGACCTTGGTCTTTATGTAAGTGTTATAGACACTTACATAAAGACCAAGGTACCAAAGATCATAATACTGATTTTCAGATTCATCAGCCAAATTCTTATTCAAATCATGAAGTGGCAAACAAGCATACAGTAAACATTGATGGTAAGTAATACTGGAGCCTATAAACTTCTACATGAAACTAGAGATTTCAATGTATATATATGCGTTGCCACTCCTGAGGTCTTAGGTGCTACCGGAGAACAAATTACAGAGTCGTACACTACCACCTGATCGAAACATGATAGTGTTGAACGCGACCATTTAGCAGCAAGTACATCGATTAGGTGAAGCGGTGGTGCCTACGCCCGCAAACTCCGTTACTGGGGCTCGATCTTGACGAATAAGTTTTTCTTTTTCTTCATTTATCATCATTGAAGGAATTGAAAAATTTTGTGTTTATTATGTTTTAACTAAGTAGTTTAAATTCCAAAATTTTTATTTACTATTAATATATGATTTTGATTTTACTATATGTAATGGTTATTCACTCTAGGTATTTTATGATTGCTTGACGTTTTGAAAGTATCTGTAAAGATCTATTCGAAATAAAAATATTTTCTATTCTATTCTATTATATTCTACCACCAGTAAAAGTTGCTACAAATTGATATCTACCCTTTTGCTATAACAAAACCTATCTATCCATTATATTCTAGAAGCGGCATAAGATTAAACATATAAGGAGTAATTGGGAGGGTCCTTTGAAAGGAATCGTTAGGGACACGCCGACACCGATTTCCCTACATCTGTATGATAATGGGCGACTACTGAGCTTATGGTCTTCGGAAGATATTTCAGAATATAAATAATATTCGCAATAATCGATCAGGATGAGGGCCCAAGGTCGTTCATTGTGGCAGTCGGTTTTACTGGTGGTAGAGTCCCAATGTGGGGACCATCATCGCATTGCCTAATCTGTCTGCCGCCAAATGGTAATGTTCAGTACTATTGTATTTCGATTAGATGGTAATGTATGGCCCCGTAATAACTATTGCAGAGATATAACAACTGAGGTCTCAGGAATGGGAACGTATCTACATTTTAACCTCTTGTTTGCCACTTTTTTTACATAAAAACAGGCTTTGGAAGAGGCTTTTATCCAGCTGTGGACGTCTTTCAGCTTAAATGATGATCATGATGAGTCAATTAACCTATGAAATGTACTAAGACACGAAATAGTGTTGCTAAACTATCGATAGTTGCGCTATCGATAGTTGACCTCGAAAATAATCGATAGCGCGATAGTACTATCGAAAATATCGACATGCTGCAATACTATCTATACTATCGACAGTATCGATAGTCAAAAATAAGCAATACTATTGCCAAAGATCAATAGTATCGATAGTATTGTTTTTAACACTATCGATACTATCGATAGCATGCATTTCAATAGTATCGATACTATCGAAACTATCGATACTATCGAAGCTATCGATACTATTGACATGCATGCTATCGATAGTATCGATAGTGTTAAAAACAATACTATCGATACTATTGATCTTTGCCAATAGTATTGCTCATTTTTAACTTTCGATACTATCGATAGTATCGATAGTATTGCAGCATGTCGATATTTTCAATAGTACTATCGCGCTATCGACTATTTTTTTGAGGCCGCGATACTTCACAATACTATCGATAGACTATTACTATTGCAACAACACTAATACGAAACCCTATATTTCGTCTGTACCGAAACGCACTTGACCGGTATTTTTTGATTTAATGATGGTGGCAAGCATTTTATGAAGTCAGTAAAAAAGGCAACAAAGTTTTAATTATTCCAAAGTCCACAGTTACTGATGTCGTATAGTTAGACAGATACAAAAGACTGTCGATTGATTCACGAGACGATGCAAATGTGTTCCCAAGGCTCCATCTCGTTACGGTACACGTGTTATGTCATATTTGCGATCTATTTTATTTTGAAAGGGCGTTTCAAACGCTTTAAGTGGATTGAAGTCTCTTTGACATTGAAACAATTGTTTTGTAGAAATTAACAATTTGTTTTGTTTTAAGTTAGGTAGAGTATAAGTGTCGGAGCTCGAAGGTACATGGACAACACTGCACTATTAATTATTAAATTAAGGTTAATAAAAAGTTAATTAAGGTTAATTTTAAATTAGCGCATCACCTCTTACAAGCAGCCTCTCTACATTCATCCCAACAACATTTGTTCTACGACTTTTTAAAATAAATAAAAAAAAATAGTTTTTAAAATGTACATTTTTCCCTACAACATTTTTATTTTGCCTCTGCCTAAGCAAAATATTTATAGTCACCTACTGCGGGGAGCAGGGTTGCGGGGTTGCGGGGTAACAAAGACAATGATCATTTGAAACTTAAAAAAAAAAAAATATTTTTCATTTATATATCAAGATTTTTACAAAGTCGTAGAACAAATGTTGTTGAGATTGATATAGACATGCTGCCTGCAAGAGGTGATGCGCTAATTTCAATGAACCCTGTAGTACCATATGATACAAGGAAAAGTTGAGGACAAATCTCGCGGATGCTCTCCGAACAGATGGACAGACCTCATTAAATCTGTGACGCTATCCAGCACCCATGACTGCTCTCACTCTGCAAATAATGTACGACTAAAAAGAAGTTCCAATCCAGGTTTTCGGAGATTTATCTCGAGTATTAAACTAAAATGATCATTTCGGTTGATTTTCAGCTCCTCGTGCAGATCGATTTTATTCATAAAAAACCTTTCAGTGTTGTCTGAACTTCGAGGCTTAATACAAAAAAACAAACTAAATATTGTTTTTATTTTTTTAGGGTTCCGTACCTTAAAAGGAAAAAAGGCACCCTTATAGGATCACTCGTGCGTCTGTCTGTCTGTCTGTCCGTCTGTCACAGCCAATTTACTCCGAAACTACTCGACCGATTGAGTTGAAATTTGATGAATATATGTAAATTGGTGACCCAAAGATAAACACGTCAAGTAAAATAATAAATTTTAAACAGGGGAACCACTTTCGGGGATTAAATCGGAAAATTAAAAAAAAAACTGTGTCGTGTGACATATCAAATGAAAGAGGTTGTTGTCAGCATCTCAGATATATTTTTTTAATAATTTTTGCATAAACAAATTTGAAGTTGTTTAAGAAAAACGACGAAAATTAACCTTTCCCCCTCCCCTATCTCCGAAACTACTCAACTTAAAATTTTGAAAAAAATGTGGAAAATAGTTCTTTGCCTATAGATTACTGGAAAACCTATAAGAAGTTTGAGTATTCAAATTAAATCGAAAATTCTTAATAATATAACCCCCCCTGCCGGTACCACCGTAACCGCTATGTCCCTGCATTTTAAATCTGTAATATTTTTGAAAATATTTATTTAATAACGGAACCCTCACCACGCGAGTCTAACTCACACTTGTCCGGTTTTTGTAATGGAAGTGGCAAACAAGTATGCAGTTCACATTGATGTTAGTGATGACTGCAGCCAATAGACACCACAAAATGCAGATGCGTTACCACTTCTGAGGCCTAAGGTGTTATGCCTCTGTGCCGAAAATTACAGAGCCGTACATTTTTTATTTTGAAAATTATTGCTTCAGGTATTAACAAACCAAAAGCTTTGCATGTTAAATTATACATAATGAGTACATCCAGTTAGTCATACAGCAACAGCCCCCATGGACGTCGTACAGTCATATAATTTAAACAGCGCACTCAGACAGTTGTTAATACTGCTCACTTGATACCGCTTGTAAAACCTTATCACAAAACATAACTTCACTGTTGTATTTACCCAAAAGGATTACTATTCATGAGTATTCATACAGTTGCCTGTAATTCCTGTGAAGCTGTTATTTCTTTTTAAGGAATAATAGCTCTTTTAGTGCTTAGCAAGCAGAGTAACACGGGCCACCGGCCGGCCGGCGGACCGGAGCGGAGTCGCCATATGCAGGCTTTCCCCTCTGTCAAAGTACAAGACCAAATGGTTTTAAGCCTGTCGCCCAGATATTTAAATATGTGCGTGAAATTGTTTATATATTTTATTCAAGTCAATGTGTGAGTTTCGTAGTGATAGACGATTTTTGTAGTGTGAGTGAGTGTGAGTATTTCTCCCCGCGAAAAATGTATTATTAATCAAGTCGGATGCGAACCGCTCGCGCGGATTTTGTCGGCGGATTCGGTCCGCCGTACCGTATCCAGTAGTGTGTAGCGAGGGCGGATTTGGTCGGCGGATTCGGTCACTCGAATCCCACTTTAGGCAGGTGGTGACTCAGCTCTCCTTGGTGGGCCCCCAAACAGCCAACCCGATGGTCGACGGGGGGCAACACTGTTGAGAGAGGCTGGGGGTGTCGAGTGTGTGGCCCCGGGAACTCGAGATGATGGTGGAGGGTGGTGTCGCTACTCACCAACAGCTCGCCACAAGCTGCTCTGCCCCCTTATTATTATTACGTTGAATATAATTATATTATTATAGGAAAACCAAATTTCCACATTGTCATTTGAACGTGTTTTCCATTTTCTAAGTATTTTCAATATTCACAGCAGAAATGTCTTATAACATAATCTATCTTTAAATAGTGTCTAACAAATTCGCACTAACGCATTCGCTCATTGTCTGAAGCACTTTTATATTTACTATCTAAAGTAGTCCCCTAGAGTTTATATGTCCAATATATTAGGCAATTCTTTCTTTGTATAAGATGAAACCACTTAGGATTTGGAAAAGATGAGAAAAAGGAGATGTTGCGAGCTCGGCTCTGGATCGTACACGTCCTCAAAAAATGGGTAAATTAAAGAAGAATCCGAAAAAAATACAATTAATTTATTCAAGAATATATTTTAGAGTTACAACCACATTTAATTTAAACGATTTTATCATTTTCAACTATGTTAAACATGGCGGCGATACAGCCGACACTTGGGATCAATCGATTTCGATAGTATTTAGAAAATATTACTTTTTTCTCCTAGTACTATAAAATCAAAATACAATTATAAAAATAAAAATGTCAAAATGACATCGCCTGCCATATTCGCCATGTTGGTTTTGAGTTGCAATTCTAACTCCAAATAATGTTTTGTAACTGCAAACAAAGCTAAATAAGTGAAAATATGCAGTAAAAAACGTTTGTATATTGATTTTGCCTGTTTAATGATATTATGTACAATACATGGCCGGAGGTCCATACATTTTTGCAACATCTCCTTTATTGGAATGTTGCTATCGTTATTTTGTTGATGTAATAATATCAATAATAATATATCTCATTGAATGATAGCATTTATAAGGAAGTACCTTACCATTACAATCCTATTTTTTATTCAACATTACTTATTATATACGTATGGTCGATTTAAATATCCAGTTTCGGGTGAAGACATCTCTTCTCTGTCGTTGTTAACCAATCAATAATACTGCTGTTTTTTAATGTAACTAAGATGACAAACAAGCATGCAGTTCACATGGATGTTAAGTGATGACTACAGCCTACATCTACACAAAAACAAGATATTAAAATGCAGATGCGTTGCCACCTCTCAGGCCCAAATTGTTTTGTCTCTGTGATAGTTGTAACGGGGCCATACATTACCACCTAACCGGAACACGATATTGATGAACACTACCATTTGGCACATTAAGCCTGGGTTGCACCAAGATGTTAAAATTAGAGCTATTGTAACATTTCACATCCTTATCTAACTTTAACAGAGTTCCTTAAAACAGCTAGAGCATTTCATTGCGAACAAGTAGACGTATGTACATGCTTAATCTCTTTGGAACTTGCGAGATTTTGGATTTTGTGACCCGACACCCATGATGGAGACCACCCACGAAGGGGCCCGCCACTACATGCCATTTTGAAAACCGGTCAAGTGCATGTCGGGCCACGCGCAGTGTACGGTTCCGTAGTAACAGACAAGAGATAAAATAAAAAAAAATAATAAATATTTTGTAAGGACTTGCTCGAAATTTTGGAGTAAAGTACATTTGATCGACTATTACTCGCAAACTTGCAAGGCCAACTTAAGTGTGATAGTTTTCCTTTTTATTTCGTTATATATAGCTACTATTGCCGTAACGTTTGAATTTCTAACAACAACCGTTTAGTCTGTAGGCGGGGGAGGGACACTTGAGCCTAACGAAAATTTGTACTTTAAAGCTTAATAAGTCACGAACAGTTCACTAAATCGAAAAATGATGTTCGAACTCTCATACTATTTTTTAAAAACATATCCAACGATACTACACACTATATGGAAATCGAAAATAAAAAAAAATATCTGCGAGTTACATGTAGGCGAGGTTACCCTAAATATACGTTTTTTCATGTTTTTATTTTACCACTTTGTCGGCGTAATTAAGATGTATATTTGTGCCGAATTTCAAGTCTCTAGTACTTATAGTTTTTGCGCTAAACCGCGGACAGACAGACAGACAGACAGATAGACAGACGGACATGGCGAAACTATAAGGGTTCCTTGTTCACTACGGAACCCTAAAAATGCGGTCTGCTCCCTTTATGTAACTTAAACAAATATCGTGGTGCAACCTAGCATTAAAGAAAAACTCCTAATATTGAGAACGTGACAGCAATACGTAAGAAAAACGAAGATTATAATAAAATAGAAAAACAAAATTAAGTTGTTTGTAACTTGTAAAAGTATTCCAAACGAAAAACTTCGGCAAATGTTTTTGACGTGTGAGTATCTCGGGAATTATTTGAATAATACATCAAGTTTATGTGAACTTTTTAATAATATTATTATATTACTGAGCATCATAAAATAAATTTATATGACAATTGTACATTAAAATCAAAGAAGGACAATACCGATACTTGAAACGGAAAACTTCTTACCCCCTTATTCATAAACGTATTTTAGCTAAAGTGTTGCTAATCTCTCCTTTGTCTTTTTCTATCTTGCACATTTGACAATGCAACTGACAAAGACAAAGCATTCTATAGCTAAAACGTATTAAATGTATGCTTATGAATAAGGGTGTTAGCTTTAATATGTATTTAAAACAAACTGAAATACATATTAAACGCCTTTAATATGAATTTAAGTTAACTTTTTCTTTTAACTTGATTTATTACAAGCAATTTATAAGAATTCAGAGTTTTTTTTTCTTATATTATATCGACAAATAATGTCATCATAAGTGTCAAGAATAAATTAATTGTACATTTGAAACATGTTTCCCACTTTCTTCACTGTGCCTGACTTAGTAGGCAATAGCACACAAAATTCATTCTATTTCTCGGTGCAAAAACAAGCTAACAGTATTTTTCCCCTCCCTAACAATGGCTCTTTAGGGTTATTGTACAAATTCTCACAACGACTATATTTACACTGTTACATCCCGCCCCGAAAGTTCGCGTTCACAGCATTGTTCCCCTAATTTACAAGACATCACTTTACAAACTTCGGCGCGTGTGTGCTGTAGTGGTGTTACATATTTTGCAAACTTGGTACGTACTAGATTTGATTTCTTGTCGTCACATTTATTGTAACCCAAAATTATTGTTGATTGCCCATAATTACCTATTAGTCCACTGAAAAGTTACATTTGGAGAACGAAATTTTATTTTTTAAAATGTATAGGGGGGTCAGTAGAAACTTAAGTTCAAGTTTGTGGGGTCGCCAACCTTGTCCCCCGGCCGCTAACTTGGAAAAAAGGATGCAAAGGGTTTTCGCGCTGTATCTCGTAATCTAGCAACCCTACAGAAGACGAAGAATTTATTGAACACTAGCTGTTGCTTGCGGCTTCACCCGCGTGGATTTCGTTTTATAATCCTGAATTTTCTATGCTATAAACCTCATGGAGCCCGAGACCTTTACAACGAATGAAAACCGTGGAAATCGGTTTGTGCGTTCTGGAGTTATAGCGTCAGGAAGGAAAACCCGACTTATTTTTATATTATAGAAGATAAAATATACAATGTTAGGTGAAAGTGAGTGGACTGTATTTTTTTTTGTATGTATTGTAGTTGTGTGTGTGTGTGTGTGGTGAATCGGCTCTTTAGGGTAATTGTACAAATTCTCACAACGACTTTATTTACACTGTTACAAGGAAAGATGCCCTGCCCTGTTGCCCTTTTGCCCCGAAAGTTCGCGTTCACAGCATTGTTCCCCTAATTTATAAGACATCACTTTACAAACTTTGGCGCGTGTGCTGTAGTGGTGTTACGTATTTTGCAAACTTGGTACGTACCAGATTCAACTAATTCTTGTCGTAATATTTATTACTACATAAAACATTGTTAATAAATTACAATAATATCATATTGCTATAATAATATGCGGTCTGCACACAATCGGCTCTTGGTTTTGACGCTCAATTAGTGTTAATAAGTTGAAAGTGGACTGTATTTTTTGTATACATATATGTGTGTGTGCTTGTGTGCGTATGTGCGTATGTGCGTGCATGTTTTCATTCGAATCATAAGAGTTGATTGTAAGAGAATACATACTAGTAATATTATAACTACCTTTTGTATGTATGTAATTAAATTTCACAATAAAAATTGGAATATGCTGAATCTATGCTATAAGTTACAGGTTTCCTAGTGGTAGAGTTCTAGAGTTGGTTTTCGAGGACGTAGACGCTATACATTAATTATTTTAACTTACTACTATTTAGTGTTCAGCGCTGTCGTATAAACAACGATTGTAATGCAATATAGCGACTAATACTTATTTAAAACTAACTCAAGATGGGCAGCTACGTCCGACAACAATAAAATAAAAATGGCATATGGCAAATTGCCACTTATCGAGAGGCTTTGGTTCAGGAGTGGACGTTTTTCGGTTGAAGTGATAAATTGTTTTTCGCGCGGTACACTTTATACTTGGTTCACCGGGAGAAAAATCTCAACACTGGGAACATCCCTAATTTGTATGTGGCGTTTTCCATTTAAATTTTGACTCTTATACGTGTACATTTCAGTAGCGAAGTAGTTTTTAAGTAGATCGCTTGCAACTTGTCTTTTAATTTCGTTATTGTTGAATTCGTTGCCTCTTATTAAGTAATTTCTACTTGAAATGAATCTGCAGTTATGGAGTTTGAAATGAAATATATTATTTAAGTTTAGAATTATGGATCCACATGTTGCAATGTTTTGATTCTTGTAGTAGGTATATTTTAGATAAGGAGCAATTTTGAATCACGTATTTTGTGATGGTAATTACTGGTGGTAGAGCTCCAGTGATGGAACTCGCGGGCGTAGGCACCACCACATTACCTAATATACTTGCCGCATTTCCGGGTACGGGGTTATCAGAGATAATGGTGTAAAGTCCCTTATCTCTGGTTCTATTGCATTTATTTTCCCATTTTCTGGAAATTTCCCAGTACCTCTTTACTAAGTAAAGAGGTAGGTACTGGAAAATTTATTTGGTAAGTAAATTTGATAATGTTCCCGGAGATGTCAACAGGCTCGCCACCTGTTACATGGATCAAAACGTAACCGGCGAATCGTGGGTGTCTGCATGTATACTTGAATGCACAGTCGTAAAGTTACGTCTTTCTACTTATCACACTAA
This sequence comes from Macrosoma leucophasiata, assembly GCA_036365455.1. Classification (NCBI taxonomy): domain Eukaryota; kingdom Metazoa; phylum Arthropoda; class Insecta; order Lepidoptera; family Hedylidae; genus Macrosoma; species Macrosoma leucophasiata. The sequence continues at coordinate 3,444,688 of JAWQUS010000002.1, read as the reverse complement.
GGCAATGCAAACATTAAAAAAATATATTTTGTAACACAATATTAAGTTACGAATAAATCCAAATCGTACAACTAAATAACAAACTATTCAATTATCGAACACAACAATAGCAAATTTACCAAGAAATAAAGTTCAAGCTGATATTCCAATCGTTACCTATAGTTATTAAATCGTTAATAAAGTCTGTTTCACGAGTCGTTGGCTCATGTATGATGGAAGCGTTTAACTGCGATCCGTATAACTCTCAATAACATTGTTAAGAAAAATATCAACTGCAAATGGAATTTTATATTTATAGGGCTATTACATTTTAATTTTAAGGAAACTGTACACAATGAAAATATGAAAAAAATGAGATGTCCTTGGGTTAGTGACCAGTGTATGTTGCCAGTGATGACATATATATATATATAAATTGAAGCAGCAAGTGGTTACCCATTCATCTTCGCAGGAATACACACATTCTCTCTTTTCTGTATCGTTTATTGTTCAATCCGCACACCCCTACCTACCTGAAAGAGCGTTTCCATTTTCTTTGTTCTACACATTCCTTGTCCCTACGTTCTTCCGACAATCTCCTTTTAATGACTCCTTCTCACTCTTCCTCTTTGTATTCTAATTCATTTACGGTGGAGGCTATCCGACTCTGGAATTCCCTTCCGGTGGATATCCGATAAGCTAAGTCTATAGAAGTGTTTAAAAAAAGAACCTATGATTACTATGTTTCCCAGTCCATTTCTTTATCCAGCTGATACCTGATCACTAGTTTCTTGTCTACTGTTATTATAACTTAACATTATATTTATAAGTTTCATATAGCAGGGTACACCCCATTGTTTAGTATCTGCACTGTTTCCTAAACCCAAAGGTTGTCTGGAAGAGATCACTGCTTAGTGATAAGACCGCCTCTTGTATATTGTGTCTCTTATTTCTCTGTCTCTTATCATAAATTGGTGTACAATAAAGAATATATTATTATTATTAAGCGTGGTCGCTCACGATGAGCCGCATAAAAAGGCTCAAGATCAGGCACAGAGCAATGTATATCAGAAATGAGGAGATCCATATAAAAACCAAATCGTGGAATGCTGAACAAATGTACAATTTGACGTTAATTTATAAAGCTAATGAATTCTAAAAAAAAAAATTACACTCACATTATGTACTTTTATCAAACAACATGCTGTATACACACAAGTCAGGTGAGTCGGTGCAGCGCTCAGGTTCGACGGAGTGCTCGCGCTCGCCACTATATTACCTACTTACCTACATGATTGTAATACGCATGCCTAGTCTAAATTAATTTGATTTTGTAGGTAGGTAATTAATGTTATAAATAATATGTTGATGACACTGACGCGCGGTAAAACTCGAACAAGTTTATGTTGCGTCTTACTGTTATTGTATTCACCTAATTATTGTATGTTTTTAAATAAATAAAATATATATATATTATTCGAGAAGGTACTTACCTCAGATTAATCAGTAATTATTAAACTTCAATTTTGCAGATTTCATTTGCGTTCACATGCGTAATTATTGAGGTTACTTATATTTATTATCTACCGATACAAATAAACAAAATCGGAGTGTCTGTTTGTAATATTAAAATAACCGCTTTTTACTATATGCATATGTTTGTATACACGGTACATATACCAAAACAACATTTTTTACAAGTTTTGTCTGTCTGTCTGTCTGTTTAACGGGGCTAATCTTGGGAACGGCTGGACCGATTTTGACGGGACTTTCACTGGCAGATAGCTGATGTGATAAGGAGTAACTTAGGCTACTTTTATCTCCATACATCCATACATACATACATAGCTACATACAAATAAGTAGAATTGGAGTGTATCCGACTTTGACGGGACTTCCACGGGTAGGTAGCTGATGTAATAAGGAGTAACTTAGGCTACTTTTATCTCCATACATCCATACATCCATCCATACATACATACATACATACATACCTACATACAAATAAGTGGAATTGGAGTGTATCCGACTTTGACGGGACTACCACGGGTAGGTAGCTGATGAAATAAGAAGTAACTTAGGCTACTTTTATACTAGCTGCGCCCACGACTTCGTCCGGGTAGATACTGAACAATCATATTTTTTCTCACGTGGACTAAAGTCGTGGGCACAGCTAGTATATACATATTATTATTCCGATACGCTCGCGCAAATGCAACGAACGCCGTCTGTGCGTGATGCAAGATATTTACGCGGGAGCGACAGAGGCAGATATAAACAGGTCAACGTACGAAATTCTTCCTACTCCGCGACTGCATTATAATAATACGTAAATTCAATGTAATACACAATAGACGCATGCGAAGTGTCATATTTATATTAATATCGTTAAAAGAAAACTAAGTCGAAGGCATGAAGTATTTTTTGAAACCCTAATATTTTGTTTTTTTTTTTTAATGTAAGGAATGTGGCAAAGAAGCATGCTGCTCACATTAATGTTAAGTGATGACTGCCATCTATGAACACCTACACAAAACCAGAGGTCAAAATGCAGATGCGTTGCCACCCCTAAGACCTAAGTTGTCATGTCTCTGTGAAGTTATTACGGGCCCACACATTACCACCTAACCGGAACACGATAGTGCTGAACACTACCATTTAGCGGCAGATAAATTAGGTAATACCAGAGAATATGTAATAATACTACGTATAGAATGGACACTCCGACGCCCCGCCCGATTTCCCCGCTTCATCCAACCTCCTCCCCTCTTATGACGAGACGTTTGGTATTCTCTACGTGCTACGCACATATGTGCACGTGTATATACACGTCACTGATTGATGTCTCTGCAATTGAGACCAAATTAAGCGTTTGTATGGAATTTTGGCGGAGTGTCCGCGGTGTGGTAATGCGGTGGTGCCTACTCCCTCGAGGTCCTACTCTGGAACCCTACCACCAGTAAAAACTTCAAATCAACTCTTTTAATCTCTTTCAACGTACAGTTATATAGGCGTGTTGTACCATCTTTACAATGGTGAGTGCTCTGCTGAACTGTTTGACATGGTGCCACCGTCTCTTTTCCTACACCGTACTACCCGCCGAAGAGAGAAGTTCCACCCTCACCGACTGGACACCTGGCAGTGAGGTGTTCCCTAGGCTACAGTATGGGGTTTTTCAAAAATGGCGTCAAAAGAGTCCTTCAGGGCTGGCAGCGCGTTGGCAACTCCCCTGGTGTTGCAAATGTTCATAAGCGATGGTGACCACTTTCTATCAGGTGGTTCGCTTGTCTGTCAACCTTCAGACATAAAAAAAGTTATTTTATTACATATTTTGTACTCAATTTACAGCTCATTATTTCGTAGTCGCAGAACCGCATCAATATTATGTAACAATATCGACAGAATTCTCAACTTCATTAGTATGCCGGCTCTAACTTGTGATAGGGCTTGCATACATTAAACGCTGGCAGGGGTTCTATCCCTCGTGTAATGCTGAACAAATATACATTTGACGTTAATTTTTCAAGCCCTTGTTTGGATACTGTTTGGGAAGGTATGCCTAAAATTAATTAAAATTCAACTAACATTTAGATTTGCGTTCTTCATATCAGCAACAGGGCTGAACGGTGTGATTATTGTGATCCAATTTAGGCTATGTTCGCGTTAAGTTGCTTACGGTGTAGGTGGAGTCTGGAGCGCCAAATATTCCTGTTGTTACACATCTCCCGTGGTATGGTACCTATCTATGTTCATCACTCTATACGAGCACGCCAACTACGAAGACTCTTAATGTTTTTTTTAAGCATACAGTAGTCATGTTTTGTCTTATGTTTGTGTTGACTATCACATTGATGTGTCGCATGTTTTGTGTGAAGCGCGCATGGCCCAGCGGCTGGTGTAGATCGTAAGCAATCTGCTCGGTTAAGCACTACGGGCGCGGTCGGGTAGTGTGATGGGTGACCGCTAGTGGCAAATTAAATGCGCGTTTCCGTGCTTCGGAGGGCACGTTAAGCCGTCGGTCCCGGTTGCTATCGATGGATAGCAGTCGTTAAACCTTGTCGGAGGCCTTATGGGTGGTTTGAAAACATCCGACAGTGGGTTGGCCACTAACCCACCCACCTCCACCAATCCGCATTGGAGCAGCGTGGTGGAGTAAGCTCCAGGCCTCCCCCCAAAAAGAGGAGAGACTCGTGCCCAGCAGTGGGACGTATAATGGGTTGCCATTATTATGTTTTGTGTCGGCTTCTGCCACGATACTCAGGACACGGACCGCTTAGTTCCAGGCAGAGAATATGTAATAATACTACGTATAGAATGGACACTTCGACGTCCCGCCCGATTTCTCCACATCACCCAACCACCTCCCATAAGAGATTATGGGCGACGGTTGGTATTTTCTACGTGCTACGCACACAGGTGCACGTATAAATACACGTCACTGATTGATGTCTGTGTAATAGAGACCAAATGAAGCGTTTGTATGGAATTTTGGTAAAGTGTCCGCGGTGTGGTTCCAGGTCACGCTGCAGAGACAGGAGACCCTTATCTGTTGCGACGCAACACACAACATTGATGTGGATCAGCATTGTGACATTTATGATGCGTTAGTATGCGATGGTAGAGCTCCAATGACGGGGCTCGCGGGCGTGGGCACCACCGCATTACCTAATATACTTGCCGCTAAATGGTAGTGTTCAGCACTTTCGTGTTCCGGGCAGGTGGTATTGTACGACCTTGTTATCTCCTAAGATGACTTTAAAACATGAGATTCTATAAATGCCGAAATGCGTATCATTCTTGTTGTTCCCAAGATTGGTATCTTTGAGCTACCGGAGAAACTGCTACTATTAAATAACCCATTTTCATTCTGGCATTAAGTTAATATATATAAACATCAACAAGACAGAAAACTTCCAATGCACTCGATTTGTCCATTACAATACAAATGCAAAAGTAAATAGCGGAATAGAAAAAATTGTGTATTTACACGATAAAAGCGAGTCACTTTACATATTTATTGCGTCTCTCGTTTATATTAAGCCAGGTGACATTCAATGGATAAATAAAGGTGATGTCTTAACAACAGGATGTTCTATTGATTAAAAATAATGTTTTGTTTATTTTTCATAGTTAACGCGTTGTTTTTAAATTGTCTTCGAGCTAAGCTTCGAAGACGTTTTAAACGTAAACGTAAAGTACCTACACAGATTTCTCTAATCGATATCCAGAACCCAGGGTCTTTCTAATATGTAAGAAGATCACCGCACCACTGCATTACCTAATATACTTGCCGCTAAATGGTAGTGTTCAGCACTATCGTGTTCCAGTTAGGTGGTAATGTACGGCCTTGTAATTTCTGGACCAGAGGCATAACACCTTAAGCCTCAGGAGTGGTAACGCATCTGCATTTTGACCTTGGTCTTTGTGTGGGTATGTATAGGCTGCAGTCATCACTTAACATCAATGTGAACTGAATGCTTGTTTCCCACTTCTATTACATAAAAAAGCGTTATCACAGTATGTTCTTAGGTTTTCGCGAACTACACTCATTGAAATAAAACTAGTTTTCGGATTTATGTCGCGTATATTAAACTGAAATGATTATTTACGATTTTATGATTTATCATTCACCTATGACGTTTTCACTTCAAAATGGGTGAAGGCCTTTATGCAATTTGCCAGGAACAACCGATTAACTTGGCAATTTGAGATGCCGTGGATATCTCATCGAATTAGAAAGTTGATGACAGTTTGTATTGACGTAATACGGCGTGAGCGTTGGTTGTTTACATGTAATTGTTTTATATTATTTCGCATTAAAACATGCTTGTAAAATATATTTTATTTTAAAGAAAAATGGAAAGAAAAATTTGACTTCGGTAGCTCAATTGGAAGAGCGGCTGGACTAGAGTAGGCCGCGAGTTCGAGTCTCGCCTGAAGTCAAATTTTTCTTTCCATTTTTCTTTAAAATAAAATATGTTTACATGTAGTTTACACAATGACTCCATTACAACAAATGGTCTACAGATTTGTTAGAGTTAAGAAAATCTTCTCGTATTACCAAAACACGTCATTCATATTTTGAATTTACATTTTCCAATAACTGTCTTTTCACTGGTGGTAGAGTTCCAGTGACGGAGCTCGCGGCACCACCGCATTACCTATAAGCTTGCCGCTAAATGGTAGTGTTCAGCACTATCGTGTTCCGGTCAGGTGGTAATGTACGGCTCTGTAATTTCCAACACAGAGGCATAACACCTAATGCCTCAGGAGTGGCAGCGCATCTGCATTTTGACCTCTGGTCATTGTGTGGGTGTCTATAAGCTGCAGTCATCACTTAACATCAATGTGAACTGCACGCTTGTTTGCCAATTTTATAACATAAAAAAAATACATTTGCATACACTTGAAATTTATAATAAATTATTAATTTTCGACATCAGAACAGTCTCAGTTTGAATATAGAAGAAAAGCAGTTCGGAAGAAAAACTCAAATCTTTACTTCACCCCTTCCAGAAAATGTTCCTAGAGAAAGCAGCCCAAAGCCATAAATTAAAGAAATCGCACCACTTATCTGAGGTGATAAGCAGCGTAGTCTATAGCAAAATTTAAATGAAATTGGTACTCAAGGATTTTCCTAATGCTGCATCGTGCCGTGTAATTTCCTTTAAATAATTGACAGTGACAGTTTCTTTCCACTTAAGATTGTTTTAGACGCTTATCACTTTCACTACCCTATATTAATGCTATTACAAAATATTAAAATTACGTAAAAATATTAATTTTACTAATTTTCTTTGAAGATTGCTAAAGAATCTAATAAATAAGTCTTTCAGTAAAATTGCTACTTGAAAATACTCAATCACTTAAGCCTCTGTGCCGGAAATTACAGGGCCGTACATTACCACCAGACCAGAACACGATAGTGCTGAACACTACCATATAGCGGCAAGTACATTAGGTAATGCGGTGGTGCCTACGCCCGCGACCCGCGAGCTCGGTCACTGGAGCTCTACCAAAATCAATGCTTGAAATTAACTCGAATTACACCTTATATTCTAGAATGGGTGATTCGAGAAAATGTTACAATAGAAAGGAATCCAATGCCGTAAATTATAGAAACCATTTATCCGAGGTAATATGTAGCGTATTCTATTATAAAATTTAAATAAAATAGGTTCTCAAGGATATTCCTAATGCTGCAGTGCCGCGTAATTTCCATATCGTTTCCGTAATTGATAGTGACTTCAATTGAAGCATCGTTTTCTACTTTAGTTTCTTTAAGTCGGTTAATGTCGGTCCAGTAAAATCTATCTATTATTTCCTTTTTTTTAGAACCAGACGTTTCTGGCACTTGTTGACGTTTACTGGCACTTGTTATGTGTAACCAAAACAGCTCCAACGGAAAACCAGCGCTGATCGGTAGATCCGTAATTGATAGTGACTTCAATTGAAGCATCGGTTTCTACTTTAGTTTCTTTAAGTCGGTTAATGTCGGTCCAGTAAAATCTATCTATTATTTCCTTTTTTTTAGAACCAGACGTTCACTGACACTTGTTATGTGTAACCAAAACAGCTCCAACGGAAAACCAGCGCTGATCGGTAGATCCGTAATTGATAGTGACTTCAATTGAAGCATCGGTTTCTACTTTAGTTTCTTTAAGTCGGTTAATGTCGGTCCAGTAAAATCTATCTATTATTTCCTTTTTTTTAAGAACCAGACGTTTACTGGCACTTGTTATGTGTAGCCAAAACAGCTCCAACGAAAAACCATCGCTGATCGGTAGATACGCTGAGTTGGAGACCGATTTATGACAACTTCTGTATTACCTCAGTGTAAGTTTGTGTGTTTATTGTTGTTATAAATAAAATATTTTCTATTCTAGATAGAATCCTCATCCTAAGTTCAAAGTCGTCATAATATGGACAAACGCGTTCGTAATTTTTTGTGGTCTTCCTTCTTCTCTTTCTCTTCTTTCTCTTCTCATCTTTAAAATTTTCAAATGAGTTCGTTAAATTATATCAATAGAGTCGCTTCCATTGTGACGACGTTCAACTAAAATATAATTAATAATATCAAAACTTTCATTAATCTCTAGGCGTGACGTGATGACCTCGCCTGATGGAGGAGAAATCTTCCGCTAGTGCAGTCAATCAACCGAGCAATGGCGTACAAGCCCAGATTTTTTTCCAGCACTGGACGTCTTTTGGTTGAAGTTTTTTTTATGTAATAAAAGTGGCAAACAAGCATGCAGTTCACATTGATGTTGAGTGATGACTGCAGCCTATAGACATCCACACAATGACCAAAGGTCAAAATGCAGATGCGTTACCACTCCTGAGGCCTAAGGTGTTATGCCTCTGTGCCGGAAATTACAGGGTCGTACATTACTACCTGACCGGAACACGATAGTCCTGAACACTACCATTTAGCGGCATGTATATTAGGTAATGCGGTGGTGCCTACGCCCGCGAGCTCCGTCACTGGAGCTCTACCGTCGCAGCACTGGACGTCTTTTGGTTGAAATTATGATTCAAATATCAAAGCCAAATCAAATGTAATTTTAACCCTGTTTTCGCATCACTCTAAGGAATTAAGTGCCAAAAGCTTGTTCGTAGGATTTATTGAAATCGCTTCGATGGGGCATTACTATAAATCAACGCTCAGTTCTAGTCAGGTACCGACGTAATGGCGAAGGAAATTAGGAGAATCGGGCTAGCTAAACGACATCGTTTTGTCTATGAAGATCATTTAGATTCTGTTAATAGAGTTTCAGTTCATCGAGGTCTAAATAACTCTGAAAAGATTCACAGTTTTGCTTATGCCTACATCGTGAAATTCAACCCGTGTAATGGAAATTAATGGATGTGTGCATGTTCATTTAATTCATGTACTTAGTTAGGTTCAAAGTTTAACAGTCCAAAATAAAGCAATGAACAGAACTGTCCTTTTAATTTTTGGTCACATAACATTTACTTATTCTTAGCAGGCCATATCTCTGAACATCAGGAAACTTAAAATATGTGGTAAAGAATGTTAAAAGTCTAAGTAATAATAGAATTCCGTTTTGAAAAAAGAATTCATTTTATACATTGTCTGGTGTTCAATTTACCTATATGACATGATACCCAAAATTTACCGTTCATTAATATTTATCATTATTATAATGAAATAATTAATTATATATGGACCCGTTGTTACGGGTCCATATAAAATTCACAGATCACAATTATCACGGAGATAACAACTTTGGTCTAAGGGTGGCAAAGCATTTGCATTTCGATCTCTGATTTTGTAACTTCAAAAAAAAACGTAACCTCACGCCTGTAATCCCCGAAGGGGTAGGCAAATGCATGCTAAGATTCAAGCATACATGCAAACACTCACGATTCGCCGGTTACGTTTTTAGCCCATGTAACAGGTGGCGAGCCTGTTGCCATCTCCGAGCATATTACCAAACTCCGAGGTACTGGGAAACTTCCAGAAAATAGAAAATACCCAATAGAATCAGAGATAAAGGATTTTAAGCCGTTATCTCTGATAGCCTCCGACCCGGGAATCGAACCCAGGACCGCCAGCGTAGTAGTAGTGGCCTGCTACCACGAGGCTACTGAGGCAGTTAAAGATGTATATAGGCTGCAGTCATCAATAAAATGTTTTGTTTTTCGCAATAACATATGCGAGTGAACATAAGAAATTAACGACGTATCGGTGTGGGACTTCGGTAGCTTAGTGCTAAAGTGGCTGGTTATCCTGGGGTTGCAGGTTTGATTCCTTTCCGAAGTCAATTTTTTCTTTCCATTTTTTCTTTAATTTCAAACTAAATAAACGTATTTTTATTTATTAATAGCTATGCCCACGACTTCGTCCACGTGAGAATTTATGATTGTTCAGTATGTAGATACTCCGGACGAAGTCGCGGGCGCACCTAGTATAAAAGTAACCTTATTTCATAAGCTATCTGCCAGTGAAAGTCCCGTCAAAATCGGTCCAGCCGTTCTCAAGATTAGCGGGAACAAACAGACAGACAAAAATTGTAAAAAATGTTGTTTTGGTACTCGTATATGTACCGTGTATATATATACATTTAATAAAAAGCGATTATTTTTATATTACAAACAGACACTCCAGCTTAATTTATTTGTATAGATGTATAGATTTTAACTACACAATTCACTTGAGCTATCTTGCAAAATCAAGAACCCTTAAAGTAAACAGATTAATCTCTACCTCATAAAGTATTTACGCGATTTCAACATCTGAATTTACGTGAACACTTCAAACTATTATTTTAAGGCCTGTTAAAAGGTTTACTATGTAAGCAGATTAATAAATTACCCGAAACAGTGTTAAGCAATCATCGACTTAATATCCCCCTCTTTCCCCCCTAATCCCCTGAAAGTCACTCTGATGTTTAATGGTTATTGTGTTTCGATTTATTTTTGCAATCACGTATTTTATTATTGCTGGCTGAATGATTTAAAATTAAAATAAAATTCGCGTTGACGGAATATGACAAAAGAACCTTATTAATTACTAGCTGTTGCCTGCGACTTCGCCCGCGTGGATGTCGTTTTATAAATAACTAAGTAGGCTTTGTTCTTTCTCAAAGTCAGCTCTATCTCTGTAACAAATTTCATTAAATTTGGTACAGATATAGAGCTCAGTTCAATTCAATTGGTTCAGTCGTTTGGACGTGAAAAGGTAACAGACAGACAGACAGAGTTACTTTCGCATTTATAATATTAGTAGTGTGCAGGACGCTCGTGAAAAGTGTACAGTGTTATACAATGAGATCTCCAATTTTCTTCCTAGTTCTTTTTAAGATTCACTCCCATAAATACGTTTTTGCAGAAAGTAAAATAGCAAATTATATTTTTACGAGCATGCTTTTCTATAATCAATATTGATTGTATAATTGACTGAAACTTCTTGACTAGTAGAACAATGGAGCTCTATGTTTCAGTGTATCGAAATTTACTGGTGGAAGAGCTCCAGTGACAGAGCTCGCGGGCGTAGGCACCACCGCATTACCTAATATACTTGCCGCTAAATGGTAGTGTTCAGCACTATCGTGTTCCGTCCGGTCAGGTGGTAATGTACGGCCCTGTAATTTCCGGCACAGAGGCATAGCACCTTAAGCCTCAGCCGTAGGAGTGGTAACGCATCTGCATTTTGACCTTGGTCTTTGTGTGGGTGTCTATAGGCTGCAGTCATCACTTAACATCAATGTGAACTGTATGCTTGTTTGCCACTTCCATTACATAAAAAAATAAAATCGAAAACGCTTAACGTGATTAACCATCCATGCTATGGACGTTCACATTATTTGATTTTCACGATAATCCGTAGTAGATTTAAGCTCTCATTTAAAAAAACTCTTACTGAGTTTGTTGGGTAGCGGAGTTCTTCTCAGTAGTGACTGCACTTGAAACTTTTCTAAGTGAATAACTTTGATCTTGACGAATAAGTTTTTCATTTTCTTTATTTATCATCATTGAAGGAATTGAAATATTTTGTTATTATTATATTTTAACTAATTACTTTAAATTCTAATTTTAATTTACCAATAATGTTTGTTTTGCTTTTACTATATGTAATGATTATACACTTTAGGTCATTTATGATTTCTTGACGTTTATAAAGTATCTGTAAAGATCAATTCGAAATAAAAATATTTTCTTTCTTTCTATCTTAAGCAACAAACAGAAAGACAGACATCCATAATTTCACATTATTAATAGTAGTAAGATTCCATTCAGAATCAGAATCAGAAACTCATTTATTCATTTAGGGTGACAGGCACCTCTTATGACACGTCAAAAAACAAACAAAATAAATTAAAGTGAACAACAATTGATATACATGTCAAACAAGATAAAAAATATATGTATAGTCAAGAATATCACTAAGATAAAACTAAATTTAATAAACTAATGTAAAAAGTATATCAGTAGAATGTCTCATTTCCCCTTTACAAACTGATAACAAAGAGTAAAAAGAAAAGAAAAAGAGTCATGCTTTGTCATTCACCGGCAAAGTTCCAAAGGCCAATATGATCTGAGAAAAACTTGCCGGAAAAAACTCAGTCGGCTCTTTTAAAAATATGTCTTAGGCATATTTTTACAATTTTCCATAATTTAAACAAATTTATAAGTAACAATATAATATCAACATTACACTTTAATTATTACATTTAACATCCTTGTGGAGCTAGATCAGCATTTAGCCAAACATTTCTATCCTTGAGATAGTCCTTGAGTTTATAGTAAGCCTTTTTACATAGAGTGCGTTTAATTAATGCTTTGAATTTACTATCGGTGAGTTCAGCAATCCCGGATGGGATCTTGTTATAAAATTTAGCAACGCAACTAATTCCTCATTATCAACGCAACTAATTCCTCAAAGCCCTGCGGTACTTTCCATGAGTAGAAACATCAGAAACATAATTTTAATGGTACCAATTCGCCCCTTTCTAGAACAAATGCAGTCATTAAGCACTAGGGCCGACTAAAGCGAGTGGTTCCATTGTGCGAACCCTTTCCCAAGGGAACCTAGGACCCCTTTGATAATATTACAGGCTGGAATACATTTTAATAGCGAATGGGATTGGGTGATTTTGTTTTTTGATGTGAACGCTTAATTTTATGGGTTTTTGGGAACAAATGATTGATTCTTTTAGTTAAGATAACACTGAAGCCCACTATATTTTTGGAATACTGTACTAATTGTTTTTATATTATTTCGCATTAACACATGCTTGTGAATTGTGTTAATGCGAAATAATATAAAAACAATTATTAAGGGTAAAAGCGACTTCTTTACGATATTCAATAAACTGAAAAGTCTATTATATCGGTTGCCTAACTAGCATAGTTGGTAATAGATGGCGCTACTGCTACCATAAAGCAATGCAATAGATGTGAAGGAAAGATTTGACAAATCGGGCAGGGCTTCAGTAGCTCAATTGGAAGAGCGGCTGGACTAGATTCCCAGTAGGTCGCGAGTTCGAGCCTCGCCTGAAGTCAAATTTTTCTTTCCATTTTTCTTTAAAAATAAAATATACTGTACTAAGTTTTACGAAATAAAGATTTTTATTATTGTTATTTATTTTATTAAAATTAAAAAATATAATATACATATTGGCATGTCTACTCTGAAATTTTCGCCCCTTCCCTTATTTCTTTTCTTCACAAAATGGTAAAATCTTATCTACTTGCCGCCTTATCTAGTGTTCAGCACTACTGTGTTCCGGTTAGAATGTATGGCCACGTAATAAGTATCACAGAGACATAAATAACAAACTAAGGTCTGAGGTTTTGTGTAGATGTCTATAAGCTGCAGTCATCACTTCACAACATCCGTGTTAACTGCATGCTTGTTTGCGACCTTTGTTACATAAAAAAACCGGTCAAGTGCGTGTCGGGCCACGCGCAGTGTAGGGTTCCGTAGTAACAGAGTAATAGATGTAATGAAAAAAATTAATTAATATTTTCTGTGGATTAAACGAAATTTTCGAGTAAAATACATTTAGTCGACTATTACTCGCAATCTTGTAAAGCCAATTTGAGTGTGATAGTTTTCCTATTAATTTTGTTATATGTAGCTACTATTGAAGTAACGTTTGAATTTCTAACAACAACCGTTTAGTTGGTTGAGGGGGAGAGACACTTTAACGAAAATTTGCACTTTAAAGCTTAATAAGTCATGAACAGTTAACTAAATCGAAAAATGATGTTTTCACACCCCTAACATTTTTGAAAGACCTTTCCAACGATATAAATAAAATTAGCGAAAAGTTTTTGCACTAAACCGCGGACGGACAGACAGACAGACAGACAGACGGACATGGCGAAACTATAAGGGTTCCTTGTTTACTACGGAATCCTAAAAACCAGCAGAATTCTCACCCCAAAATTGAAAACAGAAAAAGCAAGACAAATTAATTCTACAAAAGGTTCACCTTTGTGCCCTTAAAAGCAATTGAGCGCAAAAAGTTACAGCACTAACAAAAAGGTGAGTGCCCAATCAGGCGTATTCTTGTACTTAATTAGGCGAGTTGCTCCTAACTTAGTATATTGTTGTTACAAAATGTTTGTGCTTCGTATTTATTGATTGACACCTAAAATTGGTTTATCTTTCGGAGAAAAATCACAGCTATTTTATTACCTTCTCCAAGAGTGATTGTAGCAGATTTTTTTTTCACAAGGACATATTCATACTTTGACTTTGCATATTTTGCTTACCTAATTCAGAAGCGCGCATGGCCCAGCGGCTGGTGTAGATCGTAAGCGATCTGCTCGGTTAAGCACTACGGGCGCGGTCGGGCAGTGTGATGGGTGACCGCTAGTGGCAAATTAAATGCGCGTTTCCGTGCTTCGGAGGGCACGTTAAGCCGTCGGTCCCGGTTGCTATCGATGGATAGCAGTCGTTAAACCTTGTCGGAGGCCTAATAGGCGGTTTGAAAACATCCGACAGCGGGTTGGCCACTAACCCACACCCACCTCCACCAATCCGCATTAGCTCCAGCAGCCGCATCCGAGTAAGCTCCAGGCCTCCCCCCAAAAAAGGGAGAGACTCGTGCCCAGCAGTGGGACGTATAATGGGTTGCCATTATTAATTCAGTTTTAAAATAAATTCATGGGCAAGACGTTTTGATCTCAAAGGTTTCGAGCAAATAATCCCATGGCATTTTAAATATTTTTACCTCTTATACTTACCTACGTTTTATGTCTGTTTTAAGTATGTGTGATGTTGTTGTACAAATCAAATGTTTCTTTCTTTCTTACATAAATTGTGTAGGGTGTCTCTAAATGATGATGATGATATGATGATATGCAGTGATAATGAGTGAGGGCGATGCTTCATTATTGCGAACTGAAATATGATATTAGAAAGGACTTCACGTGGGTAAAAAGCTGATTGGGCTAATCTCAAACTCAAAAAAATATTTATCACTTGGAAATATTAGAATTTGCTTGTGATAGGTCAAATTTCAAAATATAAAATTAAAGCGAATAGCAACTGATACGTTGATTAATATGTCAAAGGGGCCATTCAAGTATTACGTGAGCACTATGGGGGGGCGGGGGGGTCTTTGCTCTGCTTATTTTGGATGACATGGGGGGTAGGGGAGTCTAGATGATGATTACGTCATCGGTAGTTATTTACTTATTACATCAGTAAAATCTAATCTCTGTCCTAAATCTATTTTCTTATTTTTAAAATTATAAATATTACATTATAATTATAATATTAAAAAAAAAAACAATACACACATTGAAAAATGTTTACGTAAGCATGGAGGGAGGGGGTAAGAACTTTGCTTACTTTTGCTGACAAGGGGGATGGGGGGGTAAAGAATTGTAATAAATTTGCTTACGTAATACTTGAACGGCCCCAAAGTAAAGAAAAGTAAACTAAATAATGGTCCAAAAATACTTAATAATAAAAATAAGTATCAACTGAATGTTCCATACTCTCTTTTACAAACGGCAAACGTGCCATATTCTTTTATTTAGCTTTTATCTTTCAAATCTTTTATTTATTTTATTGGGCAAAATGTTCGGTGTTGCACCGTACAAATTGTCCAAAAGCACACTGTAATACTACCACACTAACAAAAAATGAGCAGTCACTATGAATTATTATTAGTTTCAGCCAGTACGCAATAAGCTACGTAAATATTTATCAATAAGTTCATATCATATTCCATCCAACATGCCGCTAACAAGCTGTTTGCACAAATATCAGTGTTTAGTAGAGATCAGACACAATCAGTTTTGTTTGTAATGCCAATGCAACCTGATTAGCCGTTTTGATTATTAAGCTTAGATCAATATTTGACGTCGGTTGTTCTTGTGGTTTGTTAGGTTTCTTTGTTTTCCTAATAACCTTGATGTAGGGTTTGTGATTTTATTTTTGATCGTGTTAAAATTGTTCACCAACTAGGTGAAAATATTTGGGAACTTTAATTTTTTTAGTCTCCAACTATCGATATCAAAACGTCATCTTGAGGCATCGATCGATTTATCATACCATGACTTATGTTATGGAAAATTAATGGGCATGCTGCAGCGTCAACGTCAACGTGCAACGTCATGTCGTTAAATCATGAAGCGTGATGACACCGACGTCGCAGACGGCGACAACCAACCACGGAGAAGCCTTCGACCGCCTTAATCATTCAGTCGTTTCAATCGTTTTTATCATTCACTAACTTGTTAACTTCCTTACCACGGTTTCTTTCCCTTCAAGACATCTTGTAACTTACCAGTACGATCCCTACTTCCCTACTAATATGATAAATGCGAAAGTAACTGTGTCTGTTACCTTTTCACCTCTGCCTACCCCTTCGGGGACTACAGGCGTGAAGTTACGTTTAATTACAGACAATGATAAGAGTCCATGGTACTCATCAATAAGAAACATTTCATCTACCTCTAAAATGAAATCAAGCAGATAATACATTTAACACATGAAAAGCCCAATTATATGTTATAATTTCCTCCATCAACGGAATAGCAGTCAAACAACACGTTACAATGAAACAACCGAACGCCATCTGTACCAACTTTAACCCCTGTACGAAACTTTGCTCCCTTGTACCGGCACCCCTCCAATAATTTAAGTAACATCGCTAGAAGTTTTCGTAGTATAAACATGAGGTGCGCTAGGGTTTAAGTTATAAGCTGAAATCTGAAGTTTAGTTTTCTGTTCGGTAAGTCTTGAACAATTACTTGAGATGCCACATAGTTTTCAAGCTAAGAATACTTGAATTTAAGTCAAGCGGTAATTTCATCAGTACTTGCTGGACGGCTTTAGAATTTCTTGGTTGTTAGTGTTTGAGTTCAAATGCTGGAATGGTTTACAAAGCGAATTTATACATACTATTAATTTTAACTCCTTCGTCATAATCAGTACAGATTTTTTTTATCATTGTATAGTTTCCTTAAAATTAATATCACTAAATTACAGAAAACAACAAACTGTTTGATTCCAATTCTATTGACATATAAAATAAAATTGGATAAATTCACAAATTTAATCACACAATTTGAATTTGTTAATAATAATGTATGTTTTTTTTAATTTACAAAATGTGTTATTGTTTGGAATTATTTTATTTGATCTTTTTTTTCCTGTTTGCTGGTTTTTGTTTACGCATGCAGTTTGCACCTGTAATTGGGGTGACACTAAACAATATTACTTTTATTTTAAATCTCTGTAAATGTATAGTGTACGCTTTGTTGGCACAACTTTAAATTAAATAAAACTTTCTTTCGATATGTATGTATCTTTATGCCTAGTCCCTTACGGTGTAGGCAGAGAGTGTAGAGCGCCAGATATCCCGGTCATGACACACCTCCCGTGATTTTTCTACATTCATCATTCTGTTCATATATGCACGCGGATTTCTAAAATTCTTCCTACCTACCTTCCGAAATTCCTTCTTTATTTCGCATTGCTGTAATTTTTTTGCCCTATGTGTTTTGCTTGTTCAGCCTTTTTATTTTTCTAAGTGTTTTTTCTGACCAGGTTCTCTTAATTGTAGTGTTGAGATCATCAGATCATTAGACGAGGCCAAATAGCTAGACAACTCTTTACCAAGTACGTTTATTTGCAAATTGTCCACTATAAGAAGAAATCGGTGGGATTATATTTACCTCCTTTGGACCTGAACTGGTTAATCCGTACATGGTCAGCGTGATGGAAAATTATAACAAACTGTGTTTCGTCACATTTTTTTTTTGGAAATGGAAACTTGAATCTTGTAATTTAATTTAATTTATTTATTTAATTCAGATATTAAAATCAATACAGAACAATAATAATTAAGATACACAATAACAAAAATGTACGATTTAGAATTAATTGAAAAATTTACATATAATTAATTACATCACAAATAAAAATAAATTTAAAAAAAAAATTAGAATGTCAAATAATTAAAAACATAGGAAAAAAAAATCATAGGTATACAATATGATATTTTACGCAACCCGCCTATAATCTAAATCCCTTACCGCTCCGCTCATAAACATAGACCATTATCGAACCCTTTGTCTCTCGAAGCTCAGCATCAGAGCGTCACCAGCCGCTCCAAACGTCACACAAGCTGTTTAATGACTTTCAACTCATTAATGCCATTTCACTCTAATTAATGCTTGAATATTGTGATGTAACTACGTAGAATGGGTATTCATGATATCTATTTTCTGTCTTCTAGGTGTATATATAAAGTGAAAGGTCACTTCACTTACTAACTAATAATAATAAATCTTTATTTTCACACAAACTTTTCATCTTATAGACTATTAGAAGCTCAAGAGGGGATTTTTGAATTTACTCCAGCGTGTCAGACTAAGATATAGGAGACATCTTGTACCCTGTTAAGTACCTCTACCAAATCCAAGATTTCTACAAAGGGCCGAAACCTTAGGGCTTCCGTCTCGAGCTTGCCTCGCATCCAAGTCGTCAGGATTTGGACCACCGCATTATCTTAAATTATGTATGTGTGCTTCGCAGGGCACGTTAAGCCGTCGGTCCCGGTTGCTATCGATAGATAGCAGTCGTTTAACCTTGTTGAAGGCCTTATGGGCGGTTTGAAAACATCAGACAGCGGGTTGGCCACTAACCCACCCACCTCCACCAATCCGCATTGGAGCAGTGTGGTGGAGTAAGCTCTAGGAATCCTCTCAAAAAGGGGAGAGACTCGTGCCCAGCAATGGGACGTATAATGGGTTGCCATTATCATTATGTGTATGTGTCCCTTAGCGTTCCGGTTAGATGATAAAAATGGTCCCGCAAAGACTATCAAGGATGCAAAGGAACTCAGGCCATAATGGTACGTATCTGCATTTTGCACATTATTTTTTGTGAAGATGGCCATAGGCTTAAAACCAATGTGAACTGCATGCCTTATTGCCACCATTTTGTTTAATAGTGAAGAAAAAAAAGAAACACGAATTGATAACCTCTTTTTGAAGGCAGTTACTAAGCACCTACTTTGTCAATAAATTATCAAGAGAATCTTTTAATTTTTCTGTATTTATAGACAGGTATTAATCTATACAAATTAATTAAATTGGAGTGTTTATATAAAAATGTATGTAATACATATAAACAATGTACTTTTTACTAAATGCATATGTATATACGGTACATATACCAAAAAAAAAAAAAACATTTTTTACAATTTTTGTCTGTCTGTCTGTCTGTTTGTTGGGGCTAATCTCGGGAACTGTGATTTCGACGGGACTTTCACTGGCAGATAGCTTATGTAATAAGAAGTAACTTAGGCTATTTTTATAGCTGCGACCACGACTTCGTCCAGGTACTGAACAATCATAAATTCTCACGCGGACGAAGTCGCGGGTAGAGCTAGTACTAAATATAACTGACCGTTACTGTTACTGGTTCAATGCAGTAAAGCTCATGGGACGTATCGGCCACGGATAATACAGCAAGACAGTTTCCAATTACGCAGGATGATAAACAAGCCTTGTATTCACGAGCATGTACGAGTGTTTCATTGAAGAACAAAATGCGAAATAGAAAACTAACATGCTGTTTCTAATGGTACTTTTTTTAATTTAATGGAAGTGGTAAACAAGCTTGCAGTTCACATTGATGTTAAGTGATGACAGTATAAAGGGATGTCTTTGCTGTCTTTGATGCTTGTTAGCCCCTTATGACATAAAAGAAACCTTATTGTTCGTTAACTTAGCAATAGAAGGCCTGGACATTTATTTGGCATTGGCCCTGGCCCTTTAGGTCACAAGTTTGATCTCCGGTTCGATATAATTTCCAATAAAAGATGATTTCTGGTGCGTCGTGACTTCTTTTGAGCGAAGCAAGCTAGAATTTACGTTTAATCCATGGCAAACTTACATATAAATTAGTTTTACTGGTGCTAGAGCTCCAGTAACGGAGATCGCGGGCGTAGGCACCACCGCATTACCTAATATACTTGCCGCTAAATGGTAGTGTTCAGCACTATCGTGTTCCGGTCAGGTGGTAATGTACGGCCCTGTAATTTCCAGCACAGAGGTATAACACCTTAGGCCTAAGGAGTGGTAACGCATCTGCATTTCGACCTTGGTCTTTTTGTGAGTGTCTATAGACTGCACTCATCACTTAACATCAATATGAACTGCAGGCTTGTTTATCACTTCCATAACATAAAAAAAATTGGAAAACTAAACGTAGACCTTCATGGTATGAAGTCTATGCATAATATAAAACAAAGTCCCCCGCCGCGTCTCCCTGTCTGTTCGCGATGAATTCAAAGACATGTGGAATATTTTATCTTTAGTAGATTTATAAATGTCCGCGATGGCATTGTATCTTTTATGGTTTGGTTACTTTACCCATACCCACCCAATAACTTTCAAAAAGTTGGTAATTTACTATGCACTAATTAGAAAGCCATTTAGACTAACACAGTATTTATCAAATTAAATACTTTAATTACCTGCACATTATTTTAATTCATATTACACCATATAATATAATGAATATCTTAGACGTTCTTAATATCACTGTCGCTGGTTCAATAGAGTAGATCTTTTGGAGAAGATTCTTTTTTTTTTCTTCTTCTACATATTCATTCTTCTTTCCGTACATGGCAAAAAATTTCCGCAAGATTTTTATGTCTGTCATATAGAATCATCCTCGTCATAGATTAGGATCCCACTACAGAATCATTTCGTTCATCCAGATATGCTGCAAATCTATTTTTTTACGCATATTTATAATCTAGAGAATATATATCCACTAGATTGCCTATCACCAGTAAAAAAACTTATTACTTAAGCAATATTGTTGCGTTCCGAAATAAATCTTATACTTGATCATATTATTCACAACTACCATGTGCCAACGCTCGAGGGACGCATCGCCTGACGACAATACAGCGAGACAGTTACCAATTTAACAAAGACATATACTTCCAGATACTGCGGTTGACCCGTTCGCAAACAATACCCCGAACATATTGACCAATACCTAACTGTAACTACTTGTATTTAATAGATAGGTACGCATGATTTAGAGCTGTTATGAAAACTACATGTCTATAGAGCTCGGGAAGGGTAAAGGTGTTTTTAATGAACTTACGTAGGCAACTTGTTTCGATACGTAGTCTACTTCACCCGATGATTGGTGAATACAATGGGCTTTCAGTCTAAATAAATGTACACAACTGCCCAAATAAGACTTCTGCGGGTCCAATTTTTGTAGGTAAGTAAGTATAATATGTCCAATAAGTTATATGGGATTTGGAGCGGTGCAACTTTCGCTCTTGAAATCGGTTGGTGGAATATCGATCACAATGGAACGTTTTGTGATTTCTATATAACTAGCCCTGCCGCTTTACCATTAAGCTACCGAAGCTCAGAAAACGGTAGCTTAATGTTAAAGTGCTACTTTACCAAAAGGTAGGTCTTAATTTGATCGAAAACAATAGTTTTTGACTTATAGCTACCAAAGAATATGTAATAATACTACGTATAGAATGGACACTTCGACGTCCCGCCATCACTTTGACGTTTGGTATTCTCTACGTGCTACGCACACAGGTGCACGTGTAAATACACGTCACTGATTTATGTCTGTGTAATCATAGGTTGGGGAAAAAGTCGCATTATAGTATGTATGAACTTGTAATAAAATCTCTTTGGCTGTAGTATTTGTAAATGGCTGGGCTTAGGTTAACATCACGAGAGGACTGCCAAATCCACTTGTCGCGGTATTTTGATGAGAAGTCCCAAAATTTTTATAGCAATGGGATCATGTCCCTACCTACAAGATGGCAAAAGGTTATCGAACAAAATGGTACATACATACTTTAGTTAAATTTAAACAAAATATATTAAAAAATGTTTTGAATTATCTTAAAAAATGCGAAGAAACTTTTTCCCCAACCTTATATATACCAAATTAACGGTTTGTAAGGAATTTTGGCGGCGTGGAGTGTTATACTTCAGTTTTTTTTTTTCAATTATCCTTTCGTACCTAACCTAGGTAGAATGTATCTACCTGCACAAATTCACTTAAATCAAAAACGTTTTTAATTGAAGCCATAATACCTCCAAGCCCATATCTAAAATCTGATATCTCTAAAACCGCTGACAACGTAATACAAACGCAATCTTATTTTGATCAAAAAAACCTTTCGTATACTCCTATTTTTTCCTACAATACCAACTATTTTCTCAGATCAAATGGAATGACTCTATTTCATGCTATTTATTACATTTTTTCCGCCATTGCAAATGGATATTAGGATTATCTGCCCTGTTAAATTCAACGGAAAATCGAATTGGACGAAAATGTCTTGTAAGTTTTCTTACTCGTTCTATCAGGTATTGGAAATTAGATACTTTAAAATAATAGGATTTGGACACATTGATGATAAAACGATACTATGGTTTTAGTATCATTGTATTATTATGATGATACATATTTTTTTTTGACATTTATTTACAGTTCTAAGTACACATATTATTAATATACATACCTACTGAGAACTTAGAATCAGAATCAGAATCAGAAACTCATTTATTCATTTAGGGTGACAGGCACCTGTTATGACACGTCAAAAACAAACAAAATAAATTAAAGCGAATAACAATTGATATACATGTCAAACAAGATAAAAAATATATGTAAAGTCAAGAATATCACTAAGATAAAACTAAATGTCATAAACTAATGTAAAAAGTATATCAGTAGAATGTCTCTTTTCCCCCTTAATGATATAGTATGAATGCATGATTAATAAACAATCTCTTTCTTTTAAAGAAAAATTTGACTAGGCGAGATTCGAACTCGCGACCACTGGGAATCTAGTCCAGCCGCTCTTCCAAGTGAGCTACCGTAATCCACGTCTGATATGTCAAAATTTTCCTTCACATTTCATCGCGTTGCCTTATGGCGGCAGTAGCGACATCTATTGCCAACAATGCTAGTATATATATATTTTTTCGTTTTTCTTTAAAAAAATATATTCCACTAGAATGTGTTATTGCGAAAAATAATATTAAAAAATCTCTTCTTTGACGAGGTACTTTCTCTCTGACGAGGTACTTCCAGACAATTATTAAACAATAGGTACATATATAACAAAGTTTACTAGGTTTCGTTTTATTTTGAATTTATTTGATTTTTTTTCGATTTTGGACCTCATCAAATTTTAATATTTGGTCGTCTTCAAAAACGTTTTAAAACCACTGTACTACAATTTAAAATTAATTACCAAAATCGTAGGTAACTTGTGAAATATTCAAAAGGGTTTCGGAATCACTAGTTATTACAGCTGAAAATTAATTACCTACCAAAAATCTCTTGTGAAATATTATTTTTGACATGCCATTAATGAATTAAAGACTTGCCATCTTCTAAGTTATGTTTTCCTGCTTGAATTGGGAATTACTTTTATTCGACCGGTTTAATGGAACCTAAAACGAATACGGTCATCCGGGCCCGTACCATGATGTCTTATTGATTACAGACCCGAAATAAGCCGAAGTCTCCTTCCTAGGCTTATTGTTGAGCACTCTAACTCTGTCTACATTCTTAAAAAATGAAAAATGTAATATTTTAATGAAAGCATTCACAGCTCGCCTTTTGAATTGGATCTTTGATACAATATTTTAACGTCCCTACAATGAATAATAGAGGACTTCAACGCAGGTCCCAGAATCAATCCCTGGTTGATTTATGGCTCCATCCACATTCCTTTCTCGGATAGTTTTTGTCGTCCCGGGTCCTGAGTTATGTCCCGTTTGCCCGGGTAAATTGGGAATTACTTTTGCCCGGCTGATTTACATGGCAGATTTTTTCGCAATCCTAATACAGTTGTCTGATATGTTTTAGTGTTTAATTTGGGTCGTGAGAGGGGTAGATTAGTTTTTGGACCTTTGGTAGATAGTATTTTTAGATAGTTTTTTTTAACGAAATAAGATAAAGCGTCGAAATGTGATGATCCCACAGAAGAACCATTTTTTTTAAAGTCATGAGAGTGGCGTGGCACACAGTCATACAGTTCATGTGGTGATTTTTGCAATCTGAAGACAAATCCAGAAATTTCTGTACAAATATTTTACCACTCATATGCCTCATTGTTTGCCATCTCTGACAAAATACTGAAGGGCATACGTGTTTTAATTGATAAAAAAATAATTAATTCTAATAGTCTATTTTTTTGTTCAATTAATAGGTAATTGTCGAAAAACGTAAGTAAGTCTACTTTTGCATTCAAAACGTTTGCTATTGCTGCAATTTAAAAAAAAAGGAAAAGCCAAATCAACGAACTCATTTTCACAAAGCCAATCAAGAAAAAGAATGTAACCTGCGAGTCACTAATGACTACTTAAGAAATTAAACTTGTCCCCAACAGAGCCGATCTAATTATCGCCAACAATCTTGGGGCCGACGGATTAATTAAAACGTAATTAATTTCATATCTCATTGCTCTAATTTTTTTTCTTTCGGATGAATGTTACAGTTTCAATAAAAATGATTGTGCATTTCCTTCTTTGGTATATTTGAAATTAAAATTGATTGTTCGATAAAGTTTAATTATTCAACTAATGGATCCGGAAAGTTTTGTCAGTTAAATTGGGAACCTACCTAATATAAAATCTGAATAAAATAAAATATAATATGTATATATAATTTAACTGCCTCGGTAGCCTAGTGGTAGCAGGTCACTACTACTACGCTGAGGTCCTGGGTTCGATTCCCAGGTAGAGGGTTATCAGAGATAATGGTGTAAAATCCTATATATATCTGGTTCTAATGGGATTTTTCCATTTTCTGGAAATTTCACAGTACCTCGAAGTTTGGTAATGTGCCCGGAGATGGCAACAGGCTCGCCACCTGTTACATGGGCCAAAAATGGTGGGTGGTTAAAGCATGTATGCTTGAATGCATGCATTTACAGAGGTAAATGCATGCATTCAAGCATACCCCTTCGGGGATTACAGGCGTGAAGTTAGGTTTTTTTTTTTAATACGCTTACACTAACAGCCCCACAGTAGGTATAAACCTGTGTCGTTAGTGCCGTTATATATAAACAACACATACACAAACACCCAGATCCGAAACAAATATCTGTAGACCATACAAACACCAAAAACACAACGGAGATCATTCAGATCATCATGGGATATATAAATATTCCAGCCCATAGACGTCTTAATAATAAACAAAATTAATATGAATACATATTATTATATCTTTACACTTCTCTCAGATTTTTTACTTGCAATATCAAAATTAGGGCAAAAACTTTACTTGAAAAAAAAAATCAAACCTTCTTTAAAAGGCAAAAAAATCTCAGAACAGTTCAGGTTTTCCCTTTTCCCACGTAAAATACCTTTTTCTTTTCAAACCCCTTTAACTAATGCACTCAGTTGGTTTCCGTGCCATTTCCTTAAATAACCCTCGCAAACTACAAATGTATGTGGAAAATGCGACGTGCATAAATACATAAAAACGTCGACATCAATTTGCACAGGAAGACAAATACCTTGTGAATTTGAGACGATGGTAACGGCTAGAGTTGATCCCAAATGACTTGCTGTTGTGCACTGCGTCCGGTTGATGAACTATCTTTCCGAAGAATGTAAATACTTTCAGATTACAGAGTTTACCATAAGTAACTAATGTTGTGTATAAAAATGAAAAAAAAAGGAAACAACAGAGTTCGAATCACAGAGCAACACGGGTCACCGGCCGCGGCGGAGCGGTGGGGAGTAGCCATAGCGTTTTGAGACTGTTTTGCATTACCGATGCAAAACAGTCTGTATTTTTTTACGGGGGGGGGGGGGATTTGGCCCTTGATGCTCTATGGCTCGAATAAACACTATTGGTTGCTATAATTAAAAACTGTCGCAAGTACATACGCTAAACTATACATAATAAAATTGTAGAAGTTTAAATTTTGTACATAAAAATATTGAAAAAATAAATACAAGGGGATGTCACTAAATCACTGCCGAACCCATACACATGATTTATATGGCAGATTTTTTCGCAATCCTAACACAGTTGTCTGATATGTTTTAGTGTTTAATTTGGGTCGTGAAAGGGGTAGATTAGTTTTTGGATCTTTGGTGATATATGATTAAAAAAATTGTCTGTCTGTCTGTTTGTCCAAGCATCACACAAAAACTATCTGTTCGATTACGATAAAACTAGGTATTTATGATTTAAAAAATTGTCTGTCTGTCTTTTTGTTCAAGCATCACACAAAATCTACCCGTTCGATTACGATGAAACTAGGTATAATTATAGTTTATCATTTGGCGCACAACCCTGGGGTACGTTTTACAATTCCACGGTGCAAACCTATAACCAACCATTTCCTAGAACCTATCTGCTCCTCCTCAGTTCCTCTAGAACCAAACTGCCTTCCCGCTTATACCAGGGGTCGGTGATGTCACGGTAAACATTGTCGTGGCGACGTCACAGTAAAATAATAAAATACGCTTACACTCACAGCCTCACACTAGATATAATTATAAACCTGTGTTGTGGATGCCGTCGTACACAAACAACACATACACATAAGCATCGTATCGGACACAGTGAAAAAGCGCTTACGCTTCCTATACGGGAGTGATGAAACAGAAAATTGCATGAGGCATCGTCTTTTGCGCCGAAGTTCTAGCAGTCTGCTTGTAGAAACTATTGGGTTCGATATGTGTGCAGATTGGATAAAAAAATTGAACTTTTCAAATACTTCGTGTTATTTGTTTAAGGTAGACTATGATTATGATGCGTTGCCACCCCAGAGACCAAAGTTGTTGTTATTAAAAATTATTCAGTAAATGTACGATATGTCACACAATACAGTTTGAAAAATCTATATATATAAAAATCAATTGCTGTTCGTTAGTCTCGCTAAAACTTGAGAACGGCTTTACCTATTTGGCTAATTTTGGTTTTGAATGATTTTCGGAAGTCCAGGTAAGGTTTAAAAGATAAGAAAATATGAAGAAATTGAAGGGAAACAGTAAAAACCACAATTTTACTTTCCCACACATACGAGTATAGTCCGTATTTGTCAAACTTTTGACACATTATTTCATTCTGAGGCAAAACGAAGTTTGCTGGGTCAGCTATAATAATGGCATATTCTACCATCATTGATATGACGCACAACACTATTGTGGGCGTCTTGTGGAAGGCTTTGTCCAGAAGTGGACGTCTTTCGGCTGGAATGATGTACACAATATAATGATAGATGCTCTTGATTCCTTATTATACGCGAGCCCGTCCGCGGGCTCATACACAGGATCACATAAAGAAGTTATTCCATATCTTATAAGGGAAGTGAACTATACAATTACCACCTAAAGTTTAGTTACATTAAGTAAATAGTTTGAAACAGCGGCTGTATATAATAGTTTAGTTGTCGAGCTATCTTGAGAGTTCGCTTGCCAAGTGTGCGGCTGTCTTGGCTCCTTGTGCGGGCTGCTAAATAATAGCACGTAGAGTGTCGTAAAGCGAAGGCATACAGAGTGAGAATCTGAATCTAAAAGATTGAATAGACTCGTAGCATAATTCGTTGCTCTAGCAACAAAGGCGCCATCTAGTGGAAAACAGGGCGAACTACGAGTACAAACCACAAGCACTTTTTAAACTTGAACGATGGCGAACGTAGAGCAACACGGGCCACCGGCCGCGGCGGACTGGAGGGGAGTAGCTATAGCGTTTATTACCGATGCAAAACAGTCTGTCATTTTTGCGGAGGGAAATGCGTGCGACACACACGCACACTACAAAAATCGTCTATTTACTACGAAACTCACACCTTTACTTTAACAAAATACAGAAACAATTTCACGCACACCCTTAAACATCTAGGCGACAGGTATAGGCCCATTTAGCCTTGTACTTTGACAGAGGGGAAAGCCTGCATATGGCTCCTCCCCTCCAGTGTTGCTCTATGATGACGAATGAAGCTCTGAATCACACTTATATGTACTTTTCATTCGATTGCACTGTTTTTTTAGTAGATAATAGGTAGGCTATACATCACAATGTTTAATTAATTTAATACTTATGTAGTTACGTGATATACAGTCCGGGAACTATCCGCTTGTACAAAATCAGTCAAATAAGTTTTTTATTACCACCATCCATGTGGTCAAGTGGCCAATTCCTTAATAATACCTATGTAACTTCTGGACTAAGACTGACTGTTAATATTCAGAAAAATAACGACTTGTAGCGCTTAATAAATAAGTCGCCATCTAGCTATGGAGGCTGTTTATTTACTCGCTAGCTATTCCTTCGCACCCTTACGCTCGGTACGCCAAGTTTGATAGTGTCTTTAACATCATATATTTTTACATCGTCGTACTGATAGTAAGTATAATATTGATTATTGGACATTAATATACAGCGTTTTAAGATGAAGCTAGACGGATAGGTAAGTTACATTCATGACATATCTAAAAATATTTATTTGCCGGAGCAGCAAAAAGTCTATTCCGTGCATAGAGCAACACCGGAAGGGAGGAGCCATATGCAGGCTTTCCCCTGTCAAAGTACAAGCCCAAATGGGCCTCTACCTGTCGCCTAGATGTTTAAATGTGTGCGTGAAATTGTTTCTGTATTTTGTTACTATCAAGGTGTGAGTTTCGTAGTAATAGACGATTTTTGTAGTATGCATGTGTGTTGCACGCATTTCCGACCGCAAAAAATGACTGACTGTTTTGCATCGGTAATGAACGCTATGGCTACTCCCCTCCAGTCTACCTCGGCCGGTGGCCCGTGTTGCTCTATGATGCCGTGCCACTATTTTGTGTTTATAATGATCATTACTAGTTATTCAGAGTGGGGCGCTAGAGGTTTGGCATTAGCAGAAATTTAGATAATAGGCTGTTGTTTAAATTTCTGCAAGAGCGATACACTCGGGGGTGGAAGTGTCTAATGGCATAGTAGCGAGGGAGCCCACTCTAAGTTTGGGATTACTCGCTCGCGATGGTGAAACCGGTGTCGCAGCTCTCTACACCCCCAGCCTCTCACGCCAGTGTTGACCCCCGTCAACCATCGGGTTGGCTGTTTAGGGAGGCCACAAGGGAAAGGCGAGTCACCACGTGCCTACAATAGGATTCATTAATGTGAGATGTTGAAAATAGCCGATTGCCGGATCTCACTCCATAAGTCCAGCCAGCTAGTCCCTCCAGTTCATTTACATAGCCCAAAGTTTAGCAACTCATTTTTAATTACAATAGTCCTATGAGATTTGCAGGGCCTGTCTGGTCTGTATTAACTATTGATGCAGTCAGAGTCAAGTCCCGCCGAATACAACTCATTACAAAATAGATCGAAATTCTCGAAAGGGCCTCTATGTGTTGGACCCGTGTTCACGCGCAAGCCTAACAAGAGTCAGAGGTTCGAACTGGACCCCGAGCTGACCAGAGAGAATAATAAATAATAACAAACTGAAACATACACACAAAAAAACAAAATTAAATATTTCCTCTTTATAATATAGGTGGTAGGGTTCCAGTGACGGAGCTCGCGGGCGAAGGGACTACCGCATTACCTAATATACTTGCCGCTAAATGGTAGTGTTCAGCACTATATCGTGTTCCGGTCAGGTGGTAATGTACGGCCCTGTAATTTCTGGCACCTTAGACCTCAGGAGTGGCAACGTATTTTGACCTCTGGTCTTTGTGTGGGTGTCTATAGGCTGCAGTAATCACTTAACAAAGTGAACTGCATGCTTGTTTACCCGTTGCAGTATATAAAAAAGTATACATAGCCACTGGAAAATAAACCAAAACCTGTCACAAAATCACGTATCAAAAAAAGCATACAAAATTCATCATACATTATACACTCTTTTTTATTTAAAAACAGAAGAACTGCCAATTTTTTTCATCGCGCTTATTTTCAACCAAGTTTTATGTTAAAAAGTTCATATTTTGCATATTTCAATGATCCGCATAAATGGATGTATCTTTTAAAGGTGTGGGACACGAGAAAAAGGTATAAAACACACAACACTACTGTCCCGTCAAACGAAGTGAAACCCTCAGGAATTTTGTACTTGTATATTAAAATCGTTCCCGATCCACGAAGCTATAATGGAGGCGGTATATTTTATATAGTCACGTAGGTGTTAGATTTTAAATAGTGACAAGAGCAGCCTTGGAAACGGGTTAGTTCATTAGGTCCCCATTCCATTCCGATTCGACATGAAAATTTGACAGCTATGACATCGACGACAGATTAGATTATTCGCTACCGACGTGGGGAGTGGTGGTCCCATTGTTGGTAACAAGTTTTCAAGATGTGATGATGGGATCCCGGAGAAATCGAGGGAACTACTCAAATTTCATAGCACACTTGAAAGGATTTAGATATTTTGTGTAATAATGTTCCCTGCCATGTGTCCGTATACCTCACAGGTGGTCCCATTGTTACCATGTCAAGATGTGATGATTGGAACCTGGAGAAATCGAGGGAACTACTCAAATTCCATAGCACACTTGAAAGGAGATGATGATGGAGGTGATGATGGAGGTGATGATGGAGGTGATGATGAATGATGGTGGTGGTGATGATGTTGATAGAGTTGGTAATGATGAGAGGTGATGATGACCGTGGTGATACATGCAAGGCGTGTTATGTATGATATTTGATAAAAAAAAATGTTTCATTCGGTAAGCAGAGGTGCGACCGCCTATCGACATTGCTATTGTCGTTGTCATTTCTGTCAAATTTTCATGTTGATTTTTACTTTAACTAAATAACAATAATCGAAATAATCTACGATTATCGCTTCTTTCTCACCTACGAAAGCAAGAAAAACAATCAGATTATCACTACTGCTCTTAAAGGAGCTACAAATTGACATGAAAATTTGACAGCAATGACAACGACAATGAAAAATGAAAATATATTTATTTCAGCATAAACTAACAAAACATACTTAACCTAATAACTGAATAACAAGTTGGAAATGGTTTATGCAGAGGTAAATTTACAGACAATTTTAACGGTGCTGCCCACACTAGGCAAGGCCTGTATCGTGGGCAACTTTTACGGACTTACAAAAAGATTTTACTTCGGCTGTTTGTATAACACAAACAATAACATATTATAGTACATTTAATTTAAAACCTGTATAAACATTAAAAAGAAAAAAAAATGTATGTATGAATATATATATATATGGATATAGTGACTGCTCTTTCTTTCTTTTAATATTAACACATTAAATCGTATTAAGGCTTAATATTAGGTAATAGATGTGTATTCTAAGTGCGCATACAAACTTACAAAACGATTTTTTTTTTTTCTTTTAGGATGTTGTCTTTATTAGATCTTCGGTGTCGTCATAATTAAGTTTAGCTAGCCAAGTTTGAAGAATCCTTTTTGTTTCATAGGTGGACTTTCCTTTAATATCACAATGCCTGACAACAGAATTATAGATATGTGTACTAGAAAATTTACCAAAACGTTGTGCAAAACGGGATTTGACGGAAGGATAAGGTAAACGGTACACCCTGCGTTTAGTCAATTCTTCATAATTTGCCGACGTTAGAAGATACTTGTGAACAGAAAGAGTGATTTTAAGAATGAAGAGTTGTCTTACGTTCAAAACTCCACTCTCCCTGTAAACATCAGTCGTAGAATATTTAAACGGACGCTTCAACATGACCTTCAAGATTGAGCGCTGTGCTCTTTCAACAGGAATAAGAGAGGTTTTGGTAGCGTTCCTCCAACAAGTGATACAGTAGGTTAAGAGCGATTGGCATAGGGCAAAATAAACGCATTTTAAAGTGTCAAAGCTAGCCACGTCTCGAAGTTGTTTCATGATACTAGTTAACTTCCGAACCCGAGACGCGAGTGAATTAATGTGGTCCTTAAATGTAAGATTCTCGTCCAACAGGACACCTAAGTATTTAACAACTCTAGTTTTTGTAAGTACGCTACAATTACATTGATTTTCATTACAAGATGGTATATGAATTTTTATATGTAAATTAGGAGGTGGAGCTGTAGCAGCCGTCTTATGAAAACAAATGTAGTTTGTTTTCTTTGTATTGAGGGTCAAAAGATTATCCTGGAGCCACCCATAAACTCTTGACATGCCGACTTCAGCGCAATGGAAAGCTTCAGACCACGATGGGCCACTAAACAGTATAGCTGTATCATCAGCATAGCACAATATCTCCGCATTATCAATTTCAAGATTCTGTATGTCGTTTAAGTATGCTGTGAACAGTGTAGGTCCCAGAATGCTCCCTTGTGGAATGCCAAATGATATATTCTGGGGACCACTAATTTCTTGTTCAATTCTAACACACTGACTCCGCTCAGAGAGATAACTTTTGAACCAATCAGAAGCAACCCCCCTGACACCAATGTTATTTAGTTTCCTTAGTAGAATAGGAGCCGAGACGGTGTCAAAGGCCTTTGCCAAATCCAAGAAAACGGCAACACAATATCGTCTTTTATCAAGCTCCGATGATACTAAGGAAGTCAAAAGCGAAATCGCATCTTCTGTGCTCCTTCCCTTACGAAAACCGAATTGCCTATCTGAGATTATGTTGTGAGACTCAAAATACGTAGTCAATCTTTTATTTATGAGTTTTTCTAGTAATTTCGAAAATGTACCTAATAAAGAGATCGGTCTGTAATTCTCTATACAGTCTTTACAGCCACTCTTATGGACAGGAATTACGGAGGCAACCTTCGATACAGTTGGAAATATTCCACAAGAGATACTCTTATTGAAAATATAAGTAAGTGGTACGAGAATCTCGTTTTTGATATTTTTAATTAACGTGTTTGTAAAACCATCTATACCGGGTGCCTTCCCATTTTGCAAATTCAATATCATGTTTTCTACTTCTGTTATGTCTGCAGGGGTGATGAAAAAAGAATATGACGGACTAGATTTGGCACGTAGAGCGTTGGCGAGATCAATTTCGGTTTTCTTTATATTCGAGAGAATATTTTCTGCTAGGCGCTGTCCGATAGTAGAAAAGTGGTCATTACAAAAATCAAGGGCATTTCGGGAGTTTGATAAACTCGGATTATTTATTGTAAGTAATTCAACTGGTTCCTGAGGCCTAATGGTTACATTACATATATTTTTGATCGAAGTCCAGAGTTTTTTAGGGTTGTGTTTATTATTATTAACCTCTGTACTTTCATGATGTTTCCGTTATTTTTGCAATAGGTCTACGAAAAAATTGTGATATCTAGTATAAGAAACTTGACTAATTGTATTGTTTGGTTCGAGTCTTGCGCGCAAATGTAGCCTGTCTCTATGCCGCATACAACGCATAAGCCCCGGTGTTATCCAGGGCTTAAGATTGTATTGAGTCCTAGTGAGGCGAACTTCACGTGTATGTTTTTTAACGGTGTCATAGAGTACGTCAGAAAATAGTTTAGCTGCGATATTGACATCATCACAATCAGTGACAAAGTCCCAATTCATTTCTGAAAGGTCTTTAGTAATAGCTTCAAAATCTCTCTTCAATACCGTACGACTGAGCCGATTTGCCATAGCTTTTTTAACGTTCAATCCAAACAGAACAGGAAAATGATCGGTTATACTTGATACACATACAATACCCACTGGTAAAGAGGTACTTTGTTGGGCGCTTAGGTAAATGTGGTCAAGACATGATCGACCTCTTGTGGGTTCCGTGATAGCTGGGAATAAACCATTTTCTGCCATGAAACACTGATATATTAAAGACTGGGTACTATTGGTTTCTAGTATGTTGATATTAATATCACCGAAAAGGACTAAGGGTGGCCCGTCTACAGTATTACTTACGTAAGGTTGATAATGGTGATGATGTTGGTGGTGATGATGGTAATGTTGATGGTGATGACGGTGGATGTGATGATGATGGAGGTGAAAATGATAGAGGTGATGATGAAGATGATTATGATGGAGGGGATGATGATGGAGGAGATGATGATCAAGGTGATGATGATGATGGGGGTTATGATGATAAAGATGATAATGATGAAGGTGATGATGATGGAGGTGATGAGGATAGAGGTGATGATAATGGAGGTGATGATGATGGAGGTGATGATGATGGAGGTGATGATGATGGAGGTGATGATGATGGAGGTGACGATGATTGAGGTGATGATGATTAAAGTGATGATGATAATATCACTACACTAAAAATTAGCCTTTTGCTTGACTGCCTTAAAACCAGCTACTGGAATAGATAGTTTTCGAAACTGCTATTAGAGTTCAATAGCGTTCGTTCGCCAAGCCAATAGTGCGGCCCGCGCGTTAGGACTAATGTTGTGGTGTTGCAGTACCTACTATGTTAAGCTATCAAATACGGCTATTTGAAGCGCACTATTGCCTTGGCACCGACTTCAAACCTATGAGTAGGCAAGTACGTAGCCCATATTAAAGTGATTGAGTTTATTTTTCGCTTTTTAGTGTTTTTGTCTATTCAGTTTTGAATTTTTTTTTGAAGGCGGTTTTTACATACATGATGTTCCGCGACTAGAGTGGAATGTAGTCGGTACAGTGGTAAACCGCATTACCACTTGGTATCCGTTACCGTAGGATCAGATCTACCCGTTACCGTAGGATCAGATCTGAATAAGGCTTTATATGATAGACTGGCTGTTGCCCGCGGCTGCGCCCGCGTGGATGTCGTTTTATAAATAACTAAAACTCAAAGTCAGCTCTATCTCTGTACAAAATTTCGTATGTGTGTCTCTCGACTGCATCAATAAAGAGTTTTTCTTTCTTTCTCTTTCTTTCTATGTTCAGCCGATAGGTACAACATGAAAAATATATACCATATCCAAAATTATTATCATGTTCATCTCTTGCAAAGGAATTCTTAGCGAAATGAAAACAGTCAGATGTCCGTCCCAGGAGTGTGCGATCACAATGTGTATCCATTTACATAATTCGCAAGTGCAAGTCAATTCAGTGGTCAAAAAGTAAGCAGAGGTTGCCAAAATTGATGAAAACAAAACTTAGTATTGTTTTGACTGCTGCAAAATTTTGTTTCTGAAACTTTGTATCTATTGTTTTCTATATGGCCCAGAAAAGTGGACTTGACATTTGACACAAAACTATTATAATATTTTTTGAATATTTTTAATATATCTTTTTGCTGACATAAAAAGGAATTCGAGAGTTTGAATAGCTCACTGCAGGGCACGAGGCATTTTCGGTTTAAGCTTTTTACTCATACTAAGCCTTCAGTTATTAAAACAAACACATCTAAGGTTCGGTAGCATCAAAATATAAAACTAATATTTGTTAAAGTTTTCGTAAAATTTAACATCCTTTTATAACTTACACAAGTTTGTTCAAGTTAGAGAAGTATGTAAAATTAGGATGTAAACACAGACCGTCTGCTTTATCTTTGCATTACCGCGTCTCCACCCAGTATTCCTTATAACCAAACGCAAAAGAAAGTTGTGAAAAAGACGAATGAAGTCCCAACGTAAACAAATATACGAGACGCAAACAAGACTCGACGTGTCTGCAGAGAAAACAGGAGTAAACAAGGTGGAAACCCCCGACTTATGAGAAAACGTCTCGTGGGAAATAAAGTGCGAATGTATTTGAGCGTCTTGCGGACGTTATAAGTGGATCTAGGATCAAGCCTGGCTGGACTGGCGACGTTTTGGATAATGTTTGTAGGTATGTACGAAACTGGAGGTATGTGTTTCCGTGCTTCGGAGGGCACGTTAAGCCGGACCAGGTTGCTATCGATATATAGCAGTCGGGAAACCTTGTCGGAACCCTTATGGGCGGTTTGAAAACATCCGACAGCTGGTTGGGTACTAAGGGTTAGTGGTATCTAGTATCTCCACCAACCCGCATTGAGCAGCGTGGTGGAGTAAGCTCCAGGCCTCCTCCCAAGAAGGGGAGAGACTCGTGCCCTGCAGTGGGACGTATCAAGAGTTGCCATTATTATTTATTATTATTATTATGTTTTAAACATGTAGATAGTTAAATATATGCAATCTTCACAAATTGTTTTTTATTTTCAATTAATTTACAAAATACTTTTGTGTTATATATCGAACTCATACAACACGACAGATATGTGTTATATAGATGTAATTGTTAGAATATCACAGAGTATTTTATTTATAAATAGAGTAGGTATGTGTAAGGGATAGAATCAATAAGCGTCTCGTTTCCATAATAAATAAGTAAAGTTAGTGAAGCTATTATCCGCCGCATACAGCTGTGGCGCGGCGGGCAGTCATTTTATTGAATTAGGTAGTATCTGTAATCTGAAATGTAGGTTAAAAGGCATAAGAATATGAGTTTTACTGGTGGTAGAGCTCCAGTGATGGAGCTCGCGGGCGTAGGAACCACCGCATTACCTAATATACTTGCCGTTAAATGGTAGTGTTCAGCACTATCATGTTTCGGTCAGGTGGTAATGTACGGCTCTGTAATTTCCGGCACAGAGGCATAACACCTAATGCCTCAGGAGTGGCAGCGCATTTGCATTTTGACCTCTGGTCATTGTGTGGGTGTCTATAGGCTGCAGTCATCACTTAACATCAATGTGAACTGTACGCTTGTTTGCCACTTTTATTACATAAAAAAAAAAAGTTATTAAAATAAAAAGGCAATAGATAATGTGATGAGTCATTTATTGCGTCAGAGGGATGTGATCTCGTTACATAGTTTTTACAAGCTAGTAAAGCTTGTAATGGCCGCTAGAGGTAATAATGGAAGGACGCAGCGGTAAATTAAAATCGATGTAACTCGTTAGGTTCTTGTAGTAGACTAGTAATATTTGAACACGATGATAAGAAAGTTGTTATCAAGCGATTGCCATATGAAATATTAAATTTGAGAGAGTAGGTATTTTCGCTTGGTCGTCCACGGAGAGGTGACCGACAGAGCACCTGATCCGCCTGGGAGGACTCGGCGCCGGCGGGGGGTGGTGCGGGGAAGCGACGCGGAGGAAGCGTAAATACGCGGCGCACTTTTTGAGAGCTTATTCAGTGGCAGAGCTCGGCGTAATAATGAATGATTATGCATATTCGCGACTACCCCCACGCATGGCGTAGGCAGTTAAATAGATATCAGTTAACAAAACTTGCTTAAGATGTACGTTACTATGAGATGAATTTTCTACTTAAAAATTAAATAAGGTATTTTATTACACAATTACCACATACACGCTGGCCTGAGTATGTACACGAATTGACGACGGTGTATAACGCGTAGAAAGTTAAGAAATTTATGAAATTGTATGACGTCTTTGTATGAAAAATTCCGCTTAGAAATCTCAACTTGTACGTAGGTAGTTTGGATTTATTATGTGATCACAGCTGATGTTGAATACGATGTTTTGTATGAAGAGAGAGGTGAAAGTCGCTGTATTTTCGTAATTAAGAAAGATACGAAGCTGAAAGTTATGTACGAGATGTATTTTTATTGCCCCCTCAGGGAAGTATATTTGAAAAATGTGTAAGTTAACTCAAAGTAGGGATAATGCGAATGTACCTAATCTTGCTTGATAACAAAATTGCCTCTCACTCGTAAAGTAAAGGGGATAGGCAGACGCCGTTTTCGGCGTTAGGTTTGTCTTAGGTTTGGCTAGCGGTATTTTATCGTGTCGTGAGTGATAGAGCATGACAGAGCCCTTAAAAAATTATGTATTTTAGATAAGTTAATACTTTGATAATGTATAACGTTAGGGTTACGTTTGCATAAGTATTGTATAAGAAATCTTATTTAATAAGGAGATATTGCATATGAATTGTAGCAAGGCAAAGATGGGTCGGCAGAGATGTATGACGGTTGTTGTAATTTAGACCGTATAAGCAGCCTTTTAGAGTCCTATCTCTGTCGATCCAGACCTTCGGGAATTTCCGTGTTTGGGGCGCGTCACGGAATTTCTGCATGGAGGGAGACGGTTTGGAAGCATATAAAAATCGGCACGTTTCAGTGCAAATTTGTCCTCGTTCGATTCTCAGCAAGAAAAGTGCTTCCAGACCGTGAAGGTATTGCCAGTCAGTGATAGTGTAGATTAGTACCAGACCCCCTGGTTCGCTAGTTAGCTAGTACGTAGTGAAGTAAGCTAGTGATTAAGTTAGCATAGAAAGATTATTGAAGAACCTCAGAATACAGTCCATTATTACATCGATGCAGATTTGTGATTTCATTTCGGTGCAAGCCGATCTGTCCCCCACAAGATGGTATGTATTGCATTAGTTATAATAAGGAAAAATTTGGAGCTGAGCTATCAGACAATTGATGATATATTTTTTGTTTTTGCATAACACACGAAAGAATTATTATAAAGAGTTTTGAAGAGAAAATGAAAAGTACCATTATTAACATTAATAATAAAATTATGCTATAGTATATAATATATCCTACCTATAACTTAATATTTTTTCTTTTTTTTTTTAATGTAATTAAAGTGGCAAACAAGCATGCAGTTCACATTGATGTTAAGTGATGACTGCAGCCTATAGACACCCACACAAAGACCAAGGTCAAAATGCAAATGCGTTATCACTCCTGAGGCCTAAGGTGTTATGCCTCTGTGCCGGAAATTACAGGGCCGTACATTACCACCTGACCGGAACACGATAGTGCTGAACACTACCATTTAGCGGCAAGTAAATCAGGTAATGCGGTGGTGCCTACGTCCGCGAGCTCCGTCACTGGAGCTCTACCACCAGTTTTACTTACATCTGTATACAGATGTTAGTAAAAATATTAAGTTATAGGTAGGAAATACGTAATTAAGCGTATATTTTAATACGTCTTCACATTGCCGTCGTCTCTAGCCAGTATTCCCTATAACCAAACGCTGAAGAAAGTAGTAAAAAAGTCGACTGCAATCCCAACATAAATACATATGCAAAGACGCAAACAAAATTCGACGTGTCTGGAAAGAAAACAGGAGTAAACAAGGTGGAAAACCCCCTACTTATGAGAAAACGTCTCGTGGGAAATAAGGTGCGAATGTATTTGAGCGTCTTGAGTGAGTTATAAGTGGATCTAGGATCAAGCCTGGTTGGACTTGAGACGTTTTGAATTTTTTGGGAGTATGTGTGAAACATGTTCTTAGGTTTTTGCAAGGGTCACATATTAAATTTATTATTAAACTAGCGTCCTGCTCCGGCTTCGCACGGGTATCATTTATTATAGGTAGAGCCTTCCTTTAAAAACCCTCTTTCCAACATTTCAAACAGGAACAAAATCCGTTTATAACTTTCAGAAATTATCGCATACATACAGACAGAGAAAATACTTGGGGGACGTTACCTTATAATATGTAGTGATACCTAGGTAGAGTAAGATACTCGTACCATTCGTTATTTTAGGTTAAGATTTTTTTTTCTTGTTTTTACAATAAAATTTTGTTCATTTAACGGCAACATAAGACTGAAAAATCACGGATGCCGTTGTGCACTTGGCCGCCCTACATATTTTAGTTCCGCCCCGATAATTTTTAACGTCCATAAATAACCTAAACGTATTATTAATATGACAAATAAAAGCTAATTTATTTCTCACTAGCTGTAAGAACATGTTTCACACATACTCCCAAAAAATCCAAAACGTCTCAAGTCCAACCAGGCTTGATCCTAGATCCACTTATAACACACACAAGACGCTCAATAAAAGGTTGGGGAAAAAGTCTTTTCGCATTATAGTATGTATGAACATGTAATAAAATCTCTTTGGCTGTAGTATTTGTATCTGGCTGGTTATGGTATCATTGAAAGTTAAAATTATAAAGAACATAATTCCAAATTCAAATTTGGCAAATGAGTGATTTTTATTTGTTTTTCGTACTGTCAAGATGAGTGAATCTAATGAAGAAATTCGATACATTTTAAAATTTTACTACAAAAAAGTTAAATATGCAACGCAAGCCGCGAAAAAAATTTGCGATGTTTATGGACCTAGTGCAGTGTCTGTGAGAGTAGCACAAATTTGGTTTAAGAGTTTTCAATCCGGAAATTTTGATGTCAAAGATGCACCTCGCTCTGGTCGCCCTATTACGGATAAAAAGGATGCCATTTTTGAAAAAATGGAGCAAGATCGACATATCAGTAGTTACGACGTAGCTAAAGAACTGAGAATTGATCACAAAACAGTTTTGGCGCATTTGAATAAAGCTGGGTACTTAATAAAGCTCGATATTTATATATCTCACGAGCTCACTGAAAGAAACCTAATGAACCGTGTACTCATTTGTGATTCTTTATTACGACGTAATAAAACCGAATCATTTTCGAAGAAGCTGATAACTGGTGATGAAAAGTGGATCACGTACGACAAGAACGTGCGAAAAAGGTCGTGGTCAAAGGCCGGTCAGGCTTCACAGACTGTGGCGAAACCCGGGTTAACTCGCAATAAGGTGATGTTGTGTGTGTTGGATTGGAAGGGCATTATTCATTATGAGCTATAACCACCAGGCAGGACTATCGATTCTGAACTCTACTGCGAACAACTGATGAGATTAAAAGCAAGAAGTTGAGAGAAAGCGGCCGGAATGGATCAACAGAAGGGGTGTGGTGATTCATCATGATAACGCTAGACCTCACACATCTATAGCCACTCAGGAAAACCCCCCGCAGAAAGTCCCGACGCCCAGCGTCCCGACGCCCGGCGTCCCGACGCCCAGCGTCCCGACGCCCGGCGTCCCGACGCTCAGCGTCCCGACGCCCAGCGTCCCGACGCCCAGCGTCCCGACGCCCAGCGTCCCGACGCCCAGCGACCCGATTCTCAGCGTCCCGATTCTTATTTCTGAACCGATTGACACGAAACAAACACTAAATGTTTAGTAAAACTTACCACAATATATTATTTGAAACTGCAAATCGGATAAGCCATTTCTGAAATTAGCGTGCACAATCACACAGACAAACAGGCCTTTTTTCCGGGATAAAAAGTACCCAGTTTTGTGCGCCAAAGGTTAAATTATATCAAGTTTCATCGTAATCGGACCGGTAGATTTTGGGTGATGCTTAAACAAACAGACAGACAATTTTTTTTTTTATAATCACATATTCGTGTTCGGTATCGATCTAGTAACATCTCCTGGTATTTTTTTAAAATATTTTTAATGTACAGGATTCACACTTCTACAGTTTTATTATACCTAAGTATAGATTGTTTATACGGTCAAACCCACTCAAAATATTTGTTTATTTTTTATCTTAACATAACTTCACGCCTGGAATCGCCAGGCAGAAGTAAATGCATGCATTCAAGCATACAATATGCAAGCACCCACGATTCGCCGGATACGTTTTGACCCATGTAAGATGGCGAGCCTGTTGACATCTTCGGGCACATTACCAAACTCCGAGGTACTGGGAAACTTTCAGAAATTGGAAAAGTCCCAATAGAACCAGAGACAAAATTATTATCACGTCAACTATCCCTAACACGATCGTACAGAACACTAGTATTAGGCGGCAGATAGATTAGATGATGCGGTGTTGCCTACGCTATCAAACTCCGTCACTGAAACTCTCATCATCATTATTTCAGCCAAAAGACGTCCACTGCTGAGTCAAGGCCTCCTCCAAAGAATGCCACAACGAACAGTCCTGGGCCGCCCTCATCCGGCGGCCCGCAACCTTTACCAGATCGTCGGTCCATCTTGTGGGGGAGCCTGCCTACGCTTCGTTTTCCGGTACGCGGTCGCCACTCAACAACTGCTCTGCCCCAACGGCCGTCGGTTCTTCGAGCTATGTGCCCTGCCCACTGCCTCTTGAGTCTCGCTATTCGGAGAGCTATGTCGGTAACTTTGGTTCTCGTGCAAAAACTCTACTTCTTTTTTTTTTTTATATTACGGATGTGGCAAACAAACATGCAGTTCACATTGATGTTAAGTGATGACTGCAGCCCATAGACACCCACACAAAGACCGAGGTCAAAATGCAGATACATTACCACTCCTGAGGCCTAAGGTGTTATGCCTCTGTGCCGGAAATTACAGGGCCGTACATTACCACCTGACCGGAACACGATAGTGCTGAACACTACCATTTAGCGGCAAGTATATTAGGTAATGCGGTGGTGCCTACGCCCGCAAGCTCCGTCACTAGGGCTCTACCACCAGTGAGCTCCACCACTTCTAGTAAAATTATTAAAGTTGAAATAAATCAAATTGTTTACACGGTATCGCACACTCACCGATGATATCAATATTTTCTCACTAGTTCAATCATAAAAACTGAACCATGTCACCGTAAACTTTCATCCACACGGAGAAATATTGTCTCATTCAATCATAGTTCAGTTATAAATCAAAAAGCTCCGAATGCAATCACTGTGTGTGACAGATGACTTAGCATACACCCCTGTGTGGTAGCGGAATTCAAAGATATACCATATGCCAC
This sequence comes from Macrosoma leucophasiata, assembly GCA_036365455.1. Taxonomy (NCBI): domain Eukaryota; kingdom Metazoa; phylum Arthropoda; class Insecta; order Lepidoptera; family Hedylidae; genus Macrosoma; species Macrosoma leucophasiata. The sequence goes on along the minus strand of JAWQUS010000002.1, from coordinate 3,402,318 downwards.
GATGTTAAGGTTTAAATTAAGCTGATCTAAAAATAACTGACTCGAAAGTTTTTGAATGATTGATTCTCTTCGAAATAACATCTTTTGTTCGCGGTCTATAATTCATAACGGATACATAACAGCATACATACATTTTTTTTTTTTTTTATGTAATAAAAGTGGCAAACAATGCAGTTCACATTGATGTTAAGTGATGACTGCAGCCTATAGACAACCACACAATGACCAGAGGTCAAAATGCAGATGCGCTGCCACTCTTGAGACATTAGGTGTTATGCCTCTGTGCCGGAAATTACAGGGCCGTCCATTACCACCTGACCGGAACACGATAGTGATGAACACTACCATTTAGCGGCAAGTATATTAGGTAATGCGGTGGTGCCTACGCCCGCGAGCTCCGTCACTGGAGCTCTACCACCAGATAAAAGACATTTACTACTTTCCACACGTCATTGGTACAATCATACATACATTCGCGGTAAACCAATTATGACAACCTTACGTTAGATAACTTCACGCCTTAAACCCTGAAAGGGTAGGCAGACGTAAATGCATGCATTTGAGAATATATGCAAACCCCTTCGATTCGCCGGTTACGTTTTAGCCCATGTAACAGGTGGCGAGCCTGTGATCAGCTGCGTTGTGTCGTCGATGCTGAACTTCAAAGTACTGAGAAACTTATAGAAAGTGGAAAAATCCTAGTAGGTAGAGGATGATTGTTTCTTGTGAATTCATTGTAAAATCGAGCATGATGGAATGTATAGCTTCTATACCATATATTCCATCATGCTCGATTTAGCTTTCCACTTTGCCTTCAGGGTGCGGGCAAAAAGGAATTTTCTATAGTTTTATATACTGAGACATGACAGCTAATATTTGTTGTTAGTTACACTAATAAACAATCTCTTTAAGAATCTTTCTAGGCTGTAAGTAGTCATCACTTAACATCAATGTGAGATGCATGCTTGTTTGCATCTTACCATACATAAAAAAACTCTCTCACATCAGCAGTTATATGTTTATCCGATTTAATGACATAATAATGGTAACCCTTGATACGTCCCACTGCTGGGCACGAGTCTCTCCCATTCTTGGGAGGAGGCCTGGAGCTTACTCCAACACGCTGCTCCAAGGCGTGTTGGTGGAGATAAGGTTAGTGGCCAACCCGCTGTCGGATGTTATTTTTCAAACCACCCATAAGGCCTTCGATAAGGTTTGACGACCACTTTCTATCGATAGCAACCGGGACCGACGGCTTAACGTGCCCTCCGAAGCACGAAAACGCGCACTTGAATTTGCCACTACCGGTCACCCATCAGACACCCGACCGCGCCTGTATCGCTTAGCCGAGTAGATCGCCTCCGATCTACATCAGCCACGGGGCCATCCGCGCTTCGCTAATGATACATATCATGCAAATAAATCTATGATTGAACACAAATAATGACTCCAATTACCCATTCGTTCTGTACATCTGTTAATACAATTAAATATTTTAAATAAATGGTTCGATTGCAATTTATCGCGTTGGATTAATTAAATTTGATTTGATGTTATATAAAATTATATGATCTGTCGCTTCATTGTACATTTGATCACTGATTTATATTGAAATTTGTTAATGTATTGGGTGTAAAAATTGTGGAATGAGCTCTGAGAATCATAATTATTTATGTTCCTTCAGTGCTACAAAATGGGGAGGCTATGATGCGATGAGAAGGTTGACCGACAAGCAGATGGGCCACCTGAGATTTAAGGAGGCTTTGCCATTATCGCCAAGCTTGGCATGAGAACCAGTTTAACTAATTTTGGTTTTGAATTATTCTTGAAAATTCAGGAAAGGTATTTCGTCATATTATTATTTTCTCACTTGAAAAGAGAAGAAATTGTAAGAAAGTTGGTAAAAATAATAATTCAATTTACCCACACAAAAAGTTTGTACTTGTCAAATCTTCATCTTCATCATACTGGTGGTAGAGCTCCAGTGACGGAGCTCGCGGGCGTAGGCACCACCGCATTACCTAATATCATCATCATCATCATTTCAGCCAAAAGACGTCCACTGCTGGACAAAGGCCTCCCCCAAAGAATGCCACAACGAACGGTCCCGGGCCGCCCTCATCCAACGATTGCCCGCGACCTTCACCAGGTCGTCGGTCCACCTCGTGGGGGGCCTGCCTACGCTTCGTCTTCCGGTACGCGGTCGCCACTCTAGAACTCTTCTGCCCCAACGGCCGTCAGTTCTGCGAGCTATGTGCCCTGCCCACTGCCACTTGAGTTTCGCTATTCGATGGGCTATGTCGGTTACTTTGATCCTCATGCGGATCTCCTCATTTCTGATTCGATCTCGCAGAGTAACTCCGAGCATAGCCCTCTCCATCGCTCTCTGAGTGACCTTGAGCCTTCTTATGAGGCCCATAGTGAGCGACCACGTTTCTGTTCCGTATGTCATCACTGGCAACACACACTGGTCAAAGACCTTCTTCTTCAGACACTGCGGTAAATTGGACGAGAAGATATAACGCAGCTTCCCGAACGCTGCCCATCCGAGTTGGATTCGGCGATTGACCTCTTTCTCGAAGTTGGACCTACCTAACTGGACCGTTTGTCCCAGGTATACGTAATCGTCAACAACTTCGAGTGTAGTACCCTCGACCATAACAGGAGTGGGCGTAACAAGGACATTCGACATAATCTTCGTCTTGTCCATGTTCATTTTAAGGCCCACTCGTTAGGAGGCCCTACTGAGGCCATTGAGCATTGTGCCAAGGTCTTCCAGGGTCTCAGCCATGACTACGATATCATCCGCAAATCGGAGGTGGGAGATGTACTCGCCGTTAATGTTGATGCCGAGTCAGTTCCAGTCCAGAAGCTTGAAGACATCTTCCAATGCAGCGGTGAACAGTTTCGGAGATATGACATCTCCCTGTCTCACACCTCGCTGCAGTTGGATAGGTTTCGAGTTCTGGTCCTGAAGGCGAACCGACATAGTGGCGTTTTCGTACAAGCTCCTTAGCACCTCGATGTATCGGTAGTCGACTTGGCACCTCTGGAGTGACTGTAGCACAGCCCAAATCTCGACCGAATCGAAGGCTTTCTCATAGTCCACAAACGCTAGACAGAGGGGCTGGTTATACTCTTCTGTCTTCTGTATAACCTGCCGCAGCGTGTGTATGTGGTCTATGGTGCTAAAACCTTTACGGAACCCGGCTTGTTCGGGAGGCTGGAAGTCATCGAGTCTGCGAGATAGACGGTTTGTAACCACTCTCGAAAACAGCTTGTAGACGTGACTTAGAAGTGCGATGGGCCTATAATTTTTAAGAAGGGTATTGTCGCCTTTCTTAAAGAACAGTACCACCACACCTCTGTGCCACGCCTGTGGCGTTTTTCCCTCGGATATGACGGAATTGAACATCAACTGAAGAGCTTCTAATACTGGCCTTCCGCCCGCTTTCAGGAGTTCAGCAGTGATTCCGTCATCACCTGGCGCCCTGTTGTTTTTGAGCTGTTTGAGAGCCGTGCTAATCTCGTCTAGACTGACGTCCGGGATATCTTCGGTGTAGTGTCGGGTCAGTCCGGCTCTAGGATCTGCTGCCGGACTGTTAACAGGTGGTCGTGCTGTCGTGTATAACTGTCCGTAAAACCGTTTGATCTCTTCTGCAAGCTCAGGTTTCGACGATACGATTCTGTTGTCCTCTGTCTTCAGCTTAGTAAGACGGCTTTGCCCTAAGGACAGATCTTTGGCGAACACTTTAGAGCCCTTGTGCCGCTCTATGGCTGCTTTAATACTATCAGTATTAAAGTGCCGAAGGTCGCGAGTCAATGACTTCGAGATCTGTCTGTTGAGCCGCCTGTACACTAAAGCATCTTCAGAGGACTTCAGAACCATACCGCGCCTCTCCTCCATGAGCTTGAGAGTTGGGCTGGAGATCTTTTTGGTTTTATTCGTAGGGCGGGTCTTGAAAAACTTAGAGCCCGCCGTACGGACAGTTTCCACGAACCTGTTATTGTAATCGTCCACATCTACGCACTCACTCAGGCACTTACCTAATATACTTGCCGCTAAATGGTAGGTACCCTAAATAAATAAAAAAAATATATTTTATTCTACCACTTTGTCGGCGTTATAAAGATGTACTTTTGAGCCAAATTTCAAGTCTCTAGTACTTATAGTTTTTGCGCTAAACTACAGGACGGACAGACAGACAGACATATACTATAAGGGTTCCTTGGTTACTACGGACCCCTAAAAAGAAATGAGAATCGGTTGTAGTCTATTTTTTATATCTCTAAATGGTAAGACTGATTCTCGCCAAATTTACCTCAAAGTACTCCAGTACCTCAAAGTTTGGTAATGTGCCCGAAGATGTCAACAGGCTCGCCACCTGTGTTACATGGGCCAAAACGTAACCGGCGAATCGTGGGTGTTTGCATGTATGCTTGAATGCATGCATTTACCTCTGCCTACCCCTTCGGGGATTACAGGCGTGAAGTTACGTTTTTTTTTTCGATATTTTGGACATTTAATTATACCTCTAAGGCGATACAAAGTTCGTCGGGGCAGCAAGTTATACGTACATTTGATAATGAGGTCCCCATTTCTGCATGTTAATGACATCGAGAACCCGACATTATGCAAACCAAATTCAATTATTTGCACACATTTCGACATCACCATTACCAATATGAATACGGTTTTCAATATTTCTGCTACAACGACGATTATTCCTAGTTGCGAATCCACTGCCTGTAATTATCGCCATTCGAACTATGCCTGAATAATTAGTAGCCATTAGATTGTGTTTGAATGTGTATTGATGTGCGTTTGAATTAAACGGGAAATTTATGCGCAAAATTACTTGTATTTGCTTCGTATTGAACTGTTTTCTATTTTGATGTATATGGAAATGATTATACCTGAATCATTTAGATGTAGGTAGATGGCATAGACATAGAGCATCACGGGCCACCGGTCGCGGCGGACCGGAGGGGAGTAGCCATATGCAGGCTATCCCCTAAGGAGTGGTAACGCATCTGCATTTTTAACTCTGGACTTTCTGTGGGTGTCTATAGGCTGCAGTCATCACTAAACATCAATGTGAGCTGAATGCTTGTTTGCCACTTTCATAGCATAAAAAAGCTAGAGCTAGTTCAATGTGGCAGTAATGCTTTCATTATACAGGATTTCAGCCGAAAAACATTCCTACTTGTGGTGGGCACAAGTAGTTCAGACTTCGTCTGCGTAGACACTAAACAATAACTTCGTTAAAGAGTTTTGGCGGGAACCTTGAAAGAGGCGTATGGTGCTCTTATTTTATTTAATTTTCTTGGTGTATTTTTAAGTTATATTGAATAAAGTTGGTGGCATTTTGTTTGATATAAGTTTATTACAGTGCCCGTGTATAGTGAAATAGAATAACAGTGCGAAAACACGACCTTTCAGGTTGCCTCCAAAACTTCATTGTAAATGTTCTGGTAAAGTAGCTATCGCTTTACTCGAATAACTTGAGTGTAACTCACCTGACTGACATATTATACTTGATAACTTTACTTAATATTTACATATTATACTTGATGACTATATTAAAAAACCTTAAAAAAAAAAAAAGAAACCTTCCTTAAATTATAATGCGAACTAAATAGCGGACACAGCTAGTATAAAAATAAAGCCCTTTCTCAGTTAAGTAATTTTAATTTAAAATGTAATGACCTCTCTCATTACTTTCTCTTACCGGTGAATCGTGGGTGTTTGCATGTATGCTTGAATGTATGCTTCTTCCTCTGCCTACCCCTTCGGGGAATACAGATGATCTCTATTTCTTTTTAACTATACCTAGAATCAGAGAATCAGAATCAGAAAAGCGTTCGTTAAGCCTTGTCGGAGGCCTTATGGGCGGTTTGAAAACATCCGACTGCGGGTTGGCCACTACCCCGTATCTCCGCCAACGCCAACCCGCATTGGAGCAGCGTGGTGGAGTAAGCTCCAAGCCTCCTCCCGAGAAGGGGAGAGACTCGTGCCCAGCAGTGGGACGTATCAAGGGTTGACCTTATTACTTAGGTATACTGATTATATTATCAGAAAAAAATGTATTCGTGACCGACCCTAAATGGCAAAAGCTTGTTAGCGAAACGGTAGAGATTTTGGATTTTTTTTACATTTTTCCTTCCTCAATAAGATAAGCGTGGCAAAGCCAAATGGCAAATAAAAGGGTGCCACATATAAAAATAAAGCCCAATCTTAGTTGAGTAATTTCAATTTAAAATCCACAATCACCATTTGGTTTGAACAAGGTTGTATAAGTCCTATTAAGGCGTGATATGAAGGAACATTCGACAATTCTAATAGGTTGGGGAAAAAGTCTTTTCGCATTATAGTATGTATGAACTTGTAATAAAATCTCTTTGGCTGTAGTATTTGTATCTGGCTGGTTTTGGTATCATTGAAAGTTAAAATTTTAAAGAACATAATTCCAAATTCAAATTAGGCAAATGTGTGATTTTTCTTTGTTTTTCGTACGGTCAAGATGAGTGAATCTAATGAAGAAATTCGATACGTTTTAAAATTTTACTACAAAAAAGGTAAAAGTGCAGCGTCTGTGAGAGTAGCACAAATTTGGTTTAAGCGTTTTCAATCCGGAAATTTTGATGTCAAAGATGCACCTCGCTGTGGTCGCCCTATTTCGGTTAAAATGGATGCCATTTTTGAAAAAGTGGAGCTAGATCGACATATCAGTAGTTACGACGTAGCTGAAGAACTGAGAATTTATTGCCTTGCTTTATGGTAGCAGTAGCGCCATCTATTGCCAACCATGCTAGTTAGGTCTATTATATCGGTTGCCTAACTAACCTAACCTAAGGCCGCGAGTTCGAGTCTCGCCTGAAGTCAAAATTTTTCTTTAAAATAAAATATATTTCATAAGTATGTGTTAATGCGAAATAATATAAAAACAATTATTAAGGGTAAAAGCGACTTCTTTACGATATTCAATAAACTGAAAAGTCTATTATATCGGTTGCCTAACTAGCATGGTTGGCAATAGATGGCGCTACTGCTACCATAAAGCAAGGCAATAAATGTGAAGGAAAAATTTGACAAATCGGGCAGGACTTCAGTAGCTCAATTGGAAGAGCGGCTGGACTAGATTCCCAGTAGGCCGCGAGTTCGAGTCTCGCCTGAAGTCAAATTTTTCTTTCCATTTTTCTTTAAAATAAAATATATTTCACAAGCATGTGTTAATGTGAAATAATATAAAAACAACCGTGTACTCATTTGTGATTCTTTATTACGACGTAATGAAACCGAATCATTTTTGAAGAAGCTGATTACTGGTGATGAAAAGTGGATCACGAACGACAAGAATGTGCGAAAAAGGTCGTGGTCAAAGGCCGGTCAGGCTTCACAGACTGTGGCGAAACCCGGGTTAACTCGCAATAAGGTGATGTTGTGTGTGTGGTGGGATTGAAAGGGCATTATTCATTATGAGCTATTACCACCAGGCAGGACTATCGATTCTGAACTCTACTGCGAACAACTGATGAGATTAAAGCAAGAATTTTACTGGTGGTAGAGCTTCAGTGACGGAGCTCGCGGGCGTAGGTAATACGGTGGTTATTACCTAATATACTTGCCGCTAAATGGTAGTGTTCAGCACTATCGTGTTCCGGTCAGGTGGTAATGTACGGCCCTGTAATTTCCGGTACAGAGTAAGTAACACCTTAGGCCTCAGGAGTGGTAACGCATCTGCATTTTGACCTTGGTCTTCATGTGGGTGTCTATAGGCTGCAGTCATCACTTAACATCAATGTGAACTGCATGCGTGTTTGCCACGCCCATTACATAAAAAAAAAAAAAGAAGTTGAGAGAAAGCGGCTGGAATTGATCAACAGAAGGGGTGTGGTGTTTCATCATGATAACGCTAGACCTCACACATCTATAGCCACTCAGCAAAAATTAAGAGAGTTTGGCTGGGAGGTGTTAATGCATCCGCCGTATAGTCCTGACCTTGCACCTTCAGATTTCCACCTGTTTCGGTCTCTTCAGAATTCTTTATGCAATGTTAGGTTAACATCACGAGAGGACTGCCAAATCCACTTGTCGCGGTATTTTGATGAGAAGTCCCAAAATTTTTATAGCAATGGGATCATGTCCCTACCTACAAGATGGCAAAAGGTTATCGAACAAAATGGTACATACATACTTTAGTTAAATTTAAATGAACTATATTTAAAAATGTTTTGAATTATCTTAAAAAATGCGAAGAAACTTTTTGCCCAACCTAATATTTCGCCCGACAAAAAAGGACCAATTTGGTATCAGAATCATCAGGAGCGCTCAATAAAGGAACGTTATTCCGAAAATCGAATTAACCAATCACAGCGCGGAACGTGCTCGTCATCAATCACGGAGGAAAGCGCCATCTGGGGTATTAGAATGTCACACGCTTTCAGAATGTCGCTTGATTTTTTAATAAAGTGTAACATACGAGTACTTTGCTTTTTTGAAGAGTAATTATTAACTTAAGTAAAAGTTTCAAAGTGTTCCGATTATTTTGTTTAGAAAGAAAGAACCACGCCCTCGAATCCCTACACTACAACTATACCACTAGTAAAAAAGATCTTAGGCCTCCAAAGCTATCACTATAGCATATAGATACCGCATTTAAACTTCTAGTTTATTCGCAAAATAGCTGTGGAGAGATTAGGCCGCCCTGAATGAACCCCATGAATCTTTAAAATATAGACCCTTGCACACAGAATGACACTCAAATTTTCCTACCCCCATCATTTACAAACATGAAACCTATCAGGATTCGTATTACAAAGGTCAAATAATAAATCTTCTATGATTAATTCAAACGTAGCGGTTTCCTATATTTCTTAAGGTGCTAACACAGGAATTTATTCTGAAAATTCTTACCTAGTCAACGAAAAGAGTGAAACATTAAAATTGATTCAGGATTATAAAAAAAAACTTTATAATGGAAATGAATATACTTATAGGAAACTTATTAGGAAATTTGAATAAAGGATACGTTCCAAAATGTATTGAGCTTGGGCTCTCATCTGGTACACTATATTGAACAAGAAGCATAAAATACTAAACCATTTTCAGCTTTTCAAATCGTTTATTATACTTTCAATTAATTATCGTAAGTTTATTTCAAAATCAAGAATGTCATAGTAGCAATATGGTGAAATATTGTTGTCATACAAAAATAACTTAAAATAAATAATTCGGACACAAAAACAACGACTCTAATTATTTTTTGAGTATTTTTCCATGATTCTCCGTATTTTACTCTATCTTTTATATATGATATAGTGCACAAGGTGCGGGCCCAACGTGGAACTTGTCCTTTATCAAACGACGAAAAACAAAAGAAGAGATTTGAGGAGAGGGTAATTAATTCGACATACCTACATAGGCCTGCCTCAGTAGCGTAGTGGTAGCAGGCCACTACTATTACGCTGGAGGTCCTGGGTTCGATTCCCGGGTCGGGGGATATAAAACGTAACCGGCGAGTCGTGGGTGTTTGCATGTATGATTGAATGCATGCATTTACCTCTGCCTACCCTTTCGGGGATTACAGGCGTGAATTTACGTTACCTACATAGGACTTTTTTATTTTTGGGTATTTTGTAACTGTTTTTACCGATAGAGAACTTTCATGTTGGTCCCATTTTAATATTATTTAATATTTAAAATAACCACCTATAACATAAATCGGCAAGGGTTGCAGTTTCACCCACCAATTTTACAATGGAAACTACCAACCAAACCAGAACCGCGCATTGCCGCGGAACGAAGCGTCCGAGTTCATACGCACACTGAAGCGGCCTTCTTGAATTTACGAACAACAGCTCGATTCGACCTATTATTCTAATTTTATATTAATTACTGTGTGGGATCACCTTTATCTTGCGCTTAGTTATAGGATAAAACAGCACAAACATAACCACCGTTAGACGTACAAACATTTAAACGTGTTTAATCTCACGGCGGAATACGCAATGCGTTGTGGTTAATTGGACATCGCGCCGGTGTATTTTGTTCGTTTCATAAATTAAATGCGGTTTGGATGGTAGCCGTCTCTTTATGAATAACTAAATGGCTGTGAATTAATAAAGTAGAAACGCTAAAAGTGAGAAAAAATAACAATAATATTTATTGGTGGTGGGGCTCCAGTGACGGAGCCCGCGGGCGTAGGCACCATCGCATAACCTTATATACTTGCCGCTAAATGGCAGTGTTCAGCGCTATCGTGTTCCGGTCAGGTGGTAATGTACAGCATTGTTATTTCCGGCACAGAGGCATAACACCTTAGGCCTCAGGAGTGGTAACGCATCTGCATTTTGACCTTGGTCTTTGTGTGGGTGTCTATATGCTGCAGTCGTCACTTAAAATCAATGTCAACTGCATGCTTGTTTGCCACTTCCATAACATAAAAAAAAATTGCTGTCATATTTTTTTTTACATACTAGTCTTTTCCTGGCTTTTAACAATCACATAAAATTAAGATTTATTAAATTTGGTGCAGTCGTTTGAAGGTTACGCGCATATAAACATTTCGGACATTCATTAATATTAACTACTACTCTACACTCTCTGCCTACCCCGTTAGGGACCTGGCGTGAAGATACATACATACATATAGATTATTATAGATAGTTCCTAAGTTAATGATCGCGTTAGTTGTATGTGTTAGTCCAGTCATCGAATTCATCTAAATCAATATACCGACTTGTTTCGTACCAGAATTCACCAGCGAAGAATGAACAATGGTTGACTGGGAGATAATGCCTAGTGGCATTAAGTCCGCCCTATGTACTGTAATAAAATAAAAATAAATAAAATAAACAATGAAATAAATATATCAAACGAATCAACGAATATATGCATCAATCCACAAATCCTACTTATATGGGCCATGAGCGGGAAAATTGACTATAACCTCAACTATCATTTGAATCTCAGTGAAACAGAAAAGCGACATCACCGTTTTCCTCAATCCAATCCTTTACACCCCTCACGCAGTTCACGCCCAATTCCAGTAATTTAAAATGGGAAAAAGTTTAATGCTCTTAAAGCCGTGCGAATCTTTGCGACTGACAATCGCTCGCAAAATATTGTTAAAGCTAATCTACTGAAAAGCTGTTTATTGGGTTCCGTACGATAAAGGGAAAATGGAACCATTCATAGAAATACTTATGCATTTGACCGTCTATTTTACGAATATGTGCGTCTATCTGTCCATCTATTAGTCCAACCAGTGGCCAAAAAATGAACGTGAAACGTAAATAAAATTTATTTTTAATAATTGAATTACTTTTGGTTCATAAATTAGATGTTTTTTTGCTTTAAAAAGTCTACGCAATGTGTAACAAGACACACAGCAGCTTTTTAGCAGTGGTCGCGGATCGCTTAGATGGTCCTTTTATACGTAATTGGATGGCAAATCATTACGTTATGCTCCATACATGGTTCACTGTATAGGTTCCTATTGTATATATCCTATAAAACTAGCGTCAGGAACCTTGTATATAAAGTTACCCATAGAGCAACACGGGCCACCGGCCGCGGGCGGACCGGAGGGGAGTAGCCATATGCAGGCTTTCCCCTCTGTCAAAGTACAAGCCCAAATGGTTCTACGCCTGTCCGGCGGCCGGTGGCCCGTATTGCTCTATGGAATTTACCTGACATTTGCTAAACAGGACACCTTTTTGACGTATGTACCTAATAATTTTAAATTGTGTTGTCTTTTCTTTTTTTATTGTTAGCAATATTTTATGTCTGTTTTAAGTATGTGTCTTGCTGTTGTGTCAAATAAATGTTTCTTTCTTTCTTTCTAATGTAATGTAATAACATTAAGGAATATAATAAACTAGCTGTGCCCGCGACTTCGTCCACATGAGAAAAAATATGATTGTTCGGTGTCTACCCGGACGAAGTCGTGGGTGCAGCTAGTATAAAAGTAGCCTAAGTTACTCCTTATTACATCAGCTATCTACCAGTGAAAGTCCCATCAAAATCGGAGACACTCAAATTCTATTTATTTCTATGTAGGAATGTATGTATGTATGGAGATAAAAGTACCCTAAGTTACTCCTTATCACATCAGCTATCTGCAGTGAAAGTCCCATCAAAATCGGTGTAGCCGTTCCCAAGATTAGCCCCGCCAAACAGACAGACAGACAAAAATTGTTAAAAATGTTGTTTTGGTATAAGTACCGTGTATACATACATATGCATTTAGTAAAAAGCGGTTATTTTAATATTACAAACAGACACTCCAATTTTATTTATTTGTATAGATGTAGGATTTAAGTGCTTACTGTAATAATGGACAAACTCAGTCTGACCCATTGACATACAAGGTTTTTTGTATATACAAGGTTTTTTGTATATCAATGGTCTGACCTAATAAGATCAATATTAAAAAATTCTTTGACTGGCTGATTTTATCGTTACTTCATCTGTATTAAATATAAAACTCATTTGGAAAAGCGATATTTTGTAATTATCTAAAACACTCATCCATTAATATTTTGCTCTGTCTTAAAACAGGACATGTGGTTTTAAAGAATTTATTATAAACAATCCTGAAAACACAATGAATATTTTACTAGGTACCTGTACATATAACTACCTATATACGTTGAAAGAAAATACCGTTTTCTTCGATCATAACATACGGAACCGTAACACGTTCGTCGCCGTTCTATTCTGAACATGATATATAATATAGTTGTATTCAGAAGAGAACTGTAATTTGATTTAATTTTTAGGATTTATTCTTTCGAAGATTTTAAACTATTCAATTTGGTATTTCAATGTTTTTGAAAACCATTTTTAGAAACTGCCAAAAATGTATTCAATTAAATTTGTTGATGTGATAGCGTGTAAGAAGAAACGAGACAAAGTTGATAGTGATGCAGTTCAGGTTACATATAGAAGGTCGTGGTAAGCCTGCCGGTCACGCTTCTGACAATAGCGCGCCCATACGAATCGTGTGCCCGTGTATTATTGCTCAAGTACTGTTTGATTTGACAAATTGCAGTCTTTGTTGGCACCAAACTGTGATAACCCCGAACTATTTGTCGATCTATTCCAACTAAACGATTCCTTTCTAGTCACCAACTTGACGTGGCGGCGTTTTATTAAGTTTTTTTGGTGAGGGTGCGTTTCTTTTCAGCGCATGTGTGCGTTTGACACCATTTGAATCGCTGTATTGTTAAGGGTAAGAAAATTGTTTTTTTTTTTACAAACGAAACATATTTCTTTAGGTGCTGATGGAATTTATTAAAAACGTAAAAAAATGATGTTAAGTGATAATTGCAGCCTATAGAAACCCACACAAAGACCAGGGAGCTAATCGCCTAACTATAATGCTTTAATTTAGCTTTCGATTATGACATCATCTTGTCAGTTTCGTACCGCCTAACTTTTTCCTGGAAGTGTTTTCGTCCGCAGGTATATGTATACCTAAGTGAAAAATGTTTTAATAGGCGGTTTAAACTGACAAGAAAACGTCATAAACGAAAGCAAGAGTTAGGCAGTCGGCCCCATAGAGTAACTTGGTCGGCCCTCTGCTAAGTCAAAATGCAGTTGCGTTGCCACCCCTGAGACCTAAATTGTTATGTATCTGTGTTATTTATTATGGGGCCATAAGATACAATTTACTACTGCCGAGTATCAATGAAACGTTCTGCTTCTTTGTCAACTCATTCAGCTTATCTTCACATCTCACATTCCACGTTCCTATTTGGCACTCCCCACTCCTCGACCCGCTGTATCGGGCCCGGCGTAACAGGTGGCGGTCCCCATCGCCGCTTTGGCTGCTTTTCATACCGACGGGAATGACACTCCTCCAAAATTCCATACAAACGCTTAATTTTGTCTCTATTACACAGACATCAATCAGTGACGTCTATTTACACGTGCACCTCTATGCGTAGCAAGTAGAGAATACCAAACGTCGAAGTGTCCATTCTATACGTAGTATTATTACATATTCTCTGCCCGCACTGCGGGACGCCATCGTGTCAGAATTAGAGCCCTAACGCCTGGCAGGGGGCGCGACCTGCACGCTTCTGACATAACCCCCTAAGACCTTCTAGATTTATTAGTCATTTTTACTGGTGGTAGAATTCCAGTGTAGGGACTCGAGGGCGTAGGTACCACCGCATTACAAAGTTAATGATGCTGATGAGTATGTATATTATCAAAAACACTTAACTTAAACAATAACCCCCTTATTCATAAACGTACATTAGATATGTTTTAGCTTTAGAATGCTTTGTCTTTGTCAGTTGCATTGTCAAATGTGCAGGATCGAAAAAGACAAAGGAGAGATTAGCAACACTTTACCTAAAATACGTTTATGAATATGGGGGTTAATACATACATTCATTGTCTTATTAACTGCTTTACAACAGGACTCGACAATTTCTTTATAGCTATCGCTATTTTCCCAAGGGAAATAATGCAGAAATATTCCTTTATGTTTCGCTTCCATTGATATTTCCTAAGAGTTCCTCTTTTATAGCGTATCGACAACTTCAAGGGAGAGTTGCAGTATCTAGTTGATAGTTATAGAATAAAAAACACTTTAGTGCTTTTTTAAGGTTTCGTGCCTTAAAACGAAAAGAGGGAATCTTTATATGATCACTCGTGCATCTGCCTGTCTGTCTCTCTGTCACAGCTATTTTTGCTCCTAATAGTCCGGTCAATTTAGTCCATAAATAGGGGTAACCTTGCATTAATTCTCAGAAAGCTGAATATTAGTTAGATGTTAGGGACACCATTATCATGAAATTGTGAAAAGTCCCCGTCGATTCCATGACTGCAAAATTTTTTATTCAAGGTCAAAGGTTGCAAAAATGGGGTTTTTGAATTTTTCAGCGTATCGGATAATTTTATGATAAAATATGTCCAGACAAAAATTGGAGATCATACAATTATCTACAAAAATTTTCCTCACATATTTTTTCATAACACTAACCATTTTTGAGAAAAAACAATTATTGATCGGACTATAAAGTAATGGGCAGTTTGAATTAGAATTCAGTTTACCTACATATTTGAACATTACATTTACTGGTGGTCTCTACCACCAGTAAATGTAATGTGATGAGCTCCAGTGAGGGAGCTTGCGGGCGTAGGCATCACCGCATTACCTAATATACTTGCCGGTAGATGGTAGTGTTCAGCAGTATCGTGTTCCGGTCAGATGGTAATGTACGGCCTTGTTACTTCCGGCAGAGAGGCATAACACCTTAGGCCTCAGGAGCGGTAACGCATCTGCATTTTGACCTCTGGGTTTTTCTGTAAGTGTCTATAGGCTGCAGTCATCAATCAATCAACACAACAATCAACGTCACTTAACATCAATGTGAACTGCATGCTTGTTTGCCACTTCCATTACATAAAAAAGGTACGTGAGAAGACATCGGGCCGTGACGACCAAAAATTGTCTTCTATTGGAAGAGAATTCTTCCACAAATGCAGTCAGTCAACCGAACAATGGCGGTCAAACCATTCCAATGGGGCGGTATTAAGCACAATAACGCGAGATGGACAGCAGCGTCCTGCCATAAAACCACTGCCACTGCGATCGCCTATTCGCATGACATGCGTGGCGATTATGGCATACCCCTCCCCCTTATGGGGATTCTTTGTATGTGTCAAGTATTTAGTTCACATTTGATGGTAAGTGAAAACCTACTGCAGCAAACCAACGTCAGGTATATGTACCTGACATCACGCTGAACTAGTTACCTTTTTGGTGCAGCCATGTGACACTTCTATTACATTTTTTTTTTCCTGGTGGTAGAGTTCCAATGTCGGAACTCAAAGTCATAGGTACCACCGCATTAACTGATCTATCTGCCACCAAATGGTAGTGTACTTTATAATATAGCGTCCACTACATTAAGGCGCCAACTAGTGGAATACAATGAAACCTTACAATACTTGTCTAGTACGATAGATGGCGTGCAGTCAAACTACATCGCACATACGAAGATTTCTCAAGAGTTGGCATATATACAACTTCCCAACGTCAACCGTTGGGCCGCGGCCCGCCAGGCGCTACCACCTCGCCTGGTCGGAGGATCCTCCCTTTTCGCTGGAGGAACACTCCCAACCGTTCCTCCACAGTGGTGACCCCCGACGTGATTGGAAGCAACCTTCTCACTAGCCACTCTCTGCAGCACCTTCGACGACGTATTAAATAAATATTTTTAAAATTGCATTAAAGCATACTTAAGACTAAACATTATGGTACACTAAAGATACGATTCTCAACTCGGCAGCACGCAGCAGTGCTGCCGCAGCACTGCTGGTCTCCGTATATTATCATATGAGTAGTAGGGGGTCCTGATGACTTGTAACACAAGTATCTATATAGATACCAAATTTTAGATTCAATTTAATTTTACCTATCACAGTCACCAGTCTCCCACAAAAAATAAGGTGAATCTAAGCAAATAGGTCTAATTGTGTTTATTGTATAGGTTGGGAAAAAAGTTTCTTCGCATTTTTTAAAATAATTCAAAACATTTTTTAATACAGTTTATTTAAATTTAACTAAAGTATGTATGTACCATTTTGTTCGATAACCTTTTGCCATCTTGTAGGTAGGGACATGATCCCATTGCTATAAATGCTTTTTTTTGTACCCAGCTTTTTTTAAATACCCAAAACTGTTTTGTAATCAATTCTCAGTTCTTCAGCTACGTCGTAACTACTGATATGTCGATCTTGCTCCACTTTTTCAAAAATGGCATCCATTTTATCCGTAAAAGGGCGACCAGAGCGAGGTGGTGCATCTTTGACATCAAAATTTCCGGATTGAAAACGCTTAAACCAAATTTGTGCTACTCTCACAGACACTGCACTAGGTCCATAAACATCGCAATTTTTTTTCACGGCTTGCGTTGCATTTTTACCTTTTTTGTAGTAAAATTTTAAAATGTATCGAATTTCTTCATTAGATTCACTCATCTTGACAGTATGAAAAACAAATGAATATCACACATTTGCCTAATTTGAATTTGGAATTAAGTTCTTTAAAATTTAAACTTTCAATGAAACCAAAACCAGCCAGATACAAATACTACAGCCAAAAAGATTTTATCACAAGTTCATACATACTGTAATGCGAAAAGACTTTTTCCCCAACCTATGTAACCCTATCAACCATTTTTTGTGAGAGAAAATAATGTTTTTTTTTTTTATATTATCTATGGGTTTATATGAGATTATATTCCGAGCTACGCGACACTGTCACGGCAGCAATGCAGTAGAAAATAGAGAAATGCCGAGTTCGGAATCGTACCTTTAGACTTTAAGCGTTTGCTCTAAAGCTCTAGCTAAGAGACAAAATAGATTTTCCAATTTCCGAGCGCTGCTATATCTAACATAACAACCAATTATTAATAAATTGACTAAGTTGTGCACGTTGTTAAATTTAATAACAGGCGGCCGGATGCCAATTAAAGATCTTTCGGCAGTTCCAAACAGCCAGCGTCCTGTTCACTATGCTTCTCGTTGATGTTGTCGTATTGAATACTAATTGATATATTAATATTATAAAGTTTGTACGTTTTATCTACGTTACGCCACTGCAGAAGCAAATGCATGCACTGAAGCATACATACAAACACCCTTGATTTGCCGGTTACGTCTGAACCAAAGCCTCCTCAACAAGGGGGATATGCCATAATCGCCAAGTTTGGCATGTAGATTGGCGAAGGCAGTGGCAGCAGTTTTATTGCAGGATACTGCTACCCATGCGTTATTACACTTAAATAATGGCAACCCATTATACGTCCTACTGTTGAACACGAGTCTCACCCCTTTTTAGGGGGAAGGCCTGAAGCTTATTCCACCACGCTGCTCCAATGCGGATTGGTGGAGGTGGGTGGGTTAGTGGGCAACCCGTTGTCGGATGTTTTTCATTAGGCCTCCGACAAGGTTTAACGATTGCTATCGATAGATAGCAACCGGACCGGAGGGACCGACGGCTTTACGTGCCCTCCGAAGCACGGAAACGCGCATTTAAGTTTGCCACTAGCCATCACACTACCCGACCGCGCCCGTAGTGCTAAACAGAGTCGCTTATGATCTACACCAGCCACGGGGCCATGCGCGCTTCGTTATTGCACTTACTACCGCCCCATTGGCATAATTCGACTGCCATTGTTCGGTTGTGAGACTTCACTAACAGAAGAATTTTCTTCCATTAGAAGAGAATGCTTCAACTAGTGGGCGGTTGGCTCATCCCGTCCTGACGCTGGCCTTAGAAAGTACAATACAGAAACAATATTCCACAAAACAATACTATTTGGAGGCAAATCGAGTAAAATTAAAGAAAAAAAAATTGGATAACTTAATTTTCACTGGTGGTAGAGCTCTAGTGACGGAGAACGCGGGCGGCCTCTATCTGCCGCCAAATGGTAGTGTTCAGCACTATCGTGTTCCGGTTAGATGGTAATGTATGGCCCAGTAATAACTATCACAGAGACATGACAACTCAGGTCTCAGGGGTGGCAACGCATCTGCATTTTGACCTCTGGTTTTACTGTAGACGTCTATAGGCGTCAGTCATCACTTAACATCAATGTGAATCAGATGTTTACCACCTCCCTTACATAGGCAGATATTTTATGTGATGCCTCCTTGATTTTCACCTCTGGGGTGCGACCGTGTATCGAAATTGCTGTCGACATTTTTCTTTTCTCGAGAAATGGCAAACAAGCACACAGTTAACATTGATGGTAAGTAATACTGTAGCTTATAAACATCTACATGGAACCAGAGATTTCAATGCAGATGCGTTGCCACTACTGGAGCCTAAGATCCGGAACTCTTCTACAAGTAAATATATTATGGTAACGAATGCATTACCATTAACAGAAAAGCCAACCAAGCACAATTTCCTGGGTTGACACAGACACACAGACCCAAGTCTATGTATATCAATAAATTGAGTAACTTATGCAGGTAGGCCCAAACCCTTGTTTTACTAATTAACTGTAATTATCTTCAAATAAATACGTATCTCAAATTAATTCCAACTCTAGCAGTGAATTACACTTTTAGTAGCGGATGGTATGTGCAAGTTTATTCCAATATTATTATATTATACTAGCTGACCCGGCAAACTTCGTATTGCCTCAGAATGAAATAAGGTGTCAAAGGTTTGATACGGACAATTTGTATGGAAAAATAAAATTATGGTTTTTACTGTTTCCCTTCAATTTCTTCATATTTTCTTACCTTTTAAACCTTCCCTAGACTTCCAAAAATCATTTAAAACCAAAATTAGCCAAATCGGCGAAGCCATTCACGCGTGATGCCGTGACCAAGGAAAACGGGTTGCATTTTTATATATATAGACGTGGCCGGCTATGCTAACACCAAAAATTTAAAAAGTGGAAATAATTGAATTATACGGTATTTCGTTCCCTACAAAATAATTTTTATAGCGTCAACAACACGTGGTAATTATGCTGTTAAAATGTAGCTTATATGACACGTTTGTAGATTTACCATAACAGCGCCATCTATTGATTACTTACTCAACCCAGTCGAAAAGTATCGACATCTGTTAGAATCATTTGGAGTTAACAGATAATTGTGAATGTCAAATAATAACGCACAAATTATCAGCAATAAATTAAAATTGCGACTATAATTTGAGATTTAAACTATCCTATCTCTCAAGTTGGATCAAACTGCACATGGTGTGCGAATTTTATTATAATCGGTTAAGTGGTTTAGGAGTCCATTGAGGACAAACATTGTGACACGAGATTTATATATATTAAGATTACGTCATCACTAGTGATGGTCGATTGTTTAATAAAGTAACAATCGAATTATTCGAATGATTTTTTAACTAGTATTCGAATAATCATTCGTCATTCGGATGTGTTTTTTTCCCAATTGAATGAACTCTTGGTATTTGATGGTTTTTTTTTAATTCGAAATTTTAAAAAGGTAGCAGTTGTACCTGAATATATTGTCATTTCATTTTTCCTTATTTATTTCTATTTTGGTAATAAGAATCAAGAAAACCTTGTTTCATTTTGTTGTTGTTTTAAGATTTGTTTATTGTTTTTTGTCTTTAACGGTAGCAATTGTACAAAAAAAAATTTGTATTTTTTAAGTTTATTTCTATATTTTGACATTTACTACAAAGTTCCTAGAAAAATTTGCATAGTATTATTATTGATTTATTTATGAGAAAACACTGGATTGTATGAAGGAATTGTAAAATCATTCGAATGATTTTTTATCGCTCGAATATATATTTTTTTTATAATTTCTTACAATCGAATAATTCAAATACCTGCCTATGGGCAAAATCATTTGAATGATTCATTCGCATTCGCCCATCACTAGTCACCACATCATTTCAGCCGAAAGAACGTTCACTGCTAGACCAAAGCTCGTAAGGGTGGAATGCCATAATCGCCACGCATGGCATTCGGATTGGCGATCGCAGTGACGGTACTTTTATCCCAGGAAGCTGCTGCCCATCTTGCGTTATTTGTTGCCCCATTAGAATGGTTTTATTATTTATTTTATTTATTAATCATTTATTTCGAGCTACTAGAGCCCATATCAAATACAATAAACACATAAAATATAAAAATACAATCATATACTAATACTATGTGGGTCGGCTTGACTTTAAGGTTTCGATTTCCCCTTGTATTTGTCCCTCAGTACGTAGATCTCTGACGATTTTCTCCGTCGTATGCGATTGAACGTCGGTGATGGTCGTTTTCTCGTTTAGACGTGAAAGATACACGAAGGCGTAAGTTTCGCCTTTTGTTTTGTAAGGATCTGAACAAAACGCGGTATAGGAGCTAACTGCGTTTATTAGGTTTGACTGCCATTATTCAGTTGACTGACTGCTCTGACCTAGCGTGAAGATACATACTTATATTTTTTTATGTAATGGATGTGGTAAACAAGCATGCAGTTCATATTGATGTTAAGTGATGACTGCAGCCTATAGACACACAAAGACCAAGGTTAAAATGTAGATGCGTTACCACTCCTCAGGCCTAAAGTGTGCAATTACAGGGCTGTACATTACCACCTGACCGGAACACGATAATGCTAATCAGTTCTATTTAGCGGCAAGTATATTAGGTAATGCAGTGGTGCCTACGCCCGCCAGCTCTGTCACCGGAGCTCTACCACCAGTAAAAACAACTTTTAAACTAGACGCCTAAAATGCAAGGCAAATTCATAAGTTTAAATAGAATTATAATTCTGTTCCATTATTTTAAATTACGATATTGGGTTAAAACATTTCAGAAGCTCCCAAACTTTTTAACGTCGTTGGTGAAATTTGAAAGCATGGATGTTCACGAATTTCATATTCGATTTCGTGAACGAGTTCATGAAAATATTTTAACTATAATTCATATTACAATTTTACGCTTTATGACACGAATAGTCCCGCGGTCTGTGATGACCGCTTGATTTGAGGGTCGCGATTTCGATCTCCGCTTCGGGAGAAATATTTGAATGGCCTAAAGATATTTGTTTCGGGTCTGGGTGTTTGTCTATGCGTTTCTTATACATAATGACAATCATGACTCAGGTTTATAAGCATCTTGTGTCGGAACTCGAGGGCGTAGGCATCGTCATATATATACATCTTGTATACATCTGTCGCGAAATGATAGTGTTCAGCACAATAATGTTCGGTTAGATAGTAGTGTATCTCGCAATAATAGATTTTGAAAATTAATCAAAACTTAACGATTAGCTCTAAAAAAATTGTAATTAAAACCTATTATACAAAAAAAAAAAAAAAGAAGGAGGTTCTCAATTCGTCCGGATCTCGGTAAAAATAATTCACCGCCGTACAAAGAAACTGAAAAGGGAAAAATTAATTCAAGCGATACTAATGTAACTAACAAATTTTCAGTCATGGTAGATCAGTCTTGGTGTTCCTGGGCCTCTACAACCATACACATTAGCATTGTAGATATATCTGTTTAGTCATTCGCCATTCTTTATATTTTTTCTATAATAATATGCCTGAACCGTCGGAGCATGCATATTATACTTTCTTTTGTTAAACGTATTAATTTGCGATAAAGCTGCTAAGTATCTACTTCCGAAAGGTTTTTTATATGAAGAAGAAGAAGAAGAAAAAACATTTATTGGCGCAGCCGATCAAGTACTGCATAAAAAAGCAATAGAAAAAAAAATTAAACATTTAAAATATAAGTAGGTCGGTACGACCAAAAAAAAACAACATTTATGACATCATTGACATTAAAACACAAAAAGAAAAAAAAAAGAAAGAACACTGTTAATATAAAAAGAAATAGGTACCTTGTAACAGTAAAAAAATAAAACAAGATCTCACGGCTGCACCAAATAGTTCCCAGTTCAGCAAAATGTCAAGCCGGAGCCTGACGCTGGTTTTCAACTGGAAACTAGTTGGTGGGACACGGATATCAGTCCTAAAAGTCTATATCAATATAATAAATACTTACTAGGAATAAACCGATACATAAGTGCAAATAAATTATATTATATTTATTATATAAGTAGATAAAACAGGTTAAACTAAACAAAAACAAAAATAAAAAATTATACGTACTTGAATACCAACAAATTACATAAAATATTACATAATATAAAATAAAACGTACAAAAATGTTTAAATATATAGGTATATAAATTATAATATACTTATACGAGCGCATACAAGTGCGTCGAGATGTCACCTATTTCCATCTCTGCTTGGTAGGTACCTATATCTGTTCACCACACGACCACCCCCGACTTCATCCGAGCGCTGCCGACGGCGACGCTCAGCCGCCGTTTCCCAATCGAACTTTTCCGAACGAAAGGTGGGAACCAATTATTAATTATTAGGTCGCGTGGTGAGCTGTGCTGCGGTCAGCCGGTGCGCAAACGTAAAAGAAAAAAAAAAAAAGAAAGTATCCAAGCGAGCAACACTATCTCCATTGCCAACAAATCACCCGATACTAACACGAAACAATTAATGGCCTGTTTAATGTCATGATGGTATAAAATACTGCAAATACCTAATTGGAAAACATGGACGGTGTGTCTCTCGATTGGGGACCGTGGTGCACCCTTTGCACGCTAGTCTGACTCGTTCTTGGCCAGTTATTCGTTAGGTGATATGATAGCTATGAAAATTAATATTATCATCATCTATTCTATTTTTTTTCATGTAATGGAAGTGGCAACAAGCGTGCCGTTCACATTGATGTTAAGTGATGACTGCAGCCTATAGACACCCACTCAAAGACCAATGTCAAAATGCAGATGCGTTACCACTCCTGAGGGCTAAGGTGTTATGGCTCTGTGCCGGAAATTACAGGGCCGTACATTACCACCTGACCGAAACACGATACAGAGTTAGTTTAAACTACCATTTAGCGTCAAGTATAAATTTATTCTAGTAAAAAACATTACGAATCAAAAACTCATGACAACACCTTCAATTCAACCCTCCTCTTATCATGATAAATAAAATAACCGATTTATTTAACTACGCATTACGCTTTTCTTTGAGCCTCCCCCTATTTTCTAGTGGGGATAAAAAGGTGGCATTAAGTTTACGGCCCGTAAACGTGGAGCTGTGAAGATAAAGATTAAATTCTTTCTGTGCAGTTCTTTCAAGTTTTGCGGCTTCAAAAAGGACGGTTTATGACATTTTAGGATGTTGTTTTGTGTTTTTTTTTTTTTGTATATAATGGAATCGCTATTATGCATATTACCAGTGTCAAGTAAAACGATATTTCGTATTCGTATTAAGCAACGTAAAAGCAGTAAAAGTCAGATATCAATTATCAGTCAGTCAGTCAGAGTCACAGTCATTAATTCGAGTAAAGCGATGACTACTTTACCAGAACATTTACAATGAAGTTTTGGAGGCAACTTGAAAACACGCACTGTTATTCTATTTCACTATACACAGGCACTGTAATAAACCTATAGCAAACAAAATGCCAGCTTACTTTATTAAATATAACTCAAAAATGCACCGAGAAAATGAAATAAGCTAAGAGCACAACACGCCTCCTTTTTTTTTTTTTTTTTTTATGTAATTGAAGTGGCAAACAAGCATGCAGTTCACATTGATGTTAAGTGATGACTGCAGCCTATAGACACTCACACAAAGACCAAGGTCAAAATGCAAATGCGTTACCACTCCTGAGGCCTAAGGTGTTATGCCTCTGTGCCGGAAATTACAGGGCCGTACATTACCACCTGACCGGAACACGATAGTGCTGAACACTACCATTTAGCGGCAAGTAAATCAGGTAATGCGGTGGTGCCTACGCCCGCGAGCTCCGTCACTTCCCGCCAAAGCTCTTTGTGTTTTATTGTTTTGTGTTAGTATATGCGTCATTATGGGAGTGTGTATGATACTTATAATCGTCACACTGCCTCCGTAGCCTAGTGGTAGCAGGCCACTACTATTACCCTGGAGATCCTGGGTTCGAATCCTGGGTCGGGGGCTTATCACAGATAACGGTTTAAAATCCTTTATCTCTGCTTCTATTGCAATTCTTCCATTTTCTGGAAGTTACCCAGTACTTCGGAGTTTGGTAATGTGCTCAGAGATGGTAGCAGGCTCGCCACCTTTTATATGGACCAAAAACGTAACCGGCGAATCGTGGGTGTTTGCATGTATGATTGGGTGCATGCATTTACCTCTGCCTACCCCTTCGGGGATTACAGGCGTGAAGTTACGTCACACTTTGGCAGGCAGTTTGACGATCGTAGTGGCGATAGTTTAATCACGGGACGCTGCTGCCAATCCCACGTTATTTTATTAACTACCGCCTTATGGTACACTAGCTGATGCCCGCGGTTTCGCCCGCGCGGATGTTGTTTTATAAATAACTAAGTAGCCTATGATCTTTCTCAAAGTCAGCTCTATGTCTGCACCGATTTCATTAAAATCGGTTCAGCCGTTTGGACGCGAAAAGGTTACAGACAGACAGACAGTCAGAGTTACTTTCGCATTTATAATATTAAAATATATAATTATATATAGTAGGGACTAGCGGCCTGCCTCGGCTTCACGCGGTTGCAATGTTACCTACCCTCTCCTATTCATCTTAGCGTGATGTTATATAGCCTAAAGCCTTCCTCGATAAATGGGCTATCTAACACTGAAATAATTTTTCAAATCGAACCAGTAGTTTCTGAGATTAGCGCGTTCAAGCAAACAAACAAACAAACTCTTCAGCTTTATATTATTAGTATAGATATATACACACTACGACCGTTAGACAATGAAGTGACCTTACATTTTACGACAGAGCATAAATTATCGGAATAATCAGGAAAGAACACTTGCTTATTAACAATGTGACGTCATTATTACATGGAACTGCATGAGGAAATAATTAATATAATTGCAAGTTATGAAGCGTGATACAACGTGTACTTCATGCCAAGTTCATTGCAGGGTAGGCAGCAAAATATGAATCCATTTCATTCATACCAAAGAATAAATTAATAGTAAGTACAATTAAAATGAATTAATTATTTTATTGTAGTAGATATTTTATGATACATGGTATTAATATTATTATTT
Organism: Macrosoma leucophasiata; assembly: GCA_036365455.1. NCBI lineage: Eukaryota > Metazoa > Arthropoda > Insecta > Lepidoptera > Hedylidae > Macrosoma > Macrosoma leucophasiata. The sequence continues at coordinate 3,376,693 of JAWQUS010000002.1, read as the reverse complement.
TATATAATGGGTTGGGGAAAAAGTCTTTTCGCATTATAGTATGTATGAACTTGTAATAAAATCTCTTTGGCTGTAGTATTTGTATCTGGCTGGTTTTGGTATCATTGAAAGTTAAAATTTTAAAGAACATAATTCCAAATTCAAATTAGGCCAATGTGTGATTTTCATTTGTTTTTCGTACTGTCAAGATGAGTGAATCTAATGAAGAAATTCGATACATTTTTAAATTTTACTACAAAAAAGGTAAAAATGCAACGCAAGCCGCGAAAAAAATTTGCGATGTGTATGGACCTAGTGCAGTGTCTGTGAGAATAGCACAAATTTGGTTTAAGCGTTTTCAATCCGGAAATTTTGATGTCAAAGATGCACCTCGCTCTGGTCGCCCTATTACGGATAAGATGGGTGCCATTTTTGAAAAAGTGGAGTAAGATCGACATATCAGTAGTTACGACGTAGCTGAAGAACTGAAAATTGATCACAAAACAGTTTTGGCGCATTTGAAAAAAGCTGGGTACAAATAAAAGCTCGATATTTGGGTACCTCACGAGCTCACTGAAAGAAACCTAATGAACCGTGTACTCATTTGTGATTCTTTATTACGACGTAATGAAACCGAATCATTTTTGAAGAAGCTGAGAACTGGTGATGAAAAGTGGATCACGTACGACAAGAACGTGCAAAAAAGGTCGTGGTCAAAGGCCGGTCAGGCTTCACAGACTGTGGCGAAACCCGGGTTAACTCGCAATAAGATGATGTTGTGTGTGTGGTGGGATTGGAAGGGCATTATTCATTATGAGCTATTACCACCAGGCAGGACTATCGATTCGAACTCTACTGCGAACAACTGATGAGATTAAAGCAAGAAGTTGAGAGAAAGCGGCCGGAATTGATCAACAGAAGGGGTGTGGTGTTTCATCATGATAACGCTAGACCTCACACATCTATAGCCACTCAGCAAAAATTAAGAGAGTTTGGCTGGGAGGTGTTAATGCATCCGCCGTATAGTCCTGACATTGCACCTTCAGATTTCCATCTGTTTCGGTCTCTTCAGAATTCTTTATGCAATGTTAGGTTAACATCACTAGAGGACTGCCAAATCCACTTGTCGCGGTATTTTGATGAGAAGTCCCAAAATTTTTATAGCAATGGGATCATGTCCCTACCTACAAGATGGCAAAAGGTTATCGAACAAAATGGTACATACATACTTTAGTTAAATTTAAATAAACTATATTAAAAAATGTTTTGAATTATCTTAAAAAATGCGAAGAAACTTTTTCCCCAACCATATTTTTGTTCCGCCCCAATTACTTTTTACGTCCTTAACGTACATGTATTATGTATAGGTAAATCAAATTAAAAAGCTTAAATTATTTAATTAGAAATACTTGCATCCAAATGTTGATAGGCAACCTAGTGGATATATTATTATATGCTCTAGATTATAAATATATGCGTAAAAATATAGTTTGCAGCATATCTGGATTAACGATATGATTCTGCAGTGGGATCCTAACTTATATTGGCAGTAGTTTTTCATCCAACTGGTAGTACGTAAAAAAAAACCTAACTTCACGCCTGTTATCCCCAAAGGGGTAGGCAGAGGTAAATGCATGCATTCAAGCATACATGCAAACACCCACGATTCGCCGGTTACGTTTTGGCCCATGTAACAAGTGGCGAGCCTGTTGACATCTCCGGGCACATTACCAAACTTCGAGGTACTGGGTAATTTCCAGAAAATGGAAAAATCCCAATAAAACCAGAGATAAAGGACCTTACACCATTATCCCTGATTACCCCCTACCCGGGAATTGGACCCAGGGCCTCAGCGTAGTAGTAGTGGCCTGCTACCACTAGGCTACCAAGGCAGTTAAACTGGTAGTAGAGTTCCAATAAAGGGACTCGAAAGCGTAAACACCACTGCGTTACCCAATCTATCTGCCCCCAAATGGTAGTGTTCAGCACTATCGTGTTCCGGTAAGATTTTTATATGTATATGGCCGCGTAATAACTAACATCGAGACATAACTAAGGGCTGCCACACAAAACTGCGATGCGATGCGATGCGACGCCGCATCGCAAGCGATACATAAGAGGTGCCTGTCACCCTAAATGAATAAATGAGTTTCTGATTCTGATTCTGATTCTGACAATACAATACAATACAATACTCTTTATTGAACACACAAATAAAACATATTATAGAATAAGAACAAGGGAATGGCACAAATGGCGGCCTTATCGCTGCACAGAGATTTCTTCCAGGCAACCAATATTGTAGGATTAAACAAAAAACAAAACAACAGGGGTGTACTAAAGAAAAAAAAATCAAAACACAATAACACAACAACAAGACATGAAAAAAACAATAAACCCAGAAGGATATGTAGCGATATGTTCGTGCGAGCTCGCAGATATTTGCGATGCGATGCGAATTCGCAGTTATGTGTGGGAGCCCTAAGATCACAACGCATCTGTATTCTGACTGACTGCACTAGTGGAAGAATTATCTTCCAGTAGAAGAAAATTCTTTCTTTTGTTCTTGGTGGAGTCGTCACATCCCGACGTCAGTTTTTTTTTATGTAATGGACGTGGCAAACACGCATGCAATTCACATTGATATTAAGTGATGACTGCAGATTATAAACACCCACATGAAGATCAAGGGCAAAATATAGATGCGTTACCACTCCTGAGACCTAAGGTGTTATGTCTCTGTGCCGTAATTTACAGGTCCGTAGATTATCACCTGACCGGAACATGATAGTCCGTCACTAGAGCTCTACCACCAGTAAGAAGTTGCAGGGAATTACATAAATATTTTCATAAGACACATCAAGTTTCCTTAACAACAGTGATTCCCCTTTTACGATGTTGACTCAGTAAGACTTCGTATATAAAGGCCAATGCGCTGAGGAAATCATTCAGATACGCTTAACATCAGTAAAGAAGATGAAATACGTCATAATTTTGATCATCGCCATCTTGGCACTCATCCAAGGACAGGGAATACCTACAAGTGAGTACCTAATTATTTTTTAATAAAATAAAATTCGCTTACACTCACAGCCCCACAGTAGATATAAACCTGTGTCGTGGGTGCCGTTATACAGGGTTATTTGTTACCAGCGCATAATTCTTAAATGGGAGGCTTCGGCTCAACAAGACTTAGACTTTTGTGGTACAACTTTTTCTAATTCAATATTTTTTTTTTACCAAACAAAAAATAATAAATAGAATTTGCAGTTCTAATACTTCATAACTTCTCGTTACGTAAACAGCTGACGTCTGTACCTATGTAAAAATATACCTATGAAACGTAGTGCTAAAAATTGATAGAAGTCCCATTTGAAACGATTTTATTTCTTATCATGTGATGTACTGCGTTTTGCCAAAAGTCATAGAACAAAAGTTGTCAGTCTTAACGTACCTAACTCACCTTTGACGATTTATACGTTAGATATATTTATCCCTGTATACATACAACACATACACAAACACCCCCGACCCGAAACAAATATCTGTAGGTCATACAAATATTTATTGCGGTGCGGGGTTAGAACCTGCGACCCTTCGAATAAAAGGTTCATCTCACACCGCTGGACCAACCGGGTCGTCTATTATATATTGTTTGTAACTTGCGAGTTTGTTCGTGTAGTTTATTGTATACCTTCATGCCCGGCGCCATATTAATTTTTAGGCCTTCGTAAGAAAATAAAAAACTGCGCTTGACTGTTTGATTGTCTGTCTGTCTGTTCATCTGTTACAGCCGAAAGTACTAAGCCGATTGAGTTGAAATTTGGTACATACCTATAACTTAATGAATTTTAAACATGGAGGATACGCTATCACGCTTTTTTGATGGCGTAATAACTAACACAGAAAATGAAGAAAAATTTGACTTCAGGCGGGAATTGAACCTTCGACCTCAGGATAACCTGCCCAGCCGCTTTACCACTAAGCTACCGAAGTCCTCTTAAGGACTTAAGTTCGATTCCCGTCTGAAGTAATTTTTTCCTTAAAATTTATCTTTAATTTCTAAAATTGCCGCTCGCACGTGTTATTGCGAAAATAAAACTATTGTAACTATCACAGAGACTAACTTAGGTCGACCCCAGATTTTTGTGTAGATGTCTATAGGCTGCGGCTACCTAAAATTAATGTGAGCTGCATGCTTCTTTGCTACGGCTGACAGTAAAAAAACAACGTGTTGCGCTCCGGGAATGCTGGCAAAAGGGCAAAATTGGATTTTTGTTATTTTGGAATGGTTATTGTCCTGGCTCTCCCCTCTCTCCCACGTCCTCTTCCCGCTCTCCCCCACTCCCACTCTCTTACTCTCCCTCGGTCTTACGAATTTTAGATCAGGACACGTGACCTGACGCGAGTATAAAATTTTTTTACTCGTCACAAATAATTCACTTTTTATGTACCTAATATTACTCTATTTACTGGTGGTTGAGCTCCAGTGACGGGGCTCGCAGGCGTAGGCACCACCGTATTACCTAATTTACTTGCCGCTAAATGGTAGTGTTCAGTACTATCGTGTTTCGGTCAGGTGGTAATGTACGGCAATGTAATTTCCGGCAAAAGGGCATAACACCTTAGGCCTCAGGAGTGGTAACGCATCTACGTTTTGACCTTGGTCTTTGTGTGGGTGTCTATAGGCTGCAGTCATCACTTAACGTCAATGAGAACTGCATGCTTGTTTGCCACTTCCGATACAAAAAAAATAAAAACCTAATGGAAGTGGCAAACAAGCATGCAGTTTTCATTGATGTTAAGTGGAAACTGCACCCTATAGACACCCACACAAAGACCGAAGCATTTCAAAAATAATCAACAAAAATTCTACTCATTACAGAACCATGCCCGCCAGGCGAGCACTCAGTGCTATATTGCCCGCAAAAGGCGGAACCGTCGTGTAATGTGCCTCATCTTCACGACTTACCAAGTGGTCTCTGCGACGTGCCTCAATGCTTCTGCGACCGGCCCAACGTTAGGAACACCCTGACTGGAAGATGTTTACCTTTGTCAGAATGCTGAAAGGTCTACTTCACATCACTTTACTTGAAATTACTGAAAAGAAAATGTCCGCCATCAAACTCGAATTGAATCTCCAAAGTTATATTTTCTTTTGTTATGTTATTACACATTTTCTTGCATAATTTAAGTAGGTTTAAAGAGTAAGAGAAAAGTCAACGATTTGTATTATTAAAAAATGATAGAATATATTTATATACCTATTAAGAATTGACATCATGAAATTAAACAAATTTTATAAGTATTTTTACTTTATTTAACTGTATTTATCCAATTACGCCACGAAAATATTTTTAAATTGGCAAAAAAAAATATGTTATGACGACGTACGTGTAATGATCAAAACTCGTATGTTAGTACGTAATGAGAGTATAACAAAATCTGTATAATAACAAAATTATAAATTATATTATTATGTTTGTATCTTCACGCCAAGTCTCTCACGGGGTAGGTGCAAATAAGTACATCGTACTATTCATACCCGGTATATCTCGAGTTTGTTGCTATGTTAAGATTTTCATGAATGTGCATTCGGATTTGGTAAATTTTTTTAATTTTTTTTTTTATGTAATAAAAGTGGCAAACAAGCGTGCAGTTCACATTTATGTTAAGTGATGACTGCAGCCTATAGACACCCACACAATGACCAGAGGTCAAAATGCAAATGCGTTGCCACTCCTGAGGCATTAGGTGTTATGCCTCTGTGCCGGAAATTACAGAGCCGTACATTACCACCTGACCGAAACACGATAGTGCTGAACACTACCATTTAACGGCAAGTATATTAGGTAATGCGGTGGTGCCTACGCCCGCGAGCTCCGTCACTAGAGCTCTACCACCAGTAAAATATTATTTATTTTAAATTTTAATGCACATTTGGGTACATAAGGCGGACTTAATGCCATAAGGCGTTCTCTACCAGTCGACCTTGTGGTATTGGAACCATAGTATGGTATGTGGGATGTGTGTAATAAAATATTCTTGAAACACTAGCCCGGGTTGCACCACGATATTTGCTAAAGTTAAAAGACATTGTAACATTTCACATCCTTCTCTCACTTTAACAGATTTCTTTAAGTTAGAGAAGGATGTGAAATGTTACAATAACTTTAACTTTAACAAATATCGTGGTGCAACGCAGGCTAAGCATAAAATTAGTTTCTTTATACGTGTAATACCCCCTTAAGACTTAACCAACGTTACTTGCAGGAGTTGCAGGTGCACAACAAAGCAAATAGCTAATTTCATTAAGTGCTGTACAGACTTGCCTCTGTGCGACTTGCGGTCTGCAAAGCTTATCTAGTTTACACTCTGTGGCAAATCTTTGATGAAATTTAACTAAATAACGTTTGGTCCATTAAGTTAAATAATATATTAACTGGTAGAGTTCAAGGGGTAAGGGAGAAAAGAGCGTAGGCACCACTGCATCACCCAACCTATCTGATGGGACGTGTAAATAGTACAAACCACGCGGGATCTTAATCCTGAGTACCTTTAGCACGCCGCGGACACTCCGTCAAAATTCCATACAAACACTTAATTATACTCTATTACATAGACCTCAATCAGTGACGTGTATTTACACGTGCACCTGTGTGCGAAGCACGTAGAAATTACCAACCGTCGCCCATAAGAGGGGAGGAGGTTGGGTGATGCGGGGAAATCGGGCGGGAGGTCGAAGTGTCCATTCTATACGTAGTATTATTACATATTCTCTGTATTATTACATATTTTCTGCCTATAGTAAGATGATCACTCTCAAAATTTCGGCACCAGTTCACCTATCCCCCTGCACCAAACACTGCAATGACAAAAACGTGCAAGTTACTCGCCAACTTGGAGACTGTACCGAGGCACCAGGTCTGGTTAAGGTTCTTGACAACGCACGTGGTCCGGTTTGGTGTTCTTTTCATCCCGACGCCGGCGTCAACTTCTATCGTAAATTGATCTTCCACCAGCTTACTTGGGGGTCCGGTAACTCCGGAGTTACCTTAACGTTCACGAAACTTAATACAACTTTCCAGATTTAATTAATACTAGCTGTACCTGCGACTTTGTTCGCCACCACCAACGCCACCAACACCACCACCAGAGTCACCAACAACACCTACGCCACCAACGACATCAATGACAACAATTACACCAACGACACCAATCCCACCAACGCCACCGCCACCACCACCACCACCAACACAACCACTACCAACACCACCAATGCCAGCAACGCCACTAACGCCACCAATACCATTACCACCATCACCACCATCACCATCACCACCACCACCAACATCATCATAACCAACATCCGAAAGACGTCCATCCATCTCCGCTGGACAAAGCCTTTCCCAAAGAGGCTCATAACAGTGTTCAGCGTCAAAGGGAAAGAATGTGCCATAATTGCCACGCTTGGCATACTGATTGGTGATCATAGCGGCGATTGTTTTATACCGGGACGCTGCTATGCAGTATGCTTAATGTTACTTACTGACAGAGAATAGGCCAAGTGCGAGTCGAACTCGAGCACGAAGGGTTCCGTACAAAAAATTGCATAAAAATTACGTATTTTGTATGGGTTTAATATTTACTCCATTTTTATTTAATTATTTTTGTGGAAGGTAATATACAACATAATACCTAAAAATTTTGCGAAAATTTTATGCGTCTACTTGGTACCGTTATTATTATTGAGCAAAAAATATACGGAAAAAAAAACACGTTTATTGTGGGCCCCCTTTTATTTTCTTATTTTTAGTAATTAATTTTGTCTTTTATAGCGGTATCAGAAATACATAATTTGTGAAAATGTTAGTATTCTAGCTATCACTATTTATGAGATACAGGCTGGTGACAGGCAGACGGACGGACGGACAGACAGACAGACAGCGGAAGATTAGTAATCCGTAGGGTCCGTTTTTACCTTTTAGGTATGAAACCCCCTAAAAAATAGAACTAATACTCGTATACAGAATAGCTTAAAAATATTCGATATGATTCTTTAAATTGACATAACTTTTTTATTTCTAAATCGATTCACATGAAACAAACAATAAATGTTAAGTGAAACTTACCACAATATATTAGTGAAAACCGCAAATCGAATAAGCTGTTTCTGATATTAGCGTGCACAAACACACAGACAAAAAGACATTTTTCCGGGATAAAAAGTACCAAGTGTTGTGCGCCAAAGACTAAAATATAATGATACCAAGTTTCATTGTAATTGGACCAGTAGTTTTTCTGTGATGCTTGAACAAACAGACAGACAGATAGACAGACAGACAGACAAAAACTTTCTAATCACATGTTTGGGTTCGGTATCGATCTAGTAACATCCCCTGGTATTTATTTTTTCAATATTTTAATGTACAGAATTTACACTTCTAAAGTTTTATTATAAGTATAGATTATATTCGTATGTTAACTGTTAAGAGGTGTGAGTGTGACAACCGCCAAATGCATATTTTTCTTCAATGATTGAAAACGATGTTGCGTCGACCAATCATAGCAGCCTTAATTCTTATTTGACCAATCAGAAACTCTCTGGAAAATCGAATCAGTGCTAGCAATACACATCAGTCATTAAGTATTTAATCCAGAGGGACAAAATAATGAAGTTCCAACATTAAGAGGCTTTACTACTATCTGTTCCTAAAAGGATGTGCAGATAAGCACTATTTTGCCTCGATATAACCAGAATCAGAATCAGTTTAGGAAGACAACGTGACAAGTACCACTAATGATAAGTCAAAAACAAGCAAAACAAATTAAAGTGACGGAGTTCGCGGGCATACGTACCACCTCATTACCTAATATACTTGCCGCTAAATAGTAGTGTCACTTTGCCGGAGAATGACTCTTTTTCTTTTCTCTTTACTCTTTGTTATCAGTTTGTAAAGGGGAAAAGAGACATTCTACTGATATACTTTTACTTTAGTTTATTACATATAGTTTTATCTTAGTGATATTCTTGACTTTACATATATTTTTTATCTTGTTTAACATGTATATCAATTGTTCTTCTTTCTTTCTTTTGGTTAGTGGCAACTACCAACTTTTAAGGGTAATTCTGCCAAAGTCCGGTATATCAATTGTTATTCGCTTTAATTTATTTTGTTTGTTTTTGACGTGTCATAAGAGGTGCCTGTCACCCTAAATGAATAAATGAGTTTCTGATTCTGATTCACTATCGTGTTCCGGTCAGGTGGTATTGTACGGCCCTGTATTTGCCGGCACAGAGGCATAACACGTTAGGCCTCAGAAACGCATCTGCATTTTGTCCTTTGGTCTCTGTATGGGTGTCTATAGTGGCTACAGTCATCACTTAACATCAATGTGAACTTCATGCTTGTTTGCCACTTTCATGAAATAAAAAAAATGTGAATTGTAGATATGCTTGTATAATACTTGCTTACCTTTGTTACATAAAAAAGCGATGTGTTATGTATGTAGTGATGTTTTTTTTTTATTTGACGATCCGGTTAGTCCAGCGGTGTGAGATGACCGTTTGATTCGAAGGGTCGCGGGTTCGATCCCCGCACCGGGACAAATATTTGTATGGCCTACAGATATTTGTTTCGGGTCTGGGTGTTTATGTATGTGTTGTATGTGTACAACGGCACCTACGACACAGGTTTATACCTAATGTGGGGCTGTGCGTGTAAGCGTATTTTATTTATTATTATTTATACTGGTAGTCGTATCATGGTTGAAAAAAACGTAAATATAATAACACCCAAGTACCAACATTGCCTGATGCACAAGCAAACAGCTAATTTCATTAGGCACCGTGCACACTTACCCATTCACAACTTGCGGTTAGCAAAGCTTACCTACGTGCGAGTCTTTGGCAGAATCAGATTACGACACATTCTACCAGACACATCTGGTTCTTGAATTAATTGAGAAAAGTGGGAAGCCATCTTGAAATCAGACAGGTTTGTTTTTAACTTTCCTTATCGTACATATCTTAAGAAACATGTGAATACTAGCTGTCCCAGCCAACACAGTATCGACTTAGCGGTATTAAAAATGGTTTTAATCTACTGCCTCGGTAGCCTAGTGGTAGCAGGCCACTACTACTAGGCTGAGGTCCTGGGTTCGATTCCCGGGTAGGGGTTATCAGAGATAATGGTGAAAAAGCCTTTATCTCTGGTTCTATTGGGATTTTTCCATTTTCTGGAAATTTCCCAGTACCTCAAAGTTTGGTAATGTGCCCGGAGATGTCAACAGGCTCGCCACCTGTTACATGGGCCAAAAACGTAACCGGCGAATCGTGGGTGTTTGCATGTATGCTTGAATGCATGCATTTACCTCTGCCTACCCCTTCGGGGATTACAGGCGTGAAGTTACGTTTAATCTATTCTCAGACCGACCAAAAATAAGTAACAAATTTCGAAATCGATGAAGCTGTTTCGTAGGTGAGTAAATATTTCCGCCTATAGACATTGGTAATCATCTCTACACCAAACATTTTACTGCAAAGTTATGGTATTTTAGCAAAACGTAACTTCACGCCTGTAATCCCCGAAGGGGTAGGCAGAGGTAAATGCATGCATTCAAGCATACATGCAAACACCCACGATTCGCCGGTTACGTTTTGGCCCATGTAACAGGTGGCGAGCCTGTTGACATCTCCGGGCACATTACCAAACTTTGAGGTACTGGGAAATTTCCAGAAAATGGAAAAATCCCAATAGAACCAAAGATAAAGGCTTTTTCACCATTATCTCTGATAACCCCCTACCCGGGAATCGAACCCAGGACCTCAGCGTAGTAGTAGTGGCCTGCTACCACTAGGCTACCGAGGCAGTTATTTTAATATTTACTGCAAAATGCGTTGTACCAGAGTATTTGAAGAGACTGATGAAGTTTTTTTTTATGTAATGAAAGTGCTAAACAAGCATGCAGTTCACATTGATGTTAAGTGATAACTGCCGCCTATAGACACCCACACGAAGACCAGATACAGATGCGTTACCACTCCTGTGGCTTAAGGTGTTATGCCTCTGTGCCGGAAATTACAGGGCCGTACATTACCACCTGATCGGAACACTATAGTGCTGAACACCACCATTTAGCGGCAAGTTTAGTAGGGAATGTGGTGGTGCCTATGCCCGTGAGCTCCGTCACTAGAGCTCTACCACCAGTAAAGGTTGCAGTTAACATTTAGACAGTATTCACTTAATGATATATTTATGCCATACATACATATTTTCACAGACTTCTTTACTATGTACCTATTATTTAAAGACATGAAAACCTTGTGAACCACATAAGTGACAGCGAGCTGCGGTGACAGCCCAGTTATTATCAACTAGATTTCATATCCTAGCCACTGTTTAAACATCACAAGCCGCTTAAGCATTAAAATCCAGAAGATTTGAGGATGAATATTTGAAATAATTCGCATTGAAACCGTTGGGAAATCTCAAAAATTAGGCTCAGAGAATGTACCCAATTCTATTTCAATTAAACACATACAAATTACCGAGCTCGGGGTTTGTGAAGATAGGTAACAAATTAAGCGGATCTACTAATTGTAATCAGAAGTAGAACATAACGAGTGATCACGGAAGCTCATTAGCACATAATTCAACTGGTCGGTGAATTATATTAGTGGATAACTCAGGGAGACGTGGTGCAATTTGAGAGATGTGGCGATTTTTTTTAGTGATGACTGCAGTCTATAGACACTCACACGAAGACCAACGTCAAACTGCAGATGCGTTACCACTCCTGAGGCCTAAGGTGTGCCTTTGTGCCGGAAATTACAGGGCCGTACATTACCAAATGACCGGAACACTATAGTGCTGAACACTACCATTTAGCGGCAAGTACATTAGGTAATGCGGTGGTGCCTACGCCCGCGAGGTCCGTCACTGGAGCTCTACATCCTACATCTCTCATCAAGAAATGACCTTGTCGCGGCCAATCGAATGCCAGCATTGTCTACGTTGAAAGCGTGAAAGTGTGAGTGTTTGTTATGATTGCAGTTATTTTGTTTGGGTGAAAAAAAAGCCTTTATCTCTGGTTCTATTGGGATTTTTCCATTTTCTGGAAATTTCCCAGTACCTCAAAGTTTGGTAATGTGCCCGGAGATGTCAACAGGCTCGCCACCTGTTACATGGGCCAAAACGTAACCGGCGAATCGTGGGTGTTTGCATGTATGCTTGAATGCATGCATTTACCTCTGCCTACCCCTTCGGGGATTACAGGCGTGAAGTTACGTTACGTTAAATCGAAGTAATGATCGTATAAGTGTTCCATTTTTATACATTACTTACTAACTGACCCGGCAATATTCGTATTGCCTCAGAATTAAACAATGTGTAAAAGTATTAAGGAAACATTTGACTTCAGGCGGGGCTTGAACCCGCGACCACTGGGATTTCTAGTCCAGCCGCTCTCCCAACTGAGCTACCGATGTCCACTCGCATGTATGATTGCGAAAAAATTATATCAAAACAATGTTTAAAGGGTTTTTAGGTACGGACTATTTGTATGAGAAAAAGAAACTGGTTTTTTTTACTGATTTCCTTAAAATTTCTTCATATTTTCCTTAACCTTCCCCAGACGAAAATAATTCAAAACCTAAGTTAGCCAATACGGTCCAGCCATTTTGGAATTTTAGCGAGACTAACGAACAGCAATTGATTTTTATAAATAGACTAGCTGACCCGGCAAACTTCGTATTGCCTCAGAATGAAAATATGACATGTGTCAAAGGTTTGATAGATACGGACTATTTGTATGGGAAAATGAAATGGTGGTTTTTACTATTTCCCTTCAATTTCTTCATATTTTCTTACCTTTTAAACATTTCCTGGACTTCCAAAAATCATTCAAAATCAATATTAGCCAAATCGGTCCAGCCATTCACGCGTGATGCCGTGACCAAGGAAAACGGGTTGCATTTATATATATATATATATATATATATATATAGATTATTTGTAGATTTTTAAGAAGAAACAAGATGGTTATAAACAGGACTACTAAGGGTTTGAAGATTCATCACATCACCTCATCATTTCAGCCAAAAGACGTCCACTGCTGAACAAAGGCCTCACCCAAAGATTGCCACAACAAACGATCTCGGGCCGCCCTCATCCAGTGATTGCCCGCGACCTTCACCAACGACGACCTTCACCAACCCAATGAAGCACAACAAAACATGTCACCGCAATAAAGTATAATTAAATTAAGTTTAAATCACAGCAATTATAATGCTTATGTGAATTTTAATACAAAGCAGGAAGCGCTAATAACTCCATCAATCGAAAATTAATATGAAAATTCTGACCAATATTTAAACGCCAGCTACTGATAACTTAGACCATAGAGTCCTTTGGGAAATTACAGTTTCAACCAATTAGAAGCGGCTCGAATAAATTTCGACAAAACACTGGGATGTATTTTTTAATTATGCTTTGGATCTATGGGCCCATTTAAGATTAAATCTAGATATTAAGCAGATTTTGCCAGTTTTATAAATGCTTTTAATTAAAGAATAGGCAATCCGCATTGGAGTACCCCAAACCGCATTGGAGCAGCGTGGTGGAGTAAGCTCCAGGCTTCCCCCCAAAAAGGGGAGAGACTCGTGCCCAGCAGTCGGGCGTATAATGGGTTGCCATTATTATTATTTATTACTTGCTGTGCACGCGACTCCGTCCACGTGAGAATGTATGATTGTTCAGTATCTACCCGGACAAAGCCGTGGGTGCAGCTAGTATAAAAGTTACTCCTTATTACATAAGCTATCTGCCAGTGAAAGTCTCTTCAAAATCGGTCCAGCCGTTCCCGAGATTAGCGGGAACAAACAGACAGACAAACAGACAAAAATTGTAAAAAATGTTGTTTTGGCATATGTACCGTGTATACATACATATGCATTTAGTAAAAAGCGGTTATTTTTTATGTTACAAACAGACACTTCAATTTTATTTATGTGTTTATATTAAATAATAGAGTACAGGTCCTATTAACTCAAAAACTTGTCATGTATTTGTGACTCAAAAGAATATGTTTCAAAAGCATTGGACATTCCAATTGGTATTTGTACATAACAGTCAAAATAAATTAATCAAAAAATTGGGAATTAATCGGGTACGTATAATATTAAGCCCATCGACGACACAACACAGCTTCATTAACCCAAAATGATTTTTTAAATCAAACTGACGTTTCGGATTTTTTGTTTTCACTTACACGAGATATATCCATAAATAGTTTTATTTTAATGTACCTTGCGGAAATCTAAGAACACGAGACATCATAAACATTCGAGTTACTTACTGGGAACCTAGTCCCAGTAAGCCGCGAGTTCGAGTCTCGCCTGAAGTCAAATTTGTCTTATCATAAACATTCGAGTTACATTGTTTTATATTAATTCACATTAACACATCCTTGTGAAATATATTTCATTTTAAAGAAAAATGGAAAGAAAAATTTTTTTCAGGCGAGACTCGAACTCGCGGCTTACTGGGAATCTAGTCCCAGTAAGCTGCGAGTTCGAGTAGTAGTATTTCACAAGCATGTGTTAATGCGAAATAATATAAAACAATTATTAAGGGTACGACTTCTTTACGATATTCAATAAACTGCAAAGTCTATTATATCGGTTGCCTAACTAGCATAGTTGGTACTGCAGCTACCATAAAAAGCAATGCAATAAATGTGAAGGAAAGATTTGACAAATCGGGCAGGACTTCAGTAGCTCAATTGGAAGAGCGGCTGGACTAGATTTCCAGTAAGCCGCGAGTTCGAGTCTCGCCTGAAGTCAAACTTTTCTATCCATTTTTCTTTAAAATAAAATATTCGAGTTACATATTTTTAGTAAGAAATTAAGAAGAAAATTCCAAGAATCTATATATATAAAAATCAATTGCTGTTCGTTAGCCTCGCTAAAACTCCAGAACGGCTGGAGCGATTTGGTTAATTTTGATTTTGGAAGTCCAGGGAACATTAAAAAGGTGAGAAAATATGAAGAAATTGAATGGAAATAGTAAAAACCACAGTTTCATTTTTCCATACAAATAGTTCGTATCTATCAAACCTTTGACACATTATTTCATTGTGAGGCAATACGATTTTGAACCCTAACCAAGGCAATGTTATTTACTCAGGTATACTAGGAGTTGCGAAAAATCAATTATAATTTTACTGGTGGTACAGCTCCAGCGACGGAACTTGTGGGCGTTGGCACCACCTGCAGTAACTTATCTACCTGCCGCTAAATGGTAGTGTTCAGCACTATCGTTTTCCGATCAGGTGGTAATGTTTCCGGCACAGTAGCATAATACCTTAGGCCTCAAGAGTAGCAACGCATCTACATTGAAATCTCTGGTTTCATGTAGATGTTTATAGCCTATAGTATTTCTTACCATCAATGTAAACTGTAAGGTTCAGTTACGTATGTCATTTTTTTTCTAAACTTTCACCAAAATGGAGTTCAGATAATGTAACCGAAAGGAGATGTTGCAAAAATGTATGGACCTCCGGCCATGTATTGTACACAATATCATTAAACAGGCAAAATCAATGTAAAAACGTTTTTTACTGCATATTTTCACTTATTTAGCTTTGTTTGCAGTTACAAAACATAATTTGCAGTTAGAATTGCAACTCAAAACTAACATGGCGAATATGGCGGGCGATGTCATTTTGACATTTTCATTTTTTAAATTGTATTTTGATTATAGAAGAACTTGGAGAAAAAAGTAATATTTTCTAAATACTATCAAAATCGATTGATCCCAAGCGTCGGCTGTATCGCCGCCATGTTTAACATAGTTGGAAAATGATAAAATCGTTTGAATTAAATGTGGTTGTAACTCTGAAATATATTCTTGAATAAATTAATTATATTTTTTTGGATTCTTCTTTAATTTACCCATGTTTTGAGAACGTGTACGAACCAAGGCCGAGCTCGCAACATCTCCTTTATAATAGTAATTAAAATAAAACAACAAAGTGCCAACAAAGGATTGTCCAAACTAACGAGCAGGTTGGAAACAATTTTAATGTTTCACAAATAAACTACTGACCAAAGGATGATTTATCCACATGTGCCTTCAGTGGTAATAGATAGCACATTATTCTGGAATCTCCTGTTCATATATTTATTTCTTAGCCTGTCACTATAAATACAGCGGATGTTGAAACCAAGTAAGTAAGTAAGTAAGTAAGTAAGTATTTATTTGCATAAAATGTAGGTAACAATTGTTGGATGGAATTGATTATACTGGTAACCTAGTACATTTTGTCACAATGCGACGTGCAAATATTATTAAAATAATATCTAATAAACAATGTCAATGTTAATAAACGAAATTAATTACAATAAAATTAAGGCAATTCATCAATTAAATAGTTAACTATAAAATATGAATAATAAAATACCCAAATAGTGACATAATAATTGATATTCTAATTGTATGGTCAAATTTAAAATAATCAAAATTACGAATACAAAATGTCAGAAAAATGTGATGCATTACATACAGTCAAGATTTTTTTTTCAAGTCAATACATTCTGATACGGAATAGAAGCACTTTTCGATTAACCATAATTTTACTCTTCTAACAAATATTCTAAAAGGTAAAGCTTTCATGTCACTTGGAATAGCGTTATAGATCACACCACACATTACATAACTACTTTTTAAATACATAGCAGTCCGAGGCACTTTGGATAAAACTATTCTGTCCGGATCTCTTGTATTTCTAGGAAACATTTCTTTAGCTTTTTTGAATAAATTTGGATGTAGTTTCACAAATTTTACTGCTTCGACTGAACTAGGTTCTGTTGCTTACCTCATTTTATTTCTAAACATTCAACAAAATGGAGTTCAGATTATGTAATCAAAACTCTTTGGTAATTTAAATTCAGCGACAGAGTGGCTACAAAGTATTGTCGAAACTAACGAGCAGATTGTACAAAATCTAAGCGAAAGTTATATCAGAGTTCAAACAAACTAAACTTGTTCCACGTAAACCAATTTTCACTGGTATCTCGGACGGAACATAGAAAAGCTCTTATGGCTCCGCATGAACCAGTACTTTTACTACATACTACACTAGCATTGCGCTGAAGAGCATCATTTCCCCTTCGATCAGGTGTGATTTTTTACTCAGATGCAGCTGGGAAATAACCTGCACAGCGGCAACTAGTTATGATAATAATTGCACCATAATTTAACCTGCATAATTGAGCAACATTAAAATCTTTTCAAACCCGAAGTTATTGGGCGATTAACGTTAGTAAAAATATTTTGGGAGATGAATCAGAAAATGTAATCAAATGTTTATTTATTTATTTATTTACTCATGAATCACCAACAAGATTATATGCTAATACTAACATAACTAAGGCTAATGTTCTCAAATAAACTGCTGATCAAAGGATGATACATCCACATGTGCCTTTTTTATGTAATGGAAGTGGCAAACAAGCATGCGGTTCACATTGATGTTAAGTGATGACTGCAGCCTATAGACACCAACACAAAGACCAAGGTCAAAATGCAGATGCGTTACATGCTCGTTACCTGCGCCTTCAGTGGTAAAAGATACCATATTATTCTGGATTCTTCTGTTCATATATCTATTTCTTATCTGTCACTAAAAATACAGCGGATGTTTAAACCAACACTGAACTAGGTTCTGTTGCTTACATCATTTTGTTTCTAAACATTCAACAAAATGGAGTTCAGATTATGTAATCAAAACTCTTTGGTAATTTAAATTCAGCAACAGAGTGGCTACAAACTATTGTCGAAACTAACGAGCAGATTGTACAAAATCTAAGCGAAAGTTATATCAGAGTTCAAACAAACTAAACATGTTCCACGTAAACCAATTTTCGCTGGTAGCTCGGACGGAACATAGAAAAGCTCTCATGGCTCCGCATGAACTGTAGCACTATTACATCACACACTAGCATTGCGCGTAAGAGTCTTATTCCTCAAACATTGGGTCTGATGTTTAAATCAAGCGAAACAGCGAACTTACATGCACAGCGGTATCAAGCGTTTTAGAAATAGTTACCAGTATAAATGAGCTTGTAACTTTGTAATAGCTACAAATAGAAATCGTTTTACAGAATCTTTGAATCCCATTTCATAAACTCTCTTTATTGAGTTCAAATTCAGTCATCATCACAATCAGTTCGGCCAAATGACGTCTACTGCTGGACAAGACTTTCCCCAAACACAGTGTTTCCCACAGCAGTATTAAGCCTCAGTTACTCCTTATTACACGAGCTATCTACCAGTGAAAGTCCCCTCAAAATCGATTTTGCCGTGCCCGAGATTAGCCAGAACAAACAGACGCAATTTTTTTCACTAATGTCTTATATCTATGAAACTCCATTTTTAAGTACCAGGACATCAAGATATAGCAGGAATGTTCAATATTACGGATGCACCCGCAAATAATAACTGCTACTGACAGCAACGAACGCACATAACATATTTCACGCGACTCTACATAGAAACCTACTAACCGAATGTATTCAGTAAATCCTTTTAGATGTTACGACACGTAAATAATAATTTTATGACTTTGCACAAGCTGATAGGAAGCATAATAATAATTTATTTATTGTAATTTATTGTTTGTCACAGGTGTACAGGTTTTTGAAGAATACAGTATAGTTCCATTTCAACAATACCTTTCGGTGTACCAAGTGTGTGGTTCGGTGTTATACCCATTATATCTTCGAAACAATGTTTTCTCACAATGCGGTAATTAAATACTTTAGTTATGTATCTTAAACATTACATAAACTATCTATCTTTTAACACCTAATTAAAATGAATATCTTAGAAGTGGTCGTAAGAAATAGCGAGCATAAAAATACATTTAATTCAAACGAGGGCTTCTACCGATGACGGTAGATGGGACTCCCTTGATTTTTTATTTTTTTTGTGCGGCTATGGCTTTACATTTTACTGTATGGCAGAACGACATATTAGTTTCCTAATATATCGCTGTTAAATGATAAATGTTCAACGCTATATGCAGCTCTTGCAACAGAAGCATGTTCTCTTCTACCTTCATTTTACTAAAAATAAACAATTCAGAAGTGAAAGTGAGACTGTGTTTCAAATAGAGGATACAAATCCTGTGAATATTAAAGCGATAAACCTACGAGATTATGTTCTTCGTGATATCAAATGGGGCCGTATCGTACCTTGTAAAAGTCCCCACGGCACTTGGCTGGTCACTAGTTGTGCCGCATCGGATATCTTATGATAATGTATGACTATTTCACACCGTATACTATTTCAAAACGGAATATATTTCTATTTGCAAAGCCTTTAGGGCTGTCATAAAGTGTAATATCACCATCATTTTAATGTTTCTGATGTTTATAAATATGTCTATTCAAAAGTTGTCATTGAACAGTCAGTGAATATTTTCCTTTTTATGTACTATGTAAATTAGAAGATTTTCAACTACTGGTGGTAGAGCTCTAGTGACAGAGCTCGCGGGCGATGGCACCACCGCATCACCTTAAATACTTGCCGCTAAATGGTAGTGTTCAGCACTATCGTGATCCGGTCAGGTGGTAATTTACGGCACAGAGGCATAACACCTTAGGCCTCAGGAGTGGTAACGCATCTGCATTTTGACCTCGGTCTTTGTGTGGATATCTATAGGCTGCAGTCATCACTTAACATCAATGTGAACAGCATGCAGGCTTGCCACTTTTAAAAAAATGATATAATATTAATAGCATATATTCCTCGTGTCAATGGGGCGTGTTGTAGAAGGTTCACCAGATGGTGAACACTCGCATCGCTCATCTCTTTTTTCATCCACTCATACTACATTCTTTACAATTATGTGGTATAGTACACGTAACAAACATCCAAATATCGACAGACGACATCAATCTTTCCATTGAATTTATTTGCTTATACCTCAATATGTATTAAAACTTTCATAATAAATAAGTATACCTACTTATTGAGGTGACATAATCGATACACAAGTACCTAACACGGTATGGAATACCATAGATACCCATATCAAAGTTCCTCCCCCAAACTACAATTCCATTCATGCGTTGACAACCCTAACGCATAATGATATTTTTATGCCACACTCGTAAAGCCATTTCGGACCGGAGCAACGGAACTTGCGTTAAATTGTCCCTTTTTTTGTAAATGTCACTTGAGCATTACAACGTAAGCATGATTTTAGGAGAATCACATTTCGATGAAGAATGTATGTGGAAATGTTTTTTGAAGAAAACATAACGTCACGCCTGTAATCCCCGAAGGGATAGGAAGAGGTAAACTGTTTGGTCTGGTAGAAGGTCTGAATTTTTTTCAGTACATTGAAGTTAGATAATATGCCCGGAGATGTCAACAGGTTCGCCGCCGGTTACAGGGAATCGTGGGTATTTGCATGTAGGTATGTCGGAATGCGTCCATTTACCTCTGCCTGCCCATTCGGAGATTACAGGCGTGAAGTTACGTAAATTAATTAAACTAACCCAAAAATTAATCAAACAGATTAAGATAATAAACAATTACGTGTCGTTCGGAAATTCATCCACAGATAGACGTTATCAATGAACAAAATATCGAAATATCTGTTAGTAATCGAAGTCATACACGCCGGTCATGTATCGTGTATTATTTGTTTTATTTCTAATCAATTTTGTGAATGGCAAAGATGAACCGAAGGAATTAGTGGTGGTACTTGAGCAAGGAGCTGTGAGAGGGGAGAAATACTGGGATGGTGAATATTATGAATTTTTCGGCGTGCCCTATGCGTCAGTGCCAAAAGGAAGGGATAAGTTTCAGGTTGGTTTGGTTAAGTATTTACAATATATATTTTTACTGGTTACTACCAGTAACAAAACGGTAGCAACGCATTACTTAATTTACTTGCCGATAAATAGTAGTGTTCAGCACTATCGTGCTTCGGTCATGTGGAAATGTGCCCCTGTAATTTCTGGCACAGAGGCATAATACCTTAGACCCCAGAAGTGGTAACGTATCTACGTTGAAATCTCTCTCATGTAGTTGTTTATAGGCAACAGTATGTTGTACAGTACAGTTTTTTTTATTGTTTTGTACCACAGCATACGATTTTGTCTTTGTAGTATAATCAATCTATAATATTATTTTTATTAGTTATCTCGTTCAAACAAGCATCAATAGTAGTAGTGTAGCCTTTAAACATCTACATGAAACCAGAGATTTCAATGTAGATCCGTTGCCAATTTATGCTCTGTTGGATACTGTACGAGTGCGTTTAGTGAATCAAAATTATTTCTGATTAAGCTCATATTTACATTACTGATAAAACTAATATTTTGAATTAATTGAAGTCATTTTTTTTTTTACTATTAACTCTTTAGTTTTTAAATACTTCTGAAGGCCGCCGAAAAACAACTGCGAAAACTTCACCTCGTATAAAATTATTTATTGGACATTTCCAGGCTCCATTGCCAGTCGAACCATGGACAGGTATTATGGACGCAAGTGTAAGAAACAATGTATGTTTCCAATGCTACTATACCGATGATGATGAAGAGGAGATCATATTGTCTGGAGAGGAAGATTGCTTGTCTGCTAGCCTTTTAGTACCAATGGTGGCAAGTGAAGATAATCCGGTGCCTGTCGTCGTTTATGTTCACAGCGGAGCCTTCTCTGCAGGCACTGGTAATATGGCAAGGTACCAATATCTTGTCAGACATGATGTCCTGGTAGTAAACTTTAATTATAGACTAGGTGCTTACGGTTTTGCGTGTCTGGGCAACAAAGAGATACCAGGTAATGCAGGAATGAAAGATCAAGTTGCTGCTTTAAAATGGATCAAGAAGAACATTAATAAATTTGGTGGCGATCCTAATAAGATTACTCTTGCTGGTTTTAGCGTTGGTGCAGCTATGGCTGAATTATTAGCACTGTCTAAAGCTGCAGATGGTCTTTTTGATAAGCTTATTTTAGAAAGTGGTTCAGCATTGTCTCCTTTTACTATCAACCGAGACCCGATACACACAGCTAAAAGCATTGCAATGTCTCTTGGATATAATGACACAGGCAAATTAGAAGATTTAACAGAATTTTACTTGAATGCAACGACACTTGATCTGGCTGCTAAGAGTCTAAATTTCTTCCTTCCTAATAGCACATTTGGTTTCGCTCCATGTATCGAAAATATTCATGAAGGTATCGAACCTTTTCTAACTGAGTCACCACTTGATATACTTAAGAAGGGCGATTACAGAAAAATTCCTGTACTAACAGGCTTTTCAAATATGGAAGGTATCAGTAGAACAATCAAATTTGGTAGTTGGAGCGATTTGATGAACGATAATTTCCCAGATTTTCTTCCAGCAGACTTAGTTTTTAAAGATGAATCTACTAAACAAGCCGTGGCTAAAGAAGTTAGGGCACAATACTTTAAAGATGAGGATATAACCCATGATAATTTACAAGAATACGTTGATTATTTTTCTGATGCTATGTTCAAGTTTCGAATTATGAAGTCAATAAAACTTCATGCTGCAGTTTCAACGCAACCTTTATATTTCTACGAATTTTCTTATGTTGGAAAACTTAGCATGAAACATTATTATATGGACAAAATTAAAGGTGCTGGTCATAGAGACCAGACTGCTTATATTTTAGACTTCCATGGCTGGACTAATAATTACAAGGATCTAGATATCAGAGATCGAATGACCCTTATGTGGACAGACTTTATAAAATATGGGTATGTTGAAATATAATACACAACTTAAAAACAATGATGAATAAATTACTAAGTTAGGTGGAACATTTAGTTTACATTCATGTATAGATACCAATACTAGAGTCTCATATCTCAATTTAGATATGAGTGCTAGATGAATAAATTATTCATCATTGTTTTTAAAATAAATTCCTGTCACATTGATTTTTTCTATTAGGTATAACCCGCTATCTTTTTATAATTAGCCTAGACTTATACTACTAATCAAGGGAAAAACCACATCCAAATTTCGAATTTTTCTTTTCTAATTGCTTACAACTTTTAAAATAATATACAATATTGTTAAAAATTAAGTATGATAATTTAATTTTTAACAATATCGTACACTATTTTTCGCACACTAACTACCTTTTTCATTGTAAAGGTAATTATAATTATTGAAAAATCGTTTTTTATTTATTTTTACAGTGATCCAACGGCGTTCGAGAGCACCTTGATCAACATAAGATGGCTGCCATACACGAACAAAACACCTTACTATATGCAAATCAACAAAAAATTACAAATAAAAAGGGATTTATTAACAAAACCGTATGAATTCTGGAATAAGATCTACGAGAAGTATCACTGGAATCCAACAGCACCGAAAGTCTTATGAAATATTAAATTAGAAATAAACTTTAAAATAAGTCTATCACACTCTGCTTACCTCGTAAGGAACTTGGCGTGAAGATATATACATAATAGTAATGGTAATGCAAGATGTATTAATATAATGGTGATGTTTACTGGTGGTAGAGCTCCAGTGACGGAGCTCGCGAGCGTAGGCACCACCGCATTACCTAATATACTTGCCGCTAAATGGTAGTGTTCAGCACTATCGTGTCCCGGTCAGGTGGTAATGTATGGCCCCAGGCATAGAGGCCAAAACACCTTAGGCCTCAGGAGTGGCAGCGCATCTGCATTTTGACCTCTGGTCATTGTGTGGGTGTCTATAGGCTGCAGTCATCACTTAACATCAATGTGAACTGCATGCTTGTTTGCCACTTTTATTACATAAAAAAAACAAAAAAAAAAAAACACCGTCTTTTTCGTTATACATTGTATATTATTATTATGGAATAAAAAAATACGAAGGATAGGGTTACGTGTGCAAATTGAGTAAATGACCTCCAATGATTTGATTGCAGATACTCACCTTTGTATCAAAATTTTCCAACAGGTAAATTTTCCTTTAATACAAGGATATTATTAGATTTATTAACATAGACCTCCATTTTCAAATAACTTAACAAAAAATTAATAACCCATGAGGACAATTCTGGTCGCTGGTGAAATGAAAAAGTACACGGCCTGGAAAATGATTATGTTTTTTTGCAATGTTGTTCAACAATTAAAATACGTTGTTTAAATAAATAAAATACGCTTACACTCACAGCCTTACAATAGATATAAACCTGTGTCGTTGAAGCCGTTGTACACACACAACACGTACACAAAATGTAAACGCTTGCTTTTTTTAACCCTAAACTGTCAGTTGATTTTTAAAGTTGCCAAAACGGAGTGACATAAATGATGGTAAATTCAAATCTTGCGTAAATTTTGGGACATTCTACAAATAATTGTTTTATATTATTTCGCATTAACACATGCTTGTGAAATATATTTTATTTTTAAAGAAAAATGGAAAGAAAAACTCAAGTAGCTCAATTGGAAGAGCGGCTGGACTAGATTCCCAGTAGGTCGCGAGTTCGAGCCTCGCCTGAAGTCAAATTTTTCTTTCCATTTTTCTTTAAAAATAAAATATATTCTACAAATAAGATAGATGAAAAAATGATTGATCGAGAAACTTTATAACATTTTCTGATTTATTAGGTATTTAAGCCACGTCAATAGTACCTTAGTATAATTTTATGTGCAAAGCCGCATATTATTTGATAAAATAGATCATGTTTTCATTTTGTATGCTTAGTTTAATTTTATTAATTACTAGTTGATGCACGCGGCGTCGCCCGCGTGGATGTCGTTTAAAAAGTAGTTTAGTTCTTTCTCAAAGTCAACTCTATCTCTGTACCAAATTTCATTACAATCGGTTCAGTCCTTTGGACGTGAAAAGGTAACAGACAGAGTTATTTTCGCATTTATAAAATTAAGTAGGGATTATAATTAGGTACATTTTTAGCATACCTATACATAAAATATAGATCTATATTTTGATAAAGTAAATAAATCGTTACATTCTGATATAACAGTATTTCTCCCACAAAAAATTCGCCATAATTTGATGACATTTACTCGAAATATCTCTTTAATATAGAATTTACCAAACACTCCCAACTATTTCCTACATTATAAATATTTAATCAAATATTTTTAAGCCTCGCGCACATGACTGCGGTACGGGTTAATCAGAGTCACTTAATTACGCTGAGTAAACCCATGTTCGGGAATGATCGGCAACATTCGGCTATGCTCGGCACGCGGCCGTCATCGCAAAATCGCCAGGCATCCGATATTGACGTGCGTGCCTGACGAAAGTTATGCAGGGTGTTTCAAATTGTTTATCTTGGTATTCGTTTTTGTGGTCACATATTACTGCTGCGACAGTATGCTGGGTTTGCTTGGAGTATATTAGATTTAAGGCGTCCTCAATTATAAACATATTTATAATGTACTAGCTGAATCGGGAAACGTCGTATTGCCTCACAATGAAATAATGTGTCAAAGATTTGGTATATATAGGTACGAACTATTTGTATGGGAAAATAAAATGGTGGTTTTTACTATTTCCCTTCAATTTTTTCATATTTCCTTACCTTTTAAACCTTCCCTGGACTTACAAAAATCATTCAAAATCAAAATTAGGCAAATCGGTCCAGCCGTCGTCGAGTTTTAGCGAGACTAACGAACAGCAATTGATTTATGATTATTTAAAATCCTACTAAAATTGCGCTTGCACAATCCTTACTTTTTCCGATACTTGATTATGCTGACGTCTGCTATCTCAATTGGACCCAAGAGCAACTACATAAACTTGAGCGCCTTCAAAATGTTTTCATAAGATTCATATTTGGTCTTCGCAATATATAATAAACTCAAGTGGCTCTCCATTCAACATCGCCGGAATGTACGTATACTTTCTCTTTTATACTGCGTGCTATTTAATCCTAACAGTCCCAAATATTTAAAAGATTGTTTTGTTTTTTCCTCTCTCTCTCATTCCCGTTCCCTTCGATCCTCAATGGTTTTGCGTTTGAGCACTCCCGTTCACTCCAGTCAGTTCTACACCAAATCCTTCTCAGTTGAATCTGTACGCTTATGGAACGCATTGCCCTCTGCAATTAGACAAGCTCAGACTATTGTAGCATTTAAACATCGGGTTAAGTCTTACTATTTATGTTCTCTACCTTGTGTACTTGTATCCTTCTTGCTTTGTTTACTGTCGTTTTTCATGTCTGTCTTAGTTCTAATAGTTTTAAGTTAATAACGCACACCCTACCTATTTTACGTTAAATATGTCCTGTTATCTTTTGGGTTGCCTGGAAGAAATCGCTCTTCTAGCGATAAGGCCGCCCATTGTAACACATGTGTTTGATATGTATTTTTTGTGAATTTTCTTTTGGTGTGCAATAAAGTGTATTTATTATTATTATTATTATAAAAATACTGAAATATCTCCAGTCCTTAATTAAATGCGACTGAAAATACAGAGTAAATTGAAATCTACGCATCACTTCTTGCAGGTAGCCTCACATCAATCCCAAGAACATTTTTTTTTTGCGGAGGAGCGTTGTCAAAACGCTGTTTCGTCAAAATCGGTTAAGGGGAAAAAAAGTTATGGTCAATTGAAAATTTACTTCAAGCACTGCTTGAAAGATTTGAATGTGGTTTACCTACATAAACGTATTTAAGAATAGAATAGAATTTCTAGATTTTCTAGAATTTCTACTTTGATTTATCGATACTCATATCAATAAAGACAAAAACACGCTGCAGTTTCTATTAATTTTTAATAAAATGACACATTGACTTGGGCTTACGCCCAGTAAGTCAGCGCCATCTATTGAGGTTTCATGTTTAGTTACATAAAACCTCAATAGATGGCTCACTAGATGGCGCTGACTTACTTGAGAATTCTTAAGAATAAACTCTATGCAAGTATTATTAGATATTCTCTGCTATTATATAGGTCTATAATAGGTCTGGATAATTGTAGTTTCCACAGGTTAAACAGCTAGTACACAATTAATGTTTTTCAAAAATTATTTAGCAGCAGCATGTATAAAGCACACCAAATATTCCTACAGGGCCAACTCTCAGCTATTCAGACATTCGAATATCGTTCGCGCAGGCAGGCTGATTTAAGCTGCGTGCACATTTGACTGAATATGTCTCTATAGCGAAGCGATAGTAGTAAAATCAATGTCTATACTTCAGTCTGGTATATATTATAAGTAAAGAAATAAATAATTTTTTTTTATTCTATATATCTATCTTACACAACTAAATAAATAAGCAAAAACAAGAAGCAAAGAATATCACCTTATGTGATTCTGTGAAGCCAAAGAAACGGTACCCATCTCAGCTTATTGCTGCACCAGCGCTGCAGCGCTTGTATTCTAATGGGACCTTGAGTGACAATTACGAAATACAAGGCAGTTAATACCTAATTAACCCAATGACATAAAGACATAAAAAAAAATCTAAAGTCAAATCATTTATTTCAAATTGGTCTACAAGGACACTTTTGAATTGTCGCGTTACAAGCTACCTAGAGCATCTAACGCTCAGAGTGATATTTGAGGCATATGAATATTTACCGAAACAAAATAATAACAAATAAATACATAGGTATATAAGCATATACACATTATAATTATATACACCTATATGAGTACATAGCCAATATGTCGCGATCCAAGTTAACCTGCATTACACAGTTTATTTATTAAGTCTACAGTTGATAAGAGAAATTACTCCAGCTCCAGTGACAGAGCTCGCAGGCGTAGGCACCACTGCATTACCTAATATACTTGTTTTATATTATTTCGCATTAACACATGCTTGTGAAATATATTTTATTTTTAAAGAAAAATGGAAAGAAAAATTTGACTTCAGGCGAGGCTCGAACTCGCGACCTACTGGGAATCTAGTCCAGCCGCTCTTCCAATTGAGCTACTGAATATACTTGCCGCTAAATGGTAGTGTTCAGCACCATTATGTTCCGGTCAGGTGATTATGTACGGCCCTGTAATTTCCGATACATAGGCATAACACCTTAGGCCTCAGAAGAGGTAACGCATTTGCATTTTGACCTCTGGTCTTTGTGTAAGTGTCTATAGGCTGCAGTCATCACTTAATATCAGTGTGAACTGCATGCTTGTTGCACTTTCATCACATTAAAAAGCATGGAGTATATAATAATAATAATAATGGCAACCCATTATACGTCCCACTGCTGGGCACGAGTCTCTCCCCTTTTTTGGGGGGAGGCCTGGAGCTTACTCCACCACGCTGCTCCAATGCGGATTGGTGGAGGTGGGTGGGTTAGTGGCCAACCCACTGTCGGATGTTTTCAAACCGCCCATAAGGCCTCCGACAAGGTTTAACGACTGCTATCCATCGATAGCAACCGGGACCGACGGCTTAACGTGCCCTCCGAAGCACGGAAACGCGCATTTAATTTGCCACTAGCGGTCACCCATCACACTACCCGACCGCGCCCGTAGTGCTTAACCGAGGAGATCGCTTACGATCTACACCAGCCGCTGGGCCATGCGCGCTTCTGGAGTATAATTATTATATTATTATGTTACTAGTTGTTACAACGAACTTCAAATCGCCTAATATTATAGATTAAAACTAATACCGCTATTAAGAAATGGGGGTTGCTAGAAGGAGGTGCCGGAAATTTAAAGCTACCGCGACCACGGCTCGTGCAACCGAGCGAAACGTCGGTATTAAGGTAAAAAAGTATAAAGGAGATGTTGCAAAAAAGTATGGACCTCCGGCCATGTATTGTACACAGTATCATTAACAGACAAAATCAATATAAAAACGTTTTTTACTGCATATTTTCATTTGTTTAACTTTGTTTGCAGTTACAAAACATTATTAGAATGTTAGAATTGCAACTCCAACATGGCGAATATGGCGGGCGATGTCATTTTGACAAATTCCACTAATAATCGATACTAATCGATTTCCAATTTGAAGAAATTCTTCGGAACTTCTTTAAATTTATCGATTCGATACAACGCTTTTTTGTTAATAATATGTGATGCACTAGTAAGATACAGATAGCATTAGTTTTGTTTTATCTACATCTGTACTATCCCAAGCATAGATTTATTATCTACTTCGTTATCCCAAGCGTCGGCTGTATCGCCGCCATGTTGAACATGGTTGAAAATAATAAAATCGTTTGAATTAAATGTGGTTGTAACTCTAAAATATATTCTTGAATAAATTAATCGTATTTTTTTTTATTCTTCTTTAATTTACCCATTTTTTGAGGTAGTATACGAACCAGAGCCGAACTCACAACATCTCCTTTATCGAAAATACTCGTAGTATCGCGTAACGACCCGGCTTTAAAATGTGTGTGATGAATGTGAAACGGGAGTGTTTTTAAAATTGAAAATTCAAATTATACAATATTCTTCTTCATTAAACTGTATAGATATTTCGCGATTACAATAGCACATTTAAATATGCCGATCTCAAGTCTGATATTTCAAAATGGCGTCACCCTCCAGACGATGCTAATTGACTTTGCCTGTTTTTCTAGTAACCACCAGCCAATTTAAAAAATCCTTTTATAACACAAGGCGCAAGCCGGCACATAATCTTCTATTTAAACTTTGCCGGAATTGAAACCAATATCCTGCACCCTTCTTAGTTTAATGTCGATTTTTTTTTTAAGTCAAACTTTTGACAGACATGCTTGCATAAATAAATAATTAAAATTTAATGGAGTTAATATTTAAGGGCTTCCAAAAAAACAATTTTTACAATCTGTGCAAAAATGAATATTGTCACGTGTCCAGTGAGTACCTATTTCTATTTTCGGCGGGTGATGTCATCTAAAAGAGACTTAGGGCTTTTTCAATTTAGGCGTTTTGTGTCGGAACGCTGCAGTGCCGAAGCGGTGCGTCTATCGTATGATTCGTATGGCGCACGGACGGTCATTTGTTTTCATACAAAACTCACGGTGCGGCAACAATTTGGCGTCGCTCCTGGGTTGCGACCGCCTATCAAAATTGCTGCCGTCATTATTATTGCTGTCAAATTTTCATGTCGATTTGTGGCTCCTTTAAAATCAGTAGTGATAATCTGACTGATTTTCTTGTTGTCGTAGGTGATAAACAAGCGATAATGGTAGATTATTTAGATTAATGTTATTTAGTTAAAGTAAAAATTGACATGAAAATTTGACAGCAATGGCAATTACGGTCGCAATCCTGTTGTCGAGCGTTCGCGGTACCGACGTCGTACTGTTGCCGCACCGTGCGCTTTGTATGAAAACAAATGACCATCCGTGCGCCATACGACCAACGCACCGCTTCGGCACAGAAGCGGTCCGACGCGAAATGTCTAAATCCAAAGTGCCCTAAGTCTCTTTTTGATTACGTCACCCGCCGAAGATAGAAATAACTCACTGGACATGTGGCAATATTCATTTTTGCACAGTGTCCGCTGTTGTCCGTTAGGCAATGTTTCCTGACTTCGCGCCTGTCCGCTGCCATTCTATCAGGCGCCAACACACAGATTGTAAAAATTGTTTTTTTGGAAGCCCTCCTTAAATACGAACTCCATTAAATATTAATTATTTATTTATGAAGCAAGTCTGTCAAAAGTTTGACTTAAAAAAATCGACATTGAAATAAGAGGGGTGCATGATATTGAATTATCGGTTGACTGGCAGAGAGCGCTTTTAGCGTTAAGTCCGCCATTTGCTCATATGTTTTATATGTTGTGGCAATAAAGATAGAATAAATAAATAAATTGATAAACATGTTCGTTTTCTTAAGACTGATAATGGTTTCAATTCCGGCAAAGTTTGAATAGAAGATTATTTGCCGGCTTGCGCCTTGTTATTAAAGATTTTTTTTAATTGCCTTGTGGATGCTGGAAAAACAAGCAAAGTCAATTAGCATCGTCTGGAGGGTGACGCCATTTTGAAATATTATACTTGAGATCGGCATATTTTATTATGCAATTGCAATTGCGAAAAATATCTATACAGCTTTATGAAGAAGAATAGTGTATGATTTGAATTTATTATAAATTTAACATAATTACATATACATTTATTGAACATAAAGAACAGTTCAGCAGAACATTGTAGAGACGGGTAAAAACGCACTGACTCCCGATGTCAAATAAACAAATAACTGTTATCGCAGCAACACAAGGCGCGAGCCAAGAATGTTCCCTTCAAACTTTTCCGGATGACTGCAACCAATATCCCGTCAGGCACTCTTATTTCGATGCCATAAATCAGATTTTCGTTTATTAAAACACTCCCCTGGCGCCGGTCGATTTCTAAGTAAAGCTTATTCTGGACAGATTATGTTTTATCGTAATAAAATATCGCGTATAAAATTGCTTATGACTTTATTGACTTGACGACCCGGTTAGTCCAGCGGTGTGAGACGACCGTTTGATTCAAAGGGTCGCGGGGGCCGGGACAAATATTTGTATGGCCTACAGATATTTGTTTAGGGTCTGGGTGTTTGTTTATGTGCTGTATGTATACAACGGCATCACACAACACAGGTTTATACAATACTTAATGTGAGGCTGTGAGTGTAAGCGTATTTTTTGAAAAAAAATTTTACTTGTAAAATGGATTATTCATTTCGTTTTAGTTAGAGTAGTAAATGGATCTAAAAAAACAGAATGGTCTATGCAGCGTCGTAAGTTAGTGCTTTTATGCAGCGTGTTCCGGTTAGATGGTAATGTGTGGCCTTGTAATAACCATCACAGAGACAATAACAAAGGCTTCAGTGGTGACAACGCATCAGCGATATGATCTCTGGTTTTTGTATAGATGTCTTTAGGCTGCAGTCATCACTTAATTCCCATGTAAACTGCATGCTTGTTTACCACCTTCGTTATATAAAAAGTAAGCAATTTTTTATCTGTAATATCATATACCCCTCTCCCCACATGCCTCCCTGTGGTGATCAAGATGAGAACGCACAAAAATGTTAATGATTCAAGAGAAGCATACACCCGTTAGGGGGCTATTCGATTATAATTTCAGTTTAAAACCTTGTTTTAATACTGTTATTTCTTTTGCATAAATAAAATAAATGAATAACTCACACTCACTCAGATATACCATTGATAAATCATCACTCACTGATAAATCATTGTGTGAGGAATAAGAAAGAATTTTATGACGTAAATAAATATTATGGTTATTCCAGAATAGTCCCGTGGTCGCGAGGGGAGGTTCGTTATTTTTAATCTTTGCTCTCTCGGTGTAAACTACGACACCCTACAAGGGACATCCCTTCTGAAATATTATATATTACCTGTCATAACTACAACTTACACGTTTTCTTTGGTCACCGACAAACATAACGGTGTAAGTCTTTTTTACTGTTGGCAACACTTAAATACATTTAGGATATTCAATACCAAATCACAATGAACAACTTAAACCTTGGATAACCTTGAAATTTGGGAAAAACAAAATTGTATGTTCACTTTACACACATTTATTTGGGCACTAGCATTACCCGCGACTTCGCTGGCGTGGAATAGTGACTTTGGGCATAAATTTTTTGAAATGAACACGAAAACACTTATTATGCATTGCTAAAAAAATCTGCTTTACATTAATACTTCTCTGTACACGATATTAGACTAACGCCACCAAACCCACCAATGCCACCAATGCCACTAATGCCACCAACGCCACCAACGCTACCAACTTCAGCAACGCCACCAACACCACCACCAATGATACCACTAATGCCACCACCACCTCCATCACCACCAACGCCATCAATGCTATCAATGCCACCAATGCCACTAACGCCCCCAAAACCTTTAATGACACCAACGCCACCACCACCAACGCCAGCAACGCCACCAACGCCATTCACGCCACAAATGCCACCCAACTCTAGTGAGTTTATGTTTGCATCTTTATTACTCGTATGAATGCAAAATAATACAACTTTTTAATAATTAAATAAATAAATATCATCAACAAAAGGCCCTACAGCCAAATGTTCAATAAACGATAATTTAAAAATTAATCTATTCAAATTGAATTTAAGATTAATCTTCACTTTGTGTCGCGACCAAAAATCTATTATGCGAATCATTCGGCTGGCGTCCCCGCGGCGGGATAATGCTCAGTCGGGGACTGGAGAGCACTCAATTGCGAGCCTGCCATTTACAAGCGAAAGTTGAACGTGTGATTGTGAACTTGTGAACCTGTCTACATAGAGGAGTGCCAATTTGCAGTCGATGTTAGAGCGCTTAAGGCACTTATGAAATTAATTGGTATATTTGTTTTTTTTGTTACCTTTTTTCTTCTATTACTCCTAAATTGTTTGGCCAATTATGATAATTGTTACGCGATCTTTGAGATTTATAATGAACTAGCTGTTGCCCGCGGCTTCACCCGGGTGGATGTCAAAAAGTAGCCTATGTTCTTTCTCAAAGTCAGCTCTATCTCTGTACCAAATTTCATTAAAATCGGTTCAGTCGTTTGGACGTGAAAAGGTAACAGACAGACAGACAGAGTTACTTTTTGCATTTATAATATTAGTAAAGAAGTAAAGATTTTGTTTCAGCAAATCAAAGTTTTAAAATAATGTAAAATGAACATCAGCTTTTCAGGTATTATTTGTAAAGAAAAAAAAAATAAACACACACCGAGCAAGACTTCCTACATCTCAGAGGTCACGGTTTTAATGATGGGGAATGGGGGCGTAGAAATTGAGATTAACCCTCATATTGCGTTGTTCCGAACGGAAATCATGATATTGTTTCGCACAATACCTGAATTTAATATTAACTTTCAGTTTATGATGCCACGACCAAAAATCTATTATGCAAATCATTCGGCTGGCGTCCCCGCGGCGGGATAATGCTCAGTCGGGGATTGGAGAGCACTCAATTGTAAGCCTGCCATTTACAAGTGAAAGTTGAACGTGTGGTTGTGAACTTGTGAACCTGTCTACATAGAGGAGTGCCTATTTGTATTCTATGTTTTTAGAGACATAAAGGCACTTTATTTAATTAATTGCTATCTTTGTTTTTTTTGTCTCCTTTTCCTTCTGTTACTCCTAGATTGCTTGGCCAATTATGATATTTATTACGCGAAAAGAAGAGATATGTACTGGTGGAGCTCCAGTGACGGAGCTCGCGGGCGTAGGCACCACCGCATTACCTAATATACTTGCCCCTAAATGGTAGTGTTCAGCACTATCGTGTTCCGGTCAGGTGGTAATGTACGGCCCTATAATTTCCGGCACAGAGTCATAACACCTTAGGCCTCAGGAGTGGTAACGCATTTGTATTTTGACCTTGGTCTTTGTGTGGGTGTCTATAGGCTGCAGTCATCACTTAACATCAATGTGAACTACACGCTTGTTTGACACTTCCATTACATAAAAAAAAATGATGTCTTTGATATTTATAGTGAATTTTGTTTCAGCAAATCAAAGTTTCAAAATAATGTAAAATGAACATCAGCTTTTCAGGTATTATTTGTAAAGAAAAAAAAACACACACCGAGCAAAACTTCCTACATCTCAAGACACGGTTTTGATGATGGGGAATGGGGGCGTAGAAATTGAGATTAACCGAAATTGCGTTGTTTATTTATTTATTTATTTATTCTTTTTGCACACGGATGATGTACAGAAGGCGGACTTAATACCAAATGGTATTCTCTCCCAGTCAACCTTAGGGCCAAATAAAACTGTCAAAAAGTGCAGTGGTTGGTAGTAATGAAAATTAATTTAAGAATGATATAGCCAAATGTTTCTTGAAAATACTTACATTCTAAAAATAAATATCAATGTCTAAATACATACAACAAAAGTAAATATATATATATAAATATACATATGGAACTATAATATATATGTATAAAAGTATAAACATTATTATAAATAAAAACGTATTGGAAAATGTATATATATATGGTATACAATGATGACGACGGTTGTAACTCATTTATTTGAAGATAAGAAATATTTTTTTAGCCTGCTCTCAAATGCAAATTTGCTCGGAGCCTTCTTGATGTCTAGGGGAAGCCGTTCCACAGTTTGACTGCTGTTACAGCAAAAGAATTGGAATAGAAACCAGTACGGTGAGAAGGAATTTTGAATTTAAGACTATCGGAGGAACGAAGATTCAAATTGTTTTTATCGCCGAGTTTATGAAAATTACATTTTTGTAATAGGAAATTGCGTTGTTCCGAACGGAAATAAGTTTAATAATATTGTTTCGCACAATACCTGAATTTAATATTAACTTTCAGTTTGTAATGTCACAACCAAAAATCTAGTATGAGAATTATTCGGCTGGCGTCCCCGCGGTGGGATAATGCTCGGTCAGGGACTGGAGAGCACTCAGTAACAAGCCTGCTATTCAGAAGCGAAAGTTGAACGTGTGATTATGAACGTATCTGTCTACATAGACGAGTACGATGTTTATTATTTTTTTAGATAAAGAGACAAATAAAAACAATCCTTCTTAGTGCAGTCAGTCAAAATAACAGTAGTGGTCAAACTGTTCTCAAAAGGATGCAGTAAATACAATAATGCAGAATAAGCAGAAGCGTCCGGCGACAAGACTCCCGCCTATTTGGGCGCGGTCGGGTGTGTGATGGGTGACCGCTAGTAGTAAATTTAAAAAATGCGCGTTTCCGTGCTTCGGAGAACACGTTAAGCCGTCGGTCCCGGTTGCTATCGATAGATAACAGTCGTTAAACCTTGTCCGAGGCCATAAGGGCGGTTTGAAAACATCCGACAGCGGGTTGGCCACTAACCCGTATCTCCAACAACCCGTATTGACGCAGCGTGTTGGAGTACGCTCCAGGCCTCCCCCCAAAAAGGGAAGTGACTCGTGCCCAGCAGTGGGACGTTTCAAGGGTTGCCATTTTTATTATATATACTGGTGGTAGAGATCCTAGTGTAGGAGCTCAAGGGCGTAGGCACCACCGCATTACCTAATCTATCTGCCGCCAAAATATAGTGGTGAGCACTATCGTGTTCCGATTAGCTGGTAATGTAAGGCCGTAATAACCTTCACAGACATAACAATTTAGGTCTCAGGGACGCTCCTGCATTCTGACCTCAGGTTTTTGTGTAAATAGTTTTTATTCCACAAGTTTAATCTTACCTTGGGTATCAGGTGTTCAATAATTCCCTTTGTACAATGTCTTTTTGTAACCATTGTGTGAAATGTGTGTATCTTTTTACGTAAATAAACTATTATTATTAAACTATATAAACTATTATTAAATATGTATAGGCTGCAGTCATCCTATAATGTCAATGTGAGCTGCATGCTTGTTTGCCACGCTGCTTACATAAAAAAATGATAATGGCGATGGTGGGACTACGGGGGCGATTATAAAAACTTCTAATTGAGACAATCCTAATATCACTTTTATGTAATTGAAGTGGCAAACAAGCATGCAGTTCACATTGATGTTTAGTGATCACTGCAGCCTATAGACACTTACACAAAGACCAAGGTCAAAATGCAGATGCGTTACCACTCCTGAGGCCTAAGGGTGTTATGCCTCTGTGCCGGAAATTACAGAGCCGTACATTACCACCTGACCGGAACACGATAGTGCTGAACACTACCATTTAGCGGAAAGTATATTAGGTAATGCGGTGATGCCTACGCCCGCGAACTCCGTCACTGGAGCTCTATCACTAGTAACATTTCCTACCGAATCACCATTACTTTAGATATATTATAGTAAATACAACCGAGGCAGTTTAATATCTGGCAAATTAGTCGAACGCCCTAAACAGCCATTGAAAGATAATTTCCTTGGGCCGTCTTTTACAATGGGTGCCTATTAATTCTCCTTTATTTATTACCCAATGTTCATTTTACAGACATTGAATTTACGACATTGCATCCAGTGATTAGTAGGGATTACAGGCACAGTACAAATATGAACAATATGGAAACTACGTACAAAACGTTCGAAATGGCACACTAACACAAACACTCGATGTAGCAAGTGACTCAGTACTGCAGCACCGCGAGAACCGCTTAGAGGCCTAGTCGATGTGCATGTTTGTGTGAGTGTGACGTATCAAGGTTTTGTACATAGTTTCCACACTGTTCATATTTGCATTGTGTTACAGGCGTGTACGAAGTGATGTTTTTTTTTTAATATTTCACAAAACTTCACTGGCACGTGTAATTGTTTAACGAACAATAAAAATACGAGTTTTATAACAACACAAAATTAATACACACAAGACTGTCGCAAGAGCCCTCGGGAAATTATTAACGTCCTTTGTTACACGTGAAATTTAATTAAACATCATTATTATTCGAGAAACGAATTAATTATTGACTATATTAAAATGTAACTTTGTATTTACTGCACTGTGTGTTATCGTTTTAATTGCGTATTGAAGAATATTGCCTCAGGTGTTGGATAAACTCAAACTCAAATATTTTATTTCAAATTGGTCTACAAGGACACTTTTGCATTGTCGGTTTACAAGCTGCCTTTGGTGAATGACTTGTAGTAATAATTAATAATAAACGGTATTAATAATCAATCATCAGTTCATCAGGGCTCAGTACCCGGTGGTTGTCCCCACACCGGCGAAGCCAAGAGAAAGCCAGGGAGGGCGCGGCGTTTGGCGTGGCTCTGCTCGCCACTCGCTGCTGTGGAGGGGAGGCGGCTGGGGAAGAGGTATATGGCTATGCCGTTGTCGATGGCAGACGAGTCGGAACATCCAGGGATTTTTAGTGGGTAGATGGATGACTTTCCCAGAGTCCCACATAAACCACCCATGAGTCTCCTCAAGGGTGGCTATGCGTAACGCATTTTCCCCTGGTAAAAAAAGGACACGAACCCGCAACCACTGGGGAGCAACTGAACTAGCGATCACAGTAGTTGTGAATTTGTGTCTTGACTCCTGCTTAGACACAATTTTTTCTTTAAAATATTTCACCAGCATGTTTTATTGCGATAAATCCAATTAGCAAGTAAAGCAACACAATTATAGTGTTTAGCCATACTGTATTCTTTGATGGTTGTAACGTTTTTATACGCCGTTCTGCAACGGCCGAAGTCGTCGAGTGTCGAGGTAAATACTTCGATTAAAATAGTACGCGATTAAGTCCCGTTTACAATATAAAAATATGAATACAAATCGTGAAAGTTTAAAACAGGTTATAACGTTTTCGCAGGTTTTCGCGAGCTTCATACACGCGCCACTAGCAGTTTACATCGCACTAGGGTTTTGTTATGTCTCAGCTATATAAGACCAGGCTGAACATCATCGGAGTAGTCTGTCCGTGACCACGGTAGCTGGAAAAGACTTAAACGTCGGGTATAAGAAGTTTGGGAGTGTTGTATAGGTATAACTTGTTTACGCGAGAATATCCGCAAAGGAGATGTTGCGAGTTCGGCTCTGGTTCGTACACGTCCTCAAAAAATGGGTTAATTAAAGAAGAATCCGAAAAAAATAAAATTAATTTATTTAAGAATTTATTTTAGAGTTACAACCACGTTTTATTCAAACGATTTTATCATTTTCAACTATGTTAAACATGGCGGCGATACAACCAACACTTGGGATCGATCGATTTCGATAGTATTTAGAAAATATTACTTTTTTCTCCAAGTAATATATAATCAAAATACAATTTAAAAAATGAAAATGTCAAGATGACATCGCCCGCCATATTCGCCATGTTGGTTTTGAGTTGCAATTCTAACTGCAAATAATGTTTTGTAACTGCAAACAAAGCTAAATAAGTGAAAATATGCAGTAAAAAACGTTTTTATATTGATTTTGCCTGTTTAATGATATTGTGTACAATACATGGCCGGAGCTCCATACATTTTTGCAACATCTCCTTTAATTTCTACAATTATCATTTTTAAATGGTTATTATATTAAATAATTATGTCCCCGTAATAACTGACTGATGACACCGCATCGCATGCTTGTTTGGCACCATAACATATAAAACATAGATACCCAAGATACAAAACCTCAAACACTAATATATCCATAACATTAAAACAAGAAATTCTAAAAAAAACATCCTGAAAAATGTACCATAACGCTCGAGCGCGCGTCAAAGACTAAAGTACGTGTGACACTTACCAGCTTTTCATATTAATGTTTTAATAAAAAAAAGTTCTTCGCATAATGAAAAGGATTTTAAAAGGCATTTTTTCGCTTAGTTACTTGCCTTTAGCGGAGCTAGTAAGGAGTAATTTCAGACCGTTTTTTACCTTGTACACGTGTAATTCAATTAAATTTTACATCTTGGGTGAAGTTTTCTTTTAATACACTCGAGTAAGTTTCGTTTTGCAAATGTAATACACTTTAAATGAAGTTGGATTTGAAATTGTATGTGTTTTTGGTATTCTAGTTCATAAGAAAAGGCATTTAATAAAAAAAGGGGGCAAAGGAGATTAATGATTGTACTTATCTACTTTAACGTATTTTGTTTTCGTAGTTTTGGATTTTCAAAGAAGTTGTTTTAAGACCTCTGGTTTTTGTGTGTCTGCTGCAAATATTACTTAACATTTTTGTGAACAGCATGCTAGTTTGCCACCTTCGGGACATAAAAAATAGTCCTCCCGGGGTGGTAACGCATCTGCATTTTGACTTCTGGTTTTGAGTAGATATCTAAAATAGGCCGCAGTCTTCACTTAATTAAATTTAACAGTTTGCGAAATAGATGGAGGTAGCTGCACATAGTCATTTTTCAAACTGCTGTCAGACAAATACCTCCTCAGTCTGCCCGAGACCACGGAAGCTGAAAAGCGACCGAAACGTCGGGTTTGATTTTAAACAATCATTTTAGTTTAATATACGCGAGATAAATCCGAAAACTAGTTTTATTTCAATGAGTGAAGCTCGCGGAAACCTAAGAACATACTATTTTATTGCAATTTAACAGTTTTGTCAAATATTTTTTTTTAAAAAATCATTCAATTTTCTACATTAGGTATGCAGAGTATACAATTGCCCATCTACAAAAAATCAAATAACACCTTCCTACATTATTTTTACACCTACTCGAGGAAAACAAAAGGATGTTTCATGTAAATAACATTAAAAGTTTCCCCGTACTTAATAAATATTTACCACGCGACAGGCGGCGGGCGATAATTGAAATCTGACTGTACCAGACTGTACCAGACTGTCGCATACATTTGAATCGTATTTATTGATTGGGGGACAACCTTTTTTGGTTTTGTTTTTGGTGAGCTACGGGTTACAGATTTCTAGAATTTCTAGAAGAAATCGCTCTTTTAGCGATAAGGTCGCCCATTGTAACATATGTGTTTGATATGTATTTTTTTTTGTGAATTTTCTTTCGGTGTGCAATAAAGTGTATTTATTATTATTATTATTTATAAGCAAACGTACAAGCCACATTGATGGTAAGTGAATCTTGTTGTCTAGAAACATCTACCATAAAACCAGAGATTTCAATGCAGGTACATGCGTTGCCACTCTAAGATCTTATGCCTATCTAATTACAGGACCGTATATTACTACATTACTATATGGACACTAACACCAAAAGAAGAACAGAAACTCGTGGTGGCTGAGAGAAAGATACTTCGGAAAATTCTTCCTGTGAGAGGAGAAGATGGTTTGTGGAGGATTCGGATTTCGGAAGAATGCCTAAATTGAAGATCTCGTGGCGGAACCTAACATCATCGGGGAGACCAAGGCACGCCGATTTCGCTGGCTTGGCCACCTTGCGCAGATGGGGGAAGATCGTGGCGTGAAGAAAGCGTACCTGGGCAGACCCACTGGACGTCGCACGGTCGGCCGGCCTCGATACCGATGGATTGACATGATTGAGGCTGACCTGCGCGAACTCCGGATCACTGGTGGTACGGCTCTAGTGACGGAGCAGGCGTAGGCATCACCGCATTACCTAATGTACTTGCCGCTAAATGGTAGTGTTCAGCACTATCGTGTTCCGGTCAGGTGGTAATGTACGAACCTGTAATTTCCGGCACAGAGGCATAACACCTTAGGCCTCAGGAGTGGTAACGCCTCTGCATTTTGACCTTAGTTTTTGTCTGGGTGTCTATAGGCTGCAGTCATCATGCTTGAACTGCATGCTTGTTTGCCACTTTTATTACATTAAAAAAAAACTCCGGATACACAACTAGCCTATAGGCTGCAGTCATCACTTAACATCAAAGTGAACTACGTGGCTGTTTGCCACTTCTATAACATAAAAAACTACCAATGGAATAGTTTGACCGCCATTGGTTGAATGGCTGCACTAGCAGAAGAATTCTTCTCCGCTAGAAAGCTATGGGATTGTCACGTTCAGACGCCCGGGCCGGGAGGCATTCACTGAATTATTTATTTTTTCAAATGACTTGTGTAAATAAAACATTAATAGCA
The DNA here is from genome assembly GCA_036365455.1 of Macrosoma leucophasiata. Classification (NCBI taxonomy): domain Eukaryota; kingdom Metazoa; phylum Arthropoda; class Insecta; order Lepidoptera; family Hedylidae; genus Macrosoma; species Macrosoma leucophasiata. Next base: position 3,335,294 of record JAWQUS010000002.1, on the reverse strand, counting down.
TATTATTATTTTTTTACGTGAGGAAGGTGGCAAACAAGCATGCAGCTCACGTTGATGTTAAGTGATCACTGCAGCCTATCAGGGGTGGTATTGTATATGCGGCACCCCGGGTGTAGGTTGTAATTAATTGATACACCGTACTTCGGAACACACTTTTTACTGGTGGTAGAGCTCCAGTGACGGAGCTCGCGGGCATAGGCACCACCGTATTACCTAACATACTTGCCGCTAAATGGTAGTGTTCAGCACTATCGTGTTCCGGTCAGGTGGTAATGTACGGCCCTGTAATTTCCGGCACAGAGGCATAACACCTTAGGCCTCAGGAGTGGTAACGCCTCTGCATCTTGACCTTGGTCTTTGTGTGGGTGTCTATAGGTTGCAGTCATCACTTAACATCAATGTGAACTGCATGCTTGTTTGCCATTTCCATTACATAAAAAAAAAAAATCTAATCTGCACAGATTAAATATACCAAACTGCACAGATTAGATATACTACAGGTGGCTTAACCTATAGTGCAGGGTGTGCAATGGACACGGGCGCCGCCGTCTCAGGGGGCGCCGCGGCGCTCCCTGATACAACTAAGAGCATCGTCTTGGACCTTCGTGGTCAGGCCTAGGGGGCGCCAGGGTTTCATTGCACACGGGCGCTACACGAGCTAGAGCCGCCCCTTCAGCCTATAGACACCCACACAAAAAACAAAGGTCAAAATGCAGATGCGTTGCCAGCCCTGAGACCTAAGTTGAAATGTCTCTGTGATTACACTGGGCCATACATTACCATTTAACCCGAACACGATAGTGCTGAACACTACCATTTTGAGGCAGATAGAGGTAATACGGTGCGTGCCTATGCCCGCGAGCACCGTCACTAGAGCTACCTCCGGTAAATTAACATATTATGCATTTTAACAGTTACTTTTATTGCTCTCTCATCCATTACGATATTCTGTTTGCAGATCCGGACAGATTGGGATGTCTGCAGCGTCTAACAGACGTTCGATTAATTGCAGCAGCTGCACCTTGCACCCATGAATATTTATGTCGGAATAATCGCTGCCCGTAATGAAATTTCGGATGTTCGAATCCAAAATCTGTGTTACGTGATTGGTTTGGTTTGCTCGTGTTTTGTTTTGTTAAAGCCTAAGCGGAAAATCTTACTTAATATTATAAAGGCGCGAAAGTAACTCTGTCTGTCTGTTACCTTTTCACGTTCAAACGACTGAACCGATTTTAATGAAAGGAGAATGACCAAAAGCCGCCGCGATTGCGTCTTAACAACTTGTATGTAGAAAATATTTTTTTAATTTAGATGTCACTCACATTTTTTTCACGTTAAAATGAATAGGGATTAACAAGACAGTTTTTAAAAGTTAATAAATTATTTTGTAGTGAACTGCCAATCACAGACCAATAACCAAGCTGCCAATGTCAACACCATTGCATTATTTACTTTTTTGCGTTGGACACTGGTCATTTTGGGATCTTTATAACTTTGTCGAAATAAAATTGATTTCAACCATCGATTGCTTTATTATCGATATTCAACGGAATAGATTATTCATGTTTACTATTTGTCTTGTATAATAGTAACCTCTGGCAGGTACACCACACAAAACTTAACCTCAAAATAACCAAAAGTTCGTCGTGCAGTTTTCTTAAAAACTCTTATCTTTTTTCTTTTTTGCTCACGCATTACTTACAATATTGCCTATATTTTGCGAGTAATCCCGTCGAGACGCAAGAAGGGCGAACTCTCATACAAAATTGGTCAATCTCCTTTGGTACAGAGATAGAGTTGACTTTAAGAAAGAACATAGGCTACTTTTTAAACGATATCCACTCGGGCGAAACCGCGGGCAACAGCCAGTATACTATATATCTACTATACAGGGTTAAGAACGCCGCCGCCCACTGCAGTGCAGTCAGTAAACCGAACAAAGGCGGTCAATTTTTTCCAATGGGACGGTAGCGCAATAACGCAAGATGGGCAACAGCAGCGTCTTACGATAACACTATCGCCACTGCGATCGGCAATCCTCATGCCAAGGATGGCGATTATGGCATGTCTCTGCTAGGGAGGGACGCTTTGATCCAGCAGTGGATATCTTACGGCTGAAATGATGATCACATAAACAATAACATTAGTGAAACGTCTTACTGGTGGTAGAGCTCCATCACTTAACATCAATGTGAACTGCATGCTTGTTTACCACTTCTATTACATTAAAAAAAGTGAAATACTTGAGCAGCAAGCAACAATCGTCACTTACCTAATAAAATTACGTAATGTAGCGAGATTATCGAGATCCCTTTCATTGTGCAGTTAACAGCTTATTTTATGGGGCTCTCAAAGCTACATAAATTGGGATACGATTCGCAAATAATGTAAAATGGGATCGAATGGACGTCTACTTACATTGGACATTTATTAACAAGTCGACAAGCTATCGCTGAAAGGTTTGGATGTCAAAAATAATGATTTTGTGTTATAGTAAGTACTTAACTACTGCCTTAGAAATAAATAGTGAGTGTACTATTTATTTTTCGCAATAACACATGCGAGTGAACTTTAGAAATTAAAGAAAAAACGGAAAAGTGAGACTTCAAGGCAAGTGGGACTTCGGTAGCTTAGTGGTAAAGCGGCTGGACTGGTTATCCTGAGGTCGCAGGTTCGATTCCTGTCCGAAGTCAAGTTTTCCTTTCCGTTTTTTTTTTAATTTCTAAATAGTGAATGCTCACTGTTCTTAGGTTTTTGTGAGCCACACTCATTTTAATAAAACTGGTTGTCCGACTTATCTCGCGTATATTAAACTAGAATTATTATTTAAATTAACTCAACGTTTTCGTCCCTTTTCAGCATCCGTGGTCTCGGGGAGACCGAGGTGACATTTGTCTGACAAGTTTGAAAAAATATTATGTGCAGCTACCCTCATCTATTTTGCAAACGTCTTGCGTAACGCTCAGGCTTAACACAAAAGTTATCTCTATTGTATATAATTTGGATGTTTTTTAATCACAAAAGTCTCGCGAATCTTTTAAGTTTTTCTTTTCTTGGTGTTTGAGTTTTGTCAAACCGATCCGACCCGTATACCTAATAGAGGTGATCTTTTTTTTTGTTTTTTTTTTATGTAATAAAAGTGGCAAACAAGCATGCTGCATCATATTGATGTTAATTGATGACTGCAGCCTATAGACACACACACAATGACCAGAGGTCAAAATGCATATGCGATGCCACTCCTGAGGTCTAAGGTGCCTCTGTGCTGGAAATTACAGGGCCAAATCTGTGAGGTCTCCTGTTCTACGGTTTTGCCATCAGCAATATATTCTTTAATGCTGGTGGATACAGCTCTCCACCGTGTACTACTACCGCCATAACAGTGGCAAATACTGCCATTTGGCGACAGATAAAGAAACCTAATATTGATATACCTACCTACCTAAATACAAACATAAGTAATGTTTTTGAATATTGATTAGTCTCCTAATCTTTTATTTAAAGATTACTTAGAGGAAAACCTATGAAAAGTGTGAAAGATAACATGGGAAAATTCTTAATTGTTCGGGACCCTGTTAGGTCGAATCCGAATTGCAATAGTCCGTTTTTTTTTCATAAAAAAAATCCGTGTGACAAAACAAATAATTCTATTTGTAAGCAATATAACTCATACGATAAATGGACAAACTTTGCGCAAAACCCAGTTAGACGTAAATGAACATTAAGCCGAAAGATATAAACTGACAACGGACCCTTTTACGTTTTGAAGGGGTTAACACAAAAACTTTATTAGTATTCCTATCGCCTCAGGTGTTGATCTGTATGGTGCAAATCATTTGTGAGAGCGGTTTTTTTTGTATGGACTCATGTGAGCGGCACGTCTAGAGAACTAGCAGAGAATATGTAATAATACTACGTATAGAATGAACACTTCAACGTCCCGCCCGATGTCCCTGCCTCACCCAACCTGTTCGCCTCTTATGGGCGACGGTTGGTATTCTCTACGTGCTACGCACACAGGTGTACGTGTAATTACACGTCACTGATTGATGTCTGTGTAATAGAGACCAAATTAAGCGTTTGTATGGAATTTTGGCGGAGTGTCCGCGGTGTGGCACTAGTTTACTTCCGTGGGCAATCGGTGAGCGCAGAGGGTGCTCTCAGCCTAAATAAAAGCTAGCACAACTGTCTAAGGACAGGAGACCCCTGTGGGTCTGAACCTCGGCTTAGGGCGTTGCGACGCATAGGGGTACATAAGCCATATGCGATTAAGGGCGGTGCAACTGTCGCTCTAGTCGTCGGTTGGTGATAACCGAAATGAAGCACGCGGGTCGTGCTTGGGCTTGAGGCGGGCGCGGCTCCAAACGCATCGCTGCGTTTGTCAGGTGTTTGTAGAGAGTAAGTATTAATTGCAACGATGGCCAATGTGATCTCAAAGTCCGCTCTTTTAGTATAAAAAAATAAAGTGAGTCCCATCTTTATGTGAACACGTGCACCAGGTGGCTTGATTTTTTTCACCATCTCTAACATATTTTATCTTAACAAATAATAATAATGGCAACGCTTGATACGTCCCACTGCTGGGCACGAGTCTCTCCCCTTCTGGGAAGGAGGCCTGAAGCTTACTCAACCACGCTGCTCCAATGCGGGTTGGTGGAGATACGGGTTAGTGGCCAACCCGCTGTGGGGTATTTTCAAACCACCCATTAGGCCTCCGACAAGGTTTAACCACTGATATCTGTCGATAGCAACCGGGACCGACGGCTTAAGGTGCCTCCAAAGCACGGAAATGCGCATTTTAACTTGCCACTAGCGGTCACCCATTACACAACCGACCGCGCCCGTATCGCTGAACCCAGTAGATCGCTTCCGATCTACACCAGCCGCGGAGCCATGTGCGCTTCTTTATCTTTATATTTCAACCAAATTAACACTTTTAACTTTGACAAATTATATACTCAAACCTACCCAAAGAATCAGAGTCTATCTACTGGTGATAAGTGCATGAAAATCAATGAAATAGTCAAAACGTTCATCGCGAACAGACAGACAGAGGCTGGGAACTTGGTTTTATAATGAGTATAGATAGATTAAAATCTTGCACCGCTTATAACTTGAAGTGACGCTCTAGATTTACAAGCACCGTGACAAGTGCTCGCTTTGACAAAGGTCCGGGCGAATCGACACAATTTGACAGGTGTCCCTGCCTGTCACGGATTAGATGATTATAATTCGACGGTTTGCGGGTATTGCGAAATAATTAAACGATTATCTTATGAATGACACGTTGAGAGTTATGGGATTAAAATGTCGCATCTCTACAATTAGATTTACATTATCCAAATATCCTCTTTTTAGGCTATTGGTGTAAAGAGTTGTTTTACTGGTGGTAGAGCTTCAGTGACGGAGCTCGCGGGCGTAGGCACCACCGCATTACCTAATATACTTGCCGCTAAAGGTAGTGTTCAGCACTATCGTGTTCCGGTCAGGTGGTAATGTACGGCCCTGTAATTTCCGGCACAGATGCATAACACCTTGGGCCTCAGGAGTGGTAACGCATCTGCATTTTGACCTTGGTCTTTGTGTGGGTGTCTATAGGCTGTAGTCATCACTTAACATCAATGTGAACTGTATGCTTGTTTGCCACTTTCAAGACATAAAAAAGAGGCTGCCTGCCAGAGGTGATGCGCCAATTTAAATTAACCCTGTATACGCCTTACATACACTGATTTCTACGGGGTTTTCTTGCCATCTACAAAAAAAAACAGATTTAAAAATGCAGATACGTTGCCTAGGATCTTACTTTTTGTCCCTCCGGAACACGGTAGTCCTGAACAATACCATTTGGCTGCAGATAGATTAGGTAATACGGTGGTGCCTACGCCCTCGAGTGCCTACACTGAAACTCTACCACCAGTGTAGGCCATTTTTTTATGGAATAAAAGTGGCAAACAAGCATGCAGTTCATATGGATATTAAGTGATGACTGCAGCCTATAGACACCCACACAAAGACCAATGTCAAAATGCAGATGCGTTACCACTATTGAGGCCTAAGGTGTTATGCCTCTGTGCCGGAATTTACAGGGCCGTACATTACCACCTGACCGGAACACGATAGTGCTGAACACTACCATTTAGCGGCAAGTATATTAGGTAATGCGGTGGTGCCTACGCCCGCGAGCTCCGTCACTGGAGCTCTACCACCAGTGAGATGTTAGCCCTAACTCTATAATTTGCCTGCAGATAGATTAGGTAATGCGGTGGTGCCTACGCCCTCGAGTGCCTACACCGAAACTCTATTACCAGTCTAGGCCTTATGGAAACATATAATGCATTATCCCGAAACAAGACAACTACGATAAAAAATCAATGTTGTTATGCAAATCAACAATTGATTGCAATAATGAACATAATATCAGATAATAACAGGCAGGTACTAACTAGGTTAAATATTTTTTAATATCAATACCAATCTGATATCTATTGATAAAAAGTGTCTAATTATAATCCTTCGAACATTACGAACAATAATCAATTAAGTAGGTATTTCTCAAGCATTTGTTATAAAGAACATATCGACAATGAATGTGTTATGGAGTGTTTTGCTGTTATTTACCGGATTTGCTTTTAGTCAAGTAGGTAAGTTATATACCTATTAATTGTGTAATGATATTTACTTTATAAATGTTGATAACTGATTCATGTACAGTCGGGGATCTCTCCGCTTATCCAAAATCTATGAAATATAGCACTTACAATCACCACATTAGGTGTCCATGTGGTCAGACGGAATGTTCTCTGATAGAAGCATTATTTTATTTTAAAATGCTTATTCTATTACATTTTTATGCAAACATAGTAACAAAGAAACATAATAGTGTAATAATGTGTTAAGTGTTAGTTTCAGACAGACAGACAAACAGACGAAAATTGTAAAAATTGTTATTTTGGTATACAAAGTAATGCATTTAGTAAAAAGCGGTTAGGTTCTTTAATATTACAAACAGACACTCCAATTTTGTTAATTTATATAGATGTATATATAAAGATATAACTGCCTCGGTAGCCTGGTGGTAGCAGGCCACTACTACTACGCTGAGGTCCTGGGTTCGATTCCCGGGTAGGGGGTTATCAGAGATAATGGTGTAAAGTCCTTTATGTCTGGTTCTATTGGGATTTTTCCATTTTCTGGAAATTTCCCAATATCTCGAAGTTCAGTAATGTGCCCGGGGATGTCAACAGGCTCGCCACCTGTTACATGGGCCAAAACGTAACCGGCGAATAGCGGGTGTTTGCATGTATGCTTGAATGCATACATTTACCTCTGCCTACCCCTTCGGGGATTACAGGCGTGAAGTTACGTTTTTTTATAGATAAAGATATAGATAGAGATATAGATTCAGGGCTTCAGATATCCGTGTGTCACCAAATGGGTTCGAGTTGAAAACCAGCGTCAGGCTCCGGCCTGACACAAAGCTGAATTCTGACCTTTTTGGTACAGACGAGAGACACAGTTTATTAAATTAGGGTGTGTTATGGGTATATTTTTAACTAGCTGTGCCCGCGACTCCGTCCGCGTGAGAATTTATGATTGTTCAGTATCTACCCGGATGAAGTCGGGGGCGCAGCTAGTATAAACGTAGCCTAAGTTATTCCTTATTACATAAGCTATGTGTCAGTGAAAGTCCCGTCAAAATTGGTCCAGCCGTTCTCGAGATTAGCGTAAACAATCAGACAGACAGACAGACAGTAAAAAAAAGTTGTTTCGGTATATGTACCGTGTATACATATACGAGTATATGCATTTAGTAAAAAGCGGTTTATTTTTATATTACAAACAGACCCTCCAATTTTATTTATTTGTATAGATGTATAGATTACAAATTCAACACCTTCAAACGCTACGTCTTCAAATAGCGCTCATCCAATAATTGATCCTACAATATTTTGAATAGCTACTTAAACATTTTTTTTCTTTTAAAATTTTATAGATGTAAATCAGATTACATACCTATCTGTTTACCATGATGTGTACGCATATTTTGGATTGCAATCTAGTTCTTAGAAATAATTATGTTATTGTATGTGTAAATGATTGTAATCTCTTTTGTGCACTAAATAAATAAATAAGTTTTAAGTCTCATATACCTGTTGTATGTCCTGTTTTTTCTTTTCTTTCCTGTGTTGTAATTTAGTGTCTTTAACCCTTATTTTATGTTACCCTTAATTAATGTCTGTCTGTATGTACATTGTCTCCAATCTGTGTCTAAATTCTTTTCAATTTCAATAAAATATTTAATTAAATATTTTTTTTAATTCCAGTAAACAACGTACGACTGGTGGACCATAGAAGCTATATTCTTGATATCCTCAGTAAAACTATGCAACACGTGGAAACTAGAGGATGGAGTACGCTGAGAGCCAATGATTTCACTATGGACTTAAAGTAAGGATTATTTATCTAACTACACTTATGTGGTCGCCTAATGGTCAAAATTTGATTTATGGTCGAAATTCGATATGCTATTGGTGAAACCGTTTTACCACAGGCTGACACATAGCACATGTCCGTCCGTCACAGAGGCTTATTACCTTAGACCTCTGGAGTGGCTACGTATGTACTTTGAAATATTCTTCATATCGCATAAGTTCGAGGTTTTACTGTATACCTATTTATACAGTAAAACCTCGAACTTATGCGATAGATGGGACCAAGCGATAGCTGTGTACCTAAGTCGAATTTGCCTAACTCGGGGTTCATCTTTGCGTCTATTTACTAGGTTCAAATTACTCTTTTTTTTTGGTCTTTTGGATGACACAATTTATAAGTAGTCTCATAAACCGAACACTGACTGAGCGGAGAGGGCAAACGATGCGCGCTATATGATAAAATAACCGCGTATCTCGGAATTCGCGTAACACGGAGTATGGTAAAGTAAGATTTTGGCTGGAATTTTGGCGGAGTGTCCGCGGTGTGGTAATCACCGCGGACACTCCGCCAAAATTCCATACAAACACTTAATTTGGTCTCTATTACACATCAATCAGTAACGCGTTACACGAGCAACTGTGTGCGTAGCACGTAGAGAATACCAAACGTCTCCCATAAGAGAGCAGGACGTTGGGTGAGGCGGGGAAATCGGGCGGGACGTTCAAGTGTCCATTCAATACGTAGTATTATTACATATTATATTTCTATTACAGTTAGCAATCAGTGACGTGTATTTACACGTGCACCTGTGTGCGTAGCACGTAAGGGGGAAGGAGGTTGGGGGAGGCGGGGAAATCGGGCGGAACGTCGAAATTGTCCATTCCATACATATTCTCTGATATAACTGTACCTTCCTTGACATAATTTATTTCCACAGCGAAGATATTTTCGGCGTACAAGTCGAAGGGATAGCTGAATTCAAAAACGGCTTCGTCGTCTCCATCCAACATTTAGACGTCATAGAGTTCTCAGTCCTGCAAGTTTGGTCGTTCAATAACACAGACAACACGGCTACAGTCCAGCTCCGGGCTTCAATGAGGATGCTGGACATCACGATTGGGTATGATGTGCATGCACAGCTGCAGGATGGTGATCATACTTACACTGCGCAGATGACCTATCCATCTATACAATTTGATTTTACGGTACTTATTATTTTTTTTAATGTAACGAAGTTGGCAATCAAGCATGCAGTTCATATGGATGTTAACTTTAAGTGATAACTGCAGCCTATAGACACAAAGACCAGAGGTCAAAATGCAGATGCGTTAACACTTCTGTGTGTCGGTGTCGGAGGTTTTTAGCCGAAACCGAAACTGTCACCAAAACTAGATTTTTTGGTCGAAACCGAACGGTCGGTCGGTCTCTATCAAAAACTCATGCTAAGTGTTATTGTCAAATACAAGTACCTTAGTATTTTTTCTTCGGAAACATTCATTTGACTCCACCTCATACTTTTCGTTTCAGATAGCTAAAAACATTTACACAGATGTCTTATCGACTACAGTGGTGGGATCATTTGTAAGGACAACCAATTTGCCGGTGTTCATGCCACGAGACAATATAACAAACGTCATCAGAGCTATGGTAAGTTAATAATAATAAATAAATAATAATGGCAACCCATTATACGTCCCACTACTGGGCGCGAGTCTCTCCCCATTTTGGGGGGAGGACTGGAGCTTACTCCACCACGCTGATTGGTGGATGTGGGTGAGTTATGGCCAACCCGCTGTCGGATGTTTTTCAAACCGCCCATTAGGCCTGTGACAAGGTTTAACGACTGCTATCTATCCATAGCAGCCGGGACCGACGGCTTAACGTGTCCTCCGAAGCACGGAAACGCGCATTTTATTTGCCACTAGCGGTCAGCCATCACACTGCCCGACCGCGCCCCCGAGTAGATCGCTTACGATCTACACCAGCCGCGGGGCCATGCGCGCTTCAATGGTGGTTCTATATGGTAAGATATTTAACTCGAAAGGGAAACTGGTGGTAGAGTTCTAGTGTAGGAGCTAAAGGGCGTAGGCACCACCGCATTACCTAATTTATCTACCGCTAAATGGTAGTGTTCAGCACTATAATGTTCCGGTTAGATGGTAATGTATGGCCCCATAATGACTATCACAGAGACACAACATCTAAGATCTCAGGGGTGGCAACGCATCTACATTTTAACCTCTGGTCTTTCTGTGCGTGTCTATAGGCTGCAGTTATCACTTAACATCAATGTGAACTACATGCTTGTTTGCCTCTCACATAAAAACTATCGCGTTCCGGTTAAATGATAATGTATGGCCCCGTAATAACTATCACAGAGGCAACAAGTAAGGCCTCAGGGGCAACGCACCCCTGAGGCCTTACTTGTGGCCTTACCTAACATAAAAAAATACCGAAGCATTATAAGATCACTCGTGCGCTTCTCTGTCTGTCCATCTGTCACGACCGATTATCACGGATAAACTAATATCTTCTTTAACTTTCTCTGATGTTACAAGGTCGATTCAATTCAAATATGAAAGAAATAGTCTAAGATTTGAATCTAGATCGACCTAAACTAGATTATTTTTATCAAATTTCATACATAGACAACAACGTCCTGCGTGTATTGCCTGACATAAAATGTTCATAGCTATAATTCTTAAAAAAAAATATTTTGGCGCGGTTGGAAAAAAATATAGTAATTTTTTAGAACTCAAGTTCAGTCTGAAGTTAGGTGCAAAACTTTTTTGTCGTTTTTTATTTCTGGTATACCTATTGGATTGTTACGCTAAAGAACACAGAGCAACACAGGGCCCACCGGCCGCGACGGACCGGAGGGAGTAGCCATAGCGTTTATTACCGATAAAAACCAGTCTGTCCATTTTTTGCGGGGGGAAATACGTGTGACACACACGCAAAACTCGTCTATTATTACGAAACCCACACCTTCACATTACAAATTACATTCACTTTTTTTTTACTGTCACACATTTTAACATCTAGGCGACAGGCAAAGATCACTAAACTTGTGCTTGTACTTTGACAGATTCCCTTCTGTCAAAGTACAAGCCTGCATATGGCTACTCCCCTCCGGCAGAATGGACACTTCGACGTCCCGACCGATTTGCCTGCGTCACTCAACCGCTTCCCCTCTTATGGGCGACGGTTGGTGTTTTGTACGTGCTACGCACACAGGTGCGCGTGTAAATACACGTCACTGATTGATGTCTGTGTAATAGAAACCAAATTAAGCGTTTGTATGGAATTTTGGCGGAGTGTCCGCGGTGTACCTCCGGTCCGCCGCGGCCGGTGGCCCGTGTTGCTCTATGCTAAAGCAATATAACTTATGCGTACTTAAGTGCACACTCTTTATTTTTTCAGTATGACTGGAACAGCACCTTTGAAGGCGTAACAAGTTGGGCAGGAAATATTTTCGCACCGATCGCGCTCGATGTTGCCACAAATGAAGTAGAATTTCCAAGAATATGCTACAACTGTGCGGTCGTGTAATTTTTTTATCGTGTTCTTGTTATTATTATTAAAGAGAGCTGAAGAGAAACGGTTACATTTTTTTATTTTTTGGATTATATTATCCAGCTGGCGCGCCTGCCTTCTCGTGGTCTCTTACTTTAACGTGAAATATCTACATGCCAAAAGCCAGTAAGTCTCACGTGCCTTTTATTCTTACTCGTGGGATAATTCAAGTGACGGAGTTCCCGGGCGATGGCACCATCGTATTACCTAATCTACTTACATGCCGCTAAATGGTAGTGTTCAGCACTATCTTAGGTAGAGCTCCAGTGACGGAGCACGCGGGTGTAGGCACCACCGCATTACCCAATATACTTGCCGCTAAATGGTAGTGTTCAGCACTATAGTGTTCCGGTCAGGTGGTAATGTACGGCCCTGTAATTTTCAGCACAGAGACATAACACTATAGGCCTCAGTAGCGGTAAGGCATCTGCATTTTGACCTTGGTCGTTGTGTGGGTAGCAATTGTAAAAATTACTAATATTTTTTTTGGCCCATTACGATCAAATATTTAAACCAATGATAAATAATTTTAAACCTTTACGAAAAAATCACCCTATTATTAAAATTATTAATGGATCATTAATTGATTTACCTTCACCATCAAATATTTCAATCTGATGAAATTTTGGATCATTATTAGCATTATATTTAATATAGGCTGCAGTCATCACTTAACATCAATGTGAACTGCATGCTTGTTTGCCTCTCACATAAAAACTATCGCGTCCCGGTTAAATGATAATGTATGGCCCCGTAATAACTATCACAGAGGCAACAAGTAAGGCCTCAGGGCTGGCAACGCACCCACGTTACTTAATCTCGTAATACGGTGCTGCCTACGCCCTCGAGCTCCTACACTAGAACTTTACCACCAGAAAATATAAAACAAACAAACAAAATGCATTTTCCAACAATTTTATTACATATAAATAAACTTTAAAAACATTCAGATAACGGACACGAATCTCCGTATTTTGTAATACCTACAAAATGTCTCGAGTCTTGACAATATTGCACCTTTAAAATATAAGGTTGGGGAAAAAGTTTCTTCGCATTTTTTAAGATAATTCAAAACATTTTTTAATATAGTTTATTTAAATTTAACTAAAGTATGTATGTACCATTTTGTTCGATAACCTTTTGCCATCTTGTAGGTAGGGACATGATCCCATTGCTATAAAAAATTTGGGACTTCTCATCAAAATACCGCGACAAGTGGATTTGGCAGTCCTCTCGTGATGTTAACCTAACATTGCATAAAGAATTCTGAAGAGACCGAAACAGGTGGAAATCTGAAGGGGCAAGGTCAGGACTATACGGCGGATGCATTAACACCTCCCAGCCAAACTCTCTTAATTTTTGCTGAGTGGCTATAGATGTGTGAGGTCTAGCGTTATCATGATGAAACACCACACCCCTTCTGTTGATCAATTCCGGCCGCTTTCTCTCAACTTCTTGCTTTAATCTCATCAGTTGTTCGCAGTAGAGTTCAGAATCGATAGTCCTGCCTGGTGGTAATAGCTCATAATTAATAATGCCCTTCCAATCCCACCACACACACAACATCACCTTATTGCGAGTTAACCCGGGTTTCGCCACAGTCTGTGAATCCTGACCGGCCTTTGACCACGACCTTTTTCGCACGTTCTTGTCGTACGTGATACACTTTTCATCACCAGTTATCAGCTTCTTCAAAAATGATTCGGTTTCATTACGTCGTAATAAAGAATCACAAATGAGTACACGGTTCATTAGGTTTCTTTCAGTGAGCTCGTGAGGTACCCAAATATCGACCTTTTTTTTGTACCCAGCTTTTTTCAAATGCGCCGAAACTGTTTTGTGATCAATTCTCAGTTCTTCAGCTAAGTCGTAACTACTGATATGTCGATCATGCTCCACTTTTTCAAAAATGGCATCCATTTTATCCGTAATAGGGCGACCAGAGCGAGGTGCATCTTTGACATCAAAATTTCCGGATTGAAAACGCTTAAACCAAATTTGTGCTACTCTCACAGACATTGCACTAGGTCCATAAACATCGCAGATTTTTTTCGCGGCTTGCGTTGCATTTTTGCCTTTTTTGTAGTAAAATTTTAAAATGTATCGAGTTTCTTCATTAGATTCACTCATCTTGACAGTACGAAAAACAAATGAAAATCACACATTTGCCTAATTTGAATTTGGAATTATGTTCTTTAAAATTTTAACTTTCAATGATACCAAAACCAGCCAGATACAAATACTACAGCCAAAGAGATTTTATTACAAGTTCATACATACTATAATGCGAAAAGACTTTTTCCCCAACCTATTATATAAAAGACAATAGTTATTAAATATAGTAATACTCCGACTTACGCTACCCCGTTTTACGCGAATTCTGAGTTACGCGGTTTTTTTTATCAAACCGCGCGTATTTTCTTTCACAATCCGATCGGTCCGTATTCGGTTTAAGAGAAGTTCAAGTATAAGTAGATTATTGATTTACCTATTTATGTCATTTAAAAGATCAAAATTTGAGTAATTTGAACATTTTGAACATAGTTGAAAAAAAAAGATCCCACTGCACAATCACTTTGTTCATCCAGATATGCTTCAAACCTAATTGTTACGCATATTTATAATCTAGAGAATATATGTCGACTAGATTGCCTATCAAAATTTGGCCGCAAGTATTTTTAATTAAATAATTTAATTTTCAACAGCCAGCAACACTTATAAGCGGTAGATTTAATTTGGCATTCGTATATCATAAAAATGTGAAAAAAAATGCTTCACTTTAATATACGAGGGTGGATCCAAAAGTTCGTGGCCCAAACTACAAGGAGACATGACATCTTTTTAAATTTACCGTCATTTGTTAGTATGTCTTCTATTGATTTATTGTGCGCAGTTTCATTCCGATACTGCACAATATAAATTTTCTGTGATTATTTGTTTGAAGCATTCTGACGCGATTTTCAATAATGGAGAAAATTGAACATCGTGCAGTCATTAAGTACCTCAATAAAAAAAGCCTGTCACCAAAAGACATCCATCAAGATATGGTGGGCACTTTGGGGGAGTCTGCTCCATCGTATTCCAGTGTCAAGAAGTGGGTAGCTGAGTTTAAACGCGGTCGTGAGAGCATTGAAGATGATCCTAGGAGTGGACGGCCTACAACCTCTACCACGAAAGAAAACATCGATAAAATTTGTGATCTCGTACTGGGTGATCGACGTTTGACCATTGGTAAGATAGCTGAGACAACAGACATTAGTTATGGCCGGGTGCAACACATAATAACGAAAGAATTTGGATTCCATAAGGTTTCTGCTCGCTGGGTCCCGAGGTTGCTTTCAGCTGAACAAAAACGAGTTCGATTCACAATTGCGCGAGATTGTTTGGAACTTTTTGAGACTGATCCCGAGGACTTTTTGTCTAGATTTGTTACCATGGATGAAAGCTGGGTTCACCACCATATTCCTGAATCAAAGCAACAATCCAAACAGTGGAAAAGATCTGACTCACCTACACCGAAAAAAGCTAAAGTCGTTTTGTCGACTAACTAAGTCATGGCTTCTGTTTTTTGGGATGCGAAGGGCATTATTTTTGTAGATTATTTACCTTATTCGCCGGATTTAGCCCCCTCAGATTATCATTTATTTCCAAATTTAAAAAAACATTTGGGTGCCTCGAAATTTTCGATCATAGATGAGGTGATAGTCGCAGTAAACGAGTATTTCGCCGACCTTCCGGAATCTTTTTTTTCGAGGGGATAAACAAGTTGCAGTTCATGTGGAAGAAGTGTGTTGAGCTAGATGGAGACTATGTCGAAAAATAAAAATAAAATTAGACCCACTTTTCTTTCATTTTCTTGGTCGGGCTTCGAACTTTTGGATCCACCCTCGTATAAATAAAATAATACATGTACGTTATGGACGTAAAAAGTTATCGGGGCGGAACGAAAATATGTAGAGGTGGCCAAGTGCGCAACGGCAGCCATAATTTTTCAGTCTTTTTACCTACATATTGCCGTGAAGTCGATGATATTTTATTAAAAAAACAAGTTAAAAATATATTTCCAAACAAAATATAAAAAAATACTTGCGGCTTTTTTTTATAGGCAACCTTGTGGATATATATTCTCTAGATCAGTGATTCCCAAAGTGGTCCATATAGACCCACCCCCTGGGGTCCATGGGACTCGATGGGGGTCTACGTAGGCGTGAATAAAATTTGGAAATATGGGAATGTGATATAAATGTCACAAGGAGGGGGGTCCACGGAAACCAGAAAAAAAATGAAAGGGGTCTACAAGAAAAAATAGTTTGGGAACCTCTGCTCTAGATTATAAATACGCGTAAAAATTAGGTTTGCAGCATATCATAGTATGAATGAAATGATTGTGTAGTGGGATCCTAACCTACTATTCATGTCATCCAAAAGATCAAAAAATGAGTAATTTGGACATTTTGAACATAGTAAGTACCTATTTATATACAAAGGTGAACCCCGACTTACGTAAATTCGAATTCGTAATTCTTACACTGCTACCGCTTGGTCCTACCTATCGCGTAATTCCAGGTATTACTGTATTATACAACGGTAGAAAAAGCTTGTTCTTAAAACTATTTTATTTTATTTTATTTTTATTTTCTTGAGGAGAACAAACAGTCATATATGCTTATATACAGTCTAACTAAAACTACTTAAGACCATTTAGAAGTTCCCGCATTTGAACAACTAAAGAATTGCATGTTGTTTCAAAACACTGTTACCTAAAAGAAAAAAAATATATATATAACGAGGGATTTTAATCATCTGAGTTTTTAGAAAGTGTGACGTCAGCATTGCTGACGTCACTGCTCAAATTATTTTCGCTCATGATGCAAATAATCACTCTATGCTTTAAATACACTTTAATAATTACTAAATCAGTGAAGCTGTACATACACTCTTTAATTTTCACAATAATTAACATTCACGAAATCTTAACTTAGTATTACTTATTATTTAATTTGATTCTAAAACTATATCTACACCTTATATCTTAACAAGAGTTATAATTGTACTCACAAGAACGACCTCTAATTCCGAAGGCACCAAAAATAATGATCCCTTTTTTAAAATCACTAAAACATGTGACGCTTTAATGGCGCCAAAAAGAAATTAGCACGTAGATAGTCAATGTAATACTTCTCAATTAAAATTACATTTCATAATTCATGAACTGATTTAAAATACATTTTTAAAATAGAAAATCATTTTTTAAACACATATTATTTGAATTATTATCTAAAATTTTACATTTCCGCCAAATCGAAAAACAAATATGAACATAAAATCTTTCTAAATAAATTTCATTTACATCTCATAATTCATGAGTTGATTTTTAATGAATTTTAAAAGTGAGAAATCATTTTAATTAGTAACTAAAAATGTTTTTTGAAGTCAACATTCAAAATGCAACAACTTAAATTTACTACAACGGCATCTAGTTTATTGCGTGTAAACTAAAGCAAACGGATACTAAATGTTGCTTTTTGAATGTTCTTATTTCATGACTTATTTTATAATAAGTTACATAAATTCGTGTTTGCAACTAATGAAAATAAATAAAAATTATTGAATCAAATTTAAACAATTATAAAAATAAGATATTCATACATAAAAATATTGGTCTACGCTTTTGCGTCGACATATATATATAACAATAACAAAAGTATAGACAATAACTACCGAGAATCTAGTGTGACTTAATTAAGACGCTCATTGCCGGTCACTGCCCTCAAGCATATACTTAAATTATAACCTAACACTATCTTACACTACTCTAAATAACAAGAAACAAAGGCTTATCGCATGTCAAACCAGTGCCTGAAGAGAGCCCTCCTAACACTTCGAGGTTTGGAAATAAACAGATCTAAGTCAGGTTGGTCAATCAATCTATTACACTCAATTGCAGCTCGTACAAAGAAAGAATTTCGTCTATAATTTGTGCCACTTTGTGCCACGGAAAGATAAATTGGTCGTCTGACTGATCTTGTAGGAACCCAAATATTTAGTTTTGAGAGTAGTTGTGGTGAATCCACGACATGTTGTGCGATCTTAAACATGTAACCGACATCAGAAATACGACGCCTTTCTTGCAGTGGCAGGATGTGGTGTCTTTTACATCTGGCGTTATATGTATTGTCATGGTATCTGCTTTTATACTGGATGTACTTTAAAAATCTTTCCTGAATTGATTCGATTCGCTTTATATAATTATCGTACTGTGGATTCCAAATTTGTGAGCAGTATTCTAGGTGGCTACGTACCAAAGAACAATAAAGTATTTTTGCTATTTTAACCGATTTGAATGGGGAACATACACGCTTGACAAATCCTAATGCCTTGTTACCTTTTTTACAGATAATATCTACGTGTTTATCAAATAATAACTTTGAGTCCATAACTACACCCAGATCACGAATCTCATTGACTTCCGAGAGTGGTATGCCCATAAGTGAATATTTAAATTTAATTGGGCTCAGTTTTCTAGTGAAGGTGATAGCAAAACATTTGGTCACATTTAGATCTAATTTATTAATAGAACAGTATTCTTCAAATCTCTCCAAATCATCCTGAAGCAAATTCGAGTCACAGATATTATTAATTTTTGTAAAAATTTTCATATCATCCGCGAACAGCAGAATTTTTGAGTGAATAAAGCAAGAACTAATATCATTAAGAAATATCGCAAAAAGAAGTGGTCCCAACAGTGATCCCTGGGGAACTCCTGATGGAACATTTATCCAGTTTGATATGTAACCGTTTACCACTATAGCTTGGGATCTATTTTCAATATAAGATGTAAACCACCTGAAAAGATTACCATGAATGCCAGCACACAGAAGTTTTTTTAAAAGGATGCTATGATCTATTCTATCGAAAGCTTTTCGATAGTCGGTGTAGATAGTGTCAACTTGGCCACCTGAATCTATGTTTTCCGTTACATAATCTGTAAAACTTAATAAATTCGAAGTTGTGGAACGATTTCTTAAAAACCCATGTTGCTCAGTAATGAACGTGTTAGATAGTGATGAGTATACTTGAGTGTGAATTATTTTTTCAAAAACTTTAGCAATAATACAAAGTTTAGAAATCGGCCGATAGTTTGTAACATCATTTTTGCTGCCACTCTTATGGATAGGTGAGATGAATGCTGCTTTCCAAATTTTTGGAACTATGCCTTCTAAAATTGAACGCTTGAATATTATAGCCAATGGTATAGATAGACTCTTAGCACAATTTACAATAAAAATTGGCGAAACTTGGTCTGGACCGGCGCCCTTAGTTAGATCTATAGATTTAAGAAGCTTGAAAATTGAGTAAGAATCCACATTTATGTTACTAATCAAAGACGAAGAACATTTAGGACATTCAGAATGAACATCATCGCTAACTGCGGTATTAGGCGATAAGAACGTAGATTTGAAATAATCAGAGAATAGTTTACAGACCTCTTCTCCCGAGTTAGCAACATCGTTACCATAAGAAACTGTGGATGGAAAGCTATTATCGTTTCTTGTGGATTTTATATGCGCCCAGATTTTTCTTGGTGTCTTTATTATAGAGTCTTCAATGTTCTCAATGTAAATTTTGTAGCATTCATTTTCCAATATTTTAGCCCTTTTTCTCAATAACGAATACGTTTCATAATCAGAAATATTGCCATATATTTGGTATTTATTTAAGAATTTATATTTCTCTTTGAGTAATTTTTTGAGGGGAGCATTATACCAAGATGGGAAAGATGTACATTTATTAGAAACTCTGTGAGGGACAATTTTATCCCTAAGTGCATAAATAATATTATATAGAGAATCAACTGCTTCATCGATAGGCTTATTATTCAAGATTGAGTCCCAGCATGTATCATTAAGAGATTTGTTAATAGCATCAAAATCAGCCGAGTAATACATATAACTAATTCTGGACTTTGGTACTAGTTGAGTGCCACAATGAGTCTCTAGGGTTACGTGCAGTGATTTATGATGAACATCCTCTGGGACCAGAGAGTTATCACGTTGTTCAACAATGACATTAGACGTACATAACACGTAGTCTAATATTTTCCCATTTCTATTTCTATGAAAATTATATTGTGTTAAGTCGCACTCCGATAAGGTATCAAAAAAGTAAATTTGACTGTCTCCCGAAACACTAAGAGGTTGTAACGAATTGCAATCAGCGACCCAATCGACATTGCCTAGATTAAAATCTCCAAGTACCAAAAATGTATCACCGGGACATGAATTGACGATAAGAACCAATTTATCTGTAAAATTATTAAATTGAGTAGTAAAAGAATTCCCGAGATTTTCACTGCAGAGATAAATTGTACAAATATGTATTCTCAGGCTGGTACCATCCAAAGGCTCTGACATTATTGATACCCAAATATCCTCAGCCGAAGAACGCCATTCCGGCCGTTCAATTGATTGAAATTTACGATTCACTGCCAACAAGACACCACCCCCATATTTTTCTTGTGTTCTTGAGTAATCTCTATCCCGCCTCCATATCATATAATTATCATCAAAAAGTTCAGTGTTATATATATCGCTATGTAGCCAAGTTTCGGTAATCGAGATTACATCACACATATTAAGCAGTAAATTACGCTTGAACAGTTCTGTCTTTGTACGCAACCCTCGAGTATTTTGATAATAGATATTCAATTTATTAACCGCCATTTTTGCAGATGACATAACAACTTATGTGCGGTACCGTATCTACATCTCATAAAAGAAACAATCGAAAAAGTGTTGGTATGTAAGGGAGATAATGGCCTACCGTATAAACATGAATTGATATGGCCAGACAGTATTACAAACGTATCAGACCTTCTTAATGCAACGAAAAAATATAACGACCAAACCAAACACGAATTATCAGTTACGTTTACATAGAACAAAAATATGATATTAAGCCCCAAGAAAAAGATCATTATGCCCCATGACACCGAATGCGTATTCAAACATATTAAATAGACGCAACGGAGAAACGAAAAAGTATTATAAAAACATGATTGCAAGGTATTTATACGTGACACATAACGACAATGGACATATAATTTTTAATAATAATATTTAATTTTTTCTATTATACACATATTTTTATTTTTAGAGAAAAATGGAAGGAAAAATTTGACTTCAGGCGAGACTCGAATTCGCGACCTACTGGCATGCCTAACTAGCATAGTTGGTAATAGATGGCGCTGCTGCTACCATAAAGCAATGCAATAGATGTGAAGGAAAGATTTGACAAATCGGGCAGGTCATCAGTAGCTCAATTGGAAGAGCGGCTGGACTAGATTCCCAGTAGGTCGCGAGTTCGAGTCTTGCCTGAAGTCAAATTTTTCCTTCCATTTTTCTTTAAAAATAAAAATATATTTCACAAGCATGTGTTAATGCGAAATAATATAAAACAATTATTATACACATACAGTAAAAAATAAAAAATGTTACAGTAACCAACAAGAAATAATGCACATCGACCTCAGGAAGACTTCGGCTTATTTCGGGTCTGTAGAGCGTTATCTTTTTCGCACCTTACCAATATGACGTTTGTCCATCATTTGAATCAAGTTTTCACCAATACCGAACTATCAGTAGTAGGCAGTGTGCAAGTCGAAACTAGCCGACTGTCTCTTTCCTAAGCTCGATGTGCAATATTTCTTGATGGGTTTCGTACTTAACATTTCTAAAGGATATAAATAGACAGCGTAAAAATAGATTTAAAATATCCTTCTTAGTTTCAAATTTATTTAAATGTTACCATTTATATAAATTTTTTGCGAAAATAAAATACTGAATAAGATAAATAAAAAAAATGATTCATAAACTTTTAAAAATACCAGACAGAGTCGAATTCGAGTGAATAACATGAGTTTTATTGCAAAAATGCAATGAAAGCTCATCAAAGGTTAGGTTCATTTTTCTATCATAATTTCAGCCAAAAGACGTCCACTACTGAACAAAGGCCTCCCCCCAAAGAATGCCACAATGAACGGTCCTGGGTCGCCCTCATCTAGCGATTGCCCGCGACCTTCACCAGGTCGTCGGTCAACCTCGTGGGGGACCTACGCTTCGTCTTCCGGTACGCGGTGGCCACTCCAGAACTCTTCTGCCCAACGGCCGTCAGTTCTGCGAGCTATGTGCCCTGCCCACTGCCACTTGAGTTTCGCTCGCTATTCGGTGGGCTATGTCGGTTACTTTGGTTCTCAGGCGGATCTCCTCATTTTTGATTCGATCTCGCAGAGAAACTAAGAGCATAGACCGCTCCATTGTTCCCTGGGTGGCCTTGAGCCTTCCTATGAGGTCCATAGTGAGCGACCACGTTTCGGTTCCGTATGTCATCACACATTTTCAAATTTTCTTTATCATCTCATAAATATACAAAATATCCCGGTCACATGCCAACGTGCGCCGTTGTATAGTTACTGAAGCAATAATACAACGATTATTTTAAAAGCTACTGAATACGCAAGCTTGATACATTGCACAACTACACATGTAATACTATAAATTTAATATATTATTATGATATAGTGTCTACAAATCATTTACTGGTGGTAGAGCTCCAGTGACGGAGCTCGCAGGCGTAGGCATCACCGCATTACCTAATATACTTGCCGCTAAATGGTAGTGATCAGCACTATCGTATTCCGGTCAGGTGGTAATGTACGGCCCTGTAATTTCCGGCACAGAGGCATAACGCCTCAGGAGTGGTAACGCATCTGCATTTTGACCTTGCTCTTTGTGTGGGTGTCTATAGGCTGCAGTCATCACTTAGCATCAATGTGAGCTGTATGCTTGTTTACCACTTCCACTACACAAAAAAAATGAGCCCAGTTAAGTTTGGTTGTAGTAGACGTGTCTATACACGTGTATAAGCGTATGTGTAACTGAGAACGGGCGCTTGACTGGCCGCCCGGTAAGGCACGCACACTGACACACCGCACATTCACATTGCTCTAACACAGCCAAACGCCGAGCGAACTCGTAATTTGCAAGTACCATAAATGACATTTTATTTTTAAAGAAAAATTTGACTTCAGGCGAGGCTCGAACTCGCGACCTACTGGGAATCTAGTCCAGCCGCTCTTCCAATTGAGCTACTGAAGCCCTGCCCGATTTGTCAAATCTTTCCTTCACATCTATTGCATTGCTTTATGGTAGCAGTAGCGCCATCTATTACCATAAAAATATATTTCACAAGCATGTGTTAATGCGAAATAATATAAAACAACCATAAAAGATTCTTCGTGAAGTTTTCATAAAACCTGCAATATATTTATTAATACATCTTATTTTTTGTGACTTTACTTCACATTCGATTCAAAATATCTGCCTATTTTAGCTAAATATCAGGTAATAAGGCGACACAGAGAGTCTGGTATCGAATATAAGGCAAACAACTGAGTTTCGGGCTCCTTGTCCAAAGAACGATTCTGATTACACTGTTTCACTATAGCCTTCAATTCTCTTAGCGCTTCTTTGAGGATGTCTTGATGCTTGAAGAATCTGAAAGAGAAGATTACATATTGAAGCTATGTTCCTTAATCCACTGGTGGTAGAGCTCCAGTGACGGAGCTCGCGGGCGTAGGCATCACCGCATTACCTAATATACTTGAGACTAAATGGTAGTGTTCAGCACTATCGTGTTCCGGTCAGGTGGTAATGTACGGCCCTGTAATTTCCGGGTCAGAGGCATAACACCTTAGGCCTCAGGAGTGGTAACGCATCTGCATTTTGACCTCGGTCTTTGTGTGGGTGTCTATAGGCTGCAGTCATCACTTAACATCAATGTGAACAGCATGCTTGTTTGCCACTTCCATTATATAGAAAAAAAGATTGATCACGTGATCACACCACTGAGAGCACTGCACCTCGAAAGCTCCAGTGCTCAGTCTAAACATGACGTCATCTGTGACGTCACACACTTCAACACGACACCTGCGGCAGTATACTGTCAGCTATATCGGAACGAAATTTTCCACAGTACAGCACTGTCGCAGTGGCCGCAGTGCTTTTTGGAACACAGCCTAAATCTAAGGGTGAGATTCACAGACCGCACTACGACTTTACTTTGAGCAAAGTACGCCTTTGAACTGTCAAAACCCATACTAAACTGACAGTTCTAAGCATACTTTGCTCAAAGTAAAGTCGTAGTGCGGTCTGTGAATCTCACCATTAGTCACGATCGAGAAAATTATTGGCACAATTCTTGCATATACTTCATATCATACATTCACGCTGATTCCTAAGACTTTTAACCCCACCCAGAACTGTCTGTACTCGACGGCAGGTCAGTCTTAGTCTTCCTGGGCCTCTGTAACCATCCAAATTCGCATTGTATATCTGTTTAGTCATTCGCTCATTCGACATTCTTTCTATATGCAAGAACCATCGAAGCATTCCTTTTTTCATTTTTACACTGATACTCTCATTCTCACTAGCGATGGCAATTAATGCTATTTTTCATTAATTTTATAAGCATGTGAATTCGTGCTATTGCTATGCTATTTGCTAATATGGTAACAATTGATACCTAATGAAGTATATGATTTCTGTTAATAGGTAAATTAATTAATGTAAAAGGGTGCCACATTTATTATCATTCAAAAATCTCACGCCATTCATTCAATATACGATCCTAAATGCAAACAAATCGAAGATAATAACAAATTTATAAGCGTTTCACATTTCGCAGAATTTCACAACTTCATCTAATTTGCGAAATGCTAATACAGCATTAGCATGCTATAAATTAACGCGAATGCTAATTAATTCATTACTAATTCTCACAAAGCCCCTTCCTTACATCTTCATTACGAACGCGATCGGTGAGCGATACACCGCAGATCTCGCGCAAAAATCTTATCTCGACCGCGTTTAATTTAATTTCATGCTCCTTCCTGCATATAGCTTTCGCTTCCGTATAAAAGCGTTGGATTTTGACTTACGTATCAGCAACGCGACTAAAGGCCTGTTCCAGGTTCTGAGCATGAAGCGGAGCGGTGAGATTGGCGGCGAGAGTCCGAACACAAGCCGAGTCACACGCCACGGCCACCACGTTCACCTTCACTCGCCCCAACACAGGCTGCAAGCCCAGGGTCATCAGCGTCGAGGTTATCTGGCTGTTTATCTGTGTATATAATAGGAGTTAGAACCACGAATACAATAATAATAATTCGTCCCACTGCTGGGGCACGAGTCTCTCCCCTTTTTGGGGGGAGGCCTGGAGCTTACTCCACCATGCTGCTCCAATGTGGGTTGGTGGAGATACGGGTTAGTGGCCAACCCGCTGTCGGATGTTTTTCTAACCACCCATAAGGCCTCCGACAAGGTTTAACGACTGCTATCTATCGATACCAACCGGGACCGACGGCTTAACGTGCCCTCCGAAGCACGGAAACGCGCATTTTAATTTGCCACTAGCAGTCACCGACCACACACCCGACCGCGCCCGTATCGCTTAACCGAGTAGATCGCTTACGAACTACACCAGCCGCTGGGCCATACGCGCTAACAATACAATACCCAGCAAGAAACATCGCACATCGAGCCTTTGGAAGAGGCAATCGGCTAGTTTCGACTTCGTAGCACCGATAGTCCGATATTGGTGAAAACTTGATCAAATTGGTCCACTAACGTCACATAGGCAAGGCGTGAAAGAGATAACGCTCTACAGACCCGAAATAAGCTGAAGTCTCCTTCCTAAGGTCGATCTGCAATATTTCTTGTTTTTTATTTTAAATTAAGGTAAAAAACAACTGCCTCAGTAGCCTAGTAGTAGCAGGCTACTACTACTATGCTTGGATCCTGGCTTCGATTCAAGGGTATCAGACATGGGTCAAGGCTATCATATCGGTGTAAAATCTCTTAGCTCTGGTTCTACTGAGATTTTTCCATGCACTGGAAGTTTCCCAGTACCCAGTACATGGGCCAAAACGTAATCGTGGGTTGCAACTATGCATGATTGAATGCATGCTTTTTTTTACCCCTGCCAATCCCCTCGGGAATCACAGACGTAAAGTTACTTGAGCAACAATAGATACACATGTCATGTCAGTTAAAAAATTATAAAAAATAATTATCAAAAAATTTAAAGTAGATGTTGCAAAAATGTATGGACCTCCGGCCATGTATTGTACACAATATCATTAAACAGGCAAAATCAACATAAAAACGTTTTTGACTGCATATTTTCACTTATTTCGCTTTGTTTGCAGTTACAAAACATTATTTGTAGTTAGAATTGCAACTCAAAACCAACATGGCGAATATGGCGGGCGATGTCATTTTGACATTTTAATTTTTTAAATTGTATTTTGATTATATAGTACTTGGAGAAAAAAGGAATATTTACTAAATACTATCAAAATCGATTGATCCCAAGTGTCGGCTGTATCGCCGCCATGTTTAACATAGTTGAAAATGATAAAATCGTTTGAATGAAATGTGGTTGTAACTCTAAAATATATTCTTGAATAAATTAATTGTATTTTTTTCGGATTTTTCTTTAATTTACTTATTTTTTGAGGACGTGTACGATTCAGAGCCGATCTCGCAACATCTCCTTTGTGTATCAGTAGAATGTCTCATTTTCTTTTTTACAGTCGACGGCCATCGAGACGAGACGACGTCACACGTCCAATAAAAATACATGCTACTATATACCTGAGCTTATAGAAGCGCGCGTGGCCCTGCGGCTGGTGTAGATCGCAAGCGATCTACTATAGTTATGCGATACGGACGCGGTCGTGTGTGTGATGGGTAACCGCTAGTGGCAAATTTAAATGCGCGTTGTTGTGCTTCGGAGGGCACGTAAGGCCGTCGTGCCCGGTTGCTAGATAGATAGGAGTCGTTAAACCTTGTCGGAGGCCTTATGGGCCTTATGGGTTTAACAACATCTGACCATCTGACAGCGGGCCATTAACCCGTGTCTCCACCAACCCGCATTGGAGCAGGTCTCCCCGAAAAAGGGGAGAGACTCGTGCCCAGCAAAAAGGACGTGCAAAAAGGATTTGCCACATACCTGAGCTTCATGAGAACGCTTCACGTTTTTGGTCATCCGTTCGTGGTGGGACTGCGTGATGAACGTTATGGATGTAGTGGGACTGTTCGATTTGTCTGTTTCGCACCAGTTTACTGAACGATTGCCTGTAAACATATTTTGTGGACATAAATGATACATTAAAAAAAAACACGTGTGCAATTCACACGCGGTAGAAATGAAACATCAACACAAAACCGGTCAAGTGCGTGTCGGGACTCGCGCAGTGTAAAAAAAATGGTATTATGTCGGTTCTACCACTTTGTTGGCGTGATTAAGTTGGAAACTTGTGTCAAATTTCATGCCTCTAGCACCAATAGTTTTTGCGCTAAACCGAGGGCGGACGGACAGACAGACAGACAGTCAGACAGACGGACATGGCAAAACTTACTACTGGTTACTTACTTACTTACAACTTTTTACTGGTGGTAGAGCTCCAGTGACGGAGCTCGCGGGCGTAGGCACCACCGCATTACCTAATATACTTGCCGCTAAATGGTAGTGTTCAGCACTATCGTGTTCCGGTCAGGTGGTAATGTACGGCCCTGTAATTTCCGGCACAGTGGCATAACACCTTAGGCCTCAGGAGTGGCAACGCATCTGCATTTTGACCTTGGTCTTTGTGTGGGTGTCTATAGGCTGCAGTCATCACTTAACATCAATGTGAACTGCATGCTTGTTTGCCGCTTCCATAACATAAAAAAAAATTTTAAAAAAAACTATAAGGGTTCCTTGTTTGCTACGGAACCCTAAAAACCAGATTTCTAATGCAGATTTTATTGGTGGTAGAGCTCCAGTGACGGAGCTCGCGGAAGTAGGCGCCACCGCATTACCTTATATACTTGCCGCACTATCGTGTTCCGGTCAAGTGGGAATTCACGGCCCTGTAATTTCCGGCACAGAGGCAGAACACTTCAGGCATTGGACAAAGCCGGACGAGTCCATTTTTCGGCTGGAATGATGAAATATACTTACTATAATCAGGATTCCTAGCGACGTCTGGATTCAGTTTTAATTTCACAAAATCAACGGCCCCTTTGAATGGCACCTTGTGTTCCCGTACTCTGTTGAACAAACAATATATGAGAAAGTGCCAAGCGAGCATACAGTACACAAAAAAACAGTATGTGTGCTTATATACGCGAGTGTACTTTTTAATATTTTTAGCATAACAAGCCAATATATCAGACATAAAACAAAACGACAAAAATGTTTAGCACCTAATTTCAGACTGTTGCTTTTATCTGCAACTAACTTCAGACTATCGCTTTCAGCTGTCGGTGTGCGCCCGCATCGTAAAAATTCACTCTCATCATTTTCCCAATCGCACTAAAAGAGGCCTATAACTTAAAAAAAAAAGTGGGGTAGGGGATCCGAAATTTGATCGTGAGTGTCGAATCATGAGAGTTTTAACAGAGAATATGTAATAATACTACGTATAGAATGGACACTTCGACGTCCCGCCGGATTTCCCCGCCTCACCCAACCTCCTCCCCTCTTATGGGCGACGTTTGGTATTGTCTACGTGCTACGCACACAGGTGCACGTGTAAATACACGTCACTGATTGATTTCTGTGTAATAATAGAGACCAAATTAATGTATGGAATTTTGGCGGAGTGTCCGTGGTGTGCCGAAACCACAATATACGCAACCTTTTCTGGATATGTGGCTTCAGGACTCATATTCAAAAGATTCTCTACCGAAAATGATAATGCAGACAAAATAAATAAATAAAATACGTTTACATCCACAGCCCCACACTAGGTATAAACCTGCGTCGTGGGTGCCGTTGTACACATACACAAATACCAAGACCCGAAACAAGTATCTGTAGGCCATACAAATATTTGTCCCGGTGCGGGAATCGAACCCGCGACCTTTTTCATGCGTCTTTCTTTTCAATACACCTATTTATTGGCAGTTTTTTGTTGAACATTTAAGACCAATGGAAGTACCTTGACAAACCTATTCAAGGTTTTCAAGTACATACAGTTTAAAACAAAAGCACCAAAATGCTTTTTGTTTTAAACTGTATGTCTCCTTACTTATGGAACTCTGCTAAGTGATCACTTTGATCTTGACGAATAAGTTTTTCTTTTTCTTCATTTATCATCATTGAAGGAATTGAAAAATTTTGTGATTATTATGTTTTAAGTAAGTAGTTTAAAATTTTAATTTACTATTAATATATGTTAACTAGCATAGTTGGTAATAGATGGCGCTGCTGCTACCATAAAGCAATGCAATAAATGTGAAGGAAAGATTTGACAAATCGGGCAGGACTTCAGTAGCTCAATTGGAAGAGCGGCTGGACTAGATTCCCAGTAGGCCGCGAGTTCGAGTCTCGCCTGAAGTCAAATTTTTCTTTCCATTTTTCTTTAAAATAAAATATGTTTCACAAGCATGTGTTAATGCGAAATAATATAAAACAATTATTAATATATGATTTTGCTTTTACTATTTGTAATGGTTATTCACTTTAGGTATTTTATATATTTCTGGACGTTTTGAAAGTATCTGTAAAGATCTATTCGAAATAAAAATATTTTCTATATCTATTCCGTTTCACGGTCATCTCACACCGCTCTCATTCGACTCACCTCTCACATTCCCAGCAGTCGACGTGTACGTAAGCGTCGTGTTGTTTCATCACGACTGTAGCGCGACACGTCTCGCGGGCGTCGGCGCGACACGTCTCCCGGGCGACGGCGGCGGCGACGGGCCACGTGGCGGCGCAGTACCCGCCGGCCCACAGCTCCCGAGCCAAGTGTGCCCCACGCGTGGCCACACCCTCCCGACTCGAGCCCGCACTGCCCGACACGTACACGCATACTAGACCCGGCTGTAGAAAACAAAGTGAAAACTTGAATATTAACGTTGTGCATTTTTGATATTTTGGTATGTTTATAGAAGAATTGTTACCGCCAAATTTATACACCGTATTAACCGCGCGCGCGCATCGCATTGTCGCCTTCCTTCCCCCTGCCCTCTGCCTTCCGCCCTTCCTTCGTCCTTGCTCCTGTGACGGTGGAGGTGCGACGGAGAGGGCCAGCGCTGCATCGACACAAGCCCGTTGAACGCGAACGCGCGCGCACGACACACACCGCATACCGCTAACCCGCGACCGCTATAACATCGGCTGCAGTAGCAGCCCCCGCGAAGTGCAGTTCAGTTCGGAAGGAGTCCACCATCCATCAAAGGTATCAACATCCCGTCTTTTTCCTCTCACTAGCAATCTTCGGTATTCTAAACCGATTAACTTACCAGCACCAAGAATTTTGCACGAATTGCTTGAATTGCCTATCAGTATAAAAGTACTATAATTTGTGTGGTAAAATACAATAGTAATTTATTGCGGTATCGTACTCAAACATGACAATTAATATTGGCGGCGCAGTAACAGCTCCCGAACTAACGTGCGCGGCTGTCACACCCTCCCGACTCGACCCCGCACTGCCCGACACGTACATGCATATTAGACAAGGCTGTAGAACAACGATACCTTTAAGACCACGGTAGAAAAAAAGACAAACATTAAATTAGGTATAGATAGGATCTCCAGGACGTAGCCACATCTGCATTACCTAATCTGCCGCCAAATGGTAGTGTTTAGCACTTTAGTGTTCCGGTTAGATGGTAATGTCTGCCCCGTAATAACTATCACAGGAACATAAGAACTACCTAAGATCTCACAAACACGCAGCTGACAATACTAATTTATTTTCAATGCAACTGTAACACAAACACACACGCACATTCGCGCAAGTGCTCTGCGCCGCCTTAACAAAACACGCCGAGGCGGCCGGTCTACTCTGCCTCCAAACGAATCCGTCTTACGAATTTTTGATCAGATTACGTTTCCTGACGCGAGTTTCAACATTTTTTAACTATCAAAAACTGAACAACGCCGATAGAAAATTTTCGCTTCAAAGAACGGGCTAGTCAGACAGTCTCCACTCGGGTGCGCATGGTAAATTACATGAAAAAAAAAAATATTTATTTCTTTAACAGAATATACATGTATAAACAAGTGCTAGGACCAAACTTGTAAGCTATGCAACAGACCTGTGATGGGTGGCCTCGCTCTTTTATAGCTTAGTTAACTATAACTGAAATAATTTAAGCCTGGGTTGCACCAAGACATTTGTTTAAGTTAAAGCTATTGTAACATTTCATATCCTTCTCTTACTTTAACAGATTTCTTTGAGTTGTAGAAGTATACGAAATAGTACAATAACTTTAACTTTAACAAACATCTTGGTGCAACCCAGACTAAATGATAAATTTGTTCCTTGATTATCAAAACCAGGCAAACACACACACACACACACACACACACACACACACACACACACACACACACACACACACACACACACACACAGACACACACACACACACACACACACACACACACAGCCGAAACGTGTTGATAAGTACAAAAAACATTTTAACATATAAATTCACAGTTTAGTTTAACTTATTTATCTTAATATTATTTTTTAATTATATTTTATTTATCTTATACCTTTCAGGTAAAGAATTATACAACAGAACTAACCACGTAGCTTGGCGCCGCAGGCACTTCAAGTTCCATATCTCTAAAAATGGCCGCCATCCGTTCCAGAGACATCGAGAAGCCGACCGAAACACTTTTCAATTCGCTGTCACGGTCTTTCTCCTTCAGCGCCACTTTCCAGAACTCACCAACTAGGACATCGTATCTGGAATTTTAATCCCTACTAATATTATAAATGCGAAAGTAACTCTGTCTGTCTGTCTGTTACCTTTTCACGTCCAAACGACTGAACCGACTTTAATGACATTTGGTACAGATATAGAGCCGACTTTGAGAAAGAACATAGGCTAATTAGTTATTTATAAAATGACATACACGCTGACGAAGCCGCGGGCAACAGCTAGTTGAAAATAATTTTTAAATGAAAACTTAGCATCATTGTGATTTGAAAGTCGGTGAAATGGAAATGCGACAGTATAAAGAGATAGGCACATAAAGGAGAATGCTACTGTTCCAAACATTTCTGAGCCCAGGTGTTAACACTGTAGAAATTAAATTATGTCATTTTCAAATGATTATAAAACAAATCTCCACCAACCCGCATTGGAGTAGCGCGGTGGAGTAAGCTCCAGGCCACCGCCCAAGAAGGCGAGAGACTCGTGCCCAGCAGTGGGACGCATCAAGGGTTGCCATTATTAAGAGATTTCAATATAGTTGGGTTGTTCCACCTGAGGCCTAGTGAGTTATCCCTTAAGGAAATACAATCCTTAAGCGTAACTTCATTTTAAGGTATCTTTTGGTTCGATTGGAAAAAACAATGATGAATGAATGAGTTGATTTTTAGGATGCGCGCGCACACCGACAAATTAAAGCGACAGTATGAAGTTCGTTGCTAAACAGATGAAAGCAACAGTGTGCAATTAGTTGCTGAATTATTTTTGTTATTTCTGGTACCTATATTGGATTGTTCGGCTATAGCTCAACGAAGTCAAAACCGATTGTCTCTTTCGTAGACTCGATGTACAATATTTTTTGCTGGGTACTGTATAATATAAGTAGTAAAAAGAAGTATTAGTAAGTAGTATTGTAGTAGTAAGCAGTATTATAAGTAGAACTTTACTCGTATAAATTACTATCACCAACCTCCCACCAGCAGCGAGAAGGTCTTTAGACCGATGCTTCATAGACTTCTGATCGGTGTTCCTTATGATAGACATCTGCCAGAAGATGCCGTTGTGTTGTGTCGCGTTGTACGCCAGACACGGCGCTATTGTTATTGGGCACTGTAAACAATGAGGGGCCGTTCATACATAGGGATGATGACTAGTTTTTAGGGTTCCGTACTTAAAATGTAAAAACGGGACCCTATTACTAAGCCTGCGCTGTCTATCTGTCGCCACGCTGTATCTCATGAACCGTGATAGCTAGAAAGCTGAAATTTTCACAAATAATGTATTTTTGTTGCAACAAATACTAATGAAAATATTAAGCGGTTTAAGGTTTTTTAATATTAAGTTTCTACTTAATATTAATATAGCGGTAGCAAATATGCTTGAATGCATGCATTTACCACTGCATACCCTTTGGGAGATTACAGGTCTCAGTCTCGACGTTGCTCGCAGACAGCCAGATGAGGTGGTCCGTTTGTTTGTCTAAAGTCCAACAGAACACATCTCTGCCCAGGGCCTCGGCGTTCCCGCAGACGGCCTCCAGGTCCCGCAAGGCCATCTCCAGCTGGCGGTTCCTCTTCTAGCACCGCAACCGCTACAATAAAAGCCACTCACGTCGCAGCCCAGGGCCTCGGCGTTCCCGCAGACGGCCTCCAGGTCCCGCAAGGCCATCTCCAGCTGGCGGCTCCTCTTCTAGCACCGCAACCGCTACAATAAAAGCCACTCACGTCGCAGCCCAGGGCCTCGGCGTTCCCGCAGACGGCCTCCAGGTCCCGCAAGGCCATCTCCAGCTGGCGGCTCCTCTTCTAGCACCGCAACCGCTACAATAAAAGCCACTCACGTCGCAGCCCAGGGCCTCGGCGTTCCCGCAGACGGCCTCCAGGTCCCGCAAGGCCATCTCCAGCTGGCGGCTCCACTTCTCGCGCCGCTCCCGCTACAACTAAAGCCACTCACGTCGCAGCCCAGGGCCTCGGCGTTCCCGCAGACGGCCTCCAGGTCCCGCAAGGCCATCTCCAGCTGGCGGCTCCACTTCTCGCGCCGCACCCGCGACACCAGCTCGCGGATCCCGCAGATACCCACGTCCGCCTCCATCAGACGGACTATGTTCGATATGTCCCCGAACGACATGCCGAAGGTGGTCAGATGCGTTTGGAGTTGAAGTTTGGTCATGCGGGCTGGTGGTGAAGATCCATTGATGAGTATATAAAGCACAGGTAATTTTTTTGGCATTCAATAATGACATTCGGTGGAATGACAGTGACAGGTCACAGAATGTATGGGGTACGTTCCATTAATCGAACGCTACGACCGCGACCACGACGGCTGAAATTGCCGTTCCACTAACGTAAAGTAAGGCCGCGAGCGTTGTTGGTGAATCTTATAAATGGAACGCACATCTTGAGCGCAGTGTGCTCGTTACATGGCGGCATAGTGAAATCGTTCTTTTATCAAATTTTGGTGAAAGCATACTCTGACCCACGGATGTTTGAAGGCGATGCCGTCGCGAACAGTGGCGTCATCTACAACATCGAACGATCGCTCGCGACAACCACGGGCGTTAGGTGGAACGCACCCACAGTATCGAACAAAGAAATATTACACATCGACCTTAAAAAGGAGAATTCGGCAGACTGCATAGCGTTATCTCTTTTGCAACTTACATAATATGACGTTTGTCGACCATTTTGATCAAGTTTTGACGAATACCGGACTATCAGTACTTACCGTAGTCGGTGTGAAGCAGAGATAATGCTCTACGAAATCGAAATTAGCCGATTGTCTCTTTCTTAAGCTCGAGGTGTAATATTTATTGACGGGTACTGTAGCTTGTTACCTGACAATGCAAGATAAGTGTCCATGTAGACCAATTTGAAACTTCATTACAGGCATTGTTTTCGAATTTCAACAATTGAGCGTTCGTTAGTATAGTAATGACACGCGGACACTCCGCCAAAATGCCAAACAAACGCTTAATTTGGTCTCTATTACACAGACATCAATCAGTGACGTGTATTTACACGTGCACACACAGGTGCACGTAGAAAATACCAACCGTCGCAAGAGGGGAGGAGGTTGGGCGGGACGTCGAAGTGTCCATTCTATACGTAGTATTATTACATATTCTCTGGCAATGATTAAGCGTTCGCTCACCCAAACTAGCGTCGACCAACACAGGGTATATAGCCGCGTGTTTATCGAGTGGAACACCGCACGACAATAGAAGTGATGTGAGCAGTTCGGTATGGTTCAGTTGAAAGGAGACCTTTAGGGCACACGCGGCGGCCGCTCGACAGGCCACTACCAGCAGCTCGGTATCCGGCCAAAGAGTATCTGGAATATATATAATAATATCTATTTCGTGTAATGAAGGTGGTGAAACAAGCATGCGGTTCACATTGATATTAAGTGATGACTGCAGCCTATAATAATGGCAACCCATTATACGTCCCACTGCTGGGCACGAGTCTCTCCCCTTTTTGGGGGGAGGCCTGGAGCTTACTCCACCACGCTGCTCCAATGGTGGAGATACGGGTTAGTGGCTAACCCGCTGTCGGATGTTTTCAAGCCGCTCATAACGCTAATTTTAATTTGCCACTAGCGGTCACCTATCACACCCGACCGCGCCCATATCGCTTAACCAAGTAGATCGCTTACGATCTATACCAGCCGCGGGGCCATGCAGGCTCCTATAGACAAACAAAACCAGGGGGCCGACCGCCTAATTCTAATGCTTTCGTTTTGGACGAAATCTTGTCAGATTCGTAACGCCTATTAAAAGTTTGAACTCTTAATTAACTAAATAAATAATTTGAGAAAAAATCTTCACATATCTTAAATATACGTAAAATCAGGTTTGCAGCATATCTTTTTACTGGTGGTAGAGCTCCAGTGACGGAGCTCGCGGGCGTAGGCACCACCGCATTACCTAATATACTTGCCGCTAAATGG
This sequence comes from Macrosoma leucophasiata, assembly GCA_036365455.1. Lineage (NCBI taxonomy): Eukaryota > Metazoa > Arthropoda > Insecta > Lepidoptera > Hedylidae > Macrosoma > Macrosoma leucophasiata. Next base: position 3,299,556 of record JAWQUS010000002.1, on the reverse strand, counting down.
TAGTGTTCATCACTATCGTGTTCCGGTCAGGTGGTAATGTACGGCCCTGTAATTTCCGGCACAGAGGCATAACACCTAATGTCTCAAGAGTGGCAGCGCATCTGCATTTTGACCTCTGGTCATTGTGTGGTTGTCTATAGGCTGCAGTCATCACTTAACATCAATGTGAACTGCATGCTTGTTTGCCACTTTTATTACATAAAAAAAAAAAAAAAAAAAAGAAATCTGGATGAACTAAATAAGTGGAATCCTAACCTACTAGTTAGGCACCTAAAGAAATAAAAAATAACATAAATTCGAACAAATATGCTGATGTCGAACAAATATGCGGATGTGGTCCAAAGTGAAACAGCTGTGAAATACTAGAGACCTACCAATGGATCTAGCTGCTATGCTATATGTCATATACAACATGTAACGGGAATAATGGACACTCTTAAACACCTCGATTAGAAAATCGAGTTAACATTATAATACATGAACTGAAATTACGTGTTTAAGTATTTAATATTTTTTATTTAAGCAACAAGTTGTCCTTAATTTGTACGAACAGTATGCATACCCTATGCATACTTGCCCTACATCTACTTACGACCGCACATAAAACACAAACCAACTCAACGTAACCTGCGTACCCCTATTTAACACTAGCTAGTGTTAAATAGGGGTACGGATGAATCTTATTAGATTCATTTTCACCATTTTATTTCTTAAATTATTATTAATAATAAGATTCACGTCTCAACGGGTTCTAATAAACTTGTTGAGACTAGCATTTTATTTTGGATAGACGTTAGTCTCATTTTCGTTTGTATTGACTGTTCACCAAATGGCTGCCCATAATTTCCTTAATCGTAAAAAAATGGGACAAAATGTTACCTATACCGATTTACTGGTGGTAGAGCTCCAGTGACGTAGCTCGCGGGCGTAGGCACCACCGCATTACCTAATATACTTGCCGCTAAATGGTAGTGTTCAGCACTATCGTGTTCCGGTCAGGTGGTAATGTACGGCCCTGTAATTTACGGCACAGAGGCATAACACCTAATGCCTCAGGAGTGGCAGCGCATCTGCATTTTGACCTCTGGTCATTGTGTGGGTGTCTATAGGCTGCAGTCTTCACTTAACATGAATGTGAACTGCATGCTTGTTTGCCACTTTTATTAAATAAAAAAAAAAATTGCCTGAAATCGATTCGGTTATCGATTCTGAACAAACTAGTTTCGGGTTGTACATTCAATCCTGTTACACTTTGTATAGAGTAGTGATTCCCAAAGTGGTTTATATCGACCCCTGGGGGTCTATGACAACGTAAAAGGGGCCTGCGTCAGCGAAAAAAAAAATTGGGGGTCCATGAAATGAAAATAGGGGTCCACGTTAATGGATTTTAACACATACACTGATAGTACCAATTTACTTACATCATACCAGTGATTCCCAAAGTGGTCCATGGGAGACTCGATGGGGGTCTACGTAGGCGTGAATAAATAATGGAAATATGGAAATGTGATATAAATGTAGCAAGGACGGGGGTCCACAGAAACCAGAAAAAATTGTAAAGGGTCTACAAGAAAAAATAGTTTGGGAACCTCTGCTATAGAGCATTGAATAACGAACCTGTTTTAGGTGTGACGATATCAAAAGCGCACTCTATCATCTCGCGCGGATGGAACCCCTTGACAGACCTCGCCGTCTCTCTGTACACGCGCTCCACCACGTAACGCCGCATGTACTTAGTGCCGGTGTACGCTATATGCCTGAGAATAAATTATTTTCATACGTTTTAATATATTTTGACTATAGTATGAGTTCGATTTGATAAATTATAGATATTAATCAAAACTCAGAAAATCCTCCTTCCAACATTTCAAACCGAAACAAAATCCGTTCACAACTTTCCGAGATTAGCGCATACATACAGATAAAGAAAATAGGGGACTATACTTTATAATATTGAGTGTTTTTTTTTTTTATGTTATTGAAATGGTAAACAAGCATGCAGTTCACATTGATGTTAAGTGATGACTGCAGCCTATAGACACCCACACAAAGACCAAGGTCAAAATGCAGATGCGTTACCACTCCTGAGGCCTAAGGTCTTATGCCTCTGTGCCGGAAATTACAGGGCCGTACATTACCACCTGACCGGAACACGATAGTGTTGAACACTACCATTTAGCGGCAAGTATATTAGGTAATGCGGTGGTGCCTACGCCCGCGAGCTCCGTCACTGGAGCTTTACCACCAGTAAAAAGATGATGAGTGATGATTTCAATTCAATTGTTCCAATAATTTCAGAGCAATTTTAATATTTTTATTTTCGCAATAACACATGGCGAGTAAATTTAGAAATTAAAGAAAAAATGGAAAGAAAAATTTGACTTCAGGCAGGAATCGAACCTGCGACCTCAGGATAACCAGTCAAGCCGCTTTACCACTAAGCTACGAATTCCTTTGCCTGAACGTCGAATTATTAAGGGTATAGCGACATCTTGCATAAACTGCAAAGTCTATTATATCGGTTGTATAGCTATTTATTCGTTGCCAATAGACATCGTTCATCCACCGGTCGTTAAAAAATCAGAAAGGGAAAGAAAAATTCTACGCTCAGTTGAAGGACTTCGGTAGCTTAGTGGTAAAGCGGCTGGAATGATTATCCTGAAGTCGAAGGTAATTTTTTTATTTTTAAAGAAAAATGGAAAGAAAAATTTGACTTCAGGCGAGACTCGAACTCGCGACTGGGAATCTAGTCCAGCCGCTCTTCCAATTGAGCTACTGAAGTCCTGCCCGATTTGTCAAATCTTTCCTTCACATCTATTGCATTGCTTTATGGTAGCAGCAGCGCCATCTATTACCAACTACCAATACTTATACTTACCAACTTAAAATATATTTCACAAGCATGTGTTAATGCGAAATAATATAAAACAATTCGAAGGTAATTCCTGCCTGAAGTCAAATTTTTCTTTAACTTCTAATTTCAGAGCAAATTGGCTGGAACGACACACGAGTGATGATTGGTGAAGGTGACAGACTTTAGCTCTTATGTATTTATGAAATGCTGAAATTGCTTTAAGGTGTTAACAATGTGTTTAGTTAAGTGATTTAATTTGTTTCTTGTACTTTCTTTTTGTAGGATGCTTTCTAATTTGAATGGGACTATATTGAGCATATTGCATGTGTTTATGAGAGTGTTGCGAGCGTTGTTGTTTAGTTCCACTTACCTAGCGAACGGTAGCCTCAAGTCATGCGGCAGATGACAGACGGACCCCGAGGCGGTCATGACCTTGACCGCGTACGGGTACTGGTCCCAGCGACCCGCGCGCGGTATCAGCAATGGCGGCGAAAACTCTGATGCGCCGTGACTTTGAAAAACCTATACAATACAGAAATATATAACAATGAACTGTAATATTATACAACTCTTTTATATTAATTCACATTAACACATGCTTGTGAAATATATTTCATTTAAAGAAAAATGGAAAGAAAAATTTGACTTGTGTCTCGCCTGAAGTCAAATTTTTCTTTCCATTTTTCTTTAAATAAAAATATTATACAACGTTTATCGGGAATAATGCACACCCTCAAATACATATATAATTATGTAATAAAAAAGCACTCATTGTCCTCTTTATACAAATAGCCATGCCCCAACGGGGTGTCACAATATTATATTTAAGATCTCAATATACTCTTATGAATGTACTGTATTATTGTGAAAACGCTAATAAATATTAGGTTGGGGAAAGTTTCTTCGCATTTTTTAAAATAATTCAAAACATTTTTTAATATAGTTTATTTAAATTTCACTAAAGTATGTATGTACCATTTTGTTCAATAACCTTTTGCCATCTTGTAGGTAGGGACATGATCCCATTGCTATAAAAATTTTGGGACTTCTCATCAAAATACCGCGACAAATGGATTTGGCAGTCCTCTCGTGATGTTAACCTAACATTGCATAAAGAATTCTGAAGAGAACGAAACAGGTGGAAATCTGAAGGTGCAAGGTCAGGACTATACGGGGGATGCATTAACACCTCCCAGCCAAACTCTCTTAATTTTTGCTGAGTGGCTATAGATGTGTGAGGTCTAGCGTAATCATGATGAAACATGATGATGAAACACCACACCCCTTCTGTTGATCAATTCCGGCCGGTACACGGTTCATTAGGTTTCTTTCAGTGAGCTCGTGAGGTACCCAAATATCGAGCTTTTTTCAAATGCGCCAAATCTGTTTTGTGATCAATTCTCAGTTCTTCAGCTACGTCGTAACTATTGATATGTCGATCTTGCTCATTGCATGTCACTTTTTCAAAAATGGCATCCATTTTATCCGTAATAGGGCGACCAGAGCGAGGTGCATCTTTGACATCAAAATTTCCGGATTGAAAACGCTTAAACCAAATTTGTGCTACTCTCACAGACACTGCACTAGGTCCATAAACATCGCAAATTTTTTTCGCGGCTTTCGTTGCATTTTTACCTTTTTTGTAGTAAAATTTTAAAATGTATCCAATTTCTTCATTAGATTCACTCATCTTGACAGTACGAAAACCAAATGAAAATCACACATTTGCCGAATTTGAATTTGGAATTACGTTTTTTAAAATTTCAACTTTCAATGATACCAAAACCAGCCAGATACAAATACTACAGCCAAAGAGATTTTATTACAAGTTCATACATACTATAATGCGAAAAGACTTTTTCCCCAACCTATTAGATAAATGAACACCCCGATTAGAAAATCGAGTTATAATTATTATAAAACACGAACCGAAATTACATTTTTAGGTATGTATTTAATATTTTTTGAAGAAACGCTTTGTTTTATGTAGTGATAATACATGTGTAGTGAACTCACACGACACATACACGTACAAAGATAGATAAGGCACATACATACCTTGACGATGACATCCTTCAATACGCCAACAACATCCATGGGTTTGCTTTTCATGCCACTGTGGTAGGTGAAGTCCTCAGCCGCTGTGAGTTTCTGGTCGAGGCACGCCTCCACCAGCCTCTGGTAGCCCCTCGAGCCCCTCTCCCTCAGGGTATGGGAGACCAGACCGGATAAGGTGTTCTGGGGGACCGCGCGTGGCACGTGCTCGCTTGCTAATAGATCCGCACTGGTCGGTCTAACGCTCGCGTCGTGGTTTAAAAGCCAACTGTGAAAGGAGATTTTGAAGATCATCAGAAGTCATATTTTATTGCGATAACATATGCGATTGAATTCAAACCAAGTGCTAAATTAAATGTTATAAAAAAATGCAAATATAAATTTTATACAGCTTAATTCTAATGGTGGCATAGATGCTACCCCATGAATGATGTAGACAAGCTATTTTGTCTCTGTGTAAGAGGTGTGTAGAAATCCGGCTCGAAGGACCATTATGTAGAGTGCTTTGGATGCTACTTTATCACACTGGGATTTGTTGAAATGTACTACTAACTACAAATAATAATGTGAAGTGTAACTAAGGCAAATATATAATTCCACGTTAAGAGACACACCGTGGGCGGGGCATAAATGGGACTCACCACAGCGTGTCAGACTATTGTACGTTTCCTTGCCGCTCGGCGAAATGGCCACCGCGACAAACAAATGACAGTCATGTAGTCTATGTAGAATGTGATGATTGAATGAGAGTTACATTTCTATTTTTCTATACATTTTTATTCGTAACTAGTAGGCACATCACTTTTGGCGGTAGACTGCTGTAATTCCGAGAACTATAATAATAAAGCACAACATACCGTAAAACATGAATCTGCTTAGCATTCTCGACACGTTGAAAGTCCTCAGGCACCACGACTTCCTTCTTCCTCAAGTCGGTGAGCACCACACACCGCTCCGTGCCGGTGGTGAACGGTGCGTGGAACATCTCAAAGAGAATGATGCCGAGCGAGTATATGTCCACTTTCTGGTTGTACATCACTTTGGTGGCAGACTGTTGGAGTTCTGGCGCCACGTATAATGCTGTGCCGATCTGGATTGATAATTTTTTATCGGTTTTAGACTGGCTCTCTAAAAAATCTTTACATTATCCCACTAGCGATATTCTGGTGACATAAGGTCGTGATTGTGATAAGGCCCTTATAGGATCACTTCGTCGTTCGTAGTCTGTCTTTGTGACAAAAATCATTGTTCTACAGAACTTGTAGAGTTTGATGTTGACGCATTTGAAAATCAAATTTTTATTCAAATCAAAAATGCTTAGATATGAAAAAAGTTTTTCAATCGCTTATATTTTTGCCCTATTTAATGGAAATGAAAATTAAATCTCGACTTGATACTAAAACTCTGCAAAAAACAACGTTTACTGTAGTACTCGTAAAGAACAATTCATTAGAAATATGAAACACACATACAAACAAGATTAAAAAGAAAACCTACCTTCCCAGTGAGTAAACCGTCAGGATCTTCTTCAGATTTTGTTTTGTCTGTAAAAAAAATAAAGTGACATCAAAGAAAACGAAACAATCAATGGTGCCGTATTTTTTACACACATAACAATAAAAACAAAAAATAATACTAAGGCCGGACGAGTGAAAGCATCTGTAGGCAACGTAAATAAAAAGACACACTTGAATTAAAAAAACAAATGTTATACTTTTGGGAATAAACTTTCTTGGATCAAATAACAGTTTTTTGGAATAAAATAAAGCCATCTGTGCAACAAAAGAAACCCGTATTCATGATAGTTTTGTTTCAGTAAAATTGTAATGGATTCAACCGCTAAATATCATCTTATATCTAGAGGATATGATGTTGAGAAAAATCATGTTCAATTTCCAATTTAGTTCTCTATATCTGTGCAAAAATATAACATATAACTCACCATCAACTTGCAGTTCCGTAAAAACTTTAGTGGCCAGGCCAAAGTCACCGATTTTGACGTGGTCATTGGAGTCCAAGAATATGTTCACAGGCTTCAAGTCCCTGTGGATCATGCCCTTTTGATGGACGTGCGATAAACCTGTGGAAATAATATTACTGTGTTTTTTTTTATAATAATGTAAAGAAGTGTAAAAAAGCCGTAGGCACAAAGGACACACTGAAGCGCGTCACGCTAGCGCGTACGAAGTCTACCACCACTTAAAACACTCACCTTCTAGAATCTCCCTGAACAACCGCCATGCTCGGACATGTTCCTGATACAATCCACTGTCTATGGCTTGTCTCAACGTATTTTTCTCACAAAACTCCATCTGTATGTACAACACTTGCGTCTGACGGAGCGATGGTCGCATGCCTGAAGATATTGGGGTGTCTTCAGGTGTCATCGATCTTTGGGAATCCACTGCGAATTCAACTATGCTACTCAACTCATCTTCTGGACTGCAACATTAAACACATCAATCACTTTTTGTGATGGGTAAAAAAATTTAAACTCGCGTCAGAACACATGACCTGATCGATCTCTCGAGAGGCTCTATGAAGTCGAAACTGCCGTTTGTCGCTTTCGTAGGCTCGATATACAATAACTTATGCATATAACTAAAAATTTAACTGCGTCAGTAGCCTAGTGGTAGCAGGCCACTACTACTACGCTGGGGTCCTGGGTTCAATTCCCAGAAAGGAGGCTTATAAGAGATAAGGGTGTAAAATTTATATCTGGTTCTATTGGGATATTTCAATTTTTTGGAAGTTTCCCAGTACCTCGGCGTTTGGTAATGCGCCCGGAGATGTCAATACGCTCACTACCCGTTACATGGGCCAAAACGTTATAGGCCAATCGTGGGTGTTTGCATGTATGCTTGAATACATGCATTTACCTTTGCCATGGCGGCTTAACCTATAGTGCAGGGTGAGCAATGCACAAACCCGCATCCTTACTTTCTTTGGACATGTATCGCGGCGCAACAATGACTCCATAGAACGTCTAGTAGTGCAGGGAAAAACGGAAGGTACCAGACCGCGAGGTAGATCCCCGTTGAGATGGACAGATCAAATCAAGGCGGCAACAAACTACCCAGTTCATGAATGTACCAGAAAGGCTGCGGTCCGACAAGAATGGAGCCGTATAACGAAACTTGGCACACAGCCTGCCAAGACGACCACTCTGCCAAGAGTGAAACGACAAAGAAGAAGAAGAGCAATGCACACGGGCGCCGCTGTCTCAGAGGACGCCGCGGCGCTTCCTGAGACGGCTAAGAGCATCGTCTTGGACCATCATGGTACAACAATGATATGACAGAAGCGACCAGCCAGCGCAGTGGCGTCAAATGCAGTGTTGGGGAATCATCCTCGGTTCCTAAATCGGTAACGTCGGATGGGATTCACCCACGGTAGCTAGCTGATTCTAAAATTTTATCCGCCGCCGCCCGGCTTAGATGCCTGCCAGTAGTTACAGTGTTAATTAAGAGTCCTAACCAAATCCACATAAATATACAATAATTTAAAACCTAAACTCACCCCCTTTTACCGCCCGCACCGCTAGCTAGCACACACTTCCTTTCGTTTTTCTGATCAGACTGAATATTCTTCCGCGACCGCGAGTTCAAGAGTGGCGAAAAAACCGACCCTCTTTTTTCTTCATTTTAAAATAGCGCGTCACTCGCGCGGCACTTTGGCGGTAAATTTAAGGTACCCAATAAACTACTAGAGAGAGGGGAATAAACATACACAAACTACTGTGATAGATAAAGATGCATGACTGCCCGCGAATATCTATGGCCAATAGAAAATATCGAAATAAAGGTAGTACCAATAGCAGCATACAAATTTGGTCACTCAATGTTGGTAACAATACTAAACATGCAGACTAGTAATAAAATAGCTTTCTTGTTACGACGGCAAAGTAATATATGGACCCGCGGCTGGGGAGGGGGGAGGGGGTGTCGTGTCAGGCCTAGGTGCGCCAGGGTTTCATTGCACACGGGCGCTTCTCTGCCTACCCCTTCGGAGATTACAGGCGCGAAGTTATGTTTACGATGTGCAATTATTCTTGATGGGTAACTGTACATCCATGCGACAAATAAAGCGACATACGGGCACAAGTTATCCTCTTCGTCAGAATTGTCATCACTATCCGAATATTCGTCTTGGTGCTTCACCGGGCCCTCTGACGTCGACAAGGTAGTCGAAGTCACCTGAAAAACAAGAGCAAACAGGTACAACAACTCTATCGGTCAAATACAACGTGTAATGGAAAAAAAACGCACACCTTCTAGGACCCCAATTAGAAAATCGAGTTAAATTCATAATAAAAAACTTAACTTCACGCCTGTAATCCCCGAAGCAGTGGGCAGAGCCAAATGCATGCATTCAAGCATACATGCAAACAACCACGATTCGCCGGTTACGTTTTGACCCATGTAACATGTGGTGAGCCTATTAACATCTCCGGGCACATTGCCAAACTTCGAGGTACTAGGAATCTTCCAGAAAATAGAAATCCCATCCCCCGATTAAAACGAAGTTCCTCTTCAACTTCTAATTAATCACTCACAATCCATTATTTATTATTAAAAATAACTGAAACTTTATACACACGAACACTGTGCGCATACACAGTCGACGCGCGCGTCGCGTGGCTTGTCAGTATCGAAAGAGAGAGAGCGAGAAAGTGAGAGAGAGAGAGAGGGAAAGAGAGAAAGAGCGAGAGAGAACGAATAAGTCGAATCCTATACTCGGCCTGCCCCCTCTCCGAGCGCTACGCACTATAGCAAAAGTGTCGTGAGGATTTTTCGTGACGCTCGCCTAGAAGGAATAAGGATAACGAATTTCGTTCCAAAAATCAAACTAACCTTCACTTTCGGACCCAACTTCTGAACTGAACTCCCCTCCGATTCTGAATCGAGCTCCTCTGTCTCTATCCAAGCGTTGTAATACCGCACAACGTTCTCGTGGTTCAAACGCGAGAGAAGTTTCACTTCACGCGTTATCTTCTTATTCATCTCGACGCTCCTTGGGTTTAGTTGTATGTGCTTTATTGCATAGAAACGACCGTCCAATTTTTTCTTCACCTAGAAATATAATGATTGACAGCAATGAGGTCAGTCAATATTATTAAGTTGACACCACAAAAAAAAAGCCTGTTACATTTTTAAATTAATTTGACAGATATTTAAGACATTTCTGCGTCATCTATAATGTTACAAAGGGAAAAAACTAACGTAACTTCACGCCTTTTATCCCCGAAGGAGTAGGCAGAGATAAATGCATGCATTTAAGCATACATGCAAACACCCAGGATTCGCCGGTTACGTTTTGGCCCATGTAACAGGTGGCGAGCCTGTCGACATCGCCGGGCAAACTTCGAATTACTGGGAAATTTCAGAAAATTGAAAAATCCCAATAGAACGAGAGAGAGATAAAGGACTTTACATTCGGGAACCGAACCCAGGACCTCAGCGTAGTAGTAGTGGCCTGCTACGTCTAGGCTACAGAGGCAGTTCAAATTGAAAGTGTGGTAAATTGACTTCTGAAAATTGGAACCATTCTACCAAATGTCCTGTATAGTACTTATTACATTTACTGGTGGCAGCGCTCCAGTTACGAAACTCGCGGACGTAGGCACCACCGCATTACCTAATATACTTCCGCTAAATGGTAGTATTCAGTACTCTCGTAATCCGGTCAAGTGGTAATGTACGGCCCTGTCATTTCCGACACAGGGGCATAACACCTTAGACCTTTGTAAACCGCACTTTGTAAACCGCACTTTATAAGCAATAATTTGTTAACATTGACATCTATATATATATTAGAAGCATGCAATTTTGTAAAAAAATATCCCGAAACTTTCAATATGCGAGACGAACAACCGCGACAATATCAAAGTCGCCAAAAAAACAAGTTAGAAATCCCCGCCTCTAAACTTAAGATATATCACTCAGGGCCTTATGCTATGTGCGTTAAAATTTTTAATAAACTACCAGGAAATATAAGAGAATCCCAAATAGCCCAAATTTTATTAAAATATTAAAAGAGTATCTCCTCAAAAAATGTTTCTACAAACTATCAGAATATTTTGAAAACACTGATGACTGGCTAAAAATATAAATATATAAATACTTAAATCGGTTTGCTCTCACTGCATTAAATGGATTGCAATACCCAAATAGGGTTCATTTGTGACATTCTAACAAAAATGTAATATACCCATTATAATTATTGTAATTACCTACTGTAACAAATGAAAGCAATAAATATTGAGTATTGAGTATTGAGACCTCAGGAGTGGTAACGCATCTACATTTTGACCTTGGTCTTTGTGTGGGTGTCTATAGGCTGCAGTTATCACTTAACACCAATGTGAACTGCATGCTTGTTTGCCACTTCAATTACATTAAAAAAACCACCGGCAATCATTATCTTTCATATTTAAATCACTCATTCTAAGGATCTACATCACTCAATGATTCACTTCACAAATTTTTTTGCAACGCCATATTTGTTTACCCTTTTTGCCAAGTTTATTTGAATGGGGTATACGTCAATGATTATTGCATACATTCAAAGTATATCGTATTACCATAACGTGTTACCTTCACAACATCCCCAAAAGCGCCTTTGCCAAGCCACGCCAACACTTCGAAGTCCTCGTGCAGCCTCGAGTGGTCTTTCGCTATCGTGCCTATATTATTTATTCTTCGTGATCCGTCGTCACTCTGATTACAATAAAAATAAAAATAATAATAAAATAATAATGGCAACCCATTATACGTCCCACTGCTGGGCACGAGTCTCTCCCCTTTTTGGGGGGAGGCCTGGAGCTTACTCCACCACGCTGCTCCAATGCGGATTGGTGGAGGTGGGTAGGTTAGTGGCCAACCCACTGTCGGATGTTTACAAACCCATAAGGCCTCCGACAAGTTTTAACGACTGATATCCATCGATAGCAACCGGGACCGACGGCTTAACGTGCCCTCCGAAGCACGGAAACGCGCATTTAATTTGCCACTAGCGGTCACCCGTCACACTACCCGATCGCGCCCGTAGTGCTTAACCGAGCAGATCGCTTACGATCTACACGAGCCGCTGGGCCATGCGCGCAAAAATATAATAATTGTACAATATTTACAATTCGTGATTACACGCCTGTAATACCCGAAGGGGTAAGCAGAAGTCTATGCATGGATACAAGCATACATGCAAAGAAATGGTGGCAGATAGGTAGAGCTCTAGTGACGGAGCTCGTGGGCGTAGGCACCACCGCATTACATCTATCTGCCGCCAAATGGTAGTGTTTAGCACTATCGTGTTCCGGTAAGATGGTATGGCACAGTTATAAGTATCACAGAGACATAACAACTTAGGTCTCAGGTATGGCAACGCATCTGCATTTTGACCTCTGGTTTTTGTGTAGATGTCTATAGGCAGTCATCACTTAACATCAATATGAACTGCGTGCTTGTTTGCCATCTTCCTTACAAAAAAATACACCCTTGATTCGCCGGTTACGTTTAGGCCCATGCAACATGTAGCGAGCCTTTGACATATGGGAGCACATTACCAAACTCCGAAGTACTGGGGAACTATCAGAATATGGAAAAATCCCAATAGAACCGCACATAACGGATTTGAGCAAGTTTTGACCAAAACCGGACTATCAGTTCTTACGTAGGCAGTATGCAGCAGAGATAACGCTCTACGACGAGGCACGAGAGGTTTGTCTGAACCGGGATATCTGGCGCTCTACACTCTCTGCCTACCCCGTTAGGGACCTGGCGTGAAAATACATACATACATACATAACGCTCTACTATAATAATAATAATGGCAACCCATTATACGTTCCACTGCTGGGCATGAGTCTCTCCCCTTTTTGGGGGGAGGCCTGGAGCTTACTCCACCACGCTGCTCCAATGAGGGTTGGTGGAGATAAGGGTTAGTGGCCAACCCGCTGTCGGATGTTTTCAAACCGCCCATAACGCCTCCGACAAGGTTTAACGACTGCTATCTATCGATAGCAACCGGGACCGACGGCTTAACGTGCCTTCCGAAGCACAGAAACACTCTCTACTAACTAACCCCATTATCTCTTTCGTGGGCTCGATGCGCGATATTTCTTGATGGGTACCGTATATATATTTTTATCTCTTAGCCATCAAAAAGCGAAGAAGATCGAAGGGCGCATGGCCTTGCGGCTGGTGTAGATTGGAAGCGGTCAACTCAGTTAAGCACTAGGGGCGCGGTAGGGTAGGGTGATGGATGATGGTAAATTAAATGCGCGTTTCCGTGCTTCGGAGGGCACGTTAAGCCGTCGGTCCTGGTTGGTATCGATAAATAGCAGTCGTTAAACCTTGTCGGAGGCCTTATGGGCGGTTTGAAAACATCCGACAGCGGGTTGGCCATTAACCCACCCACCTCCACCAATCCGAATTGGAGCAGCGTGGTGGAGTAAGCTCCAGGCCTCCCCCCAAAAAGGGGAGAGACTCGTGCCCAGCAGTGGGACGTATAATGGGTTGCCGTTATTATTATTTTATTATAAACCATCAAAAAAAATAATTACTTAAAATAGTAATTTTGATGTTAGTCACCTCAGAGCTAGAATCTTCCTCAACATTTTCTTTGTCGCCAAGCGGTTGCCCAAGCTTATCAACTAGAAAATCATGGTTCATTAGCTGCTCCGCTGACCATTGAACTTGCAGGTCTTCTGTGAAGCATCTAAAAGATAATGAAAATATAACAAACTGGCGATTCACTCCTACCAATTATTATTTTAATACCAAAAATAATATAATAGTTTTTTTTTATGTAATGGAAGTGGCAAACAGGCATGCAGTTCACATTGATGTTAAGTGATGACTGCAGCCTATAGACACCCACACAATGACCAGAGGTCAAAATTCAGATGCGCTGGCACTCCTGAGGCATTAGGTGTTATGCCTCTGTGCCGGAAATTACAGGGCCGTACATTACCACCTGACCGGAACACGATAGTGCTGAACACTACCATTTAGCGGCAAGTATATTAGGTAATGCGCGTAAACGGTCGGTGCCTACGCCCGCGAGCTCCTTCACTGGGGCTCTACCACCAGTGTCTAGTGCCAATTAGTAAAGAGCGGGTTCTCTGAAAAGTTTTACTAAGATCATAATAATATAGATTATTCAGATTATTGGAACCTTTGGAACTCTGACGGTGAATGACAAGAAATAACTCTTTTTTTTTTCTCCTCACTCTTTGTTGTTAGTTTGTAAAAGGGGAAATGAGACATTCTACTGATATACTTTTTACATAGTTTATTACATTTAGTTTTATCTTAGTGATATTCTTGACTTTACATATATTTTTTATCTTGTTTGACATGTATATCAATTAATTGATGTTCACTTTAATTTATTTTGTTTGTTTTTGACGTGTCATAAGAGGTGCCTGTCACCCTAAATGAATAAATGAGTTTCTGATTCTGATTCTGATATCAATAATGTTTGTAATTTGACATGTATATCAATTGTTGTTCACTTTAATTTACAGTACTCAACAATTTTATTAATATTGCACATCGAGCCTGCGAAAGAGGCGATCGGATCGTTTCGACTTCGTAGAGCGTTATCTCTGTTGCACGCTGTCTACGTAAGCGCTGACAGTCTGGTATTGGTCAAAACCTGATCAAAATGGTCGACAAACGTCAAATAGGTACGGTGCGAAAGAGATAACGCTCTACAGACCCAAAATAAGCTGAAGTCTCCTTCCTAGGCTCGATGTGCAATATTTATTGTTAAGCACTGTATTTTGTTTGTTTTTGACGTGTCATAAGCGGTGCTTGACACCCTAAAACCGTACTCTTGACACCCACCCGAAACCCATCTGATTATGATTCTCTTTACACAAGTAAATTTTGCTTATAAGGAGACTCAATACTGAAATGTGTTAAATATGTAATGGAAATAAATTATTTATTTTTAAAGAAAAATGGAAAGAAAAATTTTTGACTTCAGGCGAGGCTCGAACACGCGGCCACTGGAAATCTAGTCCAGCCGCTCTTCCAACTGAGCTACCGAAGTCCTGCTCGATTTGTCAAATCTCTCCTTCATATTTATTGCATTGACTTATGGTGGCAGTAGCGCCATCTATTGCCACACTATGCTAGTTAGGCAATCGATATAATAAACTTTGCAGTTTATTAAATATCGTAAAGAAGTCGCTTTTACCCTTAATTATTGCTTTATATTATTTCGCATTAACATATTCACAAGCATGTTTCACAAGCATGTGTTAATGCGAAATAATATAAAACAATTATTAAGGAAATAAATTATTTTATTATTTTCGTAAACTAACCTTGAGAAGAAATCCTTAGCAGAACTGGGCAGACCGGACGGTATCTCTTGACCAACTCCTCGCGTTACGATGGACTGGAGTAAGAGAGCCGCCGCATATATATCTTGGGCTTCAGTCTGCCTGAAAAAGTCCAGAGCTTATAGATTTAAATGTTTTCAGAAACAAACATATAGCAATAACATTTTTTTATGTAATGAAGCTGGCAAACAAGCATTCAGATGTAATATTTTATTTTTCCCAATAACACATGCGATTAACTTTAGAATTGAAAGAAAAATGGATAGAAAAATTTGGTAAATGGAAAGAAAAAACTGACTTCGGTAACTTAGTGATAAAGCGGCTGGACTGAGTATCCTGAGGACGCTGGTTCGATTTCTGCCCTAAATCATTTTTTTCGTTCCATTTTGCTTTAATTTCTGCATGCAGTTCACATTGATGTTAAGTGACGACTGCAGCCTATAGACATCTACATAAAAACCCGAGGTCAAAATGCAGATGCGTTGCCACCCCTGAGACTTAAGGTGTCATGTCTCAGTGATTGTTAATTCACTACCTAAAACTACCTTTTAGCGGCACCTAAATTAGGTAATTACAATATAACTGTATAACTTACTGGTCACAATAGCTATCGCCTGCCAGCATCTCAGTGATTCTGACATCCAGACTCGCTCCAACCAACTTCACGGCCCCATTCCCGCACAAAAACACATTCTCACTCCTAACGTCCCGATGCAACACACCCGCACTATGCAACTCGTTCAACGCACTAAACACACCCAAAGCTACATATCTCAACAACTTCAACACATCGAATCTATCAACGAAACAGTCGTCCTGGAAGAACTTCAACGAGGAACCGAGTACAAAGTCTCTGAATATGTAAATTTGTTGCTTCGCGTGTCTCGACTCTAATATCAGTTCAGTGTACGGTGTAAGCGATTGATTTTTCAACCGTTGCATGCTCCTTAGGTCCTGCTGTATGGAGCTGATTTGTCGGTATTGCGTTTGGAAGTCGGATGGACTTGTTATTAGCCACTTTTTCACTATAACGCGTTCGCCGTCGTCGTCTACGGCTAAGTAGGTTGTTGCGCCGTTCGGTGAATGGCCTGAAATGTTTATTTATTTATTGGTAATCCAACAGCGACACATCTTACAAATAAATTAAATTGGAGTGTCTGTTTGTAATATTAAAATAACCGCTTTTTAATAAATGCATATGTGTCAATACACAGTACATATACCAATACAACATTTTTTACAATTTCTGTCTGTCTGTCTGTCTGTTTGTTCCGGCTAATCTTGGGAACGGCTGGATCAATTTTGACGGGACTTTCACTGCCAGATAGTTAATGTCATAAAGAGTAACTTAGGCTACTTTTATCATGGCCCGGCGGCTGGTGTAGATCGTAAACGATCTACTACAAGCTGCGCCCTAGACTTCGTCCGGGTAGTACTGAACAATCACAAATTCTCACGCGGACGGAGTCGCGGGCACAGCTAGGAACTAATATAAGTATAGAAAAATGGAAAGAAAAATATATTTCACAAGCATGTGTTAATGCGAAATAATATAAAACAATTATTAAGGGTAAAAGTGACTTCTTTACGATATTCAATAAAGTTTATTATATCGGTAGCCTAACTAGCATAGTGTGGCAATAGATGGCGCTATTGCCACCATAAGGCAATGCAATAAATGTGAAGGAAAGATTTGACAAATCGGGCAGGACTTCGGTAGCTCAGTAGGAAGAGCGGCTGGACTAGATTCCCATTGGCCGCGAGTTCGAGTCTCGCCTGAAGTCAATTTTCTTTCCATTTTTCTTTAAAAAATAAAAAAATAAGTACAGAACAAAAAATCAAACAATATGGCCAATCAAAGATTACACTTAAAGTAATATTTTAATGTTATATTTTAATGTAACGTAACTTCACGTATGTAGTCCCCGAAGGGGTAGGCAGAGGTAAATGCATGCATTCAAGCATACACGCAAACACCCACGATTTGCCGGTTACGTTTTGGCCCATGTAACAGGTGGTGAGCCTGTTGACATCTCCGGGCGCATTACCAAACTTCGAGGTACTGGGAAATTTCCAGAAATATGGAAAAATCCCAATAGAACCAGAGATAAAGGACTTAAACCATCATCTCTGATAGCCCCCTACCCGGGAGTCGAACCCAGGACTCCTGCGTAGTAGTAGAGGCCTGCTACTAGGCTACAGAGGCAGTTGATTTGATTTTTAATGTAGCTATGAAATGAAATATTTATTTATTTGATTCTCCACAAATAAAATCTTAAAAATGTAGTTTACAAAAACATGAGGTAAATGTTATTTAAATTATTTGTGAAGACTGATATCTGAACTAGGATTCCCTGTGCTACAGGTACCAGGCCTCCACCATCGGATTTATGTTAATAAATAAGTGATGGTTAGGTACATTTGAATAACTTGGTGTATGAAT
Organism: Macrosoma leucophasiata; assembly: GCA_036365455.1. Classification (NCBI taxonomy): domain Eukaryota; kingdom Metazoa; phylum Arthropoda; class Insecta; order Lepidoptera; family Hedylidae; genus Macrosoma; species Macrosoma leucophasiata. The sequence goes on along the minus strand of JAWQUS010000002.1, from coordinate 3,281,850 downwards.
GTGGTGTGTGTGTGTGTGTGTGTGTGTGGGCGTGTGGGTGGGTGTGTTGTGTGGTGTATTATTATTATTGTGTTGATTTGTTTCCAAGCATATTTTTAAGTCTAATTTAATTCTTAAATATAGATATAAGAAGGCTAGAAGCTATCACAGAGACATGTCACCTTAGGTTTCAGGGGTGGCAACGCATCTGCGTTTTGACATCTGGTTTTTATGTATATGTCTATAGGCTGCAGTCATTACTTAACATCAATGTGAGCTGCATGCATGTTTGCCACCTTTCTTACATAAAAAAAAATCTTCACAAATGGCGTCAAGAGTCCTTCAGGGCTGGCAGCGCGTTAGCAACTCCCCTGGTGTTGCAAATGTTCATAGGCGACGGTGACTTTCTGACAAATTAATGAAATAAAAAAATGTATGTATGTATTTTCACGCCAGGTCCCTAACGGGGTAGGCAGAGAGTGTAGAGCGCCAGATATCCCGGCCCTGACATACCTCTCGTGCCTCGTCTACCTTCATCAATGTCTTAATCATTTTAATCGGCGTGCATGCGCCGATATTAATGTATGGCCCTGTAATTCCCGGCACCTTAGGCCTCAGGAGTGGTAACGCATCTGCATTTTGACCTTGATCTTTGTGTGGGTGTCTATATACTGCAGTCATAACTTATCATCAATGTGAACTGCATGCTTGTTTGCCACTTCCATTACATAAAAAAATACACTCACCTATACAATTACCAATGTATACTTTCTTGTTATTCCTATGCGCGTGTTTGATGACTTTTAATGTTTTCATATTGCATGTGCACGTCGCGCTGCAACTTCGTGATATTTTTTTTACTGTTGTCAATATATCATCGGCATAGCTGTTGACAAAATCAATACATATAATAAGACAGCAAAAATCGACTGTCTGTACATTAATTATTTTTCCAAAACACTGATAGGAGGCGATTAAAAAAGAGCAACAGAAACAAAAAAAAACATATTTTGGAATTTTTGTTTGTCTGTCTGTCTGGTACGTTATTACTTCGAAACGACTCGACAGATTTGAACGCCGCTTTCACAGGTGGATTACATATAATTAGGAGTGTTGTCAAAATTTTGTTTCGACAACACTCTGTAGTAGTATTTGTGTGAAAACATTCCAAACAAACATAATAAAAAAACAAATGTTTCCTCTTTATAATATTCTAGCCATCTGCCCCGGCTTCGCGCGGTAACATTGCACCCGAGCGAAGTCGGGCCAAGCCGCTACTCAAATAAAAAAAAATTGCTGTCTGTCAACAGGTGCTTACAAAATCAGTCCGTCTCCCAGCGCCTCAGCACTATCATCGTCCATACTGTTCGATGTTGATCTTTGTCTGGCACCTTTCAACGCTTCCTGTCGCCTCTGGATTTCGTCCTTCATCTTTTGACGCTGAAATAAATATGAAGCCAGCTTCATACTCCATTCAATAATATCGACCAGACCGAATTTCGGTCACGGCGGCCAATCGAACGAACTTCCCTCTGAGGTGTTCCCTCGGTGCTACAATATGGAGTTCTTCAAAAATGGCGTCAAAAGAGTTCATCAGGGCTGGCAGCGCGTTGGCAACTCCCCTGGTGTTGCAAATATTCATAGGCGATGGTGACCACTTTCCATCAGGTGGCCCGTCTGCTTGTCTCTCAATTTCATGACATTAAAAAAAATCTCAATGGAGATTAGCCAACTACGCACGAGATTAGCAACAACATAAAGCTGAAAAAAAAAGGAATACGCGAAACCAGATCAAAAAAAAAAAAAATAAAGTTGCCCGTATACACTCGCGAGAACTTTTTTGTGTATAACCAAAAAAACATGCCTCTTCGGGAACGCAATAGGATCAGAAAGGGTCGAAAAAAAAAAACGCATGAGATTTAATAGTGCACAAGTGTATACGCTAACACTGGTTCACTTTTTATTACCCTCACTCCCATAGCCCGATAAATAATAATCCCTACTTCGCGAATGCGAAAGTAACTCTGTCTGTCTGTCTGTTACCTTTTCACGTCCAAACGACTGAACCGATTTTAATGAAATTTGGTACAGAGATAGAGCTAACTTTGAGAAAGAACATATTCTACTTTTCGACATCCACGCGGGCTAAGCCACGGGCAACAGCTAGCTAGTAAGTAAATAAATTCGATTACATACACAGCCCCACACAAGGTATAAACCTGTATCGTGGGTGCCATTGTACACACACAACACATACAAACACCCAGACCCAAAACAAGTATCTGTAGGCCATACAAATATTTGTCCCGGTGCGGGGATCCAATCCAAATCAAGCAGTCATCTAACACCGCTGGACTAACCGTGTGTGCCATTGATGATATAATGAATGTGGTCGCTCACTAAGGGTCTCATAGTCACTCAGAGAGCAATGCACAGAGCTATGCTTGGAGTTTCTCTACGAGATCGAATTAGAAATGAGGAGATCCGCATGTGAACCAAAGTTACTGACATAGCTCACCGAATTGCGAGACTCAAGTGGCAGTGGGCAGGACACAGAAAAGTTGTAGAATGGCGACCCCGTACCGGAAGACGAAGAGTAGGCATGCCCCCCACAAGATGGACCGACGACCTGGTGAAGACGGCGGCCCAGGATCATTCGTTGTGACAATCTTTGGGGAAGACCTTTGTCCAGGAGTGGACGTCTTTTGGCTGAAATGATGATGATGATGATTGTTTCTAAAGTCTTACCTCTTCATTTTCTCTGAGCAACAAATCGTGCTGTTTCAATTTTTCCATTTCGTTCTTGTCTTTCTGCATTTGTTCGTATAATGAGAGAGTGGGTTTATTGTGTTCGTGCAGGAATTGCTGTAAAATTGTAAAATCGTTATACAAAATAAATATAATGAAAACAATGGCAAACCCTTTATAGATCCCACTGTTGGGCATGAGTGTCTCCCCTTTTTTGGGAGCTTAAAGCCTGGAGCTTACTCTACTATGCTGCTCCAATGCGAGTGGGTGGAGATACAGATTAGTGGCCAACCTGCTGTTGGATGTTTTCAAATGAGGTTTAACGACTGCTATCTATCGATAGCAACCGGGACGTGCCCTCCGAAACACGGTAACGCGCATTTTAATTTGTGACTAGCTGTGTTGTGACTGTTGTGTTCACCCGTTCGCGCCCGTGTCTCTCATAACAACAACAATAATTACTAACTTACCTGAGTATGCTGAGCCAGTTCATATATCATAACTTCTCCGCATAAATCAGTGGCAAGTTTTATGAGATCCTGCAGTAATTTTGTTCCGTTTTCATCTGATATTCCAGATTTCTTATAAATAGATATCTCAGGTGGTCTGAAAGTCAAATGGAATAAATCAAACAACTATTCAAATAATATTATTATTTTAATAGGCTTAATAAGTTTTTTTATAGATAGGCAAAAATAGACACAAAATTAAATACATTATGTATGTAAGCTATCTGTCTTCCATATCTATAAATAAAAATTAATCGCTTAATGTGTTGCTAAGTGCGAAACTCGAGAACGACTGAACTGATTTTGTTGAGTAATTTTTCTGTACTGTATTTATAACTAGCTGTTGCCCGCGGCTTCGCCCGCATGGATGTCGTTTTATAAATAACTATGGAATGCTCGATACAAATTTACACCCCCTATTTTAGGGAGGTGGGGGAATATAAGGAGACAAAAAGTAGCCTACGTTCTTTTTCAAAGTCAGCTCTATCTCTGTACCAAATTTCATTAACATTGGTTCAGTTGTTTGGACATTGGACAGACAGACAGACAGACAGACAGAGTTACAGGACAGGATGGGTATACCTAACTCTTACAAAAATTAGCACTTCAAAACTGAATATTTCACAAACAGATTTATCAAAAGAATATTTTAACAAAATCACAATATTTATCAATGAACTTACTTGTCAGGGTAATTATGGCAACACTTGAACTGCAGTGTGATGGAACAGTGAACTCCTTCCGAGTGGTGTAAAGGTACCAGTGTGAGGAGTATATCCAGGGGACGCCATTCATTCCACACAGACTTTTGCCGAACATCCTTAACAGCATCAGTGAAGATAGACTAGAACCAATATTTCATAATCATGTATTTTCTAAAAATCAAAAGAATATTATGCCCAGGAAATGAAAATACTGGGGATACAGGTGCGTATTTTATTTGTCATAAAGGTCAAAATGCAGATACATTGTCACCCCTGAGACCTTAGTTATTATGTCTCTTTGATAGTTATTAGGGGGCCATACATTACCATCTAACCGGAACACGATAGTGCTGAACACTACTGGTAGGCAGAGAGTGTAGAGCGCCAGATATCCCAGTTCAGACAAACCTCTTGTGCCTCGTCTACCTTCATCATTCTCTTCATACATGCACGCCGATTCCTAAGACTTTTGACCCCACCATCAGACAGAACTCGACCTATTTGGTCATGGTAGGTCAGCCTTGGTCTTCCTGGGCCTCTGCAACATGTTGTATGTAATATTATAAATTCTTGATTAGGTGACATTAATTAGCTATCACGGAGCTGGCATAGTTGCACGTCGACTCAAATTCCCTAAACAAAAAAATGTCTAAATCGTCTTTCATTTTTACTTGCATAGCATTGGGGGTTGCGGGATCCGGACTCCACCGAGTGCCACGAGTTTTGGGGGTGATACCCTCTCTAGTGATCATTCTATATTTAAATAACCAAATTGGTTAGCAGATTTCACCAGTTAAAAACCAGATGAACGTATCTACAATTTTGTCAATGTTGAGAAAACGCAATTAACTGAACAGAAATGGAGGTCATTTTCTCAACATTGTCAAAATTGTAGATACGTTCATCTGGTTTTTAACCGGCGATTTAGACGTTCAAATGCAAAAGAATGGGGTGTAATAAGTAATTCCTTTTTTGTTGCTCATTCGCCCCACTTGCCATCCATGCTAGCTACGCCACTGGGCACTTAAACATATGTCTATGGCGGTGAAATTATAATAAACACAACACACAACACAGTGGATATAAAAATCATATTGATGTCTAGGAAAAAATTAACAGACATTGCTGCCGACTGGGACGTGGTTTTGTTTTTCTTAGACGCATCGAATGTTTAGATTAGACTATAATTTATGGATAGAAGTCTATTTTTATTTGTACGTAATCAAAATAAACATCTAACCTGCAAAGCGATGAGTTCATTGTTCTGTCGTTCCTCAGTGGTTTCTTCGGACATTTTGATGGAATGGACGGATGTCCTAATCTATATTTAAACACACTACACATCTATTACGCCCATTTATACAGTAAATGCATATTTGGCGATAATTTGTAGAATTTACGAGAGCAAACTTATGTACTTATCAGTTCAACTTGGATGTCTTGGATATCATCACTGTCACTGTCACTACCAAGGTCACCATCAACTGTCAACTGTCAACTGTCATCGTCGTGTAGAGTGCGTTCCATAGAACGACTACAACGATTGTAACACCCTCTGTATTTTTCCACGTAAAGCCCGCCCGTGGTCGTCGTAAGCGATTGTTCGACATTATAGATGACGTCACTGTTCGTGACCGCTTTGCCCACAAAATATTGGTGGGTCGGAGTGGGTTTTCACACTTTTCACAATAACGTTTTTTTACCAAAACGGTTTTCCAAATTGCCGCTAGAATTTGAAAAAAGAACGATGGCGACGAAATACATAATTATCTTTCTGCAGTTCTAAAACTGATATTGCAGTGAAATTGGTAGTAGTGGCAGGTAGAAGATACGAGATTTAATATATAAAGATATAGATATTAGATAATAATATCAGCTTCTTCTTTATAATCTATCTACTATATATATAAAAATGAATTAGGTACTGTTCATTAGTCTCGATGGAACTCGAGAACGGCTCGACCGATTTGGCTGATTTTGGGTTTGAATGATTTTTGGAAGTCCAGGGAAGGTTTAAAAGGTAAAAAAATATTTTAAAAAATGGAGGGGAATAAAAACACAATTTCATTTTCCCATACAAATAGTCCGTATCTATCAAACTTTAAACACATTATTTAATTCTGAGGCAATACGCAGTTTGCCAGTCATCTAGTACATATCCAATAAATAATATTTTCTGAGTAATATAGTCACAAAAGAATGTGATTCTCTTGAAGAATATTTTTCCGGCAATCTTTGCCTACATATATATTGTAGAATAAATTTCCACGACACAAATTAATGAATTGATGTTAAGTGATGAGCAGCAGGTCCAAATGCAGATGCGTTGCCACCCATGAGATCTTAGTTGATATGTCTCTGTGTTAAGTTATTCCGGGGCCGTGCATTACCATCTAACCAGAACACGAGGTGCTGAACACAACCATTTAGCGGCAGATTGATTAGGTAATGCGGTGTTGCCTACACCCTAGAATTCCTACACTGTAACTCTACCACCAGAACAAAAAAATAATCGTAGCATCTTCTTATTGAAGATCATGTCGGCTCCTAGGATTTTTCTAGAATGCACCTGATCCTGGAGTTTTGTCTATTCCTTCAGAGTGCCTAGTGCGAGATTTTATTTACTATTTGTGTGGAATTGAAGGAGCGTCATCTAGCGGTGAATATATGACGCTCCTTCAATTCCATGCAAATCTGCGTTTACTCTTACGCGATCGTATTCGATCGAATTCGCATGAAATCTCGCACTAGGCACTCAGATATCGTTTTGCGTCAAACGCCCTTAGGGCAGTTTATGGTAATTTCCAAGAGTCTACCGATTGGCTCACACCTACTAGCTCTTGGTATTGGAACCAAGTTTAGCTAGTTCATCGGCCTCTTCATTTCCCCTGATTCTTTCATGCCCGGGCATCCAAATTTTGATAGGCAATTCATGCAAGACGTTTTTATAAAAACAATGTGTCATTCGGTGAGCAGATAGGTGTAGTCGCCCTAGATTCGGCTTCCCCACTATACAAAATCAAATGGTACTAAACATAACTACATACGATGCATCCACGTTAAGATGCATTAAAAGTAGGTATATCCCATAATGCATCAGGATGCAATAAGGAAATGAGTTAATTGTTTTTATATTATTTCGCATTAACACATGCTTGTGCGCTGCTGCTACCATAAAGCAATGCAATAGATGTGAAGGAAAGATTTGACAAATCGGGCAGGGCTTCAGTAGCTCAATTGGAAGAGCGGCTGGACTAGATTCCCAGTAGGTCGCGAGTTCGAGTCTCGCCTGAAGTCAATTTTTTCTTTCCATTTTTCTTTAAAAATAAAGGAAATGAGTTGTTCAATAAGTTGGTAAAATAAATATAATTAAGAAACTGATACATCATTAAGTCGTCCGTACACAAGGGGTGCGAAGTTGAGGTGTACTGGTGGCACGATCGGCATGGGGGAGTCAGGACACTGTGGCGCGCTCAACAGTATGCACACGATCATGGACAGCAACATGGCGACGGTGGCCCAGAACATTAGTATGAGCAGCAAACGGCCTCGTCTCCAAGCGGGCTGTCGGCGGGACTTGATTACTTCTTCATAGTTTAGTGGCCTGAAATTATATTTTTATTTTTTTGAAATTGACGTTGTGCTATAATTTTACTATTCGGGTGGTTAAGCTGGGGTAATAGCCCGTAAACTTTCCACGTGGTTGCTTGAGCAGTACCTAGCCCGTAAGCTTACAATATTTTGATAATCGTTGTTACTTTTGATTCGGGTTTATGGTTTAGAATTTTGCGCTGTCTATAGCTAGGCTTACCATGATTACGAAGAGCCAAAGCGGGACGCAGAAGAGAAAGAGACTCATTTTCATTTTGCTTTTCGCTTAATTTGTGTTTTTCATATTTGGGATTGGGGTGTCGGTGCTGTTCAAGTTTGATCGGGACGCCGGGACAGGGATCTCAAACCGGGACTATCCCGGTCAAACCGGCACGTATGGTAAGCCTATCTATAGCTTGTAGCGTTGTAAGCACGGACGGCCTAACATATAGTGCAGGGTGTGCAATGCACACGGACGCCGCTTTGTTAGGGGCCGCCGCGGCGCTCTCTGAGAACCGCCACTGGTTGTAAGCGTCTTTGGGGAGGCTTTGGCCAGCTCTGGACGTCTATTGGCTGTAGTGATAAACTAGCCTTTATCAATATACCTACATATAATACCTGAGACAGTAAGAATCGAGTGTCTGTACATTAAATATTTTTCCAAAAAACTGATGGATAACGATTAAAGGAAAGTGAAACCAAAAAATCAATTACTGGAATGTTTGTCTGTCTGTCATTCTGGTACGTTATAACTTCGAAACTACTCAACAGATTTGAAGGTGGATTACATAAACATAACTATGAGCGTTGTTAAAACTTTGTTTTGTCGTAATCGAATTTATGATCTATTGAAAATTTACTGTTTAATTTACAGATTTGAATGCGGTTTACATCAACGTATTTAATTTAGACTAGCTGTGGCCGCGACTTTATTATATAAATTATTATTCAGTATCTACACGAACGAAGTCGTGGGCACAGCTAGTTATTGAATAATAGTTTTTTGTCTTGCAATTCTTACAAGATTTATAAACCACGTAAATATCCAGTAGGTATCAAAAACATACCTGATTCTTCTTCGAGATTCAACCTCTCCCAATAATGGTTGTCTTTCTGGGTCCATATTGAATTTCTGTTATTGACAATGTGCATTTAAGAATATTGTTTTAATAACAAAGCAACTGACTCACATTATTATTATTGTAATACTGACCTGTGATAACCTGTGTTAAGATGATTGTCAATTAAGGCTGGAGACACACACTTGAAGCAACAAACTAACTGACAATCTTTCCAAGGTAGACGAGTACTTCGAAATATTTTGTGCAACTATTCAGTTTTGTCAACTCTTAAACATCTTAAAATTTAGAAAGTATACATTTATTAAAGTGTACGAAATGTTTGAAAGTATAAAAAAAAACTTATACTCTACTTACTAGATAGGTACCTATGTACGAACTGATTATTACTGGTGGTAGAATTACGCCATAAAGGTCCTGCACTGGTAGGAGCTCGAGGGCGTAGGCACCACCGCATTAACTAATCTATCTGCCGCCAAATGGTACTGTTCAGCATTAATCGTGTTGTCAGGTGGTCATAATACGGTCCAGCAATTTCCGGCACATAGGCGTAACGGTTTAGGCTTCAGGAGTGGCATTCACATTGAAATCTCTGGTTTAATTTAGATTTTGATAGGTGTAGCCTATGGTTAGCCTCGGTTGGGTGAGGCGGGGAAATCGGGCGGGACGTCGAAGTGTCCATTCTATACGTATTATTACATATTCTCTGCTAAAGCTACCAGGTATAGACGTATTTGTTTATGTATGAAATGAAAAAATGATTCATTCGGTAAAAACATGGGTGAAGATCGATCTAGTTTCGGATCTAAGATTAATAGCAATCCGATAGCGCTGAGCATTAAGGTGATATATTAAATTGTCCCCATTCTCCACTGATGCCTTCAAAACTGGCATTATAACTACAATTTCGACGACCCGGTAAGTCCAGCGGTGTGAGACGACCATTTGATTCGAAGGGTCACGGGTTCGATTCCCGCACCGGGGCATACATTGCTATGGCCTACGGATATTTGTTTCGGGTCTGGGTGTTTGTGTATGTGTTCTATGTGTACAACGGCACCATCGACACAGTTTTATACCTAGTGTGGGGCTGAGAGTGAAAACGTTTTTTTTTTTAATTTCTTATAGGTATATCATCTAACCACGCCTTTATATTACAATTTATGTTGTGTCTACTTTATATAGCGATTAGTTTACTACTATATTTGTACGTTTGTTTATGAGTTTGTCGTTAAGCAAAGATAAGATAAACTGAAATACATTGGAATAAACAAATAAATTTAATTTATGAAATAGTCACAGTCATAGTGCTTGTGCAGGCGACGCGACGGGACGTGATGACCCCACCGCCCACTAGCGGAAGAATTTTCTTCTACTGGCAGAGAATTCTTCCACTAGTGCAATCAGTCAACCGAACAATGGCAGTCAAACTATCCCAATGGGGCGGTAGTAAGTGCTGTAATGGGTGAAGGGCAGTAGCGTCCTGTGATAAAACTACCGCCACTGCGATCGGCAATCCGCATACACATAAGCAGACGGGCTGATGGAAAGTGGTTACCGTCGCCTATTAACATTTGCAACACCAGGGGAGTTGCCAACGCGCTTCCAGCCGTAAAGGACTATTTTGACGCCAGTTTTGAAGAACCCCTTATTGTAGCTCCGGGGGAATACCTCAGAGGGAATAATGTTCCACAATTTGCACATTCTGGGCAGGAATGAAAGCGCGAATCGGACCGTTGAACACTTTCAAATATCCAATCTGTGCAGGTGGAACTTCTCTCTTTGGCGGGTGGTATGATGTAGGAATGAAGACTATGGCAGCAGATCGAACAGTTCATCAGAGCACTCACCATTGTAAAGGTTATTTATAAAGATGTTTTACCCGGGCAAGGTGCGTGGCATACCTTTTACGCTCAGAGTAAATGCCAGGTTCGGTAGCAAAAAAATAATTTCGTATAAGAAAACATAAATTTTAAAGTCGTAACACTAAATGTTATTGGGGTTGTTGTAGAGGCAATTATGTAAAGGTCGCTGCCGGAATACTTATAAAAAGACATTTTTATAATAAAGAAACTAATTTATTAAATGATTACATATTAAACTATAACTAAACTAAAACTAGTGACCCTAAGCGATGTTAGCTATAGAATGTTCACATTTATCACAACCGAGCGCATCAAGACTACGCGACCTCGTAAAACCGCTGCCTCAGCTTCCTCATTCGGTGCCCTGGTGTCGCAGTTACCTAGTGTTCTAGATGTTAGGTGATGACTGCGCGTCCTTGTAAATCAACGCCTCGGATGTCGGAATTAGGTTCGTTATTCGTCAGCATACCCCTAATGGTTTTGTGGTGTACGTAACAAGGCTGCCTGCAAGAGGTGATGCGCTAATTTCAATTAACCCTGTATACCCAAGAGTTACTGTAAGACGTGATAAAATAAATCTGCCAAATAAAATAACCGAGCAACTAACAATAACTTACCGCTAGGATCTCATTTCGCTGTAACAAATTACCCCAGTTAATACTTTACCTGAGTTTGCGTCGTTTGTCCAAATAGTCGAGAAATACTTGTTGATAACGACCTATCTGTTATAGTCTTTATGATTAAATTAATTAGTTATCGTTTGATAATAAAACACTAATGGCCTATCCGATTTCAGGTGTCATTCTTGCGTTTTTCATCTGTTGGTGAATACCGTATGAAAATCCGCGCAGTAATCTTTGAGTTTATCGCGAACAGATAGACAGATAGACAGGCAGACAGACACCGGGGAGAACTTTGTTTTATTTTTAGTATAGAATAGATAGAAGAAACTATTTACAAACGTCCAGCTGTCATCATCATCACTTCAGCCGAATGACGCCCACAGCTGGACAAAGCCTTCCCCAAAGACGCTTACAATATGCCATAAGAAGTTATATACAACGCGAAAGCATAGAGCAACACGGGCCACCGGCCGCGGCGAACTAGAGGGGAGTAGCCATAGCGTTTATTACCGATGCAAAACAGTCTGTAATTTTTTGCGGGGGGAAATGTGTGCGACACAAAAGCACACTACAAAAATCGTCTATTACTACGAAATTCACACTTTGACTATAACAAAATACAGAAACAATTTCACGCACACATCTAAACATCTAGGCGACAGATATAGGCCCATTTGGGCTTGTACTTCGACAGAGGGGCCTGCATATGGCTACTCCCCTCCGGTGTTGCTCTATGCGCGAAAGTGACGACCCCACCGCCCAATGAACGTTGGGGTCGTCACCTCCCGACGTCAGAAATTGGCAAATATGGCCCTTTATACATTATATCGCAATAACACATGCGAATGACTTTAGAAAGTAAAGAAATAATGGAGAGTACAATTTGACCTCGGGCAGGAATCGAACCTGCAAAACTGCAAAGTTTATCATATCGATTAATTAGTTAACAATGGATGTCGTTCACCGATTCCGAATCAGTTAATATCAAAAAGGGGAAGATATCTTGTTCAAATACAGTTGATGCAGAAAAACGGATTTAATAAGAAAAGAAACCATTAACAAACGTCCAGCTATATATAAATCCACTTTCCATATAAAGTTACGACACCTGTAAACTAACAGTGACAAATGCGAGCACTATTTACAGCTTCAAGTGGGAGTCGACAGTTTTATTGATTCGCAGACGGATGGAGGACTTTAATTGCATCACGCGTTCATTTGAGCACCTCTCTTTTATCTTGCTGCTCTTAATGTCGGAGGCGTTTTGTCCTTGACATTTCTAAAATTTTAAGTACTTACAAGCTTGAAACTCTTTTTTTTATGTAATGAAAGTGGCAAACAAGCATGCAGTTCACATTGATGTTAAGTGATGACTGCAGCCTATAGACACCCACACTAAGACCAAGGTCAAAATGCAGATGCGTAACCACTTCTGAGGTCTAAGGTGTTATGCCTCTGTGCCGGAAATGGGCCGTCACCTGACCGGAACACGATAGTGCTGAACACTACCATTTAGCGGCAAGTATATTAGGTAATGCGATGGTGCCTACGCCCTCGAGCTCCGTCACTGGAGCTCTACCATCAGTAAAAAATCTTTGTGATAATCATCTTTACACCTGTTAGGAGCAATAAGCAATGTAGATTGCTCATACTTTGAGCTGTACTACAGGTGAGGAGAGATTCAAGCTTGTACTTAAGATTCTAGAGATGTCAATGCAGAGTTGCTCACGGAGTTATACAATAGTATTTTATTAGAGAATCACATCCCACTTCGAAACGGAATCACTGGCTAATTGTGAGACAAGAGTATTGCATTGAGACTTCTCGTTTTCTCTAAGAAGTTTAATTATGATAGTAGTATTTACTTACCAGCAACATGGACTGCATACTTATTTATTGGAAACACCGAATAGGTATACCTACCTACAGATAACATTGATGGCTTTTACTGTGTAGTACATCTGGAATACTGCTCTCATTTGTGGGTGGGAGCCCCCAAATACCAGCTTGGTCCACTTGACTCCCTACAAAAACGCGCCGGTCGTATTGTTAACGATCCAGGACTTACGGACAGGCTCGAACATCTGAGCCCTCTGAGCCATCTGAGCCTCGAACATCTGAGACATTGGGAGTCTGTGCGTGTTGTACCGTATCTAGAATGGTGAGTGCTCTGCTGAACTGTTTGACTGTTTGACATGGTGCCACCGTCTCTTTTCCTACGCCGTACTACCCGCCGAAGAGAGAAGTTCCACCCTCACCGATTGGACACCTGGCAGTGCTCAACGTTGCGGTTTTCACGTTCTTTCCTGCCCAGAACGTACAAATTGTGGAACGAACTTCCCTCTGAGGTGTTCCCTAGGTGCTACAATATGGGGTTCTTCAAAAATGGCGTCAAAAGAGTCCTTCAGGGCTGGCAGCGCGTTGGCAACTCCCCTGGTGTTGCAAATGTTCACAGGCGACGGTGACCACTTTCCATCAGGTGGCCCATTTGCTTGTCTGTCAACCTTCAGACATAAAAAAAATAGATACGTTCCTTAGACTGTGGTAGTATCAAAGATTTGCACCAGGGACGTTTGGGGCAGGAAAACAATGCTACCAGAAATCAGTCTCTCAAAAACCAAATAAAAACTCATTTTCATACACATGCCTTCTGTTCTCTCGTGGGCTATAAACTGGCCATTAAAAGGCAAAGTTGTTGGAACAGTTTTTAAATATCATCAGAGCATTTGGCAATAAGTTAGTAGTTTTTAAAAGGCTTGCATTAGGTACATTACCGGTTGAAAATGCAGGTCATATTTTTACGTTTTTTGTTTGTGATCATTATGTGTACGATACAGTTGTGTATACGTTTTAAATGGTGGTAGGGCTCCAGTGACGGAGCTCGCGGGCACCACCGCATTACCTAATATACTTGCCGCTCAATGGTAGTGTTCAGCACTAGCACTTGTTCATATTATCTTTATTTTATTTCATAATATTTGTATTAAATCTAAGGTCTTGACAAAAGAGCAACATGCTGAGTTTGTTGGGTAGCGGAGTTCTTCTCAGTAGTGCCTGCACTTGGAACTCTGCTAAGTGAATGACTATGATTATGACGAACAGATTTTTCATTTTCTTCTATGAAGGAATTGAAAAACTTGATGATTCACGTAACGGTTAAATATTATTGTTAAATTGGTATTTATTAATACCTATTGTATTATTATTATAAGTCATTCTCTCTAGGTAGCTTATATCCCGACAATGCAAAAGTGTCCTTGTAGACCAATTTGAAATAAATGATTTGATGATTTTGAATTTTTGAATTTTATCGTGTTCCGGTCAAGTGGTAATGTACATCCCTGTAATTTCCGGCACAGAGGTATAATACCTTAGGCCTCAGGAGTGGTGTGGTATCTGCATTTTGACCTTGGTCTTTGTGTAAGTGTCTATAGGCTGCAGCCATCACTTAACATCAATGTGAACTGCATGCTTGTTTGCCATTTCCATAACATAAAAAAATGGTCCCGTAATCACTATCCTGTGATAGTGATTACGGGTTAGTCATGTCTCTGTAGACATGACAACGAAGTTCTCAGGGGTGGCAACGCATCTATGATTTTACCTCTAGTTTTAATCTAGACGTAGGCTGCAGTCATCACTTAACATTCTTGTGAACTGCAAGCTTGTTTGTCACTTTTCATTAAAAAATACCTATATTATTGACATCGCATCGGTGGTAACAACATAGTATATTTACATTGTGGTATCGGTGTAAAAATGAAAATAGGCATGCTCCGATGGTACGGGCATATAGAAAGAATGTCGAATGAGCGAATGACCAAACAGATATACAATGCGAATGTAAATGGTTGCAGAGGCTCAGGAAGAACAAGACTGACCTACCAAGACCAAATAGGTCGAGTTCTGTCTGATGGTGGGGTCAAAAGTCTTAGGAATCAGCGTGCTTGTATGAAGAGAATGATGAATGTAGACGAGGCCCGAGAGGTATGTCAGGACCGGGATATCGGGCGCTCTACACTCTCTGCCTACCCCGTTAGGGACCTGGCGTGAAGATACATACATATATACATGCATAACAACGATGAAAGATAACAAAATACCTATTCGAAAATTTATTGCAGATACTGTGAGTAATAAATTAATACGAAACTTGATGGATGGTAAGAGTAAAATGATGGATGGCGGAGGCGAATAAAAAAGTAATCAATATTGAGAAGACCACTGCACTTAAATACCTATCTATCTTTTATGGATAGCTTCTATACACGTTATACGTAACTTCACGCCTGTAATCCCCGAAGGGGTAGGCAGAGGTAAATGCATGCATTCAAGCATACATGCAAACACCCACGATTCGCCGGTTACGTTTTAGCCCATGTAACAGGTGGCGAGCCTGTTGACGTCTCCGGGCACATTACCAAACTTTGAGGTACTGGGAAATTTCCAGAAAATGGAAAAATCCCAATAGAACCAGAGATAAAGGCTTTTTCACCACGTTATAGGTTTCCTTAAAAACTTAACTTCCAAAAAATTGGTTGTTTACAATGCCGTAATTGGAAAGCTATTTAAACCAACACACTATCAATCTTTATCATGAAGTATTTATATTGTTATGCTTTTTTAAGAATTTCATGGACATTATTATAATATACTAGCCGTTGCCCGCGGTTCCGCCCGCGTGTAGTTCGCTTTTCGCGTAACCTGTGAAAACTACAACTATCCAGACCTAAAATAGACTTAGAATTAAAGTAGAAAATAACATATTAATAATATTTAAATAAAGATAATTTTAAAAAATTAAAAGGTCAGCGCCATCTATTGAGGTTTTGTGTAGTGTGTTTTTTTCTTTATTGGTATCGATAAAACAAAGTAAAAAATCTAGCTTTATCTAAATTAAATACGTTTAAGTAGGTAAACCGCATTCAACTCATTCAAGAAGTGCTTGAAGTTAATTTCCAAATGACCATTACTTATTTTTCCCATAACCAATTTTGACGAAACAATTTATTTTTTTTAATAATAATAAAAAAAACTTATTATATTCAATACTCTTTTTTAGTATTAATAGAAAAGAAAGATAAAATCCCATTGCATCCATTTTTCAGCTATATTACCATAATTAAGTCCGGGTAGGGGGTTATCAGAGATAATGGTGTAAAGTCCTTTATCTCTGGTTCTATTGGGATATTTCCATTTTCTGGAATTTTCTGGAGATTTCCCAGTACCTCGAAGTTTGGTAATGTGCCCGGAGATGTCAACAGTCTCGCCACCTGTTACATGGGCCAAAACGTAACCGGCGAATCGTGGGTGTTTGCAAGTATGCTTGAATGCATGCATTTACCTCTGCCTACCCCTTCGGGGATTACAGGCGTGAAGTTACGTTTTATCTACATACAATCACATCAATTCTATCTAGCAGAGTCAAAATGAACAGAGAAGTGGTAATGCATTAAGACTTTTTGGATTCTGTATGCACTCCATGCTACTTTCTATTAGAGTGAAATAAATCGTCTTTTTCCACCCTAACTTGTGTTATGCTCGTTAAAAGTTACATGACATGTCTGATATATTGGAGGAAAAAACAATAACTGTCACATCTGGTTTTACGTGATATATGTTTTCAGTCGACCAGTTAAAGTTACCCTATCTCATCTTATCTCACCCCACGACATTCGCGTGAAAGGGAGGGAATGTTATTAGAAGACACTGGACAACTTTACCCTATTTGTGTTTATTGGTATGTCATCCATAAATCGTCGTAGAAATATTATTTTGAGGGAAACTAAATAATATCTACTGGTGGTAGAGCTCCAGTGACGGAGCTCGCGGGCGTAGGCACCACCGCATTACCTAATATACTTGCCGCTAAATGGTAGTGTTCAACACTATCGTGTTCCGGTCAGGTGGTAATGTACGGCCCTGTAATTTCCGGCACAGAGGCATAAGACCTTAGGCCTCTGGAGTGGTAACGCATCTGCATTTTGACCTTGGTCTTTGTGTGGGTGTCTATAGGCTGCAGTCATCACTTAACATCAATGTGAACTGCATGCTTGTTTACCACTTCCATTACATTAAAAAAAAAAAATCTACCTTAGATAGATTAGGCAGATAGATTAGGTGATGCGGTGGTGCCCACGCCCCCGAGCTCCTAGTCCTCCTAGTCCTCCAAGTATTATCGTGTTTCCGTTAGATGCCGATAACTATCACAGATATAACAACTAAGGTCTCAAGGGTTACATCTGCACTTTTGCCCTCTGGTTTTTGAGTAGATATCCATAGGCTGCAGTCATCGCTTAACATCTATGTGAGCTGCGCTGCATGCTTGTTTGCCACCCTGGTTACTATAAACAAAACTTCCCTGATAATGGAGAAGAAACCTCCAAAACCAGCTAAATTCCTGATAGTACATCACGCTGGGGTTTTGGGTTCAATTCCCGGGTCGGGGGATATTAGAGATAACGGTGTAAAAACCTTTATCTCTGGTTCTATTGGGATTTTTCCATTTTTTGGCAGTTTCACAGTACCTCGAAGTTTGGTAATGTGCCCGGAGATGTCAACAGGCTCGCTACCTGTTACATGGGCCAAAAACGTAAACGGCGAATCGTGCGTGTTTGCATCTATGCTTGAATGCATGCATTTACCTCTGCCTACCCCTTCGGGGACTACAGGCGTGAAGTTACGTTTAAATCACAAAATATTTCAAAGCAAAAAGCGAACTTCATAAAGACAGATATTTCACGTTTCTATGTATTACTTTCTATAGCCAGTCATCAACTCAAATGGACTCTAGAACCCATTGAATGCGGTGAAAGCGCGGAAAAACTCTATATCAACCGCACTTTTATATCTCTTTGCTACAGGTCAACGGGTCGGGCTTTATTTAAGCATTGAAATGAACAGTCGGAGGCGGGTGCCATTCAGGCGAATATTCTCAATACCTCATAACGAGATAAAGGCTCTCGTTAAGCTGTGTCGGATTATTGATCCGTGATTTCGTATTTCGTTTGGGAATGAAAATGTTTTTTAAATATTTGAAGATTTGTCTTTGAGTGTGGTTAAAATTGTTTTCCATTCTATTCACTTATATAGTCTATAGTCTTATGTTTAATAATAATAATGGCAACCCATTATACGTCCCACTGCTGGGCACGAGTCTCTCCCCTTTTTGAGGGGAGGCCTGGAGCTTACTCCACCACGCTGCTCCAATGCGTGCTGGTGGAGATACGGGTTAGTAGCCAACTCGCTGTCGGATGTTTTCAAACCGCCCATAACGGCTCCGACAAGGTTTGACGACTGCTATCTGTCGAAAGCAACCGGGACCGACGGCTTAAAATGCCCTCCGAACCACGAAAGCACGGAAACGCGCATTTTATTTGCCACCAGCGGTCGCCATCACACACCCGACCGCGCCCGTATTGCTTAACCAAGTAGATCGCTTACGTTCTACACCAGCCGCGGGGCCATGCGCCCTTCTCTTATATTTACCATACTTTATTTATACCTACAGACTTTGCCTATATAAAAACTGTTTCTCTTTTGTATGCAAGGAAGGTGGCAAGCAAGCATGCAGCTCACATTGATGTTAAGTGGTCATCACTTAACATCAATGTGCAGCCTATAAACACGTAACTGACTATGAATCGGGGGCGTTTGTTTACTTTGTAGTTTACATCAAGGCGTCGAGTTACATTACGTCATCGCAATTATGTAAAGACTAGCTGTGCCCGCGACTTCGTCCACGTGAGAAAAAATATGATTGTGCAGTATCTACCCGGACGAAGTCGTGGGCGCAGCTAGTATAAAAATAACCTAAGTTACTCCTTATTACATCAGCTATCTGCCAGTGAAAGTCCCGTCAAAATCGGAGACACTCAAATTCTATTTATTTGTATGTAGGTATGTATGTATGTATGTATGGTTGTATGGAGATAAAAGTAGCCTAAGTTACTCCTTATTACATCAGCTACTTACCCGTGGAAGTCCCGTCACAGTCGGATACACTCTAATTCTACTTATTTGTATGTAGGTATGTATGTATGTATGGATGTATGGGGATAAAAGCAGCCTAAGTTACTCCTTATTACATCAGCTACTTACCCGTGGAAGTCCCGTCACAGTCGGATACACTCCAAATCTACTTATTTGTGTGTAGATATGTGTGTATGTATGGATGTATGGAGATAAAAGTAGCCTAAGTTACTCCTTATCACATAAGCTATCTGCCAGTGAAAGTCCCGTCAAAGTCGGTCCAGCCGTTCCCGAGATTAGCGGGAACAAATAGACAGACATATAGACAGCTAGACAAAAATTGTAAAAAATGTTGTTTTGATATATGTACCGTGTATACATACATATGCATTTAGTAAAAAGCGGTTATTTTCATATTACAAACACTCCAATGTTATTTATTTGTATAGATTTATTATGGAAGGTAATAACAACATAAGACCTAAGAATTCTGTGAAAATTTTAAGCGTCTACTTGCTGCCGTTATTTTCGTGCAAAAAATATACGAAAAAAACACCTTTCTTGTATGCCCAATCATTTTCATTTTCTTATTTTTAGTTATTAATTTTGTCTTTATAGCGGTAACATAAATATATGATTTGTGAAAATGTTAGCTTTCTAACTATCACTATTTATGAGATACGGCCTGGTGACAGACAGACGGACGGACGGACAGACAGACAGCGATGGATTAGTAATCCGTAGGGTCCGCTTTTACCTTTTAGTACGAAACCCCCTGAAAGATAGAACTATGATACAGAATAGCTTAAAAATATTCGATACGATTCTTTAAATTGACATAACTTTTTTTCTGAACCGATTCACATGAAACAAACACCAAACATTAAGTGAAACTTACCACAAAATATAAGTGAAAACAGCAGATCGAATAAGCCGTTTCTGAAATTAGCGAGCACAAACACACAGACAAACAGACATTTTTCCGGGATAAAAAGTACCCAGTGTTGTGCGCCATAGGTTAAAATATAATCATACCAAGTTTCATTGTAATCGGATCAGTAGTTTTTATGTGATACTTGAACAAACAGACAGACAGACAGACAGACAGGCAGACAGACAAAAAATTTTCTAATCACATATTTGGGTTCGGTATCGATCTAGTAATATCCCCTGGTATTTATTTTTTCATTATTTTTAATGTACAGAATTTGACCTTCTACAGTTTTATTATAAGTATAGATTAGAACAAAGACTTTATCAATATTAATCTAAAGTCAATCTAAATTTTGTTTCTTTAATTTCTTTATTTAGGATACGATGGCACGAATGAAGAAATGAAACAATAAAACGACACGGCACACCAGCAGTATTCCCAAATATTTCTTTTTTTGGTTCGAATATATAACGAACCTAAAAAGTAAATGTCCCCCAAAACCCTCGCTTTGTCAGATTCAAAGGAACTGGAGCGTGATCGGAGCGATCGGAGGCATGGAACCGATATCCAATACCAAACTACTAGTTTTTGGATGTCTACACATAAAACAATCGTGGCAACCTTGGTTAGTAGATACCTAACCAAATAGGTACAACATTTGAAAACTAAAGTAATTGCAATAAGTGTAAAACTTTAGTGGGTCCTTGTTTTATATTATTTCGCATTAACACATGCTTGTGAAATATATTTTATTTTTAAAGAAAAATGGAAAGAAAAATTTGACTTCAGGCGAGGCTCGAACTCGCGACCTACTGGGAATCTAGTCCAGCCGCTCTTCCAATTGAGCTACTGAAGCCCTGCCCGATTTGTCAAATCTTTCCTTCACATCTATTGCATTGCTTTATGGTAGCAGCTGCTACCATAAAGCAATGCAATAGATGTGAAGTAGCAGCTGCTACCATAAAGCAATGCAATGGATGTGAAGGAAAGATTTGACAAATCGGGCAGGGCTTCAGTAGCTCAATTGGAAGAGCGGCTGGACTAGATTCCCAGTAGGTCACGAGTTCGAGCCTCGCCTGAAGTCAAATTTTTCTTTCCAATTTTTCTTTAAAAATAAAATATATTTTAGTGGGTCCTTTGCACTTTTTGTGGCTAAAAAAAATTGAACTTGCGTCAGGACACGTGACTCTGATCGAAAATGCGTAACGGACACGTGACCAGAATTGTATCCGCCTACTTTTTGGGGACCCAATGACAGCTGTTATGGTACTTTGGTGGTGTTGAAATAAACATTTGAAATATTTGACCCTAAAATGAGGACAGGGTAAATTAAATTCAGACCAATTTCACAACTAACGTAGTTGACAGTTTATTCCTGATTAAGTGTAGCTGCTTCTCTTGAATAAGGAATAATATTTCATCCAGAAATAATCTCGGTGCGAACAGCTCGCTTATAAAAAAACCGACCAAGTACGAGTTGACTCACAAATGGTTCCGTAAAAGGTGAAAATGCCTTAATGACATCAAATTATCTAACACAAGCTTTTGTCCGCGACTTCGTCGTCCAGGAACCTCGGAATGGGATAAAAAGTATCCTATGTATTACAGTAATATATGTTCTACCTGTGTATAAAATTTCATCATCAGCTTCATCATCATTCAGCAGCTTTAGGCTACTTTCATTCTGCAGCGTGTCGCCGGTCGCGTACGTGCGCGACCTTTGCAATTTGTATGAATACTAAGGACGAGATTCACAGATCGCACTACGATTTTACTTTGCATCAAAGTCAATAGAAATGGTGCGCTCACATTACCTGTTCTTGCGGCACTTACTATTTATAAGTTTTAATACACTCGCGTTTCACATTTATTACATTACACACATTTTAAAAACCGGGTCGTTACTAACTGTTTACTTAACTGCCTCAATAGCGTAGTGGTAGCAGGCCACTACTACTACTCTGGGGGTCCTGGGTTCGATTCCCGGGTCGGGGACTATCAGAGATAACGGTTTAAAATCCTTTATCTGTGGTTCTATTGGGATTCTTCCATTTTCTGGAAGTTTTCCAGTACCTCGGAGTTTGGTAATGTGCCCGGAGATGGCAACTGGTTCGCCACCTGTTACATGGGCCAAAACGTAACCGGTGAGTCGCGGGTGTTTGCATGTATGCTTGAATGCATGCATTTACCTCTGCCTACCCGTTCGGGGATTACAGGCGTGATGTTACGTTTTTTTTTTACTTTGAACCTTTATATTATTACAATAAATGTACCAAATTTCAACCCAATTGACCCAGATTCGAAGTAAAATTGTTGTGACAGACGGACGTGACACGAATATTTGTAGTGATGATCATAAGAGTGTTTTCCTTATGAGAAACGGAACCTTAAAAATATGAGGCGTATCCGGCAAGATGAAAATTCAATTTGTGAATTTATACCAATTATGCCCGCTTGGGATTTCTTGGAATAAATTGCTCGCTGAATAAATCGTTTACACAATCTATGTTGTTTTTAAAAACGTTCTCTGTGTATATAAAGCTACTTTGTGGAAGGCTTCTTATAATTCTTGGAAATTTTATAGTCGAATTCTTGCTGATTTTTTATTTATGTAATTCAAGTGGCAAACAAGCATGCAGTTCACATTGATGTTAAGTGATGACTGCAGCCTATAGACACTTACACGAAGACCAAGGTCAAGATGCATATGCGTTACCACTCCTGAGGCCTACAGTGTTATGCCTCTGTGCCGGAAATTACAGGGCCGTACATTACCATTTGACCGGAACACGATAATGCAGAACACTACCATTTAGCGGCAAGTATGTTAGGTAATGCGGTGGTGTCTACGCCCGCGAGCACCGTCACTGGAGCTCTACCACCAGCGTGTTTTTATTTTAATGGAGGTGGCAAGCAAGCATGCCGTTCACATTGATGTCAGTTGTCAAATTAAAAGATTTATGCGTTTTGTGTCGGACCGCTGCAGTGCCGAAGCGGTGCGTTTGTCGTATGGCACACTGACCATAGAGCAATGCGGTCCACCGGTCGCGGCGGACCGGAGAGGAGTAGCCATAGCGTGTATTACCGATGCAAAACAGTCTGTCTTTTTTAGCGGGGGGAAATGCGTACGACACAAACGCACACTACAAAAATCGTCTTTTACTACTAAACTCACACCTTGACTTTAACAAAATACAGAAACAATTTCACGCACACATTTAAACATCAAGGCGA
This sequence comes from Macrosoma leucophasiata, assembly GCA_036365455.1. Taxonomy (NCBI): domain Eukaryota; kingdom Metazoa; phylum Arthropoda; class Insecta; order Lepidoptera; family Hedylidae; genus Macrosoma; species Macrosoma leucophasiata. The sequence continues at coordinate 3,258,613 of JAWQUS010000002.1, read as the reverse complement.
CAGGTATAGGCCCATTTGGGCATGTACTCTGACAGAGGGGAAAGCCTGCATACGGCTACTCCCCTCCGGTGTTGCTCTATGACACGGACGGTCATTTGTTTTCATACAAAACGTACGCCATACGACAAACGCACCGCTTCGGCACTGCAGCGGTCCGACACAAAACGCATAAATTGAAAGAGCCCTAACTCTGACTTAACTATTATGACTATGACATGAAGTTAAGCAGATAATAATTATTGAAATTATGATTTTATTAATCGTCAAGCTCTAATTAAAATTTGAATTTACTATACTAACGCGCCCTCAACGCCCCGCAAAATTTTAATGTCCACGTTTATATTTACCAGTTATATGCCATAAACACATCAACATGCCTTTAGCTCCATTTGTCCTACAGACTAGAGGGACGACTCCAAGATACTTTTGTTGAATTTCTCAAATGGCTTACATGAAAACGTTTTGCCAGTTCCCTCACGTAGTTATTGCAAACGTGACAGGACTCCATTGAACAAGAGCCTGGACACGTCAGATAATGAAGACATGGCCAGACAATAAAAATTGTAGTTTACTAAATTACTTTATTATGAATCGATTATGTTAATGAGATTGAAGGCTTCGGGACGCGACGACGCCTCTAGAGGAGGAGATTTCTTCTACTAGTGCAGTCATTCAACCGAACAATGGCCGTCAAACCATTTCAATTGGACAGTAATAACACAGCGTCTTACGATAAAACTGCCGCCACCGCCAATCCGCCAATTCTTCGAAAGATATACTGTCTGTATGACATTGTTCATGCAACAAGATTTTACGTGTATTATTTATTGTCAAATTTTATATGGGATATCTTTTTTACTGGAATGTTTTTAAAAAATATGAAAAATATAATTTATTCATCGGGACATGCCCTTTACGCAACTCATATAAAACTTTGCATGTGCGATTCACCGTATCATTCGTACGTTCTTCACAATAATGTGTGTATTTCATACTCACTAGTTTCCTGGGTTTTCACTAGATCTCGCCACATGCTGTGGACAATATCAACATTGCGAAACGGGAATAAGCAGCTGGTTCCGTTTTTAAATTGATTTGACAGATATTTTGTATGACGTTTTCACATCAGCTGTCAAGTTACTATGGGAAAGTGCAGGTAATTGTATGCAAAAAACTGGAACCATGCTATCAAGGGGAATGTCCAGTCTAGTACCTACTTTAGTACATACAGGCACACTTAATTTGGTCTCTATCACACAGACATCACTCAGTGAGATGTATTTACACGTGCACCTGTGTGCGTAGCACGTAGAAAATACCAACCGTTGCCCATAAGAGGAGGTTGGGTGTTGCAGGGAAATCGGGCGTCGAAGAGTCCATTCTATACGTAGTATTATTACATATTCTCTGATATAGGTCAATGAAACATTGAGATAAAAATATTTATAGGTGTAGTATTGTTAACTTAATCTATGGAAATGTTGAACATTTATCATTTTGATCAGCGCCAAGAGACGCGCCATTTTTGGGTACAGACATGTTGACACAACCTACTCGATCCAAATGTTTGTGATGATAAATTACATGCAAATGTTTCAAATCGATCCTCAATTTTACGCATCATGACCTGAAAACATGTAGGTACGCCTGTGTTTCATCGTTTTCTACAAAACGACAAGATAAACGTCGATTGTCAATGTAGAACAATCCGTCCAATGACTGATTGACAATCAGAAAAATTTTTCTTTTGTTTTCTTATTCAAGTTCTGGAAAACGAGCGTCCAATTTGTGTTGATGGTAAGGGAAGACTATAGAAATCTATGTCACGTTGACATTTCATAGCTCTTAGGAATTCTAAGCGGGAGTGTTTTTTACGTTTTCATCATCGACTCCTAACCTTAGAGAGTCCCTAACCAAGTTAAGTAGCGGATTTCGTTTTCACCATTACTTATCTTCGTTTAGGGCCCTGATATTTGTTATCTTAGTGCTAAGTGACTGTTTAGTTTGTTCGAAGTTGTCATAAATGTCATTTGTTAACCTTCCAACAAAAATGGAGCAATAGCGCACTGCTATTCAGCCAGATAAATATTTATTCATGCTGATGATGCTGGCTTGTTTGCTATCATAATAACAAAATTCGTGTCGTAAAATAAAACTAAGTCGTAATTTCAGAAAAAATCATGTGTGAGATTCTGTTACAATTTAAAAATAGAACACAGAACTATTCTCACAATGTAACAGACCATTTGTCTGACGCAAATGCCCATTGTCAAACACGTCGTCCCGTCGTCCGTGTCCCCTGTCCCGTATGCAATACCCTCCTTCATTCATCACGGTAAGACGGCACAATTTATTTCTAACGTCAAATTGAGTTTCCTTGCCCGTTACCTAGACGTATTTGGGACTGTATGAGATTCTTAACGTGCTTAGTTTTTAAAGGTCTTGAAAGTGGTATAAGTATGTGGAGGAACGGTTGGAAGTGTTCCTCCGGCGAAAAGGGAGGATCCTCCGACCAGGCGAGGTGATAGCGCCTGGCGGGCCGCGGCCCGTCTATTGACGTTGGGAAGTTGTATATATGCCAACTCTTGAGAAATCTTCGTATGTGCGATGTAATTCGAATGCACGCCATCTACCGTACTAGACAAGTACTGTGAGGTTTCGTCTGTGTTTCACTAGTTGGCGCCTTAATGTAGTGGACGCTACATCACTCCCCTCCAAGACCGGAGGTTGATATGTATCGAGGCAGCTGTCAGAGCTTCTCGCGGAGCTGTGCCAATGCCATATAGTTCCATGCCGCAAGTCCCAGTGAGTCGGGTGCGAAGGTCCTCAGTGAGTCGAGGTAGTCGCTGCTGCGGTGATGCGAAAGTCCCCTTTGAGTCGAGGTAGTCGCTGCGTAGTAGCTACTGCGGGACGGCGCAGTGTGCTGATGCTGATGTGGCTGCATTGTACTCCAGGCATGCGCGGTCGCTGCAGGCGTATGGAGTATTCCTGATGAAACCGAGGGTGCTGGCTGGCGTGACTTGATTACCGCTCGATCAGGTGCTGGTGATGTGAGGGATGACGTCGTCGAAGGTGCTGCAGAGAGTGGCTGGTGAGAAGGTTGCTTCCAATCACGTCGGGGGTCACCACTGTGGAGGAACGGGTGGAAATGTTCCTCCGGCGAAAAAGGAGGATCCTCCGACCACGCGAGGTGATAGTGCCTGGCGGGCCGCGGCCCGACGATTGACGTTGGGAAGTTGTATATATGCCAACTCTTGAGAAATCTTCGTATGTGCGATGTAATTCGAATGCACGCCATCTACCGTACTAGACAAGTACTTCGAGGTTTCGTCTGTGTTTCACTAGTTGGCGCCTTAATGTAGTGGACGCTACAAGTATTTCAATTGGACGATAATTGCCGCAATAGTCTTGCGGTACCAAATACTGATCGTAGCATCTAGAAAAGTTACTACTAAAATGATCACCAGTCTTATGTTTAATCCCCGAGTTAAGGGTGAGTGACATTGGTATATTCCCATTTTTTTTGGCGTTATCTCGCAGCTTGGTAATGTGCTTGACAGAGATATCAATAGGTTTGCTATGACACATTAAAGGACCAAGATAAATATTTTATATTTCTATTTTTTTCTAAAGTCTTCTAAAGCATTTAGCTTTTATGTTATGTCCGATTACTGCATAATTTAAAGTTTTAAATTATAAAATAACCCAGTCATTGGTTTTTTCCCGTGAAATATATGACTAATTGTTATTGTTTATTTCTAACGTCAAATTGAGTTTCCTTGCCTGCTACCTAGACGTACGTATTCGGGACATTAAGAACTGGATCAGAATCTTGACTTGCTGTAATTTTACTATAATTATTATGGACCTAGAAATCTAAATAATTAAATAATCTTTACGTTTAAAAAAACAAAGTCCCCCGCTTTGTGTGTCTGTTTGCTATAAACTCCCTTATTCATAAACCTATTTTAGCTAAAGTGTTGCTAATCTCTCCTTTGTATTTTTCTATCCAGCACATTTGCCAATGCAACAGACAAAGACAAAGCATATTATTATTATAGCTCAAACGTATCGTATGTACGTTTATGAATAAGGGCTCCCGCCCACGTCTTACTTTTTGTAGGACAGATAATTGGTCCAATTTTTCCTCCGATTATTTTGTACTAGCTGTTTTCTCGCGGCTTCGCTCGCATAAGAATTTCCCGTAGGAATTAGTGATTTTCCCGCTGTAAAAAGTAGCCTTAATGTTGGCCAGGCTTAGTATCTATACACCACAAAAAGTTTCATTCGAATCCGTCCAGTATCTTCGAAGATTAGCCAGGACAAAGGGACAAACAGTCAGACAAAAAATTTAAAAATCATTGAAAAGTGTCCTAATACTATTTTAACATCGCCCCCAATTAGATTTTCGTAAATATATACAATGTACAGACACGCGGATTTTACTGTTTTATTATATGTATAGATACAATTTTGTGTGCAATATTTTTTTTTCCACGATAACATTGTGACCATGTTTATATCATCGAGCTAAATCAATAGAGATATTTCACCAATAACAATGTAGATAGACAAACAGATATTTCTAGATTTTATATCATACATTGCATTTAAGATAAAAGCCCACTTCGCTCCAACATGGTGTCGAATGGAAAATAAACATTCATAAAATATCGGTGGACTTTCCGTCCGCTTCCATCTCATGCTGGAGTGCACTTTGTGGTCCGATACATTGTTATGAGATCTATCGGCGTCTGAGAAATATACAAGACACGTATTTATAGATTTTCTACTGGTGGTAGAGCTCCAGTGACGGAGCTCTCGGGCGTAGGCACCACCGCATTACCTAATAATGATCTGATGTGATCTATCGCCATGTGAGAAATAAACAAGACACGTATTTATAGATTTAGCGGTAGCAGACCACTACTACTACGCTGAGGTCCTGGGTTCGATCCCCTGGTAAGGAGTTATCAGAGATAATGGTGAAAAGTCCTTTTTTTGGGATTTTCCCATTTTCTAGAAATTGCCCCGTACCCTGAAGTTTGGTAATGTGTTCGGAGATGTCAACAGGCTCGCCACCTGTTACATGGGCCAAAAACGTAACCGACGAATCGTGGGTTTTTGCATGTATGCTTGAATGCATGCATTTACCTCTGCCTACCCCTTCGGGGATTACAGACGTGAAGTTACGTTCAAAGTACAAGCCCAAATGGGCCTATACCTGTCGCATAGATGTTTAAATGTGTGCGTGAAATTGTTTCTGTATTTTGTTAAAGTCAAGGTGTGAGTTTCGTGGTAATAGACGATTTTTGTAGAGCGCGTGTGTGTCGCACGCATTTACCCCGCAAAAAATGACAGACTGTTTTGCATCGGTAATACACGCTATGGGTACTCCCCTCCGATCCGCCGCGACCTGTGGGCCGCGTTGCTCTATGGTATACAAATACTACATCAGTTGAGACATTTAAAATAGACAGTCGTGTTCAGCTTCTTGCTCGCGAGCCAAACTCACTAAATAATTTATTCATATCCTTCCATTATCATTTAAAAGCAAAAGAACAAAAGATATTATAATATCAAGATCAAAAGATCTCATTTTTCATATAAATATTTCTAATTTTTGAGACATAAGTAGCTTCAAGTCTCTCTGTTTAGTTTCAGACACACAGTGATCTTGTTACCTTAGTAATCTATCTATATATAAATAAAAATGAATCGCTAATGAGTGTAATGAGTTGCTAAGCGCGAAACTCGAGAACGGCTGGACCGATTTCGCTAATTATTTTTGTGTTGTATTTATATAATTGTCGCAATAATGTTTGTATGAAAAAAAAAATATAGTTGATTGACATTTTGACCTTGGTCTTTGTGTAGGTGTTTATAGGCTGCAGTCATCAATTAACATCAATGTGAACTGCATGCTTGTTTGCCACTTCCATAACATAAAAAAAAACAAAAAGTCGTCATATTAATATTCTATAATATAAAAATAAGTCGAGTTTTCCTTCCTGACGCTATAACTCCAGAACGCACCAACCGATTGCCACGGTTTTGCATTCGTTGGAACGGTCTCGGGCTCCGTGAGGTTTATAGCAAAGAAAATTCAGGAGTATAAAACATCATCCACGTGGGCGAAGTCGCGGGCAACAGCTAGTTATCTATAAATATTTCTAATGTAAACCTTATGCGCACTTGACATAACTGTCAGTCATCAATTATTGTTTTAAACAGTTGGATGGGTAGGAACTGATGATTGAAAATGGCATAAATTACCAGTTTAACAATCTACATTGCACCCGCGCGAAGCCGGGGCGGGTCGCTAGTAGTTAATACATCTAAGACAATAACAAATGCTAAAACGAAGCTTCACATTCAAGCACGCCCGAAGGTAATTTTAAATTGGATGCCGCGAGCAGTTCTTCACTTAAATGCTTTCGCAGTGCATTTACCTTTGGCTGCACAACATTACTGAATTAAACAATTGAAGATCTTCAAACAATTCTAGGCTAGGTTGCATGATCTTGCTGTAACCTTAACAAAGTACCGCTTAATATAGGCGGTCAACCCATTGCGGAATAAGCCTGGGTTGCATCGCGATATTTCTTAAAGTTAAATTAATTGTAACATTTCACATCCTTCTCTAACCTTAAGAAATATCGTGGTCGAACCCAGGCTAAGTACGCGAGAGGGGCAGCAGCGGCAGCAGCGACCATTATCAATAATTGCACAAATACGAATGTAGAAAAATATTAATTCATCTACAAATTTGTCGTGATGTCGAATCAAAACATAAAAAACACAGCAGAATAGGTACTTGTGAATTTTAATTTATTCCGATACCTATCTTCAGACTCTGTTTTTTTTTTTTTTTTTTTTTTTCTATCGTATTGAAAGAACATACACTTGGCAAATAATAACAGTGCATCTAAAAAACCACAGAGGTTTGTAACGATGCTACTTTAGTTCTACGTTGTTGTAACAAATTACTTAAAAATAAATAAAATTTAAACAAAACGGTTAACAATGGTCAATTCGACCCTTTACAATTTTCATTAAAAAATGTTTTAAGCTTGGATTTAATATTTTTGGGACTTATAATATCACGCACATGTGAGGGTAGTGCATTAATTAACCTAGGTAAGAAATACGCCGATGTCCGTTCACCGTACACGTTTTTTGCTCGAGTTGTACATAACCGGTTCTGTGCAACTGCTCGCGTGTATACAGGATGCTGAATGTTTAACTTTATTGTGTCATCGAAATAATGTTACATATTTGATTTGATCAAAGATAGGTAATACTTTACAATGTCTTTGGTGACTTCAGTTCCGTCCCATGAGGAACTTTAGCTTAGTTATACTCTATTTCCTAATCATAAGAAGTGACATGACATGTGTTTTTGAGGCCAGTATAATTCACATACATTTGAAATGTTCTATCATACTGTTACTTGTAGTTCTGAAATTGTAGTTCTGTAGCTAAAAATCTGCACCATACCGTTGATTCAGACGTGAAGGCATGGTTGCATCGAGTATTAGCTCATCAAACAAGCTTTCAGTACGATTTGTACAAGCGAACTAAAATGTTAGAGGGTAGATACAATCTGAAGACCCATCTTTGGCACGCCACGGTCGGATGACTTCGTAAATTTGTTGAGGCGAACGTGATGGAGGCGACGCAGCTGCATTTGCGGTGTTACGCAAATAAGTTAATACACGCTGAGTGCTTTTATTGAATGATACGTTGTACACACCTACGCTTTGAGATTGTTTTAGACTAAGGTCATTGTACAAAATATGTTGTGCTGCGAAAGCATTTCAAAGATATGAGCATTGAGTACATATATCTTTTCCTCATGGGAGAAACTATAGTTTATCAATGCGTTTAGGTTTACTTTAAATAATTGATAGCCTAAATCTTTCAGAGATTTTATCCCTATCTCTATATTATTGAATGATTAGCTCAATTGTTTGTTAATGGCAAAGTTTACTTAAGTAACTTCACGCCTGTAACCCCCAAGGGGTAGGCAGAGGTAAATGCATGCATTCAAGCATACATGCAAACACCCACGATTCGCGGGTTACGTTTTTGGCCCATGTAACAGGTGGCGAGCATGTTGACATCTCCGGGCACATTACCAAACTTCGACGTTCTGGAAAATTTCCAGAAAATGGAAAAATGCCAATAGAACCAGAGATAAAGGACTTAACACTATTTTCTCTGATAACCCTCTACCCGGGAATCGAACCCAGGACCTCAGCGTAGTAGGAGTGGCCTGCTACCACTAGGCTACCGAGGCAGTTAAAAGTTTTTATTTTATATTTATCGTCAGACAGCGTAAGTGTTATGTAACAGTCTCAATATTTTATTTACGAATATGAACGTTAATGCCAATGCCAATTGCCATGCCAATTGACATCATGCTGATAGATAATATATTAAACTACTACGACTACCTATAGCTTGTGTAACTGAACCAAAAAATCGAAAAGTATGACCTGAATGACCTATCTCAAATTAATATATTCCAAGACACCGATACCTGTCGCCAGTACAACTCGGGCAAATGTCTAAGTAAACATGTTGAGGCGGACGTGATGGCGATGCGGCTGCATCGGGTGTCAGCTTATCGCAAACAAGCTTAAGTCGAGACACGCTGAGTGCTCTTAGTACCTGATAAGATGTGCGCAGCTACGGTTTACAACATCTTTATAAAACAAGCGTCATTAATAGTCAAGCAAGATTTTTCTTAGTCTGCAATCACTTATTTTCGAGTTCTTAGAATAATTTTGTAGTGCTTATACCCACATTCTTAGTAGTAATCTCGACCTTAACTCAACCTTACTCAATGAAATTGGTTTTCTTAGTTGTAATTAATAAGGTCAACTCGACATTCTGCCGTTTGAGGTAAGAAAGCAATTGTTAAACTCCAAGGTACGTCACCACCTACCTTGACGTTTCGAGGAGTAGATATTTACATTTACGCCATATTCTTGCGCTCAATAGGTTTTTCGTGTCGGAACTGTCTGGAAATAATATAATGAAATATCATATTATTCTATAAAATAGGATTTTCAGGACTTTGTGAATTATCTATATAATTATTATTAATTCGTACACATGAGTTACTGTCAAAATACAGCTAAGATTGAGAATTTCGAGGCGTCCTCATAAAGTACATATCTGAAGCCGAGTGTGAGTCAAGGAATGTTTCATGTAACGTCTTTATATATATTTATATTATTTGTCCTGACAAAATATGTAAGTATATATTGTTAACCATTATTAATTTAATTTGTTTGATCTGCTTGACATCCGTGAAACACCAGGGTCCCAGATGAAAATCAGCGTCAAGTCGATTGATGTGATCGACTTGACATGAAGCTGATCTGGGCTCCCATTTGGACCAGCCGTGAGACTTGATCTCTTTTTTTTTTTTTCTTTTTTAATTGTTATTGTTTTTGCTTTTTGTTTAATTGTACCTGTGTACCAATCGTCTGGCAATTTGTATCGTCATGTCTCTGTGCTGTCCAAATAAATGTTTTCTTTTCTTTTTCTTTTCTTTTCTTTTCTTTTCTTAGAATATGGGTGTTAAAGAACACGTGCTTGAACCTAACTATTTTCTTTGTTATCATTTGTTTTGTTCTATGACGAACTATGCGTTGGCTACTGTAATAAGTTGACGATCCCAAAACCAGAACAATAGGGTATTTGTATAATATTTTTTGTTGTGATTTCATAAAGTGTACAAGATATTAGGAAATATTGTTATTGGAACCATTAGTCTATATACGTAGTTATAAGTAATAGTTTTTGAGATATCACCATTCGAAAGTTGCAAGTTATGAAATGATCATGAAACGGCTCATACAAAATTGTGCCTGCTTGTGACGTCACATGCTTGTGTTGTAGCTACGAAATCAATGACAAATTCAAGAAATCTTAAAACATCTTCAAAGTTATTACGTTTTTGTAAATAGTATGCAATATAATAGTTGTTGGGATTTGTACAAGGCATCTAGCATACTGCTATTCTTGAAGGGTCATCAGAATAAAGCATAAAAAAGTGAAAAACTAGCAATGAATAAACGTGGTTGGAAGCGACGTGGCTGCGCCGCTCTCAGCTTATCGCAAACAAGTTTCAGTCGAGACGCGCTGAGTGCTCTCAGCGACTGATACGGAAGAGCTACGGTTACAACGTTTTTTTAAGAGTGTTCTTAGTGGTACTAATTTATTAAAATAAATATCTATAAAATAGGCGCCGTGACGTTCGGCGTCGAGACGCTCGGCGTCGGGACGCTCGAGGTCGGGACGCTCGGCGTCGGTCTTCTTCGGCGTAGGCGTGGGGCGGGACGTTCAGCGTTGGGACGCTCGGCGTCGTGACGCTCGGTGTCGGGACGCTCGGAGTCGAGACGCTCGACGCAGGGACGGTGGGCGTCGGGACGCTGGGCGTCGGGACGCTGGGCGTCGGGACGCTGGGCGTCGGTCTTCTTCGGCGTAGGCGTGGGCCGGCACGTTCAGTGTCGGGACGCTCAGTGTCGGGACGCTCGGCGTCGGGACGGTGGGCGTCGGGACGCTAGGCGTCGGGACGCTAGGCGTCGGGACGCTGGGCGTCGGTATGCTGGGCGTCGGGACGCTCGGCGTGGAGACGCTCGGCGTCGGGGCGCTCGGCTTCGGGACGCTCGGCGTCGGGACGCGCGGCGTCGGGGAGCGCGGCTTCGGGACGCTCGGCGTCGGGACGCGCGGCGTCGGGACGCTGGGCGTCGGGACGCTGGGCGTCGGGACGCTGGGCGTCGGGACGCTGGGCGTCGGGACGCTGGGCGTCGGGACGCTGGGCGTCGGGACGCTGGGCGTCGGTCTTCTTCGGCGTAGGCGTGGGCCGGCACGTTCAGTGTCGGGACGCTCAGTGTCGGGACGCTCGGCGTCGGGACGGTGGGCGTCGGGACGCTAGGCGTCGGGACGCTAGGCGTCGGGACGCTGGGCGTCGGTATGCTGGGCGTCGGGACGCTCGGCGTGTAGACGCTCGGCGTCAGGGCGCTCGGCTTCGGGACGCTCGGCGTCGGGACGCGCGGCGTCGGGGCGCTCGGCTTCGGGACGCTCGGCGTAGGGACGCGCGACGTCGGGACGCTCGGCGTCGGGACGCTCGACGTCGGGACTCTCGGCGTCGGCGGGACGCTCGGCTTCAGGACGCACGGCGTCGGGACTCTCGGCGTCGGGTCGTATTATTTTAAGCCTGTGTCGTGGATCCCGTTGTACAAATACACAAATACCCAGACCCGAAACAAATATCTGTAGGCTATACAAATATATGTCCCAGTGGGGCGATCGAACCCGTGACCCTTCGAATCAAACGGTCATTTCACACCGCTTGACTAACCGGGTCGCCTAAATTATGATAGTGCAATGGATATCAGCTAAGCGTTAAAGCGATATAATTAAACGCTTTGCGCTTACAAACACTATCCCGGTTACAAATCTGACGCAATCGTAACATCTGAGCGGAATTATCTCTGATTCAAATCCTATCCCTATTTACTATCTACACAGTAAATAGATACAAACAGTATGGAAACTAAGCCCATTTTATAAAATATTTACCTACACTCCATTGAAGCAACAGGGGTGTCACTAATTTTTTTAAATCTTGGTGTTATTATTTTGTGGTATGGTTGTATTATTTTTGAATTTACTGACGTTTACTCAATCGTATTGGGATGTTGACTATTTTTTTTATTGGTTACACTGTAATAGTATTGGATAAATAAATACTATTTGTCTTTGAAACATATAGTCAATAAGTACTTAAAAGTTGTTAAGATATATCGATTCAAAATGTTGCGAATTGTGAAATGACTCAAAACGACCTAAACGACCCGGTTAGTCCAGCGGTGCGAAACCACCGTTTGATTCGAAGGGTCGCGGGTTCGATCCCCGCACCAGAACAAATATTTGTATGGCCTACAGATATTTGTTTCGGGTCTGGGTGTTTGTGTATGTGTTGTATGTGTACAACGGCACCCACGACACAGGTTTAATAGTTTTTACATACATAAGGAGTTATAAAAAAAACAAACATATACTATAAGAAATTAAAAATTAGTGCGCCGCCGGCAGCGGGGACAGGGTCCAAGCTATCGGTGGTTAGGGTCACGGAGACAGGAACCTCTTCACTATACGTGCCGTGCCGAGGAGTACTGCCTTCTGTATTTGATCCATGATCCAACCTTGATCTTATTATTATTATAGTTTTAAGTACGGCAGAGAGTTTAATTTTGATATAACTTGTAGATCTTTGTTTTTTGTTTTGTCTTAAAAATGACAAAAAGGAGTGCTAATACTTGAGTGATTTTTATAGTTCTGACGACAGTACCATCTGTGGAATACTGCAACGAGTTGTCGAGACCGGGCGAGTTTTTCTTCCCCTCACCCACTCGGGTAAGCAGGATAATAAATAGCTACCCCGACGAACTTCGTATCCCCTTACACTACAAATTAACTGTCCAAAAATCGAAAAAAAAATGTTGAGAATCACCCTTACTATTTAGGGATATAAAAAAAGACTACAACCGATTCCCACACAAAAGAATCATGGCAAGTTTCTTACATTGATTTGTACAAAAATGTTAGAAAATGGTACAAGGTAAAACGGATTAGAAATATTATTTAGGGAACCTAAAGAACATTTTCTGGTATGTAAATTATTTTTAAATCACCGGAATAAAAATCGTCTTTCCTAACAACAGTAGAAGCACTCCATACTAAAGTTCAATTTCAAACTTTTTATTCCGGAGAGTAAAAAATATTTTAAGTATCAGGAAATGTTGTTTAGGTTCACTGGATAATATTTCCATGCTGTTTTACCATGAACCTTTTTTAATTTTTTCTGTACAAATCTTGCCATGATCCTTTCATAATGATCGGTCTAGCCGCTGCGGAGGAGTATTGTTACAAACACTGTCACACGAGATTTTTTTAAATATGTTAGATATTATAACAATACATCATTCTTGCCTTTCAAAATCACCAGGAAGTTGAAAAAACGATAGCCCCGGTTTTGATGACGCAGAGTTCAAACAGTCGTATACCACGCAATACGCACGTGGCATCTTTAAAACACTCTTGGAAATAAAAACAAATCGCAACGTGACCGCTCGTCTCGACGCGACACTCGCTACTGTAGCACTGCGAGAACCGCTTAGAGGCCTCGCAAATGCGCATGTTTGTGTGAGTGTGCTGTTTTGAACGCTTTTTAAGTAGTTACGTTACTGTTTACAATCTATTTACTGTGCTATCAATATGTCTACATTAACATAGAGTATTAAAGTTACAGAGGTAATATTTTCTAAATATCTCAGGGTTACGATGCTTACGTGGGATATTAAATAATAATACCTAATTATTAGACTATTTCAAAGTAGACGAAGAACGAACGAACCTTTATAACTGTATTATGACACAACTGCTAGACATTAGTTCCACGGTTTAGGTTTGAGTGTAATATTTTTCCAAAGGGCTAAAGTTTGCAATGGAAGAATTCTTAGACTTGAAAATGTGTCTGATGATTATCAAAAAACGAATACCTGGTAATTTATATCCTGAATGCAATATTTAATTAAAAATAAATTATCCCAACTTTTTGCAACGATATTATTCTTATTTTTTACACAGATTCCATTTACTTCTTTCTAATTCATGACATGGCTAAATTAATATTTTAGACCTAGTCAGTAATTACAATTTTTTTATTAATTATCGACGTATAACGAATATTTACATTCATATTTCCATACGCATGGCATTCCAATGTTTGGTGTTTGAATGCACAATGTCGCAGTACACAAACCAGAACGGGTTGTGAAGCGCTTTGTTTGTTTAACGACTGCGCACAATTGGGTGTCCGCGGCAGATGGTGGACGGAACGACTCTTATTTCCGATTGCTGTACATTGCTTGTACATTTGGACTTCTAATCCAATTGTACAAGCAGCGAAGTGGCAATTGATTGTATTTTTTGTTGTTTTTAGCAAGAAAAGCCCAAAGAGTTTGATAGCTAATAGAATTTTCATTTATCTCAATTTAAATTTAAGATTTCGCCTGGGTTGCATTAAGATATTTGTTTAAGTTATTAAACAACATAACATTTCACATCCTTTTTTTCATTTGTTAATTCAACAAATAAGTTCTCTGGTGAGGTTTGTCACCACCCTTATAAGAATGAAGTTAGGATAAAACTGCACTAAATAATGCAATTAAAGAGCTAAAAGACCTTCTAGCTCTCACTGAAAATGAGTCGCTCAAGCAAAGACTCGAGAAGATGTCTCCGACTGCACATGTTATCCATGATCTTTGGAAAGCTACGAAGTACCTCCCTCAACCTCAACAGTGCTACCCTCCTCTTAAAACTGGAAACAACTGATCTGATCGACTGATCGCAGATTCAAGAAAGAAAGAAAGAAAAAATAAAATTCACATCCTTCTTTAACTTTAACTTTTCTATCAAATTTCTTTATATTTTATTTTTAAAGAAAAATGGAAAGAAAAATTTTACTTCAGGCGAGGCTCGAACTCGCGACCTACTGGGAATCTAGTCCAGCCGCTCTTCCAATTGAGCTACTGAAGCCCTGCCCGATTTGTCAAATCTTTCCTTCACATCTATTGCATTGCTTTATGGTAGCAGCAGCGCCATCTATTACCAACTATGCTAGTTAGGCAACCAAAAAATAACAGGTAACAAAAAAATTTTCTTTCCATTTTTCTTTAAAAATAAAATATATTTCACAAGCATGTGTTAATGCGAAATAATATAAAAACAAATTTCTTTATGTTAGAGAAGGATGTGAAATGTTACAATAAGTTTAACTTTAACAAATGTCTCGATGCAACCCAGGCTTACTGTTCAAAAACTGTAGTTTTTATAAAATTCCTTACGTAACAATGAAGTCGCAGCGTTTGTGTAAATATAGTTAGTACAATGTACGGCCAAATCAAGACTTTTTTTAATACTGCCGACAGTAAGTTTTTCCATACAATAGTGATAGAAACGAAAATCGAATGTTTCAATGTAACTTTTTTTTATCCAAAGTTTTTTTAAACATTATCTTTACATAAATTCTTTCATCAATAGGTATTATTCTGAACACTTTATTTCCATCTCCAATAACATAACTTGTGGATAAAATTAAATCTACCTCAAAGGTAAGTAAATTCACACTTCTATACGAATGGAAGTCCAATGATGTTTGAATGCACAATGTTCTGAGTTATGGAGATTGCCTCTGTTTGTTTAACATCTGCGCACAATTGAGTGTCCACGGCAGATGGTGGCCAGAACGATTCTGATTTCCGATTTAATGTCCGATTTTGCAAGGTGCGATGGGGTAATTGATTTTCTTTTATTTATGTAATAAAAGTGGCAAACAAGCATGCAGTTCACATTGATGTTATATGCAGCCTATAGACACCCACACAATGACCAGAGGTCAAAATGCAGATGCGCTGCCACTCCTGAGGCATTAGGTGCTTCGCCTCTGTGCCGGAAATTACAGAACCGTACATTACCACCTGACCGGAACACGATCGTGCTGAACACTACCATTTAGCGGCAAGTATATTAGGTAAGGTAGAAGCGCGCATGGCCCAGCGGCTGGTGTAGATCGTAAGCGATCTGCTCGGTTAAGCACTACGGGCGCGGTCGGGTAGTGTGATGGCAGTGGCAAATTAAATGCGCGTTTCCGTGCTTCGGAGGGCACGTTAAGCCGTCGGTCCCGGTTGCTATCGATGGATAGCAGTCGTTAAACCTTGTCGGAGGCCTAATGGGCGGTTTGAAATCATCCGACAGTGGGTTGGCCACTAACCCACCCACCTCCACCAATCCGCATTGGAGCAGCGTGGTGGAGTAAGCTCCAGGCCTCCCCCCAAAAAGGGAAGAGACTCGTGCCCAGCAGTGGGACGTATAATGGGTTGCCATTATTATTATTATTTATATTACGTAATGCGGTGGTGCTTACGCCCGCGAGCTCCGTCACTGGAGCTCTACTACCAGTGAATGTATATCTAGTTAATTTTTAACAAAGTTGAAAATGTAGTGGTGTGTTTCACTACATTTTTACACAAAGTAACGTTCCACTCCATTTTTAAACAACAAAAGAGAAACACAAATATTACTGATGGTAGAGCTCCAGTGACGGAGCTCGCGGGCGTAGGCACCACCGCATTACCTATAAACTTGCCGCTAAAGCACTATGGTGTTCCGGTCAGGTGCTAATCTACGGCCCTGTAATTTCCGGCACAGAGGCATAATACCTTACGCATCTGCATTTTGACCTTGGTCTTTGTGTGGGTGTTTATAGACTGCAGTCATCACTTAACATCAATGTGAACTGCAAACTTGTTTGCCACTTCCATAACATAAAAAAAGTATTTGTCAAGTACGGAAGATGTTATATGACTAAGGCGCATCGCACATACGAAGTGTTCTTTTGTTTTTTTTTTTAGTTCGGTATTTATGTAGGCTGCCTGTCTCGAGACGGCACTAGTCTACTTCACCGGGCAATCGACGAGCGCAGAAGGCGCTCCAGCCTAAATAAAAAGTTAACGCAACTGCCTAAGGGTGACCCATGCGGGTCCGTGCCTCGGCTTAAGACGTTGTGGAGAGATACGAAGTGTTCGAAAGAGTTGTCGTATATAACTTCCCAAGGTTACCCACTGGGCCGTGGCCCGAAAATCACTACACCTTGCCTTGTCGGAGAATCCTCCCTTTTTATTGGAGGAACAAAACATCCCGTTTCTCCACAAAATTATGATAAGTTAATTATCACCTTACGCGAAAGCAGCAGTGAACAGCATAGTGCTTGTCAAATTGACTTAACTGACTCAATCTGGTTTTTAAAGATGGAAATAATGTTTTGATTGGTCAAATTTTGCTGGTGATTAAGAGATTAAAAGATTACAATACACATCCAAATATCCATAGATTTATTATACTTTAGCAAGAGCAATTTGAAAAGCCGCTGCCTCTGATTATTTAGTATCTGTGCACGATTAAATGTCCACAGCAAATGGCGAATAGCCTGTCAATATAATTTCCGTTTTGCTATCGCGTCGATGTGATGTGATAAGTAGTTATTTGTGTATATTTGTTTACTTGGTATTTTATGTAGATTAATTTTGATGGGTTTAATTTCATTGTTTTCAGGGTTAATACCACCATCTCTTATTACCGACTTATTTCAATCTTACCTGGCTTTGACGTGTGGGCAACTTTTTCCCATAGTACATATACCATACTTACAGACATACATACATATTAACATACATACGTACATATATATTTACACACATACAGACATACAAACACACATACATAATAAATAATAACATATACAATATTTACCATCCGACAATCTGAACCAGTTGGACGTGTCGACGACGCGTGTTAAAAGTGTACATATTATTATATACTGTATAATAACCTTACTAAATAACTGCCTCGGTAGCCTAGTGGTAGCAGGCCACTACTACTACGCTGAGGTCCTGGGTTCGATTCCCGGGTAGGGGGTTATCATAGATAATGGTGAAAAAGCCTTTATCACTGGTTCTATTGGGATTTTTCCATTTTCTGGAAATTTCCCAGTACCTCAAAGTTTGGTAATGTGCCCGGAGATGTCAACAGGCTCGCCACCTGTTACATGGGCCAAAACGTAACCGACGAATCGTGGGTGTATGCATGTATGCTTGAATGCATGCATTTACCTCTGCCTACCCCTTCGGGGATTACAGGCGTGAAGTTACGTTTATACTGTATAATCTATGGTGTACAGTGCAAAATCGCCGCCTGCCTTTGTTCTCGCGCTATACCTAGCCGGCGCAGGCGATCCTTGCCACGCCAGTCGTTACCTGCTTCCGATGCTAGACGCACGTCGCTCGCTCGCTTGGCTTTACTCTCGCGCAATGTACGCTTTGCATAATTTGGTGCTTTCGCTTCTGTTTTATAACTTTCTTCCGTACTGTACGTCTATCCTTCTGTATGTTTTTACGTGTACTGTGGTGTTGAACAATAAACGGTGTGAACATTATTGTGTCGAACAATATTTCTCGGACTGTAAGTACCGTAGCCGCATACTTACCACCACACACCACACCTTGCTAAAGACGTTTACGTTAAAAGATTATAATAAAAGTGCTCTAGAAGAATATAGAGAGAAATATGTCCACCGCTGGATAAAGCTTTCCCCAAAGACACCCACAACAGTGTTGTTTCCGGTAGATATTGATAGATAGCAGTCGTTAAACCTCGTCGGAGGCCTTGGCAACAAACAATGGCAACCCATTATACGTTCCACTGCTGGGCACGAGTCTCTCCCCTTTTTGGGGGGAGGCCTGGAGCTTACTCCACCACGCTGCTCCAATGCGG
The DNA here is from genome assembly GCA_036365455.1 of Macrosoma leucophasiata. NCBI lineage: Eukaryota > Metazoa > Arthropoda > Insecta > Lepidoptera > Hedylidae > Macrosoma > Macrosoma leucophasiata. The sequence goes on along the minus strand of JAWQUS010000002.1, from coordinate 3,240,199 downwards.
ATTGGTGGAGATACGGGTTAGTGGCCAACCCGCTGTCGGATGTTTTCAATCCTATATATGGCCTCCGACAAGGTTTAACGACTGCTATCCATCGATAGCAACCGGGACCGACGGCTTAACGTGCCCTCCGAAGCACGGAAAGCTAAGCTATTAGTATTTTTGAATTAATTACGGCAGATTAATTAAACGCTAATTTTCAATTTGTGTTGTGTTTTTTTACCACTAAGTTACCAAGTCCGTCCATTTATTGTTTTTATGTGGCACATAAGATTTTACGTCAAGCCATAACAGCTGCAATTGAATGTTCCAATCTACCATACATAATAGAAACATCTAGAAATAACTACGATCGATGTTTCTATGTTGTAACTCTATGCATATTGTAAATTGTATGATGTTACATAGATACCTACAGAGCTCATCAAGAAATAATGCACATCGAGCCAACCATAAATAAATATAAAGAATCTAACCAGAGATAAAGGACATTACACCATTATCTCTGATTACCCCAGAAATCGAACCCAGAACTCCAGCGTAGTATTAGTAGCCTGTTACCACTAGGCTACTGAGGCGGGATTTCTAGCCAGCAAAAGTATACTACAAAGTCTACAAATCCATCGCAGCCGTTGAATTTGGTAAATTTCGGTTTTCATAAAAAGTACGACAACTAATTATAATTTATGATTCCGGCATTTCGAAGTAACTTTTGCCCATTTTTCAAGTGCTTGTTAAAATCATTGTTAATTGCTATTCGAGGCGTGGGCGGGATGGGATTGGATGGAAATTTTGTGGATCATATTCTATCCAGCTGGAGCGTGCTATAAAATTAATTCGAGTACTTTTTTAAAGTTGCGGCTTTTTAACTGGTAGTAGAGTTTCAGTGTAGGAAATTGAGGGAGTAGGCACCACATTGTTATTAATATTCTATCTGCCGCCAAATGGTAGAGTTCAGCACTATCGTGGTCCGGTTTGATGGTAATGTGCGGCCCCGTAATAACTTATGACCGAGACATAATCATATCAAACTAAAACTCAAACTCAAAAATTCATTTAATCACTTGTAAATAATAGAATTTGCTTGTGATAGGTCAAATTACAAATATAAAATTAAAGCGAATAACAACTGATACGTTGATTAATGTGTCAAAGTAAACAAAATAAAATAAATAATGGTCCAAAAATACTTAATAATAAAAATAGGTATCAACAGAATGTTCCATACTCTCTTTTACAAACGGCAAGATAAGACTAAACATAAAAATATGGGACATTCTTTGTCATTCACTAGTAGAAAATATCTATCACAGAGACATATCAACGAAGGTCTCAGGGGTCGCGCATATACATTTTTCCCTCTGGTCTTTGTGTGGATGTCTGTAGGCTGCAGTCATCACTTAACATCAATGTGAACTGCATGTTTGTTTGCTACCATCATTACACAAAATATCTAATATATAAAATTATCGTGTTGAAAAAGGGTTTGTAACAATGCTCCTCTGAAACGGCTGGACCGATCATTATGTAATCTTGTGTGTATGTATGAAAATCGGTTGCCGTTTATTTTTTATATCTCTGCATGGTAAGGGTGATTCTCTACAAGTGTTTTTGATTTAACTTTTTGAACTATTAACTTTTTAATTCCTCTAAGGCTACAAAGTTTGTCGTGGCAGCTAGTAAACAGGGTTAAATATATCTAACGCATAAATTGTCAAAGGCGAGTTAAGTACGTTAAGACTAACAACTTTTGTTCTATGACTTTTGCCAAAACGCAGTACATTACATGATAAGAAATAAAATCTCTTCAAATGGGACTTCTGTCAATTGTTAGCGCTACGTTTCAGAGGTATATTTTTAAATAGGTCCAGTCAGCTGTTTACGTAACGACCGAAGCGGGGGGAGGGCACACGCATAGCGCTGTCAAGCGCCCCGTCTATACTAAGCATTTACAACTAGTGATGTACCTGGAGGGCGTTTTCACCCCCCATCCCCCTTCGCAGGACCCTGCTATCGTCGAGCATTACGATGACTGCGAGCGCCGCGTTAGGGACTTACTGTCGGCCTCGCCCGTTCCGCTCCGGGGAGGCGATTTTATCTCCCCGTCTGAGCTGAGGAGGGCAGTCAGCTGGCTACATCCAAGAAAAGCGCCAGGGCCTGACGGTATCCCAACCGCCGCGTTACAGCATCTGCCGTGGAGTAGCTTGGTATCCCTAACCAGGCTATTCAACGGCATCCTTCGCACGGGTCGCTTTCCCGAGCCCTGGAAGCTCGGGAAAATAATAGTTATCCCAAAGCCGGGTAAGGACCGCCGCCACGCTTCTAGCTACCGCCCTATAACACTGCTATCACACCTCGCCAAGCTGTTTGAGCGACTCCTGCTGCGGAGGCTGAAACCGCATCTCCCGTGCAGGGAGGAGCAATTCGGCTTCCGCGCGGGGCACTCGACCACGCTCCAGCTGGCGAGGGTGCTCCACTATCTCGCCGACGAGTACAACAAAGGCCGGTATTCGATTGGAGTCTTTCTCGATATCGAGAAGGCCTTCGATCGGGTTTGGCATGTTGGACTGTTGGCGAAGATAGAGATTCCATCGGGCCTGCATAGGGTGGTAGCGAGCTTCCTCGAGGGCCGGCGGTTTTACGTAACGGTGGAGGGAGCTGACTCAGCCGAACACCCGATCTGTGCAGGAGTACCACAGGGCAGCTGTCTGTCGCCGTCGTTGTATGCGGCGTACACAGACGACATCCCAACCACACCGGATGTCATGCTAGCCCTGTTTGCCGACGATAGCGCATTCCTAACGTCGTCGCCCCGGCTGCATATCGCTCGCGAGCGTATGCAACGTCTGCTAGATGTACTGCCTGAGTGGTTTGACAGGTGGCGGATGGCCGTCAATGTGGGTAAGACGGCCGCACTCCCAACAAGAGTAATCCGCTGCAAGCTGCCACCGCTCAGGCTTCGTGGAGAGGAGGTGCAGTGGCAGACAAAGGCTAAATACCTCGGGTGCATCATCGATCGGGCGCTGCGCATGACACCCACTGTGGATCACGTGGTGTGTCAGGCGGCTGCAGCGCGATCGATGTTGCGTCCGGTGTTGAACTCAAGACTGCCGCTGCGCACCAAGCTACGCCTGTACAAAACGTACATCAGGTCAAGGCTGACGTACGCGGCGCCTGCGTGGTACGCATTATGCTCCGCGTCGCAGCAAAAGCGCCTTCAGACCCAGCAGAACGTGTGTCTCCGTCTAATTACCAACGCGGGGAGGTACGTTCGAAACGACGTCATAGCACGGGACCTGCGTGTGGAATCCGTGAGGGAGTTTGTGGCACGTCTTGCGCGCGGTATGTACGACCGCGCTGAGAACGGGCCGCACGAACACCTCCACGGGTTTGCCCCACTGCACTGTAGGCCTCCTGATGGGAGACCACTCCCACGCGAAATCCTCTCCTCTCCGGTAATAATTGGAGCACCCCGGGACGACGATGAAGAGGCTAGGTCCGCCCCGATCCCGCGCTTCGTGACCCGCAGCGCTAGCGAGTTTGACTCGGCCTGACCTGCTATAAGCGGGACCAAATCCCCAAAGTCCGGGTTCGAACCCCGGTCGAAGAGATTCCTATCCTGGGATGCGGCCGTAAGCCCAGCTAGAGCCAGTGGCACGGCTGCGTCGTTTAACTGTAGGCGCTGTCATCTTGGTGGGAGCGCTCACTACCCCTTGTTGTTGCGGTCGAGTGCCAGGTGAAACTGCTGCACCGATGCAACACCAAGAAGAGAAGGAGAAGAAGAAGTTGCGTCGCAGGGCCGGTCGATGAATGGTCGACACTTGCCCGCGACGCCACCGTGGTCACTGGAGGCCGCTGCTGTCGAGACGACCGCAACTTGCGAGACGTCACGACGTCACCGAGCCACAGCGACGGCAGCAGAGGCAGGTATGCACGCCAGAAGGGAGTACAAGGAGGGGCAAAAAAAAAAAAATAGACATTAAAAAAAAAAAAAAAAAAAAAGGAGGAAAAAAAACATAATAAAAAAAAAAACAAAACGGGGAAAAAAAGGAGGAAATAAAATTAAAAATAACAAAAATATATATATATATATAAAAAAAAAATATAAAAAAAAATATATTATAAAAAATAAAAAAAATTATAATAAAGCCCCCACCCGTCTCTCGACTGACGATGCGTGCCTCCTCCACCGAAGCCCTTGAATCCCAGGGCACCCAACGCCGACCTGCATAGCAGGCCAGAAGAAGCCGCAGCAGAGGGGGCCAGCCCCGGTGCTACATCCGCGCCGCGCGCTTCGCGCGCGCGACGATCAACTGACTGAACTAGTGATGTGTTAGACACTCAATGTGAAGTTAGAAGTATAAGAACTGCAAATTCTATTTATTATTTTTGTATGTTTGTATGATAGAAAAGAATATTGAATTAGAAAAAGTTGAATACCAAAAGTGTTAGTCTTCATGAGCCGAAGCCTCCCTTTAAGAATTATGCGCTAGTTACAAATAACCCTGTATATAGAAATAGCTGACAATAGTTATTTATTAATAAATTAAGCACAAACGGACGATGAAATTATTAATTTATTTACATTAAAAAAACTCTCTTAAAACTGTGAACACAGAATTTTTCATATCTCTCACGCGATATTTCATAGATTAATTTCCTCGGAGTACAATTTAAAACCTAGTCATATTTCTTTTTTAACTTTCCTCTTGCCTTCGTAATTTGTTGAGCTTCGTTAAACGGGTTAGTTTGAAAGTTTGTTGGATATTCAGATATCAACATGAATACAATTAAGAATAAAGGTACCACCGCATTATCTAATATACTTGCCGCTAAATGATAGTGTTCAGCACTATCGTGTTCCGGTCAGGTGGTAATGTACGGCCCTGTAATTTTCGGCACAGAGGCATAACACCTTAGGCCTCAGGAGTGAACGCATCTGCTTTCTGACCTTGGTCTTTGTGCATTATGAAGGTGGCAAACAAGTAAGCAGTTCACATGAATGTTAAGTGGTGACTGCAGCCTATAGACACGCACTCTAAAACTAGAGTTCAAAATGCAGATGCGTTGCCACCCCTCAGACCTTAGTTGATATATCTCTGTGATAAGTTATTGCGGTAGTACATTACCACCTAACCGGAACACGATAGTGCTGAACACTACCATTTAGCGGCAGATTGATTAAGTATTACGGTGGTGCCTTAGCCCTTGAGCTCCTACACTGAAACTCTACCAGCAATAAAAAGAATAATAATATTGATAATCTTAATGCAAAAAATACAATTAAGAAAGAAAGAAAGAAAGAAAAGAGAAAAATGTAGATGTATTGCCACTCTTGAGCCCTTCACTTATATACTTCTCTCTCGGCAATTACGGGAGCGTATATTAATTATTTTTACTGGTGGTAGAGCTCCAGTGACGGAGCTCGCGGGCGTAGGCACCACCGCATTACCTAATATACTTACTGGTGGTAGAGCTCCAGTGACGGAGCTCGCGGGCGTAGGCACCACCGCATTACCTAATATACTTGCCGCTAAATGGTAATGTTCAGCACTATCGTGTTCCGGTCAGGTGGTAATGTACGGCCCTGTAATTTCCGGCACAGAGGCATAACACCTTAGGCCTCAGGAGTGGTAACGCATCTGCATTTTGATCGTGGTCTTTGTGTGGGTGTCTATAGGCTGCAGTCATCACTTAACATCAATGTGAACTGCATGCTTGTTTGCCACTTCGATTAAATAAAAAAAAATAAAAAAATATTAATTACACTTATTGAACAAAAAATAGCTGCCATTTAGCAGTAAATATATTAACAACTACTTTTTTTTTGTACATAGTGGCATCGCTATTACGCATATTTCCAGTGTCAAGTAAAACGATATTTCGTATTCATAATAAGCAGCGTAAAAGCAGTTAAAGTCAGTTAGTCAATTATCAATCAGTCAGTCAGAGTCACAGTCAGTGATTCAAGTAAAGCGATGGCTTCTTTACCAGAACATTTACAATGAAGTTTTGGAGGAAACTTGAAAGGGTGTGTTTTCGCACTGTTATTTTATTTCACTATACACAGGCACTGTAATAAATCTATATCAAACAAAATGCCACCTACTTTATTTAATATAACTCAAAAATCCACCGAGAAAATGAAATAAACTAAGAGAACCACACGCCTCCTTCAAGGTTCCCGCCAAAACTCCTAACAACTACTTATCTAGTTCAAACGATATCGTATGACCGAGTTGAATCGCGCATATGAAGTATTATCTATATTGCCGTGTATATGTCGCAGTTGGATTTATATAAATACGCCATTCTGGTTAGACGTATCAAATAATAGTGCAATTTTATATGGCGGCGGGTCGATTAGCCGGATTGAATAAGGCTAGGAGAAAGTCCGCCAGAAAGTGTTCTGCACTATACGTTCTTGAATGTAGCTATCCGTAATATAATAGAGCGAGTCATTATCCGCTTCTTTCAAAGTTTTTAGTTTCCATTTATTCGAGAAATTTCGCGAACCAATCGAAATCCATTTATTTAGAAGTCAGCCATTGTTGTAAACCTGTCCAAATCGTTCTCGATTGAAAACTTCCCGCATTTATCGGATAATTTAATTGAATGGAACCTTTGTTCGTCACGTTCGTAAATCAGTGGACCATTGAATGTTCCGGCTTCTTAAGACAAAGAATTTCTTGGCGCTCAATGTAAGGGTTTGCAATGGATCTTTGTAAGAGGCTCATAGTAGAACGAGTTTAAAAAGGGGATCATAATAAATGATATTACAATCAAGCACAAAATTAACATTCATGTTAATTTAATAACTCTAAAGAGTACTTATTGAAAAAGACAATATATATCAATTATGTATGTATCTTCACGCCAGGTCCTTAACGGGGTAGGCAGAGAGTGTAGAGCGCCAGATATCCCGGTTCTGACAAACCTCTCGTGCCTCGTCTACCTTCATCATTCTCTTCATACATGCACGCCGATTCCTAAGACTTTTGACCCCACCATCAGACAGAACTCGACCTATTTGGTCATGGTAGGTCAGTCTTGGTCTTCCTGGGCCTCTGCAACCATCCACATTCGCATTGTATATCTGTTTAGTCATTCGCTCATTCGACATTCTTTCTATATGCCCGAACCATCGGAGCATGCCTTTTTTCATTTTTCCTTTAGATATCAATTGTTATTGGAATTCTTGTTCATGAACTTAAATTCTAGACAACTCTGGATATTAATCAATTTGGATATTCGATTACTACTTACAAAGTTGATGTTACCAACAAATAATGAATTTTGAACGATCTGAAATAAATGATTCTTTTTTTGTAAGGAAGGTGGACAATGTGGAACAATTTGGACAGGTTTACAACAATGGCTGACTTCTAAATAAATGGATTCTCTTATTCGATTGGTTCGCGAAATTTCTCGAATAAATGGAAACTAAAAACTTTGAAAGAATCAAGTATGCAGCTAACATTGATGTCAAGTGATGACTGCAACCTATAATCATCTACATAAGAACCAGAGGTCAAAATGCAGATGCGTTGCCTCCCCTGAGACATAAGTTGTTAATATATTTTTATTATGTAATGGAAGTGGAAAACAAGCATGCAGTTCACATTGATGTTAAGTGATGACAGCAGCCTATATACACCCACATACCTAAAGACCAAGGTCAAAATGCAGATGCGTTACCACTCCTGACGCCTAAGGTGTTATGCCTCTGTGTCGGAAATTACACGGCCGTTTATTACCACCTGACCGGAACACGATTTAGCGGCAAGTATATTAGGTAATGCGGTGGTGCCTACGCCCGCGAGCTCCGTCACTGGAGCTCTACCACCAGTGAAAGGGTTATGTCTCTGTGATAGTTATTATGGGGCCATACGTTCGATTATGGTATTATTTGCTCGGTATCTGTTACAACCAAGTTTAACATACGTAACTTCACGCCTGTAATCCCCGAAGGGGTAGGCTGAGGTAAATGCATGCATTCAAGTATACATGCAAACACCCACGATTCGCCGGTTACGTTTTTGGCCCATGTAACACGTGGAGCCAGCCTGTTGCCATCTCCGGGCACATAACCAATCCGCCGAAGTACTGGGAAACTTCCAGAAAATGGAAAAAAATCAATAGAACCATAGATATAAAGGGGAAAAGAGACATTCTGCTGATATACTTTTACATTAGTTTATTACATTTAGTTTTATCTTAGTGATATTCTTGACTTTACATATATTTTTTATCTTGTTTGACATGTATATCAATTGTTATTCGCTTTAATTTATTTTTTTTGTTTTTGACGTGTCATAAGAGGTGCCTGTCACCCTAAATGAATAAATGAGATTCTGATTCTGATTCTGATAAAAGATTTTAAACCGATATATCTGTTCCGGCCCACGACTCGAGAATCGAACCTAGGACCTCCAGCGTAGTAGTAGTGGCCTACTACCACTAGGCTACTGAGGCAGTTTAATGTCTTCTGAAAATATTCGAAACATTGTGTCAATACACATAAGTACCCCATAAAGAGTGTCGATATGCAAGTCTCACTCATTACTACATTTCCATACACCGCAATAAAGTCGAAATATCGATCAAGTTATAGGACTGAGAATTATTATTATTATTTTTTTTTATGTAATGGAAGTGGCAAACGAGCATGCAGTTCACATTGATGTTAAGTGATGACTGCAGCCTATAGACACCCACACAAAGACCAAGGTCAAAATGCAGATGCGTTACCACTCCTGAGGCCTAAGGGTGTTATGCCTCTGTGCCGGAAATTACAGGGCCGTACATTACCACCTGACCGGAGCACGATAGTGCTGAACACTACCATTTAGCGGCAAGTATATTAGGTAATGCGGTGGTGCCTACGCCCGCGAGCTCCGTCACTGGAGCTCTACCACCAGTAAAGAATCTAAATGCAACAAAATATTTGTATCATATTGGTAATCAATTTGATACAAGTTTCCATTATGTGAATATGATTTTCCTGACTGCCGTTACTGTGACTTTGTTATCAATGTTTATTTTTTTATATAATAAAGATAAATAATAAAATGCTTACACTCACAGCCCCACACTGGGTATAAACCTGTGAGGTGGTTGTCGTTGTACACACAACACATACACAAACACCCAGACCTAAAATAAATCTTATATCTATAGGCCCTATAAATATTTGTCCCGGTGCGGGGATCGAACCCGAGACCCTTCGAATCAAACGGTCGTCTCACACCGCTGGACTAACCGGGTCGTCATCATAATCATTAAATCAATGTAATTCATTTTACAATGACCTGTAAAACCCTTTTAAAGTTTACCCTTAATTAAAACTGAACCCTACAAGGCACGAATCGACGATCGCTATTTTCAGAGCTTTATAGTGAAAAAAAAATAAACCGTAGCATCCGTAGAGCTCTCGTAGCGCTGCGGCTTATCTCGTAGACCTCGATGCTCTCTGACTCGCGGTGAAGTACCTTGAAGGCTACTGAGGGTTCAAGCACTTTTTTTCGTGAGTTGTTTACAACACCTTGTATTATTTTTCTAATGATAACAAATATCATACATAATGATGAAAGGTATTTGTGATTATTACGATTTATCGTCGTTTAATTCTTGACCCCAGAGGTTAAGGGTTTGACTGCCGCACCGGGAGTGTGGGAGTGTGTATGTGTGTGTGTGAAATTGTTTGACAGCGTTTATTTATTTACATATTAATTTAAAAATAAAAATTTTAAATAAAAGCTTTTTGTAAAACACTCGCAATGCAATACAACAATTTTAATAATTCTATTTAAAACTGAACTCCAAGTCACTTCATAGTGAAAAGAAATAAACCGTAGCTTCCGTAGACCCCTCGTAGCGCTACGGCTTATACGGCCTGTGTCTCCCTGTGTGTGTGTGTGTTTGTGTGTGCGTGTGTGTGTGTGTGCGCGCGCGTATGTGTGTGTAAGCGTTTGTAAGCGTTTATTTATTTATGTATTCGTTTGCTAGATACGAATAGATAAATAAAAGTTTGCCCTAAATCCCTGGTAGTGCAATAAAATAATAATCTCATTTCACTAGTATTGTGGTACTTGTAAAACCCTCAAAACTTTCATATTTCTCTTTAAAACAGAAACCCTACAAGGCACGAATCGATGATCGCTATTTTCAGAGCAGCTTCTAAGTGAAAAAAATAAACCGTAGCATCCGTAGAGCCCTCGTAGCGCTACGGCTTATCTCGTAGACCTCGATGCTCTCTGACTCGCGGTGAAGTACCTTGAAGGCTACTGTGGGTTCAAGTACTTTTTAACACATACACATAAGGCCTCAGGAGTGGTAACGCATCTGCATTTTGACCTCGGTCTTTGTGTGGGTGTCTATAGGCTGCAGTCATCACTTAGCATCAATGTGAACTGCATACTTGTTTCCATTTCTATTACATTTAAAAAAAAAACACTTTATTGTATCATCCCAATCCCAACTCATTTGATTATTATATACGCAGTGTAATTTTAATTACCACACAGTACATTAAAACTCCATCAAGTACCGAACGCTTCTTTCAGAAACAGAATCAGAAACTCATTTATTCATTTAGGGTGACAGGCACCTCTTATGACACGTCAAAAACAAACAAAATAAATTAAAGCGAATAACAATTGATATACATGTCAAACAAGATAAAAAATATATGTAAAGTCTAGAATATCACTAAGATAAAACTAAATGTAATAAACTACTGGTTTTACTGGTGGTAGAGCTCCAGTGACGGAGCTCGCGGATGTAGGCACCACCGCATTACCTAATATACTTGCCGTTAAATGGTAGTGTTCAGCACTATCGTGTTTCGGTCAGGTGGTAATGTACGGCTCTGTAATTTCCGGCACAGAGGCATAACACCTAATGCCTCAGGAGTGGCAGCGCATTTGCATTTTGACCTCTGGTCATTGTGTGGGTGTCTATAGGCTGCAGTCATCACTTAACACCAATGTGAACTGCACGCTTGTTTGCCACTTTCATTACATAAAAAAAAAAAAAAAAACTAATGCAAAAGTATATCAGTAGAATGTCTCTTTTCCCCTTTAAATGAACTTTTGTTTTCATTATCAACTGCTTCGAAATACTCGTATATTTCTTGGAACACCATTTGCAAGTGATTAATGTAGCTTGTGAGAATTCACACAGAAGCTACATTGTATGGGTTATCGTTAAATTTGTAAGAATAAACGATAACCCATATATAACAACAGAGCATTTTCTATCACAAAAATTATAATAGATTTTTTTTTTATGTAATGGGCGTGGCAAACAAGATGCAGTTCACATTGATGCTTAGTGATGACTGCAGCCTATAGACACCCACATGAAGACCAAGGTCAAAATGCAGATGCGTTACCACTCCTGGGGCCTAAGGTGTTATGCCTCTGTGCCGGAAATTACAGGGCCGTACATTACCACCTGACCGGAACACGATAGTGCTGAACACTACCATTTAGCGGCAAGTATATTAGGTAATGCGGTGGTGCCTACGCCCGCGAGCTCCGTCACTGAAGCTCTACCACCAGTAGATATACAATATACAATATGGGATTCTTCAAAAATGGTGTAAAAGGAGCCATTCAGGGCTGGCAGCGCGTTGGCAACTCCCCTGGTGTTGCAAGTGTTTATAGGCGACAATTAATTAACATCAAAGACATAAAAAAAATATACCCAGCTCTCGCTTTTATATGGAAGCGAGAGCTGGGTATGCAGGAAAGAGCATGAAAGTAAGTTGAACGCGGTCGAGATGAGATCTTTGCGCAAGATCTGCGGTGTATCACTCACCGATCGCGTTCGTAATGAAAATGTAAGAAAGAGACTTTGTGTGAATGATAGTATCGGTGTAAAAATGAAAAAAGGCATGCTCCGATGGTTCGGGCATATTGAAAGAATGTCGAATGAGCGAATGACTAAACAAATATACAATGCGAATGTGGATGGTTGCAGAGGCCCAGGAAGACCAAGGCCAAATAGGTCGAGTTCTGTCTGATGGTGGGGTCAAAAGTCTTAGGAATCGGCGTGCATGTATGAAGAGAATGATGAAGGTAGACGAGGCACGAGAGGTTTGTCTGAACCGGGATATCTGGCGCTCTTCACTCTCTGCCTACCCCGTTAGGGACCTGGCGTGAAGATACATACATACAAACAATATGGGATTCTTCAAAAATGGTGTAAAAGGAGTCATTCAGGGCTGGCAGCGCGTTGGCAACTCCCCTGGTGTTGCAAGTGTTTATAGGCGACGGTGACCACTTTCCATCAGGTGGCCCGTCTGCTTGGCTGTCAAACTATTAATTAACATCAAAGACATTAAAAAAATAGATCGAAAAAAAAAACAACTTATTAAAACTAATTATTAAAACTAATAAAAAAAAATTAAATATCGCAAATAACTTAAATTATCTTATTTGGGTGGATGTTTGAATAAACGATGTACGTAACTATACAACTATCTTTAATTTAAGACTATGACTGGTGGTAGAGCTGCAGTAACGGAACTCGCGGGCATAGGCACCACCGCATTACCTTATATACTTGCCGTTAAATAGTAGTGTTCAGCACTATCGTGTTCCGTTCAGGTGGTAATGTACGGCCCTGTAATTTCCGGCACAGAGGCAAAACACCTTAGGCCTCAGGAGTGGTAAGGCATTCGAATTTTGACCTTGGTCTTTGTGTGGGTGTATATAGCCTGACTGCAGGCTATATACACTTAACATCAATGTGAACTGCATGCTTGTTTGCCACTTCCATTACATAAAAGAACGTGCAAACAAGCATACATGCAAACATACACAATTCACCGTCAATAAGGATGAGGGCGGTGCTTCACCTTTAGTATAGGTGGTAGTCATTGCAGCCGGTGTATTGCTGCTCGAAAATTTTTTTATCATTTTCATAACAAAAATATGCACATGTTATTAATCATATGCCTATGACCAGTGCCGGATAAAGCCGGTGCGGGGCCCGTAGCAAAAATGACCATGGGGCCCTAGAGTTACATTGCCTACTGAAATTTAGGATGTAAATAAAACAACATTTACGAAAAGGAATCGAAAACAAATTTAGAGGATTCCCCCTTGTAAGTATTGTGGTATTGCCAACTTGCAACAAAATAATATAGGTACCTATATAATTAGTGGTCAACGCTCCCTTTGAGAATAGCTAAGGTGTATTACATATTTTTTTTTTTTAGGCACAGCCACGGGGCCCCCAATGGTGCGGGGCCCGTAGCATTTGCTACTCCTGCTATATGGCTAATCCGGCACTGCTTATGACTGCGAGCCAAAGGCTCAAGGGCTATATGGGACTATTCATCATTATCGTTATTGCTGCCGCAGTCGAAATAAAAGGAAATACAACCAAAACCTATTTAGCCTCTTGAACAATAGTGCCACGAACTTACTATCATTTTGTCACTTCAATATATCATTGTCAACTCTACCTGACTCAGATTTGAGCGTGGATTCAATTTGGAGATTTGTTAAAGATTTGTATAGGCACAAAATCAATGCATGCATGTATGAAGAGAATGATGAAGGTAGACGAGGCACGAGAGGTTTTTCAGAACCGGGATGTCTGGCGCTCTACACTCTCTGCCTACCCCGTTAGGGACCTGGCGTGAAGATACATACATACATACAAAATCAATGTTGATATTCAAGCAAATGCTGCGTTCACGATCTTAGCGTTGTGAGCATTACACTATTTCTTTTTATGACACACTAAACCTGTATGTTTGATTTTTGTGTGATAACTGCCTCAGTAGCCTAGTGGTAGCAGGCCACTAATACTACGCTAGGGTCCTGGGTTTGATTCCCGGGTCGGGGATATTAGAGATAACGGTGTAAAATGCTTTATCTCTGGTTTTATTGGGATTTTTCCATTTTCTGGAAGTTTCCCAGTAAGTACCTCGAAGTTTTGTAATGTGCCCGGAGATTTCAATAGGCTCGCACCTGTTACATGGGCCAAAAACGTAACCGGCGAATCGTGTTTGCATCTATGATCCCTAAAGGGGTAGGCAGAGGTAAATGCATGCATTCAGCATGCATTTACCTCTGCCTGGTAATGCATGCTGAATGCATGCATTTACCTCTGCCTACCCCTTTAGGGATTACAGACGTGAAGTTACGTTTCGTGTGATATCCGCATAAAAAACCATACTTAAATCCGTTGTATGGGTAATAATATCTGCATTAAAACACTAATTTTCCTATATATAAATATTATATATATATTTATATTTTCGTGTCACAGTGTTTGTAACAATACTCCTCTGAAACGGCTTTACCGATTATTATGAAACTTTGTGTGTATATTTAGTAGGTATGAGAATCGGTTATAGTCCATTTTTTATATCCCAAAACGGTAAGAATGATTATCCAACAGTTTTTTTCTACATTTAGACAATGCATTAAAAAAAAATTATAAAAAAATAAGGAATAAATATAACTCCCAATATCCAGCCTTCTACCAGAAATCCCTATTTCCTAATAGCAGTATTATTAGTATCTCTACTTTAATTTTCACTGGTGGTAGAGCTCCAGTGACGGAGCTCGCGGGCGTAGGCACCACCGCATTACCTAATATACTTGCCGCTAAATGGTAGTGTTCAACACTATCGTGTTCCGGTCAGGTGGTAATGTACGGCCCTGTAATTTCCGGCACAGAGGCATAAGACCTTAGGCCTCAGGAGTGGTAACGCATCTGCATTTTGACCTTGGTCTTTGTGTGGGTGTCTATAGGCTGCAGTCATCACTTAACATCAATGTGAACTGCATGCTTGTTTACCACTTCCATTACATAAAAAAAAAAAAATCTATTAGGCGATACAAAATTCGTCGAGAGAGCTGGTATTTAATAAAGTATTTTATTTCATAGTACCATCTTTAAACGCCTTCCAAAACGAAATAGAAATTACAGATCCAAGTAAAACACAGCCCGACATAACGACATAAATCCACATTATGTGTCCCCAGACAATAGCAACTCACATTAATCAAGCGACTACCGCTTTTTATTCCATTATCGAGATGTTGGAGTGGTGTGAATAAGTTTTTTTTTTGTATTTCATAATACGCTGTTACGATACAAGTGTTAATTTCTTAATTTATTAAGTCACTAGCTGTTACCCGCGGCTTTGCACGCGTGGGTGTCGTTTTATACAGAACTAAGTAGCCGATGTTCTTTCTCAAAGTCAGCTCTATCTCTGTACCAAATTTCATTAAAATCGGTTCAGTCGTTTGGACGTGAAAAGATAACAGACAGACTGACAGAGTTACTTTCGCATTTATAATATTAATATATAAATAATATATAATAGTAGGGAAGTAGGGATTGAGTTGTGGAAGTTGAAGGCGTAGGGACGTGACGAGTGTGACGCCCCCATCGCCCTTCTGGAGGAGAATTCTACCGCTACTGCAGTGCAGTCCAAGAAATAATGGCGGTCAAACCATTACGGCAGAGTCCCGCGATAAAATTATCGCCACTGAGATCGCTAATCCGCCAGCCAAGCGTGGCGATTATGGCATATTCTCCCATTCTGTTGAGTTTGTTGACAGCAAATACAAGTTTTGTTGTCAACAAAATGAGATTGATTTTGAACAAAACGACGTGACGTTAACTCTGGTTTCTTTGAAATTTTATTTAAATTATTGTTTGAATCATTACGAACTGAATTTTTATCAGAAAGACTGTTAATTACATCGTATGTTGAAATCCGAAATATAGGTCGCGCCACGTAAAAAGAACGCTGGAAGAAAGTAGAAGGGATGTGTTCGCGCATCGGTACACTCGCGCACGAAAGTACTAGCCCTATTGGTTTATTTTTGATCTAGCTTTCGCTTGCGGTTTCGTGTATTGGTAGGCAGATTGAAAACTATATTACATAGAATAACATTAAATGAAATTAAAACACATGACGCGCAGCTTGACCGCCAGCGTCCTTTTTACGTGGCGCGACCTATACCTAAAGTTGATTTCCGATTTCGGTTCTCCCATAATAACACAATACTGTTGTGAGCGTCTTTGGAAAGGCTTTGTCCAACAGTGGACGTCTTTGGGCTGGAGTGATGATGATGATGTTGATTTGTGGTCACTGTTAACAAGAAAACTGTCAAAAGGTAAGATTCAACATCATAAATTTCTGTTTTTGTTAGTCTGAAAAACCTGAAATGCATAACTTTTTTATATTTATCTTTCGTTTTATCGTTTCCATTGGCATTTACTATTTTTGGAAGTTAATTTACTGTATAGGTCTGAGGATAGCCTAAAGATAAGAGAAGGTATAATGTAATATATCACAAATTAATTATTTTTGACGGATTAATTACGACTTTTTTTTAATGATTATCTAAAAATAGTTAAATGAACAGTATCCATACTCTCGGACTATTTTAGATTTATTTTATTTTAAAGAAAAATGGAAAGAAAAATTTGACTTCAGGCGAGACTCGAACTCGCGGTCTACTAGGAATCTAGTCCAGCCGCTCTTCCAATTGAGCTACTGAAGTCCTGCCCGATTTGTCAAATCTTTCCTTCACATTTATTGCCTTGCTTTATGGTAGCAGTAGCGCCATCTATTGCCAACCATAATAGTTAGGCAACCGATATAATAGACTTTTCAGTTTATTGAATATCGTAAAGAAGTCGCTTTTACCCTTAATAATTGTTTTTATATTATTTCGCATTAACACATGCTTGTGAAATATATTTTATTTTAAAGAAAAGATTTCTTAAAAAAACGAAACAAAATACAAATAACAATATTCAAGTGAAATATAAATCAACATTAAGTGTCCCCAAACAAAAGCAACTCACATAAATCAAGCCTCAACAGCTTTTTGTTCTATATTATCGAGGTACGATCTGCACACTTCTGAGGTGTTGCAACGAACAATGTTTATTGTCTTTTCATTGTTACAAAGTTAATTATCACATAATCTAATTTTATATAACTGCCTCAGTAGCCTAGTGGAAGCAGGCCTCTACTACTACGCGGAGGTCCTGGGTTCGATTCCCGGGTAGGGTGCTATCAGAGATAATGGTGTAAAGTACTTTATCTTTAGTTCTATAGGGCTTTTTCCCTTTGTTCTGGGAATTTCCCAGTACTTCAAGGTTTGATAAGAAAAATTAGTTGTTATGCGTCTGTGCCAGATATTGCGGTAGGTGGTTACATAATATTACATAATTTTCTTTTCAGTGTTTCTTTGATAAAATAATGATTTAAATGTAATTGTATTATCCAGATTGACAACATTTTGAACTAAGTATTATAGAGTATTAAAATGTAGAAACAAATGACTTTCTCGACCTTCAGCAACCTGCTTTATAATTGAACCAACACAAACAAGTTGTTGATCGTTCGCAGATTTCTTCCGTCTCAGATTGATCACTTATCCAACACTATACTATACAGTACTATACACAAAGAATAACTCTTTCGAACATAACAAAGCTCTCACAAAACCCTGAGACCTCGTACATCATAACTAATCAAGTCAGCCGACAATCGCCGACAATCGCCGACAATCGCCGACAATCGCCACTTACTGGTGGTAGAGCTCCAGTGACGGAGCTCGCGGGCGTAGGCACCACCGCATTACCTAATATACTTGCCGCTAAATGGTAGTGTTCAACACTATCGTGTTCCGGTCAGGTGGTAATGTACGGCCCTGTAATTTCCGGCACAGAGGCATAAGACCTTAGGCCTCAGGAGTGGTAACGCATCTGCATTTTGACCTTGGTCTTTGTGTGGGTGTCTATAGGCTGCAGTCATCACTTAACATTAATGGGAACTGCATGCATGATTACCACTTCCATTATATTAAAAAAAAAAAAAAAATCCCCAACTTGTTTAAATATAGTTCTCCCGTACTCCCAACTAAACGGTAGTTGTTAGAAATTCAAACTTTACGGCAATAGTAGCTATATACATATAATGAAACTAAAAGGAAAACTATCAAGTTTGTTGTTATTGGAATTTTCGTTGTAATTGAATAGTTGGAATTACAAGTTTGCGAGTAATATTCGACCAAATGTACCTATTTTACTCGAAAATTTCGAACAACTAATTTTTCTTTTTCGATTTTTTTTTTTTTAATAATTGGCGTGGCAAACAAGCATGCAGTTCACATTGATGTTAAGTGATGACTGCAGCCTATAGACACCCACATGAAGACCAAGGTCAAAATGCAGATGCGTTACCACTCCTGAGGCCTAAGGTGTTATGCCTCTGTGCCGGAAATTACAGGGCCGTACATTACCACCTGACCGGAACACGATAGTGCTGAACACTACCATTTAGCGGCAAGTATATTAGGTAATGCGGTGGTTCCACGCCCGCGAGCTCCGTCACTGAAGCTCTACCACCAGAAACAAATCAAATCATTACATTTCTTACTCTGTAACTACGGAACCCTACACGCTCTTGACCGATTTTTGTCCTAAAGTCGCCTTAAATATATCGAATAATATTACTTACAATTTGTACTCGGAAGTTATTAGGATAACTAATGTTAGAAACTGAAAAAAAGGTAAATACGCATTTACCATTAAATATCACGAAAAAAAATATCTCGCACGTGTCTGTTTTACAAATTATTCATACAAAAAAACGATTTATAACAAAAAAAAGGCTCTCATAAATCATAAGTATCCAAGTCGGCCGACAATCGCCGACCTGGATAGAAGTTCACCCGTATAGGTCATTACCTCCGCGCCGTTCTTGGAAATTGTAAACTGGTCAATTTGTACACTTGCTGTAAAATGTACGATTTCGTTTTTATCGCCAAGGTAATTGAGATTTGCGCTGCATATTTTCCAACCTTATATTTAGAAATACAATAAATTTAACTTCATCGTGTTTATCGTCACTGCCGTGTGTACACATACATAATATTATCTTCTTGATAATCTCTTCTTTTTCAATTCATTTTTTCATCACTAGTTTAATTATTTATTTAATCGTATGGCGTTTTACAGGATAAAGGCATTTAACAATTTTTCAATAACCTAAAACGTAAATTAATAATTAATAAATTATAACTCCACATCCAGGTTGTGCAACCAGTCCATAGCTTCGGGTTTGAGGTCGAAGAGGTCCATTGGGTCACCCTGATACCGACGTCTTAGACACCGTTCTACGATGTGCTGCACCGTTTGATCTTCAAGGTCGCAGTCACATAGAAGGTCGCAGTCACATAGTGGGGGAATCCCTCCAACCCCATTTATGCTTTATAAAATCGCATCTACCGTGCCCCGTCCGGATTCTGTTGAGGCGGCACCAGTCTCTCCTTGGGAGAGAGAATCCTTTCGGTTTGTTTGTAGGGGGTTTTTTTTTAGAGCTCCAGTGACGGAGCTCGCGAGCGTAGGCACCACCGGATTACCTGATTTACTTGCCGCTAAATGGTAGTGTTCAGCACTATCGTGTTCCGGTCAGGTGGTAATGTACGGCGATGTAATTTCCGGCACAGAGGCATAACACCTTAGGCCTCAGGAGTGGTAACGCATTTGCATTTTGACCTTGGTCTTTGTGTGGGTGTCTATAGGCTGTAGTCATCACTTAACATCAATGTGAACTGCATGCTTGTTTGCCACTTCAATTACATAAAAAAAGGGTCTTGGAAGGTGACACGATGCCCCGCAGTTGCTCTCAACCACTCGTTATTCCAAGACTGCTCTAGGTTAAAGCTCTCCGCTAGTAGATTTTTTGCGGTTACGCTTGTTGGACGACGGGACCTGAGCCTCTGAGGTGATGGTGTAGTAAACTCTAGATGGCCTGGTAATTCCGAGTGGATGGCTATCTTTTTCGCCTCTCTGAGTAATGCCCGTTTTCTCCGCAGGTGGGGTGGAGCAATATGGCTCAAAACAGGTAGCCAGTGAGTTGGTGTAGATTTTAACACACCGGAAACACACCTCATCGCATCATTCAGCCCGGAATCGACTTTGTGTACGTGTGCGCTATCGCACCAGACAGGTGCACAATATTCTGCTACCGAATACACAAGGCTAATCGCCGTCGTCCAGAGAACGTCGACAGATGCACCCCAGGAAGTACCGCTCAACTTGTGTAGGGTGTTGTTGCGTGTAGCTATTTTCGAGGAAGTTTTAGTGAGGTGCTTCTTGTAGGTAAGAGACCTGTCCAGGACAATGCCAAGGTATCTTGGGTAAGCATTGTATGGAATATCCTCGCCTTGAAATTTTACTGAAGGTTGGTAATCCGCTAACTTGTTGTTAATGTGGAAACAAGAAACCTCTGTTTTGCTGCTACTGGACATGAGTCTCCAGGTCGAGAAGAAACAGGATAGGGTGTCAAGATCTGAAGTCAAGACTTTTTCTAGTAATTAAGTAAAGTCTTTCCAGGTTTTAAAAGCGCTATGACTTTGGACAATTTGAAATCAGCAAGCAGTTGGTTTTTAATCATGATATTGGAGAAAAGAGCTGCCAACCAGCATATGGCTACAGGACCCATGTTTTGGATAAATTCGTTATATATCCCATCTGTACCGGTAGCTTTACCAGAACTAAGGTCCTTAATGGCATTTACTGTTTCGGCTACAGTAAAAGGCCGAGTGAGGTGGTCGTTTGCTGGCAAGCTGCGTTTGAGTTGAGTCAGTTGTTTACGCACACGTTTTGTAGTACAGGCATCTCGTTTTGCTCTGGTCAACTCAACCATTCTGTTTGCTATGGCATCTGGATGAAGCACAGTGAAAGATTTTTGGCAAGACCTTTTTCCTGTCAGGTGATTTAGCACTCTCCAAGCTTTTCTACTGGAGGTCTTAAAATCCATAGACTCCACGGTTTCCGTCCACTTTTTCTTCCTGTTTTCGTCCAGGGTCCTCAGGAGTTCACTACCAATTTCATGATTTCTGGAGGTTTGATATTCCTTATATAGCCTTTCACTATTGTCATTCCATCCGGGAATATATTCCTTCCTGTAGCCTCTGGGAATAGTATGTTTGGCTGTAGTAATGACAAGATTCGTAATTTTTTTGTAATTTTCAGGCTGTGGTTCGAGAAGTTTTGTTTCTATCTCACTGTCTAGTTTGTTTTTGAAGCGTTCCCAGTTCGCTTTCTTAAAATTCCATCGTGGTAACTTCATGGTACTTGTAAGTGCAATCCTGATTCCAATTTCCAGAATAATGGGTTTATGTTGGCTATTAGGGAAACTCTGAAGAATCATACGAGAAGTAGGAAGTGGCTGGTCTAATAAGTCTTTGCTAACGAAAGTCAAGTCTGAGTTGTATTCCTGGTTCCATCTCACTGATACAAAAGTGCCTTTATCTTTGGCGTCGAGGATTAGGTGCAAGTCTGAGATATCCGCCCAATTGGACAGGGCTGCGCCGTTGAAGTCAGTATGTTTGTAGCGCCAATTTACATGATGACTGTTGAAATCACCACAAAATACACTTGGATGTTGTAAATTTGGGAGGACTTCTCGTGGCCAGGATGCCGAAGGTGGTTTATAGACATTCATGATCTTGAGATCTTGTACCTGGATGATGGATGTGTGGATTGTATTTTTAACCATCGTCTCGAGGACTTGGACCTCCTTTAGGTCAGATCTGGCGTAGGTAGCTATACCGTGCTTGGGATGGTGAGTAGCGGTGACAATAGAGTAGCCCGATATATTACCTCTATTGAGCAAGTCCTGTTCATCTTTGGTATGCGTCACCTGAATGCAGATAACGTCAATTTTTTGTTCCTTAGCTAATCTTTGTAAGTAGTCACATTTTGCTTTACTTATTCCTTCAATATTTAATTGGCAGATGCGGACTGATGGTCCAACATCTCTAGTCTGTTGGCCCTGTGAAGGGACCTTTGGGAGATTGTTTTTCAGCAAACCTTTTCATATTCGTGTGAGACATTGTGGGCGCAAATTAATAATGTATCGTTTATGCCTTCAAATCGCCGGTGTTGTTGTTGCTCGTTTAGCGCTACCCAGGGGACACGTGCATGGTATCTAAAGCATTCTCCTCCGGACGTGAGCAACATTCATCCCCCGTTTAATGCACTAGTTTAATGCACCTTTTCGACAGATTCATTTAGCCCTAAGGTTGGCTGGTAGAGAATACCACTAGGTATTAAGCACGCCTTATGTACATCAATTTGTGCACAAAAGAATAAATAAATAAATAAATAATATATACTTCTGCTTAAATCATGCATCTCATAACTCACTCAACAGAATATATATTATGCATGATAGTTATCTTACTACTATTATAAATGTGAAATTATGTAATATATGTAATGTATATGTATGTATGTATGTATGAAAGTACGTTTGTTTCTTTGTTTGAGTAGATAGTACATGCGCATCAACGAAGCCCCTAAGCGGTTCTCGCGATGCTACTCGAGCGTCGATGCGCATGTTTGTGCGAGTGTGCCGTTTTGAACGTTTTGTACGTAGGCGTAGTTTCCGTACTGTTCATATTTGTACTGTGTGTAATTAGGGCCCTAGTGCCCTAACTCCCTAAATATTATTACACTACCCTGACCCTTGCTATCGTACCCTGAATACCGTGCCGTGTAATAAGGCCATTAGTAGATTTCCACTATCAAAATAAAGGTAACACTGAATGTGTGTAACTCCTTCTATTTCTAGCGGTGCAAGTCGGATTACAACGCTATTGTTCTGTTTTTATTTTGGGGTATACCAATGGAATTGTCAAGTCATTTATCTTTTGTATCTTTCTTTTGTGAACTTACAATAGGTGCCTACATGTTACTAGCTTGTGGTTATTTCGAACAGTTATTTCACTTGCATTTTGGTATATAATTAACTTAGCTTCATAATATTTCAGTAAGAAAGAAAGAAATAATCCTTTTTAGTGCAATCGCGAGACAAGCTTATTACAGGCATAAGACAAACTTATAACTTCTATATTAGGAAGGAAACAAAAAGAGAAAAAAAAAAACAATTTAAACATATCATTATTGTGTTAACCTTTGACAAATGGATGTTTTCTGTAATTCTATTGCATATACTTAATTTTCTAAGACAACTATGAATATGTACTAAATTGAATCCTCGATCACTACTAATATAGTTTTAAGTATGTTACTAACAAACAATGGATTTTGAATTATCTGAAAAAAAATGAATTATTATTATTAATGCAGTGGTATAGTGTCTTCAAATTTATGTACTGTAATTTTGCCACAGGGATAATATTGTTTTATTCACCATATTATGCGGTTGCCAAGTTACTCAGAGGCGCTCAGAGGCAATGTCTTTACGACTACGAGTAAACTTTAAGAAAAGCGCCATTTTGAGTATTCTTTACGATTTAAATTTAAAACAAAGTTAGACGGGTGCGGTTGTAAATGGAATTGTAAAACTCGAGTATTTTGAGTTCTCTCAATTTTATTTAACTACTTTTGCTTGTGGCTTTGCCCGCCTGCATTTCATTGTTGTTATTTTATTGGGAAAGTAAATAAAAAATAATAATAAATAATACGCTTACAATCACGGCCAATGATCGTACTGTTAAAATTTGTTGTAAGTTCATGTACCTACTACTTTTGATCAAAAATACCTTTGTAATTGTTTTTATATTATTTCGCAATAACATATGCTAGTGAAAATGAAAGAAAAAAATGACTTCAGGCGAGACCGGATCTCGCGGCCACTGGGAATCTAGTCCAGCCGCTCTTCCAACTGAGCTACCGAAGTCCTGCCCGATTTCTCAAATCTTTTCTTCACATTTATTGCATTGCCTTAATAAGTTAAAAGTTATCTGACAAGGAAAAATAGTGTTAAATACTGCGTTAATCATCTGCTTAAAAATTTAAACAGCGTTCTGCTGCGGTGCCCTGTGGCTTGAATTAACGGTGGCGTGGCACTACACCGCACTGTTGACACATCCTGATGCCTCAGCCTTATGACAGCCGACAGAAAACATCATTCTGTAACTATAAATACTTTACTGGTGGTAGAGTTCCAGTGACGGGGCTAGCGGGCGTAGGCACCACCGCATTACCTGATATTTAATTTGGCTGTTAAATGGTAGTGTTCAGCACTATCGTGTTCCGGTCAGATGGTAATGTACGGCACAGAGGCATAACACCTAAGGCCTCAGGAGTGGTAACGCATCTGCAGGCTATATATAGTTGTCACTCATATTTTCGCTCTTTGTACGATTGCTGCACCTACTTCGTCGATATCCTCACTACCCAAAGGTTGACTGGTAGATAACGCCTGTGCATAAAAGAATAAATAAATAAATAAAATATAGGCTGCAGTCATCTCTTAACAACAATGTGAACTGCATGCTTGCTCGCCAAACATGTTAATGCGGTCGTAGAAAATTCTTTGGTTATGTTACGGTAATACCTACGTATCTCGTCCGATTTTCACATTCAAAGTGAATTCAAAGTCAAAGTCACTAATGAACCGCAACTTTAGCGGCAATCTAAAGATATTCTGTGAAAGTAATTTCTTGCCAGGCCGCATTAATAATTTTGTGGAGCGTTTTTGCAGTGGGAGCTCTGCGACGCGAATTAAAAATGCATTTGGACGTTTACTGTTAGGAAACATACGGGTTAGAATTTCATTTTGAGACGCAGCGTTTATTTTTGCTCTTTTTTATATTATGTAAGTTGTATATAAGCGTAAAGTTCACGTTAATGGTGCGAACGACGCAGCAATAATTGTGATGAAATATTAGGCCGATAAAATTTAAGTCGAGCCGCTGACACAAGAAGAAGAGGACATTAATGGTAAATGAATACTGTATTACAATAAAACTCAGAGATTTCTATGTCGATGCGTTGCCACTACTGAGGTTATATTTTTGTGCTTTGGATATCATTGGGCCGTATATACATTACTTTCTGACCGAAATACGATAGTACTGGACACTACCATTTAGAGGCAAGATTACGTAATGCGGTATCCGTTACTCGAGCTCTACCACCAGTATAACTTTTTTCAGGGACCTCATTACTCTAGTAGTAGTACACCATTATTACTACGCTGAGATCCCTGGTCAAACGGTTAGTGTATAATGTGTATTAGTTTAGGCTTTGAAATAATTGCAAAGGCAAGTGTGTAGGCAAATTATATAATACAATGTTAAACATGTCAATAACGACAGAATAAACGATAAATACAAAAAGTTTCATTATGACGTTAAGAAACGTTATTTCTGTTCGTATGTTTTCATGCCACATAATTTAGTATACGTAATATATCAAACTTTACAAATTAATTTACCCCGCTTATCTTGTTTGAAATTGAGCCAAGTCCGTCGGAATCCTTCTGCCTACCTTGAGTATCCCTGGGGTAGGCAGAGAGTGTAAAGCGTCAGATATCCTGACACACCTCCCGTGCTTCTTATACATTTATAATAAAATTCTGTTCATACATGTACGCCGATTCCTAAGGCTCTTGACCCCACCTTCAAACAGTACTCGACCTATTTTGTCAAGGTACGTCAGTCTTGATCTTCCTGGTCTGCAACCATCCACATTCGCATTGTATATCTATTTACTCATTAATTCATTCGATATTCTTTTTACATGCCCGAACCATGGAAGCATACGTTTTTTTTTTTTCTGAAATTGGAATATACTATTCTTTAATGCTGATACAGATTACAGTGGGTATAACGATCATCATCATCATTTCAGCCAAAATACGTCCACTGCTGAACAAAGGCCTCCCCCAAAGAATGCCACAACGAACGGTCCTGGGCCGCCCTCATCCAGCGATTGCCCGCGACCTTCACCAGGTCGTCGGTCCATATTGTGGGAGGCCTGCCTACGCTTCGCTTTCCGGTCGGCGTTGGGATATGACGACCCCATCGCCCACTAGCACAAGAATTCCCTTCTGGTGGAGAGGAATTCTTCCGCTAGTGCAGTCAGTCCACCGAACAATGGCGGTCAAACCAGGGCGGTACAAGTACGTGGGATGGGCAGCAGCGTCCCGCGTAAAATTGCCGCCACTGCGATTGCCAACCCGCATGCCAAGCGTGACGATTATGGCATTTTCCCTCCAAATGAGACACAACCAGGTATAACGATAACTACTAATAATAATAAATCGAATGCTTGTTTTATGGTACTCGTTCGTTTTACCGACAAACGTTTCAAAACTCTTCATTACCAAACCAACCTTTCGCAAGGCCTTTCTCGATTTCGTTTCACATATCAACTTTCCACAACTGCATCACTACAAAAAATTATTCACTTGGCAAACAGATTATTACAAAACTATTCATGTCATAACTCATCACTTCACAAATAACTAGCGGCCCGCCCCGGCTTCGCGCGGGTCTAATGTTACCTACCCTCTCCTATTTGTCTTAGCGTGATGATTGTGGATATAGCCTTAAGCCTTCCTGGATATCTTTTATAGTTTAGGCAGGGTAGGTACGCAAAAATAAAACTTTTATGGTTGTTTTTTTACAAAATAAAATATAGCCTGTGACCCGTGGATAATGTAACTTTTGAATAGTGAAAGAATTTTTAAAACCGGTCCAGTAGTTTTTGAGGTTATTCAATACAAGCAAACAAACAAAGTTTTCCTCTTTATAATATTAGTGTATATATACTCGTAGTTGAAAAAATATTCTCAAATTTTACGTCGTAGTCAGGTTTAGGTCGAAGGGTGTTAGGTATTTGTTTTTTGCTGACAGTAGATATAAATCATTATCTTATACATTTACGTAATCAAATGTTTGCGAAATAAATAGCATACGAATCGTTGAGTTGAGAAATTATACATTTGCGGAATTATATATTTGTCGAATTCATAGTGTACAAAACGTTGGTATTGGTAGTATTCGTCTAATATATAAGCTACATGTCTGTTTGTCATTCTAATTACAAAATGCTGTTGCTTGCTACTAGTACTAACATGAAAAGTTTTTGTTTCGCTGCGATCTCGTAAGTCTTGTTTATTTCACTCGCGAAGTTGTATTAACTCAAACATTCTCTTGCCATTCGACGAACTAAGTTTGTCAATTAAATTAATGTTAGGTAGGTACACTGTTAGGTACTTTTAAAGGTTTCCTTATTTCAAAGTTAGATTCAAGGTACCTTTATACTGTAATTTGCTGAAATACAAAGTTTCTTATTTTCGTTCCAGTCTGTGAACTCGTGAACTGTGTCAATAAGTTAAAACTTTTCTCAGTTTGATTACGATTTTATTGTAGGTCTGCGCTTGCGACTTGATACTTTAAGATCGTGACGACCCCACCGTCCACATATGTAGCTTACAGCAGACATGTAGCTTATATAGTAGATGAATACTGCAGATTATTAACAGACATCTAAAGAGAAACACAACAAGGAAACATTTATTTGACACGCTGCAATGTCTATAATACTAATAATTACTGGTGATAGAGCTCCAGTGACGGAGCTCGCGGGCATAGGCACCACCGGATTATCTAATATACTTGCCGCTAAATGGTAGTGTTCAGCACTATCGTGTTCCGGTCATGTGGTAATTTATGGCCCTGTAATTACTGGCACAGAGGCATAACACCTTAGGCCTCAGGAGTGGTAACGCATCTGCATTTTGACTTTGGTCTTTGTGTGGGTGTCTCTGAAAGTTTCCCAGTACCTCGGAGTTTGGTAATGTACCCGGAAATGTCAACAGGCTCGCCACCTGTTACATGGGCCAAAAACGTAATAGGCGAATCGTGGGTGTTCCAAGTTATACGTATAGGCTGCAGTCATCACTTAACATCAATGTGAACTGCATACTTGCTTACCACTTGAATTACATAAAAAAAAAACAAATTCCCACTGTCAAGCTGTCTGTTCGCAATAAACTAAATAAAATCCGGATATTCATGCGATTTTCAGCAATAGATAGTGATTCGTGAGAAAGATTTACATTAGTTGGAATATAACGATAAATTTGGAGGTGCTGGAAAAAACCAAGCCACCTGAGAATTTTCATCGAATGTAGGGTGAAATGTTTTGCTTTTGGGTATCTACGTGCTTCTTACTATTACATATTTGCATGTTTCAACGATGTATTTACTTGCATATGTAGAGAAAAAACAAAATGTTTCCCATGTTTCTAAGTTTGGCGGCGCGTTCACAATCTGTTTTTCTTGTATTAACCACCGTTTAAATAAAACTACACTGGTTTACCAGAAATAACTAATGTTATTTCTATTTAGCGTTAGTTATTCTATTCGATGACAATTTTATTATTTTATTTAGTGCAATACTTTATCCTATAGGGAATCGAAAAGGGCTGTCCGCGCAAAATCTACAATTTTGGTGGGAATAATAAAATAATTAATTAGCTCGTACACAATACATCCTTAAGGATGACATTTCCACCATTCTCTACGTTTAGTAGGATGCTCACGGGGAGCAATGACAGTTTCGTGGTATCCTGTTGTTATTTCCCGTCAAAAACGAAAGTCAGTCTTTTCAAAGTAATCGGACAAAAAAAGTGCAATATTGGTGTGATGTTTTGAATCGTTCCTTTTAAGAGTATGTGTTTTAATACATATTTATTATATAAAGGTTTGGTATCATTTCAATATGACACAAATATAATTATTGTATGTTTAGTGATATTTTTTTTAATAAATATTTTATACAAGTTTCTAATTTTGGTGGTCCAATTTTGGTGATTGTGGTGGTGTTTTACGTATGACAAGAATTATTTTGCTACACCAAAATTATTAATATTTCTGCATGCTAGGAAAAAGTCGAAGTTAACACACGCGGAGTACTTGGAGAGGATAAGGGTTGCAGAAAAGAGGAGAAAAGTAAAAAAAATGTTAATTTTTTTCAAACTAGAAAATTTGCGAAAAAAATAAAAATAAAGTTTATTTTTCATTTTAATAAAAAGGTTAATTCATTAAAATTATGAGGATTTATTGATTAATTAAAATTACGTTGTAGCAAAACAATTTTGTTCCCATATTTACTAACTTTGGAGTCGGGTATCAATTTTGGTGTCTTACAAATTCCGGTGTTGACAATATATTAGAAGTTTTTAGTATTAAATAGACTCTTACATTTTTTATAACTCGATAGGTAATTCTTGAAAATAAATAATAAGAATTACTGATAAATTCAAAAACAAAAATTTCCACCAAAATTAGGAAAAAATCGTAGTTGTTGAAATTCACTCATATAGGGTTCTTCAAAAATGGCGTCAAAAGAGTCCTTCAGGGCTGGCAGCGCGTTGACAACTCCCCTGGTGTTGCAAATGTTCATAGGCGATGGTGACCACTTTCCATCAGGTGGCCCGTTTGCTTGTCTGTCAACCTTCAGATAGAAAAAAATAGTCCAACATATTTGTATTTTCGCGTAAAGACTCTCAGAGGGGGAGCACGTGTAGCCATAAATATCCCGGTTCTTACAAAGCGCCCGTGTCCCCTCTACATTCATTTTTAAATTATAATTCATTTTTCAATAACCACCAAATTGTACCTACTAGGTAGCGTGGTGTGGTTTTAATACTTACTTCACTTTCTATTTTTATATGTCTGTAAGTGTGTGTATCATTTTTGAAACGCAATGTTTTTTATACCTATTAAGAATAGGTGAATGTGCATTAAACTGTAATGGATTCTAAATGAAACACCAAAACAAACTTAATAATAATACTTTTATTACATTTTTAATTCGATGTCATATACATAATTATATATTGAAACATTTTTATTATTAGACATAATTATAAGTCGCGCCCAACTTTTAGTTTTTGTATCTTATAACATTACAAAAAACATGTAGTAAGTTACCTAAGTTAGTAGGTAAAGTCAAAACTAATAAGATTGGTTAACTGGATTGGTTAGTCGCGTATGGTGTATCGAGAAAAGCATTTTTGGATTTTATCATTTACGTTAGAGGGACCTAATGATATAAAAGTACAAGAATACTATTTGTTATTTTTGAAATTGTATATCAGTGATAATGATATACTATAAGGGCCGACGCCCATCGATGGTGCAGCACGGCACGGTACGGTGAAGGATTTATTTCATGGACAAATTATTTTCAACCTTAATTCCATGACTTTAGCAATAATAATACATTAATTTATTACGAATACATCAGAATCATCTCGTGGGATGACGCGACTTAGCATTGTATGTCATGGTATGTCTCGTCATTCTCCATGATACTATGATACATCGTGACATACAACAAGATAACACGGCACACCACTGGAGCTTGTGAAACGTACAGGTTCAATTCCTGAAAATTCTATTTTTTTTAATTTCTAAGACTATTGAGTGCTAACGGTAAAAAAATAAGGTTGAATCTAGCTCGTTCGGGCGGCATTTTTAGCGGCTAGTGCGAGCGCCTGAACAAAGGAACGTGTCGAAACACGTTAGTCTAAACTGTTAGTCTACCTTCTTGCCACAAGATCCTATGTCAAGCCGCGAGATGCGAAAGCATAAATAGACAGACAGCATGCCGTGCCACGCCGTCAGTGGGTGCCGGCCCTAAGCGTGTAAACACACTTTGCCGAAGCTACGAGACGGAAGTTCGGCACTATTACGCCTGTAATGATATTTGAATTACTGACGACCATAGATTTATTATAATACTACATGCAATCTTTGCTGACGACACACTATGTCGAAATTACGCTGCGCTATAGTGAACAGCGTAACTTCGGTCGGGCGTACGACCGAAGTTTAGTTCGATTGCTGAATCCACACACTATGCCGACACACACCGTATTGAACTGAAGTTCTGCCGCGTAAGTTCGGCGCTTATATTGTCATATCAGCCGAATACGTCGGGACGTAAAATCAGCCGCCGAACTTCCGTAGCGTAGATTCGGCATAGTGTGTTTACACACTAAAAGTTCGGCGCAACCTATAAAATAACAGTGAAGAGGATAAAACACGAACAGTATAGAATAGTTGAAATGTGATCAACTAAATACTTTTGAAGGCGGACGGCTTAGCAAACTAAATTAAATTGGCATTAGTGTCATTTATTTTTTTCTACAGATATAAGCGTCTGATAGAAAATTTGGGTAATAATTCAGAAACGATATATATTGTTCGATTGACTGACTGCCCTTAAAACTTCGGTGCTAATCTTTTGTTATCCATCAGTTATTGTCCTTATAAGACGCTGGATTTGGCTGATAACATAACTACATATTAGTTTATCTCCCAGATATTTCTTAACGTCTATAGCAGACATTTGATTTGGCTGATAGATAACATAACCTATAGTTTATTTGCCAGATATTTGTATCCGTAACTTGTGAAACCGGAAGTTAAAGTTTATATTGTAGATAGCTTCTTAGTCGGCTATCAGGGACTTTATCAGCAAGTGGTGATGTCTTAAAATAATACCTTAAGGGCCTGTTGGCCCTTAAGGTATTATTTTTAATTTATCAAATGCTTATATCTAATAGTTAAGAAATAAAAAGGTCATCACACGGGACCATGTTATCAGAGAAATATCCATGTTATCTAAATAGAACTTATTTGAATAACATTTGAACAGTTAATTATAGTAATATAATTATTTTTAATCTCTCTAAGCTTACTACAACAAAAATAATAATAAATATTAGTACATTACTGATAATCTCTTAATAAAATTGAATCGCAATGTTTTGTCTCCTTCCTATTTACAAGCGTCCACGTAAAGAAAACGAGCCGCAACAAGGTGTTGGCACCTTGATTGACTAATCATCATCCCTCCCTCCGCGCGTGATGCGCAACAGAAAGGGGAGATGGTTCGAGGATCGAGGCTTCCTCATTTCCCGGGCCTATCTGCCCCCCGAAACGTCGGAGGCGTGATAATTGTAGGGATGCTGGTACACAGGGGAAACTCGCTGTGATTTTTTTTTACTCCTTCAGCTATTCCCCCGCGTGCCGCTTACAGTTGGTTCTGTTCTAAATTAAATATGCCCCGGTGATGCAGGATCTAGCGCGGCAACGTACGACTCTCGGGCGGATGACTGTGTTGAGGTATTGGCACCAGAAACAGCTACTTAAAGCTTTATTGTAAAATCAACCATTTTACGTATGACTTGCCGTATTTAATACCTTGTTGATCGTAAGCGATCAACTCGGTTAAGCGATACTGGCGCGGTCGGGTGTGTGATGGGTGTTCGCTAGTGGCAAATCAAAATGCGCGTTTCCGTGCTTTGGAGGGCACGTTAAGTCGTTGGTCCCGGTTGCTATCGATAGATAGCAGTCGTTAAACCTTGTCGGAGGCCTTATGGGCGGTTTGAAAACATCCGATAGCGGGTTGGCTACTTACTCGTATCTCCACCAACCCGCATTGGAGCAGCGTGGTGAAATAAACTCCAGGCCTCCCCTTAAAAAGGAGGGAGACTCGTGCCCATCAGTGGGACGACTAATGGGTTGCCATTATTATTATGTCTCTCGTCAGCACGGGGTCCAATTTGAACCCCCGGACCTTTGTCAGGCTTGCGCGGGGACATGGGGGGTCCAACACGTAGAGGCCTTTAGAGAATTTTGATCTACTTTGTAATGGGTTATATTCGGCGGGACCTCTCTCTGACTGCATCAATAGTTAATACAGGCACAGACAGACCCCGCAGAATATAATGGGACTATTGTAATGATAAGTGATTCGCCAAACTTATATGTATTTTTATTATAATAAAAATACATATATTATTTTGTCACCAGACATAGTTAAAATTGGTTGTCTGTAAAATCGGTTTACGATAATTTTACTTGTTAACGGGGTCGTAAGAAAACACGCGTCTTAACCCGGAAGTTCTCTCAGAAAAACTCAAAAATGAAACGTATGTTTTCCGGACATGCAGCCTGCATTCATCGATTTGTCAGACGTTATTACGCCAAGAAAAATATAAAAATCGGTCAAGCCGTTTCGGACGAGTTTGGTTACAAACACTTTGGCATAAGAATTTTATATTTTACCCCCTTATTCATAAACGTATTTTAGCTAATCTCTCCTTTGTCTTTTTCTATCCTGCACATTTGACAATGCAACTGACAAAGACAAAGCATTCTTTAGCTAAAACGTATCTAATGTACGTTTATGAATATGGGTAGATGTTTACATTAGTCCCGTGTGATACAATCCATATGTGTGTCTATCGTAATGTTCTATTTACACTATCAGTTCATTACTACAAAATGACTTACGCTACACACATTGAGATACAAGAACAAGAGTCTAAACACACACGACATTTAGAAAATATTTATCGAATCATTGGTTCCATTAGATGTCGTTAATAGAATTAAATTAAATTCTAAAAATTATGTAGAATCAAGAGAATTGAATAGTTCAATGTAATTTTCTGTTGGATACATTTTTTTTTTGTAATAAAAGTGGCAAACAAGTATGCAGTTCAAATTGATGTAAAGACTGCAGCCTATAGACACAATGAACAGAGGTCAAAATGCAGATGCGTTGCCACTCCTGAGTCCTAAGGTGTTCCTCTGTGGTGTGCCTCTGTGGCGGAAATTACAGGGCCGTACATTACCACCTGACCGGAACACGATAGTGCTGAACACTACCATTTGGCGGCAAGTATATGAGGTAATGCGGTGGTGCCTACGCCCGCGAGCTCCGTCACTGGAGTTCTACCACCAGTAGCTTTACTATTATATTACTTGGTACATCTAAATGAAACCAATGTTTTCGTCTAGAAAGGTCTCAAATAATGAAACACGTAACATTTTGCCATTACAACATATTTTGAATAGTTATTCATATGAATACAAATTACAAAATTCATGTTTGTATTCAAAACTCTCGAATGATATTTTTTGTTTTTAACTTCGTATCATTGTTATATTCATATAATGGCATTCAATGTCAGTGTCTAGCTTAGAATCGTAGCTTTTAGACTAAAGTTTACAGCCAGAACAAGAATTTACACTATTTATTCTTCAAAACCATTTTGTACATTTATTCGCTCACCATAAACCCGCCAAGTCAAAAACAAACACAATTTCGTTATTAGTAATAAAATATACATTTTATATTTCGTTTTCACAGCTCCATTTAAAACGCAATTATTTCTATTTTTTAATAATTTAAATACAATTAATGAATATTACATTATATTACCTATATCGAACGTCAAAACATTTGAATAATTATTTGTCTGTGACATGTTTTGTCGCACGTCAAATAAGTAAAATCTCATATATATTGTATGAGTCATGTTGGTATAGTAAGAACGAGAGTATAAAAATTTTAAAGACAATTTTTAAATACAACTAAATACACTAACCCCCTTATTCATAAACGTATTTTAGCTAAAGTGTTGCTAATCTCTCCTTTGCCTTTTTCTATCCTGTACCATTTGACAATGCAACTGACAAAGACAAAGCGTTCTATAGCTAAAAAACTAAATAATTTTAAAAATAAAAAGAAATACTTAATAATTTTATTTTTTCTATACAACCCAAAGGTTGAATGGCAGAGAATGCTACTTAGCATTAAGTCCGCCTCATGTTACAATTTTGTTCTTGAAAGTATAAATAAACACAAAAATTGTTATGTTTCAAATTATAATATACACATACCTATCAGAATTTTACAAAAACAGTTTAGATCTTAAACAAAATATATTATGATTTTTATCAAATTCGCAAAACAAACATGAAATTAAGCGACGCTTATAAAAAAAAAACATCTTTATATTTAATTCCTGAGTTTAGTATCTCTTAGGTGTTTACTGTATTTTTATTATTAATAATTAAAAAATATCCAGGTTCAACAAGTCGTTCATACTATACCTATCATGTCTATCATAATTTGTTTAAAATAATGTTAATTGGTGTTACACATAGCTAATTACATCTATGAACATCTCATTTAAATTACATTTCTACGAATATCCATTTTTAGTAGTCATAAATTAATGTCCAAAAACTTAATACAAACATATTTGAACAGTTTTATAAGATTCCAAATTGTCGTGTAAAGCATTAAAATTGTCTTGATTAAAATATTCCTCAAAGAAACTAATTCTTTCTCAGAATAGAAAATAAATTATCTTGTGACGTACATAAAATTTTTCAAAATCAGTTCAGTAGTTTAGTCGTGAAAAGAAACCGACATAGTTGCTACAATATTAGAAACAAGTATGAAATTATGGATCAGTCCAATAGATGCTTTTCCAATGACCAATAACAATATATTTAAGATATAAGTGCTATTGGAAAAGCACCTCGAAAGATATTTTTCTATTTTTAACTACTTCAAAAGCACGTAGCTGCACCGGCTATGTTTAGAAAAGTCTAAAAATGTGCAAGAGCGTATAAAGTTTCTAAACAAAATAAATTCGAAATGAACTCTTGGTCCAAATTCAGGATGAAAAATTCTTAGACGAATAGCTGAACAATCTAATCGTATTGATAACTATGTCCAAGGGAGAGTATAATAAAATAGAAAAGAGTTTGCTACAATATCAAATAGTTAGAAAATTTTGATAGAATAATTTTGACTCATAGTAAACAATTTTGAAGATGTTATGATATACGAAACTTATATTGATTTGATTAAATATAATTATCGACAGTGAATTTGAATGAAGTTTAGTAACATTTAAAATGACATTTTAAACATTGTTATTTTATAGTAAAGAGATATGAAATAAATTTCAATAAGCTGTTTACCATGAGTCCTATTTATAGTAATGAAGGATTAAAACTACGGAATAGAAGGGTGGAAAGATATCATAGCGAATCATGTAGCATAAAATGAATGAGGATGGAGTCAATACCTTCGATTTAAAAGATTTAAATTTATTCAAAAGTATTAGGAGTAATTTAAAATTTAGTTAAATTGAGAAGTTTGATTTAGTCGTTCATTATATTCTTTTTATTCACGATTAATTTTAAATTATTATCAAAAAATACACAATATTTGTTCAAATAATTATTCTGTTTCTTTTTCGGGTTAAGATAATACTTTTGGTTGAACATTCTTACTTTTGTGGGTTCGCTGAACAATTATGGACGCTTCACTTAACAACATTAAAATTAGCATAACCACGCAACCCTTATTTATTATGTTGAACTTAAACATGATCATCCACCCGATTTCTACGATAACCAGCACGTTTCAGGCTAGAGCAACAGTGCTGAAGGCAGTTCTTAATATGATTATATTATTGCGATAGGCATATATTCACCCTTTTTTATCCTCTTCTTCTCCACTCATCATATTATGACTTGTTCTTTGAAAAACAAGCGCATTACTGCAATATCCCTTATCCTCCAATAGCCTTTTTAGCGTCGTATCATAATGGTTTTTTTTCTAGATATTTAAAGCAAATGCTCGGGTAGGCATAATTTTGTCGAAAATTTAGTTCTTAAAATTGATCGATTATTAACTATTGAATAACACAACTTTATCAAAATAATGATTAATAAAGAACATACTCACTATGAACTGATACGTAAGTAGGCATAACTTTATGGCAGTACTATTGACTATTACCAACTCCGTAAGAAATCACATTACTTTTTGCAAGTGTGTATTCATAAAACATGTTTTAAAACTTTAGTAATGAATTACTAAATGTATTATTTTACAAAAAAAATATATATATATTTTATAATATTCATAATATTGGGTCTAATATTTTTTTCGGATGGAAAACGTTGAAGTGTAAAGTATTGTGACATCATACTTTATTTTATATAAAAGCAGAGTGCAATCGACTTTGACTGTGTGTTTCTAAAGCTAAGTAAATATTATGTCCGTTATTGAACTATTTTATCTACATTAATAAAATTTGCATAAAGCATTCATTATTTTACTTCGTTTTATTTTTATAGGTTTCAGTGAACACTTTGTCTGAACAAAATAACATTTAGACCGATTTAGTTTATCGTATTGGTTGACTCTAAAAACCATAATTACATATTTTAAAGTCAATCGATATAATATTAATAATATTTTTAAAAATCTTTGTATTAAATCAACATTTAACAATATAAATTCGTCCTATAATTTTATTGAACAACACCACAACAGCGCTGCGCATGGTCGAATCAAAGCTGTTATTTTAAAAGAATAAAAAGTCACTTCTGCCAGGTTTACATCCATACTTTAAAATTATATATGATTTGAACACCAGAGGCAAAAATTAAAATGTAAAGAGTTCAAGTGCATCTGATGAATCAAAAAGAAAATGACGTATAAATGAAGTCATTCGAATATAATTTATAAAATATCGCCCTCTGCTGTGACTCGTAGACAGCGTAACAAGAAGCTTCGCGAAGCGTATTGCCACTGTAGTGTGGTCATCATAATGATGTAAGTACAAAATCGTACCAATAAAATCCATTACTCACGTTATCTCTAAACGTCAGACGGTGTCAGTTATTTAAATAATGTACAGTGCTTAACAATAAATATTGCACATCGAGCCTAGGAAGGAGACTTCGGCTTATTTCGGGTCTGTAGAGCGTTACCTCTTTCGCATCGTACCTATTTGACGTTTGTCGACCATTTTGATCAAGTTTTGACCAATACCGGACTGTCGGTGCTTACGTAGGCAGTGTGCAACAGAGATAACACTATACGAAGTCGAAACGAGCCGATCATCTCTTACGCAGGCTCGATGTGCAATATTAATTGTTGAGTACTGTATGTATCCATTGTAATTGTACTCCTATTCAAGCATTTTACATAATCCTCTTATATTTCTCACAATTATGATACTCTAAGAAACGCAATTTTATAATTTTATCAATACAAACAATAATGACGTAAGTTTAGTATCTCCTACAATGTATTTACAACAAAGAAATGTAATATCCACTAGCGGTAGCGTTTCAATAATTGTATTATTAGCACTAAACGTTTAAACCGATACATCGAAATATTCACTTATATACAAAAACCTAGTTCACACTTCAAATTCACATTTCATAACATATTAAGAAGTGGCTGATGTTTCCAATATACTATCTGTAAAAAGTTACTAAATTCTGCTATCTCTAACTTGTAATTCCAAAATTTAACATGATATTATTATCGTATGTATTTATTTTCCATCCGTCTTAAGTACATTCCTCTGTAAATTAGTGACGGAAATATTAAAGTTAATAATAACAGAATTTCATAACTTTTACACGGTTTATTAGTACGCCTCAACATTGTCAACGTAAAATATAATTAAATCTATCAGCCAAGCGATCCAATTAACACCTCTAACTAGACATCGGTATTTATAGAAAATTTACTCGGCTAAATAACGCTAGCACGCGAACTGGATATTAATGGCAATAATTTATTTCATTCCTATTATAGAATAGGGATTAAAGTTGGAAAACTTTGGCGAAAAATCAATAGTTAATGGAATGAAGACAGATTGGGATTATGAAAAATATTTTGCCTATTCATCGACATAGCTGATTATTAAAAAATAACAACATTAACGAACATCTATCATCCAAGTAATTAAATATCGTGACCATGTTTGTATTTATGCGTCGATGACTTATAAATTAAACTTCATTCAACAGATAAACAACAAAGAAGAGAAACAACTAAGTAGGGTGAAATATAAAACCATAACAAATAAGTTACTTTAAGAAAGTTAAACAAAGAATAATCCTCAAGCTTCAAACATCCCAAATCAATCCAAATAGCTAATATTGGAACATGGAAACAATAGATAAAATGAATTCACAGATTGCTTAATAGCTACTATTGACATTGTTATTAACATAGCTCAGTTTGCGGTCAGAACCGTGAATCAGTGAATATAACACGGCACGGCGGCCCAAATGACAGATTCGCATAATTCAATATTGAACCATCACCACTGGTTGCATTTCAAATCATAAATAGGGATGTTACCCTTCTTTCACACGGACTTATGGTTTCTGACGTCAATTGGTTTTTGCTGTACCATCGTGTTAACTTAGTACTAGAGAGGCGTTATAGCAACAATATCTTCGTGTGACCACACCTATAAAAACAAGTACGTCTCTAAACAGGCGTATGAACGGTACCAAAAACTTCGAACTGACCTTCGATCTCGATTACGAAAAGTTGGAACGTTTTTTATTCTACTTTGTCTTCGAACCCATGCAGACGTTATGATCCTTGGTGTAAAGAGTGGGTACAGCATAACTATTATCTACTTTAAATTAATGAATATTCTTTGTTGTAAGGTAAAAGAAAAATCGAAACTTATAGAATCATTCAAGAGTCTGATCATAAATTACAGAAAAAACTAGAAGATATACCTATATTTAAAATAACGTGGACAATAAATACTTTTGCCTCCAACTCTAATTCGAACTCTAGTTTCGATAAAACCACCTCCGTACCATCCCTTGTTGGCAGCACTTCAATATCAAATGACCTGATTCAGTCAATTTCTAAATTGATTTGGAAAGTCTAGCTAGGGAATAGATTTGCGGAAGATGCGCTGGAATTGCAGAAAATTTGATTTCAATAAAGTTAATTTCCATTCTCATTATCTTTTTTGAACGTGGAAGATCCAAATGTCAATTTCAGAGATAATTTGAAGAAAGATATTGGATTTATTTCCGTTTTATGTTTGTTCGATTCTGAGCTGTTTATCAGCTGTAATCATAAATCATAAAATAGGTATTTTCAATATTTGAATAAATGAAAGTGAAAGATGATATTCCATTTCCATATTAATGCGTAGATTCTTATTAATATTTTTTCAATCGAACTCAAAGCGAATGTTAAATTTCAAACAAATTACTGTTTACCAGTATGATGAAATTTCTGAGAGAAAATGTCGATTTACGATTATGAATGTTCTATTTGTTTTTATTAAAATTGAGTATGTGTGATTCCCAACATCATTCCATGTAATTTAAAGTTGGTACATACACAAATAGTACCAGTTCTTAATCGATCTTTCTGAAAATTTACATTTATAATATGATCCTAGGGTTGTTTGAATCGATTTATACCAATATGATCTAGACTAAGATCGAATTCTATTTTTAATATATAGGACAAAAAATCGAATGACCCGTTATGAAAATAAAATAGCTAACTTAATAAAAACGCTATCATTAGGTATATTATGAACATTTCGTGTCTTTTATACGCCTATGTGATCTTCTGATATATCTTATTGAGTTCATTGTTTTGTTTGTTTGTGGGATAAGAAATAAGTTCTTATTAAAAAAATATAATTGACTTAGTCGTTTGTAATCTATCTGTATTATTTTCTTATTAATTATGTACGTTAAACCATTTGTTTTATAAACTTTCATTGATACGATATTTGAAAGATCGATTCGATTACTATTAATTTAAAACAATCGATTCAATTCAAGCGATCGGGCATCACTACGTTCAATGGATTTCTATTAAATTTTGTGCTCTAGTGTTCAGTATTTCAGTAGAGCTATTGAATTTGTAATAACGTTATATAACGAAGAGAAAATGTGGTCGACATTTAAAGAATATGTCTATTTGAGAGTTTAAACTAGATTTTAAACCGAAACAGATAATATGTAATAATACTACGTATAGACTGGACACTTCGACGTCCCGCCCGATTTCCCCCCATCACCCAACCTCCTCTCCTCTTATGGGCGACGGTTGATATTTTGTACGTGCTACGCACACAGGTGCACGTGTAAATACACGTCACTGATTGATGTCTGTGTAATAGAGACCAAATTAAGCGTTTGTATGGAATTTTGGCGGAGTATCCGCGCCGCGGTGTGACTACTCTAACTATAGATCTGCTTGTTCTTATAAATTATTATTAACACCGATGCCTATGTAGCATTAATTGGTTATCGATATTTTTTATCACGTCCTAAATTATCAAGCACAAGGCGTTAAATATGTAAAACATTTTTTACATTTTAACTAAGAAGTTTTTGCAACCACCTTATTGCAATTTGAATACCATACCAACCATTTTTATCTCTCGAATATTTAATTATTTTTTTATTATTTTAATTTGATCAACCCGAATACATCACATTTTTATTTTAAAACAAACCTTGTTTTTTTAAAAATATTTTCACAATTTGTCTTCCAACTCCTTCAACGAAAACAGAAATTTGTAAACTGGCAAATAATATTGTATTATTAACAGACGCCTTATTTGTAAACATGGTCACGCACACTGTCTAATACACATCCAATAGATTACCAATAAGGATTTTGATATGGGTAAAATGCTAACACAATAAAAAGATAAAGCATCCCATGATGAATTGCGTTCAATTACAGTTCATTGTCATGGAGAAACTATACTGATTATATTAATCTGTAACCTAATTAGACCTTCTATACCACAGCCTTTAAGGCTACATTAAAGATACAATAGGAGAGAATAAGTGAAGGAAATAGATGAATCTAGACCTGTACATTTGAGCACATTGCCTTTAGAACCCTCCTAGTCTATACGGTCTATGCTAACATACAGGCTTTCAATAAAACTATTTGTCAACGTGTGACTATAATCTTTATTATTGGCATTAATATTTATTGATGTTATTTCTTGAATGATTGAGAATTTTTGATTGGCGTCGCTGTATCATTAATGACTATTTATATTTCGTATAGTCCTTGTGAATACGTTTGGTCTTTAAAATTAAACTATTATTGATCCTCAAAACTATGTTAAAAACTTAACGTTTCTATAAATTACTATTTTCATTTTAATAAGTTCCATTTTCCACTAAAGCGGAGATGAGAGAAATGGAAACGAAATGTGGTTTGAGCAACCAATAGAAATTGTATAAACTGCAAAGTCTATCATATCGGTTGTATAGCCATTAATAAGTTATCAATGGATGTCGTTCACCGACCCTAAATCGGTTAAAATTCAAAAAGGGAAAGCAAAATTTGACGTATCGGTGTGGGACTTCGGTAGCTTAGTGGTAAAGCGGCTGGACTGGTTACCCTGAAGTCGAAGGTTCGATTCCTGCCCGAAGTCATTTTTTTTTTTTACCAATAGAATTTTATTATTATGAGAAGAGCTGAAAATATATGTAGATATGATTTTACTATAGGAAATAAGTCGTGAAGGGCACCAGAAGACTTGGTTCTTTTGAAACTTTGTTTTTTATGTCACAATATTGACAACCATCACCGTTTCCAAAAAAAAAAACATTTGCAACACCAACGGAGTTGCAATCATGCTGCTAATTCTAATCCTAGCGTTTCGCTTTGATATGCACATATTCGTTTATTCGGATGTATTTATCTTCATGCCAAGTCCCTCACAGGGTAGACAGAGAGCGTGGAGCGCCAGATATCGTCAGATACATGCACGCCGATTCCTAAGACATTTCTTTGAATATTAATCCGTCAGCTCGCTAGAAAAATATGACT
The DNA here is from genome assembly GCA_036365455.1 of Macrosoma leucophasiata. NCBI lineage: Eukaryota > Metazoa > Arthropoda > Insecta > Lepidoptera > Hedylidae > Macrosoma > Macrosoma leucophasiata. The sequence goes on along the minus strand of JAWQUS010000002.1, from coordinate 3,197,887 downwards.
ATTGATGACAATTGTTCATTCGCCGCCTGCTCTCTCTCGTGTCTTGGCAGTTTAATATGTCAGCTGAAAAGTATCCATGTCAATGGAATATTTTATCACAGAGGCATTTAATTATGGTATCGCTCACATCTTCTTTTACCTCTGCTTTTCGATATTCAGGCTTTAGAATCCTTTCGCTGATTGCTCAGTGTATACAACGGCCAGCTCGTCACATGTCACGTGTCGGTTACAAACGTCTAATTAAAAACATAATAAGTTACGACACTTCTCCACATATCTCCACTTTGCTCCGCATTGGTGGGAATAATATACCCATTACGTCGCATATTCCACAACATCGCGTTTCTCTGCTTTAGTAAAACATGCCTAACACCCAATCAAAAATTCTCAACAGACCAACTCAATTCTATTATTCTATTAAAAGCCTTTAATAACATTGTAAGCTTCTAAAGTAGACATGGTGAGGTAAACCAGCCACAGAGAGAAGAAGAACATGGAAGTGATGATCTTGATTCTTCTGGGTCCACCCAGTTCCCCTCCAACGGACTTCCTTCTTCTGAGTACCAGGACTAGAACAGCTAGGGCTGCTTCGGAGCAGAACATGGTGACGCTGAAGGCTAAGCTGTGGACAACGTACGTGTTTGAGACTTTTGTGTTTTCTTACTGGTGGTAGAGCCCCGCATTAGCTAATCTATCTCCCGCCAAATAGAACTATTTCACCATTTGACGACCCGGTTAGTCCACCGGTGTGAGATGACAGTTTGATTTGAAGGGTCAATCGGGTTCGATCCCCGCACCGGGACAATTGTTTGTATGGCCTACAGATATTTGTTTCGGGTCTGGGTGTTTGTGTTCAACGGCACCCACGACACAGCTTTATACCTACTATAGGGCTGTGAGTGTAAGCGTATTTTTTTTTGTATGTGTGTCATACATACGGGGCTATACATTACCATCAAAAATACTATAGTGCTAGTGTTCAACACTAGCATGTTTCAGAAAAGGCTTCAAAACATCTTTCGAATAAAACCAATTCTGATTCAAGTTGAAGTAGACTAACATCAATTTAAAAGTTATATTGAGATAGTTTTTGACTACTATTCAACTAATATTGAACAGACCAAAGCCTCAATTACAATAAAAGAAAGGACTAATGAAAAAAGGACAAATGAAATTTTACTCGTGGTCGAGTTTCAGTGTAGGAACTCGAGGGCGTAGGCACCAACGGATCACCTAAACTGTCCTACATGCACGCCGATTCCTAAGACTTTTGACCCCACCATCAGACAGAACTCTACCTATTTGGTCATGGTAGGTCTTTGTCTTCCTTGGCCTCTGCAACCATCCACATTCGCATTGTATATATATATGTTCAGTCATTCCCTCATTCGACATTCTTTCTATATGCCCGAACCATCGGAGCATGCCTTTTTTCATTTTTACACCGATACTATCATTCACACAAAGGCTCTTTCTTACATCTTCATTACGAACGCGGTCGGTGAGCGATACACCAAAAAAAAGTCTACCGCCAAACAGTAGTTCAGCACTATCGTGTTCTGGTGAGATGGTAATGTATGGCCCCGTAATATACATCACAGACATAACAACTAAGGTCTAAGGGGTGACAAGGTATCTGCATTTAGATCTCTGGGTTTTTGTGGAGATGTCTATAGGCTGCAGTCATCACTTAACATCCATGTGCTATATGCTAGTTTTCCACCATCGTAACTTTAAAAAATAAATACTTTGTTAACAGTCTGTAAAAGGGGAAATGAGACATTCTACTGATATATTTATTTACATTAGTATATTATATTTAGTTTTATCTTAGTGATATTCTTGACTATTATATATTTTTATCTTGTTTGACATGTATATCAATTGTTATTCACTTTAATTTATTTTGTTTGTTTTTGACGTGTCTTAGGAGGTGCCTGTCACCATAAATGAATAAATGAGTTTCTGATTCCGATTCTGAATAAAACTACTGCGCACAAAATAAATTAAATATTTCTGTGCAATATCAATACAAACCTTCATCAAAAGAAATTCCTATCACATTTTCATATTAAAGAAAATAGATTTCGTTTATAAAAGTGATATTTATTTCATATCTGAACAAAACTGACACGGATACGTTATTATAACCACTGATCAAAGACATGTTTTATGAAAGCATGTCGCTTTCAGGGAAATTGGATCTACAAAATTATTTTATATTTACGTGATTTACTCATATCGCTACAAATACCGATTACTCTTGCAGTATTTTTTTATTCCACTCAACAAATTTAAATATCAAAGTAAATCAAGTATCGAGTATTGATATTTATTATCATCCATTAGGCACATCAATATTTATGATCAACGCGTATTATACGTATTATATTATATATTACCTATAAGTGACCTCTGGTTTTTATGTAGATGTCTGCTGCAGTCATCGCTTAACATCAATGTGAGCTACATGCTTGTTTGCCACCTTCCATACATTAAAAAATGCATTAGAGCTAGGCGCTCGGCGCTCAGGTCGATTGGACTAAGAGATTCTGTATCATCAAATTGGTATAAACCTTGATCCATTTACTCACTTGCCAGGCTCTACATGGAAAGTTTCGTTCCTGCTCCAGTGGACAATGGCGGCTACAGTCCAGGCCACTCCGATGCCCAGGAACACGTTCACCGCGTTCGACCCAGTCACGTTCCCTACTGATGCGTCAGCGTACTTGTCTTGTATCGCCGCCACTTTACTTGCAAATGTGTCTGTAGAAAAAACAATATAATTAATTACTGGTGGTAGAGCTCCAGTGATGGAGCTCGCAGGCGTAGGCCCCAGCGCTTTACCAAATATATTGCCGCTTAATGCTAGTGTTCAGCACTATCGTGTTCCGGTCAGGTGGTAACGTACGGCCCTTTAATTTCCGGCACAGAGGCATAACACCTTAGGCCTCAGGAGTGGTAACGCATCCGCATTTTGCACTATCGTGTTCCGGTTAGATATTTTTTATACGCTTACACTCACAGCCCCACAGTAGGTTTAAATCTGTGTCGTGGGTGCCGTTGTACACATGCAACACATACACAAACACCGAGACCCGAAACAAATATATGTAGGCCATACAAATATTTGTCCCAGTGCGGGATTGAACCCGCGATCCTTCGAATCAAACGGTCATCTCACACCGCTGGACTAAGCGGGTCGTCAAATGCAAGGTTAGATGGTAAGGTATGGCCTCGTAATAACTATCACAGAGACATGACAGCTTAGGTCTCAGGGGAGACAACCTCTGCATCTGCATTGTGACTTCTGGTTTTTATGTAGATATCTAGGCTGCAGTCATCGCTTAACATCAACATTGATGTTTTAAACCTACTGTGGGGCTGTGAGTGTAAACAAGCATGCAGCTCATGTGATCTGCATGCTCGTTTGCCACCTTCATTACATAAAAAATCAACACCCGATTAATAAAAATTTGGTAAAATTACTTAAAATCCATATCTTTACCTGGTATACTAGTACCCAGCGCGACAAACACGATGGCCGTCACAGAGTCCTTGATGCCAAGGGTGCATCCGAAGTGTGACGCGACGTCGCCTATCACAGCGGTCACTAGACCGATGCATATTATTGACACTACGAAGCACACGTAGCCACCTCCTATGTCTGGGAAGATAAAATACTTGTTAGGACTTCTATATTAAAGTGACTTAAATATGCGAGATAAATCCGTAAAAAATATTTCAATTAGTGTAGCTTACACCCATATTAAAAAGGGCAGCGTTCGGTAAGCTACGATATATCTTCTCGTCCAATTAACCGCTGAAGAAGAAGGTCTTTGTGTGTGTTGCCAGTGATGACATACGGAACCGAAACGTGGTCGCTCACTATGGGCCTCATAAGAAGGCTCAAGGTCACTCAGAGAGCAACTAAGAGGGCTATGCTCGGAGTTTCTCTGCGAGATTGAATCAGAAATGAGGAGATCCGCATGAGAACCAAAGTAACCGACATAGCCCACCGAATAGCGAAACTGAAGTGGCAGTGGGCAGGGCATAGCTCGCAGAACTGACGGCCGTTGGGGCGGAAGAGTTCTGGAGTGGCAACCGCGTACCGGAAGACGAAGCGTAGGCAGGCCCCCCACGAGGTGGACCGACGACCTGGTGAAGGTCTCGGGCAATCGCTGGATGAGGGCGGCCCGGGACTGTTCGTTATGGCATTCTTTGGGGGAGGCCTTTGTTCAGCAGTGGACGTCTTATGGCTGAAATGATGATGATGATGATGATGACACCCATATTCTAAGTCGTAATTTCGACTTTAACTCAACCTCACTCAATGGAATTGGTATTCTTAGCTGTAACTAATAACGTCAACTCGACGTTCTGCCTCCGTTTGATGTAAGAAAGCAATTGTCCAACTCCAAGGTACGTCACCACCTACCTTGAAGTTTCGAGGAGTGTTTACATTTACGCCATATTCATGCGCTCAATAAGTTTTTCGTGTCGAAACTGTCTGGAAATATAATTAAATACCATATTTTTCTACAAAAATGTTTTTTAAAGACTTTCCCCCTTATTCATAAACGTACATTAGATACGTTTTTAGCTATAGAAAGCTTTGTCTTTGTCAGTTGCATTGTCAAATGTGTAAGTTAGAAAAGGACAAAGGAGACATTAGCAAAACTTTAGCTAAAATACGTTTATGAATAAGGGGGTTTGTGTATTATCAATACGGATAATCCATTCCATAGCAAAAAACCCTAACTAACCACTACAACTAAGAATATGGATTTCGAGGCGTCCTCGTAAAATATCTTAAGCTGAGTGTAAGTCAAGCAATGTTTCAAGTAACGTCTCAGAATATGGGTATTAGCAACCTTAGAAGACATCATAATATTCATTTATAAGGGTGAAAATATGTAGGTTATATTAACATAAAAAATGAAAAATCTTAATTATGAAAAAAAAACTGGTTGCCTGTAAAGTCGGTTTTACGGGCGAAGATTTTACGTGACAACGTCTTTTTCTCGGTAGAAAGGCATTCGCCGGTCCGGCAGGCCTCTCTCTCGTTCGGTGACTCATCGTTACGTTACCGGGCGTTACACTTTTTCATGAGTGACTCCGAGCCGCAACCTAATTAAGGACGTTGTCACGTCAAAAAAATTAAACGCATTTTAAATTATCTTTTCAGATACTTTTCATCACAATAAATTACATTCACACAATGGAACTCTCTAGAGCTTTCTTCAAGAAGTCGGGAAGAGGCTAGGTTCTAAATAAATTTGCTTAGAGACTTCATGAACTACTTAGCATATCTGTTTTTGAAGCGCGCATGGCCCAGCGGCTGGTGTAGATCGTAAGCGATCTGCTCGGTTAAGCACTACGGGCGCGGTCGGGTAGTGTGATGGGTGACCGCTAGTGGCAAATTAAATGCGCGTTTCCGTGCTTCGGAGGGCACGGTAAGCCGTCGGTTCCGGTTGCTATCGATGGATAGCAGTCGTTAAACCTTGTCGGAGGCCTAATGGGCGGTTTGAAAACATCCGACAGTGGGTTGGCCACTAACCCGCCCACCTCCACCAATCCGCATTGGAGCAGCGTGGTGGAGTAAGCTCCAGGCCTCCCCCCAAAAAAGGGGAGAGACTCGTGCCCAGCAGTGGGACGTATAATGGGTTGCCATTATTATTATTTATTATATCTGTTTTCCTAGTATCTGCTCAAAAAACATGTCAAGCTTATCAGCCCGCCGACGGGCTGATGGTTTGGTAGTTATCAGTATATTTTTTTATGATATGAAGGTGGCAAACAAGCAAGCAGTTCACATTGATGTTAAGTGATGACTGCAGCCTATACACACCTACACAAAGACCAGAGGTCAAAATTTAGATACGTTGCCACCCTGACACCTCTGTTATTTTGTCTCTGTGCTAGTTATTACGGGACCATACATTACCATCTAAATGGAACACAACCATTTGGGGACAGATAGATTAGGTAATGCGGTGGTGCTTATGATCTAGAGCTTCTACACTAATAAAATAAAAAAATAAAATAAAATACGCTTACACTCCAGCCCCACAGTAGGTATAAACCTGTGTCGTGGGTGCCGTTGTACACATACAACACATACACAAACACCCAGACCCGAAATAAATATCTGTAGGCCATACAAATATTTGTCCCGGTGCGGAGATCGAATCCGCGACCCTTCGAATCAAACGGTCATCTCACACCGCTGGACTAACCGGGTCGTCAACTGGAATTATACCACCAGTATATTATCTAATTACTAACACCCATAGAGCAACATGAGCCACCAGGCGCCGCGGCGGACTGGAGGGGAGTAGCCATAGCGTTTATTACCGATGCAAAACAGTCTGTCATTTTTTGCGGGGGCGAACTACGTGTGATACACATACACTACAAAAATCATCTATTACTACTGAACTCACACTTTGACTTTAACAAAATACATATACAATCGCGATCGTAATGCAGATGTAAGAAAGAGGCTTTGTGTGAATGATATGACGTGTAAAAATGAAAAAGGCATGCTCCGATGGTTCGGGCATAGAAAGAATGTCGAATGAGCGAATGACTAAACAGATATACAATGCGAATGTGGATGGTTGCAGAGGCCCAGGAAGACCAAGACTGACCTACCATGACCAAATAGGTCGAGTTCTATCTGATGGTGGGGTCAAAAGTCTTAAGAATCGGCGTGCATGTATAAAAAGAATGATGAAGGTAGTCGAGGCACGAGAGGTTTGTCAGAACCGGGATATCTGGCGCTCTACACTCTCTGCCTACCCCGTTAGGGACCTGGCGTGAAGATACATATATACATATACAATTGCACGCACACATTTAAACATCTGGGCGACAGGCGTAGCACCATTTGGGCTTGTACTTTGACAAAGGGGAAAGCCTGCATATGGCTACTAGCCATATGCAGGCTTTCCCAGGCTTTGACATTAGCTAGTCTCCTCCGGTCCGCCGCGGTGGCCGGTGGCCCGTGCTGCTCTACACTAGCATCCCGTCACGGCTTCGCACGGTTGCAATGCTACCTACATTACTACTATCATAATAAAATTTTGACTGGTGGTAGAGCTCCAGTGACGGAGCTCGCGGGCGTAGGCACCACCGCATTACCTAATATACTTGCCGCTAATGGAGGTCCTGGGTTCGATTCCCGGGTCGGGGACTATCAGAGATAACGGTTTAAGATCCTTTATCTCTGCTTCCATTGGGATTTTTCCATTTTCTGGGAGTTTCCCAGTACCCCGGAGTTTGGTAATGTGCCCGGAGATGGCAACAGGTTCGCCACCTGTTACATGAACCAAAAAAAAACGTAACCGGCGAGTCGTGGGTGTTTGCATGTATAATTGAATGCATGCATTTACCTCTGCCTACCCCTTCGGGGATTACAGGCGTGAAGTTACGTTACGTATAATAAAATATAGCCCATAGCACTCCTGAATAGTGGTAGCTTTCTGATTATGAAAGAATTTTCATAAGCGGTTCAGTATTCCGAAAGATTAGTCCCTACAATCAAACGAACAAACAAACTTCACCTCTTTATAATATTAAGTACCTACTAGCTGACTCGGCAAACTTCGTATTGCCTCAAAGTAATAATGTGTCTGTGTGAAATAATGTGTCAAAGGTATTGTAGAGGAACGGGTGGAAGTGTTCCTCCGACGAAAAGGGAGGATCCTCCGACCAGGCGAGGTGATAGCGCCTGGCGGGCCGCGGCCCAACGATTGACGTTGGGAAGTTGTATATATGCCAACTCTTGAGAAATCTTCGCATGTGCGATGTAATTCGAATGCACGCCATCTATCGTACTAGACAAGTACTGTAAGGTTTCATTGTATTCCACTAGTTGGCGCCTTAATGTAGTGGACGCTACAGTATTTTACAATTTTTGTCTGTCTGTCTGTCTGTCTGTCCGTTTGTAGGGGCTAATCTCGCGCACGGCTATACCGATTTCGACGGGACTTTCACTGACAAATAGCTTATGTAATAAGGAGTAACAAAGGGTACTTCTTTTATACTAGCTGCGCCCACGACTTCGTTCGGGTAGATAGTGAACAATCACAAATTCTCACGCGGACGAAGTCGCGGGCACAGCTAATTGTAATAATAATATCAGAACCGTATTTTTATTGGAACATAGAAACATATTATTTCTAACTTAATTATTCATCCTACTCTAAGAAACTTGGCTTCGCAGAGAATAATATTTACCTACTCGTATGGTTATTTTCGGTATTCTCATAAAAACTAAGTAAAATAATAGCTGCTATACGAAGCGCGCATGGCCCAGCGGCTGGTGTAGATCGTAAGCGATCTGCTCGGTTAAGCACTACGGGCGCGGTCGGGTAGTGTGATGGGTGACCGCTAGTGGCAAATTAAATGCGCGTTTCCGTGCTTCGGAGGGCACGTTAAGCCGTCGGTCCCGGTTGCTATCGATAGATAGCAGTCGTTAAACCTTGTCGGAGGCCTTATGGGCGGTTTGAAAACATCCGACAGCGGGCTGGCCACTAACCCACCCACCTCCACCAATCCGCATTGGAGCAGCGTGGTGGAGTAAGCTCCAGGCCTCCCCCCAAAAAGGGGAGAGACTCGTGCCCAGCAGTGGGACGTATAATGGGTTGCCATTATTATTATTATTATTATACTGAAATTGGTTTCTAGTACTAGGCACTCAGAAGAACTAAGCAAATATTTAATTCAACAGACATTGGAAAATGAATAATGTATGAGCTTGCTCGTCTTGCGTAAGGTTGCATGTGGCGCGTGAGCGTCTTAACTTGTTTTACATGACTTAGAAAAAAGCCTTTTCAAATGTAAAGTTTTAAAAGAAAAATTAAGTTACGTTTTGTGTAGCCTTGTTTTGTTACCTATTGACTTTACGTTAACGACATGAAGATCAATTTTTCCATTCATACGTAATTTCACGCCTGTAATTCCTAAAGGATCAGGCAGACATGCATTCAAGCATACAAGCAATCACCTACGATTCGCCGGTAATGTTTTGGCAATTATAACACGTGGCGAGCCTGCTGACATCTCCGGGCACGTAATCATACTCCTAGAAAATTTGCAAAATTTTTTTTAATACGAATTTTTTTTTTTTTTTTTTATGTAGTTGAAGTGGCATACAAGCATGCAGTTCACATTGATGTTAAGTGATGACTGCAGCCTATAGACACCCACACAAAGACCAAGGTCAAAATGCAAATGCGTTACCACTCCTGAGGCCTAAGGTGTTATGCCTCTGTGCCGGAAATTACAGGGCCGTACATTACCACCTGACCGGAACACGATAGTGCTGAACACTACCATTTAGCGGCAAGTAAATCAGGTAATACGGTGGTGCCTACGCCCGCGAGCTCCGTCACTGGAGCTCTACCACCAGTAAAAATTTAATTATATAATTTAATTATATATGTATTTTTAAAAATTGGTTGCCTAACTAGCATAGTGTGGCAATAGATGGTGCGTGCTACTGCCACCATAAGGTAATGCAATAAATGTGAAGGAAAGATTTGACAAATCGGGCAGGACTTCGGTAGCTCAGTTGGAAGAGCGGCTGGACTAGATTCCCAGTGGCCGCGAGTTCGAGTCTCGCCTGAAGTCAAATTTTTCTTCCATTTTTCTTTAAAATTTAATTAGAGATAAAGGATTTTACTTCTTCTTCTCTGGTAGCCCCCGATCCGGTATCGAACCCAATAATGATTGATAGTAGTTTAATAAGGGGTAAGGTATACGAAAAAATAAATTAACATGTTAGGCCTGAGTCATACAAAAAAAATCTTATTAAACCAATCAGAATAAAACATACACGTCTTTAAAGATACTTTACAGCGAAGAAAATTACCTCCACGCAAAGGAACACTCTTGGGAAGTTGAAGCTATTTCTTAATAAACCTAAATGTCCCCGATACATAAACATGAGACTCGATTGTCTGGGGAGTTCATGAACTACTTAGCATTCCTATTTTCCTGGTATCTGTGAAAACGGAGCACGAACTGAAGTTTAACTAAGAAACACTTTACAGTTTATATTTTATAGAGTATCTGACGTATGTTTAGAAAATACGTAAGTCCCTGTAGTGAGTATAAACCACTATATTTGGAATTAAATTAATCCATCTATCTATATATATTCAATTGCTGTTCGTTAGTCTCGCTAAAACTCGAGAACGGCTATACCGATTTGCCTTATTTTGGTTTTGAATGATTTTTGGAGGTCCAGGGACGATTTAAAAGGTAAGAAAATATGAAGAAATTGAAAAGGAATAGTAAAAAATACAATTTCATTTTCCTATACAAATAGTCCGTATATGTGCAAACAAACTAACTGTATCAAAACACACACACTTTAACATGTAGCAATTGCATTCAATTGGGTCGGGACATGGTCATTTCGCCGAGCGGCAATGAATCGTGCAGTAGCCAGACACGATGCGACATAAAAAGGACACCGGTCCTTTTATGCTACGCCCATGGTGTGTCTATTTACGTGGAACCATTTTTATGGCTTACTAGCTGTGCCCGCAACGTGGGCGCAACTAGTACAAAAGAAGAAGAAAGTCTTAGTAACTCCTTATTCCATAAGCTATCTGCCAGTGAAAGCCCCGTCGAAATCGGTGCAGCCGTTCCCGAGATTTGCCCCAACAAACAGACAAACAGACAGACAGACAAAATTGGTAAAAAATGTTGTTTTGGATGTGCCGTGTATACATACATATGCATTTAGTAGATAAAAAGCGGTTATTTTTATATAACAACTCTTTTTATATAACACTCCAATTTTACTCATTTGTACAGATTTAAACTTCTATTCGTAGCTGATATCATTACCTCCGGGAATCTATACCTATGTATAGTCGCGAGAATAAATACATTACTATGGGGACATACTTAGATATGTATTAAATTTTTGCTGGGCTCGTGCAGACAGATATTACTGAACTCGTTCGTGCCCACAGTAATATATTTATGCTTCTGACTGTACATAATGACTAAGAACGGTTCTCGCTCTAGAACCTTTTTACGTCAGTAATCCGTACTTAAGCGATACGATCTGCCGATTGCTGATACTTTACTCAGTCTGAGAGCTAGCTCGGTGAGATTTGATGGCGTAACGATTTCTTCTTTGCGTACGTTTAAAAGTGGTGAAATGCAGACATAAACTTATTTTCTATCTATCTATAAGATCATTGTCTGTTTGTCCATCACATAATTACGAGGCAAAATGAGTGTAGGTGTATTTGGTACATATAATTAATATGAATTAGTGACTCTACTACTACTGTTATTACTCGAACAACTGCGCGTGGCCCGACACGCACTTGACCGGTTTTTTGTAGAAAGGGATCCCTTTCTACAAAAAAACCGGTCAAGTGCGTGTCGGGCCACGCGCAGTGTAGGGTTCCGTAGTTTTTAGGTTTGATTAAGACAATGAAAAAAATTAATGAAGATTTTCTATGGAGTTGTTCAAAAATTTATGCAATTCAAATTACCTAGTAAACTCGGCAGGTATATCAGGACCGGGATATCTGGCGCTCTCTGCTAGCCCCGTAAAGAACCTGGCCTGTAGATACATACATACACACTATGTTCTTACCGGTAGGTGGTACGAAAGCGAAAATTATTTTCCAGAACAGGGTGACTACATGCAGGATGTAGTCCGACCACGATGGCGGCTCGTCAGGGTCGTCAGAACCTAGTGAAGAAGATATTAATTTAATAACTGGAGGATTTAGTTAAGTTAGAGTGAAACTGAATTTTTTTAAACTTAGAAAAAGGCAATAAAGACGTGGCAACCACGCCGCCCATTAGTGGAGAGAATTCTTCCAATAGTTCGCAACCCCTACTATTTGTAAAGAGTGACATTTCATCCGCGGATAAGATACATTTGCGGATGAATTGTCAACTATGTCGTGCAATCAGCCAACCGAACAATGTCGGTTCAAACCATTTTAATATTATATGCAATAACGCGTGATGGCGAGGTTCGTATGCCAAGCGTGACGATGTATTATGACGGTGGTTCTCAAACTTTTTTGAACACGGAACCCTATTGCAAAACCAATTATTTGACGGAGCCCTACAAATAAAACGAATCCTAGGAAATTTTGATTTATAGTGTCAATATCACGAAATCATATCATGTATACATATTACTTTATTATTACTTTATCGAAGAGAGATTAGATTTAACCTATTAACAAAAATCTGTAACTACACCAAAAAGCAACCAAAATGTAGTAGAAGACATGGCCTAAGTTTATTATTTTAGATTCTGAGGTAGGATGTTTAAACTTTACGTTGATTTAATTTTAGTTTTGTAATTTAATGGTCAATGTCATTGATATTATTGTGGAGCTACGGCAAATGTTTCACGAATCCCCAGGGCTCCGCGGAGAATACTTTGAGAACCACTGTATTATGGCGCATAGGTATTCTCTCTTATTCACGCACATCGTTGTTTCAAAATCTTTGGGGAACGTTTTTGTCCAGTAGTGGACTTCTAGCTGAATGATGACTATGATAATAAAAAGTGTTTACGGAAGCAGAAAAAAAAATACCTTTAAATTACTCAGTAAAAGTTTGTTTTTGTTGAAATTTTAATACACAGTAAGTTACAGTACTCAACAATTAATTAATATTGCACATCGAGCCTGCAAAAGAGACGATCGGCTCGTTTCCACTTCGAAGAGCGTTATCTCTGTTGCACACTGCCTACGTAAGCAGTGGCAGTCCGGTATTGGTCAAAACTTGATCAAAATGGTCGATAAACGTCAAATCGGTACGGTGCGAAAGAGATAACGATCTACAGACCCAAAATAAGCCGAAGTCTCCTTCCTAAGCACGATGTGCAATATTTATTGTTGAGCATCGTTGCATATTATCGTAGCATATTGTTCTACTGGTGGTAGAGCTCCAGTGACGGAGCTCGCGGGCGTAGGCACCACCGCATTACCTAATATACTTGCCGCTAAATGGTAGTGTTTAGTACTATCGTGTTCCGGTCAGGTGGTAATGTACGGCCCTGTAATTGCCGGCACAAAGGCATAACACCTTAGGCCTCAGGAGTGGTAACGCATCTGCATTTTGACCTCGGTCTTTGTGTGGGTGTCTATAGGCTGCAGTCATCACTTAACATCAATGTGAACTGCATGCTTGTGTGCCACTTCCTTTACATAAAAAAAAAATCGTACGTGGCTTTTTAAAATAAGGCCAATTGTTTGTGATAGTGACAATTATTGCGTCGTTGTGAGGTTTTGTACAAAAGCGACATTTAAGTATTCGTAAATAATTCGAAGTATACCTGAACTGGCAGTCAATGCTTCTGAAAACTGTTCCTTCCAAGATGAAGTACCTATGATGATTGATGCGTTCGCTCTTTGAACCAGTTTGTCTACTGTGTTCTGAAACAAAATTATTGGATGAGAATTGTGAGGAGTCTTATAAATCGAAGAAATCCGACGAAAAAGAAAAAAAAGCCGCGAAAGACGCACAATAAGGTGTCATGTTCCGTTTGAGTCGAGCGTGCAAGCGAGTAGAGAACCATTTTTTGGTTACATTTATATTAAGTAGTTACTGAAGCCCCGATGAACTTTGTATCGCCTTAAATATTAACCCCCTTATTCATAAACATGTTTTAGCTAAAGTGTTGCTAATCTCTCTTTTGTCTTTTTCTATCCTGCACATTTGACAATGCAGCTGACAAAGACAAAGCATTATATAGCTAAAACGTATCTAAAGTACGTTTATGATTGTGCGATTTAATTTGTGAATTTGTACAATGTCTTTTAATTTTATAAGTCAATAGAATTCTTTAAAAAACAACTTACCTTAAATTCTTTACTCTCCTTCACCCTAAGCTGGGCTCTTGTTATTTCACCAGCTCTAGGCAGCCCCATCATGGCGACCACCGCCTCTTCCTCAGGCAGCGTCGCCAGATGGTTCACTTCAGTGTCAGGAGCCACAGCATTGTCGTTATCTGGTGAAGATAGAAAAAAAAAAAGGTAAATTCAAGTCTTTGGTGACATTGGCATTTGGGTTGAGGATATCCATGATAGAATTTATTTGATCTCTCCACCAACCCGCACTGGAGCAGCATGGTGGAGTAAGCTCCAGGCATCCCCCCAAAAAGGGGAGAGACTCGTGCCCAGCAGTGGGACGTATAATGGGTTGCCATTTTTATTTGATGAAGGAAGCTAATTATAATTATGTTGTGTTTTTAGTGATTTTTAGCCAACCTATAACGCGATATAACTGTGAAACTGTGGGATCTTATGGCAGGCGTAACGCGCATATTTTACTTAGAAGGTGTAAGAGATGCGAGTGTAGGTGGTGGTAAGACAGCGTTCAAGTACTACGTTGTTTTTGGAGTGATGGTGATGACCAGTTGTGATTAATCTTGATGAGGAGTGTATTTGATCACTAACTGCATTAACTTCTGAATTCCGTATGTACCTTTTTTTATGTAATGGATGTGGCAAACTTGCATGCAGTTCACATTGATGTTAAGTGATGACAGCAGCCTATAGACACCCAGACAAAGACTTAGGTCAAAATGCAGATGCGTTACCACTCCTGAGGCCTAAGGTGTTTTGCCTCTGTGCTGGAAATTACTGGGCCGTACATTACCACCTGACCGGAACACGATAGTGCTGAACACTACCATTTAGCGGCAAGTATATTAGGTAATGCGGTGGTGCCTACACCCGCGAGCTCCGTCACTGGAGCTCTACCACCATTAAACATTCTGTTGATACCTATATTTTAACGGTCGGTAGGGTATTTTCCTATAGATAACAACTTGAATGTTTAAGGCATTTACCCATGAAAAACAAGATTGATGTGAGGTTTTCAATATTTTTTAAGCTCGTTTGTTTCGTTTATATTTTTTTACTAGCTGTTACACGCCATTTCGCCTGCGTGGATGTCGTTTTAAAAGTAGCCTATGTTCTTTCTCAAAGTCAAATCTATCTCTGTACCAAATTTCATTAAAATCGGTTCAGTCGTTTGGACGTGAAAAGGTAACAGACAGACAGATGGACAGACCGAGTTACTTTCGCATTTATAATATTAAATATAGTAGGGACTTTACTGGTGGTAGAGCTCCAGTGACGGAGCTCGCGGGCGTAGGCACCACCGCATTACCTAATATACTTGCCGCTAAATGGTAGTGTTCAACACTATCGTGTTCCGGTCAGGTGGTAATGTACGGCCCTGTAATTTCCGGCACAGAGGCATAAGACCTTAGGCCTCAGGAGTGGTAACGCATCTGCATTTTGACCTTGGTCTTTGTGTGGGTGTCTATAGGCTGCAGTCATCACTTAACATCAATGTGAACTGCATGCTTGTTTACCAATTCCATTACATAAAAAAAAAAAAGGGAACCAGGGATTTCATTTTTAAAATCTTTCTTACAAAACACGTTTTTTAAGAGATTAAGTTCTATTCAACACTTATAAACCAGTAGTACTCTTAGTAGTGTAGGTACACATCTTCATACTTGTGTACATTTTTCGGATCAAAGCCGAAACTTAATTAAACTGCTTCTTAACTTAGCAAACAGTTCGTTTAACTTACTCAGTTAACGGTCAGTTACGGTATTTCCCCGTGGAAAACGGATATGAGATTCTGAATGGTTTTCAGCTCGTTTGTATCTTTTTATTTGATTTCAAAAATATTGCTAGTAAAAGTGTTTTATTGCAAAAGAGAACAATTACAGATCCAGTATTTTTCGTTGCACGAACAACGAATAATAAATCCAATTTCCAATTTGTAATATTGCTAGAATCTTTAAATTGATATCTATTCAATACTAGTGTGTACACATTTGTGTACATAGTACAGCTGTACATTTTGCGGATCAAAGCTGAAACTAAATTAAACTGCTTTTTAACTTAGCAAAAAAAATCATTTAAATATTCAGTCAAAGCTAGATGGATTGTATGCGCATGGAAAATAAGAGTGATATCAGTTTTTGGGTCGAGTTCTGTCTGCTGGTGGGGTCAAAAGTCTTAGGAATCGGCGTGCATGTATGAAAAGAATGGTGAAGGTAGATGAGGCACGGGAGGTGTGTCAGGACCGGGATATCTGGCGCTCAACGCTCTCTGCTTACCCCGTTAGCGACCTGGCGTGACATACATACATATCAGTTTTTAACCGAGTTCAAAAACGAGGAGGTTCTTCGGCCGGTACATATTTTTTTTATTTAATTTGTTAAAAACATTCATTCATAACCTCGTTTGCTTCTTTTGTATTCCCTAACAAAAATGTTGCTAGCAAAAGAGCCCAATGTTTGATATCATCGTAGAACCAATGTTTATTGTTTCATTTATCATCGGATCGCAATGAAACTTTTGAAAGTTATTTAGAACAATCTCGCAAAGTTTCCTGACATGTACTAAGTATACACGAAAACTTTGCTTTCCTCCGATCTTCCTACTCACGCGTACTATTTATAGTGATGTGAACGTAAAAGAACAACAAATAAGATTAGAATTTTGAACTTACTTTTTAGGGTTCCGTAACAGAATGGTAAAAAACGGAGCCCTTGATATGCTTCAAACCTGTTAGAAAATAAAGAAAAATGGGAAAGAATTTGACTTCGGGCAGGATTCAAACCTGCGACTTCAGGATAACCAGTCCAGCCGCTTTACCACTAAGCTACCGAAGTCTCACAACGATACGTCAAATTTTGGCTTCCCTTTTTGATTTTGAACCGATTTAGGGTCGGTAGGTTTCATAAGTTCACTCGCATGTGTTATTGCGAAAAATAAAATTTTAGGTAGGTACTGTTAGTTGGATTTAGTTAGAGATTTGGTTCACTTCTCTAATAGGTATATACAATTTTCGAGTCTCAGTATTACAATATTATATTATAGTACAATATTCCTTCGAAATGGCTGAATCGATCATAATGAAATTTTGTATGTATTATATATTGGGTAGGTTTGAGAATCGTCCAACATATTTTTACCCCTAAAAGAAAAGAGTGATTCTCAACTATTTTTTTACGATTTTTTGGACATTTCTTTTCTTATAATAATATCTCTAAGGCGATATGAATTTCGTCGGGCCAGCTTGTAATTATATACTAAATAAGTATAAGACACAAATCAGTGAACTTAAGGTGAACGTGCAATGTAAAATAAACAAATTTAAAAATTGGGAAGAAGAAATTTAAAATAAAAAGTGTTACTTTAGAATTTATAACATAATATTCTCTTTACTTATATTTTCACTTGAAAATTTGACTTCGGCCAGGAATCGAAAATGCAACCTCAGAATAACCAGTCTAGCCGTTTTAGCTCTAAGTTACCGAAGCGCTTCGGTAGCTTTATTCTTACAAAAATAATCGGCTACTGTCTTGATAGCTACCTACTGCCACTACTGCTCAGGCGAAGGGTTTGATCCCCGGGGAGAGTTATTAAATTATTCCAAGAGATTCCGCCAAAACGAAAAATATGCAATTGATGTAATTTCACAACAGTTTTCCAAAGAGGAGGACAGGGGGAAATAAACCGATTCATTCAAATATCCAAGATTTGCCAGTTATGATATCAATCCCACGTACGAGTACATGCAGTTAAGAGCCGATTGATATTCATCGGACATGAACGGAAATAACCAAACTCCAACTGTGCCATTTGGAATTTCCCCAATGGGAAAATCCTAACATACCCGCTTCCCGAGAGGGAAGGCAAAGCAAGGTAACAAGGCAAGGTATTTCAAATCGTGGCAGCTTATACAGCTCAATACCAGCTTGCTCCACTTGACTCTCTACAATGACGCACCGTTCGTATCGTCATCGATCCAGGACTCATTGACAAGCTCGAAAATCTGAGCCTGTGCAAAGACATTAGGAGTCTGTGAGTTTTATATCTTCTCCATAATGGTGAGTGCTCGGCTGTTCGATATGGTGCCACAATTTCATTTCCTACATTGCACTACCCGCTGAAGAGATAGATAGATTTCACCCTCACCGATTGGACAACTGGCACTGCTAAATAGTTCGGTTTTCGCGTTCGTTTCTGCCCAGTACCTGTAAATTGTGGAAGAAACTTCCTTCTGATGTGTTCCCTCAGTGCAACAACATAGGGTTCTTCATAAATGGCATCAAGGGTCCTTTAGGGCTGGCAGCGTGTTGGTTACTCCCCTGGTGTTGCGAATGTTCAATAAATTGCATTTCTAGTCTTTTAAAATGTACAGATACAGATATATTTACTGGTGGTAGTTCTAGTGTAGGGACTCGAGGGCGTAGGCACCACCGCATTACCTAATCTATTTATGTATCTTCACGCCAGGTCCCTAATGGGGTAAGCAGAGAGGATGGAGCGCCAGGTATCCCGGTCCTGACTGATGAAATGAGAAACGCAGTTTGACATCTGGCAACACCGATATCAAAAAATTATTTTTGCTCACTGCTCTGTAACTCTGTGTCTTTGGCTCTCTCCTACAAAAAGTGTCCCTTATGTGTAATTTGTTGTCCGACAATAAATTAATTCTATAGATCGCGCCACGTAAAAAGAACGCTGGAAGAAAGTAGAAGGGATGTGTTCGCGCATCGGTAAACTCGCGCACGAAAGTACTAGCCCTATTGGTTTATTTTTGATCTAGCTTTCGCTTGCGGTTTCGTGTATTGGTAGGCAGATTGAAAACGCCGCACCTCATACCACCAAATAGATCGATAAATCGTCTACTGCGCAGCTTGACCGCCAGCGTTCTTTTTACCTGGCGCGACCTATATTAACAAAGGGTCGTTTAATTCCAACACTGATACACTTCCCGTGCTTCATCTACCTTCATCATTCTCTTCACACATGCACGTCGATTCCTAAGACTTTTGACTCCATCATCAGACAGAACTCAACCTATTTGGTATTAAGTACCTAATCTATCTGTTGTCAAATGGTAGTGTTCAGCGCTATCGTGTTTGGATAAGATGTATGGCCCCGTAATAACTATCACAGACACATAACAACTAAGGTTTCAGGCAACCCATCTGCATTTTGACCTCTGGTTTTTGTGCAGATGTCTATAGGCTGCAGTCATAACTTAACATCAATGTGAACTGCACGCTTGTTTGCCACCATCATTTCATAAAATCATGTTATAAACAGACGCACACACGACCATCAACTTTAATACCGTGGCAGTTTACAACAAACGCGCCTAAACTTTTAACATTAGTACTAATCCAAACAACTAATGTTTAAACAAAAGTTGCCACATTAAACGAAATAACTCCATGGTTTTAAATAAACCAACATTCCATTCTAAATTCAAAAGTTTTAACTTAACTCGAACACATAATTGTTTTTGAAGCGTCGACGTGTCTTTCGTTTGAATTAAGTTGGTTGGTCAGTCGGATTTTATTGCATTTATAATAAACTAGCTGTTGCAAGCGGCTTCGCCCGCGTGGACGTCAAAAAGTAGCCTATGTTCTTTCTCGAAGTTATCTCTATATCTGTACCAAATTTCATTAAAATTGCTCAGTCGTTTGGACGTGAAAAGGTAACAGAGACAGACAGACAGAGTTACTTTCGCATTTATAATAATAATTAAGTAGGAATATCGCTTTTATTGTGATTTAAATATCGCTTATGCAAATTGGATGTCAAAATATACTAGCTGTTTTTCTCCACTTCACCTGAGTCAATGACGTTTTAGACTTGAGAAATATAACTTGTAATATTTTATTTTTCATAATAAAACATGCGAGTGAATTAAAAAAAAAATAAGGTAAAAGGGAAATAATATTTTGACTTCGGGCAAGATTCGAACCTGCGACCTCTGCGACCTGCGCTTTACCACTAAGCTACCGAAGTACTTCGGTAGCTTAGTGGTAAAGCGGCTGGACTACTGGTTATCCTGAGGTCGCAGGTTCGATTCCTGCCCGAAGTCATTTTTTTTTAATTTCTAGAAATATAGATTGCTTTAGACTACCTTTAATTTGATCCTCAACAGTGGTAGAGTTCCAGTGGAGGAACTCAAGGGGTTTGACCTCTGGTGTTTATGTAGATGTCTATAGGCCGCAGTCATCACTTAACATCAATGTGAACTGCATGCTTAGATATTTACTTCCTTCATTAAATAAAAAACATGCGAAAATTAGTATACCTTCTTTAATTCCGAAATTAATTGGACTAAGATGAAAAAAAATGTACAATAAATAATTCCACTTCTATATACTACTACTGCGCTCAGGTCCTGGGTTCGATTCCCGGGTAGGGAGTTATCAGAGGTAATGGTGTAAAGCCCTTTATCTCTGGTTCTATCGGAATTTTTCCACTTTCTGAAAATTTCCCAGTACCTCGAAGTTTGGTAATGTGCCCGGAGATGTCAACAGGCTCGCGACCTGTTACATGGGCCATAAACTTAACAGGCGAACCGTGGGTGTTTGCATGTATGCTTGAATGCATGCATTTTCCTCTGCCTACCCCTTCGGGGATTACAGGCGTGAAGTTACGTAATAGATACTATAGAATCTCTTATATGGTAATCATCCTAGTTCGGGCATACATAATTTTTTTTGTACTATTTTAAGTATTAAGATATTATATTGTAATAATTTTTGGATATACTTTTTCAAATAAACATTTTATTTTATTTTATTTTATTTTATTCCTACGCGAGTCCAACTCATTCTGGACTGGTTTTTTAAATAAACATTTTATTTTATTTCTACGGGAGTTCAACTCATTCTGGACTGGTTTTTAAAAAAAAAAAACATTTTTTTTTATTTTATTTTCTTTCTACGCGAGTCCATTTCATTCTGGACTGGTTTTTTTAAATAAACATTTTATTTTATTTCTACGCGAGTCCAACTCATTCTGGACTGGTTTTTTAAATACTTTTTTTTTATTTTATTTTATTTCTACGCGAGTCCAACTAATTCTGGACTGGTTTTTTATCATCACAATAGTGACTGGAATCATAACATCGATAGTCTCAATAACTGTCACCGCCAGTCGCGTTCCCAATATTTGCCGCCGACAGCTCTGCTCTATCAATACGTCACACGTCTATAGATATTAGATTTTTTCATTCTCTTCCACGCATTGATTGAAATTGTCAAAAAAAATTGGACAAATAAAAAAAAAATATTTTGTCTCATGAAATATATGAAGACGTAGGTAAAATATTCAATATAAAGCCTAGCCTCCCTCGACAAATAGGCTATCTAACACTGAAAAAACTTTTCAAATCGGACCAGTAGTTCCTGAGATTAGCGCGTTCAAGCAAAAAAACCAAACAAACAAACTCTTCAGCTTTATAATATTAGCACAGTCTAAAGAAAACGAATGTGTTAATATATTAATATAGATTATTGCGTCACGACGCCATGTTGACATATCCGTCAATTCAATTTAAAAACAGAACCTTCTTTTTGTTCCGCGTGTCTTCTCTATAAAGATCAATTTCATACAATGTATCTTCACGCCAGATCCCTTAACGGGGTAGGCAGAGAGTGTAGAGCGCCAGATATTCCGGTCCCGACACTACCTTCATCATTCTCTTCATACATGCACGCCGATTCCTAAGACTTTTGACCCCACCATCAGACAGAACTCGACCTATTTTACCCGTCTTGGTCTTCCTGGACCTCTGCAAACATGCACATTCGGATTGTACGAGTATATCTGTTTAGTCATTCGCTCATTCGACATTCTTTCTGTATGACCGAACCATCGGAGCATGTCTTTTTGCATTTTTACACCGCTACCCCGCTACTCACATTCACTATCAGAAATCACCTTCGAGTAGCGAAGGGTTCTTCAAGCGTAGAAAGCTTATAATAAAATTCAATATTTTTGTTTAAAAAAAAAAAGAGTGTATTTGGTTATTATTTTTTTTAGTAAGAAATATTAGGCTTTTTTATTTTATTTATTATTTATTACTCTCATTCACACAAATCCTCTTTTTTACATCTTCATTACGAACGCGATCCGTGAGCGATACACCACAATTTCATACACAGTTTATACAACTCACATTTGACTGGTTTATGACAATTATGATTATATACATCTATAGCTTCAATAACTGTCTCCACCAGTCACATTCCCTATATTTGTCGCCGACAGCTCTATCAATACATCATACCTATATACCCGTAGATATTCGATTTCTCCATTCTTTTTAACCGATTTCGAAAAAAGGACGAAGTGATCAATTCGTCAGAATCTTTTTCACGCACTGATGGAAATGACAGATATTTTTATGTAAGACGAACACGAGATATTTTTGAAATAGGTAACTGTAATTTTGCTTACTTTTGGGGGATAAATAATGGAAAGGAAAAAAGGAAAAAACGGTAAGTGAAGGAAGTATTGTGAAATATGTGTTTTTTTTTTATTTATTTATTTAAGGAGAACCAACAGCTTTTACAATCTTGATAGCATTGAAACATTTGAAAACAGAGAGCTAATTATAGGTTCCCGCGAATATAAAACAATTTAGTGTATCTTAAGTGTTTGAACACAACACATTAAACTACATCTACATCTACGCACCCCATAAAGGTGAAAAACTTAGCATAAAAAGTATAAACTTTAAATATTTACTGCATAGAGTTTTTAAGCGTAAATAATTTAACAAAGAAAAAAAAAATAATAACAAATAGCAAAAAAAAAAAACTGTTATGTAGCTATAAAGCAATTTGTCACTTTATACCTAGTTTAGTATGAGAAATTAGTTCTTCTCGAAAAACCTGTTACTTAACCGCCGCCTCGCCGATGCCACACTGGTACAAAATAGATCTAAATCTGTAACTTCAGATAGCTTGTTAAAAGTGCTACTCGCGCGCAGTAGATAGGTATTTTGTCTGTAATTAGTCATAGCTCGCGGAATATACAAAGGATGTTTAGGACGTGTGATAATTGGCACTCGCAGAAAGATCTTGTCTAATAGATTAATGCAATCAATGCTGTTTGAGGCTATTCTAAGGAGAAAGCTTACGTCAGCTATATCTCGTCTATTTGATAAGGGAAGGAAATGAAATTTACGGCATAGGTCATCATAGCTATACGAGTGATACGGAACTTTAAGACGGTAACAGAGGTATTTCATAAATCTACGCTGAATATTTTCTATACGTGTTATGTAGACAAGATATCGAGGATTCCAGATCTGGGATGCATACTCTAGTATGCTCCTGACGTAAGCACAGTATAAAATCTTAAATGTTTTTGCATTTTTAAAGTCTTTTGAGCTCCTCATGACAAAACCTAAAGATTTGGATGCTTTCGTACACATACTGTCTATATACTCATCGAAAATCAATTTTGAGACATGTATTACCCCAAGATCCCTTATACACGCCATATTAATTAAAACTTGGTCTTTTAGAAAATAAGTAGATGGGGTTGCCTTCTTTTTCCGTGTAAAAGTAACAACTGAGCACTTCGACGGGTTAAGGTCTAGCTTGTTTATCTTACAGTAATCATCAAGTCTTACTAAGTCAGCCTGTAAGTTCGACACATCAGTTGGTCCTTTTATACTACTAAATATTTTCATATCGTCTGCGAAACAAAGGAGTTGACTATGATGGAAACACTTTTCTATGTCATTTATAAAGATTAGAAATAGAAGAGGACCTAACAAGGATCCTTGCGGCACCCCGCTTGGCACGATGACCCAACTAGAAATGTAATTACTTACCACGACAGCCTGTGTACGATTATCTATATAGGAGGCAAACCATCTTAAAAGATCTCCTCTTATGCCTATTAATTCTAGTTTGACCAGTAAAAGTTTGTGGTCGATTCTGTCAAAACATTTACTGTAATCAGTATAGACTACGTCTACTTGACCACCGCCTTCCATAATATTAGTAGCATAATCATTAAAAATAATTAAATTTGAAACTGTGGATCGACCACGTAAAAAACCATGTTGTGCCGGGGAAAAAGATGACCTAATAGCTTGATAAACTTGATTATATATAATTTTTTCAAAAATTTTTGCAACAATACATAGTTTTGAAATCGGGCGGTAGTTCTCTATGTCTTGTTTCTGGCCTTTTTTGTAAACTGGAGTTACAAATGCAGACTTCCAAAGGCGAGGAAAAGCAGAACATGAAAGAGATTTTTTAAATAATATAGATAACGGAGTTGCTATCGTTTCAGCACATTTAATTAGAAATATAGGACTCAAGTTGTCTGGTCCCGCTGATTTTGCCGGATCTAACTTTGTGAGTATTATCATAAGTTCGCTTTTATTTATAACAATTTCTTTAATGTCAGATATATGATCATTATCATCATCAAGGTTTGTATTGCAACTAGAAGGAGTGGTCGGCGTTAGAAATGTGGAGTGAAAGAAGTTGGAAAAAGTTTCACAAATCTCAGTACCACTGGAGACAGATTTTCCCTGATAGTGTAACGTCTGCGGAATAGCGCCTGATTTGCGATGTGATTTTACAAAGGTCCATAGTTGTTTCGGATTTGACTCTATTTTATTTTCAATATTAGAAATGTATTGGTCATAGCAAGTCATTTCTACAATTTTGGCTCTATCTCGCAAAATAAGAAACGCGTTATAGTCCGAGATGTTACCATAGATCTTAAATTTTCTAAGAAACTTAAACTTCTCTTTTAGAATTTTGATTAATGCAGACGAGAACCATTTAGGATAGCTGTTGGGAAAGGTAAATCTACTAGGAATGTAACTTATTTTAAGTTTTTCTACAATATCATAGAAAAATGTAATTGAATCCTCCAGAGATCTACGACCAAATTCATTTACCCAATCAGTTTCAGCAAGTTCATTATTAATTGCATTGTAGTTACCCTTATTATAAAAGTAGCGCAGAAAACTTTGAGGTTTTAATGGGGTACTTTTATAAAATCTAGTTCGATAAGAATCGGTTTGTGGTGTAAATCAATCGGTACCAGTGGTTCCTGACATTCAGACACTAATACATCATGGTTCGATAAAACCAAGTCTAATATTTTATTGTAAATATTTTCAACCCAATTATATTGCTGTAAATCATACGTGATCAGTTCATCGACTAAAAAATACTCATCAGCACTAGAAACATTAGAAGGTTTTAAGTAATTATGGTTCATGGAGCGCTCCCATTTAATATTAGATAAGTTGAAGTCTCCCAAGATTAGGAATTTGTCATCCGAATTTGATAATAAAATCTCACTTACTTTTTCCAAGTATCTGCGCAGTTGATCCGAGTAAGAGTAGCCACCTTTCTGACCAATAATGTAAACACAACTGAGATGTAAGTTCATACAGGTATTATTGGTATGTTTGAGATTAATTGTGAGCCATATGTCTTCTGCTGATGAATGAAAAAGTGGTTGAGCCGTCACCGGAATGCTTTTGCGTATAGCAATCAACACTCCCCCACCATATATCTGGTCTAAGGCATCATACTCGCGATCACGTCGCCACACAATATACCTTTCATCAAACAACGACGACGAAGAAATACACTCAGGGAGCCACGTCTCAGTGAGTACTATAACATCATGATTATTTAAGCACAAGTTACGATAAAAGTCGGTTAGCTTTGTTCTTAATCCCCTGACGTTTTGATAGTAAACTCGAAGGTTATTATCATTATTTTTAATACCTGCCATTTTTATTTGAGATATTTAATAAAGTACACATAAATAGGTATATAATAATAATATTAAAAGACAGCACGAATGAGTAAAAAAATTTTGCACCTTCAACAGTAAAGTATGACCCTTTCATACAAGAATAACAAAAACAAGTACCTACACATAGGCAATAGAAGCGGAACTTATAATAATTTATTTGATTTAGTGTATAATTATCATAAAAATCATAACTTAATAATCGGCGAATGTTATACAGTAATACCCCGACTTACGCTATCCCGTTTTACGCGAATTTTGAGATGTGGTTTTTGTTTATCACACAGCTCGCGTCGACTTACCCACTCCACTCTGTTGTGTTTGGTGTGAACATTATTGATTTACCTTTACTGATGGTAGAGCTGCAGTGACGGAGCTCGCGGGCGTAGGCACCTAGGTACCACCGCATTACCTAATATACTTGCCGCTAAGTGGTAGTGTTCAGCACTATCGTGTTTCGGTCAGATGGTAATCTACGGCCCTGTAATTTCCGGCACAGAGGCATAATACTATAGGCCTCAGAAGTGGTAACGCATAGATCTATATTTTGACCTCTGGTCTTTGTGTGGGTGTCTATAGGGTGCAGTCATCACTTAACATCAATGTGAACTGCATGCATGTTTGCCACTATCATAACATTAAAAAAATACATCATCTAAACGATCAAAAATATTGTTATTTGAAACTAGTATTTATGTACTCGTACAAAGGTGAACCTTTCCTGCCTCAGTAGTCTTGTGTTAGCTTGCCATTATTATAATCCTGGGTTCGATTCCCGGGGGCTATCAGAGATAGCGGTATGAAATCCTTTTTCTCTGGTTCTATTTTGATTTAACGTAACTTCACGCCTGTAATCCCCGAAGGGGTAGGCAGAGGTAAATGCATGCATTCAATCATACATGCAAACACCCACGACTCGCCGGTTACGTTTTGGCCCATGTAACAGGTGGCGAACCTGTTGCCATCTCCGGGCACATTGCCAAACTCCGGGGTACTGGGAAACTTCCAGAAAATGGAAAAATCCCAATAGGAGTAGAGATAAAGCATTTTTAAACCGTTATCTCTGATAGCCCCCGACCCGGGAATCGAACCCAGGACCTCCAGCGTAATAGTATTGGCCTGCTACCACTACGCTACTGAGGCAGTCAGTATTTTGATTTAAATTTCCTGAAAGTTTTGCAGTACCTCGTATTTTGGTAATGTGCCCGGAGATGTCAACAGGCTCGTCACCCGTTACATAGGTCACAACGTAACCAGTGAATCGAGGGTGTTAGCATGTATGCTTGTATGTACGCATTTACGTCTAACTACCCCTTCTTCTATTACAGGCAAGAAGTTACGTTGTTTTATATTTTTACGGTCAACAGTTTTAAAGTTATATACGTTTTAAACATTAGAGGCTGGTGCAGATTTTCTATAATAGTAAAAAGATGTGACTTTAACCCTTCGAAAACAGCGGCCACCCCGAATTTCCTATCAAAAAGTAAGAAAACTCCTCTTGATTACAAGGAAGCCATGTATCTGGCAGATAAAACTGAACGCAGCCATAAAATTACATCCAAATGACTGCGTACTGCGGCAAAGAGGCATCGGGTTGGGATGGAGATAGGATATTCGACAATACTCAGTATTACGTGATGCCTTCTTTATACGCTATTTTACTTCATTGTTTACGATACAACCGTTTTATTTTTGACCAGCGACCGCCTTGCGACTTCGTACAGATGCAAAGTAAGTACGGAGCAATATTACCTACAGTCACACCGCGGACACTCCGCCAAAATTCCATACAAACTCTTAATTTGGTCCCTATTACATAGACATCAATCAGTAACGTGTATTTACACGTGCACCTGTGTGCGTAGCACGTAGAGAATTCCAAACGTCGCCCATAAGAGGGGGAGGAGGTTGGGTGAGGCGGGGAAATCGGGCGGGACGTCGAAGTGTCCATTCAATACGTAGTATTATTACATATTCCCTGCTACAGTTTTCAACTATAAATATTGCACATCGACCTCAGGAAGGACACTTCGGTTTAATTCGGGTTTGCAGAGCGTTATCTCTTTCGCACATGACTTATATGACATTTGTAGAGCTTTTTGATTAAGTTTTGACCAATACCGGACTACTGCTACTACTTCTTGCTGGCAGCGTGCAGCCACAGAATAAAAAGGTACAGAAGTCAATCTACGTACCTATAAAGCGCGCTCGAGCAACACACACATAGACACCGCTCACCAACACGGTATCTCGGTCGGATTCAGTCAGTCAAATACGTGCGCGACTGTCATTTTGTAAGAAAAATTTACGCCTCAAATATTATGTAAGTTGGAAACACAATTTTTTGTTTGTGTAGGTAGTGTATTGCCTTTAATCTCATTTGGTAGGTTTTGATCTGACGCGTATAGGACAAAATAAATTAGGTAAATAGGATAATCCATTTAGAAGTTATCAGGGATTTTCCATTGTGGAAATTGAGAAATGAAACATTTTGTGTCTTTGTTTTTGTTGTGTAAACTTTTTGTATTGTAATAGTATTTTTATTATTTTGTTTTGATATTGTAGGATAAGGTTCGAGTGCCACTACCACGGTAGTTTCTTGTGCATAAGCCAATGTAAACAACCCTAGCGCGTCCGCCGAGCATAGGCATGAAAAGTGAAGTACCTATTTAAATGAGATTGAATTCTGTACCTGTTTATTCTATGGTGCAGCAGAGATAACGCTCTACGAAGTCGAAACTAACCAATTGTCTCTTTTGTAGGCTCGATGTGCAATATTTATTGTTGGGTTCTATACATTACTAATACTAATACAGTATAATCTGTAGGGTTGCTAAAACGATTATTCTCTTAAAGTGATCCTGCTATATCTGTTTCATACATACTATCAACCCCAAAAACACACCCGAATTTCGCAAAGGCCTGTCTTGGTGAGCACCTACGTCCTAATAGAACCCCCATGCGAAATTGAAACTTCTAGGACTTGTATTTAATGATATTTCGTGGTGACCTAATGGCGCGCATTTAAGCGAAACACATTACTCGCAAAGCCCCCTACATTCGGGCGGAGCCGCGGGCAACACCTAGTAGTATCGATAAATTTTGATAAGGATCAATAAGATATCGGTAAAATGAGGAGTTTAAATGCTGTATTCAATATAAATTACTTTATTTTCCAATATATTGACTTTGAAAAAGACCTATTATGAAATTTACTGGTGGTAGCGTTCCAGTGTCATTACACCAGAACGCAGGTAACCGAGAAACTCAGAATGACATCCTCCTTCTACTAGTAGTCTCGACTATTGAGGAAACTGTAAATTATATACAAATATTTAATTGTTGCACACATTTTTTAAATATAAACAACAATGGAGTCCTTTTGTTCAGATTCACATTGCTAATAAAAAACAGTCTGCTCGTTAAACTGCACTGAGTTTTAATGGCCGGGATCATTGCTAAAGAAATATCGTTAGGGTTTCTGCTTTGTTCTGAATTCGTGATGTGCACAATATTGTAATTTGTCTTTTCCAACATCTTTGTTAAGAATCTTACTATTTTCTTGCAGGGTGTACAAGATCATGCAACAATGTTCTATATATAAGGTTGGGGAAAAAGTTTCTTCGCATTTTTTAAGATAATTCAAAACATTTTTTAAAATAGTTTATTTTAATTTAACTAAAGTATGTATGTACCATTTTGTTCGATAACCTTTTGCCATCTTGTAGGTAGGGACATGATCCCATTGCTATAAACATTTTGGGACTTCTCATCAAAATACCGCGACAAGTGGATTTGGCAGTCCTCTTGGATGTTAACCTAACATTGCATAAAGAATTCTGAAGAGACCGAAACAGGTGGAAATCTGAAAGTGCATGGTCAGGACTATACGGCGGATGCATTAACACCTCCCAGCCAAACTCTCTTAATTTTTGCTGAGTGGCTATAGATGTGTGAGGTCTAACGTTATCATGATGAAACACCACACCCCTTCTGTTAATCAATTCCGGCCGCTTTCTCTCAACTTCTTGCTTTAATCTCATCAGTTGCTCGCAGTACAGTTCAGAATCGATAGTCCTGCCTGGTGGTAATAGCTCATAATGAATATGCCCTTCCAATCCCACCACACACACAACATCACCTTATTGCGAGTTAACCCGGGTTTCGCCACAGTCTGTGAAGCCTGACCGGCGTTTGACCACGACCTTTTTCGCACGTTCTTGTCGTACGTGATCCACTTTTCATCACCAGTTATCAGCTTCTTCAAAAATGATTTGGTTTCATTACGTCGTAATAAAGAATCACAAATGAGTACACGGTTCATTAGGTTTCTTTCAGTGAGCTCGTGAGGTACCCAAATATCGTGCTTTTTTTTGTACCCAGCTTTTTTCAAATGCGCCGAAACTGTTTTGTGATCAATTCTCAGTTCTTCAGCTACGTCGTAACTACTGATATGTCGATCTTGCTCCACTTTTTCAAAAATGGCATCCATTTTATCCGTAATAGGGCGACCAGAGCGAGGTGCATCTTTGACAGCAAAATTTCCGGATTGAAAACGCTTAAATCAAATTTGTGCTACTCTCACAGACACTGCACTAGGTCCATAAACATCGCAAATTTTGTTCGCGGCTTGCGTTGCATTTTTACCTTTTTTTGTTGTAAAATTTAAAAATGTATCGAATTTCTTCATTAGATTCACTCATCTTGACAGTACGAAAAACAAATGAAAATCACACATTTGCCTAATTTTAATTTAGAATTATGTTCTTTAAAATTTTAACTTTCAATGATACCAAAACCAGCCAGATACAAATACTACAGCCAAAGAGATTTTATTACAAGTTCATACATACTATAATGCGAAAAGACTTTTTCCCCAATCTATTATATTATATAAAAATCAATTGCTGTTTTAGTCTCGCTAAAACTCGAGAACGGCTAGACCGATTTGGCTAATTTTGGTTTTGAATGATTTTTGGAAGTCTTGGTAAGGTTCAAAAGGTAAGAAAATATGAAAAAATAGAAAGGGAAATGGTAAAAACCACAATTTCATCCAATTCGCTCCAATGCGAGTTGGTGGAGATAACGGTTAAAGGTCAAAACGCTGTCGGATGTTTTCGAACCGCCCATAAGGCCTCCACTCCAACAAGGTTTAACGACTGCTACCTGTCGATAGCAACCGGGACCGACGTCTTCACGGGCCTTCCGAAGCACGGAAACGCGCATTTTAATTGGTTACTAGCGGTCACCCATCACACACTCGACCGCGCCGTATCGCTTAACCGAGTAGATCGCTTCCGATCTACACTACCCGCGGGGCTATGCACGCTTCATATTTATCAACAGGAATTTCATGAATTTACCAAAATGTTTTACCAGTATTTTTTACCAGTTTTGAAGCTGGTGCTGGCATGAGCAAAATGTACGAGTAGTTTATAGCGAAGTACTGTAGTAAGCTGTTAGTTATCGTTTACGGCAGTACTACGCTAAACACACAGATATAAATAACGCAATTATAACGAGGGACAATTATAACATATCCCTTGACAACTACAGTACCTACAGGCGGACAAAGTCGCAGGCAAAAGCTAGTATGTATATCGTATTACGAATGTGTAATTCATATGCAGACAACACAAAACATCTTACAACTTTATCTCAAAATATTTAAATACATGTCTTTTATGAAGAAAATGATATTACACTCTGATATGCAACCAAACAACACATCTTTCAACTTTATCCCAGAAATATAAGATATTCTGTAGCGATAAACTTATCAAACATTTTTATGCGTTCAATTTCTTCAAGTTTGAAGTTGTTCGGAATAAATCAAAACATCTGTGACTGTTGCTTCAAGTTTAGTGATTCATTTTAAAAACTTTTCCTTTTAATTATTTATACATTTTGACTTAACGGAAAACTCTGTACCTACCTTGTTTTCTAAAACTTGATTACTGCGGACTTGGAATCAAAGCTCTTCAACTAGTTAAATGTTACGACACCTATAGATTGGGAACTAATAGTTCAAGTCATTGTCATTGAAGTACAATGGCAGAAATGGGTGGTTCAAAAGTAGGAATGGGTGTCCCACAGGGCTGAATATTAGAACCATTTTAACTTTTAGTTTACGTAAGTGACTTTCTCTATTTGATGTCCAAGACTGAGTCCAAAATAGTTTAGTTTCACAGATGATACTTCTTAGTTAATTAATGTAACATCACGTATTCTATCTTATTAATACTTATAATTTTTCTATTATAATAGGTTGGGGGAAAAGTCTTTTCGCATTATATGGTATGTATGAACTTGTAATAAAATCTCTTTGGCTGTAGTATTTGTATCTGGCTGGTTTTGGTATCATTGAAAGATAAAATTTTAAAGAACATAATTGCAAATTCAAATTAGGCAAATGTGTGATTTTCATTTGTTTTTCGTACTGTCAAGATGAGTGAAACTAAATGAAGAAATTCGATACATTTTAAAATTTTACTACAAAAAGGTAAAAATGCAACGCAAGCCGCGAAAAAAATTTTCGATGTTTATAGACCTAGTGCAGTGTCTGTGAGAGTAGCACAAATTTGATTTAAGCGTTTTCAATCCGGAAATTTTGATGTCAAAGATGCACCTCCCTCTGGTCGCCCTATTACGGATAAAATGAATGCCATTTTTGAAAAAGTGGAGCAAGATCGACATATCAGTAGTTACGACGTAGCTGAAGAACTGAGAATTCATCACAAAACAGTTTTGTCGCATTTGAAAAAAGCTGGGTACAAAAAAAAGCTCGATATTTGGGTACCTCACGAGCTCACTGAAAGAAACCTAATGAACCGTGTACTCATTTGTGATTTTTTATTACGACGCAATGTAACCGAATCATTTTTGAAGAAGCTGATAACTGGTGATGAAAAGTGGATCACGTACGACAAGAACGTGCGAAAAAGATCGTGGTCAAAGGCCGGTCAGGCTTCGCAGACTGTGGCGAAACCCGGGTCAACTCGCAATAAGGTGATGTTGTGTGTGTGGTGGGATTGGAAGGGCATTATTCATTATGAGCTATTACCACCTGGCAGGACTATCGATTCTGAACTCTACTGCGAACAACTGATGAGATTAAAGCAAGAAGTTGAGAGAAAGCGGCCGGAATTGATCAACAGAAGGGGTGTGGTGTTTCATCATGATAACGCTAGACCTCACACATCTATAGCCACTCAGCAAAAATTAAGAGAGTTTGACTGGGAGGTGTTAATGCATCCGCCGTATAGTCCTGACCTTGCACCTTCAGATTTCCACCTGTTTCGGTCTCTTCAGAATTATTAGTTCAGAATTATTAGTTAGGTTAACATCACGAGAGGACTGCCAAATCCACTTGTCGCGGTAATTTGATGAGAAGTCCCAAAATTTTTATAGCAATGGGTTCATGTCCCTACCTACAAGATGGCAAAAGGTTATCGAACAAAATGGTACATACATACTTTAGTTAAATTTAAATAAACCATATTAAAAATGTTTTGAATTATCTTAAAAAATGCGAAGAAACTTTTTCCCCAACTTAATATTTATATATATTGCAGTAATTTGCATTAAATATAACAAGCTGACCCGGCAAACTTCGTACTGTCTCAGAATGAAATAATGTGTCAAAGTTTTGATATATACGGACTATATGTATGGGAAAATTAAATTGTGGTTTTTACTATTTCCCTTCAATTTTTCTTCATATTTTCTTATCTTTTAAGCCGTCACTGGACTTCCAGAAATCATTCAATACCAAAATTAGCCAAATCGGTCCAGCCGTTCTCGAGTTTTATCAAGACTAACGAACAGCAATTGATTTTTATATAAATAAGATATTATTATATATATTATATAGACACATATATATATATATAAGTATATATATTTTATATGTATATATATATATATAAGTATATATATTTTATATGTATATATATATATATATATATATATATATATATATATATATATTATAAACTATATACATATTTATATATATAACTGCCTCAGTAGCGTAGTGGTTGCAGGCCACTACTACTACGCTGGGGATCCTGGATTCGATTCCCGGGTCGAGAACTATCAGAGATAACGGTTTAAAATCCTTTATCTCTGGTTCTATTGGGATTTTTCCATTTTCTGGAAGTTTCTCAGTACCTCGGAGTTTAGTAATGTGCCCGGAGATGGCAACAGGTTCGCCACCTGTTACATGGGCCAAAACGTAAGCGGCGAGTCGTGGGTATTTGCATGTATGCTTGAATGCATGCATTTACCTCTGCCTATCCCTTCGGGGATTACAGGCGTGAAATTACATTTTTTACATATTTTAATATCTATGTATATAGTTATGTTGTTAATTACCTTATTCTATTTAATATTTTTTTATTATTGTTGTTCGAGTTATATATTTAAATCTAATTTCATTAATTAATATATTCTTTGGAACCTACACCCCTATTTCTTTAAGTTTGTATGTCTCTGATTTAAGGTTGTCTGGCAGAGATCGCTTTGAGCGATAAGACCGCCTATTGTGCTTTTTATTACTCTGTTTTTATGTAATTGTATCCTTTTTATGTGTACAATAAAGAGTATTCTTATCTTATCTTATCTAATCTTAATGTGTAGGTAAAACGCTATCCTTAAAGAAATAGATTTTCAGAATGTTAAATTTTAAGGCGATGTGGGATGGGTTAATGGTATATCCCCCCATATATATATATATATATATATATATATATATATATATATATATATATGGGGAGGCTTTGGTCCACCTTCGGACGTCTATCGGCTGAAATGATGATGATGATGAGGTATGTCCAGATTAATATAAATTAATTCAGTATTCTATTAATTAATTTCCTTAAGATTTAAACAATCAGCCTGAAACTCTACTATTGCGTAAATATGAACAGTTTGCCAGTTACATTGACGATCCTGACGACCAGATGGTCCACTCGATCCGAGAGTTGCGGTTTCGATTCGCGGCAAATATTTGTATAGTCTACAGATATTTGTTTAGGGTCTGTGTATTTGCGTGTGTACAACGCTACCAACGACAGGTTATGTCCTAGTGCGGGCTTTGAATGTAAAATATCCTACCAAAAACATTTTCATGTAAAATGTTGCCAAGTCGAGGCCATAAGGTCGAGGCTTGCATTGTCAAAAAGTTATAAAATCTCATATAGAGCCAAGTTTGTAACTTTATACGTTTTAAATTCAAAAACTGTATACCTTTATCAAATGGTGTCCTCTACACTTTTGTCCTAATGCCAATTTTATAGAACTTTGGTAATTACCATAAGCATTTTGATGATCATCAGTGAGTGGATGACAAAATCGTTTTAAAGTATCATTAAAATCTAAAGTATAAGAGCTATGCTATTGAAAATTTGCATATTTAATTAATTTACTGTTGATTTGTCATACCTAGAGAATTTTGCTTATCTAGTATAATGAAAACCTAGCAATGTGTATTAAAAAAAAAAGGTAAAGCGCTTCAACAAAAGGTAGTTTTCTTACACTTCAATTGGCTTGCCTTGGCAGAGGGCACTACCGTGCCCCCAGATTTAATAATCATAGCCTGACTTCGAAAAATTTGGAGTAATTTGCATAAAAACAAAAGGGTTACATTGAAACAATGAAATAAAATATCGGTACATTGAGTATTGTGGTCATTGTCGATGTCTTATCTCCATCTCAATCTGTTCCCTCTTTGCCGCAGTACGCAGCCATTTGAATGTTATTTAATGGCGGCGTTCAGTTTGGTCTCTCAGATACATGACTTCCTTGTAATCAAGACGAGTTTTCTTACTTTTTATTATGAAATTTGGAGTGGTCTTAGTTTTGGAGGATACAAGGAAAACAGTTTTTTTAAATTGTTTTTATATTATTTCGCATTAACACATGCTTGTGAAATATATTTTATTTTTAAAGTAAAATGGAAAGAAAAATTTGACTTCAGGCGAGGCTCGAACTCGCGACCTACTGGGAATCTAGTCCAGCCGCTCTTCCAATTGAGCTACTGAAGCCCTGCCCGATTTGTCAAATCTTTCCTTCACATCTATTGCATTGCTTTATGGTAGCAGCAGCGCCATCTAAGTCATCTAGTTTTTTTTAAGTATTTTTTGGATATTTTTTATAGATGACTCTTCGTTAATGGCCAGGTTGGTCAAGAAATTCGTAGCGACCGGTTAATCTGAAAGTTCGCGTTATGATTTCCCCTTCACTGATCAAATATAATGTATCATATCAGCCGAAAGATGTCCACTGCTGGACTAAAGCCTTCCCATAAGGGGTATATGCCATAACCACCACACTTAGCATACGGATTGGCGATCGCAGTGGCGGTAGTTCATCACAGGACGCAGCTGTGTATCTTGCGTTATTGCACTTACTACCGCCCCATTGAAATGCTTTGATCGCCATTGATCGGTTGTCTGACTGCACTAGTCGAAAAGTTCTCTTCCAGGAGAAGAAAATTCTTCCGCTAGGGGGCGGTGGACACGTCCCGACACGTCGGTGGGTGAGTCGACACGTCCCGACACGTCGGTGGTGAGTCGACACGTCCCGACACGTCGGTGGGTGAGTCGAAACTTCCCGACACGTCGGTGGGTGAGTCGAAACGTCCCGATGACATACTATTGATGGAAACCGCATTAATATCCGTTGGGAAATTTTAGGATTTTCAAATGGATTTTAGCTATATGCGTTGAATGCAACGATGACGGCGGAAAGCCTTTGTTTGTTTCATAATACGTAGGTTTTTTTAGGGAGACTACCCACAGGCGTTGTGTTGTCGATGACCCACGGGATAGAAATGACAAAACATGATTGTCAAATGCATTATAACGATTATTTTAACTATTACATTTTGATTAGGTACTACACCTTAATCGCCAGCGAAACGGTTTGTACACAGTAAGAACGTAGATAATTAAACCGTATGAAGAAAATCGTGGTGTTAAACTGTAAATGCTAACAATAAGATAATACACGAAAGTGCTTTGCTCATTTTAAATGCTCGGTAAAGCTTAACTAATATGACTATCACTGTAATAAAATGGAATGTTCAACGTTATGAAAGCCAGATACAAGTAAACAATAGCTTTAAGTAAATTTGAAGGTTAACGCTGAATTACAGCAACCTTAGAAATGAATTGCTATTATTAATATTTTGTCGTATGTATGCTCGTAATTTTTTTTTATATATTTAATTTATCATTACATTAAAAAAAGTATTCTATTTCTCTTTAAAATGCATATGCGGTGAACCATCCTTAAAGCATAAATTGTTTCCATAATATTTGAACATCATCATGAATAGCCTACTACACGACACGGTATTCAGGGTCTGATAGCAAGGGTCAGGGTAGTGAAATAACATTTAGGGAGTTAGGGTCCCTAATTAGGGGGACCGGAGCGGCCCGGTCAGCCTAACGCCCTAACTACACACAGTATAAATATGGACAGTATGGAAACTACGTACAAAACGTTCAAAACGGCACACTCACACAAACATGCGGATCGAAGCTCGAGTAGCGAGTGACTCGGAGCTGCAGCACCATGACAACCGCTTAGTGGCCTCGTTGATGCGCATGTTTGTGTGGGTACTACGTCTGAACGGACCAAAAAGAATGGACCGTACTCCATTCGGCCGTAATCAAAAATCGTCTACGTCTCAACGGACCGGTCATAAAATATTGTTAACAAATTTATACATCGAGTACATTCGAGTGCAAAAGTTATAAATTGAAATACTTAGTCTTCATATTTTTCTTAAATTTGTATTATTTTCTTTAAATAAACAATGCTCTACACTCTCTGCCTACCCCGTTAGGGATCTGGCGTGAAGATAAATATATATACAAATATAAAAACAATCAACCACTTAACAAAAAAAAACCGGTCAAGTGCGTGTTGGGCCACGCGCAGTGTAGTGTTCCGTAATTTTTAGGTTTGATTAATGTAATTAAAAAATATATAATTGTTTTCTATGATTTATTTTATATTAAAAAATTTTGAGTATTATATTTGGTGTACTATTACTCGCAAACTTGTAAAGCCAACTTAGGTGTGATAATTTTCCTTTTAATTTCGTTATATGTGGCTACTATTGCCACAACGTTTGAATTTCTAACAACAACCGTTTAGTTGGTAGAGGGTGGGGGGACACACTTGACTCTAACGAAAATTGGCACTTTAAAGCTTAATAAGTCACGAACAGTTAACTAAATCCAAAAATTATGTAAGCACACCCCTTACATTTTTGAAAGACCTATCTAACGATATCCCATACTATATATAAAACGAAAAATAAAAAAATATCCACGTCTTACATGTAGGGGAGGTACCCTAAATAATCTTATTTTTCATGTTTTTATTACCACCATTTATTTTATTTACCACTTTGTCGGCGTGATTAAGGTGTACACTTGTGCCAAATTTCAAGTCTCTAGTACTAATAGTTTTTGCGCTAAACCGCAGACGGACAGACAGACAGACAGACAGACGGACATGGCGAAATTATAAGGGATTTTTATATTTATTATAATTTATAATTTACTACGGAACCCTAAAAACACTGTTTACATATGATTATGAACCTTCTTTTCGCCACTCTTCTGACGTAACAGATAAACTGCCTGCTTGTGATTGGTTGATAAGAAAGGGTAATTGTTGAGTTATGTACCTAAAGTCGTGCCAACTAAAAGCGAAGATGTTAAAGATTTTGTGAACTTACATTACAACTATTTGATTAAATACTACTTTAAATTTGTAAATATTTTGTAGTGAAAATTTATTAACCATACGAGTGATACGCTTGTATGCGACTGTATTTTTAAATTATTTTATGACATTGGGACGTAGACGTTTTTTTATTACGGCCGAATGGACTACGGTCCATTCTTTTTGGTCCGTTCAGACTAAGTACCCGTTCGTGTGATTGTGCCATTTCAACGTTTTGTACGTACTTTCCATACTGTTCATATTTGTACTGTGACTGAGTTAGGGCCTTGTCGATCGGATAGTGTAATAAGCGGTAACCCAGTACGAGGCCACGCCCACCCTTTCTGCCGGACCCTGAATACCGTGTTGTGTAATAAGGCCATTAGGGCGGCCATACAAAACTGCGATGCGATGCGGCGCCGCATTGCAAGCTTCATTCGTGCAAGCTCGCAGATACTTGCGATGCGATGCGAATTCGCAGTTATGTGTGGAAGCCCTTAAGCAGAACACAATAGTGCTGAACACTATAATTTGGCGGTAGATATTTTAGTTAATGTGGTGGTACCTGCGTCCTGGAGCAAGACACTGGCAATGAAATAAGAGCAAAATAAATTAATGTTAGAAAGAGGCTTTGTGTGAATGATAGTATCGGTGTCAAAATTAAAAAAGGCATGATTGCAGATGCCCAGGAAAACCAAGGCTGACCTACCATGACCAAATAAGTCTGTCTGATGGTGGGGTCAAAAGTCTTAAGAATAGGCACGGGAGGTGTGTCAGGACCGGGATATCTGGCGCTCCACACTCTCTGCCTACCCCGTTAGGGACCTGGCGCGAAGATACATACATACAAATAAATAATAATATTATTTTACAGTCTTGAAACCAAAGCAAATTAATTTTGCGCAAATGTCTCCAACTCTCAGTTCAACTATCAAATATTTAATGGTCCCATAGTTACATTGAAACATGCAACCCTATGAACGTTTTTCTGGGTAACTATTTATATAGCAGTTTAATGACTGCGGGTTGCGACACAAAACCTCAAGAGGAAATGTTTTAGAGAGAAATAAATGTACTTTTATTGTGGTAGTAAAATAATAAAGGTAATGACTGTAAGAAATACAAAATAGCAAGTAAAACGGCCAACAGGCAATTATACTAAGTTTAAGGTGGTAGAGTCCCAGTGTACCCCTACACTAGAGACCGTAGGCCTCCTATTATTATTTATATGTTTATACATGCATACCTATATACATACGAACACATTTTTGTACTTACGTTTATTGTATATTATGTGATTTGTTGTTATTCAAGTACTTATTTATTTTGTTTTTGTTTAGTTTAACATATACATATTTGCACGTATATAGGTTTTATAGTAAGTATTTATTATATCGACTTTTAGGACTGATATCTGTGTCCCTCCGAGTAGTTTCCAGTTGAAATCTATTTTGAAGATCTATTTTATTTTCTA
Organism: Macrosoma leucophasiata; assembly: GCA_036365455.1. Lineage (NCBI taxonomy): Eukaryota > Metazoa > Arthropoda > Insecta > Lepidoptera > Hedylidae > Macrosoma > Macrosoma leucophasiata. Next base: position 3,158,017 of record JAWQUS010000002.1, on the reverse strand, counting down.
TTCTAACCGGGTACTACTTTTGTTTTTAATTTAAGAGATATATATTACATACTTTTTTTTCTTCTAAACCCTTTTTTTTAAGTATTTTATTTTTATTGTTTCTTGTGCTACGTATTTTAAATGTTTATTTTTTCTTCTGTTTTTTTTTGTATGCAGTACCTGATGTTGATATGTGGGCTGCACCAATAAATGTGTTTCTTTTTCTTTTTAGGCACTATCGTATTACCCAGTCTATCTGCCGCCAAATAATAGTGTTCAGCACTACCGTCTTCCGGTTAGATAGTATGTTCATAGGTTTTCGCGAGCTACACTCATTGATATAAATCTAATAAAAAAACTGTTTAAACGTCTTCACTGTCGTTTGTGTTCGTTTCACTGTCTTAAATGTCTTTGCCTTTGGCGGGGTCGTGTGGCGGGTTGCTCACTTCCCTCTAAAATGGTCGAGGAGGGCAATGGCTGTCACATGCGTCATACTCGTGAACGGGTGCTGTTGGTGGGGACTGGTCTGTTCTGGTTTGCAGGGGCTACATCACATTTAGTAGATAGCAGCTTATTTGCATCTATGCTATGGACGTTGACATTATTTGATTTTTCACGATAATCTGTACTAGATTTAAGCTCTCATTTAAAAGAGCTCTTACTGAGTTTGTTGTGTAGCGGAGTTCTTCTCAGTAGTGACTGCACTTGGAACTCTGCTAAGTGAATAACATTGATCTTGACGAATAAGTTTTTCTTTTTCTTCATTTATTATCATTGAAAGAATTGAAAAATTTTATGATTATTATGTTTTAACCAAATAGTTTAAATTTTAATTTTTAATTTACTATTAATATATGATTTTGCTTTTACTATATGTAATGGTTATTCGCTCTAGGTAGTTTATGATTTATTGATGTTTTGAAAGTATCTGTAAAGATCTATTCGAAATAAAATATTTTCTAAACCACACAAGAAAATATAACATAAGTAGTATTCTCTTACAAAATCCGGTATTTACAAACTCGATTGTGATTGTGGACTCTCTTATATAGTCCAAACAAAGAGAGTGGTTTCCAACAGAATAAATAGCGAAATAGATGGAGGCAGCTGAACATAATAATTTTTCACCTCAGTCTGCCCGAGACCACGGAAGCTGAAAAGCGACTGAAACGTCGGGTTCGTTAAATAATCATCTTCGTTTAATATACGCGAGATAAATCTGAAAACTAGTTTTATTTCAACGAATATTATTGTGCTTATATAGCGGACCTCGGGCACACCGTGGACACTGCCAAAATTCCATACAAACGCTTAATTTGGTCTCTATTAAACAGACATCAATCAGTGACGTGTATTTACATGTGCACCTGTTTGCGTAGCACGTAGAAAATACCAACCGTCGCCCATAAGAGGGAAGGAGGTTGGGTGATGCGGGGAAATCGGGCGGGACGTGTCCATTCTATACGTAGTATTATTACATATTCTCTGCCTCGGGTGAACATACTCCTGCGTATGCTTTCGTAGAACAGCGGAAAGATATAAAAACAACGTTAAACTCGCGATTAGCTGCCTGTAAAATGCCGGCGTGTAAATATACTTAATTTTTATTTCGCGTAACTCAAAAACAAATAAATGTCAGCGGTAATCCGCGTACCTTTTATGTGCGGATTTGCTGTGTTTTCACGTGATTATGGATGCTATCGCGTAGTTTGACAAATAAATGGGAAAAAATTTTAACTCGTAATCTAAACTTGACAACCGATAAATTCAAGAGGAACGGGTTTGATCCCTGATTCGGGACAAATATTTGTATGGCCTACAGATACTTGTTTAGAGTCTGGGTGTTTGTTTGTGTGTGCGCGCAAGCGCGTTATTTTTTATGTGTGTGTGTGTGTGTGTGTGAAACTATGTTTGTATGTGTCTCTGTGTGTGAATGGAACACGATAGTGCCGAACACTGCCATGCGGCAAGTAGATTAAGAAATACGGTGGCCTACACCCGCGAGCTCCGTCACTGAAGCTCTACCATCAGTGTGAACTTTAGTTATCATTTTAAAAGTGCCAATGTTTAATAGAAACAATTTTGTGTGTGGATTTAAGTACGGAGGTGTTGTGTGCTTGGGAATGTGGTCACGGATTTTGACGCCCTATGAAAATGTTTTTGTAAAACGTATAAATTTATAACTCAAACTGCCTCTACTACTACGCAGGGGTACTGAGTTCGATTCCCGGGTAGGGGGCTATCAGAGGTGATGGTTTAAGTCCTTTATCGCTGGTTCTATTGGGAATTTTTCATTTTCTGTAAATTTCCCAGCACCTCGAAGCTTGGTAATGTGCCCGGAGATGTCAACAGCCTCGCCACCTGTTACATGGGCCAAAACGTAACCGGCGAATCGTGGGTGTTTGCATGTATGCTTGAATGCATGCATTTACCTCTGCTTACCCCTTCGGGGATTACAGGCGTGAAGTTACATTTTTTTTGTTTTTTTACGTTTACGTTAACTTTACTGTTGAACTTTGGGCATATAACGATGCGATAACGAAGTGCGAATTGTTGTGTGAAAATGTTTGACAATGTGTTTTTTTTTGTTTTAAATTACATAGTCCCAATGTAACATGGAAATGAAAAGTAGGCATACCTAAACATACAAATTATTGAAAATCGGTGCATTATTGAAGAAGAGTTCTTAAAATATCAAAATATATATTTACCTACCTTAAAAATAACAACAGTATTAGATTCCTTGTACAAATCCCAACAACTTGAACTATCTATGCAAACTGTTGACAGAAACGCAATATTAACGAAGATATTGTAAGATTTCTTGAATTCTTCATTGATTTCGTAGGTACAACACAAGCGTGTGACGTCACAAGCAGGTACAATTTTGTATGAGCCGTTTGAGATCATTACATAACTTGCGACTTTCGAATGGTGATATCTCAAAAACTATTCGTTATAGACTAGTGGTTCCATCCAATGACATTATTTACTAACATTTCATATACTTTTTAAAATCACAAGAAAAAAATATTAGCCAAATGCCCTATTAATTAAACATAAGGACATACAGCTAATGTCAAAACTGTATTGCTATAAGGTTGCGAGACTTGGAGAGTGACCCAAGAGATCACGCGGCGAATCCGGGTCCTTATAAACAGATGCCTACGACAGATCCTGAGCATCTTCTGGCAAGATAAGATCTCCAATCATAGAGCAACGCGGCCCACCGGTCGCGGCGGACCGGAGGGGAGTAGCCATAGCGTTTATTACCGATGCAAAACAGTCTGTCATTTTTGCGGGGGGAAATGCATGCGGCACACACGCACACTACAAAAATCGTCTATTACTACGAAACTCACACCTTGACTTTAACAAAATACAGAAACAATTTCACGCACACATTTAAACATCTAGGCGACAGGTATAGGCCCATTTGGGCTTGAACTTCGACAGAGGGGAAAGCCTGCTTATGGCTACTCCCCTCCGGTGTTGCTTTATGTCTCCAATGAAGACCTATGGAATCTTTGTCGCGAAACACCGATCGGTCCGCAAATCAGACGCCGCAAATGGACATGGATTGGCCGCACTCTCAGAAGACCTCCCGACCACATTCCTAGACAAGCTCTAGAATGGACTCCACAGGGGAAGAGGAAACGTGGCCGTCCCAAATACACTTGGAGACGTTCAGTAGCGGCCGAAATTAAGACCTAGGGGAAATAGGACATTAAAGAAGAAAGAATTCACAGAATAATATACAACAACCCCCTTATTCATAAACGTATTATAGCTAAAGTGTTGCTAATCTCTCCTTTGTCCTTTTCTATCCTGCACATTTGACAATGCAACTGACAAAGACAAAGCATTCTATAGCTAAAACGTATCTAATGTATGTTTATGAATAAGGGGGCAAGAATTTAACTCCTTAAATAGTTGAATTGCGTGTTTGCGAAGATGACCTGTTTGCTGATGCTAGTTGAATCGCATCAATTAAACCCGAAACCACGGGTGTAATTTTTTGTAGGTACCTGAAAGTTAAAAACGGGACCCCATTACTAAGCCTCTGGTGTCTGTCTGTCTGTCTGTCGCCACGCTGTATCTCATGAACCGTGGCAGCTAGAAAGTTGAAATTTTCACAAATTATAACTTAACTTGAATATAAGAAACGTGATTTTCTTTTATAGATAGTACGGAACCCTTCGTGGGCGAGTCCGACTCGCACTTGGCCGCTTTTTATTATTATCGTGACACTGACAAAACACGACCAAATCCACGATCATTTTACATTCAGATTGATATCGCAGGTGTTACGCGGTTGGGCAGTGGTCATGATTTTGGACGCGCCTGAAAAATGTATTGTAGCAGACATGCAAATTTTCTGTAATCTTTCTTCACTCTCTTATTTTAAAAGTTATAGAGGGGGAGGGTAACACTTTTTACCAATTTAGTAGAATTTATCTCTCAATTTATTATCAATCACTTTGAGAAAAAAATGGATTTAGGAACCTCAACGTCAGTTTCAAAGACCTATCTATAGACATACCACACGTACCTACAGGTTTGAGATTTTTTTTTTGTTTCAGTTACAGTTTCAAAAATTAAGTATAAGATGGTTCACATAATATATTGAGCTAGCGAGTTTCAAGTAGGTACGCAGTCTAAATAGTTTTGGAGTAAAATAGTGTAATAGCTATGACATACGGACTGGCAGACAGACAGACATAACGAATCTAGAAGGGCTTTTTGCAATTTGGATGCGAAGGATACGAAAACCTAATGGTGATGCTATGTAGCTAATGCCACTCAAAAAACTCCCATATTACTGTCAACACCATATCAAATACGCGGAAATATCGCGATAAGCTTTGTTTTTATGACCTAAACAAATGTGACTCGACATTATATCTGCTATTAAGTATAATAAAGCGTAGGCATATTTCACGAGCGAATTAATACCGCAGGCGATACGCGGTTGAGATGCGGGTTACGGATTTTGACATCAGAGAAAGGTGGAAAAATGTCGGCAAAGCGTAAATCAGAATTCACAGTTTACACAATTTTCAGCTGAAGCAGAGAATTCGTAATAATACGTATAGAATGAACACTTCGACGTCCCGCCCGATTTCCCCGCGTCGCCCAACCTCCTCCCCTCTTATGGGCGACGTTTGGTATTCTCTACTTGCGACGCACACAGGTGCACGTGTAGATACACGTCACTGATTGATGTCTGTGTAATAGAGACCAAATTAAGAGTTTGTATGGAATTTGGCGGACGGTCCGCGGTGTGACTGAATACTGATTCACACACATCCTTGCAATCACAATTCCGGCACCGTATCGCCACCGCGATAATTATTATTTCATACATTTTCTATGAATGTACATACATATAGATTTTCACTGGTGGTGGAGCTCCAGTGACAGAGCTCGCTTGTGTAGGCACCGCCGTATTACCATATATACTTGCCGCTAAATAGTAGTGTCCAGCACTTTCGTGTTCCGGTCAGGTGGTAATGTACGGCCCTGTAATTTCCGACACAGAGGCATAACACCTTAGGCCTCAGGAGTGTTAACGGATCTGCATTTTGACTTTGGTCTTTGTGTGGGTATCTATAGGCTGCAGTCATCACTTAACATCAATGTGAACTGCATGCTTGTTTGCCACTTCCAATACATAAAAAAAAAATGTTTTCTTTTTACGAACGCGTACATCAGCCAATTCAATCAAGTACAAACGTAAAAAAATCTTATAGGATTTGGTATATTTTTATGAATATCACGTATCGTATACAAATTATGCTTCCCGAATGTCCGTACATTTTCCGTGCGGATTATTATCGGAGGGGTAGCGCGGTATAATGTTGGGATGCGGTCAACGGATTTTGACACGGTGGGTAAATGTTATCGTTCACACAGATTAAATAAAGTTCTGTAGGACGATTTACCGAGCATTCACTTGGACAGATCTCTGTTTAATGGTAACTACCAGATTCTTTAATTTGTTGTAATGGCAATATTATGAAAATTTTAATCTAAACATTTAATGTGAATCAAAAAAAAAAAATATTTTATTTAAAGAAAAATGTAAAGAAAAATTTGACTTCAGGCGAGACTCGAACTCGCGGCCTACTGGGAATCTAGTCCAGCCGCTCTTCCAATTGAGCTACTGAAGTCCTGCCCGATTTGTCAAATCTTTCCTTCACATTTATTGCATTGCTTTATGGTAGCAGCAACGCCATCTATTGCCAACTATGCTAGTTAGGCAACCGATATAATAGACTTTGCAGTTTAATGAAGATTCCCAGTAGGCCGCGAGTTCGAGTCTCGCCTGAAGTCAAATTTTTCTTTCCATTTTTCTTTAAATAAAATATATTTCACAAGCATGTGTTAATGCAAAATAATATAAAACAATTTATTTTATGTTTATCAGACTTAAGATACCATCGAATGTTTTTTTTTTTTAATTTTGCTATTTAATGGTTTGATAATATGTGTAACACTTTGATGCAATATCTTCCGAAACGCATTGGTACAATAGAAAATATAACTTCGCTAGCAGAATTTAACATTCCAGCTTGCGCAAATGAGTCATCGGCTTATACTAATTAATACCATACATTTAAATGCTTTTCCAGGTAACCTGTAACCTATACTATAATAGGTAACCTTTCTTTCATGGGGATTGGTTGGGCCACCACTTACCATCTCCAGCTTGAGAGCCATTATTGCCCGTATTCAAGATCATAGTCTAGACATAAGTGTGCGTAAATTCATACAAAACCATGCAAAAATCTGCGTGCCTATTGATTCATTCATGTGCGTGTCTGACAAACGAACAAACCAGCACATTTTCTAATTTTCAAACTCTTACATACATATAAATAGTTACATTAGTATGCGTGTGTATTCAAAATTTACGTGTGTGTCGAACAAACCAGAAAATTTTCAAACTCACACATATATAAATAGTTACATTAGTAAGAAAACACAATAACACAAAGTTAATTTGAAAATATGTACAGACATATTATCGTATTTTTGTGAACTACAGAGTTCACAAAAATACGATAAATAGACTAATCATTAAGTAAATATACCACAGCTTATCAAAAACACACGGCACACAAAACTGCTTGCAAAATAGCGTCACAAATAAATAAATATAAATAATTCTTACTTGACACACATTTCCATCCATCAAGTGATAGCAAGAAGACGTGAAGAGAGAAAAAAAAGATCAATTAGATACATGCAATACATAATAATACATAGAAATACACATTATATAAAAATATAGAAATAATAAGACAGATTTTATAAAGTGCAATTCATGGTAAAAATCGGACACAGGACACAGTACAAATTTCGAATTTGTTTGCTGTGCGCAGGATATATCAATAATCGAATCGAAATATCAATAATATGTATCTATCTTTACATTGGTTCAATAATAATATTTTTAACTTTATTGCATCATAACAAAAACACAAGCCTGTGTTTCCATACAAATTTCATACAAATTATTGGTTTTTTTTTATTGAATTTAAACGTAGCGTAGGCCAATATATTCAGGTACTCGCATATCGTGCAAAATGTAGGTACATGACCTTCAAGACACCAATCCCACTTAAGCAAATCATAACATTCGGCAAAAACAACGCAGAGGCGCCACTCCGACGAATTGTCACAATCAAATTAGCCTAATACGCTGTATTTGCTCAGACGTAATAGAGTGAACGCAGGATGAATTTGTCATTTATGCTAATAATGCTAGGAATCGGTTGAGGATGGTAACAGCTAGGTGCGTTAACACCATTAGTAATAATGAGGGCATTTGTTGTTACGTTAAGTGATCCAGGCTCAGTCCTTACCGCGTAAATATGCCATCTGTTTTTTAAAAAATCTTGCACCTGTAAATTATAGCATGAATGGAATAACAGGATGGAGTCGGTTTAGCTTATAGTATTCAAGGGCATGGTTATTTATTTGAACTCTGTCCAACATTTTTTTTCCTACATATACTTAACCATAATGAAATATGCTCATGACCTTCAAGACACCAATCCTACTTTAGCAAATCATTCCGCCACTCCGACGAATTTTCGCAATGAAATTAGCTTAATACGCTGTATTTGCTCAGACGTAATAGAGTGAACGCAGGATGAATCTGTCATTCATGCTAATAATGCTGGTAATCGGTTAACCATGAAAACAGCTAGGTGTGTAAATACCATTAGTGGTAATGAGGGCGTATGTTGCTGCTGGACGTTTGTAAATGGACACAGTGTGTTTGTAGTGAGATCTTTATTAAACCTTGTTTAAATACTTGATTTTTAGGGTACCGTAGCAAACAAGAAACCCTTATAGTTTCGCCATGTCCGTCTGTCTGTCTGTCTGTCCGTCCGCGGTTTAGCGAGAAAGCTATTGGTACTAGAGTCTTGAAATTTGGCACAAGTATACACCTTAATAACGCCAACAAAGTGGTAGAATAAAAACATGAAAAAAAAAAACATTTCCATATAGTGTGGGGTATTGTTGGATAGGTATTTCAAAAAATATTATGGATGTCCGAACATCATTTTTTGATTCAGTTAACTGTTCGCGACTTATTAAGCTTTAAAGTGCAAATTTTCGTTAGAGTCAAGTGTCTTCTCCCCCTACCAACTAAACGGTTGTTGTTAGAAATTCAAACGTTACGGCAATAGTAGCTACATATAAATAAATTAAAATAAATAATAAAAGCTATATTTGATTGATTTGACGCAGTGAATTCCCCAACTATACATTACCATCTAACTGGAATACGATAGTGCTGGACACTACCATTTGGTAGCAGATAAATTAGGTAATGCGGTAGTGCCTACGTCCTCTAGCTCTGACACTAGAACTATTATACGAAAACCCTAATGGTGACAGCATCGACTATAGAAAGCGGCGTTGTATCGTCGATGGCTGAAAGCAATATATTATGTGCAGCTACCTCCTTCTATTTCGCAAACGTCTTGAGTAGCGTTCAAGATTAAACACTTTTTGAAATTAAAGAAAAAATGGAAAGAAAAATTTGACTTGTCCGCTTTACCACTTAGCTACTAGGACTTCGGTAGCTAAGTGGTAAAACGGCTGGACCGGTTATCCTGAGGTCGCAGGTTCGATTCCTGCCCGAAGCAAAATATTTCTTTCCGGTTTTTCTTTAATTTCTGAAGTTCACGCGCATGTGTTATTGCGAAAAATAAATAGTACAAACTTTTTTTTTGTATTTTTCACATTAAGCATATTGTTCAAAATAACTGACGGCCACCTTAGCAATAATTTGTCAGCAAAAATAATGCGCAACTCGGAAATCGCCATCGTGCAATGCAAATACTGAGTCTGAGAAATGTGAACAGATAACATCTGACAAGGTGTAATTTCTTTTCCACAAACGAAATGACCTAGTGAATTATTCAACACAGTTTTGAATAACAAACATATTTAATCCTTGGTAAAAACGAAAAGACAAAGGTTTGCTTTAATACCTTTATTTTGGATATATAGTCATGAAGTATCTATAGAAAGAAAGAAGTAAGAGACATTTTACTGGCGCTAGAGCTTCAGTGAAGGAGCTCGCGGGCATAGGCACCACCGCATCATCTAATATACTTGTCGCTAAATGGTAGTGTTCAGCACTATCGTGTTCCGGTCAGGAAGTGGCAAACAAGAATGCAGTTCACATTGATGGTAAGTGATGACTGCAGCCTATATAACCACACCAAAGTCAAAATGCAGATGCGTTACGATTCTGTGGAGGAAATTACAGGGCCGCATATTACCACCTCACCGGAACACGATAGTGCTGAACACTACCATTTAGCGGCTAGTATATTAGGTGATGCGGTGGTGCACCGGCACTGAACGGAGACCAAGGCCAAAATGCAGATGCGTTACCACTCCTGAGCCTTAAGGTTATGCCTCTGTGCCGGAAATTACAGGGCCGTACAAAGAAAAATACTTTATGCCATTACTTTTTTGTTAATACTGTACATAAAAAGAAATGGCATATGGAAAATATTAGATACAATGATGACGACCCGGTTAATCCAGCGGTGTGAGCCTATATATAATATATATGGCCTACATATATTTGTTTCGGGTCTGGGTGTTTGTGTATGTGTTATATGTGTACAACGGGACCCACGACACAGGTTTATACCTACTGTGGGGCTGTGAGTGTAAGCGTTTATTTTTTTTATAGATAATGTATATTAAAAATAATTTTATAATAATATATAACGTTATTTCATACCAGTATTCCCCGAAGGGGTAGGCAGAGGTAAATACATCCATTCAAGCATACATGCAAACACCCACGACTCGCCGGTTACGTTTTGGCACATGTAACAGGTGACGACGAACCTGTTGCCATCTCCGGACACATTACCAAACTCCGAGGTACTGGAAAACTTCCAGAAAATGGAAAAATCTCAGAAGAACCAGAAATAAAGGATTTCACACCCTTATCTCTAATAGACCTCGACCTGGAAATCGAATCCAACCTAGGACCTCTAGCGTAGTAGTAGTGGCTTGCTACCACTATGCTACTGAGGCAGTTTAAGTTAAAAACAAAGACATAATAATAATAATGGCAACCCATTATACGTCCCACTGCTGGGCACTGAGTCTCACCCCTTTTTGGGGGAAGGCCTGGAGCTTACTCCACCACGCTGCTCCAATGCGGATTGGTGGAGGTGGGTGGATTAGTGGCCAACCCGCTGTCGGATGTTAGGTACATAAGGCCTCCGACAAGGTTTAACGACTGCTATCTATCGATAGCAACCGGGACCGACAGCTTAACGTGCCCTCTGAAGCACGGAAACGCGCATTTAATTTGCCACTAGCGGTCATACATCACTCTACCCGACCCCGCCCGTAGTGCTTAACCGAATAGATCGCTTACGATCTACACCAGCCGCGGGGCCATGAGCGCTTCAATGGACAAAAAACAAAGATATAATTAAAGATATTGTTCAATATTGGATTGGACGACCCGGTTAGTCCAGCGGTGTGAGATGACTGTTTGATTCGAAGGGTCGCGGGTTCGATCCCCGCACCGGGACAAATATTTGTATGGCCTACAGATATTTGTTTCGGGTCTGGGTGTTTGTGTATGTGTTGTATGTGTACAACGGCACCCGCGACACAGGTTTATACCTACTGTGGGGCTGTGAGTGTAAGCGTATTTTATTTTTATTTATTTATTTTAATATTACTAATTTATTGTAGAGGCTCTGTACATTAACTTTGTCAACAAAAAAAAAGGTCGACATGGAAATCATGATCGCGTAATCCAAACAAATACGTCTCATTCTGAGAAATGTGAAGAGATAACATCTGACAAGGTGTAATTTCTTTTCCTGAAACGAAATGACCTCGTAAATTATTCAGCAGAGTTTTGAATTACAAATACCTGTGTACGCCTTAGTAAAAATGCAAAGACAAAGCTTTTACTCTGATACCTTTATTTTTATCGTATAATGATAAAGTCTAGAGTAGTCTAGACTGTTTGTCACCTTTTGTTATTATGTAATAATGTGCACGAAAATGTATCTTTGGGTTTAAAGAAATGTGCCTGAATTATTTCGTCCCATTCTTTTTTATTGTCTGTTTATTCCGGCTAATCTCTGGAACGGTTGGACCGATTTTGACAGGACTTTTAGTAACTGATAGCAGACGCAATAAGTAGTAACTTAGGGTACTTTTAAATTAAAGTTCTACGTGGACGAAGTCGCGGGCACACCTAGTATGTAATAATATCATAATTATAGGCTTCAGTTTTACTTACTATCAAAGTAAACTGTATGCTTGTTTACCACTTCATAACATAGGAAAAAGAAACTTCTATAGTTGCTTTAACCCGAATTTGTTAAGGTTGTCTGCAAAATAAAGGGGTTGTATATGTAAATATCACGTATTTTTCTGGAGTGTAACGAAGGTTCGTGGAAGAAATGTTGCCACTGTTAATATAAATGCCTTCGTGTAGGGTAGAAACACTTGCGTAGAATAAGGAAAATCGAATAAGGAATTACCTATTTTTTTAAAGGAAAACTTCTAAAACGAAAATGTGCAAATTATAATATGATGGGCCTTCTCTAACTTGTTTACTGGTGGTAGAGCTCCAGTGACGGAGCTCGCGGGCGTAGGCACCACCGCATTACCTAATATACTTGCCGCTAAATGGTAGTGTTCAACACTATCGTGTTCCGGTCAGGTGGTAATGTACGGCCCTGTAATTTCCGGCACAGAGGCATAAGACCTTAGGCCTCAGGAGTGGTAACGCATCTGCATTTTGACCTTGGTCTTTGTGTGGGTGTCTATAGGCTGCAGTCATCACTTACCATCAATGTGAACTGCATGCTTGTTTATCACTTCCATTACATAAAAAAAAAAAAAAACAAATTTGTCATTGTTAGAAATGGATGTAAAATTTTACACAACCTTTGACAAATATTTTGGTGGAACTGAACCTTAAACTCGCGTCAGGACACGTGACCTGATCGAAAATTCGTGACAGTACTTCACTGTCAATTAAAGCAATTTGTGCTAAATTATTCTCTAACCTTTCCAAAATACCAAAAATGCAGTTTTCACTTCTACCGGCACCGCCGGAGTAAAGTGTTGTTTTTTTATCAATTTAAATATCATAAAATCACGCCCTTATTTACCGGGTAGACAGAGCTAAATGCATTTATTCAAGTGTATCACGACAATATTGACGAGTCAATACTACCCCTACTTCCCTACTTTATAATATTATAAGTGCGAAAGTAACTCTGTTTGTCTGTCTGTCTGTTACCTTTTCACGTCCAAACGACTGAACCGATTTTAATGAAATTTGGTACAGAGACAGAGCTATATTTGAGAAAGAACATAGGCTACTTAGTTATTTATAAAACGACATCCACGCGGGCGAAGCCGCGGGCAGCAGCTAGTAGTCTATAAACGTTTGATACTTCAATGTAGATGCATTGCCACTCCTGAGATCTAAGTTCTCATGCCTCTGTGTTGAAAAATACTGCGACATATATTATCTGACCAGCACACGATAGCGCTGAACCAGAATACTACCATTTGCTGATGGTAGAGTCAGTGATGGAGTTCACTGGTGTAGGTACCGCATTACCTGATTTATAAAAGACGTAACTTCACGCCTGTAATCCTCGAAGGGGCCGGCAGAGTTAATGCAATGCATTCAAGCATACATGCAAAAACCCACGATTCGCCGGTTACGTTTTTGGCTCATGTAAAAGGTGGCGAGCCTGTTGACATCTCCGGGCACATTACCAAACTTCGAGGTACTGGAACATTTCCAGAAAATGGAAAAATCCCAATAGAACCAGAGATAAAGGACTTTACACCATTATCCCTGATAACCCCCTACCCGGGAACCGAACCCAGGACCTCAACGTAGTAGTAGTGACCTGCTACCACTAGGCTACCGAGGCAGTTCAGTCTAATAACTATCTATCTATATCTGATAGCCTAATTTATCTGCTGCCAAAAGGTAATATTCAGCACTAATGTGTTCCGGTTAGATGGTAATGTATGGTCCCGTAATAACTAGTACAGAGACATAACAACTTAAGTCTCAGGGGTAGCAACGCATCTGCATTTTGACCTCTGGTCCTTGTGTGGGTGTCTAAAGGCTGCAATCATCACTTGACATTCATATGAACTGCGAGCTAGTTTGCCACTTTGATAACATTAAAAAAACTCATAGAAACATGAAAAATAAGATACATTTACTGGTGGTAGAGCTCCAGTGACGGAGCTCGCGGGCGTAGGCACCACCGCATTACCTAATATACTTGCCGCTAAATGGTAGTGTTCAGCACTATCGTGTTCCGGTCAGGTGGTAATGTACGGCCCTGAAATTTCCGGCACAGAGGCATAACACCAGGAGGCCTCAGGAGTGGTAACGCATCTGCATTTTGATCTTGGTCTCTGTGTGGATGTCTATAGGCTACAGTCATCACTTAACATCAATGTGAACTGCATACTTGTTTGCCACTTCCATTACATAAAAAAAAAACAGTTATTTAGATTTCAGTGGTAGCACTGTCATCGTTTTCTAGAATAATAGAACAAAGCCGTGGGGAACAGCTCGTATTAAAGTAAAATATAGTCAACATTTTTCAAGCAATAAAGGTTAAGGCAGAGGTATTTATATGAATAGTGCCAACCATTCTTTTGTCTTTCTTTACGTGGGATCCAAATAAACACGCCGTGAATAACGAAATACGACCTTCTTCAGTAGTTGAGTTAAAACAAAGAAGAACCGGTCAAGTACGAGTTGGTCTCACATTACACAAGATGTCAAACCATTATTTATTCAATACCAGCTGACCCGGCAAACTTCGTATTGCCTCACAATGAAAAAATGTGTCAAAGGTTTGATATATACTGACTATTTGTATGGGAAAATGAAATTGTGGTTTTTACTATATCCCTTCAATTTCTTCATATTTTCTTACCTTCAAACCTTCCCTGGACTTCAAAAATCATTCAAAAGAAAAATTAGCCAAATTCTCGAGTTTTAGCGAGACTAACGAACAGCAATTGATTTATATATATTTTGATGATTTATTTATTTATACAAAATCTATCTTATATATATATATAAGATAGATTTTGTGAATATTTTTATATTTGTCTTCAGGACTGAGCATTTGAGGATGAAGATTAGAGAAGATGAGGATGAGAATTCCTTGTTATGAAAAAAATATATAACTGCCTCAGTAGCATAGTGGTAGCAAGCCACTACTACTACGCTGGGGTCCTGGGTTCGATTCCCAGGTCGGGGGGTATTAGAGATAAAGGTGTGAAGTCCTTTATCTCTGGTTCTATTAGGATTTTCCATTTTCTGGAAGTTTCCCTGTACCTCGGCGTTTGGTAATGTGCCCGGAGATGTCAACAGGCTCGCCACCAGTTACGTGGACCAAAACATAACCGGCGAATCGAGAGTGTTTGTATATATAATTGTGTGCATGCATTTATCCCTTCGTGGGTTGCAGACGTGAGTGAAGTTACGAAAAAAAAGGCGCATGAATGTATGTTTGTTTGGTTGTATTGAATAGGCTCAAAAACTACTGGGCCGATTTTAAAAATTCTCTCACCATTGGAAAGCTACATTATCCACGAGTAACATAGTTTTATGTCTGTTTATTCTGTGCAATTGAAATTTCTATATTCAGCAACTGCCACTAACCATAGTAGAGGCGGTAGAAATCGCACTGATTTCCGATGATTCAGCTCAGAATAGTTCAAATATTCTACCCTATCGATATTTCCTAGATCAAGTCAAAAAATCGAATAGCGCGTTTTTGTAGAGAGTCAAATAAATGGACAAATGGGCAAAGGCTAATACAGGCATTGTATTAGCTAAGATATGACGTCAATATTCCGGATATGATTTTCCTTTCCCAAAGTTTTGTCAAACAGAAAACATCTTCACGAAATATATTTCAGCAAACAATCTCTCAGAGTTTTACAAAGAAGAACATTTTATAGGACCATCCTGAAATTGTTTGCTATTTATTTAGGAAAATAAGGTACCGCTTTATGTTGCGTCTATCGTGCAATTTTCTTTTCCTTATACTTTGAACATCTCGACACAATCCTTTCGCTCCGAACATCTATTCTGATTGTTGAGCGGAAAATCGACAAATTGAATGTATGGAATGAAAATAGGTAGGTATAATTTTTTTGCTCCTCACTGAGAATTCCTGAGAGCAAATGGATATCAATCTTGTGATTTCAAGGTTTATGGGATGTAACGAAACGACTACCAACACACACACACACACACACACACACACGCACGATCCGTGTATCGACTGGCCGCGAGGGGTGAGGATCAAGACCGCGTCTTGATCCTCACCCCGCGTGGCGTCAATTTTTTTTTCTTTCGTGAAATGGACTGGTGAATGAATGTTTGAATTGTATATATACGAGTGTGTGATGAATTTACTGGTGGAATAGTTCCGCATTACCTAATCTATCCGCCGCGAAATGGTAGTATTCAGCACTATCGTGCTCCGGTTAGATGGTAACGTATGGCCCCGTAATAACTATCACAAGGACAAAACAACTAAGGTCTCAGAGTTGGCAAAGCATCTGCATTTTGACCTCTGGTCTTGTTGTAGGTGTCTTCAGGCTGCAGTCATCACTTAACATAAATATGAACTGCATGCTTGTTAACCACCTTTTCATTACATAAAAAAGTGTAAACAACGAATGAATATGCCTGACAAAAACAAAGCGATCACGTCTGTAAAAAAAAACAATGGTTGAAAGTTGAACTCGAAATCAAAGTTGGTATAGTCCGGTCTGTGAATGTGTAATCTCGCTCTATAGCCTATGTCGTAAATTCATTCGCTTGTGTACTTACATACACACAAACATCCAGAACTGAAACAAACAGAACCACGAAAAAAGCGGTATTCACACACCCCAGGACCAATTGGGTCGTATTTCATCTTTAATGGAACACTACCAAATTCCATTACGCTCCTTTTACCGTCAGTCAGTACCGCATTTGCCTGTTCTTTATAATGTTTTAACCAACACGCAAAATTAAACTAACTTACAAAATCATCATCATCATTTCAGCCAAAAGATGACCACTGCTGGACCAAAGCCTACCGATAAGGGAGGTATGCCATAATCGCCACGCTTGGCATGCGGATTGGCGATTGGTAATAACAATCACAACGTACCGACATAGCCCACCGAATAGCAAAACTCAAGAGGCAGTGGGCAGGTCACGTAGCTCGCAAAACTGACGGCCGTTGGGGCAGAACAGTTCTTGAGTGGCGACCGCGTACCCGAAGACGAAGCGTAGGTCGCCCACGAGGTGGACCGACGACCTGGTAAAGGTCGCTAGCAATCGCTGATTGAGGGCGGCCCAGGACCGTCCGTTGTGGCATTCTTTGAGGAAGGCCTTTGTTCAGCAGTGGACGTCTTTTGGCTGAAATTATGATGATGATCACAACGTATTTGCATTTTGTGCTCCGGTTTCTGTGTAGATATCTATAAGTTCGCTTCTGTATTCACTTACCATCCATTTTGCCACCACCATAACATTAAAAGATCTTATATCTATTCTCATCTATTATTGACTAACTAGATACGTTGTCTCAGTCATTTTACTAGTTAAACATTACTTTTGTTCAATTCGTATGGAAACCTCGAAACTGGTTCGAAATAATTTGTAAAAACATGAGTTTAATATTTATAAGTCTTTCGACTTTACTTGAGCTGGATTATTGAAATAAAATCATTTACTTCACAATCAATTTGAATTGTACGTTCAATAAAAAAAAATTAAAAGCAATCTTAATTCAGTGTCCGATTATTACCAAGAAGGAAATTACGTGGAATAGATACAAAATAATTAAATCCTAAATAATAACATTTTAAAATGGGAAAATGAGTTCAACTTTATATATTTCACTCATTCCTACTCATCCCAGTTTTTTCTTTTACTGTAATCACATATATATGTATCAATTAGAAATTTTTTTGGAATTTAAAAAAAATATATTTAATTTCAATTGTGATAATAAATTAAAATGTTTAATTTGAGTTGTCAAAAGGACATTCCATAAACAACTTCTGATAAAATGCAAGTTATATATGACAATAAACATACAAGACACAGATTTAAATAATAGTAGTAAGTATTACATGAATAAACTTTTACCTTAAAATTATTCAAACACACAAAACCTTTCAAATATATTATAATAAAAAGCTTATAATATAAAAATGTAACATAAAGCCGCGTACTCACTAGACTAAATCGATTATACGATCAGAACATTTTAAAATTTTGCCAAAAATTGCGCATTGAAAATTAATATATATATTTTTGTGAAAACGCGGCTTTATATTACTTAAATTATCAAGCAAAGCGAAACTTTTAAAAAGTGAGTTAGCTATGTACGAGTCTACAAACTTACCGACCGAGAATTCAACGGAAACAGTCGCGGAGGCGTCTGGTAGGAACGTCTCAAACACATCTGCTCAAATAAAATAATGTCATGCAAAATTATAAGAAAGAAGCCACATGCAGCAGATAGACTAAACCGCGTTTTCACAAGACATGGACAATAAAATTGGAAATATCAAAATATACTTTATGTAATAGTATGTTTTCATTTTAATTTGTTTTTACAAAATCATATATTAGTTATTTATATAAGTAATCAAAAAATACTTATGTCGTAAGGCGTTACAATTAATTACACTTAAATACGAAATTGGCATTGACATTAATAGACATTAGATTAAAAAAAAAAAAAAAAAAAAAAACATTCAGAAAGAGCACAGGGGCCATACCACCACCTCATCTTACTTCTATCTTATTTTAACTTTGTCTTGAGGTATATCCGTAATACCTCAAAAAAAAACTAGGAACGTCGGATTAATAAAAAAAAGACATGGTGGTTATGACCCCAGTTGTAAATAAAAAATATTATATTTAACAAAAATGAAACTATCCATAAAAAAAACTATACAGACATATTATGATATCATTTATGATAGCGGTTTCTACAAGTGAAAACGCAGCTTAACTGTTGTGCTTAGTTTAAAAATATACCAGGATCCATACCATGGTGTTATAATGTAATTCAATAAGACAGGTTAATATTTTGTTTCGTTTGTTTATATGGCAACGCGTATGAAGAAAAGAGACAGAACTAACGGCGATTCAGTTTAGGTTTACATTATAAGATCATGGTATGATCGCAGTAAAATAAATTTATGTAGTTATGTAATAAAGTATTTTTTTAAAAGTATTTTCCATGACTATTATACACTTTAGTTAACTATATAAGTATTATCTAATACCAATAACTTTGCACAAATAAGTGCGCTACGGGCTTTAAGGTACTAGGGTTTTAAGCTATTTTATAATAATTTGCTCCAAAAATAATTTTGGCATAAAATAAAATACTAAAAATAAAAACAGGTCTCAAGGCGCTTTATTAAAATAATTGACCAGACCTGAAATAAATATAGTAGTCATAGGGTAGGCGTATACAATTTGGCGCCTGGCAGTTGTGAAGCAATGTAATTAAAAAATACAGCTGCCCTATTGTAAAAGCATTTAATAAATACAAAAATGGTGAGGCATCATTCAATTAACCACTCACCATTGCCCACGAAACATCTTATATTTGCTGCGCAATAACTAGACACAAAACTGTCGAGGATATGTTTCAGAATAAAGTAAGCCTATTTAAAAAGATACATTTAAAATTCAACAAAAGCTAATATAAAACTCTTTAAGTCTGAATTTTTTCGCAGGTTTTCGCGAGCTTTATACAATGTAGAAATTACACTGTTGTTAAAAACCTGTATGAATCATTATTACGTGTGTTATGTTTGTGACATCAATAGTGTGTTAATCATTGTAGCGCCACTAGGTTTATGATTTTTACATCTATCGATTTACTATTCACATATTTATAAAATAAAGAGACATGAACTTGGCTGTATCTGAATCATTTCCTTTCACGTGACTGCGTCGTACGCACCCATAGATTTATTATACTAAAGGCACCAAATATAAGAAAATAAAATGTCAAACGCTATTCATCTGTCATAAACAGCGATGTGCTTGAAATATTATGTCTGACACGCGTTTCTATTGACAAAAAGGTGAATATTTGATTTTCCTTATGTGCTCTGCTTTATCCTATAAAATGAATATACAGTCTCACCCAGAAATGTTGCATATCGACTTTAGGAGAGAGTCTTCGGCTAATTTCGGCTCTGTATAGCGTTATCTCTATCGCACACTACCTACGTGACGTAGGTCGACCATTTTGATAAAATTTTGATCCCAAGTTATTGTTCCTAGATCCCACTATCTATACGTACTTATGTACAATGCTCGATGTGCAATATTTATTGCACAACGAGCTTATGAAAGTGACAATCGGCCAGATTCGGCTTCATTGAGCGTTATCTCTGCTGCACACTGCCTACGTAAGCATCCGTAGTCCGGTATTGGTCAAAACTTGATCAAAATGGTCGACAAACGTCAAATAGATAAGGTGCGAATGAGATAACGCTCTACAGATCCGAGTTAAGCCGACTTCTCTTCCTGAGGTCGATGTGCATTATTTCTTGTTGGATACTGTAGGCAGTGTGCAACAGAGACAACGCTCTACGAAATCGAAACTAGCCGAAAATCTCCTTCCTAAACTCGACGTGCGTTTCTTGCTGAGTACTGTACTTCTATTTGTTCCTGTCATAGTCCTAGTAATCTCATTCAAATAATGAATATATTGTGTTCTCAAAACATTGATCGTCTCTTCAAACCATTTGAATAGTAATTAATCGGAAAGTTGGGAACTTGTAATATTATTTGTCTCATTCACTCGTTGTATAACAATTAGCAGGTCACATAGCTCGGAGTACCAATAGCCACTGGGGCAGAAAGGTTCTTGAGTGGAGACCACGTATCGGCAAGCGCAGCGTGGGACGTCCACCTGCAAGATGGACCGACCACCAAGTCAAGACTGCAGGTACCCGCCGCTGGATGCACGTCGCTTCCGATCGGTATTCATGAAGGTCATTGGGGGAGGACTATGTTCAGCAGTGGACGTCCTATGGCTGATATGATGATAACAATTGCGGATTGCCATATTTAATTTTTAGGATTACGTACCTAAGAATCTCTTAGGTATCCAAGAAATAGTACTTACTCTCACTCTAACCATCGCTTGAAGCAACTGGCAAATTGTGGATGCTTGTTTGCACTTACTTCTGTCTACTTCTTCAGGGAATTCAGATAATGAAGTTGCCTTACGTAAATCGCCTAATCTTATGGAGCTACACAACGTATATACACATATACGTTGTGTAGCTCCATATAACGTATATGTGTATATACAACGTATATACACATATACGTTGTGTAGCTAGATGGATACGATTTGGATGCTTTGCTGAGCAGCAAATCAAATTTTGCCATTTAATCTGTAACACTTTTAGCAAGAAATATAAATTAAACGGTATTTCAAATCCATTATCTTGCATCACGGTTGTCGCCTTCGTAAACGAAAATTCTTTCGAGTGTAAAAATTAACGTTACACTGAAATATGTGCTTGTGAGCAAAAGCTATTAAGCTTATTTAACGCTTGTCAATTTTATTATTAAAGAAGCTTTAGCAAGCGCTGAATTTTGGAAATATGACAAATAACTTCCACGAAAACTATTATCCGCTGTTTTCCATAAAAGGGTTGAATATTCAAATAGTTGAATCATTGTGTTTCATTATTGATATATTATTAAGAGTACCTGAAAAAAAATCAAGGATATCAGTTGTTGGTTTATCCTCTATTTCACTATCTTAGGGGATGTTTAGGGGCGTTATTCTATTTACTACCGCCGTATTGAAATGGATTGACAGTAATTTTTCGGTTGACTACACACACACTAGTGCAGTGATTCCCAAAGTGGTCCATATAGACCCCCTGGAGTCCATGGGACTCGATGGCGATGACTACGTAGGCGTGAATAAAATTTGGAAATATGGGAATGTGATATAAATGTAGTCATCGGAAACCGAGAACTCCGGAAGTCGAGAACTCTCTGGAGCGAGTCTCTGATTGGGGAAGACTAAATCTAGTCCAGTTCAACCCCACAAAGACACAAGTCTGCGCGTTTACCGCTAAAAAATCCCCATTTATTGTAGCGCCACAGTTCCAGAGCACTCAACTCACCATTAGTAAAAGTGTCGGTATCCTGGGTCCTATCGAATGAGGTGCAGTTTCGAGGTCATATTGAGAGTAAGACCAAGCTGACATCAAAGAAGCTCGGGGTACTAAACAAGGCAAGACAGTATTTCACATCGGGGCAACTTCTACAGCTCTATAAAGCTCAAGTGAGGCCCCATTTTGAATACTACTCTCATCTTTGGGCGGGAGCCCCTACATACCAGCTTGGTCCTCTTGATTCAATTCAAAAACGTGCCATTCGAATCGTCAGCGACCCAGGAATCACAGATAGACTCTATATCTGAGTCTGCGCAGAGACATCGGATGTCTGTGCATTTTCTACCGCCTTTACAATGGTGAGTGCTCTGATGAACTGTTCGATCTGGTGCCATCGTCTACATTCCTACATCGCAGACTGGATACTTGGAAATGCTCAACAGTCCGATTTGCGCGTTCATTCCTGCCCAGAACGTGCAAACTGTGGAACGAACTTTCCTCAGAGGTGTTCCCCCGGCGCTACTATATGGGGTTCTTCAAAACTGGCGTCAAAAGAGTCCTTCAGGGCTGGCAGCGCGTTGGCAACTCCCCTGATGTTGCAAATGTTCATAGGCGACGGTAACCACTTTCCATCAGGTGGCCCGTCTGATTGTCTGTCAATCCTTTGACATAAAAAAAAAAAAATGACTTCACCATTACAAATAAAATTCACTTTTTGATTGATTTTTACCTTATGGGTGTGCGAGCAAGAGACGAATATAATAATATTACAAGCTACCATCCTAAGATTTTAACCATATTTGTAGAGACGATAAATGTTAAACGGAAATACCTACAATGTTTTATTAGACTCGATTCCTAAGTAAAATATCCTACGGATGATGCGTTGACTTGAATAAATACCTACTTAATAAATAAAGCAGACAATCATTTACTTCTATCAAAGTAAGTAACGTATTTATATACCTCAAAGAAGCCGTGGATCATTAACTTAATCCATGATGTTTACTCGCTCTATTGTTCACTGAACTGAGAGAATGTCTTGAGCAAATTACTATCATGCATCACACAATCAACCTCTAAATAGGTCCTTGGAGAAGCCTGACTATATTTACTGCTTTTATCAGATAATTAAAAAAAACTAGTGTCAACCTGAAGTCAAGCCATCAAGTCAATCTTAAAAATATGATAAACGCCTGAAGAAGACGAAAATGGTATCAATAAGCATTTTCGTGAAACCATTAAACAATTATGAAATTTTGATGGTCACACTCTCGCATTATGAACACTATATGTTAATCTGAAGTTGAAATACTTCACCCTTAGCTGCTATTTAAATGCTAAAGTTGGGTATCTCAAGGGTAATTTACCTTTAGGCTGCCAAAGCTTTCAGGTTGACACTACTTTTAGGCTATTCTGGGAATTATTCTCATAAATTTATTAAGGTCTACATAACTAAAAGTTTTTAAAACTAAATAATAATTCTTACCACCAAGCAGCTCTGGCTCGCCAAGGTTAACGTAGAACAATACGTCTTTCTCGTAACTGTCCTCTTCTATGATGTGAAGTGGAATGAATTTTCTGGAACAAATACAAATACATGTTTAAATAGGCACATTTTGCTAATGTCATGCTAATAGTTTTGACGTTGGGACGACCCACCGCTGTGAAATAGAATTCTTCCACTGCGTGTCAGATGTATTAGTTAGTACGGAGCATAGAGCAACTCGGCCCATCGGCCGCGGCGGACCGGAGAGGAGTAGCCATAGCGTTTATTACCGATGCAAAACAGTCTGTCATTTTTTGCAGAGGGAAAGGCATGTGCCACACACTACAAACATCGTCTATGAATACGAAACCCATATCTTGACTTTAACAAAATATATAAACAATTTCACGCACACATTTATCATCTAGGCGATAGGCATAGGTCCACTTGGGCTTGTACCTTGACAGAGTAGAGACTGAGAAGAGGCTACCGCAGCAGTGCTACCGCAGCAGGGCTGTCGCAGCAGTGCTGCCGCAGCAGGCTACCGCAGCACCATATTTCTCGATTTTTCTATTGCGTTGCTGCCGTGACATTGTCGCGTGGCTCGGAATGTAATACCTACCAATATTATAAATGCGAAAGTAACTCTGTCTGTATGTCTGTTACCTTTTCACGTCCAAACGACTGAAACGATTTTAATAAAATTTGGTACAGAGATAGAGCTGGGTTTGAGAAAGAACATAGGCTACTTAGTTATTTATAAAACTAAATCCACGCGGGTGAAGCCGCGGGCAACAGCTAGTCTCATATAAACTTATAGAGAATATATGGAGACCAGTAGCGCAGTGGCAGCACTGCTACATGCAGCGGAGTTCGGAATCGTTACTTTACTATCACTAATAAGGCTGAAAGCATATTATCGGATGCGTCCATCAATCGCGGCTGAAGCATGCGTCCGACAATTATGTACAGTCGTAAGAAATTCAGAGAGCTAGTTAGCTCTCAGACGTCGATCGCTGAAGGATAAGTCTGCGACTTACGTCCTATTAGTGTGCACATCATGTGATAATATACTAGCTAGTTTATGGTCTTGAGCCGTGGCTGAGAGACGCAAAACACGATGTTTTGAGCTTAGAGCTTGACCAGAAGGGGCGAATTCGTCGCGATTCTCACACGCGCTAGTTGCGTCCAGAAGAGTGTATCAACGTTTGGAGACGAATTAATAGTAAATAGGAAACTTGGAGTTGAACTCTGGAGTTCGCGCCTTAACTGGACGCAACAAGGCGATCCTAGTATTTCGCAGCGCGCATTGCGCGCGAATCGAGTCTGGTGCAGTGCATGCGATTTACACGCGTTTTTAATTGGCGCTACTCTGGACGCTACCGCTAATCGTTTTGCGAGGTATTAGGCGCTATTGCCTAATACCTCGCAAATCGATTAGCGGCGAATTCGCCCCTTCTGGACAAGGTCTTAAAACAATCGCTTTATGGTGGTAGAGCTCCAGTGACGGAGCTCGCGGGCGTAGGCACCACCGCATTACTGGCCGCTAAATGGTATGTATGGTATGGTAAGTATTCAGCACTATCGTGTTCTGGTCAGGTGGTAATGTACGGTCTTGTAATTTCCTGCACAGAGTCATTACACCATGAGCCTCGGGAGTGGTAGCGCATCTGCATTTTGACCTTGGTCTTTGTGTGGGTGTCTATAGACTGCAGTCATCACTTAACATCAATGTGAACTGTATGCTTGTTTACCACTTCCATTACATTAAAAAAATCTCTCTTATCCTCACTATCACATACATAATATATTAAGTATAGAAATAAATTGTCCATGTATGCTTCTTCGTTATATACGTGAAGGAATTCTCATTGAAGTCTGTACATGAGAGCTAGGCAATTCGTTCTGGGTTGAGTTGAGTCTAGGGATGGTACGTATATGACGTATCGGATGTGGATATCGATACGGATATGAAACCGGTTTCGGTTTATCATCATCGTTATCCACATTGCAGCCGAAAAACTTTCACTCCTGGACAAACGCCCCATCAGGTAGATATGCCATAATCGCTTGGCATAAGGATTGGCGACTGCGGTGGTGGTATTATCACGGAACGTTGCTGCTAATCCCACGTTATTATATTTACTATCGCCCTGTTGGAATGGTTGGACTGCCATTTATTTTATTATAATTCGGTTGACGTACTGCACTAGTGGAAGAATTCTCCTCCGCTAGTGGCCGGTAGAGTCGTCACATGACGCCTAAACCTGATTCGGTTACGAATATGGAATTATTTCAGATTATCCGTTAGTTTCGGATACGGATAGTTTTTTATTAGATTTAAAAGGAATGGTTGAATAACTTAATTCTTATTTTTTAAACTAAGATCAGTAATTATTTTAGTTACATTTTCTGGTTCAAAAATGTCTGAATCAAACCAGATTCAAAACTCATTTAAAGCGTACGCAATCAAATGTAATACCACAAGAGTGAGTAGGTAAGCCTTTTTTACTAAACTAATGGCCGAATACTCAAACGTCACTCAATTTTAAGCCACCCCTAAATATCTCTATCGTTTGAACGTGTTTTACAAAGACAGAGGACTTTTAAGTCCCACTTAGATTTAAATGACGTTTGAGTATTTGGCCGTAAGTAGTCTGGAAAAAAAAACAGCGATAAAATGTTAGTATGCTTGTATGTAGTGTGCATATTTGGACTGAGTTAAAATCCGAAAGTTGTATTTTTGATATCTATTCCTAACCATAAATTAGGAATAGATATCGGGTGTAAGCTTCGTTAGCTTAGTGGCGGCTGGACTGGTTATCTTGAGGTCACAGTTCCGATTGGGAATCTAGTCTAGCATAGTTGGCAATAGATGGCGCTACTGCTACCATAAAGCAAAGCAATAAATGTGAAGGAAAGATTTGACAAATCGGGCAGGACTTCAGTAGCTCAATTGGAAAAGCGGCTGGACTAAATTCCCAGTAGGCCGCGAGTTCAAGTCTTAACTGAAGCCAAAAAAAAAAAATATTTCATTTTTCTTTAAAAAAATATTTCACAAGCATGTGTTTATGCGAAATAGTATAAGACAACCCTAGTCGACTTGAATGCTATTGGCAGTAAAATAAAATAGGTTTCACCAAAAGAACCATTTGAACGCAAATACTTAGGCGGAAACCACAAATTACTTGGGTCGGGACACCTGTGCAAACACCCTTTTTCTAGTTGCATAGTAACGTAGCCAAATCAAACTCGACTTTGTATGGAAAATCGTACCTTAAATCAGTGAAACATTCATTTCAAAGATGAATGAATATAACAAATGGGTTTCCTAAATATAATACAATGAAAGAGATATAAAATGAAATCCAAACCACCTATCAAATAATTTTTCACCTCACCCATGTGATTATTGCAAAACGGCCGTGCTACGCATCTTTAACAAGGTGTAGAATTTGTGTGAAGTTACGTTAGAAACTTGGCTCTTTATTTTTTTTTTTGGAGGAGAAGTGGCAAACAAACATGCAGTTCACATTGATGTTAAGTGATGACTACAGTCTATAGACACACCCCCACACGGGGTGCGATACGGGACTTCGAAAAGTGTTACACCGAATATCCGAGGTCAAAATGCAGATGCGTTGCCATTCCTGAGGCCTAAGGTGTTATGCCTGTGCCGGAAATTACAGGGCCGTAAATTAAAGAGATAACTAACTAACTAATTAACTCTATCTAACTCAAATGTTTTATTTTATGTAACGAAGATGGCTAACACATGTATGTTAAGTGATAACTGCAGCCTACAAACATCAACACAAAAACCAGAGGCCAAAATACAGATGCGTTGCCACCCTGCGCACGCCCTAAGACGTTAGGTAGTTGTTATCTCTGTATAATAGTTATTACGGTGCCGTATATTCCATACATTAAGGGTGAGATTCTCAGACCGCACTACGACATTACTTTCAGCAAAGTATGCTTAAGAACTGTCAGTAAAGTATGAGTTCGAAGCATTCTTTCCTGCAAAGTCGTAGTGCGGTCTGTGAACGACGCCATTATCTTTTTTTTTATGTAATCGAAATGGCAAACAAGCATGCAGTTCACATTGATGTTAAGTGATGACTGCAGCCTATAGACTTCCACACAAAGACCACGATCAAAATGCAGATGCGTTACCACTCCTGAGGCCTAAGGTGTTATGCCTCTGTGCCGGAAATTACAGGGCCGTACATTACCACCTGACCGGAACACGATAGTGCTGAACACTACCATTTAGCGGCAAGTATATTATCTTCAACAAAATGTTAAAATCAATAGACAAACGACTATAATAAATCATATTTTTAATTTCAGCCGAAAGATATCCACTGCTGGTGAAACCCATCCAAAATTTGCACAACGAATGGTCCTGGACCGCCCTCTCTCGCTCCCTTCATCAAGTCGTCAGTCCACCTCGCAGGGAGGCTGTCTACGCTTCTGCCTAAGATCACGCAGTAGGACTTCTTAATATTAAATAAATAATAATGGCAACCCATTATGCGTCTCACTGTTGGGCACGAGACTCTCCCCTTTTTGAAGGAGGCCTGGAGCTTACTCCACCACGCTGCTCCAATGCGGATTGGTGAAGATCTTCTTTCTTTCTTTTCTTTTAATTTGCCACTAGTCGTCACCCATCACAGACCCGACCGCGACGGTATTGGTCAACCGATTTTCTCGCGTATACAACACTCCCAAACTTCTTCTTGTACCCGACGTTTCGGTCGCTTTCCAGCTACCGTGCGACCGAAATTTTATTAATAAAACAAGAAAAAAAAAACCTATCTCCAAAAAAATATAAAAAATACTTGCGGCCATTTTTTGATAGGCAACCTAGTGGATATATATTTCTTTGATTATAAGTATGCGTAGAAATTAGGTTTGCAGCATACCTGGATGAACGAAATTATTCTGCAGAGGGATCCTAACCTAAGTGGAACAAAAGCACAGTAAAAATATGAACAGTATGAAAGTTACGTACAAAACGTTCGAAACGGCACACATACACAAACACGCGCATCGACGCTCGAGTAGCGTGCGTCTCTCTACTGCAGCACCGCAAGAACCGCTTAGGGGCCTCGTCCATGCGCATGTTGTGCGAGTGTGCCGTTTCAAAGTATTGTACGTAGTTTCCATACTGTTCATATTTGTACTGTGACAAAAGCATCTAGACCTCAGAGTGTAACCTATCTTTATGACGTCAGCTCATTATTCATGTAATCACGGTGATGTCTTCATACATTAGGTAGATTAATGACCGAATATCAGAGGTTTACGCTCCGCAGCCTCCCAAAGCTGAGTCTGACAAAAATATCGTGACTCTGTGCGTCGACATTTTCTAATTTAGAATGACTGCGCATTTTTGGAATGGTTGTGGCCAATGCTTTCGTGAAGTATAATATGGTGAATTTGTTGAGTTGACAGCGTTTTTTTTTCACTAATTAAATTTTTGTACCGTATATATATACTAGTTGTAGAGCTCCTGTGACGAAGCTCGCGGGCGTCGGGAACACCGCATTATCTTATAATAATATGTACATATACTTGCCGCTAAATGGTACCGTTCAGCACTATCGTGTTCCTGTCAGGTGGTAATGTACGGCCCTGTAATTTCCGGCACAGAGGCATAACACCTTAGGCTCATGAGTGATAACGCATCTGCATTTTGACCATGTGTGATCAAATGGTCGACAAGCGTCCTTAAGGTAGTGTGCGAAAGAGATAACGCTCTACAGAGCTGAAATTTGCCGAAATATCTTTCTTAAAGTCGATCTGCAATATTTCTTGGCAGGGACTATACTTATAGCAAAGGAGATGTTGCAAAAATGTATGGACCTCCGGCCATGTATTGTACACAATATCATTAACAGGCAAAATCAATATAAAAACGCTTTATTACTGCATACATTCACTTATTTAGCTTTGTTTGCAGTTACAAAATATTATTTGCAGTTAGAATTGCAACTCAAACCAACATGGCGAATATGGCGGACGTGTCATTTTGACATTTTCATTTTTTAAATTGTTTTTTGTACTTGGAGAAAATAGTAATATTTTCTAAATACTATCGAAATCGATTGCATGTGTTAATACTAAGAACTTAAACTAATCGATTTCCAATTTAAAGAAGCGTCGGCTGTATCGCCGCCATTTTGAATATGGTTAAAAATGATAAAATCGTTTGAACTAAATGTGGTAGTAACTCTAAAATATATTCTTGAATAAATTAATTGTATTTTTTTCGGATTCTTTTTCAATTTACCCATTTTTTGAGGACGTGTACGAACTAGAGCCGAGCTCGCAACATCTCCTTTTTCACTAAAATTCCTTCACCAGCGAGATTAATTTAAGCTACTAAATTATTACAACACTCGGTGTTGTCGTACAGCGAGAGGCATTAAACAACGGTTCGTTAATCCAATTTGCCCGCCGCTGTAGCTGTGCCATGTGTTTATTGTTCTTACGCTTAATGCCATTACCTGAGCTCTACTTCACTTACGGCTGTATGTCTAAATATAGAAATAGCCATGTGTGTAGAGAACTTTGAAATTGACTATTGTCTTTCAATAGCATATTTTGGGTCAAGTAAGAATTCCTACCTTACGCTTTGAAGCGCGCATGGCCCAGCGGCTGGTGGATCGTAAGCGATCTGCTCGGTTAAGCACTACGGGCGCGGTCGGGTAGTGTGATGGGTGACCGCTAGTGGCAAATTAAATGCGCGTTTTCGTGCTTCGGAGGGCATGTTGAGCCGTCGGTCCCGGTTGCTATCGATGGATAGCAGTCGTTAAACCTTGTCGGAGGCCTTATGGGCGGTTTGAAAACATCCGACAGTGGGTTGGCCACTAACCCACACACCACCACCAATCCGCATTGGAGCAGCGTGGTGGAGTAAGCTCCAGACCTCCCCCCAAAATGGGGAGAGACTCGTGCCCAGCAGTGGGGCGTATAATGGGTTGCCATTATTAAGAATTCCTACCCGTGCCCGTGGCTGGTGTTGATCATAGGCGATCTACTCGGTTAAGCAACAACGTTTTCGCAGGTTTTCGAGAGCTTCATACATTGTAGAAATTAAATTTGCGGATTTTCTCGCGTATACAACACTCCCAAACTTCTTCTTATATATTTTCAAATTAAATCTATTTGTTTCTCATTATTATGTTATACGGGCGCCAAATAAAATCGGCCGCAAATAAGAGTTGCTGGCTATTAAAGATAAAATAATATAACTAAAAATAATTCTGCACTGGGATCCTAACCTATTAATGTAATTAAAGGAGATGTTGCGAGCTCGGCTCTGGTTCGTACACGTCCTCAAAAAATGGGTAAACTAAAGAAGAATCCGAAAAAAAATACAATTAATTTATTCAAGAATATATTTTAGAGTTACAACCACATTTAATTCAAACGATTTTATCATTTTCAACTATGTTAAACATGGCGGTGATACAGCCGACACTTGGGATCAATCGATTTCGATAGTATTTAGAAAACATTACTTTTATCTCCAACTACTATAAATCAAAATACAATTTAGAAAATGAAAATGTCAAAATGACATCGCCCGTCATATTCGCCATGTTGGTTTTGAGTTGCAATTCTAACTGCAAATAACGTTTTGTAACTGCAAACTAAGCTAAATAAGTGAAAATATGCAGAAAAAAACGTTTTTATATTGATTTTGCCTGTTCAATGATATTGTGTACAATACATGGCCGGAGGTCCATACATTTTTGCAACATCTCCTTTGGGGAAAAAATACCTCTAATATAAATGCATAAAATCGATTCGGTTAGCGATTCAGAACAAACTTCTCTCAGTGTGTGCGTTTATTGTGTTGTATACCAAACTATCTACTTGCCTAAGTATTTAATTAGACAGATAAACAAAACCAGGAATTCTATTAGCGAATACTCGAGCTTGCATTGCACATGAATTAAGTCTGTCACAGACGATCCGCGTAATGAAATTCTGTGTAATCTCGACCAAGTGTGTGAAAACAAATGATTGCACAAAGTTATATTTCAAGACTAAGAAGTTAATTAATTGAAGAGCAGTTATTGTCAATATACTTTAAAAATATGTTTTATTTCTTGCTGCTATGTAGTTTTTACCTGTCAAACAAGCCTGCAATTATGTTTTTTTTTTATGTAATGGAAGTGGTAATCAAGCATGCAGTTCACATTGGTGTTAAGTGATGAGTGCAGCCTATAGACACACAAAGACCAAGGTCAAAATACAGATGCGTTACTAGTCCTGAGGCCTAAGATGTTATGCCTCTGTGCCGGAAATCACTGGGCCGTACATTACCACCTGACCGGAACACGATAGTGCTGAACACTACTATTTAGCGGCAAGTAGGTAATGCGGTGGTGCCTACGCCAGCGAGCTCCGTCACTAGAGCTCTACCACCAGTAAAAATGTAAATGTATTGCATCACATCATTTGTTAAGGTTAAAATAATTGTTACATTGCACATCCTTCTCTAACTTAAGGAAATCTGTTAAAGTTAGAGCAGAATATGAAATGTTACAATAACTTTACCCAGGCTTAGTGTTAAGTTAATAAAAATAGAATAAAATGCCAAAATGTTCGAATTGAACAATATACTGGTGGTAGAGCTGGAGCTCGCGGGCGTAGGCACCACCGCATTACCTAATATACTTGCCGTTAAATGGTAGTGTTCAGCACTATCATGTTTCGGTCAGGTGGTAATGTACGGCTCTGTAATTTCCGGCACAGAGGCATAACGCCTAATGCCTCAGGAGTGGCAGCGCATTTGCATTTTGACCTCTGGTCATTGTGTGGGTGTCTATAGGCTGCAGTCATCACTTAACATCAATGTGAACTGCACGCTTGTTTGCCACTTTTATGACATAAAAAAATAAAAAATATACCAAACTCTTTCAGTTGCATAAATAATAACATTTAATAACACAGACAAACATAGGAAGGAATGCTGTAACGAACACTTGAGATTACATTTCACTTAAATTATGTCAGTCACAGACGATTCGCTAAATTAAATTCTGTGTAATCTGCACCAAATGTATGAAAACAAATGACTGCGCTCTTTATTAAATAACTAGCTGTGCCCGCGACTTCGCCCGCGTTAGAATTTATGATAGTTCAGTATCTACCCGGATGAAGTCGTGGGCGCAGCTAGTATAAAAGTAGCCTAAGTTACTCCTTGTTTCATCAATTATGTGAAAGTGAAAGTACTGTCAAAATCGGTCCAGCCGTTCCCAAGATTAGCCCCGCCAAACAGACAGACAGACAAAAATTGTAAAAAATGTTGTTTTTTGTACCGTGTATACATACAAATGCATTTATTAATAAGCGGTTATTTTTATATTACAAACAGACACTCCAATTTTATTTATTTGTATAGATATATTCCAAAGTTTATGAGAAATATTTTTTGAGTCGTTTCACCACTCACAACGTTTTGCATGGTAGCATCTTAAAAAATATTAGTTATGGAAAAGACCGGTCAACGACAAATTAATTTATTCTTCCTACACTTTTTACAAATTACAATAAAAAAAAAATAGTCATCATCCATCCCTATTTATTTCAAAGGATTATTGCTGTCGCAATGTCGATAATAATTTCGACAGACGGTCGCACACGGCAGATCACTAATTGTGATGTATAAATAGGATGGAACTCTATTCATGGCTTAAATGCTGAAACCAAATTTCAAGATTCTGTGTTCACGGTAAATACTCTGTAGATTTTAATTCCATTGCAAGTTTAGAAAATCTGTGGCATAAACAGTTGTATCTTTTAATTGCGTTGGCTTAGATTTTTTTCAGCTCCAAGGGACAGTAGACCTAAGTATTTAATATTAATTTCAGTTTCATACCTGCCTGCGTTTCTCAGAAAAAGGGTTTTGACAGATAAACGGACGGACAATAAAGTGATCCTATAAGGGTTCCGTTTTTTCTTTCGAGGAACGGAACCCCAAAAAAAACAAAGCGGAAATAATTCCAATTATAATGACCGATGAGTATGCTATTTATGGTATTAAAGACAAATAAAAATAGGAATCCTATTATAAAATTCCTTCACTTGCATTTCCCGTAAAATGTGACAGTAGCAGAGGTTTCGCGAAATTAAATTCTTTGCATAAGGACACATAGGTTAGAATCCCACTGCAGAATCATTTCGTTCATCCAGAATTATTTTTTTTATGTCTGAAGGTTGACATTCAAGCAAACGGGCCACCTGATGGAAAGTGGTCACCGTCGCCTATAAACATTTGCAACACCATATTGTAGCACCTAGGGAACACCTCAGAGGGAAGTTCGTTCCACAATTTACACGTTCTGGGCACATATTATGCTGCAAACCTACCTGCGTAAATTTCGTCCACTTCACGGCAATATGTATAAAGATGGAAAATCACGGCTGCCGTTGCGCACTTGGCCGCTCCTACATATTTTCGTTCCACCCCGATAATTTTTTACGCCCATTACGTATATCGCTTCTTTACAAGAATAATGTGACATTTCATCTAAATCGTTCTTTATGAAATGCAACATTATTCTTAGAAGAATAACGTGACATTTCATCTAAATCGTTCTATATGAAATGTCACATTATTCTTGTAAAGAGGCGATATGTATTATTTATATATCAAATAAAAGCTATTTTTTCTCGTTATTATGATACACGGGAGCCAAATTAAATTAGCCGCATACAAGAGTTGCTGCTGGCGACTGTTAAAGATAAAATAATAATTCAAAAATACTTGCGGCCAAATTTTGATAGGCAACCTAGTGGATATATATTCTCTATATTATAATTATGCGTAAAAATAAGGTTTTCAGCATATCTGGATGAACGAAATGATTCTGCGGTGGGATCCTAACCTAACAGGAATGGCGAGAGGGGGACACGTGTATGAAAACAAATATCTGCACAATTTATTCAAGGAATAAGAAGTGTTTGTTTCTTACAGACCGTTGTGTATCGGTTTTGAAAATTCTTTCCTTTCTTTATTTCTTTTTTTTAATGAAATAACTATCACAAACTCCTGAGGCCTAAGGTGTTATGTCCCTGTGCCGGAAATCACAGGGCCGTACATTATACCACCTGACCGGAACACGATAGTGCTGAACACTAACATTTAACGGCAAGTATATTAAGTAATGTGGTAGTACCTACGCCCGCGAGCTCCGTCACTGGAGCTTTACCCCCAGTTTATTATATTTATATTCACAAAACAAATGAAACAAATGGTTTATATACACTCTCGATCAAAATCTTCATTCACCTCATTAATTGGGCTGCGCAATAAAAAGAGGATAGCAATTTGCCGAGTACAGCACTTAAGC
Organism: Macrosoma leucophasiata; assembly: GCA_036365455.1. Classification (NCBI taxonomy): domain Eukaryota; kingdom Metazoa; phylum Arthropoda; class Insecta; order Lepidoptera; family Hedylidae; genus Macrosoma; species Macrosoma leucophasiata. The sequence continues at coordinate 3,123,409 of JAWQUS010000002.1, read as the reverse complement.
CTGAGCAATTGTTAGAAAAGGTATTCGATACGAGCTGTATTACCGCTGACTAACGAGCAAATGAAAGCTCGGGTCACACTATCGACAAGCGAATTCTTTGAACAGTGTCGAATAATACATCCTTCACTGTCACGAATTCTTTGAACAATTTCGTGACAGTGAAGGATGTTCGACCATAATTTTATATGTATAGAATAAACCAATGTTGTTTATTAAGGTTTCTAAAGAAGTTGTTTAATACAACTGAAAACGTTAATTTTACGAAATTCTTTAAAATTTTGACACAGAAGAAGATTTGCTTTTTCAAAGATTTAAAGTTTAAAGTAAGAATATTAGCAACTCGTCTACATTTGTGCCTCTAGTTTTTTTTTTAATTTTAAATTTTTTTTTTATGTAATTGAAGTAGCAAACAAGCATACAGTTCACATTGATCTTAAGTGATGACTGCAGCCTATAGACACCCACACAAAGACCAAGGTCAAAATGCAAATGCGTTACCACTCCTGAGGCCTAAGGTGTTATGCCTCTGTGCCGGAAATTACAGCGCCGTACATTACCACCTGACCGGAACACGATAGTGCTGAACACTACCATTTAGCGGCAAGTAAATCAGGTAATGCGGTGGTGCCTACGCCCGCGAGCTCCGTCACTGGAGCTCTACCACCAGTAAAAATATAGCAACAAGAATATTAGCAACTCGTCTACATTTGTGCCTCTAGTTTTTATAAAGATTGTTGTACATTGAAATTAGACTTGCTGCATGTTATGACATAAATGGCTTTACGTGAGAGTATTTTTTTTTAGTTTTGAGGTTCGAGCTTAAAATGGAAATAAATACGAATGGTTCTTTACCAACAGATTAAAGGGAAATCTAAATCTACGGTATTCGTAGTAATATAGGAAATTCCTTAACCGAATTAAACTGTGTTCGACTCGCACATGGCCAGTTTTTTTGTTATTTTACTCCTTGGTCCACACATTATTCACAATTATTTGCTTCTAATGGCATTCGTTCGAGAGTGTGAATAGAGCACTAGAAGTGGAATCACACACCAATTATCAGAGACGTGCTCCAATTATCGCAGAATAAAGACAATATTTTTACAGTTCATGGATCATGGACTGCTCTCCTTATTAAAATACTTTTTCTTTTAATAATGAGTTTGAACACTGAACTTATTCTTTACAGACATTAGCTGACTAGTTTGCAGCTGAAAGAAATTTAAAAAATAATATGTGTAAATATATTTTTGTGGTTTACTGGTGGTAGAGTTCCAACAGAGAATATGTATTAATACTACGTATAGAATAGACACTTCGACGTCCCGCCCGATTTCCCCGCCTCGCCCAACCCTCCCTCTTATGGGCGACGTTTGGTATTCTCTAAGTGCTACGCACACAGGTGCACGATTATTACACAAATAGAGACCAAATTAAGCGTTTGTATGGAATTTTGGCGGAGTGCCCGCGGTGTGTCTACATGGTAGGAGCTCGTGGGCGTAGCCACTACCGCATTACCTAATCCATCTGCCGCGAAATGGCAATGCTTAGAACCATCGAGTTCCCGTAAGATGTTCTATATGGCCCTGTTTTAACATCACAGAGACATAACAACTATGTTCTCAGTAGTGGCAACGCATCTGCATTTTGACTCCTTGTTTTGTGTAGACGTCTCATAGGCTGCAGTCATCATTAAAAACCCAGTGTCTTTTTTGTACTTAGGTTGACAGACAAGCAGACGGGCTACCGTCCCCTATGAAGATTTGCAACACCAAGCTATTTGCCAACGCGCTGCCAGCCCGGATGGATTATTTTGACTCTATTTAATAGAACAGAATAGGCCCATAGAAATATACCCCCAGCCGACGCCCAGCGTCCCGACGCCCAGCGTCCCGACGTCGAGCGTCCCGACGCCCAGCGTCCCGACGTCGAGCGTCCCGACGCCCAGCGTCCCGACGTCGAGCGTCCCGACGCCCAGCGTCCCGACGTCGAGCGTCCCGACGCCCAGCGTCCCGACGTCGAGCGTCCCGACGCCCAGCGTCCCGACGTCGAGCGTCCCGACGCCCAGCGTCCCGACGTCGAGCCTCCCGACGCCCAGCGTCCCGACGTCGAGCGTCCCGACGCCCAGCGTCCCGACGTCGAGCGTCCCGACGCCCAGCGTCCCGACGTCGAGCGTCCCGACGTCGAGCGTCCCGACGCCCAGCGTCCCGACGTCGAGCGTCCCGACGCCCAGCGTCCCGACGTCGAGCGTCCCGACGTCGAGGGTCCCGACGCCCAGCGTCCCGACGTCGAGCGTCCCGACACCCAGCGTCTCGACGTCGAGCGTCCCGACGTCGAGCGTCCCGACGCCCAGCGTCTCGACGTCGAGCGTCCCGACGCTCAACGTCGAGCGTCCCGACGCCCAGCGTCCCGACGTCGAGCGTCCCAACGCCCAGCGTCTCGACGTCGAGCGTCCCGACGCCCAGCGTCTCGACGTCAAGCGTCCCGACGTCGTGCGTCCCGACGCCCAGCGTCCCGACGTCTCGACGTCCCGACGCCCAGCGTCTCGACGTCGAGCGTCCCGTCGTCGTGCGTCCCGACGCCCAGCGTCCTGACGTCTCGACGTCCCGACGCCCAGCGTCTCGACGTCGAGCGTCCCGACGTCGAACGTCCCGACGCCCAGCGTCTCGACGTCGAGCGTCCCGACGTCGAGCGTCCCGACACCCAACGTCTCGACGCCGAGCGTTCCGACGCCCAGCGTCTCGACGCCGAGCGTCCCGACGCCCAGCGTCCCGACGTCGAGCGTCCCGACGCCCAGCGTCCCGACGTCGAGCGTACCGACGCCCATCGTCTCGACGTCGAGCGTCCCGACGTCGAGCGTGCCGACGCCGAGCGTCTCGACGTCGAGCGTCCCGACGCCCAGCGTCTCGACGTCGAGAGTTCCGACGTCGAGCGTCTCGACGTCGAGCGTCTCGACGTCGAGCGTCCCGACGCCCATCGTCTCGACGTCGAGCGTCCCGACGTCGAGCGTCTAGACGTCGAGCGTCCCGACGCCCAGCGTCCCGTCGCCCAGCGTCCCGTCGCCCAGCGTCCCGCTGCCCAGCGTCCCGACGTCGAGCGTCCCGACGCCCAGCGTCTCGACGCCGAGCGTCATGACGCCCAGCGTCTCGACGTCGAGCGTCTTGACGTCGAGCGTCCCGACGCCCAGTGTCTCGACGTCGAGCGTCCCGACGCCCATAGTCTCGACGTCAAGCGTCCCGACGTCGAGCGTCTCGACGTCGAGCGTGCCGACGCCCAGCGTCTCGACGTCGAGAGTTCCGACGTCGAGCGTCTCGACGTCGAGCGTCTCGACGTCGAGCGTCCCGACGCCCATCGTCTCGACGTCGAGCGTCCCGACGCCCAGCGTCCCGACGTCGAGCGTCCCGACGCCCAGCGTCTCGACGTCGAGCGTCCCGGCGCCCAGCGTCCCGACGCCCAGCGTCCCGCCGCCCAGCGTCCCGCCGCCCAGCGACACGACTTTATTAAGAACTAGCTGTGCCTGCGACTTTGTTCGCGTGGAATAGTGACTTTGGGACCTTGGGCAGCGCTTTTGGATATAAATTTTTGGTAGCTAAAAAAATATACTTTACAGTAATGCTTCTCTGTACACGATATTACACGTATGGCCATCGGGGATAAAAGCACACAGGATCGCGCTGGGATTGCGAAAAATTGCTTATTATGTGTTTAAACGCTCAGTCGTGTAAGTACCTACCTACAAATGTCCATCCTACGCTGAACCGTATTTCCGAAAAGGCAATTTTAAACTTCTATGCATAATATATTTTTATCAACAAATATTATGCAGTTTTGTAAAATTTCAGTCTATTAGTGATACTGATAGAGAATGAAAGGTGAAAAATAGATCTATATATAAATATGCACTCCGCAAGAGCCGGCAGAAGGTAAAAATTGAATACTAACGTTGTATACTTTTAACCACCATCACCACCATTGTCACCACCTCCACCATCACCACCACCACAAACGTCACCAACGCCATCAGCGCCACCACCAACACCAGCATCACCAAACACCGACGCCACCAATTCCACCATTGACACCAACGCCACCAAAACCACCACCACTACCACAACCAATGCCACCAACGCATCCAAAACTACCAACAACATCCCCAACGTCACCAATGCCTCCATCGCCACTAAAAATCACTTCCACCACTAACGCCACCACCAGAGCCAACTTATTACCGTTACCCGTTATTAATAATAACTATATATAATAACTGCCTCGGTAGCCTAGTGGTAGCAGGCCACTACTACTACGATGAGGTCCTGGGTTCGATTCCCGGGTAGGGGGTTATCAGAGATAATGGTGAAAAAGCCTTTATCTCTGGTTCTATTGGGATTTTTCCATTTTCTGGAAATTTCCCAGTACCTCAAAGTTTGGTAATGTGCCCGGAGATGTCAACAGGCTCGCCACCTGTTACATGGGCCAAAACGTAACCGGCGAATCGTGGGTGTTTGCATGTATGCTTGAATGCATGCATTTACCTCTGCCTACCCCTTCGGGGATTACAGGCGTGAAGTTACGAAGTTACGTTATTAATAATGAGCAAAAAGATACGAAAAAAACACGTTTAGTGTTTGCCCCCTTGGACCACTTAACATTTTTATATTTTGTTATTTTTAGTAATTAATTTTGTCTTTATAGCGATATCAGAAATACATGATTTGTGAAAATGTTAGCTTTCTACCTATCACTATTTATGAGATACAGGCTGGTGACAGACAGACAGACGGACGGACGGACAGACAGACAGACAGTGGAGGATTAGTAATCCGTAGGGTCCGTTTTTACCTTTTAGGTACGAAATCCCCTAAAATATAGAACTAAGATACAGAATAGCTTAAAAATATTCGACATGATTCTTTAAATTGACATAACTTTCTTATTTCTGAACCGATTTACATGAAACAAACACTAAATGTTAAGTAAAACTTACCACAACTTACCGCAAATCGAGTAAGCCGTTTCTGATATTAGCCTGCCCAAACACGCAGACAAACAGACATTTTTCCGGGATAAAAGTACCCAGACCCCAGAACAGAAGACCCCAAGTGTTGTGCGCCAAAGGTTAAAATATAATAATACCAAGTTTCATTGTAATCGGACTGGTAGTTTTTCTGTGATGCTTGAACAAACAGACAGACAGGCAAAAAAATTTCTAATCACATTTTTGGGTTCGGTATCGATCTAGTAACATCCCCTGGTATTTATTTTTTCAATACTTTTAATGTACAGAATTTACACTTCTACAGTTTTATTATAAGTATAGATTACATTAATTAAAAGGTACTCAGCAAGCCATTTATAAGGCCGCTTTTGTTTAACAACAAAAAGATTCGCAAGAATTTTTGCAGCTGAACTTCATTAGTCTAGCTTAACAGGAAACATTTTTGCAGCGTTTTTCTTTTGTTAAATGCAAAATAATCGTCTGAATTGAGGACAGCCATTTAATTTCATTGTCAACAATAAACCTACCTTAGCTTAATTTGATCGACTGTGCCCTAACTTCAGTAGATACCGAACGCTGTAGTATTATAATGCGTATCTTACGAAGAGACCAATCACGCGCTCACCGCGATTGCACGCATTGTACTGACAAGTTTTACTACAGTCAAATATTCACAGTGCCTATGAATAACATAATAAAGAGTAGTAACAAGATACTTAGATTTCGGGAGCGACGAAATGCTTTTTTAAAAATAAAACTAAATCTATTAGACGAAATCAGAAGCTATAATTTACGTCTAGACCTTACAGAGTTTGATGTAAGAGTAACTTAAAACTACGACTCTTAAGACTAGCAGACAATAACATCCTCGCACGGGAGGTCTTGATGATCGAGAATAACGCGAACGCTGTGTCAGCTCGGCCACCGTGCGAGTGCAAGCTTATCATAACACCTTATACTATATGGGGTATGGGCAGAGCTCTAACATAACTAGATAGTTGATTGTATATAGTGATACTACAATAAATCTATTTTTGTTGTTTAAATAATGAAAGTGACAATCCAAAGTCCATTGTCATCGGTTCTTGAGACGTGTAGCTACAAAGTTTCACGTTGATCAGACCTCTAGACACCGGTGAAAATTAAGCTCCAATATTCCGTTACATACATACATACATAGATACAATCCAAGCGTGTTAAAAAATTAAGTCATTTAATAAGTCATTTACTGGTGCTAGAGCTCCAGTGGCGGAGCTCGCGGGCGTGGGCACCACCGCATTACCTAATATACTTGCCTCTAAATGGTGGTGTTCAGCACTATCGTGTTCCGGTCAGGTGGTAATTAATGTACGGCCCTGTAATTTCCGGCACAGAGGCATAACACCTAATGCCTCAGGAGTGGCAGCGCATCTGCATTTTGACCTCTGGTCATTGTGTCTATAGGCTGCAGTCATCACTTAACATCAATGTGAACTGTATGCTTGTTTGCCTCTTTAATTTAAAAAAAAAAATTTTTTTTCGTACATCTAAATATTCACTAGCAGCAACATCTTATTGGTACACAAATTAAATAATACGGTAGTGCCCTTAATCTTGGCCTGTTTGTGTGAGCCTTTTATCAGTTAATTTATTACCACATAACTTTTACGTGGAACGTAAACTACCTTGTTGACCACCGCCACCAATTTGTAATACGAAGGCCACCGTCTAAAGTTAGACCACGTTGGCATATGTAACGATCGATACTATAACTGATGCATGCTACATACGACCGATGATTGGCATTCAATCGACCATAGTTTTGATAGGAGAATGATACTGTTCAACACATTCCTGGGTCCAGGTGTTAACACTGCACCTCTGTGTTTTTCTATTTTTTCTCGCTTTCTGTTTACCTAAAATTACAGCGTGTTTTACAGTAGGTTAAGATCCCACTGCAAAATCATTTCGTTCATCCAGATATGCTGCAAACCTAACTTTTACGCATATTTATAATAAAGAGAATCGACCATAGTTTTTACAGGAGAATGATACTGTTCAATACATTCCTGGGTCCAGGTGTTAACACTGCACCTCTGTGTTTTTCTAATTTTTCTCGCTTGCTGTTTACCTAAAATTACAGAGTGTTTTACAGTAGGTTAAGATCCCACTGCAAAATCATTTCGTTCATACAGATATGCTGCAAACCTATTTTTTACGCATATTTATAATAAAGAGAATATATATCCAGTAGGTTGCCTTTCAAAAAATGGCCGCAAGTATTTTTTTATATTTTTTTTTGTTGTTTTGCAATAAAGTATTGGCAATTTACTTCAATAACTAATTCATGGGTAGCTAATAATGATTTTTTATTTTTGCTAAAATTCTAATTACGCTGGTTGTTTGATTTCCAATCCTGTACCTATTTGATGATGACTTGGTGATGACCGCAACTTCGACCGCGTGGATGTGGTTTCTGTCATGAAAAAGAATGAAAAAAGAAAATTGAGGTAGCAAACTTGATTCCTGACCGAAGTCGAATTTTGTTTCATATTAGCGTATTTTAGCGTAAGCGTAGCGTTATTTTTCTTTGATTCAAATTCACCTTATAATTAATTAAAATAACGCATTGATTACTTAAAACGGAAACAAATATTTTCAAAATATTCGTTTCAATATATTTCTTTTGAGTGTACCCAATATGTCACACACTACAACAAGGATAACACCTTAACAAAAAGTAAACAAATAAAAAATACGCGTCTCCCAAATCATCCAGAACGACGGAATACAAAGTTGGAACAAGTGACATGTCAGGAACAGGCGCCGACAAGTCTTTGTTGCTTTGATGGCACGTTTTATTTGATACGGGATTTGAGCAAACAATTCAACTTTTCCGGCAAATCAAAAAGCTGTGAATTGTATAAAATATGAATAATGTTTATTTATGCTTCGTTTGGTTTTAAAGGTTTTTGTACAGTTTGTCGAATGGGATGAAATCGAAAATATGAGCAGATTTCTTAACTCAAACGTTGAGATAACTTCGTGATACACCAGAAAATAAATAAATCTTCACATTTCCAATATGTTCAGTGTCACTTCGCATTCTCCTTTGAGAATGAAATCTAAAAGGATAACGGTTTGTTTCAATGGTTTCAAAAGAGACCACGTTTGGTTTGGCTTTTTTACTTCATGAAATTAAACCAAGAAAGTTCCTAAAAACTTCTACGGTATAGGCCATTGTCCAGCAGTTGAGTTCTTTCAACACAAATGATGATGGGGATGAATACAATTTCTACAGCATAGAGCAACTCGGTCCACCGGTCGCGGCGGGCCGGAGAGGAGTAGCCATAGCGTTTATTACCGATGCAAAACAGTCTGTCATTTTTTTCGGGGGGAAATACGTGTGACACTCACACTACAAAAATCGTCTATTACTACGAAACTCACACCTTGACTTTAACAAAATACATGAACAGTTTCACGCACACATTTGAATATCTGGGCGACAGGCATAGGGCCATTAATTTTTGTACTTTGACCGAGGGGAAAGCCTCCATATGGCTACTCCCCTCCGGTCCGGTACATTACCACCTGACCGGAACATGATAGTGCTGAACAGTACCATTTAGTGGCAAGTATCTTAGGTAATGCGGTGGTGCCTACGCCCGCGAGCTCCGTCACTGGAGCTCTACCACCATCTTTGGTGTATGTATTAATATTGAGTAAAGTACCTACACATAACAGCATAAACAAATAGAATGCCGCATTCCTGACTGTTAATGAATATTATGAACACAGAAAATTGAATTTCTAACTAGGATTGAACTGAAGTAGTTTGGGTCTCATTTAAACTCCGCGGTGGCATTTCTCCGACTGTTGGTTCACAATAAAACTGACAATACGCCGAGCAGTTCTTAAATTATGTAAATCTGTGTTTTAATACTGAGTTTAATAAGCTATAAGTGCTCGTTTAAACGACTTTTTAGGTATTTCAAGGCATCATTTTACTATAGCTCTAACAAATTCGTTAAAATACCGGTTAAGAAAAAAATTGAAATTGCTTAATGACGTCATTAGACGAAAAAAAAATTTTAACTGCCTCAGTAGCCTAGTGTTAGTAGGCTACTTCTACTACGCTGGGGAGGACCCCCGGATCCACCGACCCAGGAATCGAACCAAGGAGGGTTCGATTCCCGGGTCGGTGGATATCCGAGACATCGGTGTAAAATCCCTGTATCTCTGGTTCTATTGGGAATTTTCCATTTTCTGGAAATTTTTCAGTACCTCGGAGTTTGGTGTGTGTGCTCGGAGTTTGGGTGGTGAATGTGCCCGGAGATGTCAACAGGCTCGTCACCTGTTACATGGGCCAAAACGTAACGGGCGAATCGTGGTTGTTTACATGTATGCTTGAATGCATGCATTTACCTCTGCCTACCCCTTCGGGGATTACAGGCGTGAAGTTATGTATAATAGTTATAATAGTTTAGATTTGATGAATGTACTTAATGAAATCATATGAATCATAACATGCCAAATACAAAAACCATCGCCTGGAAAGGATCAACCCGTCCTGTCATCTGGATTTCTGATGAGAAAAGTTACTTCCATATTTTAGATCTGGCTTGATTACGACAATTTTTTTTTTTTATTTATTTAACTTATTTGAAATTTACAATTAAATTATTTGATAAGTTAGCACGAAAAAATCAATGAGATTTGTATTAAGAGCTAAGGTCTACATCAGGAAACAAAATTATATTATATACCTATCAACATTTAGATCTAGTTAAAGTGAGTACATTTTATATCGTTAAAGGAGATGTTGCGAGCTCGGCTCTGGTTCGTACATGTCCTCAAAAAATGGGTAGATTAAAGAAGAATCCAAAAAAAATACAATTAATTTATTCAAGAATATATTTTAGAGTTACAACCACATTTAATTATAACGATTTTATAATTTTCATCTATGTTAAACATGGTGGCGATACGGCCGACACTTGGGATCAATCGATTTTGATAGTATTTAGAAAATATTACTTTTGTTATCCAAGTTCTATAATCAAAATACAATTTAAAAAATGAAAATGTCAAAATGACATCGCCCGCCATATTCGCCATGTTAGTTTTGAGTTGCAATTCTAACTGCAAATTATGTTTTGTAACTGCAAACAAAGCTAAATAAGTGAAAATATGCAGTAAAAAACGTTTTTGATTTTGCCTGTTTAATGATATTGTGTACAATACATGGCCGGAGGTCCATACATTATTGCAACATCTCCTTTCACCAAACATCAACATTTACAATTTTGATTGAATACCTATAGTATTAAATGAATACAGAATATAATCTGATAATCGAAATAATATTTATAATGTTTTATTTAAGCACACTCAGGAAGTATGACTTAAGTTTACAGTTAAAAGTACTTTTATTTTTCACATTGCTTAAATTATGCATGTCGGGCGTAATCGAGGAACTAGATATGCAGTTGTTCGCGTGCCGTAGGCATTAGTCGCGCTCGTCGTGCACAACCGGTTCCGAGCGACCGCCCGAGTATATAAGTTGCGTCTTAGAGTAAATTTTTGTGTGTTCGGATATTTAAAGTAAATTACGATTTGTTTACCTACTGCAAATGAGCGACTCAATCGTATATCATTATCAGGCTAAATGATGTACAATTTACATTACATGATACGCTCGATACATAATAAAATTCATTGAATTCGTCCTAACAATTTCATCGTCATGGAAACACACTTTCGTTGTCATGGAGTGTTTCCACAACAAATATAAATAAGTCGGAACAATTATCGTCGCAAGACTATGGCTCCCAGATCTAAAATATGAAGTAACTTTTCTCATCAGAAATCCAGATGACGTGACGGGCGGATCCTTGCCAGGCGATGGTTATCAAACTCATCCCTACAAAAATTTCTAGGCTCACAGGTGTTCCGATACTCGAAGGGTTCACTAGCTCTTGGACCATGACGTTTGTCGACCATTTTGATCAAGTTTTGACCAAAACCGGACTATCAGTGCCTACGTGCGGCACGGCAGTGTGCAGAAGAAATAACGCTCGTATAATAAATATAATCGAAATAAAGTCTAAACTAGCCGATTGTCTCTTTCGTAGGCTTGATTGCAATATTTATTGTTGAGTACTGTAACTATGTTCAATGTGCTTCATGCTTGTTTGTCACCATCAAAACATGTATCGTTGTGGTAATGCACAGAATTATTAATTTAAATATGTGTACGATAATAGGTAAATCATTGTTGGTTGTTGGCTATAAGCCAAACTGATCCGTATGTGGTGAAGTTACAGCTGTTTAGCATGGTTTTAATTTGCATGATGACCTCATTAACTGTTGGAATCTCCGGTTGTGATAAAAAGATGGCGCTGTTACTGTAATCTGTTGAAAATATGACTTATAATAATATCTTGGTTGACATAATTTAAGCTAGCCAATTTGCAGTACATTGTTGTTTCGACATAACTTGTTAATTTTTATAATTTTGTAAAACACAAACCCCCTTATTCATAAACGTACATTACATACGTTTTAGCTATAGAGTGTTTTGTCTTTGTCAGTTGTATTGTCAAATGTGCAAGATAGAAAAAGACAAAGGAGAGATTAGCAACACTTTAGCTAAAATACGTTTATGAATAAGGGGAAAGGGTATACCTTTCCCCTTATTCATAAACGTATTTTAGCTAATTGTACAATGTACCGCAAAGTAGCTTACAAAGTGATAAAAAAAATACGCCTGCAGGTCTGGGTGTTTGTATGTGTGTTGTACGGGTACAACGGAAACCACGACATATATTTTACCTGATATGGGACTGTGAGTATAAATATATTTTACAGTTACGTTAATTTGTAGACCGATATACAGTAGGGTAAACCCCTAAACAATGCATTATCTGTTATCTCTACTTAACTGTTATCATCGTATTATTTGTGCTAAAATAAATCATAACATTTGGCATTAAGCCAGAATTAACCAGAGTTGGTGAAGTTACAGCAGGTTTATTCGTTGCTTCAGTCAGTGTAATAGCCTCATTAACTATTCTTATGTTCAGCACTGATATATAGATGGCGGTTTCTACAGTATTGTGTACGTAAATAAGCTTATTTACTATTTACAGTATTGTGTACGTAAATAAGTAAATAAGCTTTTAATAGCTGTAGAAACCGCTGTACTTACAAAACTTTTTGGTATTATATGAATGTTTACTAACTTTTATGTTGCAAGTCTTTAAAGTAAAGCTTATTTTATTTAAAATTACCAATTGCTTTTATTATATTTTCAAAACACAGCCCTTATCGGATATTTTTTAAAATATAAATAACTAGCGGCTCTCCGCCGCTTTGCAGGGGAGTAAATAAATGTAAAAATAAAATAAATGTATTATGCCTTTAAATACCTTATGGTTAAAAAAATCTTCAAATCGTTACTGAGTCTTTATGTGAAAACAGTACAACATACATGCGAAAACCCAAATGTTTCCTTTTTATAATATTTGCAGGTATAGAAGTATAGAATAACTATTCTATTCACATTTTTTATCAATGTAATGTCATTAAAATTTCTATACAGTAAAGTATTTTAGTTACACTTCAGCCGAAAGATGGCCACTGCTGGACAAACCCTTCCCCAAAGATGCCTACAACAGTTTAGTGTTATGCGTTATTAAAAAAAAATACGCCATAATCGCCACATTTTGCAAGCGGATTGGCTACAGTCACACAGATTTATCGCGGGACGCTGATGGCCGTCCCTCGTTGTTATAATATTTAGTATCGCCCTATTGGAATGGTTTGACCGCGATTGTGTTCGGTTGACTGATTACATTAGCTGAAGAATTCTCCTCCACTAGAGGGCGATGGGGTCGTTACGTCCCGACGTCACGACCCGACGTCACGTCCCAAAGCCTTAATACATTGTATCATTGTGGCCTGATTACAACAATGCACGTATTTCCCGTATATTAAATTTAGAAGATAAGCCACAGTATATCATAATCGTTGGCAGCAAGCCAGACTTATCTGAATGTTGAACGCTATAGCAGTTTAAAATGTCTTCTGCGTTGTAATGAAAATGTTTGAAACTTTTGTTATGTAGTGTTCTTGTATGTGAATAAGCAAATTACTGATTTTTCCTATAGGGTGCTAAAATGTATTGAGAAATAAAACTATCAACATAATTAATAACACAACTTACACAATACACACACGTACAAAAGTCGTATCAACGCAATTTCGTGAAATTCGACATCTGAAAACGATCGAACTTTATTTAGTCTCAGCTTTACGTCAAAACAAGGCGTTTATAGTTACACTGTCTTATGTATCATATTATTAATCCCCACAGACACGAGAAAAATATGACAATTGAAATTCAATTGTGTCTGGGCACCGGTGGCCTTACGATCCTTGAAAGATTATAACAATACACGAATTTCCCGTACAATCCGTACATTAATTTACAAGATAACCCAAAGTAAATCACAATCGTTGGCAGGAAGCCAGACTTATCTCAACGTGGTGAAGTTACAGGAGTTTATGTGTCGACTCAGTCGGTGTAATGGCCGCATTTACTGTTCTAATGTTCAGCGTTGATAAACAGATGGCGTTGGTTTCTACACATTTTTTTTAACATCCAGTTATCTGCGTAACACATGTTATATTTTTTTGGCGGGAACCTTGAAAGAGGCGTGTGGTGCTCTTATTTTATTTCATTTTCTTGGTGTATTTTTGAGTTATATTGAATAAAGTTGGTGGCATTTTGTTTGATATAGGCTTATTACAGTGCCTGTGTATAGTGAAATAGAATAATAGTGCGAAAACACGTCCTTTCGGGTGGCCTCCAAAACTTCATTGTAAATGTTCTGGTAAAGTAGCCATCACTTTACTCCATTGACTGTGACTGACTGACGGACTGATAAATTGATTGACTTTTGCGCTGCTTATTACGAATACGAAATATCGTTTTACTTACGTTACGCATATTGCCAGTGTCAGGCAATATGCGTAACAGCGATGCAATAATATTAAAAAAAAAGACACATTATGTCTGGATTCGATTGTCATAACTTTACTATTGAGTTTTGGCGGGAACCATAAGAGATTCGTGTGGTGCTGACTGTGACTGACTGACTGATAAATTGACTGACTGACTCTGACTTTTGCGCTGCTTATTACGAATACAAAATATCGTTTTACTTGACACTGGCAATATGCGTAACAGCGATGCCATAATATAAAAAAAAACTTTACTATTGTTTCGCGTTTTCCCGCAGACGAACAAGAAATAATGAAACATGAATATTGTTTACTTTGACATATTAATCAACGTATCAGTTGTTATTCGCTTTAATTTTATATTTGTAATTTGACCTCTCACAAGCAAATTTTATTATTTCTAAGTAATTGAATAAAGTTTTGAGTATGAGCTGTGTTGAGTTGTCGCTGGGTAGAGTAAATCATGCTCGTTGGCATCAAGCCAGACTCATATCTTTATGTGGGGAAATTACTAAAGTTTATGTGTGTGTTATGGCCGCATTTACTGTTCTAATGCTCAGCAGTGGTAAACAGATGGAAAACGTAACTTCCCGCCTGTAATCCCCAAAGGGGCAATAAGGTAAATAATACATGCAAACACCCACGATTCGTAGGTTACGTTTTTGGCCCATGTAACAGGTGGTGAGCATGTTGCCATCTCCGGGCACATTACCAAACTCCGAGGCACTGGGAAACTTCCAGAAAATGGAAAAATCCCAATAGAACCAGAGATAAAGGATTTTAAACCAGATGGAAAACAAAGTGAAATTCTTACCTACATACTACATAGAACGTGATGTATGTCATCAAGTGCAATGTTAATCAATTTAAAACCCTCCAGACACGAGAAAAATATGACAATTGAAATTCAATTGTGCCTGGGCGCCGGTGGCCTTACGTTCCTTGACAGGTTAATATTTTATGTAATTATTTCGATCATTGATGATTTTCATGTTAGATAAGTTTTCAAATAAAATACTTTACTTAATCAAGTATTTTATTTAACCATACCATTCCATCCTGTTTATTTTTAAAGATAAATGGAAAGGATAGTTTGACTTCAGGAGAACATGTGATGGAAAAACAGTCATGTGTGGACTTTGATACCTCAGTTGGGAGAGCGACTGCACTAGAGATCGCAGTGGTCGCGGGTTCAAGTAAAAATAGTCTAAGTAGGTATAGGCTTTTGCCTAGAAGTGACATGTGAATAATAAGTATAGCTTATATTTCCTTATCTAGTATTTTTAAGGGTTGTGTAACATCTATTAGACTGACCTTGACATTTTTAGTTGGACTTAATTTCCTTCAAATTAGCTTAACAATATTTTCACGTTTCGTCAAGTCTTTTTATAACAAGGTTTTAAACAATTCCCCTGTGTTTCATTGGCTCAGCCGTTTGGTTGTGGACTCTCTAGGATTCACTTACTTTTCTTTTATGATTTTGATATCTACATCTATACTTATACTATAAAGCTGAAGAGTTTGTTTGCTTGAACGCGATAATCTCAGGAATGACTGATCCGATTTAAAAAATTTTTTCAGTGTTAGATAACCCAATTATCGAGGAAAGCTTTAAACGAGTAAAACATCACGCTAAGATGAATAGGAGAGGGTAGATAATATTGCGACGGGGCGGGCCGCTAGTTCGATACCTAATATAACCTGACGCTTCTTATCTTTTCACAAGTACAGAATACATTTCACATGGTACAATAGCCTGCTTTCAAGATGTTTGTGTCCAAAATAGACTTGTATTTGTAGTCTTTAACCTGCCACCTACTCTAAACGTAACATTTCTAGCTTCGTTGCAAAACGTTCTGATTTTGAAAAGAATGCAAAGCTGCCTGCATTTCACTTGATATTTCTCCTTCATTGGCAAAGTGAAATCGCCAGCCAGGCCGATGGCCCGTGTTGTTCTATCAGTGAAATGGGCGATTTTTACCGTAGTAGCAGTAGTGACATCAAATTTTTCTTTCCAGTTTTCTTAAAAAAATATATTTATATTTCACCAGCGTAGTAATATTTTATCGCGAAAAATAATATAAAAAAACTTATTGATAACCAATATTTCGCTCTAATAAGATCTTATAAACCGACTTAAGTTACGGCGGAAGGATTTATTATTAAAAAAATATATTTATTTACAAACAGAGATGTTTAGTGGTAAATTATTACTACAAGACTAAATTACAATCATAAAAATATCTCTAAGGTGAATTACAGTAACAACTTAAAACTAGGTTGCCGAATCTGCACTATGCACACAATTACACAATACGTCGGATGTCCGCTGCGTAATCAGCAGGTCTGGGCAATGGGCGATTGCCTTACTACAGTCAAGACAAATTTTGAATTCTAAACGTACAGTATCATAATAATACCCAGCCATTAGCTTATCGAGGCCCAAAAATGACGACAGTACTGAACAAGGCCGAAAGATACAATACGTACTTCACAAATGTATCCCAACATCCGAGAGCCATTCTTCGGTGTGTTAGTGCCGGGCACAATGGGTGGAAAATGGAAGGTGTCCGGTCAAACCGGTTTTTATACTTGTTGGGTTTTTCGGGTTCCGTAGCCTGTACAGTCTGTGTCAGCTTAGCTCAGATAAGGACTTATTACACGGCACGGTATTCAGGGTACGATAGCAAGGGTCAGGGTAGTGTAATAACATTTAGGGAGTTTGGGCCCTAATTGGGGCGACCGGAGCCGCCCGTGTATTTGTACTGTGATTGAGTTAGGGCGCTGTCGACCGGATAGTGTAATAAGCGGCAACCCGGCGCGAGGTGACGCCCACCCTTTCTGCCGGACCCCGAATACCGTGTCGTGTAATAGCCATTATAGTCTTAATAAGTCAGTAGTCAAACCTATACGTGTTTGGTGTCTATAGATAGACCTTTGAAAATGACATGGAAGATTATTAAACAAATTTTTTGAAAGTCAAACATTTGAATAGGTAGACACTTCCAAATTGGTACAGTAGGTACGCAACAAAAATAAAAAGACAATCGGCTAGTTTTGACTTCGTAGAGCATTATCTCTGCTGTAAATTACCTACGTATGCACTGATAGACCGATATTGGTCAAAACTTGATCAAAATGGTCGACAAATGTCATATAGGTAAGGTGCAAAAGAGATAACGCTCTACAGACCTGAAATAAGCCGAAGTCTCCTTCTTATAACATTGTACTACTTCTAACAATATTTCTTGTTGAATACTACAAAAAAATCTGCCCCCTCTAATTTTTAAAAAAAGAGAGCGAAAAATCATTAAAAATGTAATGAGTGCAACTCGCGAAAACCTAAGAACATACTATGTTTAAAAATGTACCTACATTGTAGTTCTGAATAACATTCCACGAAATTTAGTTTGAACAAAATATGATATATGATAAATTTTCAAAAAAAGCAAATAAAATTCTGGATAAATATTACAGAACCCTTCATGGGCGTGTCCAACTCGCACTTGGCCGCTTTTTTGTACAACACCATTTATAGGGAAAAGGAACTTGTCCCGCTAATGGGTTTACGTTTGGGAAATCTGAAGGAAAATAACCGCGAAAAAGATTTCGATTCTACTTTACCTTTTCCCGTTCATTTTAAAATAAGTAGGTTTTCATTTATATAATATATTGTATAATATTTATATAAGATAGTCTTATATATAAAAATCAATTGCTGTTCGTTAGTCTCGCTCAAACTCGAGAACGGCTGGACCGATTTGGTTAGTTTTGGTTAAAAATGATTTTTGGAAATCCAGGGAAGGTTTAAAAGGTAAGAAAATTGAAGGGAAATAGTAAAAACCGCAATTTTATTTTCGCATACAAACAGTCCGTATCTATCAAACCTTTTGACACATTATTTCATTGTGAGGCAATGCTAAGTTAGCCGGGTCAGCCAGTAAAATATATTTTCTTCCGATCCTCACAATACTATATCCTGATAGAATCAGGATATAGTATTGTGAGGATCGTAAAGCGACACAGCAAACATATAAAGTCTGTTCGTGACCGACATCCGACTTGTGTCGTTTGCACGTTGCTATTCTTGCTTTCACACCACACAACATAGTTTAAGTGCAGTATATACTTTGCTGTTGGCTTTTGAGATGTATGTTCCAAAGTTAGCATTTCCCATTGCAATTATCACTCGATTGAACGGATATTTCAATTTTTGAGATATTATGTTGTGTATTCAATAAATGAATGTAGTAAACGTAACTTCAGGCCTGTAATCCCCGAAGGGGTAGGCAGAGGGTAAATGCATGCATTCAAGCATACATGCAAACACCCACGATTCGCCGGTTACGTTTTTGGCCCATGTAACAGGTGGCGAGCCTGTTGACATATCCGGGCACATTACCAAACTTCGAGGTACTGGGCAATTTCCAGAAAATGGATAAATCCCAATAGAACCAGAGATAAAGGACTTTACGCCTTTATCTCTCATAACCCCTTACCCGGGAATCGAACCCAGGACCTCAGCGTAGTAGTAGTGGCCTGCTACCACTAGGCTACCGAGGCAGGTGAATGTAGTAGAAACATATGAAGCTGCAACCTCAAAACTTTATTCTTATAGTCAGCAGTTTCCTTTATTTTTTCCCATGACTATCTGTCTTACGCTGCGCGCTATAAGAGACGTTCTCACTCAAGATAATTAAAGATGTTATACGGGAGGTGTGCCAGGACCGGTATATGTGGCGCTCCACAGTTTCTGCCTACCCCGTGAGTGACTTGACGTGAATCTTCATACATGCATATGAAATTCTTTGATCCGTGTGTATTATCAGCGTTAGAGATAAGCCATTAAATAAAAGCGAATTTACTTGTACGTATGTATCTTCACGCCAGGACCCTAACCGGGTAGGCAGAGAGTGTAGAGCGCCAGATATCCCGGTCCTGACATACCTCTCGTGCCTCGTCTACTTTCATCATTCTCTTCATACATGGACGCCGATTCCTAAGACTTTTAACCACACCATCAGCCAGAACCCGACCTATTTGGTCATGTGCCTATTATGTCAGCCTTCCTATACTCCTTACTAATTTACTTAATAGATTGTATATTCCCACCATGTAGAATTGCGGCAGTAGGTATCATAATCACTCATGATGAGAAACAAAAGTTAGCAAACGCAACATGGCAAGTGAACGTTAACAGGCCCTTAGCCGTTATAGAGGCATCCAACAACGAGTGGAAGTGGGGCACTCCGCGTATTTAGCTGCAGGCTGAATACGCAAATAAAGGGGCCTAACGAGGCCGGTTAAGACGCCAATTGTTCTATCCCTTTTACTATCGTGGACTTATCTTACTTTTGCGAGCCATTTGAACACATTTTTTTTATGTGATAGAAGTGGCAAACAAGCATGCAGTTCACATTTTTTTTTTTATGTAATGTAAGTGGTAAACAAGCATGCAGTTCACATTGATGTTAAGTGATGACTGCAGCCTATAGACACCCACACAAAGACCAAGGTCAAAATGCAGATGCGTTACCACTCCTGAGGCCTAAGGTCTTATGCCTCTGTGCCGGAAATTACAGGGCCGTACATTACCACCTGACCGGAACACGATAGTGTTGAACACTACCATTTAGCGGCAAGTATATTAGGTAATGCGGTGGTGCCTACGCCCTTGAGCTCCATCACTGGAGCTCTACCACCAGTAAAAACCAGTATATATAATACAAAATGGAAACTTGGGGATAATTATACTATTAATATTATAAATATTATGTTCTTAATTTAATTTTTCTTACATAAATGTTTGGGCTGCGTTGTCGTATCAAATTATCTGTTTTTTATCTCTAAACTGTAATGTTTTAGTACAGTCGTGTTTTTGTTAAACGATCGGTTTTGTATTAGAATGGGGACGACCTTTCACATTTTAATTTAGATCCCTAGATTGTTTTTCGTATCGGTTATTAAAACATTTGTATTATCATGGCTGTAGTCCAATTAATACGAAAAAAAAGTCAGCAAACGCAGCGTGGCAAGTGCACGCTAACAGCCCCTTTAAGCCGTTATAGAGGCATTCAACAGTGAGAGGCAGAGAGGGCACGCCGCGTATTTTGCTGCCGGCTGAAATAAAGGGGCCGAACGAGGCCGGTTAAGACGCCATTTGTTCTATACCTTTTAATATCGTGGACTTTAATTATTCTTAATTTTGCGAGTCATTTGAATACCTGATTACATGATATAAAACGAAAACCTCGGGATACTTAAATTGTTTGTTTTGTTTTTTACTAAACTTGCATGTATGAAGAGAATGATGAAGGTAGTTGAGGCACGGGAGGTGTGTCAGGGCCGGGATATCTGGCGCTCCACACTCTGCTTACCCCGTTAGGAACCTGACGTGAACATACACATTGTTATGTTTTTTACTAAACTTTTGTATACTGTTCTTCGGTCAGTGAAATAGCATTGAAAATAAAGCATGTCGTATTATCAATACTATTTGTATTATCATGGCTGTAGCAGAGATGGGTTATAGGGGCATTGACTACTTGCATAACATCTGCATCTGCATGGCGGTCTGGTGAATGGCCTAAGGATTGGACTGAGTCTATCATCTTGCCACTACATAAAAAAGGCTCCACAAAGAGTTGTAACAACTATCGCACACTCGCTCTCATCTCGCACAGTAGTAAGGTCTTACTTCACATAATCAACAACCGCATAAGACATTTTCTAGACCGGCAAATCCCACAGGTCCAGGCTGGTTTTGTGAAGGGTAGAAGCACACGAGAGCAAATACTCAATATAAGGCAAATAATTGAGAAGTCGTACGAATTTAACATCTCTTTCGTCACATGACGAAAGAGATGTTATATTCGTACGACCGTTAGTCAATGAAGCACATGCTTCATTGACTACAGTAAGGCATTTGATTGTGTCAACTGGCAACACCTGTGGAAGGTACTTTCTGAATTAGGAGTACCAAAGCACCTTACAGCTCTCCTTCAGTCGCTCTACTTGAACAACCAAGGCATAGTTAGGATTGACAATACGCTCTCAAAGCTGGGAGGGCGGAATATCGATTGGTGGGATGAAAATCACAAATCTGCGCTATGCTGACGACACTACACTCTTTGCGGCAAATGAAGACGAGATGTCCTCGCTCTTGGAAAAGCTAGAGAGTGTCAGCAACGAAATGGGACTTCACATGAATAGAGCCAAAACCAAGGTAATGACAGTTTACCGCAGCAAATTTATCACTCCATCCGTCAATCTTAATCTGGAAAGAGTTACGGAGTTTAATTACCTGGGCTCCATCATAACAAACAATGGATGGTGTGATAAAAATATAAAAGGAAGCGTATTGCCATGGCAAAGAGCGCCATGTCTCAGCTGAATCACATATGGGCCGACAGGAACATTTCACGTAAAACCAAGAAAAATCTTGTGACCACGCTGATATTCTCAATTTTCCTGTACGGTGCTGAGACTTGGACACTGAAAAAGGATCGACGCCGAATTGATGCTTTCGAGATGTGGTGCTGGAGGAAAATGCTCGAAATACATTGGACGGAGCATCGCACTAATGTGTCGAACATCAAATATCTCAGAATACCTATGAGACTCACCACCATATGCCTGCGAAGAAGCTATGAATTCTTTGGTCACATTGCCAGAAAGAGAGGTGACAACTTTGAAAAGACGCTACTAACTGGGAAAGCACCGGGGAAAAGACCCAGGGGCAGAAGCCCACTACGATGGTCCGACCAAATTCGCTCCAAGTTAGAAGCCACAGTTTGCCAAGCCATCCACATCGCCGAGGATAGGACGACATGGCGTAACATCGTCCAATCGAGAGTTATTCGTCGAGGTCACGACCCTCAGCATTGAGGACACACGACGCAAGGAGGGAGCAGAGAATATGTAATAATACTACGTATAGAATGGACACTTCGACGCTTCGACGCCCCGCCCGATTTGCACACATACACAACCCCTTCCTCTATTATAGGCGACGGTTGGTATTTTGTACGTGTTACGCACACAGATGCGCGTGTAATTACACGTAACTGATGGATAGAAACCAAATTAAGCGTTTGTATGGAATTTTGGCGGAGTGTCCGCGGTGTGGCTGTAGTCCAATTAATACGAAACAAAAATCAGCAAACGCAGCGTGGCAAGTGCACGCTAACAGCCCCTTAGCCGTTATAGAGGCATTCAACAGTGAGAGGCAGAGAGGGCATTCCGCGTATTTTACTGCCGGCTGAAATAAAGGGGCCGAACGAGGCCGGTTAAGACGCCATTTGTTGAGTCTTTATTTAAGTTTGAAAACATTGTAAGGATAACCTTGAACTTAACTATTCCAATTGTTGTGTGTAGTTTTGTTAATCAAAAGATACACAACAACACATTCTGTTTTTTTAGCAATTAACGTGGCGAACAAGCGTGCAGTTGACGCTGATGTAGCACATAACAGATTTACACAACCGAAAGATCAAAATGATGCGTTTAAAGTTTAAGTGGTTACGCTTCTGTGATATTTATTGGAGGGCCAAAAGTAGGTACATGAAGGGTTTGGAACGTCAAGATAGCTCTCAAAATTATTTATTTCATATTGGATTGTAGAGTAAGCGTACCGTCTCCTGGAACAAAATAGAGTCTAGAGAAAAAAGCTGCTTTGGGAAACGCAGTTTTCTTTTGCTTACGAAGCCTTAGATATGTTTGTCAAAAGGATGACTAACAAGCAAGCGAGCCAGCTGTTGCAAAGTTGTCACCGCCGCCTATGAATATTTGCAACACCGGGGGACTTGCCAACGCGCTGTTGGCCCTAAAGCACTCTTTTGACACCATATTTGAAGAGCCCCATACAACAGAAACACTTTAGAGGGAAGTACGCTCCACAATTTACACGTTCTTATAGTCATCAAAATAAACGCATTCGTTATAATTTCACCGTGCCAAATTCAATTCATTTGCAAAAGAATCTTATTATCGAATTCTATTACATATTTCAAACACGTACATCAACACTGGGAGACATTTTTCCCCCGAACACGTCACTTGTATAAATTTTCATCGTAAATGGGTTATGTCGTTGTCATGCAAAGTGATAGATGCATCTTATGCTCCATTCACAATAATGGCATGGCACATTTGTTGGCGAAATATTGAGCCAATGGTATCATAAAAACATATTGGTGTTGATCAAGGCTATAGGCTACCAAAACAGTTTGTTTCTGTATCTTATTTTGAGACATACTCGTAATATTGTAACTGGTGGTAGAGTTCCAGTTATAGAGCTAGAGGGCGTAGGCACCACCGCATTACCTAAGATACTTGCCGCAAAATGGTAGATTTCAGCACTGTGTTATTGTAACTGGTGGTAGCAGCACTATCGTGTTCCGGTTAGGTGGTACGGCGCTGTAATTTCCGGCACAGAGGCATAACACCTTCGTCCTCAGGAGTGGTAACGCATCTGCATTTTGACCTCGATCTTCATGTGGGTGTCTATAGGCTGCAGTCATCGCTTAACATCAATGTGAACTGCATGCTTGTTGGCCACTTCCATTACATAAAAAAAAAATGTTGTTATCTTCATATAAAATTATCGTGTTACAATGTTTGTAACAAATCTCCTCCGAAACGACTGAACCGATCATTATGAAACTTTGTGTGTGTATTTGGTAGGTATTAGAATCGGTTATAGTCTATTTTTTATATCGCTTAACGGTCAGGGTGGCTCTCTTCCATTTTTTTCTACTTTTTGCACAATTTTCTAAAAAAAATATTTTTTTTATGTTGTTTACAACTTTGATCTCAAATGATGGAAACAATCTAGGACTTTAACAGTCACAAATTTTGTTTAAACTTAGGGGGCTATATAAGTACTGATTATAATATCAACCGGCCTTTTAAGTATGTTAGTACCTGCTACTAAGTCTAAGAGACACTATGCATATAAATTTATACATTGTAGGTCCGCAAATATTACCAAACAAAAAATAACACCGACGAAAAACAACATTCAGATAAATACTGCGGTTTTGCTCTAAGGTTTTTGAAATGTTATAACCGTCAGGCCTCAGAATTCAGCTAATCATTAGGCCTTGAAAGACCAAAAAGGCCCCTCCTTAACACTGCATTCAATCGTAGCCCCATTTACGACTGTTTGCTCCCAACCTCTTTCACGCCATACGCTGTCTATAGGATATGTAAGGGACTGAAAACAAAAGGCAGTTTACTTTTTATAGCGCACATTCATCCTCACGCATGATTATGACTGAGATGCTGAGATGGGACATGACCGTGACGTTACGCTCTTGTTCGTGGGATTTTTAAATATTCATTTTCATTCATACATTCATTTATGAAAAATGTATACTTAATGTTATAGTTTCATCACACATTTTTACAGGTTATCTTATTGTATGTCAGTTTAAAAAGTTCGTTAAATAGTTATGTATATCTGATAGAAGCATTTGAAACTAATCAGCGACTTATAATTTACCGATCACAAATCAATTCAATAAGACACTTTACACTGTCAAATTCACACTTATAGGTAACTAAACCAAAAACAATACCTACTGACAAAACTATATTCAAATAAAAATAGCAGCTAGGCGTACACGATTACTTTAATGGCTCCAAAGCTTTTCAAATCTCATGACGGTCAGCCCTTAGAATAAAGCTAATCATTTGGTCTTCAAAGACCTAAAATCCCTTTACGACTGCTTGTTCACGACTTCCTTTACGCTAGACGCTGTCTTTATTATATGTAAGAGGCTGGATACAGAAGGCAGTTAATTTTTTAACAGTGCACACTGAACGTGGTATGCGAATGCGGTTGTGACGAGAGAGAGAAGTCTAAAATGTAATTAAATTGAGAGGATCGTTTGCTAAATAGCAGTCATTTTACGACGTGAAATTTAAACATCGTTGGTGTGTACTATAAAGAGAGCAAAAAATATTTCCACGTAATTGAATTAATTTCGACGATAAATAGCACTCGATTTAAAAATTGCATTATGGTACAAACTTTGTAGCTCCAAGCCTTTTAAAATATCATGACGGTCAGCCCTTAGAATAGAGCTAGTCATTTGGTCTTCAAAGACCTAAAAAGATATAATATATATTTTAACAGTACCCTAAACACCGCACTCAATCGCTTCTATTAACGAAAATAAAGAAAGAAAGACGATTATACACTTCTCATAAAAAAAAATCGAAACACCTTGCAAGTTTATGTTTTGTAAGAAATTTAACAAATTGTGTATATTTAAAAATAAAATATTTAATGTCGTTTTATAGTGCATAGTGTGAGGTTTTAAAATCCTAATGTTGATGTCCTAAATTCAAATTACATTTTTATAAATTTCGTGTTTTGTTTAATGAGTAATTTTTACCATGTATGGACTATGGACGCAATGGATAAAAAAACACACGTTATTGAAAAAAAAACTAAGCAACGTGAATTCGATAACTTGGGGAGGGATCCCCGAGACATTGCGCAAAGTATTCTCCAGCTCTTCTGTAGACCTTGTTCCTTCCGTCGTTACTATACAGCATGAATTTACACTCATCAGAACAGAGAACTTTGCTCCACTGTGAGTATGACCAATTCAAGTGCTCACGTGCAAAGATAAGGCGCGCTCTCGGTGGTCTGCAGTTAATTTCGACCCGTTTGCTGGCTTGTGCGGTACCAATTCATGTTCTTTCAATCTTCTTCTTATTGTAGAGTCACTTACAGCCATCCTTCGTGTAGCACTTAGCTGCCGCTGCAGATAGAAAGCGTTTAGGAATCGATTTCTTAAAGAAGTAATTGCAATAAATCGATCGCCTCGCTTAGATGTGACCCGATTCCTGCCAGAAACTGAACGGCGCGTCAACAAAACAGACTCCCGATAGCGCTTAAAGACTCTATTAACCAATGATAGGCTTAGATGCAATCTTGCAGCCACATCGCGCTGACTAAGTCCAGAATCCAGCAATGCCACCACTTGGGCAGCGTCTGTAGGAGAAGTATCCACAGTTTAAAAAGTAAAACCGCATGGAAGCAGTAATAAGAGCTCAGGGATCTGTCCCCAAGTTATTAAATTCACGTTACTTAGTTTTTTTTTTCAATAACGTGTGTTTTTTTATCCATTGCGTCCATACTCCATATAGGGTAAATTGACTCATTAAACAAAACACGAAACTTATGAAAATGTAATTTAAATTTAGAACATCAACATTAGGATTTTAAAACCTCACACTATGCACTATAAAACGACAATAAATATTTTATTTTTAAATATACACAATTTGTTAAAATTCTTACAAAACATAAACTTGCAAGGTGTTTCGATTTTTTTTTATGAGAAGTGTATAATCGTCTTTCTTTCTTTATTTTTGTTAATAGAAGCGATTGAGTGCGGTGTTTAGGGTACTGTTAAAATATATATTATATCTTTTTAGGTCTTTGAAGATCAAATGACTAGCTCTATTCTAAGGGCTGACCGTCATGATATTTTAAAAGGCTTGGAGCTACAAAGTTTGTACCATAATGCAATTTTTAAATCGAGTGCTATTTATCGTCGAAATTAATTCAATTACGTGGAAATATTTTTTGCTCTCTTTATAGTACACACCAACGATGTTTAACTTACAAAACATAAACCTGCAAGGTGTTTCGATTTTTTTGATGAGAAGTGTATTTCTCCATTTTTTTTACCTTTTACACTAGACGCTATCTAAAGGATGTGTTGAAACAAAATGTGATTTATTTTTAAACTGCGCACATTCAACGTGGCGCGTTATTATGCCATATGACGTAACGTTACAGTTTAGTTTTGACGTGACAACGTCTTAAATTAGGTTGCGGCTCGGAGTCACTCATGAAAAAGTGTAACGCCCGGTAACGTAACGATGAGTCACCGAACGAGAGAGCGGCCTGCCGGACCGGCGAATGCCTTTCTACCGAGAAAAAGACGTTGTCAAGTAAAATCTTCCGTAAAAGCGACTTTTTTGCTAAACTTAGGGCCTAAAACGTACTTTAGTACCTACATTTATAAGTCAGTGTCTAAAACAAACTTGTTAGGGTTTCAAAACTTGAGCTCTTAATGAATAAGTCCAAGGTCTAAACACACCATTAACCCTTCGGGGATCACAGGCTAGATAATAGCTTTAGTTTTCATAATAATATAGTTTCATAACTTTACCTCTATTACAGCTCGGGGAAAACAGTCGAATACCTTTTTGTTTTTTTTTTATATAATGTAAGTGGCAAACAAGCATGGAGTTCACATAGATGTTAAGTGATGACTGCAGCCTATAGACACCCACATGAAGATCAAGGTCAAAATGTAGATGCGTTACCACTCGTGCGGCCTATGGTGTTATGCCTTTGCGCGGCAATTACAGGACCGTACAATACCACCTGACCGGAACACGACAGTGCTGAACACTACCATTTAGCGGCAAGTAAATTAGGTAATGCGGTGGTGCCTACGCCCGCGAGCTCTGTCACTGGAGCTCTATCACCAGTAAAACCACCACTTAACATGTAACCTATGTTCAATCTGACATCAATATTTTGTTAATCTGTAGAAATACTGATGATAACAAGTTCAAGCTTGTACTTACATCTTCGAAAGCTTAAGACTAAGTAAACCTTATAAATTACATACAACCAACTCCCGAAATCCTCACATCCATCAATACATAGTTAAATTAGTTCAGTGATTCTCAAAGTTTTTATTTATGCTTCTCTAACATGTTGCACAGCACAATATGACACAAAACCGCATATTCCAAAGCCATTTATTGCTGGACGATATCCTAATGTGTATATTCATGCTAAATAGCAGCTTTCAAGCAATAAAATCCTCAGAGCTACGCTACGGGAGGATGTACGGTCATGGTGAAACTATATAAATAAAATTTCAGCCATGATAACGTTATTGAGTATCAATGGATAAAAAAATATCCTGCATAATTTTAAACCTAACAATGTGGGTGTCGATAGTTTCAGGATTCTGCCCCTTGACATTTTCTGCCGTCCACCTAGGGGGCGGCAAGGTCCCTGTTTGAGAAACACTGAAATAAAATGAATAAGGACACACGTGGAGGAATTTCCGGTCGAAGGTAATAATTTGCGACGCCCGCCGACGAAATTGGTTTCCCTTTAATATTTGGGACGCATAAATTTAGATGGCACTCGAGCTAATGCTTATACATTCTGGGGTAACATGTTTATTTTAAGTGAAGTAGGTAGTCCTAGTGTTTTTGTAGTTATTAAGCGATATGGCAGATTGAAAGTAGTGAGTCTAGAATATGCTATTAAAACGTATTTATTTCTCATCGGAGATGTCATCAGGCTCACCACCTGTTACAAAGGACAATGAGTACCTGGTGAATCGTAGGTGTTTGCATGTATGCTTGCTTTTACCTCTGCCTACCCCTTCGGGAATTACAGGCATACAGTTACGTTATGTTATGTTTATTTTGTTACATTTTTTTTATGTCATTAAGTTGACAGACAAGCAGAAGCCTGATGGAAAGTGGTCACCGTCGCCTATGAACATTTGCAACACCAGGGAAGTTGCCAACGCGCTGCCAGCCCTGAAGGACTCTTTTGACGCAATTTTTGAAGAACCCCATATTGTAGCACCGAGGCAATACCTCAGAGGGAAGTTCGTTCCACAATTTACACGTTCTGGGCAGAAACGAACGAGAAAACCGAACCGTTGAGCACTGCCAGGTGTCCAGTCAGTGAGGGTGAAACTTCTCTCTTCGGCGGGTAGTACGGTGTAGGAAAAGAGACAGTGGTACCATGTCGAACAGTTCGACAGATCACTCACCATTGTAGAGACAGTAAAACACGCACAGACTCCTCATGTCTCTGCTCAGGGTCAGATGTTCGAGTCTGTCTGTAAGTCCTGGATGGTTAACAATACTAACAGCACATCTTTGTAGGGAGTCAAATGGACCAAGCTGGTATTTGGGGGCTCCCGCCCACAAATGAGAGCAGTTTCCCAGATGGGGCCGGATGGGGGGGACATTGTTATAAATATACCTATACCCTACGGTAAAGAAGCGCACGTAATGTAGGTACCAACGGTACCCGCCAAGAAATATTACACATTGAGCTTTACGAAAGAGACAATCGGTTATTTTCGACTTCGTAAAGCTTTATCTATGTTGCACACTGCAAATATCAGCACTGATAGTATGGCATTGGCACACCGCGGACACTCCGCCAAAATTCCATACAAACGCTTAATTTGGTCTCTATTACACAGACATCAATCAGTGACGTGTAGTTACACGTGCACCTGTGTGCGCAGCACGTAGAAAATACCTACCGTCGTCCATAAGAGGGAGGTTGGGTGATGCGGGGAAATCGGGCGGGACGTCGAAGTGTCCATTCTATACGTAGTATTATTACATATTCTCTGGCATTGGTCAAAATTTAACGAAAATAGTTGAAAAACGTAACACGGTATGCGAAAGAAAACGCTCTGGAGAGCCGAAAATAGATAAATTAAAATAAAGAGAGCCCATTTTAAAAATCATTTAAGTTTAATACACGCGAGATGAAGCGCGCATGGCCCAGCGGCTGGTGTAGATCGTAAGCGATCAACTCGGTTAAGCAATACGGGCGCGGTCGGGTAGTGTGATGGGTGACCGGTAGTGGCAAATTAAATGCGCCTTTCCGTGCTTCGGAGGGCACGTTAAGCCGTCAGTCCCGGTTGCTATCGATGGATAGCAGTCGTTAAACCTTGTCGGTGGCCTTATGGGCGGTTTGAAAACATCCGACAGCGGCAGCATTTCCAGAAATCATCTACTTAAACGCAATAAAAACTACTTTAACCAAGCAATTTAAACTATTCCGTTATTATCCAACACACAAAGGCCGTAATGAGTGTTCGTAATAACCTCTACGGAACCGGGGGTGGCTTAATAATAGGGTTCCGTTTAATTTCGCTGATAAACTGTAATGAGGGTAGATTGAATGGAATACCGGAATAAATTTATATTGTTTCCTTCAGGTTTGGGGACTGTGATGGATGATTCTGGAGGGTTTGATAAGACAGCGCTATATTATGGAAAATCAATTGTGTATATTCTTAGGTTTTCGCGAGCTACACTCATTGAAATAAAACTATTATATTTTTACGGATTTATTTCGCGTGTAATAATAATAATAATGGCAACCCATTATACTTCCCACTACTGGGCACGAGTCTCTCCCCTTTTGTTGGGGGGAGGCCTGGAGCTTACTCCACCACGCTGCTCCAATGCGGATTGGTGGAGGTGGGTGGGTTAGTGGCCAACCCACCCACCTCCACCAATCCGCATTGGAGCATAACGGTGTGTTGGATAATAACGGAATAGTTTAAATTGCTTGGTTAAAGTAGTTTTTATTGCGTTTAAGTAGAGTTGCAGTGTAGGAGCTCGAGGGCGTAGGCACCACCGTAAAGAAATACTATTTCTTTCTTCGCACTCTGCGTGTTTATTTACCATGAAGTTTGGTTATAGTTTTTAACTTTTTAATTGTCTGATTTTAAAGAAGAAACGAATTCAGAATGTCAGAGACAGATTCAAATACGAGTTGATTGACAATTGCATAATCAATGAAAATTTTAATATTATATTATTTTATGTTTTAAAAGTGAAAGAATAAACTTTCATTGTCGTTTCTTCTTTTCAGGTTTGAGTTCATATTGTTTTATATTACCTAGATAAGATAGTCTCTGTATAAAAAAAACTAATAATAAAACTTCTTTTCAGCAACACATGGTTTATTTCTTTCATGTAGTAAAACAGACTTATATATATATATAAATGCAACCAGTTTTCCTTGGTCACGGCATCACGCGTGAATGGCTGGGCCGATTTCACTTATTCTTTTTTTATTATATTTTTTATTATTAGGAGAAGGTTTTTCTATCTATATATATAAAAATGCAACCCGTTTCCCTTGGTCACGGCATCACGCATGAATGGCTGGACCGATTTCACAAATTCTTTTTTTGTTGTATTTTTTATTATTAGGAGAAGGTCCTTACGGAAAAAAATATTTAGAAAATTTCTCAGAAATATTGAAAAGGCAGTACGAAGTTCGCTGGGTCAGCTAGTGTATAATATAAATAATAATGGCAACCCATTATATGTCCCACTGCTGGGCACGAGTCTCTCCCCTTTTTGGAGGGAGGCCTGGAGCTTAATGCGTATATATATATATAATGCGTATTGGTGGAGATACGAGTTAGTGGCCAGTCCGTTGTCGGATGTTCTCAAACCGCCTATAAGGCCTCCGACTGCTATCTATCGATAGCAACCGGGACCGACGGCTTAACGTGCCCTCCAAAGCACGGAAACGCGCATTTTAATTGGCCACTAGCGATCACCAATCACACACCCGACCGCGCCCTTATCGCTTAACTGAGTAGATCGCTTCCGATCTGCAAGGGTGGCAACGCCTCTGCATTTTGAACTCTGGTTTTTATGTAGATGTCTATTTTGTTTATGTAATGGAAGTGGCAAACAAGCATGCAGTTCACATTGATGTTAAGTGATGCCTGCAGCCTATAGACACTTACACAAAGACCAAGGTCAAAATTCAATTGCGTTACCACTCCTCACGCCTAAGGTATTATGCCTCTATGCCGAAAATTACAGAGCCGTATACCACATGACCGGAAAAGGATAGTGCTGAACACTACCATTTAGCGGCAAGTACATTAGGTAATGCGGTGGTACCTACGACCGCGAGCTCCGTCACTGGAGCTCTACCACCAGTAAATGATACTGAATTCGTGCAGATACTGATATTCGTAGTTCCATACATTTGCACGTTTGTATTTTTTATGAACGGGGGTATTATAATAGAATCCATTAGTCTCAAACGAATATATTACAAAAACTTTCTGAGATAATGCTATTATTACTGTAATAATATATATTATCTATGGGCAAAAAGTGTGTAGATAAAGGTATATTTTATTTTTAAAGAAAAATGGAAAGAAAATTTGACTTCAGGCGAGACTCGAACTCGCGACCTACTGGGAATCTAGTCCAGCCGCTCTTCCAATTGAGCTACTGAAGCCCTGCCCGATTTGTCAAATCTTTCCTTCACATCTATTGCATTGCTTCATGGTAGCAGCATGTCATGTCATACATGGTCCCAGTAGGTCGCGAGTTCGAGTCTCGCCTGAGGTCAAATTTTTCTTTCCATTTTTCTTTAAACATAAAATATATTTCACAAGCATGTGTTAATGCGAAATAATATAAAAACAAAGATAAAGGTATATTATACTATTTCCTGACTGTATCATTTTCTATGTATACAGATGTATATAGTGATGTGTTTTTGTTACGACTAAAATAAATATACAGCCGTTTTATCATAATAAACAAAAATAAAACGATATAAGAAACCGTTCTTTCATAATTTTGTAATACAAAACTAAAATTGGTTTTGTGCTAAACCAGACCTTTTCCCCTGTACCTCTAATCAGCAATGTTCTCTAGAGAGTTGCTTCTTAATCATAAATCTTAGTTATTCTATGCTTTGTCCTTACCAGTTGAATTGTTATTTGAGTAAGATGGAAAGAGACAAAAGAGTGCTTAGCAACTTTTTGACCAAAAGCTTATTAATAAAGGGTTTGTGAAGAAGAAGCGCGCATGGCCCAGCGGCTGGTGTAGATCGTAAGCGATCTGCTCGGTTAAGCACTACGGGCGCGGTCGGGTAGTGTGATGGGTGACCGCTAGTGGCAAATAAAATGCGCGTTTCA
The DNA here is from genome assembly GCA_036365455.1 of Macrosoma leucophasiata. Lineage (NCBI taxonomy): Eukaryota > Metazoa > Arthropoda > Insecta > Lepidoptera > Hedylidae > Macrosoma > Macrosoma leucophasiata. The sequence goes on along the minus strand of JAWQUS010000002.1, from coordinate 3,090,628 downwards.
GTGCTTCGGAGGGCACGTTAAGCCGTCGGTCCCGGTTGCTATCGATGGATAGCAGTCGTTAAACCTTGTCGGAGGCCTTATGGGCGGTTTGAAAACATCCGACAGTGGGTTGGCCACTAACCCACCCACCTCCACCAATCCGCATTGGAGCAGCGTGGTGGAGTAAGCTCCAGGCCTCCCCCCAAAAAAAGGGAGAGACTCGTGCCCAGCAGTGGGACGTATAATGGGTTGCCATTATTATATTTATTATAAAGGGTTTGTTGTTTACTGTTCCTTACAACTTAAGGTATTAAATCTCATCAGTTAAACACCCCATATTAGAGGGTTGAAAGCACAAACTTTCATAATTCATCCTACATAACAACTCTTGCACGTGACGCGTCCACTTCATTATCTACTAATGAGGGTAATGAGTCTGACAGTATTGTGAGGAGTGCGTTAATTCTGAACCAACTCATACACGCAGCAGATTTTATGTTATTACAAGCGAATACCTATGACTTTATTGTCAAAAATCTATGAACGTGCCTACGACAAGAGATATTATGTGAACTTAGAGATTTTTTCTGTCTTGAAGTAGCTAAGAAGCATACAATGCATATTGATGGTAAGTAATACTATATTTTATTTTAAAGTAAAAAAAAGTATATTTCACAAGCATGTGTTAATGCGAAATAATATAAAACAATTAGTAATACTATAGCCTGCAAACATCTACATGAAACCAGAGATTTCAATGACATTAACATTTTCGTAGGTTTTCGCGAGCTTCATACATTGCAGACTGACAGTCTGCCTGTGACCACGGTAGCTGGAAAGCGACCAAAACGTCGGGTGTATGAAGAAGTTTGGGAGTGTTATATACGCGAGAAAATCCGCAAGTTTAACTCCAACAATTCAATGACATTTTTTTTAATGTAATGCAAGTGGCAATCAAGCATGCTGTTCACATTGATGACTGCAGCCTATACTGTAGGCCCTATAAACACACAAAGACCAAGGTCAAAATGCAGATGCGTTACCACTCCTGAGGCATAAGGTGTTATGCCTCTCCGGGCCGTACATTACCACCTGACCGGAACACGATAGTTCTGAACACTACCATTTAGCGACAAGTATATTAGGTAATGCAGTTGTGCCTACACCCGCGAGCTCCGCCTCTGGAGCTCTACGAACCAATTAAATTGTCGAACAACAATTAAATTCTCTTTGTGACATTTTAATTCAATGACATTTGGCGTTGGATCACGATACTTGGTGAAATTCGAAAATTGGCACGGTCTATTAGATTTATAAAACAATATTAATTTAATGAAATTCAAACAGCAACCTACCGCAAACAACAGTAAAATTTATATGGAGTATATTTTGACCACAGAGTTGAAATTTCAACCCAATATGATTGTTGACGCTGGTAATAGACACTTGACCAATTTACAGTGACTAAACTAATTTAATATGAATTAAGTCCTGTACTGTGTTTGTACCTAATAAAATAAATGTTTGCTCAAATCTTTACTTATAATATTAGCTAATTAACTATGTACTCATACATATCCTCCAGTAGACAAAAGCCCCCAAATAAATTAAGATTAAAAAAAAAACTGGTTGCCTGTAAAGTCGGTTTTACGGGCGAAGATTTTACGTGACAACGTCTTTTTCTCGGTAGAAAGGCATTCGCCGGTCCGGCAGGCCTCTCTCTCATTCGGTGACTCATCGTTACGTTACCGGGCGTTACACTTTTTCATGAGTGACTCCGAGCCGCAACCTAATTTAAGACGTTGACACGTCAAAAAAATGTACAGTGCTCATCAAGAAATAATGCACATCGAGTCTATGAAAGTGACAATCGGCTAGTTTCGGCTTTATAGAGCGTTATGTCTGCTGCACACTGCCTACGTAAGCATCCGTGGTCCGGTATTGGTGAAAACTTGATCAAAATGGTCGACAAACGTCAAATAGGTAAGGTGCGAAAGAGATATCGCTCTACAGATCCGAAATAAGCCGACGTCTCTTCCTGAGGTCGATGTGCATTATTTCTTTTTGGATACTGTATATGTATTTGTATGGCCCTGTAATGACACTTTGAACACGATAGTGCTGAACACTACCATTTAGCGGCAAGTAGATTAGGTAATGCGGTGGTGTCTACGCCCGCGAGCTCCTTCACTGGAGCTCTACCGCCAGTAACCACTCTACCACCTTTAAGCAATCTTGGCTTTCTTCAATCACGTCATCAAGAGAGTCTCGAAGTCGAGAAATAAATGGTTGGCATGCGGATTGGCCATCCAATGGTTTAATTCAACATTTTAATTCAGTGACATTTGGCGTTGGATCACGATACTTGGTGAAATATTGGCACGGGTCTGTTAGATTTATAAAACAAGTACCTGGTTGACCGAGCTTCGCTCCGTAGCGATTAGTATGAATTGCATATACGACTAATGTTAGTAGACTAATGGTTCTTCTATTCATCAATAGATGGCGTTAATCGTCGGTTATGAAGAAAATTTATTATATACCAATTTATATACCAGGTCGCTGATCATGCACTTACTCGTACCGCTCCATTGGAATGGTTTGACCACCATTTTTCGATTGACTGACACCACTTACGGAAGAATACTCATCCATTAGAAGAGGCGATATCAGATCGTTGTAAAACATCTTACAATTTCACAACAATAATTAAAGGCAGCGATAATCACCGGGTTTCATTACGGCGGTAATTTCGACGGAAACGTAATACCGCTTTTGATGTCCCTTGTAATGAATATCCGGATCGTTTGGGAGCTTTTAAACATTTTCGGATATTTTATGCTTTATTGCTATGGCAGTGTTTTTGGTTACATTAAGGAGAATGAAGAGCAAAGTAAGCGCTCCACAAACATACAGCTTTTTTTTAATCCAGTTTTTTTTTATTTTAACTGCCATAATAGCCTAGTAGTAGCAGGTCACTTCTACTACCCTGGGACCAACCCAGTGGGGGGTCCTGGGTTCGATTCCCGGGTCGGAGGCTGTCAGAAGTAACGGTGTAAAATCTTTTAACTCTGGTTCTATTGGGCGGTGTGTCAGGACCGGGATATCTGGCACTCCATATTATCTGCCTACCCCGTAGAAGAAACATACATTCTTAATATTGAAATGAAAGTAACTCCATCTGTCCGTCTGTTATATTTTATGACCAAACCGATTATGATTAAATTTAACATGAAGTTAGTTTAAACAAGGGACATAGACTGGTGCAAAGCCTAGCTAAACCAAATACCGCGTGTATTTTGTTGCGGGAAAGTTAAGTAAGTAGAGAGAAAAAGAAAAAAAAAGAACAAGCTAAAAGAAAGTAAAAAGTAAAAGCTATTTCAGTGTTAAATAAGTAAAGTGTAATAGTTTATTAATACGTTTTTTAGACTGAGGTAATTCTTTCTTCATGTCATAAAATATCAACTGAACACTACCATTTAGCAGCAAGTATGCTCTTATTAGGTAGTGCGTGCATACACCTGCGAGCACTAGCACCAGTGAATAATTATTTGTGTTCAATGTTATTTTTTGATACTGAATTTTTTTTCGACATGTCAAGTTTCAAGTAGACTGGTACAAATCACCTGAGCACGTTATCTTAAAGTATAAACTCATCTTTAACATAGAAACGTACAAAACAAACTATTGACGTAATTATTATTTCTAGTGATGCGCCGAATAATGGTTTCACCGAATAACCGAATACCGAATAATATTCGCTTTAACCTATACCGAACTGAATATTCGGCCGAATTAATCGGTTTACTATTTTATTGTTTTGCCACGTAAACTCGGTTCTAATATGTCGCTGCATGCATTCGAGGGCCACACTAAAAGTTCTAAGAAAAACAAAAACTGAGCAAACTAACAAGTTATTAGTTTTATTATATTTTTTCAAAATAGTCTCCATTCACATCAATAAATCGCTACATTCGAGAAAAGCACTTTGCCCACTCGTCCTGAGCGGTCTATTCGACGGCATTTTGAAACGCAGCCACTGCTTCCTCGGCGCCCATAAAACGTTTTCCTCGAAGTTTTTCCTTTATTTGCGGAAATAAATAAGAATCGCAAGGTGCGAGGTCGGGACTATACGGCGGGCGACCCAATAAATAGCCAATAAAATAGAAATATTCGAACCGAATATATTCGGCACCAAAACCGAATAATTCGGCCGAATACGAATAGTGGAAAAGATGCCGAATATGCCGAATATCGAATACCAACCGAATATTCGGCGTATCTCTAATTATTTCTATTAAAAAAGTACAAGATTTGTGCGAGTACACTGAAATCGCTTCGTGACATCATGTCATATTTAATGATTGCAGGTATAACGTGACGTCACGCGCGTGGGGCGGGTCACGGCCACTGCCCTCATTTCCCGTGTAGTGTGAACACACTTTAATAGAGTTCTGATTAGTTTTCGCATTCTGATAAAAAAGTGTAACAGAAACCAAAAAATCATATTTTGGAATTTTTGTCCGTCTGTCTGTCTGTCTATCCGGTACGTTATAATCAACTCAACTGATTTGAGCACGGTTTTCACAAGTGGATTAGATATAATTAGGAGCGTTTGCAAAACTGTTTGCACTTGTTTCGTCAAAATAGGTTAAGGGCTAAAGAAGTTAAGGTCAATTCAAAATTTACTTCAAGCACTGCTTCAAAGCTTTTAAACAGAGTAGAATGCGGTTTACACAAATGTATTTAATTTAATGTATTTAGGTCCTAGCTGCGCCTGCAACTTCATCCGCGTAAAATTTAACTAAATTATTGTTCAGTATCTACGCGGACGAAGTCGACACAGCTAGTTATAAATAATAATAAGTTCAACACTGAAATCGCTTCATGAAATCATGTCATATTCAATGATTGAAGCTATAGCGTGACGTGACGTCACGCGGGCGGGGCGGGTCACGGCCACGGCCCTCATTTCCCGTGTAATGTGCACATGCCTTAATAGAGTTCTGATTAGAGTTTCCGCATACTAGAACTAACTGAGGTAAGATGTCCTTTCACTACGGTAGTTTCTCAATTAGTGATGATAGAAGCGCTTATTTGCTAGATCGCATCAATATGTTGAGTAATTCGCTCGTAGTAGTAGATGAACTCTTTTTTTTATGTAATGGAAGTGGCAAACAAGCCTGCAGTTCACATTGATGTTAAGTGATGACTGCAGCCTATAGACACCCCAAAGACCAAGGTCAAAATGCAGATGCGTTACCACTCCGGAGGCCTAAGGTGTTATGCCTCTGTGCCAGGAATTACAGGGCCGTACAATTCCTATTTTTGAAATTACTTGAGCGTGTCAAATTAAGATATGGAAGATACCTGTTTGAATTTTGGATAGAAGCATTGTTTGGGCACATTTTACACCCTCTCAGATTATCTAACACGCTCTTGACCCATGACGCTGATGCCGAGCAATTTTCAAAAACATTTGATTCTTTCAAAAATGAAGGTGAAAAATTACTCAAGAATGTCTGATATTCAGAGAAGATTTAAAGTGAACCCAATCAAAGCGCCCATGCAAAATTCTGACGATTTGGATGCGAAGCCCTAAGGGTTCGGCTCTTTATGGAAATTGTAGATTTGGTGACGGTACTGTACCAGGTGCAGAGTATCTACTATATCTTAATCTGACGCGCTGGAGTAAATTCAAAAAATACCTCTTGGGCTCCTTCCCTACTACTGGTCTGTATAAATATGAACAGTATGGAAACTACGTACAAAACGTTCGAAATGGCACACTAACACAAACATGCGCATCGACGATCGATGTAGCGTGTGACTCAGTACTGCAGCACCGCGAGAACCGCTTAGAGGCCTCGTCGATGCGCATGTTTGTGTGAGTGTGACGTTTCAAGGTTTCCATACTGTTCATATTTGCATTGTGTCTCAGGGGAGGCAACGCATCTGTATTTTGACCTCTGGTTTTTGTCTAGATGTAAGAAAAAGAATAAGAATAATTTATTGGCATAAAAGTACATACAATCAAAACAATATAAGAGTAGCTTAATAAGTATTATACGCATGCTAATAAAGGTAAAACATATTTATTTAACTGTAAAATAAAAAGTGTTATCTATATATATAAAAATGCAACCCGTTTTCCTTGGTCACGGCATCACGCGTGAATGGCTGGACCGATTTGGCAAATATTGATTTTGAATGATTTTCGAAAGTCCAGGGAATATTTAAAAGGTAAGAAAATATGAAGAAATTGAAGGGAAATAGTAAAAACCACCATTTTATTTTCCCATACAAATAGTCCGTATCTATCAAACCTTTGACACATGTCATATTTTCATTCTGAGGCAATACGAAGTTTGCCGGGTCAGCTAGTGTACAATATTTTTGATAAAAGAACGCATTGAATCCTAAACTGAGTCATCCTCGTATTTAAGGATTCATTGGTAGTGCTCTATTAGGTCGAAAACAATAGTATACAATTATGGCTAGCGTCAGTGAAAGTGTGCGGCTTAACTTAATTATTAAATTTAATTTAATTAAGTCTATAAACTACAGTCTTCACTAATATTATTTTTCTTTTAGGTTAGTTAAAATGTATCAAAATGCAATTCGCAAGAGTAATTTATAATGCCAATAAAAACTGCTCGCAAAACGAGCAACCAAAGAATGAAGTAAATCGCTTTACAGTCGCGCTAGCGTTGGCGAATTGAGAGTGTACAAAAAAGCGAAAAAAAAATCGTTTAGTAAAGAGGACGTCACAGTGCCTAGTGCGAGATTTCCAATCGCGTAAGAATAAACGCAGATTTGTATGGAATTGAAGGAGCGTCATCTAGCGGTGAATAGCGGTGAATAGATGACGCTCCTTCAATTAAATACAAATCTGCGTTTACTCTTATGCGATCGAAATCGAAAATCGCGATCGGAAATCTCGCACTAGGCACTCTGATGCACCGTTGCCGCGGAAATGGAGTGTAGTCATCTATGGACCTAAAACAAAAGTTGAGCTATCTCTGTTTCTCTTTTAAATTCGGATTTCAAGTGTTTCATTCATTTCATAAAGTGGCACTTATTTAAACTGTTTTTTTTAATTAATCAATTTACATAAATTGAAATAAAACTACGTAACGTAACTTCACGCCTGTAATCTACTGGTGGTAGAGCTCCAGTGACGGAGCTCGCGGGCGTAGGCACCACCGCATTACCTAATATACTTGCCGCTAAATGGTAGTGTTCAGCACTATCGTGTTCCGGTCAGGTGGTAATGTACGGCCCTGTAATTTCCGGCACAGAGGCATAACACCTTAGGCCTCAGGAGTGGCAACGCATCTGCATTTTGACCTTGGTCTTTGTGTGGGTGTCTATAGGCTGCAGTCATCACTTAACATCAATGTGAACTGCATGCTTGTTTGCCACATCCATAACAACAAAAAAAAAAAAAAAAAAAATCCCCGAAGCGGTAGGCAGAGGTAAATGCACGCAATCATGCAGACACCCACGATTCGCCGGTTACGTTTTTGGCCCATGTAACAGGTGGCGAGCCTGTTGACATCTCCGGGCACATTACCAAACTTCGAGGTACTGGGAAATTTCCAGAAAATGGAAAAATCCCAATAGAACCAGAGATAAAGGTCTAATCACCATTATCTCTGATAACCCCCTACCCGGGAATCGAACCCAGGACCTAAGCGTAGTAGAAGTGGCCTGCTACCACTAGGCTACCGAGGCAGTAATAAAACTAGACTGAAATAAAACTAGTTTTCGGATGTATCTCGCGTATATTGAACTAAAATGATTATCTAAAATCGAACCCGTCGTTTCGGTCGCTTTTCAGCTTCCGTAGTCTTGGGCAGACTAAGGTGGCATTTGTCTGACAGCAGTTTGAAAAATTATTATGTGCAACTACTTCCATCTAATTGTTTTTTTTTTTAATATTATTTCGCATTAACACATGCTTGTGAAATATATTTTATTTTTAAAGAAAAATGGAAAGAAAAATATGAACTCGGTAATAGATGGCGCTACTGCTACCATAAAGCAATGCAATAGATGTGAAGGAAAGATTTGACAAATCGGGCAGGGCTTCAGTAGCTCAATTGGAAGAGCGGCTGGACTAGATTCCCAGTAGGTCGCGAGTTCGAGTCTCGCCTGAAGTCAAATTTTTCTTTCCATTTTTCTTTAAAAATAAAATATACTTCCATCTATTTTGCAAACGTCTTGCGTAGCGTTCAGGATTAACACAAAGTTACTAATTGTATCTTGAAGTCTTACAGACTGTTGCGGTTGGGCTTTTATTCTACTGAGTATTGTATCCCATGATGGTTGAACTGGTTTAAATAAGTTTACATAAATACAAGTTTACATAAACTTTAAGTTACATAAACCCCAGGGATTTCAATGTAAAAGCGTTATCCCTCCTAAAACCTAAGCTGTTATGCCTCTATTTAAAATTACAAGGCCGAAAATTATCACCTGACTGAAACACAATGCTACCCACTTAGAGGGAAGTAGATTAGAATATTTATTTATTTAAGACTTTAATGCACATTTAGGTACATTAGTTAGAATATGTAGGTAGAACCTTCGCCCACGAGCTCTGTCGCTGTTTTACCGCCAGTCCCACCAGAAAACAGTGATAATACAAAAATCTTTCCTTTCGCGGCTTGTTAAAAAATGTATTAAAATGAAATTCCAGAAAACGACAGTGTAATTTACTATGACAATAAAAACTGCTCGCAAAACGAGCAACCAAAGAGTAGGTAATTGTAAATGGTTTTACAGTCGCGTTAGCGTTGGCGAATTGAGAGTGTACAAAAAACGAAACAGAAAATGCGATGAGTAAAGGCTGCGTCAGATTAAACTGGGCCGCGGACATGGAGAAGATTTGACTATGTGTTCGAGGAACAACACTATCTATGCAATAGACGACTCGGCGGAGAGGTGGCGGGGCGTGAAGGGGGGCTCTGCATGCTTTTTTCCAATCGCCATGGCAACTGACGTGTTATTACTATATTTAAACAATCTATCAATATCTATGTTCTTTTTATTCTCAAGAAAATATATTATTTTACCAAGTTCAAGACTACATTATTTTGAAGATCCGCAACATTTTTGGTGACCCCGACGTGATTCATACAATGCAATGCATGCGCATTAAATACCTTCCCACCACAGCAACTTTACTTTTCATACCAATTTTTGCTTCATTGCCTATTATTTCAAGTGAGATTTATTTATAATTCGTATCAATTTCAGGAATTGATGCATGCGCATTAAATACCTACCTGCCGCATAGGATCAACTATATAAATATATCAACGCTTTTCAACATCACAGCTGCTTTTAAGAGGTTTGCTTCAAGTAAAGGTATTTATATTGTTATCTTATCTTCATTAAAATGACTGGCACAGATGATTTAAGAGATTTAAAGGCCAAAAGGGCGTCAATTAAAGGGAGGCTTACAACTTTTGAGAAATACATAGAAGACTTAAAATTGTTACCTATTTTAACTAAAATTAAGGTTCATGAAACAAAAACTAGGTTAAAAAAATTAGAGAAACTTTTCGAAGAATACGATTTAATTCAAACTAACATAGAAATTAAGAATGACAGTCCTGAAAATCAAGTGGAAAGGGAGTCCAGCGAGAATAGATTTTATGGGTGTATTGCTGAGACTCATGATATTCTTGAAAATCATAACAATAGCGTAGAGGTAGATACACAAAGTTCAGGCTCTAATGCAACGGTTCAGAATACAAATGTCAAGTTACCACAAATTAAAATACCTAATTTCTCAGGTGACGTATCTAATTGGTTGGAATTTCATGACACTTTTTCTTCGTTGATTCACAACAATGAATTGATAGCAAGTGTAAACAAGTATCAATATTTGAAGGGTGCACTTACCGGTTCTGCGGCAGCTGTGATAGCCAGTTTAGAAATTTCTAGCCAAAATTATGAAGTAGCTTGGAACCTCTTGTGTGATCGCTATAATGACAAACGTAAGCTTGTGTTTACTCACCTTAAGGCTCTTTTTGACGTACCAAGTATTACTGGAGAATATTCTCTGCGTACACTTGTTGATCATATTGCTAAACACCTTAGGGCTTTATCCAGTCTCGGAGAAAAAACTGAGAACTGGGATACTTTAATTATATTTTTATTTTCTAGTAAGTTGGATAGGATTACAGGCGCTAAGTGGGAAGAATTTAAAGGATCTTTAACAGAGTTACCTAAGTTAGATAATTTTTATACATTCTTGCGAAACAGGGCCGATGTACTTGAGGCTATAGGGTCAAGTAGCAAGGTTTATGAGCAGCAGCAATCGCAGCATCAGCCGCAGCTTCTGCATGTTAAACAGTTAAACAAACAACAAAGATCGTTCGTTGCTAATACCTATGAGTATGATAAAAACAATTCAATGTGTTTTATATGCAAAGGTGAGCATTTAATTTATTATTGTAAGCAATTTTTGGCAATGTCACCGGAGGAGAGATTGAATTCTATTTTAAAACGACGGCATTGTATCAATTGCCTCCGTAGCGGACATTTAGCCCCACAATGTAGAGCTACAGCTTGCAAAATATGTAAACGCAAACATAATTCCCTTTTGCATTTTGATAAGTCAAGTAATGAACAAAAAGAGTTAATTTCAAGTCCAATTTCATTATCAACTTGCGTGTCAAATCAAGTTCTATTATCTACAGCAATAATCAAGGTTTCATGTATTAATTCTAATAAATTTGTTGAGGCTCGCTGTTTGCTTGACTGCGGGTCACAATCATCCTTTTGCAGTCAAGAATTAAAGGATAAACTATGCATTCCAACTGAACAAGTAAACTCAGTTTGCGTTACTGGTATCAACAGTATCTCATTTGAAGCGTCACAGCGTTGCAGTATTCAAGTACAGTCCCGGACAAACGCATTTAGCACATCAGTCAATGTATTTGTTATCAATGACATAACTAGTTCGCTTCCAACTCATAAGGTTGATATATCAAAGATTAATTTGCCGAAAAATTTAACTTTAGCGGATTGTACTTATCATATACCTTCAAAAATTGATTTGTTACTAGGCGCTGACGTATTTTGGGAAATTTTATGTTCTGAACAAATAAAGTTAGGTCCTAACTTACCTATTATACAAAATTCTATGTTTGGCTGGCTAATATCCGGTCCAGTTATGTGTAACAGCAACAGTATTAGTAATAAATCGAGTATTGTATGTAATTTCAGTCAAGAAATACGAGCTCAATTAAATAAATTTTGGGAGCTTGAGGAAGTTCCGCATACTCCAGTGCTGTCTCAAGAGGAAATCGAGTGTGAGCGGCATTTTATTGAGAATACTCGCAGGCTCGATGATGGTCGTTTTTGCGTCACGTTGCCGTTGAAGACTGATTCAGAAAAATTAGGCGATTCATATTATATATCAAAGAAAGGGTTTGAATCGTTAGAGCGACGTTTTCATAGACAGCCTGACGTAAAGACCCAGTATGTAAACTTTATAAATGAGTATGAAACTCTCGGTCATCTATCGAGGTGTGAGCGACCAGGGAATGCAGCTTTCTTTTTGCCGCATCATCCTGTGCTAAAAGAACAAAGCGAAAGCACAAAGTGTAGGGTTGTCTTTGATGGTTCTTGTAAAACTTCATCTGGTTTGTCGCTCAATGATATATTAATGTTAGGTCCTACATTACAAGATGATATATTTTCTATTTTGATTAGGTTAAGGCAGCATGCGTATATATTTACTGGAGATATAGAAAAGTTTTATAGACAAATATTGATTGAGCCGAAACAGCGGCATTTGCAAACTATTTTATGGAGAGAAAATGAGGGCGAGTGTTTAAAATATTTACAATTAAATACCGTGACATACGGTACGTCATCAGCTCCATATTTAAGCACTAGATGTGTCGTGCAGCTAGCGATTGAATGTAAAGATCCGCTGATTAGCGACATAATCAGACATGATTTATATATAGATGATCTTATAACAGGTTATTCTAACGAGGATGAACTATGTAACATTTATAAACGTGTAACTGCACAACTAGCGTCAGCTGGTTTTAATTTGCGTAAAATAAAAAGTAATTCAAGTTCATTATTAAATTTAATTTCTGAAAATTCTAAGAATTGTAATTTGCAAGAAAATTTGAAATTATCTATGGTTACTAACACATTAGGTATTGAATGGGATCCCAATCTTGATTCTATTATTATAGCTGTAGAGAAGTCATCTAAATTATTAACACAACAATGTAACAATATAATAACAAAGCGTATAGTTCTATCAGTGTCATCATCTATATTTGATCCACTAGGACTATTAAGTGTCTGCGTCATTATGTGTAAAATTATTTTGCAAAAATTGTGGCTTGAACAAATAGGATGGGATGATCAAATTCCTCAAGATATTTTAGAAAAGTGGCAGAAGGTTATTAATAATTTAAAATCGATCGAACGTCTGGCTATCCCACGTCAGGCTATCTGTAGTAATTTTGTTAAGGTTGAATTGCATATATTCTCTGATGCGTCAATGAGCGCTTATGCGGCGTGCGTCTATGCCCGTTCGGTTGATAATTTAGGACACATAACAGTGCGCTTATTATGTGCAAAGACTAAGGTAGCCCCACTCAAAACGTCTACTATACCTAGACTGGAGTTATGCGGCGCAGTTCTAGCTGCTAGGTTGTACAAGAAGGTAATAAATTCATTGCGCTGTTCATTAGATTATCAATATTTTTGGTGTGATTCGAATGTAGTGTTAGGATGGTTAAATACACCACCACATAAATTAAGCACGTTTGTGTCTCATCGTATAGCCGAGATTAATGAGTTATGTTCAAATAATTGTGTGTGGTTGTACATACCGTCGTCGTTGAATCCCGCAGATTTAGCATCGCGTGGAGTTTATCCAGAGGAAGTTACAAACTTGTCGTTGTGGTGGGAAGGGCCTGCTTATCTACAGGCCGAGCAGGCAGATTGGCCTCCACAGCCATCCGCGGATTCACAAGCAGTCTTACCCGAAGTCAAGGTGCACTTTTCTAATGTTGATGCATTTCAAAAGGCTTTTATTGATTTTAAACGTTATTCAAAATGTGTTAAACTACGTCGCATCTTTGCGTACGTTATTAGATTTGTTGAGAATTGTCGATCAAGTGTTAAGAAAATAGGACCGTTGACAGTTGAAGAGTTAGATAGTTCTGAGTCAAAGCTAGCGCTTTTAGCACAACATGAAAGTTTTTCTCATTACAATAATAATTTTAATAAGTTACCTGCTTTATACAATTTAACACCCTATGTTGATAAAATAGGGTTGATAAGAGTAGGTGGAAGGATTCAAAACTCCAATTATGAGTTTGATAAAAAACATCCAATATTGTTAGATGGTAAACACCATTACACACATTTAATAATGAAATATTATCATATTCGTTTAATGCATGCAGGACCACAGCTGCTGCTTTCAACCGTTAAGGAACTATACTGGCCTATTAATGGCAGAAATTTGGCAAAGCGAGTTTGTAACCAGTGTGTGATCTGTAGGCGGATGAAAGGAGCAGTTGTGAAGCAAATCATGGGCAATTTGCCCCAAGAAAGGTTGACGCCCGGTTTTCCTTTTGAAATCACTGGAACTGACTATGCAGGACCTTTCTTAATTCTAAACAGGAGGGGTCGCGGTGCCAATCTAACCAAATGTTATTTGTGTGTTTTTATTTGCTTCAAGGTTAAAGCAGTCCATCTCGAACTAGTTAGTGACTTGACAACAGAAGCATTTGTGTTGGCGCTGCGACGCTTCATGTCTCGTCGAGGAAAGCCTCGCGAGATATTTTGTGACAACGGCACCAATTTTGTAGGTGCGAACCGCGAAATTGCTGCCCTTGTCAAACAGTGTTCCGAATCTGTGTCAGATCTGGCCAATGAAGGTATAAAATTCAAATTTTCACCTGTTTATGCTCCCAATTTTGGAGGGCTATACGAAGCAGCTGTGAAGTCAGCAAAATTTCATTTGAAACGGGTAGTAGGTAGCGCCCATTTTACTTTTGAAGAACTTACGACTTTATTTTGCCAAATCGAGGCTATTTTGAATTCAAGGCCGCTAATGCCTATGTCCTCTGATCCAAGTGATCTCACTCCTTTAACTCCTGGGCACTTCCTCATAGGCAGATCTCTCACATCACTACCTACGCCTGATCTTCAGACAGCAAACCCGAGCCGTTTACATAGATATGCCCTCATCGAGCAAGCAAGGCAACACATGTGGAGCAGATGGAGTCGAGAATATATTTGCGAGCTTCAACAAAGAGCTAAATGGCAAAAGAGACTAACAGATATTGAACCCAATCAATTGGTGCTGATCAAGGACGAATGTAGCCCACCTATGAAGTGGCCATTGGGAAGGATCACTGAAGTTTACAAAGGCTCCGACGGTGTTAGTCGGGTGGCTGACATTAAAACAAGCAAAGGAATTATTCGGCGAGCCATCAACCGTATTTGTCCGCTTGTAGACTGCTACTAGCTGGGTTGTGGCTTTGGACGCGATTAAGAAGAACTGGAGTTTCTTTTTTCTTTCAAGAGGGCGGAGATTGTTCGAGGAACAACACTATCTATGCAATAGACGACTCGGCGGAGAGGTGGCGGGGCGCGAAGGGGGGCTCTGCATGCTTTTTTCCAATCGCCATGGCAACTGACGTGTTATTACTATATTTAAACAATCTATCAATATCTATGTTCTTTTTATTCTCAAGAAAATATATTATTTTACCAAGTTCAAGACTACATTATTTTGAAGATCCGCAACACTATGCCTCGTAAAAGTGGATATCTGGGTCTTGGGGCGTTTCGGTCCGCTCGTGTTTCGTCCCGCGGACCGAAACGCCTAACAATGCCTTCTGAATGGGTCAATTCGGTCCGCGGGACGAATCATCGAATATTTTAAGCTATTGCATAGCTTCTATCGCGGGCCTTGAGCGCGGGAACCGAATTCAGAAATTCCGTAACGTAAAAAACCGGACGCTCCGGATTACAAATTTTAAACTTATTTAAAGAAAGTCATGTATTCGCCGTCCTACCTCGTGGGTAGCGTGGCCGAGCGGTCTAGGCGCTGGTTTAAGGCACCAGTCTCTTCGGAGACGTGGGTTCGAATCCCAACGCTGCCAAGATTGTTTTTGTTCATTTTTTTTATTGTTTGTTTTTCCATTCAATATTTAAAAAGTATAATAGAAAATAGATAGAATTATAACAATAATTTTCTATTAATATATGATAGAATATATTAATAGAAAATTATTGTTTCATTTTTCTATTTTTTTTTCTTTTATTTGCATTTTATTTTGTTTTGCATAATTTTAGATAATTATGTAAATGCAATAGCTTTACCGCGGCAGTCCCCGAGTGCTACACGTCTTTTTTTATTATTATAGGGCGATTCGTCCCGATATGAATACCTGATTTGAAAGATTTAAGTACAGTTGGCTACAAAAAATTGAGAAACAAATAAAATGCAATGTATTATGATAAAATTTATATTTATTTATAATTACCTACACAAAAATAAACGTAAACAAATAAATCACATAAATCAAATTAAATATATTACACACACACACACACACACACACACACACACACTCAGAGAACATTAGTCATATGTAGTATATTATCAATCACTTAAAAAAACTCAAATAATTGGTAAACGAAAGATTTTTTTTCTTTTATTCGACTGTAAATGACAATGTAATTGGACCGAATTGGGTGATTCGGTCCACTTTCCATTTGTGGGCCGAATATCCCCATGAATAAAATGCTTATAGGCGTTTCGGTCCGCGGGACGAAACACGAGCGGACCGAAACGCCCCAAGACCCGGATATCTCCGGGTCTCAGATTTTATGTGTCTTATTTTTTCATAAAGTGGCATACAAGCATATTATTTACAATCTAGGTAAACTAATAGTATAAATGTGAAAGTTTCTTTGTTTGTATGTTTGTCCGTCAATCACCCCGAAACTACTGAACGGATTTTGATGAAATTTGTTATACAGATGTAAATGAAAATGTTCCTGTGGGATGCCATGGGATGATTTAAAGAGACTACGAAAGCGACCTACTCGCGGACCGAGCTGCGGGCAACAGCTAGTTCACAATAAGTTAATAAACGACTACATAAATGCCAACCACCTAACTCTAATGCTTTCGTGATCCTTTCGATTATGATGTCATCTAGTCAGTTTCGTACCGCCTAATTTTTGCCTGGAAGTGTATACAACATGTACATATTTAAAAAAATGTATTAATCGATGGTATGAAACTGATAAGATAACCTTATAATCGAAAGCATTAGAGTTAGGTCGGCCTCCTGAGGTCTCGCGCGGCAGAAATGACCTCCTTTTATTTCAACATTCTCATAGACAGATTATTATGTCTCTTGTCAGCACGGGTTCCAATTTGAACTCCGGACCTTTGTCAGGCTTGCGCGGGGACATGGGGGGTCCAACACGTAGAGGCCCTTTCGAGAATTTTGATCTTGTTTATAATGGGTTACATCCGGCGGGACCTCTCTCTGACTGCATCAATAGTTAATACAGACACAGACAGACCCCGCAGAATATATGGAACTATTGTAATGATAAGTGATTCGCCAAACTTTGGGCTTTGTGGGTGAACTGGGGGGACTAGCTGGCTGGGCCTATGGAGTGAGATCCGGCGTGAGTGAGAGCTTATATTCAACATCTCACATTATCGAATCCTACTTTAGGCAGGTGGTGACTCGCCTCCCCTTGGTGGGCCCCCCAAACAGCCAACCCGATGGTCGACGGGGGGCAACACTGTTGAGAGAGGCTGGGGGTGTCTAGAGTTGTGGCCCCGTTTTCACCATCATGAGCGAGTAATCTCAAGCTCGGAGCGGCCTTCCCCGCTATTATGAAGGCATTATGACGCTACTTTAGACACTTCCACCCCCGGGTGTATAAAATGCTCTTGCAGAAATTTAGACAACAGCCTATTATCTAAATTTCTGCAAATGCCATACCTTATTATTATTATTTTTTTATTAATGCAATGAAAGGGGCAAACAAGCATGCAGTTCACATTGATGTTAAGTGATGACTCCAGCCTATAGACACCCACGCAAAGACCAGATGTCAAAATGCAGATGCGTTACCACTTCTGAGGTTTAAGGTGTTATGCCTCTGTGCCGGAAATTACAGGGCCGTACATTACCACCTGACCGGAATACGACAGTGCTGAACACTACCATTTAGCGGCATGTTAATTAGGTAATGCGGTGGTGCCTACGCCCGTAAGCTCCGTCACTGGAGCTCTATCACCAGTAGAAATCAACCGCCTTATTTTTTTTGCCTGGAATACATATTTAAAAAAAATGCTTTAATAGACGGTACGAAACTGATAAGATAACCTTATACTCGAAAGCATTCGAGTTAGGTTAGGTTAGGCCTCACACAGGTACTCTCGGGGCACGGATGCTTTGGGAGATACCTTTGCAATGTGGCGCGAAGGGAGCCGACCACTACATGTCATGAGTGCGGCTGTGCCAATGATACGGCTCAGCATACATTATCTGAGTGCCCGACGTGGGCCGAGCCTCGCTCCGACTTAGTCGCTGTGGTCGGACCCGATCTCTCGCTGCCGGCGGTGATCCAATCTATGGTCGGTGGCGTGGATGCGTGGAGGGCGGTTCTCTCCTTCTGCGAAATAGTTACATCGCAGAAGGAGGCGGCGGAACGACTAAGGGAGGACGACGTTCTCTCTGCTCCAATCCGTCGCAGACGTATCGGACGCAGGCGGCTAGCGTACGCGCACCACCTGCCGCCCTAACTGGGACCTCCGGGTGACGGACTAGGGGAAGTCCGTTGCCCGATGGAGTCAGGTCCCTGAGATGGTTGGCGTGCTCGTGTTCCGCACGCCACTAGTGATGGCTGGAGCTCTAAAAAGCTCCTGAAGATGGGCCCGGATGCGGGCAGTCGCCGGCGGAGTCGCGGAAGTATGCGAGAGCTTTCCCGTGGCTCCGCAACAAAAGGCGCCGAGCAGGAACACCGCGGGGTTTTAGTGAGTACGAGTCTCACACTACCCGCCGTTTGTTCCCCTAGACGGCGGGTGCCCATGAAGGGTTTCCCCGCGTTAAAAAAAAAAAAAAAAAAAAAAAAAAAAAAAAAAAAAAAAAAAAAGGTTAGGTTGAGGTCTCAGCGACAGAAATTACCTCCTTTTTAACCGACTTCGAAAAAAGGAGGAGGTTCTCAATTCGTCCGGATCTTTTTTTTTATTTCAACATTTTTATAAACAGGTTATTAACGAGGCAATTAATAGAAATAAAAATGCTAAAGAAGGGAAATTATGAATGTGATGCGTAAAATCCGAGTCAGAAACATAAGAGCCTTAGAAGTGGAGTGAAGTTATCTACGGGATTTTAAATGAAATATATTTTGAAATACAATTTACTTCTATCGAATGATATGCAAATTAGTAAGGGTCGTTTTTAGAGTTCCGTGCCCTGTAATTGCCGACACAGAGGCATAACAGCTTAGGCCGAAGGAGTGGTAACGCATCAGCATTTTGACCTTGGTCTCCGTGTGGGTGTCTAAAGGCTGCAGTCTTCACTTAACATCAATGTGAACTGCATGCTTGTTTGCCACGTCCATTACATAAAAAAACGCATATATACATACGCATACTTATTAATGTCACTAATTTACGTTATAATAATTTTAGCAAACAAGTCAATCGGGCCAGTACTTTCAGATGAAATCGGCTGTAACAGACAGACAGATAGATCTTACAAGGATTTCGTCTTTTCTTGCCTCTTCATGTACGCAACCCTAAAAAGTTTTACTCGACACATCTTCCATTTTCTTTTACTGCGTCATTGACATTTCATACCAAATACGGCCTAGATACGTGTAAAGCCACCTTATCACACAACTTTTTTAACGAATCCATCCAATACCTATTCGCGTTGTCTATAAAAACTTTTTAATCAAAGTTGAAAGCTGTACAGGATTCGTTTGCGATAGATAAAATTACCTTTGCAATTCATTCCTAAAAGGGTTGTATTATATTTTCGTTCGTTTCACAATAATCTATCTTATATATATAAAAATCAATTTCTGTTCGTTAGTCTCGCTAAAACTTGAGAACGGCTGAACGTTTATCTGAATAGCTTATCTTATCTTAGTCTTGAAATGTTCGTGGAGGTCTAGGGAAGGTTTAAAAGGTGAGAAAAATAATTGCCGGGAAAACCCTAAAAACAGCTCTTTTCTTTTTCCCATACAACTCAATTTGAGCTTTATTACTATTGCATAAAGTTCATATTAAATTACAAGCACTCACTGTTGTCTAAGCAATCTAGGTGTGTTCCTAACGTCAGAGTCAACAAATCTTTTTGACAGGACGAAGTCTGTCGGGTCCGCTAGTTTATCATAAAAATCTTTACATTACATTTCTACTAGTGGTAGAGTTCCAGTGTTCCAGGAGCTCGAGAGCGGAGGTACCACCGCATCACCTAATCTATCTGCTACCAAAATTATAGTGTTTGGACTATCGTATACTGGTTAGATGGTAATGTATGGCCCTGTAATAGATCTCTGAATGATGAAATGATTTGATGAACTGTTCGATCTGGTGCCATCGTCTACATTCCTACATCGCATCCCCGCCGAAGAGAGAAGTTCTACCCGCACCGATTGGATACTTGGAAGTGCTCAAAAGTCCGATTCGCGCGTTCATTCCTGCCTAGAACGTGCAAATTATGGAACGAATTTCCCTCTGAGGTGTTCCCCCGGCGCTACAATACGGGGTTCTTCAAAAGTGGCGTCAAAAGAGTCCTTCAGGTCTGGCAGCGCGTTGGCAACTCCCCTGGTTTTGCAAATGTTCATAGGCGACGGTAACCACTTTTCACCAGATAGGCCACCTGATGGAAAGTAGTCTGCTTGTCTGTCAATTCTTTGACATAAAAAAAAGAAAAAATAGATAAATTTCAAAGAGACATTACAACTTCGGTCTCATGGCAACGCGTCTGTATTTTAAACTGCAGTTTTTGGCTAGATGGGAAAATGGGAAGCCTATTTAGAATTTACAATTTATTAACCACCTTTATTTTGTATGGGTACCTAGTGGATAAGTTTTGTGGCCTTAACTAGTGGTAAAACTCCAGTGACGGTGTTCGAGTGTGTAGATATCATTCTAATAGAGCGGTAGTTAATACAATGAAGCGGGTTGCACTGTTGTACGCTGTCGCGTACGGCGATATCCCCTAAAGACGCACAACACTGTTGTGGGGAATCTTTGGGAAAGGCTTTTGTCGTCGGATTCTATTCAGATTTTCGATTTGATAACGATGTTCAATATTTTCTACTAGCGTGTTTCGTGACTTTTGCCGCGTGACTTTGATTTTGGAAAACGAAGATGGATCTTTCTGAGGATTTAATATGTATTATTCGGACTGCACTTACGAAATAATTGTCTTCCGCTTGCGGCCGGTAGTATAGTTCACATCCCGAATTAAAAGAAACTTAACTTCACGCCTATCTTCACCGAAGGGGGTGGTTACTACATGCAATCAAGTATACACGCAGATACCCAGCAAGAAATATTGCATATCGAGCCTATGAAAGAGACAATCGGCTAGTTTCGACTTCGTATAGCGTTATCTCTTCTGCACACTGCCTACGTAGGCACATATAGTCTGGTATTGGTCAAAACATGATCAAAATGGTCGACAAACATCACATTGGTAGGGTGCGAAAGAGACAACGTTCTACAGATCCGAAATTAGCCGATATCTCCTTCCTAAGGTCGAAGTGGAATATTTATTGTTGGATACTGCACCCACGATTAACCGGTTACGTTTAAAAGTAAATTACCTAATTTATTCCAACATTCCCCTACAAACAGTAATTCAAAGACGTTTTGTTCTATTTAGCATTTCCCTCAATTAATTAAAAGAACAAAGTCCTACGGCTTTTCAACACCGAAAGCCATACAATAACACGCTCATTAGGCCGCCCTAGCGTCGACGAAAAAAGTTCAGATAACACTTCAATTTATAGGAATTTACGTACGTACGTAACTTCACGCCTGTAATCCCCGAAGGGGTAGGCAGAGGTAAATGCATGCATTCAATCATACATGCAAACACCCACGACTCGCCGGTTACGTTTTGGCCCATATAACAGGTGGCGAACCTGTTGCCATCTCCGGGCACATTACCAAACTCCGGGGTACTGGGAAACTTCCAGAAAATCCCAATAGAAGCAGAGATAAAGGATTTTAAACCGTTATCTCTGATAGTCCCCGACCCGGGAATCGAACCCAGGACCTCCAGCGCAATAGTAGTGGCCTGCTACCACTACGCTACTGAGGCAGTTGACATTAGGAATTTACATTATTGTCAAATGTAACAATACCGGTTATATTGAATTTAACAGTTGCAGAATACGGCGTTGCACGAGCGTATTTTTTTGCTTACTCGTAGTCCGCCATTTGCTCATATTTAATGTTTTATACATAGTGGCAATAAAGATTAAGCAAATAAATTAATTAAATTAAAATTCTTTCTTTTTTTTTCTGTTAAGCGATACGGACACGGTCGGGTGTGTGATACGTGACCGCTAGTGGCAAATTAAAATGCGCATTTGCTTCGAAGGGTACGTTAAGCCGTGGGTCCCGGTTGCTATCGATAGACAGCAGTCGTTAAACCTCGTCGGATGCCTTATGGGCGCTTTGAAAACATCCGGAAGCGGGTTGGCTACTAACCCGTATCTCCACCAACTCGCATTGGAGCTGCGTCATGGAGTAAGCTCCAGGCCTCCCCCCAAAAGGGGAAAAACTCGTGCCCAGCAGTGGGACGTCTCAAGGGTTGCCATAATTATTAACCATCTAACCAGAACACGATAGTGCTGAACACTTCCCTTTAGCAGCAGATGAATTAGGTAACGCGGTTTTGCCTACACCCTCCTACACTGAAACTCTCCTACTAGGAAAATTTTTTACATTGATGGCATAAGAGTATACTATAATTTCTTCGACCTTCAACAGACTACATATCCGAGATAATCACGAAGATTACGCGTGTCACGCCATGTTCACATGTTAATTGGATCACGCGACCCGCGTATAGGTACCTTTTTTAATTTACGACCTTGATGAATAGAAACGAAATTTAGAGCGACAATCTAAACAACTTATTACTGAATAAATACACAGACATTTTTCTTCTTTTATGTACCTATAGTAAAACCAGCGGCGCACCCCGGCTTCGCACGGGTGCAATGTTACCTACATTACTATGATAATAAATATAGCCTATAGCACTCCTGAATAGTGTAGCTTTCGGATTGTGAAGGAATTTTCATGATCGGTTCAGTATTTCCAAAGATTAGCCCTTACAAAAAAAAAACAAATTTACCTCTTTATTTAATAGTAAAGATAAAGTGAACATTACAATACAAATCAATTGGCAAATTTTAATTACTTACTTTATTTTAAGTCTACCGTAGATTATAGGAAAACCTATAATTACCTATACGATAAATCTTTCGTTCTTTCTTCTTTCGAAGTATGATAACACTCGCAATTCTGTGAATGCGAGTCCGACTCTAACTTTCTGTCTTTTAAGTAATGAAAATAGTAAAAATATCTTTGCTTTTTTTCATTGAAAGCATATGAGTAAGTATGAATAAGTATGGTAGAGCTCCAGTGACGGAGCTCGCGGGCGTAGGCATCACCGCATTACCTAATATACTTGCCGCTAAATGGCATAGTTCAGCACTATCGTGTTCCGGTCAGGTGGTAATGTACGGCCCTGTAATTTCCGGCACTGAGGCATAACACCCTTAGGCCTCAGGAGTGGTAACGCATCTGCATTTTGACCTTGGTCTTTGTGTGGGTGTCTATAGGCTGCTGTCATCACTTAACATCAATGTGAACTGCATACTTGTTTGCCACTTCCATTACATAAAAAAAAAAAAAAAATGTTATAAATTCATCAAACTTCATCACACGTGTTGAATCATGCAGATTCGAACACGCGAAATCAAATCTTGAGCAACTTTTTCCATTACTTTATCACATATATTTTGTTTATTTTAAAATAAAGTTACAAAGTTCATAAATCAGTGCATAAAATTTAGTTATATTTAGAAAACTGCAGATGGATTGAATGTGGCCCACAAAACAACGTTGTTTTTTATAATTCGCAGTTAAAAGATGAATTCATGTGAACTGTTAACATTAAGAAAAATATTCGCACTCTAAAAACAAAATTCAAGAAAGCCAAGTAAACGACGTGACGGCTTATCTATGAACATCACCACGTATACATTTAATTACGATGTTTAAATTAATACCCGCTTTAAAAATTTGAAATGATAATAATTTCTCAGACCTTCAGTATCTGTGTTCAGTAAAACAAAATACAAGAAATATGAACATCACTGCCTCGGTAGCCTAGTGGTAGCAGGCCACTACTACTACGCTGAGGTCCTAGGTTCGATTTCCGGGTCGTGGGATAATCAGAGATAATGGTGTAAAGTCCTTTATCTCTGGTTCTATTGGGATTTTTCCATTTTCTGGAAATCTCCCAGTACCTCGAAGTTTGGTAATGTACCCGGAGATGTCAACAGGCTCGCCACCTGTTACATGGGCCAAAAACGTAACCGGCGAATGTGGTTTGCATGTATGCTTGAATGCATGCATTTACATCTGCCTACCCCTTCGGGGATTACAGGCGTGAAGTTACGTTTCTGAACATCACCACGTATACATTTAATTATGATGATGCCGAGATTGAGTGCCGGCAGATTCACCAGGCACGCCCAATTAAATGACATTCTGCGCCGAGCCCTTTCCACCGCCGGCGTGCCAGCCATATTAGAACCCAACGGACTGGCACGTGACGATGGAAGGAGACCGGACGGTATGTCATTGATGCCCTGGAAGATGGGTAGGCCTTTGGTGTGGGACGCAACTTGCGTTGACACCTTAGCGCCATCGCATCTTCCAAGCACGGCGGGCTCCGCTGGCACTGCTGCTGCAACTGCGGAGACCCTGAAACAGCGCAAATATAGTACCCTTCCAGAGGACTATATATTTGTGCCTTTCGGGGTCGAAACTCTTGGTCCATGGGGCCCCAGTGCTCGGCTCTTATTCAAAGAGATCGCGAAACGGCTGGTCGACACTTCCCGTGACCAGAGGGCTGGCCAATTTTTAGGTCAAAGAATCAGCATTGCCATCCAACGAGGTAATGCTACCAGCCTTCTGGGTACCATATCACAGGAAGGCAGTGATGCGGAATTTTTAGATGCATGTTGTTTTTAGTTTAGTTTTAACTTTTTATTATGTAAATATTATTTAGGCATATGATAATTTATCTTCTACTTATTGTAACAATTTTTTTTAATTATGATGATTAAATAAATATTCGCTTCAAGCATTTGAAATAATAATAATTTCTGAGACCTTCAGTACACTCCACATTCAATGCTAGCCCACTAAACATAATCACGCAGATTACGCGCGAGGCATGTTAACATGATAATTGGAACATGCGAGCTTGTATGCGTAGACCTTCCTCGTATATACGGCCTTGTAGAGTGAAAATAAAGACAACATATTATTTTGATTTTATCATCATGATTTTTCAGTATCTACCCGGACGACGTCGTGGGCGCAGCTAGTATAAGCCTAAGTTACTCCTCCCTCCGAGAGCTGGGTATGCAGGAAAGAGCATGAAAGTAAGTGGAACGCGGTCGAGATGAGATCTTTGCGCAAGATCTGCGGTGTATCACTCACCGATCGCGTTCGTAATGAAGATGTAAGAAAGAGACTTTGTGTGAATGATAGTATCGGTGTAAAAATGAAAAAAGGCATGCTCCGATGGTTCGGGCATATAGAAAGAATGTCGAATGAGCGAATGACTAAACAGATATACAATGCGAATGTGGATGGTTGCAGAGGCCCAGGAAGACCAAGGCTGACCTACCATGACCAAATAGGTCGAGTTCTGTCTGATGGTGGGGTCAAAAGTCTTAGGAATCGGCGTGCATGTATGAAGAGAATGATGAAGGTAGACGAGGCACGAGAGGTTTGTTAGAACCGGGATGTCTGGCGCTCTACACTCTCTGCCTACCCCGTTAGGGACCTGGCGTGAAGATACATACATACATAAACTCCTTATTACATAAGCTATCTGCCAGTGAAAGTTCCGTCAAAATTGGTTCAGCCGTTCTCGAGATTAGCGGGAACAAACAGACAGACAGATAGACAAAAATTGTAAAAAATATTGCTTTGGTGTATAATACATATGCATTTAGTAAAAAGCGGTTATTATAATATTACAAACAGACACCAATTTTATTAACTTGTACAATAGATAATATTATATTTCATTGTTATATTCGTGGTTAGACTGCCTCGGTACCCTAGTGGTAGCAGGCCACTTCTACTACGCTGAGGTCCTGGCTTCGATTCCCGAGTAGGGGGTTATCAGAGATAATGGTGTTAAGTCCTTTATCTCTAGTTCTATTGGGATATTTTCATTTTGTGGAAATTTCCATGCACCTCGAAGTTCGATTATGTGCCCGGATATGTCAACAGGCTCGCCATCTGTTACATGAGCCAAAACGTAACCGGCGAAGCGTGGGTGTTTTCATGTATGCTTGAATGCATGCATCTACCTCTGCCTACCCCTTCGGGGATTACAGGCGTGAAGTTACGTATAGTCGTGGCAAACTGACATGCATATCACATAGATGGAAAGTGCACTACTGCAACATACCTACCTATTGACATCTACACAAAACAGGAGGTCAAGAAGATTCATGTCCACCTCTGAGGAATAAATATTGTTTTGCCTCTATGACACATACCTATCACGGGTCGATACATTACCATCTAACCAGAACACGTTAGTGGTGAATACTACCATATGGCGGCAGATAGATTCGGTTTTTTTTAATGTAATGAAAGTAGCATGCAGTTCACATTGATTTTAAGTGATGACGGCAGCCTATAGACATCCACACTAAGACCAGAGGTCAAAATGCAGATGCGTTACCACTCCTTAGGCCTTAGGTGTTATACCTCTGTGCCGGAAATTACAGGGCCGCGTTCGGACTCCGTTACTGGAAATCTATACTAGCCTATTGGCAGTATATGTAGATATATTGCGTAGCCACATTTTTTCACTTCACACGAAATTCTAACTCATCTATTTTATTCAGCCATTGAAACTCGCAATATTTGCGTTCACGCCCCAGAAAAAGGTATTTGTTGAGGAAAAACGGAAAATAGAGTCACCCATAATATGAAATTATGTACCCTCCTGTTCCCCTTTCTTACACGATTCGACCATTTATTTCGGTAACTTTGGGTAAGGAAATAAAGGAGATGTTGTGAGCACGGCTCTGGTTCGTACACGTCCTCAAAAAATGGGTAAATTGAAGACGAATTCGAAAAAAATACAATTAATTTATGCCAGAATATATTTTAGAGTTACAACCACACTTAATTCAAACGATTTTAAACCATGTTCAACATGGCGGCGATACAGCCGATGCTTGGGATAGTACCTATGTAGATAAAACAAAACTAATGCTGTCTGTGTCTTACTAGTACATCACTTAATATAAAAAAACAATGTATCGAATCGATCATTTAAAAGAAGATCCGATGATTTTTTTAAAATTGGAAATCGATTAGTATAGTATTAATTAACACATGAAATCGATTTCGATAGTATTTAGAAAAGATTACTTTTTTTTCTTAGTACTGTATAATCCTTTATAATAAAAAAAAAACAATTAAAAAAAATAAAATATCAAACTGACATCGCCCGCCATATTCGCCATGTTGGTTTTGGGTTGCAATTCTAACTGCAAATAATGTTTTGTAACTGCAAACAAAGCTAAATAAGTGAATAGTAGTAAGTGAAGTGCGGACGTATCTGTGTGACACGCATGCGTGCCACATCCTGCCCGTGACCACGGTAGCTGGAAAGCGACCGAAACGTCGGGTTCAAGAAGTTTTGGAGTGTTGTATACTCGAGAAAATCCGCAAATTTAATTTCTACAATAGATACATATATTATTTTTTTAAAAATAAATGTAAAAACATAAGTTTTATTTTAAGAAATTACCCAGTTATTGTGTCGCATATTCTCACGACTGGACCAATAAACTATTTTCTTTCTTTCTTTCTACCAGTTAAAAATTTCTATTTTACCCTTGCTATTATTCTATATATTTTTTTATAATAACCATTAAACCGCTATGGTTAGTAGCATTTTTATAATAATATTTACTCACACTTTTAAGGGTGCCGTAGTAAACTAGGAACCCTTATAGTTTCGCCATATGCGTTTGTCTGTCTGTCCGTGCTCGGTTTAGCGCAAAAACTATTGATATAAGAACTAGAGCCTTAAAATTTGGCACACATATGCACTTTAATCACGCCGACAAAGTACACACTTAAGTTGGCCTTGCAAGTTTGCGAGTAATAAAAAAATGTACAGAAGTCCTCAAAGTTCCTTACACAAGGTTGATAAATCAATCATTCCGTGAAGGAACATATCCAGATTCCTTAAAAACATCCATTATAAAGCCAATACATAAAAAAGGCTGTAAAACAGACCCAAACAACTACCGACCTATAGCGCTTCTCCCGACATGTTCGAAAATTCTCAGAGAAATACAAATTACTGGATTCTTTTCTTAGAAAAATACAAATTACTGGATGAAAACCAGTACGGTTTTCTGAAAAACCGGTCTACGATACTTGCAGTATACAAATACATCCAACAAATTCTAGACACACTAAATAATAGAAAATATGCCGTAGGACTGTTGCTTGACATGAGCAAAGCATACGAGAGAGTGCAGTTTAATATACTTTTAAATAAATTATATGCAAATGGAATCAGAGGTATAGCCCACAAATGGATATCTTCATACCTTTCAAATCGACATCAATATGTAGAAATAGAAAATCTAAATTTCGACTCAGGCTTAGTCCAAAATATAAGATCAAAAAAAATCAATATAAAAAATTCAACAAGGCACCGTTCTAGGTTGCATTTTATTTTATGGTATACATCAATGATTTCATCATATCAGCCATAAGACGTCCACTGCTGAACATAGGCCTCCCCCAAGGACCTCCATGCCGACCGATCGGAAGCGACGTGCATCCAGCGGGTACCTGCAGCCTTGATCAGGTCGTCGGTCCATCTTGCAGGTGGACGTCCTACGCTGCGTTTGCCGATACGTGGTCTCCACTCGAGAACCTTTCTCCCCCAGTGGCTATCGGTTCTCCGAGCTATGTGCCCTGCCCATTGCCACTTCAGCTTGGAAATCTGCTTGGCTATGTCAGCGACTTTCGTTCGCCTACGGATCTCCTCATTTCTGATTCGATCCAGTAGGGAAACGCCGAGCATAGCCCTTTCCATTGACCGCTGAGTGACTTGGAGCTTTCGTACGAGACCCATAGTGAACCCACGCACTGGTTAAAGACTTTCGTCTTCAAGGACTGTGGGATGTTTGACGAGAAAACGCTCCTTAACTTCCCGAACGCTGCCCAGCCGAGTTGGATTCGGCGAATGACCTCTTTCTCGAAGTTCGACCTGCCTAGTTGTATGGTTTGTCCTAAATAGACGTAGTCGTCGACAACTTCGAGCATCGAGTTCCCAACGGACACTGGAGTGGGCGATACAAGGTTATTG
The DNA here is from genome assembly GCA_036365455.1 of Macrosoma leucophasiata. NCBI lineage: Eukaryota > Metazoa > Arthropoda > Insecta > Lepidoptera > Hedylidae > Macrosoma > Macrosoma leucophasiata. The sequence continues at coordinate 3,061,910 of JAWQUS010000002.1, read as the reverse complement.
AACATGACCTTGGTCTTATCCATGTTCATTTTAAGGCCCACTCTTTGGGACACTCGATTGAGGTCTTCGAGCATTGTGCTGAGATCTTCCAGCGACTCTGCCATGACTATAATATCGTCGGTATACATCAATGATTTACCAAAACAAATTAACGAACGTTGCAGTGTCTTTGCTGATGACATATCAATATTAATTCAAATTGAAATGAGATTTTTTTTTTACATAAATATATTAAATAAAACATTACATAATATTATAAATAAATAGTCGACCAAATGTATTTTACTCGAAAATTTCGAACAACTCCATAGAAAATATTTATTTATTTTTTTCATTACATCTCTTACTCTGTAACTTCGGAACCCTAACTGCGCGTGACCCGACACGCACTTGACCGGTTTTTTACTTTACATATTATTCCGCCTCAGCTATTTTATTTTGCTATAGAAACTAGCATGTCGCAATATTTGCGTTCGCACCCCAAAAAAGTTATTTGTTCGGAGAAAAAGGGAAAATACGATTCACCCATAATATAAACTTATGTGCTTGTTCCCTTCCTTACACGATTCGACCATTTGTTTCGGGAGCCTTGAGTAGGGAGACGAATTTCGTTACTGAGTCGTATGACGGATTGGATGTGTGTGTGAGTTTTATCCAATATTAAGTATAAAATTCATTAAAAAAATGCAACAATAAGTCTTTATAATTCATAATTCAGTCACGTTGTTTTACTTCACACGAAATTCCACATCACCTATTTTATTCAGCCATAGAATCTCGCAATATGCGTTCACGCTCAGAAAAAGGTATGGAAGGCATAGGGCATACGATCATTTGGGCTTGTACTTTGACAGAGGGGAAAGCCTACATATGGCTACTACTCCTCTCCTCTATGATGGTAGGTGGTAGAGCCACTGGTGGTAGAGCTCCAATGATGGAGCTCGCGGGCGTAGGCACCACCGCATTACCTAATATACTTGCCGCTAAATGGTGGTGTTCAGCACTATCGTGTTCCAGTCAGGTGGTAATGTACGGCCCTGTAATTTCCGGCACAGAGGCATAAGACCATAGGCCTCAGGAGTGGTAACGCATCTGCATTTTGACCTCGGTCTTTGTGTGGGTGTCTATAGGCTGCAGTCATCACTAAGCATCAATGTGAACTGCATGCTTGTTTGCCACTTCCTTTACATAAAAAAAAGGTAATCCGTGACCAGTATTGCGCAGCTCTATATAAAAAAGAAACCTTTATTATTTAAGTATGTATCCACATTGTGCCCGTGCAAAGCCGAGGCGGGTCACAAGTATCAGATAAAATTTAGTTCGAAAGTACTTACTGTGCTTGTGAAATGCAGTTCAAGCTCACATCCATATTATACTTACCTGTAAGAGAAGAAGAAGAATATAAAATTAGTTTACTACTCTATATCTACTCTATAAAATGTTCGCAAAATTATATTTCAAAGTTGTACCTTGTACTTTTTCGTACGTGGCGTGAAGGTACATAATTTTTTTAAAATATTTAATATTAACCTCAATTAAAATTGTTAAAGCCAAAACAAGCCTTAGATCTCAAAACATTTTCTCCTAACATTACGTGAACACTAATGTACGGCCCTGTAATTTCCGGCACAGAGGCATAAGACCTTAGGCCTCAGGAGTGGTAACGCATCTGCATTTTGACCTTGGTCTTTGTGTGGGTGTCTATAGGCTGCAGTCATCACTTAACATCAATGTGAACTGCATGCTTGTTTACCACTTCCATTACATAAAAAAAAAAAAAAAAAAAAAAAAAAACGTGGAAATCCTTGGGAATCCGAGGCGTGAAGGTCAATATTGTGAGGAACCTGATGGATATTTTTTAAAGAAAAATAGAAAGAAAAAATTGACTTCATGCGAGACTCGAACTCGCGGCCACAGGGAATCTAGTCGAGCCGCTCTTCCAACTGAGCTACCGAAGTCCTGCCCGATTTGTCAAATCTTTCCATCACATTTATTTCATTTCCTTATAGTGGCAGTAGCGCCATCTATTGCCACACAATGCTAGTTAGGCAATCGATCTAATAAACTTTTGAGTTTATTAAATACCGTAAAGAAGTCGTTTTTTTTTGTAGCTGAATTCTGTTTTTTTTTTTTTGCCACCGGATCAAATTCAAGTAATGTCCCTTTTAATTCTTTTTTTTTCTCTTGCTTTTTTTAAACTTTTTTATTAATATTTTAATATTTTATTTTATTTATCTGTTGGTTTGAGTATTTATGTATTCTTTTCAATTTCCACTATTGTGGCTATGTACGTAATTTTATTTCTATGCTATATATTATAGGTATTTAACTTTTTATCTTATTATTATTTTAGGTACATATGTAATTCAACTAATGAAAAACATTTATTAATTATATTTTATAGTGTATATATATATATATATATATATATATATATGTATTGATGTTAGTTTACTTATATAAATATGAATAATATATATGTAGTCTATTTTTTTTATGAGGTACAATCATTGCCTGGCAGCTTGAAGTTCGTGATGCCACTAGGACCCACCAGAATATCAGCGCTGCAGTCACTCTAGTCACATGTATTATATAGTACTCTGTGACAGTCACTCTGCAGCAATCAGCTGAGGTGGGTGCCGTTTTTCTTGGCTTCCCACAACCAAATATGTAACAATTGTTTTACTTGTTTTTATTATTTTTATTATTGATTTATTCAGTACATTTCAAAATACACTTTTATACAATAAGTACCGCACCACGAAAACCTCACAGGGTTTATCTGGGCGCCGGTGAGTCGCTAATTTTAGGCTTAGTGTAGTACCTTTTTAATTTATTACAGAAAAATTTATGGTTTGTACTATACATAATTTGCAAATCTACAGGAAGTTTATTTAAATAATGAGATATTAGATAACTTATCACTCTAGTCCCATAGAGGTTGTTGCTTTTTGGCAGAATATACTTGTTTCGATTTATGAGTGTTCTCATGTATACAGGTCTTATATTTTCCACGAGAGAATCTAAGTTATTGTTTTCAGACAAAATTAAGTATTCAATTTTTTTATACACACACATAATATTACAATATTCGAACAACTTTCTTGCGTCATTTTTAGTTTTATTTAGTATATGTTTAGGCGTTATAGTTTGTAATATTCTTAATTGCAATTTGTATATGGATTCAATATAAGATGTGTATGTTCTGCCATAGCTACTTAATCCGTAACTTATAACCGAATCTGCCAAGGCCATATAAATGAGTCTTAATATATTGAAAGGCAATTTATGTTTCAATACATAAAGTTTACTTAGAACCGATCTTAGTTTATTACATACATGATCTTTATGCGGGCCCCAGCAGAGCCTGTTGTCAATCACTAGACCTACATATTTATGTCTATCAACTATTTCTAAAGACGAACAATTACATACATTATTTAATGAGTGAGAGTGTAGGCAAGCGTGTACATGGGACTTAATGGAAGGTGAAATATTTGTATGGTTGTGTGACGAATGAATGTGTACTATTTTGGTTTTTTGTGAGTTAATGACAAGTCCGTGATCATGCGCCCATTTGCACAGGTTGTTCAAGTTTGTTTGTAGTAAAGTTTGGGCCTCATAAATATTTTTATTAGCCACCAGGAGGCATGTATCATCCGCGAATTGGTAAACGGATCCCTTACTAAAAATATTGCTCATGTCGTTTACGTACAGAAGATATTCGGTCGGACCTAATATAGAACCATAACTCTCTCTATTATTGGTCGTTGTGTGTGTGTGCCATGAAAATAAATATTTTTCTTCTTTTTCTTTTATCCTTAATAATTGTTTTATATTATTTCGCATTTACACATGCTTGTAAAATATATTTATTTAAGAAAAAAAATAATTCTAATAGATTCTATCCAAATTTAAAACATATTATAACATATGTTTGAATGGTCTTCCCTAGCAAATGTAGAAGGCCTCCATACTAAAATTAACTTTCAAATATTTAGTATGAATAGATAAAAATATTTTGAACCATAAATGTCCTTAAGGTTCTCAAAATAATATTTCGAAACTATCACACTTCTTTCTTTTTTATAGGTACGTAATTTATACCTATTAATTAAGACATAAGTACCTGTACTTTTATATCAACCTGAATTAAAATTGTCAAAGCCCAAACAAGCCTTAAGTCCCAAAACATTTTCTGATAGCATTACGTGAACACTTACGCGGAAATCCTTGGAAATCCGAGCCGTTAAGGTCAATATTGTGATAATCCTGATGGATTCCATCCAAACTTTCCTTAACGACTGTTTATTTATTTTTGTCGCTACGTTACATTCTGGTTTTTTCTCTGAGACAAGATTTACTGTGTTTACCTGTTCATTCATTAATTTTTTTATACAAAACAGTGGGTAGGCCGGAAAGCGATAGGACGACAGAATGGCTGTGGGCTTAAAACAGATTTCAAACTTTCATTATTTCCTTTTTTATGTAATAAAGGTGGCAAGCAAGTATGCAGCTCACATTGATGTCAAGTGATGACTGCAGCCTATAGACACTCACACAAAGACTAAAGGTCAAAATGCAGATGCGTTACCACCCCTGAGACCTTAGTTGTTATAACTCTGTGATACAGGGCCATACATTATCATCTAACCGGTAGACGATAGTGCTGAACTTTACCATTTGTCGGTAGATAGATTAGGCAATGCGGTGGTGCCTACGTCCTCGAGCTCCTACCCTTGGAACTCTACCACCAGCATAATGCGGCATGGTAGTTTACCACTTTAATATTAATAATGGCAACCCTTGATACATCCCACTGCTGAGCACGAGTTTCTCCCCTTCTTGGAGGCCTGGAGCTTACTCCACGGTGCTCCAATGCGGGTTGGTGGAGATACGGGTTAGTGGCCAACTTGCTATCGGCTGTTTTCAAACCGCCCGTAAGGCCTCCGACAAGGTTTAACGTCTACTATATATCGATAGCAACCGGGCTTAACGTGCCCTCCGAAGCACGGAAACGCGCATTTTAATTTGCCACTAGAGGTCACCCATCACACTACCGACCGCGCCCGTATCGCTTCTGAGAAGATCGCTTACGCTCTACACCAGCCGCGGGGTCATGCGCGCTTCTTTTACCACTTAAATTATCACTAATACCTACTGTTCAAAAGTTTCCGTATCTTGCGGTTGAGCATAATTTAAGAGGATTAAAGCGAAGTTTTAATATACTTATCTACAACTGTCGGAAAATTCTCGAACAATTTGTAAAATGAAATGACGGAGACAGTAATCCGATAAGAAAGATGTTAATTTACTTTCATTAATGGAAAATCATGTCCGATCGCTTAATTGTAATTAGTCAAAAATCCCCTTTTAGGCTCCAAGACGGGATGAATTTACTCCAGCGCGTCAGATTAAGATGTTGGAGATACCATGCAGCCCGTGTAGTACCTCCACCAAATCTAAGATTTCTATAAAGAGCCGAACCTTTAGGGCTTCCGCCACGAGCTTGCCTCACATCCAAATAGTCAGAATTTTAGTATCCTCTCTGAGTATCTTAGATTCTTGAGTAATTTTTCACCTTTATTTTTTAAACAACCAAATGTTTTTGAAAAGGCCACGACACCGACGTTATAGGTCAAGAGCATATCAGATATTCTGAGAGGGTGTAAAATGTCCCCAAACAATGCTCCTATCCAAAGTTCAGACGAGACGGAAGATGAGTAGGAGCGTCCATTTGTTTTTTTAAGGGCTACCCTTCGGGTTTGGATCTATATACAAACTTTAAATTTAGTGGAGGTAACCAACAGAGGGTACAAGGTATCTCCCATATCTTAATCTGACGCGTTCAAGTAAATACATAAATAGTATCCTGGGCTGTAAACTTTCAATCTACTTTCAGATCAAGTTTTAAAAAGGTCATAGTCAATATCTATCAAAAGGAGTCACAAATTTTATAGTTTGTGTTTGTGACAATAAGTGACTAAGTAAAAGAGTGGTAAATTGACTACAATGTTGATGATGGTGAAATAATCAATTCATTACACTTTTCTGTTTGATGTATTTTTGAAGATTTACCTTCTTTTTTTGGCGCGATTAGAAAAAAATATGGAAAAAATGTTTACGACACGCGCACACCGACATATAAAAACACTCTGAAGTTAGTTGCTCAATAGATAAAAGCAACACTCTGAAGTTAGTTACTAGAATTATTTTTTTCCTTTTTACGCTAAAGAAATATAACTTCTTAGGGACCTGGCGTGAAGATACATATATATATAAATATAACTTCTTACGTGCGTACATAAGTACACACACTCTTTTTAGGGTTCCGTACCTAAAAGGTAAAAACAGGATCCTATTACTAAGCTTCCGCTGTCTGTCTGTCTGTCTGTCTGTCGCAACGCTGTATCTCATGAACCATGATAGCTAGAAAGCTGAATTTTTCACAAATTATGTATTTTTGTTGCCACTATAACAGCAAATACTAAAAATAAGAAAATGAAAATATTAATGGAGGTACCATACTTAACTAACTACTACTAATACTTTACTTTATGATAATACAAAGGTAGAAACTTGAATAACAAACGTGATTTTCTTTTATACATGATGGTACGGAACCATTCGTGTGCGAGTCCGACTCCCACTTGGCCGCTTTTTTATCATAACTCAGTCACGATAAGCAGTTAATAAATAAAATACTTTAAAATGACTAATAGAATCACAGAGTGTCTTTATGGAAAGCCTCGGCATTCAGTGTAATGGCGGTAAAGTCCAGGTGAACGAGTTTGGAAGACCCGATAAATCATTTGGGGTATTATTGGAAAACGAAACCGGGCACATGTGACCCCTTCCCATAAATCAACACGACAGTGGGAAATGAATATTATGCTCTGTATTACATCACACGCATACAAAAGACTATCCATTCAAAAATGAAGATATTAGTCTTATTTTTTGAACTTCATAATACATTTCAAACGTAAGGCTATTGCTAGATTACGTTGCTTCCAAACGGTTCTAAGATTTGTCATGTGTGTCTGTCTGTCTGTCCGTCCCTTCGTATATCACAGCCACTTTCTTAAGAAACTATTAGGACTACAATCTTATAAGAAATGCCATAATCGCCACGCTTGGCATGCGCTTTGGCGATTGCAGTGGTGGTAGTTCTATCGCGGGACTCTGCTGCCCATTGCGCGTTATTATATTTACTGCCACACTATTGGAATGGTTTGACCGCCATTGTTCAATTGACGATAGGCATAGGATTGGTTAACAATATTGTTTTGATGTAATTCGAAATATCACAGAGAATCTGTATTAAAAACGCCGCATTCAGTATTAAGATGATTAAGCCCAGGTGAACGAGTTTAGAAGACTCATAAAAATCTCAGACAAATCTCTAAAAAATCATATGGGGTATTATTGGAAAACGAAACCGACCACATGTGACCCCTTCCCATAAATCAACACGACAATGGGAAATGAATATTATGCTCTGTATTGTGTCATGCGCTTACAAAATACAGTCCATTTTAAAAAGGAGATCATAATCTTACCGTTTACCATTTTATAAAAACATTATCTTTTACCCGTGTCTTCGCTCGCGTTTCAGCTGTTAAAACTTTCGTAAAAATATTTTATTTTTAACTAGCTGATTCGGCAAACTTCGTATTGACCCGAAAAAATCGGATTCGGAACTACAGCGAAGCAATATTTTGCTACCACTAAACTGATGAGACAGTTATTTATGTATTGATTATGTAAATGACCAACTCGAAGCGAGTTCAACTTTTCAGTACTATTTAAAAGTAAGCTGGAAACTATTCACTAATTTGTTAATTGAATGTATCAACTTAACCGTATAATGCTTACCAAAATAGATCTATCGATTAGAAGCCGTAGGGCGGCCAAAGTCGTTTTCTTGTGGGTTAACGCCCTAAGGCGCTGGCCACACAGAAAAGATGCAACACGCGGACAGAGCGCCGCGCCGTCGCGACTTTTTTAAACATAAATACAAGGTAAGGAACGGGGATGACGGCTGGCGTACATTGAGTTATTCCTGGCATTCAATCGGCACACTGGCAATCAGCCGAGCGCCTACTCCCCGCGTGTCTTCCGCTACCCCGCTTGCGCCCGCGTAAACGGGCGTCCCGTCCTTTCTGTATGTTTTATTACAATACGGCACCGTCGAGTTGGACGTCGTGTCGGCGTCCCGTCTTTTCTGTATATATTACGTCACAACGGCTGTATATATTTTGTACTAGCTGACTCGGCAAACTTCGTATTGCCTCAGAATGAAATAATGTGTCAAAGGTTTGATATATTTTATACGGACTATCTTTATGAGAAAATGAAAATGTGTTTTTACTATTTCCCTTCAACTTCTTCATGTTTTCTTACCTTTTAAACCTTCCCTGGACTACCGAAAATCATTCAAAACCAATATTTGCCAAATCGGTCCAGCCTTTCGAGTTTTAGCGAGACTAACGAACAGCAATTGATTTTTATATATAATATAGATGAATGTGGATTGAACGGGCGCCGTGACTGCGACGGGTCCGTCTTACGTCTGTTCTGTGTGGTCAGCGCTTTAGTAATCACGCCGGTTTCACGTGGAGGTTATTTTTTCTGGGAAACCTTCCGACTATATTAGGAACTAGCTGTTCTGGCAAACTTCGTATTGCCTCACAATGGAATAATGTGTCAAAGGTTTGATAGATACGGACTATTTGTATAGGAAAATGAAATTAAATGTAGAGATTCCCGTGGGAATGAGTAATTTTTTACGCCGTAAAAAGTAGCCTAAATGTTGGCTAGGCTTAGTATCTATACACCACAAAAAGTTTCACTCGAATCCGTCCAGTATCTTCGGAGATTAGCCTGGACAAAGGGACAAACAGACAGACAAGAAATGTAAAAATCATTGAAAAGTGTTCTAATACTATTTTAACATCGCCCCCAATTGGATTTTCGTAAATATATACAATGTACAGACACGCGGATTTTACTGTTTTATTATATGTATAGATTAATGTGTATCGGTAAAACTTTGTATACCAGTATATTCCGTTACTTATTTAGTGATTATTGGGATGTGATGATCATCGCCCAGTAATGGAAGAATTTTCTTCTACCGGAAAAGAATTCTTCAACTAGTGCAGTCAGTCAACCGAAAAATGGCGGTCAAACCATGGGGCGGCAAGGTCAATAGTATCGATAGTATCGATAGTATTGCAGCATGGCGATATTTTCGATAGTACTATCGCGCTATCGACTATTTTTCGAGGTCAACTATCGATAGCGCAACTATCGATAGTTTAGCAACACTGTTGCATTGTCAAGTGTGCAGGATAGAAAAAGACAAAGGAGAGATTAACAACACTTAAAGGGGGTAAGTGTGTAAACACTCTATGCCGAAGCTAAGCGACGGAAGTTCGGCGGCTGATTTTACGTTCCGACGTATTTGGCTGATATGACACCCTAAAAGTGCCGAACTTACGCGGCAGAACTTCAGTTCAGTGTGTTGTGAGTCGGCATCATTTCAACATAGTGTGTCGTCAGTAATTCAAACAGCATTGCAGGCGTAATAGGTTCACTCTAGGTATTTTATGATTTCTTGAGGTTTTGAAAGTATCTGTAAAGATCTATTCGAAATTAAAAACATTTTCTATTTCTATTTCAATAGTGCCGAACTTCCGTCGCGTAGCTTCGGCATAGTGTGTTTACACATCTACACTCATAGCCACAAACTAGTTTCCACTCGTTTCGTGGGGTGTCACTAATACGCGCACCCGAACCCGAAACAAATATCCACAGGCCATTAAAATATTTGTCACGATACGGGATCGAGCTGATTTCAGGGTAACTTTGACCTGATTACAAACGAAGCTGTGTTGTGTCGTCGATGCTACAAACCCATTTAAATATCATTACACTGATTTTAAGAACCGGGTCGTGACGCGATATAAATATTTCGATAAAAACACTATTTTACCTTTATTCCGACGTTTCGGCACGGTTGCACGAGCCGTGGTCGCGGAAGGACTCAGTCCCGGGTAAGTGTGTAAACAATCGATTCCCGAAGCCCTTTATATTTCGATAAAAACACAATTTTACCTTTATTCCGACGTTTCGGCACGGTTGCACGAGCCGCGGTCGCGGAAGGACTCAGTCCCGGGTAAGTGTGTAAACACTCGATTCCCGGAGTGCTTCCGCGACCACGGCTCGTGCAACCGTGCCGAAACGCAAGCGTCGGCATAATGGTAAATTAGTGTTTTTATCGAAATATCTATTAGGTTGGGGAAAAAGTTTCTTCGCATTTTTTAAGATAATTCAAAACATTTTTTAATATAGTTTGACTAAATTTAACTAAAGTTACCATTTTGTTTGATAACCTTTTGCCGTCTTGTAGGTAGGGACATGATCCATTACTATAAAAATGTTGGGACTTCTCATCAAAATACCGCGACAAGTGAATTTGGCAGTCCTCTCGTGATGTTAACCTAACATTGCATAAAGAATTCTGAAGAGACCGAAACAGGTGGAAATCTGAAGGTGCAAGGTCAGGACTATACGGCAGATGCATTAACACCTCCCAGCCAAACTCTCTTAATTTTTTCTGAGTGGCTATAGATGTGTGAGGTCTAGCGTTATCATGATGAAACACCACACCCCTTCTGTTGATCAATTCCGGCCGCTTTCTCTCAACTTCTTGCTTTAATCTCATCAGTTGTTCGCAGTAGAGTTCAGAATCGATAGTCCTGCCTGGTGGTAATAGCTCATAATGAATAATGCCCTTCCAATCCCACCACACACACAACATCACCTTATTGCGAGTTAACCCGGGTTTCGCCACAGTCTGTGAAGCCTGACCGGCCTTTGACCACGACCTTTTTCGCACGTTCTTGTCGTACGTGATCCACTTTTCATCACCAGTTATCAGCTTCTTCAAAAATGATTCGTTTTCATTACATCGTAATAAAGAATCACAAATGAGTACACGGTTCATTAGGTTTCTTTCAGTGAGCTCGTGAGGTACCCAAATATTGAGCTTTTTTTTGTACCCAGCTTTTTTCAAATGCGCCAAAACTGTTTTGTGATCAATTCTCAGTTCTTCAGCTACGTCGTAACTACTGATATGTCGATCTTGCTCCCCTTTTTCAAAAATGGCATCCATTTTATCCGTAATAGAGCGACCAGAGCGAGGTGCATCTTTGACATCAAAATTTCCGGATTGAAAACGCTTAAACCAAATTTGTGCTACTCTCACAGACACAGCACTAGGTCCGTAAACATCGCAAATTTTTTTCGCTGCTTGCGTTGCATTTTTACCTTTTTGTAGTAAAATTTTAAAATGTATCGAATTTCTTCATTAGATTCACTAATCTTGACAGTACGAAAAACAAATGAAAATCACACATTTGCCTTATTTGAATTTGGAATTATGTTCCTTAAAATTTTAACTTTCAATGATACCAAAACCAGTGATAACCACCAAACCACCAAAACAAGTTAAAACAGAAATAATTGAATAGTAATAATTCAGCATAGGTCCTATGTTTCTTTAATGACCAAACGGTCATCGGTAGCTAATGACCGGTGAGGTCATTGAGCCGTATTTAATAAAATATTTAAAAGAATAAGGTATATTTATGACTATTTCAACGATATAAAAGTAGTATGCGTGGTACCTTAATAAAGACATGATATACAATTTATATGGGTTGAAACTTTCTATATGTGATGCTAGCTTCGATTTCCTTTTTATGTTAATAGTTTGACAGACATGTTCAGAATCAGAATCAGAATCAAATACTCATTTAGTAGGGTGACAGGCACCTCTAATGACACGTCAAAAACAAACAAAATAAATTAAAGTGAATAATTGATATACATGTCAAACAAGATAAAAAAAATGTACGGCCCTGTATTTTCCGGCACAGGGGCATAAAACCTTAGGCCTCAGGAGTGGTAACGCATCTGCATTTTGACCTTGGTCTTTATGTGGGTCTATAGGCTGCAGTCATCACTTAACATCAATGTAAACTGCATGCGCGTTTGCCTCTTCCATTACAAAAAAAAAATGTTAGAGAAACAGTCAAAGGCGGAGATATCACTGGGTTAGATAATTACCTAATATAATTCGTAGCTCTATAATTGGACTGAATCACTTAAAGTACTCGTAAAATAATTGATTTGGACTCTTCTCGCAAAAGCTCGGTTTTGGAGTGATTAATAATAGTCAACAAATGAATGCTGATATAACATTTTAATTAAATGTAATACCTCCATAATATTAACGACCCACCGATTGATTAACATTAAATAAACAAACGTAAGTAAACAGAATTAATTGGTGACATGACGTACGGCAATTACTTCCAATTTAGCTAAAGCATGTATAGGCAGTACGTACATTCTAGCACGCTATGCCTACGATAGAAAAAAAAAGAAAAATTTAGACGTTTTAGCCTTTTTGAATTTAAGTGTGAAGTTTCTTTTTTCAAAAATAGGCTTTATATAAGTAAAGTATGTTCTTAGGTTTTCGCGTGCTGCACTCATTGAAATAAAACTAGTTTTCGGATTTATCTCGCGTATATTAAACTAAAATTATTATTTAAAATCGAACCCGACGTTTCCGACGACCGCAACTGTCTGTAAGACCTTAAGATACAATTAGTAACTTTTGTGTTAATCCTGAACGCTACGCAAGACGTTTGCGAAATAGATGGAGGTAGCTGCACTTAATAATTTTTCAAACTGCTGTCAGACAAATGCCTTAGTCTGCCCGAGACCACGGAAGCTGAAAAGCGACCGAAACGTCGGGTTCGATTTTAAATAATCATTTTAGTTTAATATACGCGAGATAAATCCGAAAACTAGTTTTAATTATTTAAGTATGTATCTTCACGCCAAATCCCTTACGGGATAGGTAGAAAGTATGGAGCGTCAGATATCCCGGTCTCACACACCTCCCATGCTTCTTGTACATCCATCATTCTCTTCATGCATGCACTCCGATTCCTTAGACTCTTGACTCAGACAGAGAAACCATTGGACGATCACAAGTTCACATAAACGTACAAATTTCTGCTATCTGCACATAAACATATGACATTTCAAGAAAAACATTTAGATTTCTGTCGAGTTCTGTCTGATGGTGGTGTCAAAAGTCTTAGGAATTGGCGTGCATGTATGAAGAGAATGATGAAGGTAGACGAGGCACGAGAGGTTTGTCAGGACCGGGATATCTGGCGCTCTACACTCTCTGTCTACCCCGTTAGGGACCTGGCGTGAAGATACATACATACATTTAGATTTTACTATTCTTTTTTTTCTCAAAAAAATAGATACTATTGAAACCTATGAACTAGAAAACATGCTCTTTTTGTACGGCCTTGTTATTTCAGGCATAGAAGCATAACACCTTAGGCCTCAGAAGTGGCAACGCATCTACATTGAAATCTGCATTCTCATGTAGATGTTTAAAGGCTACAGTATTACTTACCATCAATGTGAACTGTATTCTTGTTTGCCTATTCATGACAGAAAAAAAGGAAACACGCAAGAACTAAAATAATTATTCAATATATTTTTCACTTGGAATACATCATATATCAGAGTAAGCAGATCTACGGGAACAATATTAGATACAATGATAAGAAATCGAACCTTTTACGTGCGGAAAACACAATACCTACTCCTCTCATCTCCTACACTAGCCAAATTTGTCCTCTACGGGATCAAACGATTGAATATAATAGCTGCGTGCGTTGGTTTCAGGTATTTGTATCATTCATTATTTGAAAACAGTTTATAAAAGTGAGGCATACTTTTGCCTAATTTATTTTGTTATGTAAAAACCATATGAGTCGATACAGCGAGACAGGAGGGTAGCTGCTCTCCTTCTTAAACGATATTACAGGGCCGTACATTACCACTTGACCGGAACACGATAGTGCTGAACACTACCATTTAGCGGCAAGTAAATTAAGTAATGCGGTGGAGCCTACGCCCGCGAGTTCCGTCATTGGAACTCTAAACCAGTGACATGAAGAAAACATGTCACACACATCCATAAATAGAATTAACAATAAGTATATATTCCTTAATTGTCAATAATACAGGTCTATAAGATGGCGTAACGTACGTTTTATTAAAGAGAATCTCCGAGGAAAAAGCCTTGAGTACAATGATAATAAATTGAACCGTTTACGGGCGGAAAACACAATAATCCTCTCATTTCCTACACTTATAAAATTTGTCCTTCGCAGGCGTAGGCGATCAACTCAGTACGTTTGTTAAAGGTTTTAGTATCATTTACCTATTTGTACGTAGATACACACACAGCAATCTATTACTTCATTATGCAATGTTTTTTTTTTAATAATCGTTTTACGGCCACGGATTCAAGTCCTTAAAAGCCAATCTTCAGTATTTGATATATTCTTCATTTCATAAACTAATGAATGTCCATATGGAAGATGACGATGATTGAATGTTTCCATGTCGAATATGATGAGATGGCTCCAGTAAAGTGATGGGGACTTTACTAGGAGTTTTTACGAAGTTTTTTTTTTTTTTTTTTTATGTTATGGAAGTGGTAAACAAGCATGCAGTTCACATTGATGTTAAGTGATGACTGCAGCCTATAGACACCCACACAAAGACCAAGGTCAAAATGCAGATGCGTTACCACTCCTGAGGCCTAAGGTCTTATGCCTCTGTGCCGGAAATTACAGGGCCGTACATTACCACCTGACCGGAACACGATAGTGTTGAACACTACCATTTAGCGGCAAGTATATTAGGTAATGCGGTGGTGCCTACGCCCGCGAGCTCCGACACTGGAGCTCTACCACCAGTTTTGGAGGCAACACGAAAAACCACTTTTCACTTCATAATATCACTTTCCTACACCCGTGAACGTTATCGAATGCTTTATGATAAAAATCCCAGCATTGTTACATATAAAACGCGACTATACACAAATTTTGAAAATAATATCACGCAGCGACACAGCTTTTTTCCGCGTCTCCGCCAAAACTCCATACAATTAAATAAATTGTGATTCACTTGTGCAATTAATAACCTTAAACACAAGCTTTCCTGTCTAGTCGTTACCAGGCAACAAGTAGTCAGCCATCAATTAGTCGCATGTCCACTTCCAACTTTGCCCGTTTCACTTTATATTCCATAGTTGCTACAGCGGAGTTCGTCCATTAGGAGTTATGTGGTTTTTGGAACAATGAACTTTGACTGTGTTACGAATACATTCGGTTATACTCGTAGCAATTAGTCAAGGGTTATAGCAATTAGTCAAGATTATCTTCACAACTTCTTCTAAGTGAATTGGTAAATTGAGTATGCTTTCATTATATTAGAGAAACAGTCTAAGGCGGAGACATCACTGGGGGATTTTTTTTTTTTTTTTTTATGTAATGGAAGTGGCAAACAAGCATGCAGTTCACATTGATGTTAAGTGATGACTGCAGCCTATAGACACCCACATGAAGACCAAGGCCAAATGCAGATGCGTTACCACCCCTGAGGCCTAAGGTGTTATGCCTCTGTGCCGGAAATTACAGGGACGTACATTACCACCTGACCGGAACACGATAGTGCTGAACACTACCATTTAGCGGCAAGTAAATTAGGTAATGCGGTGGTGCCTACGCCGGCGAGCTCTGTCACTGGAGCTCTACCACCAGTAAATAAGAGGTAACTAATATACCTATTTTTAGCTGTATAATTGGACTAAATCACCCATTTTTACTGGTGGTAGACCTCCAGTGACGGAGCTCGCGGGCGTAGGCACCACCGCATTACCTAATATACTTGTCGCTAAATGGTAGAGATCAGCACTATCGTGTTCCGGTCAAGTGGTAATGTACGGCCCTGTAATTTCCGGCACAGAGGCATTACACATGTGCTGAGTGGTAACGCATCTGCATATTGACCTTGGTCTTTGTGTGGGTGTCTAAAGGCTGCAGTCGTCACTTAACATCAATGTGAACTGCATGCTTGTTTGCCTCTTCCATTACATCAAAAATATATATTAGAGAAACAGTCAAAGGCGGAGATGTCACTGGGTTAGATAATTACCTAATATAATTTGTAGCTCTATAATTGGACTGAATCACTTAAAGTACTCGTAAAATAATTGATTTGGACTCTTCTCGCAAAAGCTCGGTTCTGCACCGGGTATTTGTATGCCCTAGTGCCACGTTCAGAGCTTGAACATGTAGGCACCAAATCCATTACCTAATTTATCTGCCATGAAATGGTAACGCCCCATAATAACTCTCATAGAGGCAAGACCTTAGGGGTGCCAGTGCATTTGCATTTTGACCTCCGGTTTCTGTGTAGATGGCAAGGCATGATCTATAGACTGCAGTATTCACTTATCATTAATGTGAACTGAATACTTGTTTACCGCCGTCATAACAAAAAAAAAATAACAAGAGCCAAATCCATAACGTCTTAGGGCGCTTACACAAAACTGCGATTCGATGCGGTGCATTGCCGCGCCGCATCGCCGAAACTTGCGATGCGAATTGCTGCGATACGATGTCGTCCGACATGTTGAGAGTATACTCACCTGAAACGCATCGCATCGCAGTTTTGTGTGGATACCCTTAATGCGATTTAGTTTAGGTGCTACCAAAATGTTGTTTAATTTGTCCTTTGTAACTACGCGGCTTATATAACATGGCCACTGTCAACAAAACACATTCACAAGTTTAAACTGCCTCGGTAGCCTAGTGGTAGCGGGCCACTACTACTACTACGCTGAGGTCCTAGGTTCGATTCCCGGGTAGGGTTATCAGAGATAATCGTGTAAAGTCCTTTATCTCTGGTTCTATTGGGATTTTTCCATTTTCTGGAAATTTCCCAGTACTACGAAGACATCTTACCTCTGCCTACCCCTTCGGGGATTACAGGCGTGAAGTTACGTTTTTAAAGTGTGCCAAAATAAGGAATGGAGTCTCTTAGGCCTAAGGTTAAGCGATAAAGTAAAGAATGTAGACATCAGGAAAATCACTAAGGTAAAAGACATAACAAAAACCATAACGTCTCAAAAATGGAAATGGGCTGGGCATGTACAAAGATCACCAAACTTCAATTGGTCAAAAATTGTCACAAACTGAAACCCCATATATAAGAAAAGACGCAAGGGAAGGCCATTCAAAAGATGGAGCGATGACATTGTTGCCACGGCTGGAAGAACCTGGAATAGACTTGCGAGAGATAGGGCGAAATGGAAGGAAATGGAGGACGCTTTCACAGCCAGAGCGGTCCTTACAACAATATAAAAAATGTATATTATGTAGTTTTTAGGTATGTATTGATAAATTAGGTTAAGCTAATACTAACACAGCCCATTGTATATGTAAAAATTGTAAGGAATAAATAAAGCTTTACTAACGTAACTTCACGCCTGTAATCCACGAAGGGGTAGGCAGAGGTAAATGCATGCATTTAATCATACATGCAAACACCCACGACTCGCCGGTTACGTTTTGGCCCATGTAACAGGTGGCGAACCTGTTGCCATCTCCGGGCACATTACCAAACTCCGGGGTGCTGGGAAACTTCCAGAAAATGGAAAAATCCCAATAGAAGCAGAGATAAGGGATTTTAGACCGTTATCTCTAATATCCCCCGACCCGGGAATCGAACCCAGGACCTCCAGCGTAATAGTAGTGGCTTTACTATTATTATCATTATGTGTAACAGCGCGTATAAAAAAGGAGACAAAACTAATAGCGTATCGGTTTAGGTTAACAATAAAAGGTCACGGTACAGCCCTGATTGGTGAAACCTTAAGTGTTATAAAAATTATTCGCCTCTTAGTTTTTAGTTACGTACTCGTATGAAGCTAGACCGAGCCACAATTAGGTTTAGGTGAAGGTAAAACTTCGTTACATAAGTACTATGGCATGGAATCTAGATCCTACTGTAATAATTAGTGCCGTTTCAAATCGACCGAAGTAACAATTTCCGAGCAACTTTGTATTTCACATCAAATCAAAATGTTATACTGAATAACCGAGAGTTAAGGTCTATTTGAAGCGCGCATGGCCCCGCGGCTGTTCGGGTCGGCTGTGTGATGGGTGACCGCTAGTGGCAAATTAAAATGTGCGTTTCCGTGCTTCGGAGGGCACGTTAAGCCATCGGTTCCGGTTGCTATCGATAGATAGCAGTCGTTAAACCTTGTCGGAGGCCTTATGGGCGGTGAAAACATCCGACAGTAGGTTAGCCACTAACCCGAATCTCCACCAATCCGCATTGGAGCAACGTGGTGGAGTAAGCTCCAAGCCTCCCCCCAAAAAGGGGAGAGACTCGTGCTCAGCAGTGGGACGTATAATCATCATCATCATTTCAGCCAAAAGACGTCCACTGCTGAACAAAGGCCTGCCCCCAACGATTGCCACAACAACGGTACGTGGTCGCCACTCTAGAACTATTCTGCCCAAACGGCCGTCAGTTCTTCAAGCTATGTGCCCTCCCCACTGCCACTTGAATCTCGCTATTTGGTGAGCTATGTCGGTAACTTTGGTTCTAGACCAATAAAAAATATACCAAAAGGAATAAGAGTTCAATTGTTCCCAACGGAATTACAGAAATGTCCGCACCGCAGCAATAATGTATGTGCCATAGGAAATTAAGTTCACGGACATAAATAGCTAATGAATTCAGTCACGATCAACCCTCGGCTAAGTATGAAATAATTATGGCTCAATGCTTAGCAACGTGTTAATGTAAGAGCAATAATAAAATAAAAAATAAACATTTTATTTACATAATTTATTTTTGCATTATTTTGTAATGAGTCATAACAACAACGTTAAGGTTCCGTTGCATCAAAATATTTGAGTGGTAACGCTTCTGCATTTTGACCTTGGTCTTTGTGTAAGTGTCTATAGGCTGCAGTCATCACTTAACATCAATGAAAACTGCATACTTGTTTGCCACTTCCATTACATAAAATAAACTTCAGCATCTAAATTCAGTACTCAACAAGAAATATTGCACATCGAGCCTACCAAACAGACAATCGGCTAGTTTCGACTTCATAGAGCGTTATCTCTGCTGCACACTGCCTACGTAAGCACTGATAGTCCGGTATTGGTCAAAAGGAGATGTTGCAAAAATGTATGGACCTCCGGCCATGTATTGTACACAATATCATTAACAGGCAAAATCAATATAAAAACGTTTTTTACTGCATATTTTCACTTATTTAGCTTTGTTTGCAGTTACAAAACATTATTTTCAGTTGCAACTCAAAACCAACATGGCGAATATGGTGAGCGATGTCATTTTGACATTTTCATTTTTTAAATTGTTTTTTGATTATATAGAAATTGGAGAAAAAAGTAATATTTTCTGAATACTATCGAAATCGATTTCATGTGTTAATACTAAGAACTTAAACTGATCGATTTCCAATTTAACGAAGCGTCGTCTGTGTCGTCGCCATGTTGAATATGGTTGAAAATGATAAAATCGTTTAAATTAAATGTGATAGTAACTCTAAAAGATATACTTGAATAAATTAATTGCATTTTTTTCGAATTCTTCTTTAATTTACCCATTTTTTGACGACGTGTACGATCTAGAGCCGAGCTCGCAACATCTCCTTTGAACAAAATGGTCCCCAAACGTCACATAGAACGTGCGAAAGAGATAACGCTCTATAGATCCGAAACAAGCCCAAGTCTCCTTCCTAACGACGATGCGCTATATTTCTTGTTGGATACTTCTTTTTTATGTTATGGAAGTGGGAAACAAGCCGTTCAAATTGATGTTAAGTGATGACTGCAGGCTATAGATACCCACACAAAGACTAAGGTAAAAATGAACATGCGTTACCACTCCTGAGGCCTAAAGTGTTATGCCTCTGTGCCGGCATGAATACTACCATTTAGCAGCAAGTATATTAGGTAATGCGGTGGTGCCTACGCCCGCGAGCTCCGTCACTGGAGCTCTACCACCACTGTAGGTATGTATATACCTTAATAAAAATCGATATTGAATTAAAATGCCTTCAACTAATTACAATGGAAATGTCAGAAAATGAGTAATTCTCGTCTCAAAAAGAATCCGAGCAACCTAAAAATGTGAGGACAAAATGCGAGAGCAACGCCAGCGTAGGGGAGATAATGAGAAAAAAACATTTTTTGTGATTTTATCATGACCTTTCCACGAAAAACATACGACGCAGATACGAATTGCGACTTAACATTTTTTTTATTTATACAGCGAATCTTAACTGCGAATTTCTGTTTTTATTGTAATTCGAAATTTATTCAGGCGTTAAGCATGTATGTATATTATTATCTGATAGGTAAGTTTATTAATTTATTTCATAAAGGTAATTAGGCTCCTGAAGAGCACTTTTACCTAGTCATTTTTCTTAAACTACCTATAGTGTATAAAACCACTAACAATAATCAAAAACACATAATAAATTAAAAAGAAAGAAAAAAATAGAAATAACCAATTATTTACAAATTCCTCCATTTCCTCATTTCAAAAGAAACTGAGAAAAATAATGAATTTGGTTGTCATAATAAAGGTTATTAAGTGAACGTTATTTCATGCATGTAATCACCGAAGGGATCGGTTTTTTTATGTAATGGAAAAGGCAAACAAGCATTCAGTTCACATTGATGTTAAGTGATAACTGCAGCTTATAGACACCCACATAAAGACCAAGGTCAAAATGCAGATACGTTACCACTCCTGAGGCCTAAGGTGTTACGCCTCTGAGCCGGAATTACAGGGCCAGGTTTGCATGCATTCAAGCATACATGCAAACCCACGATTCGCTGCTTACGTTTTAGCCCATGTAATTTCAAAAGTTGTCCTCTTTAAGCCAACGACTCTAATATTATGTACGAACTAGCTGTTGCCCGCGAGTTCACCTTCGTGGATATCGTTTTATATACTATTGTATACAAATTTTCAGCCATTTACCTTGAAACTTCCAGACCCTATTTTAGGGAGATGAGACCATATAACGGGAAAAAGTATTCTATGTCAATCTCAGGCCCCTCAACTATCTCTTAAAAATCACATCAATACGTTGCTCCGTTTGACGTGAAAGACGGACAAACAAACACACAAACACACTTTCACATTCATTATATTAGCACAGTCTAAAGAAAACGAACGTGTTAATTACATACAGTCATCCAACGAACGTGTAATGTCAGAGCAATCGTGCGGGGCGCGCGACGCGCGGGACGGAGGGGGCGGTACCAAGTAGCCCATACAAAAACTGTCATCTACTTGGGACTTAGCGATAAGGGGTGCGAGATTAAAAATTTCTTTTACTAAGTTTATGGAAAGATGATATTGAAAAATTTGATGTCAACTTTACTGTTAATATTTTATTCTAATTTTCATTTATTAATAATGTCTGTTATATTTTACACTTTATGTAGGTACTTACTTCACAAAACGAAAAAATCTTTAAATAAAACCACTAAATATATTTTTTTGTTTCTATGTATTTGATATACGGATTATATTGGACTGAGTTAAAAAGGTATGGATGAATATTAGGATCGGTACATTATAATTGTCAGAATTCTGGCGTACTGATGGACCGCCCAACTGGAATACTGGTAGATTGATGGTAGACTGTTTAATTGTTGATAGGTTGAGATAGTTATAGTTTGATAGATTTTTCTATTTTCTGGAGGCTTCCCAGTACCACAAAGTTTGGTAAAGTTCCCGGAGATGTCAACAGACTCGCCGCCTGTTACATGAGCCAAAACGTGACCGGCGAATCGAGGATGTATGCATGAATCCGATTTACCTCTCCCTACCCCTTAGGGGATTACAGGCGTCATGTTTTTAGTGTTTTTTATATATCGCCTCTTTACAAGAATAATGTGACATTTCATCTAAATCGTTCTTTATGAAATGCAACATTATTCTTACAAGAATAACGTGAAATTTCATCTAAATCGTTCTATATGAAATGTCACATAATTCTTGTAAAGAAGCGATATGTTCAACGTAAACTGACGCGTTACAAACAACATAAATAAAAACCAAAAACGTGACAACCTTAATGAATTTGCGTTTTATGGGTGAAGGCGGCATATTGCAAAACTTCAAAGGCGATAAACTACTGTATGTACTTATACTGTGACATTAGTATGGAAGTATGGATATACTGTGATATTAGTTTGGAAGTATGGATAAGAAAATCAATAAAATATGTAAAGTTGAGAATTTTATGAATAACATGACCTTGAGTGATGAAATCCGAATGTATAACACTATCGCGATGATGATCTAAGCTGTTTCAACGGTTTTATAGCGCACTAGCAAGCAAACCGTTTCGATTTATTAACCGAGTTCAAAAACAAGAAGGTTCTCAATTCGGCCGGTATTTTTTTTTAATGTATTTACGCCAATCTCTTCGAGGTTTCTGGACCGATTTACATAATTCTTTTTTTGTTTGATGCAGAATAGTTTTTATTAATAGGGAATATCCATGATTTTTTTTTTCAATCATTTACTTATATATGTCGTAGAAAAATTATAAATAGGCCCGAAAATATTATAGTTATTTTTCAAAGTGAAATTTTAAACATTGAGTAAATTTGAGCTCATCAAACGCCGCCATTTTGACGACGTGTGTTGTGACGTTACAACACACGTCGAGTGTTTTTTACTCTAAACTTTTGTGTAACTTCATACGTATTTTCAATTTTAATTGCTCTACAAATCATGGAAGAAGCAAAAAGCCATCTTACAAGTATTGTATAGTACCTAAGTGCAAAAATAGTATTAGAAAAACACCAGACAAAGTGTTATTTCGTCTCGACCAATGGCGGCGCGTTTTGGAAGTTTCAATTTCGTTTCCTTATTTTGCACTATTTACATAATATTTAATGGCATTAAATAATTAGTAAATAAAAAAAAACTTTGTAATTATAATACAACGTTGATAAGTATTCGAGAAAAAAATATTTGAGACAATTTAAAATTTTATGCATATTCCCTATTGGTTAATTGGTCTCATAAAAATTTGATTCAGGCAGGCCTATTAGTTTTTATTTTATGAGCATTTTATTATATATTTATGTACTTACTTTCACCTCAAACTAAAGGAATAAGAATAGACAGCGAGTTGTCATACAGTGCGTTGGATCCACTGACGTCCTAGATCTTAGACTAATCTAAGTCCTAGATAGTCCTAATGCGCATGACAACAAGTGACAATGACACATTTACTCATCGACGACATAACACAGCTTATTTACTCCTTCGTGGATATTTTTTTTTTTCATTAATCCGTATACTCGTGAATAATTTAGTATGGACACATCTAAACTATGTAATTGTCACAAAGCGAATACAGTCAGATCACATCATTCTGAATTGGTCTATGCCAGGTTACCCAGTTCTTATCGTCCAATATGAATCACAAAAGCATCTTAACAAATAGATCGACACAATTTAACTCCAAAGACAGGTGTGTGCGCACAGGCATTTGGCAGACGCGGCGCTGTCTGAGCCAAATGGTAATGTCAAAAATATAGTCTTGATGTTTCGTTCGGCCCTAACGAGATAGCCTGTAGCTAGACAGAAAGCGATAAGCTAGGATCAAAGTTGTCCTGGGGGTAGAGTTGCAGTGTAGGAACTCGAGGGAGGTCATTTGTCTGTCGCTAAATGGTAGTGTTCACCATTACCGTGTTCCGGTAAGATGGTAATGTATGGCCCCTTAAAAACTATCACAGAGAGAAAATAACTAGGGTCTCAGAGGTGGCAACGCATCTGCATTTTGACCTCTGGTCTGTGTGTAAGCAATAGGCTGCAGTCATCACTTAATATCAATGTGAACTGCATGATTGTTTGCAACAATCGCTACATAAACAAAAGAATCGCTAAGTACCGTTTATGACTTTTACGGTTGAATAGATTTTGTTCGTGACCCAGAATACGTACGGGCTTAAAATACATTCTATGTCATTTGTTATTTACTTTATGCAATGGTCGCTCGGCAAGGTCATAAAAGGGTAATAAACCATCCATATCATATATTTTAAATGTAATGTTTTCCAGATAAATTACAAGATACTGTTGTATCTAACAGAAAGTCTTGCTTCAAATGATAACTAAAATACGTCACATTTTTGGTTCTGCATGTTTTTCTAACTTTTAAGCATACACAACGTATTTTTTTTAAACTGTTTGAAGGCAGGAAGGCGATGCTCATAGTTTGAAATCAATAGTTTCTTTACGGACAATGGTGACTTACAAAAATAAAAAAGAGAAAAATGCCCAAAACTGAAGAAAGGCCTATTTTTTATTATTATTATTATATAATTTATTTTAATTTTATATCAGTTATTGTACGTCTCGTGAAAACCAAGTTGCAACGTAGTTTAAATATTATTTCATAAAATACATACATACATAATACATACACTATACACTATAATAATATAATTTTAATATGGTTCCATAGCAAAAAAACATTGCTATACATACTCTCGATGAATTTGTACGTTATGCTCATTGAAAAAGTGTATATTTTTTAATAAAAGCAAAAAGATTTATCATCGCACCATACAAATGGGCGGCAAATTGCTTCATTTCACTCCGCGCCGGAGACACAGAATCGATTGGTGTAATGCGGTATCATTTGTTCGTTTTATCGCTTTTGATCGGACGATGGCATTGGCTATACTTTCAAATCGTTGGGGAAACAAAATTTACAAAAGACAAATACCGCTCTCATACATAATCATTCATCAATTTGAACTCTGCTTTTCACATCATTTGTCCCGCGGTAATTATTGGAATTAAAGTTCACTGAAATTGATTTAATAGGTATATAATCTGTATTTTTACAAGTACTGTCAATGTGTTTTACCATTTTAATTAAAGATCACTATAAATGATTCCATTAAATTATCACCGTATTCAACTACTCC
Organism: Macrosoma leucophasiata; assembly: GCA_036365455.1. Classification (NCBI taxonomy): domain Eukaryota; kingdom Metazoa; phylum Arthropoda; class Insecta; order Lepidoptera; family Hedylidae; genus Macrosoma; species Macrosoma leucophasiata. The sequence goes on along the minus strand of JAWQUS010000002.1, from coordinate 3,036,936 downwards.
CTGTTAATAAATTTAAACAGCGCCGCGTGATACAAATATACTTAATAATTAATAATAAAAATAATAATATAATATTTGTATCCTCAAAGGACGGGTTTGTCCAGAACATCGAGTTCGAAGCAAAGCTTATTCAGTTACTTTAATTATTAATGAAAAGTCAAGAAAAAATCGTTTTTGGATTATCACGGTGCACTGCTTAAAACCATTTATTTCGACGTTTTTCATCTTTAGGGAACATTTAAAAACATTTTACCAGGAGTTGTTTTTGTAGTATTCGTACATAATGGTACAAAACAAGAACGATATCTTTTAAGATTCAACATTTTCAATATAAATTTGTGTTTTTATAACAATGTCAACAGAATTAAATAGATCAAAACACTGTAGGTATTGTCTCTGTATCAACTGCTATGAGTGGAATCTAACATTATGACGTCAACTGCACTCGGGTTTGTTCGGGAGCCGTCGGCGTGTCTTCGGTACTGGATTCAAAAACTTATTTTTTTTTATATAACTTTTGAATTATTGCAAAAAAAAAAAGAAGTTTTGTTCTAAAACTTATATATAATCTTTCTATTTATCGCAATTTTTTTTTTAAACCCATTTTACACAAATAGAGGAAAGAGAAATGATAGTTTGCAAGTTTTGGCTAGTAAATAATGATACTGACAGTGATGAAGTCGATAAAAAACATCGTTAGTGTTGTCCTAAAGAAGATCAAAAAGTCTTCAAGAAAAAGAGTGCCACACTGAATTCTCAGAGTAAATGTTCTCGTCAGACATTCTTTCAACAACCTGGTATGTTGCGCTCGTTGGCATATTAAATAATCACATGCGTCAATAAAAGAGAAAGATGACGAAGAAAATTGAAGAAAACGACGGGCATAGTGTGAACATAGCTAATATTGCTAATAAGGAGCGGCCTCTAACATGACCTTCATCTACCATTAAGATCTAGTTTAGGTATATCGCTTTCCATCACCAAAATTTATTCATTGCATGATAAAAAATACAACTTAAGTTTAAGGGAAAAAAGAATACATTTTAACACCTAGAGTCCCTGAGAATTCTCAGCTCGATAGAAAAAACGTTTACGCCTTTCTTTTATCCACGTCCCTCCATTAGTTTCAAGCAATATCATGAAAAAAAAAACCGGTCAAGTGCGTTTCGGGCCACGCGCAGTGTACGGTTTTGTATTTAGTGTATTTACAGAGTAAGAAATGTAATGAAAAAAATAAATAAATATTTTCTATGGAGTTGTCTGAAATTTTCGAGTAAAATACATTTGGTCGACTATTACTCGCAAACTCGTTAAGCCAACTTAAGTGTGTTAGTTTTCCTTTTAATTTCATTATATAAAGCTACTATTACCGTAACGTTTGAATTTCTAACAGCAACCGTTTAGTTGGTAATCTATTTGACATCTATCTTGACTCTTTGAAATAAAACTATTTTTACGGATTTATACATAACAGGGAAGTCTGCAGTCTGTGAACACATAGCGGATAAGCCGAACCATTACATCCGGTTTGATAAAATTCAAATACTCGCTAGAGAACACAACCCAACCCACGAATGGTACGCGAGGCTATTGAAATTAAAAACACCCAAATTTCAATAGAGAAGATGGATGGCGATTATCAACATCATGGGATCCCATACTTAGCAAGATTAAATCCCAGCCGCAGCAGTCTGCAAGACCTCAAGATACCATAAGTAATTATTGTGTTAATCCTGAACGCTACGCAAGGCGTTTACGAAATCGATAGAGGTAGCTACATATGATTTTTTCAAACTTCTGACAGACAAATGTCACCGCAGTCTGCCCGGGACCACGGAAGCTGAAAAGCGACCGAAACGTCGGGTTGATATTAAAAATCATTTTAGTTTAATATACGCGAGATAAATCCGTAAAAATAGTTCTATTTCAATGAGTGTAGCTCGCGAAAACCTAAGAACATATCTTGACTCTAACGAAAATTTCCACTGTAAAGCTTAATAAGCCACAAATAGTAAACTAAATCGAAAAACGATATTCGAACATCCTTAATATTTTTCAAAGACCTATCCAACGACTATGTATAAAATGAAAAATAAAAAAGTTGTTCGTGCGTTACATGTAGGGGAGGTTACCCGAATTATTTTTTTTTTCATTTTTTTATTTTATTACTTTGTCGGCATGATTAAGGTGTATTTTTGAGCCAAATTTCAAGTCTCTAGTACCAATCGTTTTTGCGCTAAACCGCGGACGGACGGGAAGACAGACAGACAGACGGACATGGCGAAACGATAAGGGTTCCTTGTTTACTACGGAACCCTAAAAACCAGAATGTTGCTTAGTTTCAATCGATTCAAGGACGGCATGAGCTTGTTTAAATTGCCTATAAAATATTCCATAAAGCGTACCTTACATTGGTGTTATTAAACGCAACAATGTTTTGTTCTTACAATCGAGGTCATTGTTAAAATGTTCAATAGATAGCTGTGGAATCAAATTAGATGCTGCAAAGCACATCTATAAAAACAATAGAAACAATTTTGTTTGTATGTATGTATGTATCTTCACGCCAGGTCCCTAACGGGGTAGGCAGAGAGTGTAGAGCGCCAGATATCCCGGTTCAGACAAACCTCTCGTCCCTCGTCTACCTTCATCATTCTCTTCATACATGCACGCCGATTTCTAAGACTTTTGACCCCACCATCAGACAGAACTCGACCTATTTGGTCATGGTAGGTCAGCCTTGGTCTTCCTGGGCCTCTGCAACCATCCACATTCGCATTGTATATCTGTTCAGTCATTCGCTCATTCGACATTCTTTCTATATGCCCGAACCATCGGAGCATGCCTTTTTTCATTTTTACACCGATACTATCATTCACACAAAATCAATAATTTTGTGATTTTGCATATTTAAATAGATTGTTTTGGGTTTAAGCCGGCATCTAAAGCATACGACAGAATAAATGTATTATATCAATTATTATAATTTTTATTTCTATTCAAATAAAAACACTCCGTTCAAAAAAAAAAGGAAAAATAGGGATATTTCCTACGTACCCAATCACTACTTCTTATTATAGTATATGAAACTTTGTAAAAGTGGAATTTAAAGGGACAAAATTTATTTGTAACAACTTGATAAAAAGGGACAAGAATCTTCGCAATCGGCGTGTATGAATGAAAAGAGTGGTGAGAATGTATAAGAGACACGGGAGGTATGTAATAACGTAATATTTGATGCTCCACTATCTCTGCCTACCCTGTTACGAACTTGTCATGAAAATACATTCGTACATCAAGGCTGGATTGCCTTCATCTTACCTTAACTTTAAGAAAAAAAAATACAACTCTTAACTGGTGGTATAGCTCCAGTGACGGTGCTCGCGGGCGAAGGCTCCACCGCATTACCTTATACTTGCCGCTAAATGGTAGTGTTCAGCACTATCGTGTTCCGGTCAATTTAGGCTATTTCCGGCACAGAGGCATAATACCTTAGGCCTCAGGAGCGGTAACGCATCTGCATTTTGACCTTGGTCTTTGTGTGGGTGTCTAAAGGCTGCAGTCGTTACTTAACATCAATGTGAACTGCAGGCTTGTTTGCCACTTCGATAACATAAAAAAAACAAATTTAAAGTGCCGGTTAAGTAAAACAGTTAGTTGCATCGTCTGAAAATTGTAAAATTACGTCATAACTTTAACCGCTATCCCTAACTGCCCGAGATGCACTGGTCAAAGATATAGTTAACCTCAAAATTATCTGTCAGATGATAAGGGAATCCGATCTATGTCATAAAATACGCTGGTGCGAAGCATTTCGCAGTCACTGCCAAAGTAAGAGTGAGGTTATTGTAAAATTTGACAAAAACCGCAACTTATACAAAAACAAAATACGGAAATAATAATAATAATAATGGCAACCCATTATAGGTACGGCCCACTGCTGGGCACAAGTCTCTCCCCTTTTTTGGGGGGCGGCCTGGAGCTTAGATTGGTGGAGGTGGGTGGGTTAGTGGCCAAAAAATTGAAAATGCAATTTCATGCCTCTTTCATATTACAGACCTTAGATTTACACTTTCATTTATATCACATCACGAACATCGCCAGTATAATTTTCTTTGACTACAATAACCTGTAATGTATAACGTGGTATAAAGTGGTAGAGCTCCAGTGACGGAGCTCGCGGGCGTAGACACCACCGCATTACCTCATTTACTTGCCGCTAAATGGTAGTGTTCAGCACTATCGTGTTCCGATCAGGTGGTAATGTACGGCCCTGTAATTTCGGGCACCGAGGCATAACACCTTAGGTCTCAGGAGTGGTAACGCATCTGCATTTGACCTTGGTCTTCGTGAAAGTGTCTATAGGCTGCAATCATCACTTAACATCAATGGGAACTGCATGCTTGTTTACCACTTCCATTACATAAAAAAAAATTAAAAAATAATGCTGTTTGTAATATTTAATTAATTTTAAAACATTACATTTTAAGTACCCAACTTAAAGACAATTTACAATCAATATAAAAGCGCACTCCTTAGCAATGCTAACTGTTAACAAAAGGGTTAATTTACCGAATGGCACATTACTGGAAATTGAGTTGCATTTTCGTTCATTTATTAACAATTTGTTTATACTGTTTTAACATTCCATTGCAATCGCCAACTGTATGCTTTGTTCGGACCAACAATAGTGGACAAATTGATTTACATCTTAGTACGTGATATGTTTATGTTTGTACGTGACTTGTTATTGTGCAGTTACTTATTATATTATGTAAGTTACCACTTACTCGTTGACACGTCCAATATCATATACAACTTTGGACGTGTAAGTCAATAAATAAGTTTCATAATTATTTTTTTTATGTTTTAAGAGTGGCAAACAAGCATACAGTTTACATTGATGTTAAGTGATGACTGCAGCCTATAGACACCCACACAATGACCAGAGGTAAGAATGCAGATGCGTTACGACTCCTGAGGCCTAAGGTGTTATGTCTCTGTGCCGGAAATTACAGGGCCGTACATTACCACCTGACCGGAACACGATAGTGCTGAACACTACCATTTAGCGGCAAGTATATTAGGTAATGCGGTGGTGCCTACGCCTGTGAGCTCCGTCACTGAAGCTCTACCACCAGTAATATAATACTAGTGTTTTGGCGAAAATTATTTAAAATATCAATTCCCAACCAATTTGTCCCCTATTTTATTAGGACAAGATTTTATTTGCCAACTCAACGTTTTTATCTATACTTATAATAAATCTGTAGAAGTGTAAATTCTGTACATTAAAAATATTGAAAAAATAAATACCAGAGAATGTTATTAGATCGATACCGAACACAAATATGTGATTAGAAAATTTTTTGTCTGTCTGTCTGTCTATCTGTCTGTCTGTCTGTCTGTCTGTCTGTTTGTTCAAGCATCACATAAACACTACTGGTCCGACTACAATGAAACTTTGTATGATTATATTTTAACCTTTGGCGCACAAAACTGGGTACTTTTTATCCCGAAAAAATGTCTGTTTGTCTGGTGTTTGTGCACGCTAATATCAGAAACGGCTAATTCGATTTGCGGTTTTCACTTATGTATTGTGGTAAGTTTCACTTAACATTTAGTGTTTGTTTCATGTGAATCGGTTCAGAAATAAAAAGTTATGTCAATTTAAAGAATCGTATCGAATATTTTTAAGCTATTCTGTATCTTAGTTCTATCTTTTAGGAAGTTTCGTACTTAATAGGTAAAAACGGACCCTACGGATAACTAATCCTCCGCTGTCTGTCTGTCTGTCTGTCCGTCCGTCCGTCTGTCTGTCACCAGGCTGTATCTCATATATAGTGATAGCTAGAAAGATAACATTTTCACAAATTATGTATTTCTGTTACCGCTATAATGTAGACGCTTAAAATTTTCACAGATTTTTTTAGGTCTTATGTTGTATTGTAGCTTCCATAATAAATCTATATACGAACAATAAAATAAAATTGGAGTGTCTGTTTGTAATATAAAAATAACCGCTTTTTACTAAACGCATATGTATGTATACACGGTACATATACCAAAACAACATTTTTTTTAAATGTTGTCTGGATGTCTGTCTGTCTGTCTGTTTGGCGGGACTAATCTTGGGAACGGCTTGACCGATTTTGACGAGACTTTCACTGGCAGATAGCTGATGTGATCAGGAGTAACTTAGGCTACTTTTATCTCCATACATCCATACTTACATACATACCTACATACAAATAAGTAGAATTGTAGTGTATCCGACTTTGACGGGACTTCCATCGGTAGGTAGCTGATGTAACAAGGAGTAACGTAGGCTACCTTCTATCTCCATACATACATACATACCTACATATAAATAATAAGAATTGGAGTGTCTCCGATTTTGACGGGACTTTCACGGGCAGATAGCTGATGTGATATGGAGTAACTTGAGCTACTTTTATCTCCATACAACCATACATACATACATAACTACATACAAATACATAGAATTTGAGTGTCTCCGATTTTGACGGGACTTTCACTGGCAGATAGCTGATGTAATAAGGAGTAACTTACGTTACTTTTATACTAGCTGCGCCCACGACTTCGTTCGGGTAGATACTGAACAATCATATTTTTTCTCACGTAGACGAAGTCGCGGGCACAGCTAGTATGTAATAAAATAAAAAAAAAAGTGGCAAACAATCATGCAGTTCACATTGATGTTAAGTGATGACTGCAGCATATAGACACCCACACCATGACCAGAGGTCAAAATGCAGATGCGTTGCCACTCCTGAAAAGGCCGTACACCAAGTTTTATACAAATGGACCACTTTTGGGGGATGGATAAACAAATACAAAGAATATAGTTTGACATATAACAAGAGAGATGACAACTTCACACGTGATTTTTTAGAATTTAAAAATAAGCAGTTTAGAGATTATTTAAAAGAAATACCTAGACGGAAACTGAATTTAACCCAAGCCAATCAAAACATTACTTTTGAAGAAATGTTAATGGAAAGTGAGATCGTATAAGGGTTTCACTTTTTGAAACGGGGAAATCTACTAAACATTAAAAGGAATTGGAAAAACATTCTCAAACGATGCCTGACCTTAATAAATTATAACTCAATATCAAGTATCTCGTCATAGTTAAGAGCCGCTAACTACCTGGCAAGTAATCTTGTAAGTTAATTTTATAATTAAATTACTTCAATTTCCTTCAAACGTTGAGGTACTCTCAATATTTGGATTTTAATATTGTACATTAAATTGATGAGGGATGTGGAATGAGACCAATTAAATGAATTATGATAAAAACAGGTCAAATGCGAGTCGATTTCGCCTTAACTGGGTTCCGTAGAATTTTCCATTGATTTTCTTTTTTTTATGTAATGGAAATGGCAATCGAGCATGCAGTTAACATTGATGTTAAGTGATGACTGCAGCCTATAGACACCCACACAAAGACCATAACACCTTAGGCCTCTGGAGTGGTAACGCATCTGAATCTTGACCTTGGTCTTTGTGTGGGTGTCTATAGGCTACAGTCATCACTTAACATCAATGTGAACTGCATGCTTGTTTGCCACTTTCATTAAATAAAAAAAAGTACCGCCCTCTGAGATATGTACCCAAACATGTCAATAGACTCGCCTCCTGTTACGATGAATCGTGGGTGTTTTTTATACATATGCTTAAATTTATGCATTAACCTCTGCCTACCCTACATTAAAAACTCATAATAAACTCCTGACTTTTAATTCAATGATCCCTACTTAAACTTATCTATTAAAAATAAATCCACACCCGAAAACGGTGCCCTCCTTTTGGGTCAGTAATTACTCAAATTCAAAATGGAGAGGCGGAAAAATATATCACTGAAAAGCTCAAAACTGAATCTCATGTTCAGCAGATGGCACCCATAAATTTTCATGAATGCATGGAAGCGACGGTCCCTGGAAATAAAACTGTGATAAATCTATTCCATGACTTGAAAACCAGCAAACTGTAAACCATTCCGCGGTTTAAGAGGACAAAAAATATAAGAACAGTAATTTATATTGAAACTTTTTTTTACCTTATTATATTTGAATCTTAGAACTACTGAGTTGACGTTGGAAGCCATAGTACCCGATAACTATTAGGGGTGTGGAGCCAAAACTGCAACACGTCGTCTGATAGTGATACAGTTAAAACAAAAAAGATTAACAAAATAATATTGACTACGAGCTAGATTTTTTTTATGTGGGTAATGAAGGTGGCAAACAAAGCATGCAGTTCACATTGATGTTGAAGTTCATGACTGGTGGTAGAGCTCCAGTGACGGAACTCGCGGGCGTAGGCACCACAGCATTACCTAATATACTTGCCGCTAAATGGTAGTGTTCAGCACTATCGTGGTGTGTAATGTACGGCCCTGTAATTTTCGGCACAGAGGCATAACACCTAAGGCCTCAGAAGTGGTAACGCATCTGCATTTTGACCTTGGTCTTTGTGTGGATGTCTTTACGCTGCAGTCATCACTTAACATCAATGTGAACTGCATGCTTGTTTGCCACTTGATTACATAAAAAATATATATAAAAAGATAACGCTCTACAGACCCTAAATAGGCCGAAGTTGCAGTCCTAAGGTCTATGTGCAATATTACTTGTTGGATATCTACTCTATATAGAGTATTTACTTTGTATTCATAAATAAATAATAATGGCAACCCATTATACGTCCCACTGCTGGGCACGAGTCTCTCCCCTTTTTGGGGGGGAGACCTGGAGCTTACTCCACCACGCTGCTCCAATGCGGGTTGGTGGAGATACAGTTTAGTGGCCAATCCGCTGTCGGATGTTTTCAACCCGCCGATAAGGCCTTAGCAACCGGAACCGACGGCTTAACGTGCCCTTCGAAGCACGGAAACGCGCATATTTTAATTTGCCACTAGCGGTCACCCATCACACACCTGTATCGCTTATCCGCTTACGATCTACACCAGACACGGGGCCATGCGCGCTTCGTATTACTAAAAATAATTTCAGCCACAATATGGAATAGATTCATTTAAACTGAGAATCATCTTGCTTTCGTGAGAGATTACAGTTAGATATCCACAACACTAATGCGCTACTGCCCCTGATATCGGTCACGCGATGTCTGAAAACCTATATATTAATATATTTCTACCACCTGGCGCTTCAAGAAAACGAATGAAAGTTTTTTATTGCTGTTTAGAGAAAACGAACTTCGATATCTAATACACCTTTAGAGTATTTTTGTCCTTTAACTATATCTTTTTACTGGTGGTAGAGTTCCAGTAAAGAAGCTCGAGGGCGTAGCCACCACCGCATTACCTAATCTATCTGCCGCCAAATGGTTGTGTTCAGGATTTTAACATTTGCAAGGAAGCCTTTTTCAACGATGTTAGAAAGAAAGAAAGAAAATAGTTTATTTTTTTGGCACACAATACATCACTAAATAAACAATAATAATAAAAAAATAAAAAACATAATAATAAAAACAGAGCACACTGCTTCCTACATCTATTGAAATTCACTGCGCAGTACCTCGCACTCAAAAATCTCAGTACCTTTTTACAATTGCTATAATTCCGTGTCTCCACCTCGAATTCTTAATTCATGACAAACAACATTGAATTCATCCCCGGCGGCGGGTAGCTTAGTATTCACCCCACTATGTCATGAAACTACACAATATACTGCCTGTGAATATAGCTATGGCAGCACACTAAGCTTAGGCGGAAGCGATTCTTGGATAGTGATAGGAACTACGTCGAGTCCTTATCGGCGTAAAAGTAAAGCATCATCATCACTTCAGCCGAAAAGATTAACATTTGCAAGGAAGCCTTTTTCAACTAGACCTGAGTCGATCGCGAGCGATAGAATCACTTTGATTGAATCACGATCCAAACACAAGTGATCGGGTCGTGACGTACAAAAAAAGTCGATCATTTCCGTCCTTTGGGTCATTGGGTACTTTGTTTTTCGTGAACTCTATGACATTATGCATAAAGTACACTTCAGTTTGTTTACAGTTTTATCGATCAAGCTCCCCTGCACCATGTCATCTAATTGTAAAATTTATGCTATATACCTATAAAGTTTAAGAATGAAATTATAGTGATAATTAATTGAAATGTATTAAAATGAAAAATAGCCAGCGACATAATGTGTGGATCGCAGTCTCGAGTCTCGCATCCTTATCAGATGGGTCTCGAATCACGAGAATCATGAGCTACAGTATACGTTTGAGCGAAATCGAGTCGCGACCCAAATGACCCAAACGATCGAGTCATTTAGACTCGATCACCTTGTCGATGGGTCGCGATTGACCCGAATCCCGACGAAGGAGTGATCGACTCAGGTCTATTTTCAACGATGTTGGAAAGAAAGAAAGAAAATAGTTTATTTTTTGACACACAATACATCGTAGAAATTAAACTTGCGGATTTTCTCGCGTATACACACTCCCAAACTTCTTACACCCGACGTTTCGGTCGCTTTCCAGCTACCGTGGTCACGGGCAGACTAATTCGACGATGTTCAGCCTGGTCTTATATAGCTGAGACGGAACACAACCCTAGTGCGATGTAAACTACTAGTGACGCCTGACCAGGCGCGAAGATACATTTAACATGCATAATCAATCCAAATATTTGGTGGCGTGGTATCAAACAAACAACAAAAAATGCTGTCATCTGTCACCATGACAAGTGACAAGTGACAGGTCCCAGAAAATTCATGACATGACAATAGAACTGTGTTCTGTTGATATAGTATCAACAGAACACAGTTCTATCACTTTATCTAGTCACTTTAATTAATTAACTTTTTATCTAGTCACTTTAATTAACTGTGATCGTCTTTGTCTTGTTTTAGGCAGAAAAACGCTGAATAATTAAAGTGGCACTTATTTTTGTTCTTACCAGACATCCCTCAGATCACCGGTCATAACTCATACGTCTAGTGCCTCCTTAAACACCAGAATTTGGCAGAATTACCCTAATCGAGGTGGAAGCCATAGTATAAAGAAGAAGAAGAAGAAAATAGAAAATACACAACAGTGTTGTGGGTCTTTGGGGAGAATATGCCATAATCGCCACGCTTAGCATGCTGATTGGTGACTGCAGTGGCATGTGTTCTATCTAGGGATTGCAATCCCGCAAAGTGGGATCCCGCAATCCCGCGGGATGCCGCACCTCTTTTCAATTTGGTGGATCCCGCACCTTAAAACGCGGATCCGCGGATCCCGCCAATTTAAATTAGCTGCTGAAACGTTCGTGAAGTTAGGCGAAGAAGCACAAATTCATTCCAAATCTCATATTTAATAAGTTTGATTACCTTACCTGTTTTTAGATGTAAGGTTAAAATTAAATAAAACTTGATGCCAAACATTTTAAAAATTAAGGTCTTATAAAATTGATTTCATTACTAAATATTTCTTACTTACTTAATTAATATTTTGTCAGAAAACAAATACTTTTGTTGCAATTATATGTGAGACATATTTTACTCAAGTATTTTTTTTTTTAATTTAGACAGAAGAAAAACCCAGAAGCAGGAATCACAAAACTTTTTGTTTATGATATTTATGACAGCAAAATTGTCCGACTTTATTAAAATACCATGATGGGCATTGTGCGTGCGTGATTAAAGTATTATTTTTAATTTGTTGTCATTATAATAGCGTATTCCATTCGTTTTGTGTTCTTGACCACTACATCATTAGGTCTTTTATAGGAGACGTTTTAGAAAACGCATAAGTTTAATTATTTATAAAATAAATATGTTGCCAATTACTGTTATGGAATTGAAAAAAAATATTGTTTAAAACCTAATATTTAAAAATAGTACAGTATTGTATAGGTATCATTCGTTTTCGGAATGAAGATCGACATTTTTTGACTTTTTACTTAAAACTCACCTAAAAAAACAAACACCGAAATTTCTTGTGTCTAATGCTAATAAATGTACTAATTAAAACTTGATTTATATAAAACCTGTCAAGTCCATGTTGAGCCACGCGCAGTGTAGGGTGCCGTAGTTTTTAGGTTTGAGTAATGTAATGAAAAAATTAAGAAATAAATAAATATTTTCTATGGAATTTTCAAAATTTGCGAGTAAGATATAAGGTTGGGGAAAAAGTTTATTCGCATTTTTTAAGATAATTCAAAACATTTTTTAATATAGTTTATTTAAATTTAACTAAAGTATGTATGTACCATTTTGTTCGATAACCTTTTGCCATCTTGTAGGTAGGGACATGATCCCATTGCTATAAAAATTTTGGGACTTCTCATCAAAATACCGCGACAAGTGGATTTGGCAGTCCTCTCGTGATGTTAACCTAACATTGCATAAAGAATTCTGAAGAGAATGAATTAATTGCAATAACACAAGATGGGCAGCAGCGTTCCGCGATAGAACTAGGGATTGCAATCCCGCAGCTTCTTCAATCACGCGGGATTGATATGCGGGATTGCAATCCCTAGTTCTATCGCGGAACGCTGCTGCCCATCTTGTGTTATTGCATTTAATACCACCACTCGTTTGAATAGTTTGACCGCCGTTGCTCGATTGTCAATACTACTAAACGAATTATCTTCCAGTGAAAAAATAAAGTGCCAGTAGCAGCACTTTCCTTTTTTTTTTTCAATGACAAATGTGAGTGAATATAAATAAGACCGACCCCAGTGACGGATATGACATGAATCAGTATCCTTACGTCGTTTATTTATTTTATGTAGGTATAATAATAAAATAACATATGAATTGAGAACCTTCTCGTTTTTTGAACTCGGTTAAAAATAACATATAATTTATAAGTATTATTTGTATGTAATGTATGATATTTTTTTTGTAAATGATAAATTATAATAACTATATAACTACATTTTGTATTTAAGATTTTCCATTTGCACCTTCCACAACGCTGTTCTTCTACCCAAAGGTTGGCTGTCAGAGAATGCCTTGTGGCATTAAGGCCGTCTTAAGTACTGAGTGCATTAAAGTGAAAATAAATAAATAAATAAAAGGAGAGGAAAATTCGCCTTTATGATGTGGAGCTTCGCTAGATAAGTGTAAAACTGGCTGAGCTCCAAAGGTCACGCAAGTCCTTCATTATTTAAACAATGAAGGTGGCATATAAGCTGCAAGATGCGAGCTCATATTCCGGTTGTATGTACACGGGCGGTACGATTTTACCTAAAATAAAACAGACAGTTGACGAACCACTATCGCTCCCGCTTATGCACTCTAAACGCACACAAGTTTTACATTTCCCAAGAGCGTACCAAATGCAAGCTCGTAAGAAAGATTGGTTCTGCTTAACAAACCAGATATACCCTTTTTAGAGCTGTCAACACACCGAATATTATTCCTTCAAAAAGTCGGTTGGTCGCGATCCAAAACTCCCGGCCTTAAATCCAGTTGTTTTGTATTGAAATATTTGTTTGGGACAAAATTATACGGCTGTTGTGTATCTTGGGTATTGAAATGGGATTCCTAGTTTGGGTTGTTTGATTTTCTTTAGCAAACTATTTTGCGCCGACTTTGTTTGTGCGGGCTTTTACTGGAATTAAAATGTCCCTAGCCAGCCTTATGTCTGTCATCTATTACAATGTAAAGTTTAACACTTTAGATATCATTGGCATAGTCCTGAAACTGCCACTAGACTACTGTCTCAGTAGGTAGCAGATAGCATTCTACTACAGCTACGTTGGGGTCCTGAATTTTGACTCCCGGCAGAGAATATGTAATAATACTACGTATAGAATGGACACTTCGACGTCCCGCCCGATTTGCCAGCATCACCCAACCTCCTCCCCTCTTATGGGCGACGGTTGGTATTTTCTACGTGCTACGCACACAGGGGCGCGTGTAAATACACGTCACTGATTGATGTCTGTGTACCTAATAGAGACCAAATTAAGCGTTTGTATGGAATTTTGTGGCTGAGTGTCCGCTATGTGCCCCGGGTCGGTAGCTAGCAGAGATAAAGCTCTAAAAACCTATAACTCTGGATTTATTGGTATTTTTAAACTGGAAGTTTCCCAGCACCTCGGACTTTGATAGAATGCCCCGTGATGTTAACAGGCCCGCTATCTGTTACATGGACCAAAAAACGTAACCGACGAATCGTGGGTGTTTGCTTATATGCTTGAATGCATGTATTTACCTCTACCTATCCGTTTTGGGGATTACAGGCGTGAAGTTACGTTTTAGTCTTATCACTGTGAATGTATTATTAATCATATTATTACAGGCTTTCATTGTATTGTACAGCCTTCAATAATAATTGCCGACGACAGAGGCATAACAGCTTATGACGCAGAAGTAGCAACACATCTTACATTGAAAGGTTTCAATAAAGTTTGACGTGCACCTGCATGCAGAATATACACATACTTACGTATCGAAATATACATTTCGACAAATTTTACTATTATCACCTAACTCCTTACGGTTAAGGAGTTTTGTGGTTTAAAATGGGGCTCACTAGCGTGAGTATAATCTCAGATGCAAATACGTACATTAATAAAATGCAACTAAAACCCTTTTATGTCCATATAATTTTTGAAGGTTGCCCTCGATTTTGCAATGATGCTATCACCAGAATCTAATTTTCTGGCAAAAAGACCAATTTGGACCTGTTCACTTTCAAACGACACAACAATTTTTAAAATCGGTCCACACTTTGGGCGAGTTAACGGTTTAAATCTATTCTCTACATAAAAAAATCTACCAAATCTAATTAAGATAATAATATACACTTTCAACTTTTATAACGTAAAATATATATATTTACTATAACATGAGTTAATGTAAGAAAAAACGGAAAGAAAAATTTAACTTCGGGTAGGAAAATCGAACCTGCGACCTCAGGATAAGCTACCGAAGTCCCACACCGCTCCGGCAAATTTTTCTTTCCATTTTTGATTTTTAACAGATTTAGGGTAAAAAGAAAAAAATACATATTTTCAATTTTTCTTTAATTTCTAAAGTCGCATGTATTGTGTTATTGCGGAAAATAAATAGTACAATGAGTAAATGTATATATTATAGTGAAAATATACAAAAAAATGGAAAGAAAAATTTAACCGAAGTACTTCGGTAGCTTATTGGTAAAGCGGCTAGACTGGTTATCCTGAAGTCGCAGGTTCGATGCCTGCACGAAGTCAAATTTTTCTTTCCATTTATTTTTTATTTCAAAATTGGTAAGACTGGCATTTTTTTTAATTCTATAAACATAATAATATTTCGATAGACAATACATGCAAGACGTGTTTGTATTATGAAATTTTAAATACGAAATTTGATAATTACAATGTTTCATTTGGTAAACAGATAGGTGAAGGTCGACCTAGATATACTATTAGCACAATCTAAAGAATAAGAATAAGAATAAGTTTTTTTTTTTTTTCATACACACAATGCATCAACAAGGCAATAAATAATAGAGAAAGCAAAAAGAGAACATAAATGACAACATATTATATATAAGTAACTACGATAACGTATACGTATATTATTATGGCATGATTCATGTATGAGACCAAAAAAAAATGGCACCCACCTCAGCTAATTGCTCTAGTTGGCACTACAGCGCTGGTATTCTGGTGGGGCCGTGAGTGACATTGCGAACCACAAGTCGCCCAAATTATTTGATAAATACCTACTTATGAGAAATTTGTTCCACTTCACACTGATTACAAATACTAATAATTGGTATAAAATAGGTATTAAATCAGTGCAATAATAACTCAAAATAATAAGATACTGACAGGAGGTAAAACTATGATAATTAATAATAATATAGGTATTGTGACGATAAATATTATCGTATACTACATGTACGTGCAAATAAAATAATTGTAAATATTTTTGATAAATTGTATGAAAATACATGTGATGGGTTATGTAGATCTATAGATCTATAGTGAAAGTATACTTCTACACTAATAAAATAAAGCTGAAGAGTTTCATTGTTTGCTTGAACGCGCCAATCTCAGCAACCACTTAATCGATTTCAAAAACTCAGTGCAAGATAGTCCATTTATCTAGATAGCTACTAGGCTTATGTAACATCACGGTACGGGGACGAAGTCGTGGGCACAGCTAGTGCTTAATAATATAATAAAAGGATTGTCTCACACCATACATCAATACCAAGGCAATTAAATAGCTGAAAGCCATATTTAACCTGAAAACGAATTAGTATTTCTCATTACTGAAATTAAACAGTAATCAATATTCAATATAGCGTATACATTATAACGTCCTCTTAAGCGATTATTCAAATATCGAGACGTGCTTCCAAGTTGCTCGAGACTCCAGCGACTAATTATAAACTCAATAACTACAATTAATTTACATTTCAAATTGTTCGTTGGTCCACATTGGAGACGCTTCTGCTTTTAAAAAGAACTCTCCATTCTCCGTTCATTTTCTCCATAGAGCAACACGGGCCATCGTCCGCGGCGGACCCGAGGAGAGTGGCCATATGCAGGCTTTCCCCTCTGTCAAATTACAAGCCCAAGTGGGCCTATACATGTCCCCTAGATGTTTAAATGTGTGCGTAAAATTGGTTATGTATTTCGTTAAAGTCAAAGTGTGAGTTTCGTAGTAAAAGACGATTTTTGTAGTGTGCGACGTATGCATGTGTGTCACACGCATTTCACCCCGCAAAAAATGACAGACTGTTTTGCATCGGTAATAAACGCTGCCGCGGCCGGCGGCCCGTGTTACTCTATGATTTTGTCATAGAAAAAACGTAATTTTTTTAACTATATTCTTTAACCTTTAGGTACCAATCCTTTATAACAGATTCACTGTGCCCGCGACGTTGTCTGCAATATTTTATTATTGATGCTACTATAATGCATAGCGTGATATTGTAAATGTTTACCCTTCCATTACATAAGAAAAAACCGGACAAGTACAAGTTCGACTCGCGTGGTGAGGGTTCCGTAATTTAAATAAATATTTTCGAAAATATTACACATTTAAAATGCAGGGACATAGCGGTTACGGTGGTACCGGCAGGGGGGGTTATATTATTTAGAATTTTCGATTTAATTTGAATACTCAAACTTCTTATACGTTTTCCAGTAATCTATAGGCAAAGAACTATTTTCCACATATTTTTCAAAATTTTAAGTTCAGTAGTTTCGGAGATAGGGGGGGGAATGGTCAATTTTCGTCGTTTTTCTTAAATAACTTCAAATTTGTTTATGTAAAAATTATAAAAAAAATATATCTGAGATACTGACAACAACTTCTTTCATTTGATATGTCACACGACACAATTTACAATTTTTTTTTTTCTGATTTATCCTCGAAAGTGGGTCACTTTCGAGGGTAAATCAGAACCCTGTTTAAAATTTATTATTTTACTTGACGTGTTCATCTTTGGGTCACCAATTTACTTATATTCATCAAATTTCAACTCAATCGGTCGAGTAGTTTCGGAGCAAATCGGCTGTGACAGACGGACACACAGACAGACAGACAGACGCACGAGTGATCCTATAAGGGTTCCTTTTTTCCTTTTAAGGTACGGAACCCTAAAAAACGTATGAAGCTAAATCGGTGACCCAAACATGAACGGGTAACGAAAATAAGTGATAAACTGATAACACAGGAGCCGCTCTTGGGAGATTAATTGGTGAAAAAAAAAAGTCTCTGTAGTCTAACCTCTCACTGCTATGCTGGAGTCATGGAATCCATTCTGGTTTTTGTATGCCTGTTTATCACCTTCATTATATAAAAAATCTACACCTACTTATACTAACATAACAACTACATCAGGGGTGCGACCGCCTATCGACATTGCTATTTTCGTTGTCATTAACCTGTCGTTTCGATTTTTGCTTTAACTAAATAACAATAATTGAAATAATCTACCATTATTACTTGTTTCTCACCTACGAAAGCAAGAAAAACAATCAGATCTCTAATGCTTTTAGAGGAGCTACAAATCGACATAAAAATTTGACAGCAGTGACAACGACAATAGCAATGTCGATTGGCGGTCGCACCCCAGGACATTGTAAGCGAAATAAAAAAGCAAATGAAGGAAAGGCACCATATGCTTTTGGGGAAGCTTTCCACGACTCGAATCATTGGACGTAGTATATACTGTACCAAACATCAATAACTGAGTAATACTATATATATACACCTATATTCTACACGAGTACACAACTCCAACACAATAGCATAATGAACGCGGGTAACATGGCGAGATTGAAGGCAAAGGCAAGGAAATATGTAATTTAGGATTGTTACGTTCTAAAGGAGGCTTAATATTAGTGGAAAATCTATTCGGTGGAATTTGGCTTCACATGAATTCATGTGAAATGCTTCATAATTTTAAGTTCATATTTTTTTTGTATGTAATGTAAGTGGCCAACAGCCATGCAGTTCACATTGATGTTAAGTGACGACTGCAGCCTATAGACACCCACACAAAGAGCAGTGTGAGTTTCGTAGCAATAGACGATTTTTGTAGTGTGTGTGTGTGTGTGTGTGTCACAGTGTCACACACATTTCCCCCCGCAAAAAATGACTGTTTTGCATCGGTAATAAACGCTACTCCCCTTCGACAGATAATATGTAATAATACTACGTATAGAATGGACACATCGAGTGCTTCGACGTCCTGCCCGATTTCCCCGCATCACCCAACCTCCTGCCCTCATATGGGCGACGGTTGGTATTTTTTACGTGCTACGCACACAGGTGCACGTGTAAATACACGTCACTGATTGATGTCTGTGTAATAGAGACCAAATTAAGCGTTTGTATTGAATTTTGGCGTAGTGACCGCGGTGTGCCTCCGGTCCGCCGCGGCCGGTGGGCCGAGTTGCTCTATGAATTCAACTAATCAATCAAAATGACCCAAATCATTTCTCTACCACCTTACCAAAACGACCTCTTTAAACGAAACTTTATATATGTATATGGACTCCAGCCACAAGGTTAAACATAATTTTGTCTATATTTCTCCGAAGTCGTTCGATGCACGCGTCCACTTTACCCGTGTTTCCTATCACCATGTCTCAGAGGAGATTCGGGATAAGCCACAAAAAGGGGTATTCGAGCGAGAACGGGGTAAATTGTTACAAATTCACCCTCGCTTGAGCCGGAGGCAGTAAAACATTGTTTGTTCAAAGACATCTTGCTGGTATGTATTATGGACAACTATAAATTACAACTTACAGCATGATTTAAAGTGCGTTCATAATATATTATGATCAAAAATTTGTATTAACTGAGTAATAAACAACTAACGCCGCTCTCATGAGGTTACATTATGCCCAATAGATTTCAAAAGCGATTTTTAGGGATATGGGTTTTACTGGTGGTAGAGCTCCAGTGACGGAGCTCGCGGGCGTAGGCACCACCGCATTACCTAATACACTTGCCGCTAAATAATAAAAGTAGTGCCCGAGAACGAAGTGAATTGTTACGAAATCCCTCTTTCGCCCTCGGTTGAACCTTTAGGCTGTAAAACATTATTTAGTTGAAGACTTTTAGTTATATTAATGAGTTAAAATAACATCCAACTAATGTACGTTTATGAATAAGGGGGTAAAAGTGTATAAATGAGTAATGCATTGTGCATGCATTATACACTATAACTTACAGCATTATTTATCGTTCGCTAAAATTGAGATGACAAATCTAAAGTAAGATAAATATAACTACGTTAAGAAAAACCGACTTTAAAACTTAAAAGTAAAAAATAATAAAGATTGAATTGTAATTATATACTACCTATTATTAATATGTGCTATTTACTAATAGGTTTGAAGTCGGTGCCAAGCCTTAAACAAATAATTATATTTTAATCACTTAAATATGAATACGAGCAAATTAAAACACTGAACAAAACGTAACCGGCGAATCGTGGGTGTTTGCATATATGCTTGAATTCATGCATTTACCTTTGCCTACCCCTTCGGGGATTGAAGTTACGTTTCAATACAATGAAATGCCTACTTTAATGATTTTGGCTAGGCACCGATTTCAAACCTATTAGTAAATAGCACATAATAATATAAATAATAGGTAGTATATAATTACAATTAAATCTTTATTATTTTTTACTTTTCAGTTTTGAAGTCGGTTTTTCTTAACGTAGTTATATTTATTTAATACTTTGTAGTTTATTGCTGCATTGTCAATTAGATTAATGTTCACATATGTCAAATTTGTAAAATCTGACTCTTTTAGCTTCGTGACAATTCGTTTCGTGGTAATTTGTTTGATCTGCTTGACATCCGAAACACCAGGGTCCCAGATGAAAATCAGCGTCAAGTCGATTGATGTGATCGACTTGACATGAAGCTGATCTGGGCTCCCATTTCCAAATAAATGTTTTCTTTTCTATTTTTTTTCTTTTTAGATACCTAATTTAAGTTGTTTAGGTGTGTCGATACAAAATTATTACACGACTATACGAAATCAATGAAAAAATGTTATCCACGAAGGAGTAAATAAGCTGTGGTGTGTCGTCGATGAGTAAATGTGTCATTGTCACTTGTTGTCATTTTGTTGCATTAGGACTATCTAGGACGTCAGTGGATTCAACGCGCTGTATGACAACTCGCCGTCTATTCTTATTCCTTCAGTCTGAGGTGAAAGTAAGTAAATAAATGCTCATAAAATAAAAACTGCTGGGCCTATCTGAATGTAATTTATATGGAACTAATTCGAAACTATTTCGCATCAAACAAAAAAAGAATTACGTAAATCGGTCCAAAAATCTCGGCGAAATCCGCGTAAATATATTACATTACAAAAAATATATACCGGCCGAATTGAGAACCTCGTTTTTTGAACTCGGTTAATAAAATATTTCGTTTTTTAATTCAGTCGATGTTAATTTTTTTTTTCATTTTTTATTGATTATTGTAGAAATTTTGTATGTTGCACAAATAAAACCTATTAACCTTGTTTCACATCTGTATCTCTTCGGTTACATGCATACAACAGTTATATTGATACTAAACTGTTTTTTTGATATTTTTCTAAAATGCTCCATATTTATATACCATATATTTTTTACTGGTGGTAGAGCTCCAGTGACGAAGCTCGCGGGCGTAGCCACCACCGGATTACCTAATATACTTGCCGCTAAATGGTAGTGTTCAGCATTATCTTATTCCGGTCAGGTGGTAATGTACGGCCCTGTAATTTCCAGCACAGAGGCATAACACCTTAGGCCTCAGGAGTGGTAACGCATCTGCATTTTGACCTTGGTCTTCGTGTAAATGTCTATAGGCTGCAGTCATCACTTAACAGCAATGTGAACTGCATGCTTGTTTGCCACTTTCATTACATAAAAAAAAACAAACTATAATGGACATCACAAACTCACAAGCTCTACAGTTTTACATAATATTTCTCCGAAGTCGTTCGCTGCACGTGACCACTTTATCCTTATCACTATGTACCCGAGGGGATTCGGGATAAGCCACATAAATAGGTATCCCAGAATGGGGTAAATTGTAACTAAATCCCCTTTTCGCCTTCGCTTGTAAGGCGGAAGCTATTAAACATTGTTTGATGGAAGACATGTTATTAGTATGTAACAAATACTAACTAAAAAAAATCTAAGGTTCGTTAGCACCAAAATATTAGTTGAAGTTACGGCAGAGAATATGTAATAATACTACGTATAGAATGGACACTTCGACGTCCCGCTCGATTTCCCCCAATCACCCAACCTCCTAAACTGCCTCAGTGGCGTAGTGGTAGCAGGCCACTACTATTACGCTGGAGGTCCTGGGTTCGATTCCCGGGTCGGGGGCTATCAGAGATAACGGTTTAAAATCCTTTATCTCTGGTTCTATTGGGATTTTTCCATTATCCGGAAGTTTTCCAGTACCTCGAAATTTGGTAATGCGCCCGGAGATGGCAACAGGTTCGTCACCTGTTACACGGGCCAAGAACGTAGCCGGCGAGTCGTAGGTGTTTGCATGTATGCTTGAATTCATGCATTCACCTCTGCCTACCCCTTCGGGGATAACAGGCGTCAAATTACGTTACCCAACCTCCTCCCCTCTTATGGGCGACCGACGGTTGGTATTTTCTACGTGCTACGCACGCTGTAACAATAAGTTTCATTAACTTGAACAGTTACTGCGGTATGCGTAACTAAATCCGTCTTTCACTCTCGCTTGAGCCGAAAGGCTATAAAATCGTCGTATCCTACGAATAAAGGCGCAACTGCAAATAGGCAACTTTTCAGGAGGATGATTTTTAAAATTTGACTTCGGGCAGGAATCGAACCTGCGACCTCGCTTGGACTATTTATTTCGCAATAACACATGCGAGTGAACTTTAGAAATTAAAAAAAAAACGGAAAAAAAATAACTTCGGGCGGGACTTGAACCCGCGACCACTGGTATCTCTAGTCCAGCCACTCCCTACTAAGTAACCAAAGTTCACACCTGACTATAGAATTTACACAATTTCTTTTTTTTTATGTAATTGAAGTGGTAAACACATAGAGCAACACCGGAGGAGAGTAGCCATATGCAGGCTTTCCCCTCTGTCACAGTAAAAGTCCAAATGGGCCTATAAGTGTCGCCTGGATGTTTAAATGTGTGCGTGAAATTGTTTCTGTATTTTGTTAAAGTCAAGGTGTGAGTTTCGTAGTAATTGACGATTTTTGTAGAGTGCGTGTGTGTCGCACGCATTTCCCCCCGCAAAAAATGACAGACAGTTTTGCATCGGTAATACACGCTATGGCTACTCCCCTCCGGTCCGCCGCGACCGGTGAGCCGCGTTGCTCTATGGGTTAAGAAGCATGCAGTTCACATTGATGTTAAGTGATGACTGCAGCCTATAGACACCCACACAAAAACCAAGGTCAAAATGCAGATGCGTTACCACTTCTGAGCCCTAAGGTGTTATGCCTCTGTGCCGGAAATTACAGGGCCGTACATTACCACCTGACCGGAACACGATAGTGCTGAACACTACTATTTAGCGGCAAGTAAACGGTCAACGAACTCAACAAAACGGGCCGATCTATTACCGTCGTACACAACTCTGGCACAGATATGAAACAATTGCGTTGCACTTGGCACGTACACACGTGCGTGCTTTATTTACGACTTAACATGCGTTCCCACTAGTTATGTGGGATATTGTTATAAAGGACTTTTTTTACTGGTGGTAGAGCTCCAGTGACGGAGCTCGCGGGCGTAGGCACCACCGCATTACCTAATATACTTGCCGTTAAATGGTAGTGTTCAGCACTATCGTGTTCCGGTCAGGTGGTAATGTACGGCCCTGTAATTTCCGGCACAGAGGCATAACACCTAATGCCTCAGGAGTGGCAGCGCATCTGCATTTTGACCTCTGGTCATTGTGT
Organism: Macrosoma leucophasiata; assembly: GCA_036365455.1. NCBI lineage: Eukaryota > Metazoa > Arthropoda > Insecta > Lepidoptera > Hedylidae > Macrosoma > Macrosoma leucophasiata. The sequence continues at coordinate 3,013,530 of JAWQUS010000002.1, read as the reverse complement.
GGGTGTCTATAGGCTGCAGTCTTCACTTAACATGAATGTGAACTGCATGCTTGTTTGCCACTTTTATTAGATAAAAAAAAAAAATAATAAATAAACGCTTGGCTACTCCCCTCCCAAAAACAGTATATCTGGTAAGAACCCAGCTTTAGTCGTCGACGGTTCGTTACAGTATTGTGTTTGTCACCCAAATAACCCAAATTAATCCGACGCGTCACGTTTGTGCCTAAATGTCACGCGAATATAATATCCAAACTCAACAAATCAAATATGTGTGCTGCAACGAATATTTTTATTGCATTTTAATCATACAAATGTTGTTAGATGACAAAATCGGCAAGTGCGAGTCGACTTCAAAGTCGCACACAAAAAATTCTGTACAAAATAAAAATAATGGACATTGTTCTAATAATAATTTCCTTTTGTCGTCGAAAAACAGATTCACACTCTCTGTCTATTCCCTCAGACATGTAATACATTAAAATAAACCGAGTTTTCGAAACTTCAGAATCACATAATAATAGCTGCATTGCACCGAGAACTTGTGTTATACGAGTGAATTTTATGCTCTGAATGTTTCATTATGACAAGTCTTCTTCTTCTTCTTATCTTAATATATATATAAATTACGTTTCACAGTGTTTGTCCGCGATGGACTCCTAAACTTATTAACCGATTTTAACCAAAATTGCACACGGTGTGCAGTTTGATTAAAATCGATTAAAGATCTACGACATTCGACACTACACGTCGACAGACGCAACTGCAGACGTCATATGCGAATGTGTCCGCCGACATTAAATACCTACCATAGACGCTCAAATCACCTCCTCTACAGGTCGGCGTATGCGTCCGCCGATTTGCCGAAATATCAGAGTGCCTAGTGCGAGATTTTATTTACTCTTACGCGAATTCGATCGCGTAAGAGTAAACGCAACCGTTTGATTCGAAGGGTCGCGGGTTCGATCCCCGCACCGGAACTAATATTTGTATGGCCTACAGACATTTGTTTCGGGTCTGGGTGTTTGTGTATGTGTTGTATGTGTACAACGGCACCCACGACACAGGTTTATACCTACTGTGGGGCTGTGAGTGTAAGCGTATTTTATTATTTATTATTTATTATTATCGTGTTCTGGCCAGATGGTAAGGTACGGCCCTGTAATTTCCGGCACAGAGGCATAACACCTTAGGCCTCAGGAGTGGTAACGCATCTGCATTTTGATCTTGATCTCTGTGTGGTCTATAGGCTGCAGTCATCACTTAACATCAACGTGAACTGCACGATTGATTGCCACTTCCATTACATAAAAAAAAAATGCGTTTAGGGTTATTTACTGGTGACAAATTTTCAGTGCAGAAGCTCGAAGGCATAGACCACCGTATTAACTAATATATCCATCTATCGATGACGCTTCTTCAATTCCATACAAATCTGCGATCGAATTCGAATTCGCGTAAGAGTAAATAAAATCTCGCACTAGGCACTCAGATAGATAGCATACATCTCAATTTATAGTCGCAATATTATGCAAGTATCTAAATTGCACCCGAGCGAAGCCGGTACGGGCCGCTAGTGAGAAATAAATTCTTGGAACTCGTAATTGTGGAGACAGATTGATTTTTCTCGCCATTAATACATATTTTATTACAGTAACTAGCTGACTCGGCAAACTTCGCATTGCCTCAGAATGAAATAATGTGTCAAATGTTTGATAGATAAGGGATAATAAAATTGTGGTTTTTGCTAATCCCCTTCAAATTCTTCATATTTTCTTACCTTTTAAACCTTCCCTGGGCTTCGAGAAATCATTTAAAACCAAAATTAGCCAGATCGGTCAAGCCGTTCTCGGGCTTTAGCGAGACTAACAAACAACAATTGATTTTTATATATATAGATAATGTGATATTAAATTTGGCGTCGTATTCTTTTATGTAATGAAAGTGACAAACAAGCATGCAGCTCACATTCTCCAGCCTTTAGACACATACAAAGACCAGGTCAAATTGCAGATGCGTTACCACTTCTGAGGCCTAAGGTGTAATGTCTCTGTGATAGTTATAATGGCGCCGTACATTAATATCTGGTTTTATGACGATTTCTTAAGCTATTTTTTAAGTTATTGCATAGCTTCTATCCACCGGGGACCGAATCCATAAATTCCGTAACGAAAAAAAACCTCACGCTCCCCACTCCGACGGGCACGGAGGTGTGGCTTGAAGGCCGTGCATTGTCTAACGTCGTTTCATTTCGGCAGTCTTCGACAGGGTGTTTGTGTGCGTGACGTAGAACTAGACGTATAATTAATATCAAGGAAAAAACAATACTGCATAAATAAAGTAAACAAATAATTATAATTGCATAAGTTGCTACAAACTGCTATGCAATAGCTTTACCGCGGCAGTCCCCGAGTGCCACACGTCTTTTTTATTGTCATATTTTTTCCACTTTTACATCGTATAAATCATCGAACAAAACAAATGACAACAAAAAAAAAAATATGTCATAAAGGTGGCAAACGTGTGGTCACGAGGATGTTATGTGACGATTTCAGTCTATAGACACCCACAAAAAAACAGAGGTCAAAATGCAGATGCGTTGCCATTCCCTAAGACATTAGTTGTTAATCTCCATACATTACCACCTAATCCGAACACGATAGTGCTGAACACTACCATTTGGCGGCGGATATATTAGGTAATACGGTGGTCTATGCCTTCGAGCTTCTGCACTGAAAATTTGTCACCAGTAAATAATCCTAAACGCATTTTTTTTTATGTAATGGAAGTGGCAATCAATCATGCAGTTCACATTGATGTTAAGTGATGACTGCAGCCTATAGACATCCACACAGTGATCAAGATCAAAATGCAGATGCGTTACCACTCCTGAGGCCTAAGGTGTTATGCCTCTGTGCCGGAAATTACAGGGCCGTACATTACCATCTGGCCGGAACACGATAATAATAAATAATAAATAATAAAATACGCTTACACTCACAGCCCCACAGTAGGTATAAACCTGTGTCGTGGGTGCCGTTGTACACATACAACACATACACAAACACCCAGACCCGAAAGAAATGTCTGTAGGCCATACAAATATTAGTTCCGGTGCGGGGATCGAACCCGCGACCCTTCGAATCAAACGGTGGTTTCGCACCGCTGGATTAACCGGGTCGTCGGATACCGTATACTAAATGGTAGTGTTCAGCACCGGATAGTGCTGAACACTACCATTTAGCGGCAAGTATATTAGGTAATGCCGTGGTGCCTATGCCCGCGAGCTTCGTCACTGGAGCTCTACCACCAGTAATATATATACTCCCTCATTCCTGCCGTGGATAAAAAAAAAAATATATTTTATTCTTGGACTAAACTTCAGTGGACTCGATGAAGACAGTTTTTATAAGTCTAGGAATAAAATAGGTGCCTTATAACAATCTTTAAGTAGAATCCTTCTAACACAGTTGGCGAGTAGTTTTAAAATCTTATTTAAATTCGGAGTGTAGAAGTCTATAAGTTCACAATCGCTGCCAATAAGGAGTTTTTGTTTTTATATTATTTCGCATTAACACATGCTTGTGACATATATTTTATTTAAAGAAAAATGGAAAGAAAAATTTGACTTCAGGCGAGACTCGAACTCGCGGCCTACTGGGAATCTAGTCCAGCCGCTCTTCCAATTGAGCTACTGAAGTCCTGCCCGATTTGTCAAATCTTTCCTTCACATTTATTGCCTTGCTTTATGGTAGCAGTAGCGACATCTATTGCCAACCATGCTAGTTAGGCAACCGATATAATAGACTTTTCAGTTTATTGAATATCGTAAATTTGACAAATAGATTTGACAAATCGGGCAGGACTTCAGTAGCTCAATTGGAAGAGCGGCTGGACTAGATTTCCAGTAGGCCGCGAGTTCGAGTCTCGCCTGAAGTCAAATTTTTCTCTCCATTTTTCTTTAAATAAAAAAAATAAGGAGTTTGTCGTTGGAAAAGTAATAAAGTAAGATCGTGTCTTAGGGCAGAGAATATGTAATAATACTACGTATAGAATGGACACTTCGACGTCCCGCCCAATTTCCCCGCATCACCCAACCTCCTCCCCTCTTATGGGCGACGGTTGGTATTTTCTACGTGCTATGCACACATGTGCACGTGTAAATACATGTCACTGATTGATGTCTGAGTAATAGAGACCAAATTAAGCGTTTGTATGGAATTTTGGCGGAGTGTCCACGGTGTGCTTAGGGTTCCATTTGCGAAAGGGTCACCTATTATATCCTTTCTATTCGTACAAAGAAAATATGCATGGATGAATTTGTCGCCAAGAGGGACTCTTTTTTCGGCCGTTTCGGGTCCTTGTACATCAGGACCGGGATATCTGGCGCTCCAGATATCCCGGTCCTTACTGCCTACTCCGTAAGGGACTTGGCGTGAAGATATAATATACACACAAAATCAACTAAATATGCACCCAAAGTTTTCCTTTCAATAACGACTTGATAGAAATACACAAACGAGCACAAAACAGACACTCAACCTTTTTGACCGATCAAACCAATTTAATTAGTCGAAATGAACCTGCGGCCTCGTTTTAAATAATCTGTAACCCCGTAGAGCCTACAGCAATATATTTGTAAGCTAAAAGGAAAGGCATCGCCCACAAGTCCCTTATTAACAAAGTTGTGCCACAGAGTAACGAACACAGCTGACTCGCAGAAGTTTTTTTTTATTAAGAATATCATATTTTCAGCGGAAACATGGGCCATGTTGTTAAGTTGCGCTCTTTTATCCGCGATCACCATATTGTAATAACGTGGATAAATTTTAGGGTTCCGTATTGGAGTGAACCACATTTCGAATTAATTTTCTTAGGTAAAGTCTTTTAAAATATCGATTTTTTTGATACATTGTACTGAAAAATCTGTATTTGTTGAGATTCTTCTTCTTCATTTGTTTTTATGTCATGATGTGGCAAACAAGCGTACAGTTCAAATTGATGGTAAGTAATACTGTAGCATATATACATCTACCTGAAACCAGAGATTTCAGTGTAGATTGGTGGTAGAGCTCCAGTGACGGAGCTCGCGGGCGTAGGCACCACCGCATTACCTAATATACTTGCCGCTAAATGGTAGTGTTCAACACTATCGTGTTCCGGTCAGGTGGTAATGTACAGCCCTGTAATTTCCGGCACAGAGGCATAAAACCTTAGGCCTCAGGAGTGGTAACGCATCTGCATTTTGACCTTGGTCTTTGTGTGGGTGTCTATAGGCTGCAGTCATCACTTAACATCAATGTGAACTGCATGCTTGTTTACCACTTCCATTACATAAAAAAAATTAAAAATAAAAATAAAAAGATGCGTTGCCACTCTGCAGGCTTAAGGTATTATGCCTCTGTACCGGAAAACACAGGACCGTACATCACCAGCTGACCGGAACACAACAGTGCTGAACACTATCATTAAGCGGCAAGTAAATTAGACCGCACCTCTACCAATCCGCATTGGAGCAGCGTGGTGGAGTAAGCTCCAGGCCTCCCCCCAAAAAGGGTTGAGACTCGTGCCCAGCAGTGGGACGTTTAAGGGTTGCCATTATTACTTGGGGCCAAATTTTGATACGCAACCTAGTGGATATACATATATTATTTAGATTATAAAGTTGCGTAAAAATTAGGTTTGCAGCATATCTGGATGAACGAAATGATTCTACAGTGGGTTCTAACCTAGAAGGGTTAATATAATATAGAAGGTACATATCACTTAATGATATGTTCTTAGGTTTTCGCGAGCTACACTCATTGAAATAAAACTATTTTTACGGATTTATCTCGCGTATATTAAACTAAAATGATTTTTAAAATCAACCCGACGTTTCGGTCGCTTTTCAGCTTCCGTGGTCCCGGGCAGACTGAGGTGACATTTGTCTGACAGAAGTTTGAAAAATTATATGTAGCTACCTCCATCGATTTCGTAAACGCCTTGCGTAGCGTTCAGGATTAACACAATAATTACTTATGGTATCTTGAGGTCTTGCAGACTGCTGCGGCTGGGATTTAATCTTGCTAAGTATGGGATCCCATGATGTTGATAATCGCCATCCATCTTCTCTATTGAAATTTGGGTGTTTTTTAATTTCAATAGCCTCGCGTACCATTCGTGGAATGGGTTTGTGTTCTCTAGCGAGTATTTGAATTTTATCAAACCGGATGTAATGGTTTGGCTTATCCGCTATGTGTTCACAGACTGCAGACCTCCCTGTTCTTCGGTTTTTGACATCAGCAATGTGCTCTTTAACGCGGGTGGATACAGCTCTCTTCGTTTGACCAATATATGAGAGTCCACAATCACAATCTAATTTATAAATGCCAGAATTTTGTAATGGAATATTACTTTTAATGGGTCTTAAATACTGATGAATCTTTTTATATGGTTTGAAAACTGTTTTAATGGAATTCTTTTTTAAAATGTTGCTGATTTTATCTGTGACACCCTTAACGTAAGGTAGTATGGCTATACTATATATATATATATATATCACTTAATTTCAAAAGTAACTAGAATGGAAATTATAACTTTGTATCGGGAAAGGACTTAAATAAAGCGAGAAAAGCTCGTCAAGGTGTTACATTTTGGAGAGCGGGTATATACATTTTATTAACATTTAACATTAAATTTAATAAGCCTTTGAGAGAAACAAAATGGAAAATTATAGACAACTTTCCTTTACTTTATATTATGTACGGAACAATTAAGACTTCGTGTAAAATATTTCATAATTCCGTTTTTCGTCGTTGCGAGTTTAAAACTAATTATGTTACATAACTTTATAATTTTGTTGATTTTGCCTTTCGCAAATAAATGAATCGAGAATGGGAACAATTTTAGGAAGAATCTCGAGAAATATTTTTAAACAATATTCGCGCTGTTTTGACTTTTGCGAAGATGCCGTCGTCTTTATTAGCTCTTGATATCTATATCATCATCACTCCTAGTGATGGATTAATTAGCATTAGCATTAATTGACAGCATGCTAACGCTGTATTGGTACGAGTATTTCACAAATTAAATGAATTTGTGAAATTCTGCGAAATGTGAAATGCTAATTCGCAATTATTTTTTTATTATCTTCGATTTATTTGCATTAATAATTAGTTTGGCACTCTTTAACATTCATTAATTTGCATATTAACAGAAATTATATACTTCTACTGGTGGTAGAGCTCTAGTGACGGAGCTCGCGGGCGAAGGCACCACCGCATTAGCTATTATAGCATCATCGTATTCAGTAGTATCGTGTTCCGGTCAGGTGGTAATGTAATTTTCGACCCAAAGGCATAATACCTTAGGCCTCATGAGTTCCTGGCGTGTGTGGCGAGTGAGGCCTCATTGAAATTTGGTTTCATGTAGATCAAAGGTTCCCAAACTATTTTTTCTTCCCTTTTAATTTTTTTCTGGTTTCCATGGACCCCTTCCATGGACCTCCTTGCTACATTTATATCACATTCCCATATTTCCAAATTTTATTCATAATTTAGACCCCCATCGACCCCCATGGACCCCAGGGGGTCTATATGGACCACTTTGGGAATCACTGATGTAGATGTTCATAGACTGTATCTTTACTTACCATCAATGTGCACTGTATATTTGTTTACCACTTCATGACATCAAAAGAACATGACTGTAATCCTTAAACTAATCTATACTAGTCGTACTATTTATTTTCGCAATTACATATACGAGTGAACTTATAAATTAAAGTTAAATTTTACTTCGGGCAGGATTCGAACTTGCGACCTCAGGATAACCAGTCCAGCTGCTTTACCACTAAGCTACCGAAGTCCCACACCGATGCGTTAAATTTTGCTTTCACTTTTTGAGGTAAAGTTTGTAACTTTGTTTGAAGGAGATAATCTTCGGAAATACAATACAATACGCTTACACTCACAGACCCACACTGGGTTTAAACCTGTGTCGTGGGTGCCGTTGTACACACACAACACATACACAAACACCCAGACACCAGCCAAGTAGGCCAAACAAATATTTGTCCCGATGCGGGGATCGAACCCGCGACCCTTCGAATCAAACGGTCATCTCACACCGCTGAATCAACCGGGTCGTCAATAGTGAACCGATCATGAAATTTTTTTCGCAGACGCTCCTATTACCTGACTATCAGTGCTTACGTAGGCAATGTGCAGTAGAGATAACGCTCTACGCAGTCGAAACTAACCGATTGTCTCTTTCGTAGGCTCGATCTGCAATATATCTTACTTGGTACCTGTTCGCGCCTAAATCTTCGTGAACCATCGGTGCTCGTCGTCACTACCTCCGATCACAGCCGATGATTGCCGAGCCGAGGCCGAAAGGAGCGGGCGCTGGACGTGGCTCCGGCGCGACAGATTTTGACGATCGGTGGGAGTGACACATCTAATTTCACGATAGCAATAACATGTACCTATTGTTCTAAAATGAAATTATCTATAAATGACCCAATATGGGGTTCTTCAAAAATGGTGTCAAAAGAGTCCTTCAGGGCTGGCAGCGCGTTGGCAACGCCACTGGTGTTGCTAATGTTCATAGGCGACGGTGACTACTTTCCATCAGGTGGCCCGTCTGCTTTACTGACAAACCTTAGACATAAAAAAAAAATTCAAAGTTATGGTTCATATTAAACATCGATTTCTTTAATCTATATTTGAGGGTTTAATGAAAAGAACACACAGTAGCAATTCATTTTGACAAACCATTGGTGCAGTTGAAGGAACGTCGTATTTACCTTAACATTGTAATCCTAAAACTAATTCAACTATAAATGAACGTTATCCATCTCGGACGTGGAATATCGATATAGTTCCAAGTTTCAGAGGTTTGGGATTCAGCGTACTTAATTAAGTTGTTTTGTAGTTTTCAGTCAATAGCGGCTGTTAAGCAAATTACGACAGTTAAATAAGTTTTTGGAGATTTGTCATGAAAGACTCCCAAAAAGCTGAAGCTTTTCCTAGTTAGATGTTATTGTATGACTTCATCTTCTTGTATATCTCATGAAGTTTCACACAAGTTAACACTGATGGTAAGTAATTACTGCAGCCTATGAACATGTACATAAAAACCGAAAAATACAATTTCGATGCGTTTCCACTCGGTAGGTCTAAGTTGTAGAACCTCTATGCCAGAAATGGTAATGTTAGACCCAGTAGGCTGTAACACTTGAAATGAAAAATGTATAACCAAGAAAACCTTTCAAAATTTTTTCATTTGCAGTTTCCTTCTAACAATAGATATTAGTAATAAGATATTATTACAATTTGACTACAAATACATGTTTTCGTTCCGCCCCGATAACTTTTTACGTCCATAACGTACATTATCTATACATATAATAAAACAGTAAAAGCCGCGTGTCTGTACATTACGAAAAATATTTACGAAAAACTAATTGGGGGCGATGTTAAAATAGTATTAGAACACTTTTCAATGATTTTTAATTTTATTGTCTGTCTGTTTGTCTGTCTGTTTGTCTGTTTATCCGTTTGTCCAGGCTAATCTCCGAAGATACTGGACGGATTCGAATGAAACTTTTTGTGGTGTATAGATACTAAGCCTGGTCAACATTTAGGCTACTTTTTATTTCGGGAAAATCACTCATTCCCACGGGAATCTCTACATTTCATGATATTGTAGGAAAGTCAAAACTGTACATTGAATATTTTTTAAAATAATACTTGGGACGTGATCTGCAATAGAAATCGAAGCCAAAAATATAGTTTTCAGAATTTTTGTCTGTTTGTCTGTATGTATGTCCGGGATAAACTAAAAAAGTACTAAATGGATTTACTTCAAATTTTGCATGAATATTATTAACAGGTCCGGTCAACATATTGGCTAAATATTATCATGCTATTTCCTACGGGGGAAGAGTTGTAAATCTTTAAAATCGTAGGAAAGTTTAGAAAGGAAGTTTTAAAGAATACTTGGGGCGTGATCTACTATCGATATTGAAGCCAAATATAGTGTTTGTTTTGTCTGTTGTTGTTTGTCTGTATGTATGTCCGAGCTAAACACAAAAAGTAATGGATCTTAATGGATTTACTTCAAATTTTGCATGAATAGCCGAGAATTTTCAAGGACACCGCATTGGGTAAGGTTCATAGGTACCGTGCATCCAAATAATGGCGAAAGCTATTTCCTGCGGTTGTTACTTCACACCGTCCGAGGCCGAATACGTTGTATTTCACTTTTCTGAGAACATTTGATGGCGTAGAGTATCCCACTTACCGCGCAGCCTACGTAGCACGTCACCTTCTCGACGGTTACCTAAACTGGGACAGAACTATTACAACCTCGCGGAAACAAGCGTCAGTGACGGAAAAATATCGCCATCATCTGTCTGAAGATTTTCTACGAGCTTTGAGACACGTGCTACTTGGGACGAAGTCGAAGTAACTAATGAACGCATGCTGAACACCTGTGTAAGTTCATTTCAAGATGTGGTCATTTCCACCACCGATTGAACTATCGAATATGGGTTACCAGCTCCCCAAATCATCACCGCATCAAGACCGTAGAAATTGGGAGTATAACGCTGAGACAAATTACGATCCGGGCGAAATGACCATGTCGCTTTGTTCTCTTTAGAGCAAAAACAAATTTATGATTCCGTCCTTGAAATCGTTGGGCAAAACCAGGGTAAAATGTTTTTCTCCTGGATTTTGGATGCTCCTGGTGGACCAGGAAAAACATTTGTTACTACTGGCATACTTGCAGAGGTCAGGTGGCAAGGCAAAATTGCTATTGCTGTAGCGTCGTGGGGAATGCTGCCACACAGCTTCCGGATAGAAAGACAGCACATGCCATGTTTAAAATTCCCTTACATTTAGAGAGCGCCGAAAAGACGTTTTTGGTGTGTCATGTAACAGTGATAAGGAGTGCTCAAGGATTGCTCTCTGATTGTATGGGATGAGTGTACGATGGCCAATAGAAAGGCAGTTGAAGCCGTGGACAGAACCCTGCAGGACATACGCAGGAACGAAAGTGGGTGGTCTCACATTACTGTTCACTGACGATTTCCGGAAAACGCTTCCCGTGGTGACGCGAAGATCGAGGGCTGATGAGATGAATGCTTTGTTGAAACGATCTAAACGAGTTCATACCTACGCTGCGCTTGACCATTAATATGAGAGCTCGGCTCGACGACAATGCACGTGCTCAAGAATTTTCCGATGTCCTTCTAAGTCTTCGCGGAAGCACTCTACCAGAAGAGAGAGGTGGATAGGTGGTGTTTCCAGAGACTGTCGACAGAGATGTATCCAGGTGAGAAGAACTCATTCTCGGTGTCTACGGGGACATTAGTCGTATACCGCACCAGCAGAATACGACGTTTAGGGTGTGTAAGCGGACCATTTTGACGCCCCAAAATGATCAGGCTGCAGCAATTAGTAGGCAATGAAGTGGTCTATATCTCCATAAATACTGTCGTCGAGCAAGATAACGCCACACATTATCCCATGGCATTTCTGAACTTCCTGTCAGCAAGCGGACTTCCATCGCATACCATCAAGCTGAAGGTAGGTGTCCCGATTATGCTTCTTCGAAACTTATCTCCTCCGAAGTTGTAAAACGGGACCCGGCATTGGCGAGGCAGTATTTATACCACGCATTCCCCTCATACCTCATAACTACACATTCCAGTTCAAGCGCGTACAGTTGAATGTTTGCTTCGCGATGACCATCAATAAATCGCAGGGGCAGACACTGAGGTCAGCGGGTGTTAACCTCAGGACAAGTTGCTTCTCACACGGGCAACTGTACATCGCTTGCTACCACGTTACCAGTCCTGTCTCTTTTTACATTTTGGACAGAATACACAGAATAACTAAATAACTACCAACGTAATTTATAGGAAAGTGTTGTAAGGTTTGATACCTTTTTTTTATGTAGTGGGCGTGGCAAACAAGCATGCAGTTCACATTGATGTTAAGTGATGACTGCAGCCTATAGACACTTACATGAAGACCAAGGTCAAAATGCAGATGCGTTACCACTCCTGAGGCCTAAGGTGTTATGCCTCTGTGCCGGAAATTACAGGGCCGTACATTACCACCTGACCGGAACACGATAGTGCTGAACACTACCATTTAGCGGCAAGTATATTAGGTAATGCGGTGGTGCCTACGCCCGCGAGCTCTTACACTGAAGCTCTACCACCAGTAAACATTTTTGTACGCATTTTTACTCTTTTATGTCCGGGAATATATTCCTGCATTATTTTCTCTATTACCTTTAGTCACATCTTATGACTGAACTCAGGAAGAATCCCATATGACTTCCCCCTTCACTAGCTTCGCTTGTAAAATAAATTATACTTTTAATTTTATACTATTTTAAGTTGTTTGCTTATAATGCTAAAGCGACACTGGTATCTTAGGTATGTTTGGTGCTGTAGAGCCTTCACGCAGACGACGTTGCGGGCAGCTGCTAGTGTATTATAAATTTATACATCAAATTTAAGCTATTTTTTTTCTTCTCATAATTAATATACGGGAGCCAAATTAAATCGGCTGCAAATAAGAGTTGCTGGCTGTTAAAGATAAAATAATTTAATGAAAAATACTTGCGGCCAAATTTAGATAGGCAACCCAGTGGACATATATTATATTCTCTAGATTATAAATATGCGTAAAAATTAGGTTTGCAGCATATCTGGATGAACGAAATGATTCTGCAGTGGGATCCCAACCTATAATTTTAGTTGCAATATGATATATCATCCCACAATTACCAACCTCCGATACTAATCATGTAACAACCGGCTTATATCCTAACAAGGCCATCAAAAATCCCATAGCCGAGCAAACGTGGTAGTGCCTCCAAAAATACCCTCCACTAGGGTTTCGGAAGCCGTAAAAGGTCGGAATTAGTGATTAGTCGCGGGTCGTCGCGTGCAGCGACCTCCACTACTCAATGTTATGTGGTAATCCCTTTATATTATCCACCGGTTTTACCACCTTATAATTATCGAGATGTCTGATGTTTGGAAATTGTTTCGTTTTGTTTATTACACCACACTATCACACTTCACACTAATATCGCAGTATAAGCACAGTATATAGGTAATTAACATGTTCGTTTTCTTTAGACTGTGCTAATATTATAAATGTGAAAGTTTCTTTGTTTGGATGTTTGTCCGTCAATCACGCCGAAACTACTGAACGAATTTTAATGAAATTTGTTGTAGATAGGGTATTAGCTGACTTAAATCATAGGATACTTTTATTCCAAAAAAATATTCCTGTGGGATGCCATGGGATGATTTGATGAGTTTCCACAGGTTACGCGAAAAACGACGTACACGCGGGCTAAATAAAGTAATGTATCATTCAGTGAACAATTTGTTATTTCCGATTATTTGAATACATTTTTTTTTAAATAATGACGATGGCAAACTATTTTGCACGTCACATTGATGTTAAGTGATGACTGCAGCCTATAGACACAAAGACCAGAGGTCAAAATGCAGATGAGTTCCGTAGTAACTAGTAATTCTTATCAAGAGTATTATCGACAGTTTTTGAAAATATAGGTATCATAACTCAAGAACTATAAATATTGTTTAATTTCCAGTATTTAATCCAGATTCCAACTTTCAAGTATTTAATCCAAATAGTTTTTAAATAAACTGGCTGTGGACATGACTGGCATACGGATGGACAGGCAAACAGACAGACACACATAGACAGACAGACAAATAGATATTATCCATTTTTATATCCATCACATTTTATTGGGGGTATGGTAGGGATTGACACCTTGGAGTTAAGGCGGAAGTGTGCAATCATGTCGCACTACTTCCTATTAGTTAACGGTAAAGTGGATAACTCTTCCGCTCTGTCTCGCTGTGCAATGTATGTCCCTGATCGTCTGGTGAGGCAGCATCGGCGACGGTTGTTCGAACTGCCCCCGGCGCACACGCGGGCCGCCCGCTCTGCGCCGACATACCAAGCTCTGAGTCTGCTCAACGCTCTGGTTGCCCAGAATCCGGATATCGATTTGTTTAACATTAGTGTAAGGGATTTTTTGAGTAAAAGTGTAATGTTTTTAATGTATTTGTAATTAGTGTATGTACGTCATGTTAACTTTAAATGTATGTACTGTAATTTATCTTGTGTGCGTTTTGGCTAAGCTGTAAGTACAAAAGAACCTGTTATAAATAAATAAATAAATAAATAAATAAATAAGCAAGACGAATCTATAAGGTTTACATTTTTTGCCATATGTCTACGGAGCTCTAAAAAAATATGCCTCAGTTGCTTGAGGAGAGGTAACATCTGTACTGGTGGTAGAGCTCCAGTGACGGAGCTCGCGGGCGTAGGTACCACCGCATTACCTAATATACTTGCCGCTAAATGGTAGTGTTCAGCAATATCGTGTTCCGGTCAGGTGGTAATGTACGGCCCTGTAATTTCCGGCACACAACAGGCATAACACCTTAGGCTTCAGGAGTGGTAACGCATCTGCATTTTTACCTCTGGTCATTGTGTGGGTGTCTATAGGCTGCAGTCATCACTTAACATCAACGTGAACTGTATGCTTGTTTGCCACTTATAAAACATAAAAAAAAACATCTATTCAAATAAATAAAATTGGAGTGTCTGTTTTGTAATATAAAAATAACCGCTTTTTGCTAAATGCATATTATTATGTACACACGGTACATATTATACCAGAACAATTTTTTTTACAAATTTTGTCTGTCTGTCTGTTTGTCTCCGACTTTCACTGGCAGATAGCTTATGTAATAAAGAGTAACTTAGGCTACTCTTATACTAGCTGCGCCCGCGACTTCGTCCGGATAGATACGGAACAATCATAAATTCTCACGCGGACGAAGTTGCGGGCACAGCTAGTTTTGGAAAATAAAACTGATTAAATAAGCTAATCTAAAATACCAATTTTAATAATTTCAACCACTTTATTTATCAGGACCTCATTCCCCTCCCACAAAGGGGTATAAAGGGTGATAAAAACCTCCGTCAAATTAGAAATATTTCGTATTTATCTACTTCTACAATCTCGTTAAAACGGGGAAACCCTAGGGATTTTGATTGCGCATAACAAGTTTAAGTTTGGAACCCGGAGGGGAAACGAAATACTATTGGATACTCGTACCGACACCGCCGTCCGCTCGACCGTCTGTCTGTCCGCCATATATACGGATGGCATATCTATAGATGACATGGCATAGCCGCATTTTGAAAGATATCCCTACTTCAATGTTATATAAATACGAATGTAAGTTCGTTTGTTACGCTTTCAAGCAAAAACGACTATTACGACTTCGTCCGGGTAGATACTGTCACGCGTGAACGAAGTCGCGAGCACAACTAGTTTTGGAAGATAAAACTGATAAAATAAGCTAATCTAAAATACCTATTATAATAATTACAACCACTTTATTTATCAGGACCTCATTCCCTTCCCACATAGGGTTCTAAGGGGTGATAAGGACCTCCGTCAAATTAGAAATATTTCGTGTTTATCTACTTCTACAATCTCGATAATACGGGGGAAACCCTAGGGATTTTGATTGCGCATAACAAGTTTAAGTTTGAGGTTTTGGCGGGAACCTTGAAAGATGCGTGTGGTTCTCTTATTTTATTTCATTTTCTTGGTGTATTTTTAAGTTATATTAAATAAAGTTGGTGGCATTTTGTTTGATATAGGCTTATTACAGTGCTCGTGTACAGTGAAATAGAATAACAGTGCGAAAACACGTTTTTTCTGGTTGCCTCCAAAACTGCTTTGTAAATGTTCTGGTAAAGTAGCCATCGCTTTACTTGAATTACTGTGACTCTGACTGACGGACTGATAAATTGAGTGACTGACTCTGACTTTTACGTTGCTTAATACGAATTGGAAATATCGTGTTACTTGACACTGGCAATATTCATAAAAAGCGATGTCATAAAATTAAAAAAAAAAAGTTTTAGTGTGGAACCCGGAGGGGAAACGAAATACTAATAAATAACGACACCGCCGTCCGTTCGGCCGTCTGTCTGTCACCTGCCACTTGGAACTGGATGTTGTTACTATAGTCGCATTTTTTTTTTTTTATGTAATTGAAGTGGCAAACAAGCATGCAGTTCACATTGATGTTAAGTGATGACTGCAGCCTATAGACACCCACACAAAGACCAAGGTCAAAATGCAAATTGCGTTACCACTACTGAGGCCTAAGGTGTTATGCCTCTGTGCCGGCAAATATAGGGCCGTACATTACCACCTGACCGGAACACGATAGTGCTGAACACTACCATTTAGCGGCAAGTAAATCAGGTAATGCGGTGGTGCCTACGCCCGCGAGCTCCGTCACTGGAGCTCTACCACCAGTAAAATAGCATTTTGAATGATATCCCTACTTTACATAACTTCACGCCTGTAATGCCCGAAGGGGTAGGCAGAGGCAGAATGCATGCATTCAAGCATACATGCAAACACCCACGATTCGCCGGTTACGTCTTGGCCCATGTAACAGGTGGCGAGCCTGTTGACATCTCCGGGCACATTACCAAACTTCGAGGTACTGGGAAAATTCCAGAAAATGGAAAAATCCTAATAAAACCAGGAAAAAGGATTTTACATCATTATCTCTGATTACCCACGACCCGAGAATCGAACCCAGGACATCAGCGTAGTAGTAGTGGCCTGCTACCACTAGGCTACCGAGGCAGAGCATATCCCTACTTTAATCTAAATCCAAACTAATATTACAAAGGTAGTATTAAAGAGGTAATATTTTTTGTTTGTTTGTTTGTATTGAATGGGCTCAATAACTTCTGGACCGATTTAAAAAATTCTTTCACTATTCGAAAGCTACATTATCCACGGGTAACATAGGCTATATTTTATTTTGGAAAAAATAAGGTTCCGTAAGATATTTGGGTTTTTCAGACACAAGGTGTAAAAATTCAACCAGAAAAGTTACTTATTTTGCGTACGCTGCCTAAACTATAAAAGATGTCGAGGAATATCTTTATAGTTTATTTCACTATTCAAAAGCTACATTATCCACGGGTAACATGGGCTATATTTTATTTTGGAAAAAATAGGGTTCCGTAAGATATTTGGGTTTTCAGACACAAGGTGTAAAAAAATAATTAGAAAAGTTACTTATTTTGCGTACGCTGCCTAAACTATAGAAGATATCGAGGAAGGCTTTCGGCTATATCTATAATCATCACGCTGAGACGAATAGGAGAGGGTAGGTAACATTGCACCCGCGCGAAGCAGGGGCGGGCCGCTAGTGTTATATAAATTCGAATGTTTGTTTGTTACGCTTTCACGCAGAAACGACTATTGGAACCGATCATCATGAAATTGAGTACAAATATTCTTAGAGATATTAGAAGTAACATAGGATACTTTCTTATTAAAAACATACCTACTTAAATATTTTTTACGAAATATATTAATGGCTTTAATGCAAGCGAAGCCGCTGGTAAAAGCTAGTACCTATGTTATATTTTGTGAAATGTTTAACCGTCTCTGTCTATAAATAGTATTTTGGAAATATTGCTAATCACGCAAATTATGTGTATATATATATATATATATATGTACTACATAGTTAATTAAATAACCTTTTTTTTTAATTATTGTAAATTAAAAAAAAAAGGGAATTGACTTCGGGAAATTGAACAGTCTATTTAGTCGCTTCACCACTAAGCTTAGTGTACAAAGATAATCTAGATAAATAAATTATTGAAAATATAAATCCTATATTCCAAAAAAGAAGTTGGTATTTACGTTGTACGTATAATTTATTTCATTTGATATATTACTTCTTATTGCTCTAAAAGGCAAACTCAAACTATTGATACGGACATTCGTTAGAAATCTGTCACCTCATATTGATGAATGAGTACAGGGAAAAGCTTTTATTCATTTTTATTCCAATAAACAGTTCGTACACCTACATAAATATATAATGATAGATTAGTTTTTTTAAAACAAATGGAACGTTTTAATGTAAAATTAAGTTTAACGTCTGAAAGGTTTCAAGGATATTGTTAGAGTGGATGATATTTATCGTATTTTATACTCGGTCACCTTGAAACTTACGGCGAATATGCTTATGTGATTGTTTAAATTACTGTAAAATTAATACGTTTAAAACATTGTAGGTTTATAATGTAGTAATTATAATGCTTAAAATTGAAGAAGTCTATTAAAATTAAAAATTATCATGACCATACACAACCAGTAAGGCAATAAAGTACTAAATCTAATTGTAATAATAGATAACTCACTCAGTTTCGTTGTTCTCGAATACAATGTAGGCCTGCACAGCTTCATACTGTGCACCACTCTTAGCGGTACCGTCTTCCGTCCAGTACGGCACCCGGACTCTCCCTCTAGCACCCGCCGTCCTCACTACCTTCAGATCAAACGTCCCCACCGACTCAGTCAACTCAAAGTCTCTTTGTGGAAAAGAGAAGACACCAGAATGATCGTCATCTAGAATCACTATCGTAGCCGTCGACGGAGACTTAAGACAAGCTCCCTTCGGAGAGCTCAATCTCACGTAAAAATGCTCATCTTCCTCAAAAACATCATCATCGATCACTTGAACACGGAAAGTCTTCTCAGTCTCACCATGCCCAAATACTAATGATCCTTGAGCTGCCACGTAATCTGAGCCAGCTTCGGCCGTTCCATCCTCAGTTGTATACTGAACAGTCACTTCTCCACTCAAATCTCCCCCTCGAACGACCCTGACTTCGAAGGAACCGCAGTTCTCCATAACAGTGTAATGATTAGGGTCAAATCGAACGTTAGGGCCTCGTGGCTCAATCAATACAGTGCCTGATTCACGCCGTTGCAATTCAGCTTTGACCTCGCTCAAATCACTTTGTGCACGTTCAGATATCTTACGCGAGAAATCACCACCTCCCGTCATTTTCCTCGTCGCAGCCACTCTGTAAAACGCTCGAGATTTTGGACCTCTCGACATCAAAGCTTCTAAAGCCATCCGCTCTACTGTTTCCAAGTCTTCTTCGGGATGCTGGCGTCTCAAATCACGCAGGACTGCGACGTAATCTCTTCTAGATTTCTCTAACTCCCTACCTTCCTCATCGTCGGATGCGAAATCATCACCACCCGGTTTCAATGCCATTTCAACGGACCCATCACCTTCAACTTCGACTATCACACCCCTTTCATTCACACGGTAACCTTTCTTCAAATATTTATACATAAGCAACCTTCGATCGGCTATGTATGCTGTCATAACGGTGGCTGGAAAGAAAAGGAAGGTGACGGCCCCCTCCCACACCTCGACCTCGCTCGGGGAGATGACGGCGAGGATTAGATAAAGCCATACATATGCGAACACCGACCATGTCGCGGTCACGAGGAACACACGAAGGTGCTTTATCTTCCGCACCTCCCCGTCAGGAATCACACCCACACAGATAGCAATAATAACAAATAGGTTGTAAGCGGCTGACCCGACGATGGTACCGGGCCCGAGGTCACCAGCTTCGAAATTTTTCCCAGCGATTTCTATAACTGACAGCAGAATCTCAGGTGCGCTTGACCCCAATGCCATAAGGGTCAAATTGGCAACGGTCTCATTCCAAACACGCACGACCACGATCTGTTCGCTGCCGTTCCGCCGTACGCGCACCTCCTTCTCCCTTGACGTTATAACTTCTATGGCGGCCATGAACCGGTCCGATACGATGGAGACGCCGATGAAGAGGTACATCAGCGCAAGGAAGTAAACGAGACCGCGGAAAGCGATTTCGAATGTGGGGACATCCTCGATGGGCATCCATATTGGCAGCATGAGCCCTTTGGAACACTGTAAGACGTGGTGGGGAGTAGTGTTGCGCGGCGCGAGACGCGCTGAGGGCAGCTCGGCGCGCGCTACCACGCAGCAGGCCGCGAGCGCGGCGAGCGCGGGCCGCATGCCCGTTTACCTGGCGCAGCCCATAACGTGACAGGCGCGGCCGACGGTTGGCGCCCGACTGAACGTCGCGACGCCACCGACGCTCCCTCCCCCCGAGGCTTTTAAGAATGCCTCGATACAGTTTTATTCACGCTGCGGCCTGTAAACTTGGGGATAAAAGTTATTAGCTTGTATGAAGGTAGGGACTTATTAAAGTTAGTTCTGAGTTGGGTAAACGATACGAAATTCGGGGCTTATTGCGCCGCACCATGCTGTTGGAAGTGTGCCATATGTGCCGGCTATATGAGACCGGGACACATTGGGAACGCGTAACGTTAATTGGAATATCAAACTTTGATGAACTTGCAGTGGTTATTAATTGATAGACAAAAGTAAGCTTCCAATTACATGGAGATAGGAGAAATATTTTAGCTGTGTTTAGTAAGAGGCACTTACTCTAATTTAGTACATAACTTTCGGGTTCAGTTGCATCAAAATATTTGTTAAAGTTAAAGGTAATGTAAAATTTTACGTACTTCTTAAGTAATGCAGTGGTGCCTAGACACTCGAGCTTATTTCTATTGAAAATATTCGACAACATGGAATAAAAAAAATATTATACACGTTTATACGCACTGCCTACCCCGTTGGGTACGGGGTAGGCAGTACGTATAAACGGTACGGGATGGTAGGGGGACCTGCGTGAAGATACATACGTTTATACGTTTGACAGTGCCAGTTCTCATTATGACTCTACATTAAATGAAATCAAATCAATCAAGTTGTATCGTAGGTAGAGTAAGCACTATAGATGGTTTACTGGCGGTAGAGCTCCAGTAACGGAGCTCGCGGGCGTAGGCACCACCGCATTACCTAATATACTTGCCGCTAAATGGTAGTGTTCAGCACTATCGTGTTCCGGTCAGGTGGTAATGTACGGCCCTGTAATTTCCGGCACAGAGGCATAACACCTGAGGTCTCAGAAGTGGTAACGTATTTGCATTTTGACCTTTTTTTTTTTGCAAGTGTCTATAGACTGCAGTCGTCACTTTTATATCAATGTGAACTGCATGCTTGTTTGCCACTTCGATTACACAAAAAACTATAGTGCTCCGGTTAGATGGTAATGTATGGCCCTGTAATACCTATCACAGTGACATAACAACTGCACTGGGGTGGCAACGCATCTACATTTTTGCTTCTGGTTTTGTGTAGATGTCTGTAGACTGCAGTCATCACTTAACATCTATGTAAACTGCATGCTTGTTTGTCACCTACGTCACATAAAAAACAAGTTTCGTCGATACAGCAAAAATTATAAATTTTACGGTTATACATTTTAATGCATTATTACACACTATAACAAAATTATCATCCAATTTTATTATTCAAATAACCGAATAGTTTAATTAATGGGTAACCCGTTCAGTACATTCTAATGAGATATGTATTGATATCACGAATATTGTTCAAATGTACATTTAAATGGAATATTTATGCGTGTGATATCATTCGTTCATGTTCAATGCACGGCAAAATTGGATTTCAGTAGAATCATATTTTCTGAATACAAAATTGGCGAAAAAAATTTAGAGGTGGAATTTTGCCAGTTTGAGTATACTATGTTATATACAGTTATAGTATTTTGCTTTTTAACTTTAATTGAAGTATTTTATTTAAGCTTTTTGGAATTATACGTAAAGGAGATGTTGCGAGCTCGGCTCTGGTTCGTACACGTCCTCAAAAAATGGGTAAATTAAAGAAGAATCCGAAAAAAATACAATTAATTTATTCAAGAATATATATTAGAATTACAATTACATTTAATTCAAACGATTTTATCCTTTTCAACTATGTTAAAACATGGCGGCGATACAGCCGACACTTGGGATCAATCGATTTTGATAGTATTCAGAAAATATTACTTTTGTTCTCCAAGTTCTATAATCAAAATACAATTTAAAAAATGAAAATGTCAAAATGACATCGCCCGCCATATTCGCCATGTTGGTTTTGAGTTGCAATTCTAACTGCAAATAATGTTTTGTAACTGCAAACAAAGCTTAGTAAGTGAAAATATGCAGTAAAAACGTTTTTATATTGATTTTGCCTGTTTAATGATATTGTGTACAATACATGGCCGGAGGTCCATACATTTTTGCAACATCTCCTTTTATATTTATAGGTTTATAATGTAATTTAGTGTGGGATTGATCTTGACAGCCAGTTGCAACGTCCCTACCAACATTGAAGAATTGTAACTGGATGTTCGGATCAAATCTTATTAACAGCTATGGCAGGTACTTAAAGTATAAATACATATATATATGCTTACCAATTGTCACTTTCATAGACTCGATGTGCATTATTTCTTGTTGAGCACTGTACACAGTTCGTTTGTAGGAACGACATGAATTCTTACTTCCCGGTGACTTTTCTTGTCTATTATACAGAGGTCTTACACATATCGTAGCTTTACGGTATGTGTCGTAGCCTTACGCGTAGCAACGCACTACGTAGCGTAGGCCTACGCGTACTCAAGTACGCGTAGGCCTACGCTACGTAGCGCGCATTTTTTTTCTTTGTAATAAAAGTAGCAAACAAGCATGCAAGTTTACATTGATGTTAAGTGATGACTGCAGTCTATAGACACCCACACAATGACCAGAGGTCAAAATGCAGATCCGCTGCCACTCCTGAGGCATTAGGTGTTATGCCTCTGTGCCGAAAATTACAGGGCCGTACAATTAATGCATGCATTTACCTTTGGCTACCCCTTGGGAGGGTAGGTAGAGGTAAATAATGCTATGTTTGAACATTTGAACATTTGAACATAGCATTATTTATCCATACCTTTACACCACCTAATAATCTTATATAACGTAACTTCACGCCTGTAATCCCCGAAGGGGTAGGCAGAGGTAAATGCATGCATTAAATCATACATGCAAACACCCACGATTCGCCGGGTACGTTTTGGCCCATGTAACAGGTGGCGATCCTATTGACATCTCCGGGAACATTACCAAATTTCGAGGTAAAGGGAAACTTCAAAAAAATGGAAAATCCCAATAGAACCAGAGATAAAGAATTCTACACCCTTATCTCTATTATCCCCCGACCCGGGACTCGAACCTGGGACCTCAGTAATAGTGGTAGTGGGTACCTAATAATCTTTTACGTAATAATACGCGTATATAATATACTAGTTGTGCCCACGACTTCGTCTGTGTAGATACTGAACAATAATTTTATTTAATTCTACGCAATCACCACCGCTAGTCTACATTAAATACGTTTATGAAAACCGCATTCAACTCTGTTCAAAGTTTAGTAGTGACGGTTAGTCTAGCGGTGTGAGACAACCGTTTGATTCGAAGGGTCGCGGGTTCGATCCCCGCACCGGGACAAATATTTGTATGGCCTACAGATATTTATTTCGGGTCTGGATGTTTGTGTATGTGTTGTATGTGTACAACGGCACCCACGACACAGGTTTATGCCTACTGTTGGGCTGTGAGTGTAAGCGTATTTAAAAAAAAAATGATCTTGACTTCTTTTTCCCTTAACGGATTTTACGAAACAAAGTTTTGACAACACTCTTCATTATTCATATGTAATCTACCTGTGAAAACAGCGTTCAAATTTGTTGAGTAGTTTCGAAGTTTTAACGTACCAGATAGACAGACAGATAGAGTTTTTTTGGTTTCTTCTTTAATCGCCCCCTATCAGATTTTTTGGAAAAATATTTAATATACACATACAGACACTCGATTTTTACTGTCTTATTATATCTACACTAATATTATGAAGCTGAAGAGTTTGTTTGTTTGTTTGCTTGTTTGAACGCGAACTAATCTCAGGAACTAAAACTATCTCTCAGACAGAGGTTATAGAGTTAGAGTAGGAGATGCAACTAGCGACGAGGTTAATGTAACAGTTGGTCCTGCTCAAGGGTGTGTACTTGGTCCTCTTCATTACCTAACGTACGTAAACGACGCCAAACATGTCATAAAAAATTGACAAATTTATCAATTTGCAGACCTGCACCTGCCTCATTGGCGATGATAAAAACATCGAAGTCGCACTAAAAAAATTACAACTTGACTTCACAGCACTGAGCATGTGGTCACACGATGCTGGACTGGTCTTTAATACCGATAAGACCCAACTTATACATGTGAGATCCGCGCACAACTATCGAGGACCACAAAGTATAAAACTAATTGCTCATAATCATAGCTGCTTGCATAAATATAAGGGAACGCAATGCGATGGCGGCTGTAGCAATATCAAACAAGTTAAAAAAGCCAAGTACCTGGGCGTTATTGTTGACGACAGATTTAATTGGGCACCTCATGTTGACATGGTATGTGATAAACTGCGAGCTCTATTGAAGAAAATATACCTAATTCGAAACAAAGTCCCTATAAAGATCCTTCGTAATCTTTATACAGCTCTTGCGGAATCTGCTATCTCTTATGGTATCACTAGTGATGGCCGTACATATAAGACATATTTGGACAAGATCTATACCCTACAGCTTAGACTGCTTAAATTAATAATAATAATGGCAACCCATTATACGTCCCACTGCTGGGCACAAGTCTCTCCCTTTTTTTTGGGGGGAGGCCTGGAGCTTACTCCACCACGCTGCTCGAATGCGGATTGGTGGAGGTGGGTGGGTTAGTGGCCAACCCACTGTCGGATGTTTTCAAACCGCCCATAAGGCCTCCGACAAGGTTTAACGACTGCTATCCATCGATAGCAACCGGGACCGACGGCTTAACGTGCCCTCCGAAGCACGGAAACGCGCATTTAATTTGCCCCTAGCGGTCACCCATCACACTACCCGACCGCGCCCGTAGTGCTTAACCGAGCAGATCGCTTACGATCTACACCAGCCGCTGGGCCATGCGCGCTTCCTTAAATTATAGTACCTTATATAATTAAAAACATGTTCAGAGACAATTATCGCGCCTTATTTGGCTACTGTCAGATAATACCGGTACATGAAAAAGTTGAATATGCCTTGATAACTGAACAATGCCAACGATACCAGCAGTTCTTGAGTCCTGTAAATCACAAAATTTATACAAGAAAAGTAAGTAGAAAGGACATGGTTACTGTCTCAAATACTACAAATTATTACGGTAGGCGAACACGTGACTACCTTCTACCTAGATTATATAACAAAATACCCCTAAATGTCAGAGAAACACTTAACCAAAATAATTTTAAATCAAAATTAAAATATCATTACATACTTAATTAAAAAAAGAGTTTAATTTATTATAACCTGTACAAAAGTAAATTGTTATAGGAATATTACATATACATTCATACATACATACATATTTGTTTTATATTATTTCGCATTAACACATGCTTGTGAAATATATTTTTATTTTTAAAGAAAAATGGAAAGAAAAATTTGACTTCAGGCGAGGCTCGAACTCGCAACCTACTGGGAATCTAGTCCAGCCGCTCTTCCAATTGAGCTACTGAAGCCCTGCCCGATTTGTCAAATCTTTCCTTCACATCTATTGCATTGCTTTATGGTAGCAGTAGCGCCATCTATTACCAACTATGCTAGTTAGGCAACCGATATAACAGACTTTTCAGTTTATTGAATATCGTAAAGAAGTCGCTTTTACCCTTAATAATTGTTTTATATTATTTCGCATTAACACATGCTTGTGAAATAAAAAATATATATGTATGTATATTTTTATTTTTAAAGAAAAAAATTTTATCAATTTTTTCTTTCCATTTTTCTTTAAAAATAAAAATATACATACATATATATAATTATATTAACAAGATTAACTTTAATTAATAGGCTATTAGAAATATTAATTACATACCTACATACAATTATAATACTACCTTTAAATAAACTGACTACACTTACTTTATTATGAATTAAAAAAAAAATCTTATATGCATAATTTACTCAAACAACCTGTATAGGATTGCAACTTAAACCTGTTTTGATTGACAAAACAGCGGGTTACTTAATAAACACACCGCGCACCGTGCGCATACACACCGTGCACCGTCTGTTTTTTTTTTTTTTTTTTTTTTTTATATTTTAAAAGTTGCAAACAGTTCACATTGATGTTAAGTGATGACTGCAGCCTATAGACACCCACACAATGACCAGAGGTAAAAATGCAGATGCGTTACCACTCCTGAGGCCTGAGGTGTTATGCCTCTGTGCCGGAAATTACAGGGCCGTACATTACCACCTGACCGGAACACGATAGTGCTGAACACTACCATTTAGCGGCAAGTATATTAGGTAATGCGGTGGTGCCTACGCCCACGAGCTCCATCACTGGAGCTCTACCACCAGTAAAAAAATGTAAAATTGTAGTTGTACCTATCTAAACGCGTAATGATATAGTAGTACCTACCTGTCTATGTTTTTAATATTGTAACTGCGCTCGATGATATTACCGTATATTGTAGCCTTTCTTGCCTCCTTATCTCTAATATTGATTTTTAAGTAAGTGATAAGTCTTATGTTGCTATGTTATGATATTTTTGGTAGTTAGAATTAATGAACTACGTTACTCCATTATGTATGTATAATTTACTAGGCTAATGATGCAAATATTGTAATTTTTCGACTGCTTAATAATTATCAGTAATATAAGATGCGAGCTTCGGATGTAACGGTGCCAGGACAAACCCAATAAGGGTTTTTTGGTATCCATAGACTTTTATTCATATGTTGTTATGTAACAAATCTTATTAAATTAAAAAAAAAAAAACTTCGTGTCCGATTTTAGATAGCCCATTTATCGAGGAAGGCTTATAGGATATGCATCATCACGTTGTAACTAACAGGAGCGGAGCAGCGCGGGCGAAGCCAGGGCGGGCCGCTAGTGTATTGATAAAATGTACAAATTAAATAAAATCTCATTAGCAATCCTAAACCACTCAACAAAGAAAAATGTCAATACAACATAAAGCTTGGTACAGACGTTGAATAATTGCGCAAAAAAACAATTACCGCTAATAGGTAATTAAGTTGCTGCGACGTCAGCACCATCAATCACGCTCGCTCAATTATGAATGTTCACCGGACGAGGGAAAAAATATGAAGGAATTCCGATACGATCTTTATTATTTTTGATTGGCGGAGAAAGAAACGATGTCAGAGTATTGTAGACATTGCAGCTTTGATATAAGTTATTTAGTTTTGTAAAACGTACAAAATTGGGGCAAATTTGTAATTTTTTTTTATCTAATTAAAGTGGCAAACAAACATGCACTCCACATTGATGTCAAGTGATGACTGCAGCCTATAGACACCCACACAAAGACCAGGGGTCAAAATGCAGATGCGTTACCACTTCTGAGGCCTAAGGCGTTATGCCTCTGTGTCGAAAATTACAGGGCCGTACTGAACACTACCATTTAGCGGCAAGTATGTGGTGCCTACGCCCGCGTACTCCGTCATAGCTCTACCATCAGTACCAGTTTAATTTGAAGAATGCTTCATAAGAAATGAATGTCTATTGTCATGTTTTTATTCCACCACTTTCTCGTCGTGATTAAGGTGTATACTTGTGCCAAATTTCAAGTCTCTGGTACCAATCGTTTTTGCGCTAAGCGCACGGACAGACAGACAGACAGACGGACATGGCGAAACTTTAAGGGTTCCTTGTTTATTACGGAACCCTAAAAACCGTATCGTGAATAAGGAAATTGGTCGTCCGAACTTAAGACACTTTGTTACGCGATACAATGATCCGACTTACCGCGGCTTACCCTCCTTATTATGAGTTATAATCCGAATTAACATATTCACCTGAGAACTTCGTCTGGAGGATAACAAATTGGTAAATGTATAGCGTATTATGTATCTTGGTTGCCATCATTTTGATAACCACTTTGCAGTACATTGCTGTTTTGATGAAGCGTTATATTTTTTATGTTACGAGTGTGGCAAATAAGCATACAGTTCACATGGATGTTAAGTGATGACTGAAATGTATAGACTTCTACACAAAAACCAGAGGTCAAAATACACATGCGTTTCCACCCCTGGAGAGTAGGCTCCACCGCATTACCTAACCTGGCTGCCGCCAAATGGTAGTGTTCAGCACTATCGTGTTCCGGTTAGATGGTAAAGTATGGCCCCGTAAAAACTATCACAGAGAAACAGCAAATAAGGTCTCAGGAGTGGCAACGATCTGCATTTTGACCTACGGTTTTTGTGTAGATGTCTATAAGCTACGGTCACAACTTGACATCAACGTGAACTGCATGCCTGTTTGCCACCTTCTTTGCATAAAAAAATGCGTTAGAGCACAATTACAAATTTCCGAGTTGAGGAAACTCAATACCACTTTCCGCGTGACCCGCTGATCGATCCTTTGACCTCGATTACCAGAAATGCCTTTACTAACGTGGAATCTTAAACTTTAACATTTTTGATGGTAAAGCTCCAGTGAAAGAGCTCGGGGATATACCGCCACATTACTTACACAACTACAGTTGTTTTTTTATGTTATGGAACTGGCAAACAAGCATGCAGTTCACATTGATTTTAAGTGATGACTGCAGTCTATAGAGAATGTCAAAATGCAGATGCGTTACCACTCCTGAGGCCTAAGGCGTTATGCCTCTGTGCCGGAAATTACAGGGCCTACAGTTCTTATAATCATAATACACGTCCGGATGTGGTACGGAGCGGACAGCGGATTCGGTACGCTCCGAACTAAACCTGGTCGTGGGTAGCGGATTTGGTCCGATTCGGTGCGCTTGCGCGAGTTTGGTCGACGGAGTCGGTCCGCTGGACTGAATATGGTCGTGTGTAGCGACCCCATTTCGACCTCTGGTCTTTTTTTTTTTTTTTTTTTTTATAGTTTTAAAAGTGGCAAATAAGCATACAGTTCACATTGATGTTAAGTGATGACTGCAGCCGATAGACACCCACACAATGACCAGAGGTAAAAATGCAGATGCGTTACCACTCCTGAGGCCTAAGTTGTTATGCCTCTGTGCCGGAAATTACAGGGCCGTACATTACCACCTGACCGGAACACGATAGTACTGAACACTACCATTTAGCGGCAAGTATATTAGGTAATGCGGTGGTGCCTACACCCGCGAGCTCCGTCACTGGAGCTCTACCACCAGTAAAACCAGTTTCTTTGTGTGGATGTCTGTAGGCTGCAGTCATCGCTCAATATCAATGTAAACTGCATGCTTGTTTGCCACCTTCATTGAATAAAAAAAGATAACTTTCAGCAGAAAATGAGTCAAGTGATGCTGAAGAACAGATTTCTGTCTGCCATCAGGCTGTATCTCATAAACCATTATAAATAAAAAGCTGAAAGTTTCACTCGTTATGTATTTCCATTGCCGCTATAACAACAATACTAAAAAAATAAAATATTCATAAAATAAACGTGTTTTTTTTTTCGTATTTTTGCTCTGTATTAATAATGGTAGCAGGTAGACTCTTAAGATTTTCACAGAATATTGATTTGTATATTACCTTTCATAATAAATAACTAAATAAAAAATAAAGTAAACATCAAAGGTCCCATACACCAAACGTAATATTTAAGCAATTTTTTTGTACGGAACACTTTGTGCGCGAGTCCGACACGTACTTGACCGATTTTTTAATGCTCTCCAGAACCGCTTGTCATTGTACCTACTTACTTCAAATATTTTAGACAAACACCTATATAAATTTCCACTTTACAGAAGAAAGTTTATTTTAATGCATACATAATATGCATAGCACACCTTTCGGTTCGCCTGGCTGGCACTTGTGCTCATCGAAATGCCTTGTCATTTTTTTTACAAACTTCACTATATCGCGTATAAACTAAATCATGTAAAAAATTCAAGCTTATAACGACAAGGTTTTTTTTTTTAATTTTCAAAAATGTGTGGTTTGGGATGGGGACGTGACTGGTCGATCCTTGCCAGGCGATGGTTTTTGAACTTAGCGTGTTTTGATTCATCCCTACAAAATTTTATAGCCTTAGGGCCAACGGTGCTCGGAGGGTTCAGTATCTCTTGGACCATTATTATATCTTTTTCTATAGATATTATAAAATATCCATCTCCATCGACAGCTACTCCATGAATGAAATATGGTACCAATGAAACCTATTTTGATGGCTACAAAATTCTTTATCGTGTATACCTACTCCGACATAATGAGTGAAATATAAATTCCCAAACCTGTCAGCCGTGAACCCAACCAGATCGTAATCACCAAGCTTCGTGTAAGCCCCTCCATGTTTTTGTATACAATCAAGCCTGTTTCGTTCCCACAATACTCGTATATATTAGAAATAGAAATAGAAAATATTTTTATTTCGAATACATCTTTACAGATACTTTCAAAACGTCAAGAAATATAAAATACCTAGAGTGAATAACCATTACATAAAGTAAAGCAAAATCATATATCAATAGTAAATTAAAAATTAGAATTTAAACTACTTGGTTAAAGCATAATAATCACAAAATTTTTCAATTCCTTCAATGATGATAAATGAAGAAAAATAAAAACTTATTCGTCAAGATCAAAGTTATTCACTTAGCAGAGTTCCAAGTGCAGTCACTACTGAGAAGAACTCCGCTACCCAACAAACTCAGTAAGAGCTCTTTTAAATGAGAGCTTAAATCTAGTACAAATTATCGTAAAAATCAAATAATGTGAACGTCCATTATGATCGTCCATTATGATCGTATTATGATCGTTATCCAGACCTATTGATTGGCATTTATCACCAGAGAACTCCGGTACTCTCTTAGCTTCTCCATCCTTTTGTATATGTATGCTGTCGCGTCTGGGAATGTTGTGAAATATCATATCATAATTTAAAAATATACGCCATATATCATCACTAACGGTATTAAGATATGTAACTGTGTGTTTTTCGAAATTTTATAACACCTGTTATCGATTATGCATGCGTCTTCTACATCTGCGTGTGTGTTCAAGAAGATTAAAATGAGGATGATGAGTCGCATCTGTAAAGAAATGTTATTATTTTGAGTTTAGGGAGCGCTTACTTGGTGATAGAGTGCCAGAGTAGTCGAGGGCGTAGGCACTGGAGTTCTCATCATCATCATTTCAGCTAAACTGGAGCTCTACCACCAGTAAAATAATGAAACTTTTTGATTCAAAGACTCAAATTAGCTCTGATTAACCTTGAACTACCATCACCCAAAATAAGGATAAAATTATAGAAATGTCCAATTGCGTCAAACCATAGAGCAACACGGGCCACCGGATGCTCCAGCGGACCGGAGAGGGGAGTAACCATAGAGCTTATTACCGATGCAGACAGTCTTTCATTTTTTGCGGAGGGAACTACGCGTGATACACACACACTACAAAAATCGTCTATTACCACGAAACTAACAAATTGACTTTAACAAAATACATAAACAATTTTACGCACACATTTGAATATCTGGGCGACAGGCGTAGGACCATTTGGTCTTGTACTTTGACAGAGGGGAAAGCCTGCATATGGCTACACTCCTCCGGTCTGTTTAGTCTTGTCTTGCCGTTTGTAAAAGAGAGTATGGAACATTCTGTTGATACTTATTTTTATTTTTAAGTATTTTTGGACCATTATTAATTTGATTTTGTTTACTTTGACATATTAACCAACGTATCAGTTGTTATTCGCTTTAATTTTATATTTATAATTTGACCTATCACAAGCAAATTCTATTATTTCCAAGTGATTAAATGAATTTTTGAGTTTTAGTTTTGAGTTTTGGTGCGTCGCAGCCGGTGAGCCGTGATGCTCTATGCGTCAATCCGTAACAAGAGGTACCGTACTTATATCAAGTATTTCCAATACCCAATTCCAGCCCACTCGTCAGTTTATGAGTGAGGTCAAGTGTCCACGAAGGACCATACAGCTGTATTAGCGGACCTTAAATTTAAGACGACATAGATAGCTATTAGCTATATTGTCCGTTATTGAACCTTAGCTTTTATTCAGTGGTTATTGATAGAAAAAGAGAAAGAAAGGAGGAATTGGAGTAATTTGAAAATAATTTCATGTGAGACGTAATTGTTTCGTTTCTTTTTAATTTATTTATTTAATCTTTATAGCAACAAAAAAAAATGCAAGAAATGGCGGACTTAACGCTAAGAGCGATCTCTACCAGTCAACCATTGGTAGTGTGCAGAAAAATTGTATAGTATTGTCGGTGTGACATTAAAAAAAAGTAATTAACAAAAAAAAACAACAATAAATAATATACTAAAAAGGATCTATTTATATTAGTAAAATAATGTATATATAAATATGTACATATATATCATCACTAGCAGCTGCCCGCAACGTCGTCTGCGTGAAGGCTTTACAGCACCAAACATACCTAAGATGCCAGTGTCGCTTTAGCATTATAAGCAAACAACTTCTAAAATAGTAGTTAATTAAAAGTATAAGTTTTTTTGCGAGCGAAGCAAGTGAAGGGAGTCATATGGGAATCCTGCTGAGTTCAGTCATAAGATGTGACTGAAGGAAATAGACAAAATAATGCAGGAATATATTCCCGGACACAAAAGAGTAAAAATACGTACAAAGGTATCAAACCTTACTACACTTTCCTATAAACTAACGTAGTTATTCTGCTAGGAGCCAAAATGTAAAAAGAGACAGGACTGGTAGCAAGCGACGTACAGTTGCCCGTGTGAGAAGCAACTTGTCCTGAGGTTAACACCCGCTGACCTCAGTCTGTACGCGCTTGAACTGGAATGTGTAGTTATGCGGTATGAGGGGAATGCCTGGTATAAATACTGCCTCGCCAATGCCGGGTCCCGTTATACAACTTCGGAGGAGATGTTATACAACTTCGGAGGAGATGAAATTCCGAAGAAGCATAATCGGGACACCTACCTTCAGCTTGATGGTATGCGATGGTAGTCCGCTTGCTGACAGGAAGTTCAGAAATGCCATGGGATAATGTGTGGCGTCATCTTGCTCGACGACAGTATTTATGGAGGTATAGACCACTTCATTGTCTATTAATTGCTGCATGCTGATCATTTTTGGGCGTCAAAATGTCCCACTTACACACCCAAAACGTCGTATTCTGCTGGTGCGGTATACGACTAATGTCCCCGTAGACACCGAAAATGAGTTCTTCACACCTGGATACATCTCTGTCGAGAGACTCTGGAAACACCACCTATCCACCTCTCTCTTCTGGTAGAGTGCTTCCGCGCAGACTTAGAAGGACATCGGAAAATTCTTGAGCACGTGCATTCATTCGTCGAGCCGAGCCCTCATATTAATGGTCAAGCGCAGCGTAGGTACGAACTCGTTATATCGTTATATCCGGAAGCAGTATGGCAGCAATTCCCCGCGACGCTACAGCAATAGTAATTTTGCCTTGCCTCCTGACCTCTGCAAGTATTCCAGTGATAACAAATGTTTTTCCTGTTCCACCACGAGCATCCAAAATCCAGGAGAAAAACATTTTACCCTGGTTTTGCCCAACGCTTTCAAGAACGGTATCATAAATATGTTTTTGCTCTGAAGAGAACAAAGCGACATGGTCATAATTCATAATTCTTTATTTGCCTCCATGTACAATTAGTGAAAGGTGTTAGGGGTATGGGTTAGTATGGTACAGGGCCCTGTTAGGGCATTGCAAATGAGGAGCGTATCGTGAGGTTTTATTATTTTAATTTATTTTTTTCGTGTAATATAAATTTCGCCCGGATCATAATTTGTCTCAGCTTCTACGGTCTTGATGCGGTGATGATTTGGGGAGCTGGTAACCCATATTCCATAGTTCAATCGGTGGTGAAAATGACCACATCTTGAAATGAACTAAGACAGGTGTTCACCATGCGTTCATTAGTTACTTCGACTTCGTCTCCAGTAGCACGTGTCTCAAAGCTCGTAGAAAATCTTCAGACAGATGATGGCGATATTTCTCTGTCACTGACGCTTGCCTCCGCGAGGGTATAATCCCAGTTTTGGTAACCGCCGAGAAGGTGACGTGCTACGATACAATACGATACGATACGATATAAGTGGGATACTACTCCACGCCATCAAATGTCCTCAGAAAAGTGAAATACGTTGGGCCTCGGACCGTGTGAAGTAACAACCGCAGGAAATAGCTTTCATTGCCAAAGCCATTATTTGGATGCACGGTACCTATAAACCTTACTCAATGCGGTGTCCTTGAAAATTCTCGGATATTCATGCAAAATTTTAAGTAAATCCATTAAGATCCATTACTTTTTGAGTTTAGCTCGCACATACAGACAAACAACAACAGACAAAACAAACACTATGTTTGGCTTCGATATCATAGTAGATCACGCCCCAAGTATTCTTTAAAACAAAAAAATCAATGCACAGGTTTGACTTTCCTACGATTTTAAAGATTTATAGCTCTTCCCCCGTAGGAGATAGCGTGATAATATGTAGCCTATATGTTGACCGGACCTGTTAGTAATATTCATGCAAAATTTACTTCAAATTTTGCATGAATATTACTAACAGGCGCCATTTAGTAGGTACTTTTTTAGTTTAGCCCGGACATACATACAGACAAACAGACAAAAAATCTGCAAATTGTATTTTTGGCTTTGGTTTCTATTGTAGATCACGTATTCTTTTAAAATATATTCAATGTACAGGTTTGACTTTCCTACGATTTTATTAAATGTAGAGATTCCCGTGGGAATGAGGGATTTTCCCGCAGTAAAAAGTAGGTTAAATGTTGACCAGGCTTAATATCTATACACCACAATAAGTTTCATTCGAATCCGTCTAGTATCTTCGGAGATTAGCCTGGACAAACAGACAAACAGACAGACAATAAAATTAAAAAACATTGAAAAGTGTTCTAATACGTACTATTTTAACATCGCCCCCAATTAGGTTTTCGTAAATATATACAATGTACAGACACGCGGGTTTTACTGTTTTATTATATTTATATAGATATCATTATCATAAAAACTCATCAACTCATTCCTTACAATAATGTTATAAGGAAAGAAAAAACTTATTTGTCAAAATCAAAGTAGTGTTCACTTAGCAGAGTTCCAAGTGCAGTCACTACATAGAAAAACTCCGCTACCGTACAAACTCAGTAAGAACTCTTTTAAATGAGAGCTTAACGGCCAAATACTCAAACGTCACTTAAATCTAAGTGGGACTTAAAAGTCTTCTGTCTCTAAAAAAAACGTTCAAACGAGTGACGTTTGAGTATTCGGCCATGAGTCTAGTAAAGATCACCATGAAAGTCTAACAAGCATACAAACAAACAGTCCATAGCAAAGATGCAAATATAATACTATCTACTAAAATGAGATGTAGCTCTTGTAAACCAGAACAGACCAGTCCTAAAGTCTTTGGTGTGGGTAATTCTAAACAAAGAAGTGGTTTCATTCTGTACGCACTGATTACAGTATGCCATTAATAACAAGTGGGATTTATTGAAAATTAATTTGATTACAATGCAATGCCACCCTGAGACCTAAGGTGTTATGCCTCTGTGCCGGAAATTACAATGCCGTACATCATCACCTGATCGGAACACGATAGTGCTGAACACTACCATTTAGCGGCAAGTATATTAGGTAATACGGTGGTGCCTACGCCCGCGAGTTCCGTCACTGGAGCTCTACCACCAGTTAAAAATTTGAATTTGAAATTGTTCTAGACGTTTTGAAAGTAATATAAAAAAGAAAAAAAAAGAGAAGAGAAAAGAAAGTAAAGATCTATTCGAAATAAAAATATTTGTGGTTTAAGAACTTTTATTTTCTCAAAAGAATTACATCAATTCACTTACTGAGAAAAAACTTCTAACATGTAAAACAAAAAAAATGATGAGTATACAATTATTAACATTTCTATCGGTTACAAACAAATATTATTTTGATTTCGGGTACATTTAAAATAAAACAATAACAATTGTCGACAGTTTTGCGTACTTGATCGAGCAACCACAGATACAAAGTGCGCTGAGCGTAGTTTAATACTAGACATGTCTATTTACATTTAGTGGAAAATTTGCAGATTTTCTTTATTAAATTATTATATACCTCTGTGATAGTTATTACGGGGCCATACATTACCATCTCGAGTGTCGCCGGGCAACTGAGCGTACCTCGTACGCCTCCAACGTATCAACGGGCAACATGCGCGGGCGCAGGTTGCCGACATGATTCTTTTCATATATGCCGGGTTTCGGGTTGAGTCGGCGGCCCGGCGGGCTCAGTGTGTATAGCACTTAATACCTACTAATCGTAATCATACTGTTTGCCAAAGTAATAGTGATTCTAAATGTATCACAATTAGGTTTAAACACGCAAAATAAATAAATCAACTCAAAAACATCGAGTGCCGCGACCCGAACGTCACCGAATGCCGGCCAATATCACTGGAACCGATCGGGCGCCCGACCGAGTTTATATAGGAGTCACAAAAATAGTGATGCCATTCGATACGCTCCTATCGATATACTATCGATAGTCTATCGATAGTGTGGCTATAGTAAGAATATCGATAAGACTATCGATACTATCGATAGTATCGATACTATCGATAGTATCGACTATCACAGTTCAATACCTACTATCGATAATATCGATACTATTGCAGATCGCCAATACCATGTATTGTACTATCGATAGTTTTTTTATGTAATGGATTACCATTACATAGGCCATTAGGCATACAAGCATGCAATTCACATTGATGTTAAGTGATGACTGCGGCCTATAGACACCCACATGAAGACCAAGGTCAAAATCCAGATGCGTTATCACTCCTGTGGCGTAAGGTGTTATGCCTCTGTACCAGAAATTACAGGGCCGTACATTACCACCTGACCGGAACACGATAGTGCTGAACACTACCATTTAGGTGCAAGTATATTAGGTGATGCGGTGGTGCCTACGCCCGCGTACTCCGTCACAGGAGCTCTACCAACAGTAGTATCGGTTGTAACGATACTATCTGCCCGATAGTCCGATCGATATCGATATTTTATTTTGTTATAGTTCTGCATCTCTATACGAAACCCGCAACAACGCGGTACGCCTAAATACTCGAGACGCGTTTCCGTGGTTAACACGGAACAAGTCTACGTGTCCAGCCAAATACTCGGTCCAAAAACCTGTTCCAATATTATACGTCACACCTTTGTCACATGATGAGAATGAGAGAATTGCATTATTGCTCACGCTCAAACTTAGCCGAGTACCTGTGTAGTGTAGACAACGTGACACCTGGTACAATCTACTGTAAGGTATGTAATAATGTATTAAACATAAAGTGCGTACAAGACGAAAGTTTGCATTGCATTTGAGAAAATTTTATTAGGGTTGTTCATAAGCAAGATGATGTTATTGATACTATTTATATGTGTTTAAGTTGTATGCGGAACGCATCATGTATACCTATCTGATAATAAGTGGAAACATATTTTGTAATTAGGTTAGATCTAGGTTAAATCGATTATAAGATAATGACGTTATTTCATAATAATATTAACTTACTAGCTGCCCCGACGCACTTCGAATTCTTCTAGAGGTTAAAAAAATGAAATGTCCATAAAATCGGAAAAAAAAATATGGTGAGAATCACCTTACCATAGAATATTACCTTATTACCCTTTCCTTTCTTTCCTTTCCTTTCAATATTATAGAAGCGCGGATGGCCCAGCGGCGGATGTAGATCGTGAGCGATCTACTCGGTTAAGCCCTACGAGCTCTGTCGGGTAGTGTGATGGGTGACCGCTAGTGGCTAATTAAATGCGCGTTTCCGTGTTTCGGACGGCACGTTAAGCCGTTGGTCTCGGTTGCTATCGATAGATAGCAGTCGATAAACCTTGTCGGAAGCCTTATGGGCGGTTTGAAAAAATCCGACAGCGGGTTGGCCACTAACCCACCCACCTCCACCAATCCGCATTGGAGAAGCGTGGTGTAGTAAGCTCCAGGCCTCCTCCAAAAAGGGGAGAGATTCGTGCCCAGCAGTGGGACGTATAATAGGTTGCCATTATTATTGTACCCTTATCATTGAGGGATATAAAAAATAGACTACAACCGATTCTCATTCCTACCGAAATATATTCACAAAATTTCGTAATGATTGGTCCAGCCGTTTCGGAGGAGTATTGTTACAAACACTGTGACATGCGAATTTTATATGAACTTATTTCTTTACAGATGCAAATCACCATCCTCATTTTAATCTTTATAATAATATATACACAAGTAAATGCAGAAGATGCTTGTAACAACGTTATAATCGGAAACACAAGTTACAAGAAAGAAATTTTGAATGGAGCATTCCGCCGTCCACGACACCTAGCAGTAGACAACGAGAATAATATATTACTGTTTTCTTACACCGTAACAGATAATCCAAAAACGTGGTCAACTGCTTTTATAAATCTGACAAGAGTCAACAAACCTTTCACAGTACCACGCAATGATGGATTTGCTAATACGTTTGATGTTAAACGCAATATTACTTACATTGGAGGCAGCGATGGTCTCTCCGTATACGATTTTAAAAACGACACAATCACACATCTCAAAGCCGTTAGAGATGACATATGGCATTTGTTTTTCAAAGACGATATATATTTCACGACGTATCCAGATGGTGTGTCATACGTGTACAAAGATGGAGAAGCAAAGATAGTACCGGAGTTCTCTAAAATCAAATGTGAGCACATAGGTGTGGATAATGATTACAATATTTATTGTGGAAATACAGTAGGACTGTTCGTTTACAAAAAGAGGGAAGGTGTTTACTCTAAGCTTGGTTTTTATTATTTGTTCGGTTTCACAGCTGACATACTTGGAAATTTATATTTCACGGATTTGCGAGGAGTATTTACGATAGAGAATTTTGAAGTAGTCAAGATTTTTTCTTTGGACTCTGGGATTTATGGCGTGGCTGTCGATGGAGATGGTAATTTTATAATATCTACAGAATTGGAAATAATACGGTTGGAACCAGTGAAACATCAAAAATGTTTTGATGTCCAAACATATTAACTACTCATCTCTATTTAAAAGATAAAATATCAAAAAGTGATGATAATTAAAAAAAAACTGTTTTCATGTTGTATAAAATACTAATTTTGTTATTCATTTGAATGTAGTGTGTAGTTCATTTGAGTGTGTAGTGTAGGTACACAATTAAAGAATGAATTTAAAAAAAAAAGAAAGAAATTTTAAAGCGCGCATGGCTCCGCAGCTGGTGTTGCCCCGTATCACTTAACCGAGTAGATCGGAAGCGATCTACTCGGTTAAGTGATACGAGCGCGTGATGGGT
The DNA here is from genome assembly GCA_036365455.1 of Macrosoma leucophasiata. Lineage (NCBI taxonomy): Eukaryota > Metazoa > Arthropoda > Insecta > Lepidoptera > Hedylidae > Macrosoma > Macrosoma leucophasiata. Next base: position 2,974,245 of record JAWQUS010000002.1, on the reverse strand, counting down.
GACCGCTAGTGGCAAATAAAAATGCGCGTTTCCGTGCTTCGGAGGGCATGTTAAGTCGTCGGTCCCGGTTACTATCGATAGATAGCAGTCGTTAAGCCTTGTCGGAGGCCTTATGGTTTGAAAGCATCCGACAGCGGCCACTAAACCGTATCTAGACCAGCCTGAATTGGAGCAGCGTGGTGGAGTAAGTTCCAGGCCTCCTCCCAAGAAGGGGAGAATTCGTGTCCAGCAGTGGGACGTATCAAGGGTTGCCATTATTATTATTATTTATAAAACAACAACAAAAAATTTACACCTCGTCTTGAGTCTGATATATGCTGTAAAGGAAGATCCCCCGACAAGGTAGACCGACGACCTGGTGAAGGTTGCAGGTCATCGCTGGATGAGGGCGGCCTAGGACCGTTCGTTTTAGCAATCTTTGGGGGAGGCCTTTTTCCATGAATGAAAGGAGTTGAAAGTTTGATGATCTTTAATCGATGTTTATTATTATAACAATAATAATAATAAACACCCTGCTCCCGCTGCCGGCGGCACACAATTTTTTATTTTTTTTAATAATATTTGTTGTTTTTTTATATACATATATATATATATATATGTAAAAAAATAAAAAAAAATAAAAAAAGTTTTATCAATAAATAAGTGGAATAATAATATCTTTATTTCAAATCAAAAGTAGCTTTACATTTCATTGACATTGGAACCTCCATTTAAACATATGGATGCCTGTGTTTGGAGACTCCGCTCTTCCCTTTCTGAAGTTGCACAAAAGCACTATGATAATTTACAGACTAAATATAACTTATTAAATTTTGTTTAATACATACTTGGCGATAAAACTAATATAAAAATGAACATAATGAAAACTAAAGTGTATTCGTGTGTGTGCATGCGTGTGCGTGCGTGCGTGCGTGCGTGTGTGTGTGTGTGCGCGCGCGCGTGTGTGCCGGCAAACTTCGTATTGCCTACCCCGTCAGGGACCTGGCGTGAAGATACATACATACATACCTATTTTCTTTCACGAACGAAGTTGTGGGAAGTTTGCTGGTACCGTATATGTATATCTTGACAAAATAATGTAGGTACCTGCCTCTAAGGCTCTAAAGTTGTAAATGAACCGCGGCGCTCGTAAAACAAATTCCGTCCTCTAATGGAATGGCAAACAACTGTCAGAAATTAAGTGCTAAAACTTGGACGCGTCGTCAGCGAAGTTATGTAGCCAGAGGTGTACATTTTTTTATGTAATGGCTGGGCAAACAAAAGAGAAGTTCCACCCTCACCGACTGGACACCTGGCAGTGTTCAACAATGCGGTTCTCACGTTCGTTCCTGCTCAGAATGCGAAATTGTGGAACGAACTTCCCTCTGAGGTGTTCCCAAGGTGCTACAATATGGGTTTCTTCAAAAATAGCGTCAAAAGAGTCCTTCAGGGCTGGCAGCGCGTTGCCAACTCTCCTGGTGTTGCAAATGTTCATAGGCGACGGTGACCAGTTTCCATCAGGTGGCCCGTCTACTTGTCTGTCAAGTTAAAGACATAAAAAAAAAATTATAGCGACGCTTGGCAGGTGGATTGGCGATCGCAGTGATGGTAGTTTTTATCGCAGGACGCTGCTGCCCATACTGCGTTGTTATTTTTACTACCGCCCTATTAGAATGGTTTGACCGCCATGGTTCGGTTGATTGACCATTTTTTTTACTTAATGCAAGTGGCGATTTTTGGCGGGCAGCTTGAAGGATGCGTGTGGTGCTCTTATTTTATTTCATTTTCTTAATGTATTTTTGAGTTATATTAAATAACAGTGCGAAAACACGTTCTTTCGGGTTGCCTCTAAAACTTCATTGTAAATGTTCTGGTGAAGTAGCCATCGCTTTACTCGAATTACTGTGACTCTGACTGACGGACTGAAAAATTCACTGACTGACTCTGACTTTTACGTTGCTTATTACAAATACGAAATATCGTTTTACTTGACGATGTGATGCCATTAATTAAAAAAAAATGCAAGTGGCAAACAAGCGTGCAGCTCACGTTGATGTTAAGTGATGACTGCAGCCTATAAACACCCACAGAAAGACCAAGCGAAAGTCTCCTTCTTAAGGTCGATGTGCAATATTTCGTATTGGAAACTGTAATTACGTAGCTACATACACGAATTCTTGGCTCGCAATAATGTGAGCAATAAACAGCTCTATTAACGGGTTGTTCTGTGAAATCACAACGATAATCGAATGCAATTATCGATAACAATGGTTGTATACATCGCTGACGACCGACACTTAAAGTGGAATAATTATTTTATATTTTTTAAGACAGTAGCAAAATACAACGTAAATATTTACAGAGTGCTGATGACGTTGGGACGTGGCGACCCCACCGCCCACTAGCGGAAGGGTGGAAGAGAATTCTTCCACAAGCGCAGTCAGTCTTTTACTGAGTGCCTAGTGCGAGATTTTTTGCGAATTCGATCGCGTAAGAGTAATCGCAGATTTGTATGGAATTGAAGGAGCGTCATCTAGCGGTGAATAGATTTGTATAGAATTGAAGGAGCGTCATCTAGCGGTGAATAGATGACGCTCCTTCAATTCCATACAAATCTGCGTTTACTTTTACGCGATCGAATTCGCAAAAAATCTCGCACTAGGCATTCTGGTACTTACTTTTACTAGTGGTAGAGCTCCGAGGGCGACGAAGGCGTAGGGACCACCGCATTACGTATTACCTAATATACTTGCCGCTAAACGATAGTGTTCAAGCACTATCGTGTTTCGATCAGGTGGTAATGTAAGGCCCTGTAATTTCCAGCACAGAGACAAAATACCTTAGGCCTCAGGAGTGGTAACGCATCTGCATATTGACCTCTGGTCTTTGTGTGGGTGTCTAGCTGCAGTCATAACTTAACTCATGTGAACTGCATAATTGGTTGCCACTTTCATAAATAAAAGAAAAACTTTACATCGGTCTTTTGAACCCTGCATTGAATGTCACCGCGCAAATTTTCTCTTTCCATTTTTCTTTAAAAATTGAAATTTGATTTTATTAAAAACAAAATAAAAATTTGATTTTTCACATGCAAATGAAATACATTTGCATGTGAAAAATCAAATAAAATAAAAAATAAGAATCTGCATAATTATTTAACAAATATGAACTCACATTTTGTACTATGATCACGTTTATTATTTTACTAAATATAAATATGTATTTAATATGTGCTCACATCAAAACATATATGTTTCACTGGTATCAACCGCATTATTTCGTTATCTGTAGATATTATAAAATTACCATCTCCATCGACAGCCACTCCATAAATGTAAGCCGAATCTAAAGCAAAAATCTTGACAACTTCCAAATTCTTTATTGTATACACTCCTCGAAAATCCGTGAAATATAAATTGCCAAGTATGTCAGCTGTTAAACCTATCAAACGATAATCACCAAGCTTAGAGTAAATACCTTCCATCTTTTTATAAACAAACAATCCTGTTAAATTTCCACAATAAATATTATAATCATTATCCACACCTATTTCCTCACATTTGATTTTAGAGAACTCCGGCACTATCTTTGCTGCTCCATCTTTGTATACGTATGACACACCATTTGGAAACGTCGTGAAATATATATCGTCTTTGAAAAACATATGCCATATATTATCTATCACGGAAGTGAATGTAAGTGCGTTGGTTTTAAAATCGTATGTAAAGATACGATCGCTGCCTCCAATGTAAGTAATTTTGCGTTTAACATCAAACGTATGAGTAAATCCATCCTTAACGCATGGTATTACGAAAGCTCCGCTGTCTTTTTTTGTCATATTTATGAAAGCAATTGACAACTTTTGAGGATTTTGTGTATATTCGTAATTAAACAGTAGTAAATTATCCTCAATGTTTACAGCTAGGTGTCGTGGACGCTGGTATCCTACAAGCAAAATTTCTTTCTTGTAAGCTATGTTCCCGATTATGACATTGTTGCATACATCTTCTGTACCCACTGGCGTGTATATGAAGATTAAAATGAAGAACGAGGTTATTTGCATCTGTAAGGAAAAGGTTGTTGCCATTGAAATATAATCAACTTGAATGTATAGTAAATCACTCAGACATACCTTCGGAAACACAAAACACACACACACACACACACACACGTGATGCGTTACGCTAACAACTTACACACACAGATACAAAGACCTTATATTACAAAGACCTTAGACCTCATATTGGCCTTTGGAACTTTGCCGGTGAATGACAAAGAATGACTCTTTTTATTTTCTTTTTACTCTTTGTTATCAGTTTGTAAAGGGGAAAAGAGACATTCTACTGATATACTTTTACAGTAGTTTATTACATTTAGTTTTATCTTAGTGATATTCTTGACTTTACATATATTTTTTATCTTGTTTGACATGTATATCAATTGTTATTAGCTTTAATTTATTTTGTTTGTTTTTGACGTATCATAAGAGGTGCCTGTCACCCTAATTGAATAAATGAGTTTCTGATTCTGATTCTGATTCTTATTCATAAACGTACATTAGGTTTGTTTTAGCTATTATATGCTTCGTTTTTGTCAGTGGCATTGTCAATTGTGCAGAATAGAAAAGGACAAAGGAGAGATAAGCAACACTTTAGCTAAAATACGTTTATGAATAAAGGGGATAGTATTTTTAACATTATCCATATTATAAACATAATATGTAAAGCAAGCACCCGTAAAGATATTTTCTCAATTGCGAACTGCAGTCTTGTGCGTACTTTATTATTGTTATTTCTTTGAAAACATACCTTATTGTAGATCCTACTACTTGTCACTTTGTCTACACAGGTACTCCGCTAAGTTTGAATGTAAGCAAAAATGATATATTTCATCTCATTCTATGTGATTCAACCGCAAACACAAGCAAGATTCTGAGCATAATCAAAGTTATTAATTGATTGACGCAGCGTTTAAACGTAAAAACCAGTTCCACCACAGAACAGTTAATAATAAACTGAACTTTAATCATGCGATTGATATAAAATTAATAGTTTATATTTAATTTAAGTGCATTTCACACTATTGCTATGAATAAGGCATGTGAAAGAAACTACTTGTTAACAAATATGTATATTACTGCATGTGATCGTCTAATTTGCTATATTTGATACTATGGTTATGATTAGCATGATTAGTAAACAAAAAAAATACTCTGTTGATTGTATTTTCTCGATGTATTTTCTTTTGAGCGCGGGGACCGAATCCAGAAATTCCGTAACGAAAAAACCTCACTCTCCCCACTGCGACGGGCACGGAGGTGTGGCTTGAAGGCCGTGCATTATCTAACGTCGTTTCTTTTCGGCAGTCTTCGACACGGTGTTTGTGTGCGTGCAACTAGACGTATTGTACGACTCTACGAAGCTCGCACGAATCGAGACGAGCTGCTCCGAAATCGGACGAATACATAAGCAGCTATTTATATGTATTGTAAAATAATAAAAATATTTCAAACAATATTAACTTTTTTATTGAATAAAAGAAAAAAATGTTTTCTTATCGGTCACCACGCTCAAAAAGTGTAACTTGAATTAATATCAAAGAAAAAAGAAATACTGCATAAATAAAATAAATAAATAATTATAATTGCATAAGTTGATACAAAATGCTATGCAATAGCTTTACCGCGGCAGTCCCCGAGTGCCACACGTCGATTTTTTTTTATTTGTGAAAGATTAAACAGATATACCTATAAGTCAGTTTTATGTTTTGAGTCTCTTGGTTTAATCTTTCTCTAAAAACGGTTACGTGACACATTTTCAAGATGTTATAGGGCAAAAGGCAAACGATGCTGCAGTCGCTGTAGCGAGGTATTGGGCGGACAAATTTTGACAAAATTAAAACGTATCGAGCCGCTGACTCGAAAATAAGAAGAAGATGTTATAAAATGTTTCTTAGCCTGGGTTGCACCAAGACGTTTGTTAAAGTTAAAGTTGTTGTAACATTTCACGTCCTTCTCTTACTTTAACAGATTTCTTTAAGATAGAGAAGGATCGGACTTATCTGACTTAATGACTTAATGATTTATTCTATATCACTCCGGTCAGATCATCAAAAAACGAGCATAACAATAATGTACTTACAATCAGATAGTTGATTTTATTTACAAGGATAAATTTAATTTCATTTAGACGAATATCTTCTGCAATGATTATTTTAATAAATTCTAGCAGCTTTCAACACGCTGTTTTTTATGTTATTAACTTACATAAATACTGTTCAAAATCAACAGGTTTAATTTTTTTTTTAATTTTTGCCTTCCTGTAACCATGACTGAACTAAAAATGGGACAATATTCCAAGTCGCTCTTGATTAACACACATTTTTATTGAAAAATGCATCCAATTTCCTTTTTTTAAGTAGATAATTACACTTATCCTTTTTACCGTTTTAATTGAGATCATTTAGAAGAAAATAATTACGAGTTAATTATTAAGCAAAATCACTGATTTCATAGATTTTTATGCCTTGATTTAAATAAATAGTGCTTGGTAGAACTGGTCCCGAGGAATTATTTTCCGTAAGGAAAGATAAACATAGTAGTAAGGTATGTGGGTTTTTTAATACACAACATTTTAATTACTAGCACCGGCAAACGTTGTTCTGCCACACAACAAATGTATAAGCCAGGGCCTTAAAATAATCAAAAAAAAAACAGGGATATCATCGGCGTGAGCAACGCCTTTGAAATAAATGCATTTTTTTTTACAATAACTGCTGAGATATTAATGTTAATTACATACATGTACATAAAAACGTAACTTCACGCCTTTAATCCCCGAAGGGGTAGGCATAGGTAAATGCATGCATTCAAGCATACATGCAAACACCCACGATTCGCCAGTTACGTTTCGGCCCATGTAACAGGTGGCGAGTCTGTTGACATCTCCGGGCACATTACCAAACTTCGAGGTACTGGGAAATTTCCAGAAAATGGAAAAATCCCAATGGAACCAGAGATAAAGGACTTTGCACCATACCCGGGAATAGAAACCAGGACCGTAGTAGTAGTGGCCTGCTACCACTAGGCTACCGAGGCAGTTACATGTACATGCATAGGTTTTTAATCAAATCAAAAATCAAAAAATATTTATTTCTTTCACAAAAAACACTTATATCTATAAACAAGTGCTTGGACCAACCCAGTAGGCTATATATTAGACCTGTGACGGGGCCCCGCTCTTCCATAGCTTAGGTAACTAAGTATAACTGAAATAACTTAAATGATAAAGTTCCTTAATTAAGTATCAAAACCAGGCAAAACACACACACACACACACACACACACACACACACACACACACATACACTCACACACACAGCCGTAACGTGTTGATAAATACAAAAAACATTATACATAATCCTCTAGAAAAGGTAACTTAATGCATGTAACTTCACAATTTAATTTAACTTATTTTATCTAAATTTGCTATGAAAAAAAACTGGTTGCCTGTAAAGTCGGTTTTACGGGCGAAGATTTTACGTGACAACGTCTTTTTCTCGGTAGAAAGGCATTCGCCGGTCCGGCAGGCCTCTCTCTTGTTCGGTGACTCATCGTTACGTTACCGGGCGTTACACTTTTTCATGAGTGACTCCGAGCCGCAACCTAATTTAAGACGTTGTCACGTCAAAAAATGGTACATGCTAAAAAAAGGGTTGTAGTTGAAATAACAATGCAGGATGAGTAGCAGCAACCAACAAGTAAAAAAAATCATTCACAAACTAAAAAAAAAAATACTTACGACCATATTTCAATAGGCAACCTAGTCGATATATATTCTCTAGATTATAAATATGTGTAAAAATTAGGTTTGCAGCATATCTGGATGAACGAAATGATTCTGCAGTGGGATCTTAGTCTATATGTTTATAGGAAGATAGAATATTTTATTTTTTATATGTTACAGTATTACTTATAATCAATGTTGAACTGTATGCCTGTTTACTAATTAATCAAGTACATAAGAAAACAATACAAAAGGAACTTGTTGAGATTGCTTAAAAGCACTTGATAACGTACTACGATATCTACAGTACGATGTTAAGTTTGATGAGAAAATGGCTTCAAAACACAAAATCCTTTCAATTCAATTTAATTCCAATTTGGAACACAAATTGCTTTCGTTCGCTAATATTTTGTTCACTGCGGGTTTATTTTATTTATACTGGGTATAGTACAGGGGTACTGGCTTATGCTTCCCAATTCGCTTGTGTCATTAACTGGAATAAAAGTGGGCAAGTGCGACGCGAACTGAACAATTAAACGTGGGTACTGCATGTGTGCTAAAAGCTCAACATAAACCAAAATGTACGGCCCTGTAATTTCCGTTGCAGCGGCGTAACACTTTAGGCTTGTCTGTATGTGTGTGTGGTGTGGCAAATCTTTGGTTTCATGTATGTAGTGTATGTTTGTAGTGTTCAGTATTATCGACCATTAATGTAATGTATGAAGCGCGCATGGCCCCGCGGCTGATGTAGATCAGAAGCGATCTACTCGGTTAAGCATTACGGGCGCGGTCAGGTGTGTGATGGGTGACCGCTAGTGGCAAATTAAAATGCGCGATTCCGTGCTTCGGAGGGCACGTTAAGCCGTCGGTCCCGGTTGATATCAATAGATGGCAGTTGTTAAACCTTGTCGGAGGCATTATGGGCGGTTTGAAGACATCTGACAGCGGGTTGGCCACTAACCCGTATCTCAATCAATCCGCATAAGAGCAGCGTGATGGAGTAAGCTCCAGGCCTCCCCCCAAAATGGAGAGAGACTCGTGCCCAGCAGTGGGACGTACTCGTATAATGGGTTGCCATTATTATTATAATGTAACGTATGAATGCTTGTTTACCACTTCATGACATAGAACACATAACTTGAATCATTGCCGCGCGAGGCAGCGCGCTCTGTGTAAACGTGCCTCGGATAGCGCGCGCGACTAAGTGCCCGAGCCATCTACTGTTATTGACCATTAATGTAATGTATGAATGCTTGTTTACCACTTCATTATATATCAAAAAACCGGACAAGTGCGAGTTCGACTCGCGTGGTGAGGGTTCCGTAGAATTTTCGATTTAATTTGAACACTCAAACTTCTTATAGGTTTTCCAGTAATCTATAGGCAAAGAACTATTTTCCACATTTTTTCAAAATTTTAAGTTTAGTAGTTTCGGAGATAGGGTCCGCGATGTGCTACTGGTCCCAGTTAAAGGATTCGAGGGCGTAGGCACCACCGCATTACCTAATCTATCTGCCGTCAGATGGTAGTGTTTAGCACTATCGTTTTCCGATTAGAATAATGTGAGCAATAAACAGCTCTATTAACGGGTTGTTCTGTGAAATCACAACGATAATCGAATGCAATTATCGATAACAATGGTTGTATACATCGCTGACGACCGACACTTAAAGTGGAATAATTATTTTATATTTTTTAAGACAGTAGCAAAATACAATGTAAATTATTTACAGAGTGCTGATGACGTTGGGACGTGACGACCCCACCGCCCACTAGCGGAAGGGTGGAAGAGAATTCTTCCACAAGCGCAGTCAATCTTTTACTGAGTGCCTAGTGCGAGATTTTTTGCGAATTCGATCGCGTAATAGTAAACGCAGATTTGTATGGAATTGAAGGAGCGTCATCTAGCGGTGAATAGATTTGTATAGAATTGAAGGAGCGTCATCTAGCGGTGAATAGATGACGCTCCTTCAATTCCATACAAATCTGCGTTTACTTTTACGCGATCGAATTCGCAAAAAATCTCGCACTAGGCATTCTGGTACTTACTTTTACTAGTGGTAGAGCTCCGAGGGCGACGAAGGCGTAGGGACCACCGCATTACGTATTACCTAATATACTTGCCGCTAAGCGATAGTGTTCAAGCACTATCGTGTTTCGATCAGGTGGTAATGTAAGGCCTTGTAATTTCCAGCACAGAGACAAAATACCTTAGGCCTCAGGAGTGGTAACGCATCTGCATATTGACCTCTGGTCTTTGTGTGAGTGTCTAGCTGCAGTCATAACTTAACTCATGTGAACTGCATAATTGGTTGCCACTTTCATAAATAAAAGAAAAATTTTACATCAGTCTTTTGAACCCTACATTGAATGTCACCGCGCCAATTTTCTCTTTCCATTTTTCTTTAAAAATATTTCATTTGCATGTGAAAAATCAAATAAAATAAAAAATAAGAATCTGCATAATTATTTAACAAATATGAACACACATTTTGTACTATGATCACGTTTATTATTTTACTAAATATAAATATGTATTTAATATGTGCTCACATCAAAACATATATGTTTCACTGGTATCAACCGCATTATTTCGTTATCTGTAGATATTATAAAATTACCATCTCCATCGACAGCCACTCCATAAATGTAAGCCGAATCTAAAGCAAAAATTTTGACAACTTCCAAATTCTTTATTGTATACACTCCTCGAAAATCCGTGAAATATAAATTGCCAAGTATGTCAGCTGTTAAACCTATCAAACGATAATCACCAAGCTTAGAGTAAATACCTTCCCTCTTTTTATAAACAAACAATCCTGTTAAATTTCCACAATAAATATTATAATCATTATCCACACCTATTTCCTCACATTGGATTTTAGAGAACTCCGGCACTATTTTTGCTGCTCCATCTTTGTATACGTATGACACACCATTTGGAAACGTCGTGAAATATATATCGTCTTTGAAAAACATATGCCATATATTATCTATCACGGAAGTGAATATAAGTACGTTGGTTTTAAAATCGTATGTAAAGATACGATCGCTGCCTCCAATGTAAGTAATTTTGCGTTTAACATCAAACGTATGAGTAAATCCATCCTTAACGCATGGTATTACGAAAGCTCCGCTGTCTTTTTTTGTCATATTTATGAAAGCAATTGACCACTTTTGAGGATTTTGTGTATATTCGTAATTAAACAGTAGTAAATTATCCTCAATGTTTACAGCTAGGTGTCGTGGACGCTGGTATCCTACAAGCAAAATTTCTTTCTTGTAAGCTATGTTCCCGATTATGACATTGTTGCATACATCTTCTGTACCCACTGGCGTGTATATGAAGATTAAAATGAAGAACGAGGTTATTTGCATCTGTAAGGAAAAGGTTGTTGCCATTGAAATATAATCAACTTGAATGTATAGTAAATCACTCAGACATACCTTCGGAAACACAAAACACACACACACACACACACACAAACGCAACAACTACAAAATACCTACCCTAGCGTTATTATTTTTTCTTCTCCACTCTTCTCATATACTTAGTTAATTTGTTTCGAATATTTTTTTTCTGCTGTATATGTATTTTGTTTTGGAAGAGCGGAGCTGCTTAACACAAGCAAACTTGTTGCTTAAAAGGTAGCTCCGACCTCTGTTTACTGTAACTTAATACCTCAGTTGGTGAATTGATATTTTATTTTTGAAGAAAAAGTTTGATATGTTTATGAAAAACATCATCATCTTATACTATATACTGGATTTAGGTCCAACGAGGTTCGATAAATTATACACGAGTCTGCTTATAACTATAATATGTTTCTCCACTTATTAATATACATGATGCGTTACGCTAACAACTTACACACACAGATACAAAGACCTTATTCATAAACGTACATTAGGTATGTTTTAGCTATTATATGCTTCGTTTTTGTCAGTGGCATTGTCAATTGTGCAGAATAGAAAAGGGCAAAGGTGAGATAAGCAACACTTTAGCTAAAATACGTTTATGAATAAAGGGGATAGTATTTTTAACATTATCCATATTATAAACATAATATGTAAAGCAAGCACCCGTAAAGATATTTTCTCAATTGCGAACTGCAGTCTTGTGCGTACTTTATTATTGTTATTTATTTGATAACATACCTTATTGTAGATCCTACTACTTGTCACTTTGTCTACACAGGTACTCCGCTAAGTTTGAATGTAAGCAAAAATGATATATTTCATCTCATTCTATGTTATTCAACCGCAAACACAAGCAAGATTCTGAGCATAATCAAAGTTATTAATTGATTGACGCAGCGTTTAAACGTAAAAACCAGTTCCACCACAGAACAGTTAATAATAAACTGAACTTTAATCATGCGATTGATATAAAATTAATAGTTTATATTTAATTTAAGTGCATTTCACATTATTGCTATGAATAAGGCATGTGAAAGAAACTACTTGTTAACAAATATGTATATTACTGCATGTGATCGTCTAATTTGCTATATTTGATACTTGGATACTTGGTTATGATTAGCATTAGTAAACAAAAAAAAAATACTGTGTTGATTGTATTTTCTCAAGATTTTTAAGCTATTGCATAGCTTCTATCGAGGGCCTTGAGCGCGGGGACCGAATCCAGAAATTCCGTAACGAAAAAACCTCACGCTCCCCACTGCGACGGGCACGGAGGTGTGGCTTGAAGGCCGTGCATTGTCTAACGTCGTTTCTTTTCGGCAGTCTTCGACACGGTGTTTGTGTGCGTGCAACTAGACGTATTGTACGACTCTACGAAGCTCGCACGAATCGAGACGAGCTGCTCCGAAATCGGACGAATACATAAGCAGCTGTTTATATGTATTGTAAAATAATAAAAATATTTCAAACAATATTAACTTTTTTATTTAATTAAAAAAAAAAATGTTTTCTTATCGGTCACCACGCTCAAAAAGTGTAACTTGAATTAATATCAAAGAAAAAAAGAAATACTGCATAAATAAAATAAATAAATAATTATAATTGCATAAGTTGATACAAAATGCTATGCAATAGCTTTACCGCGGCAGTCCCCGAGTGCCACACGTCGATTTTTTTTTATTTGTGAAAGATTAAACAGATATACCTATAAGTCAGTTTTATGTTTTGAGTCTCTTGGTTTGATCTTTCTCTAAAAACGGTTACGTGACACATTTTCAAGATGTTATAGGGCAAAAGGCAAACGATGCTGCAGTCGCTGTAGCGAGGTATTGGGCGGACAAATTTTGACAAAATTAAAACGTATCGAGCCGCTAACTCGAAAATAAGAAGATGTTATAAAATGTTTCTTAGCCTGGGTTGCACCAAGACGTTTGTTAAAGTTAAAGTTGTTGTAACATTTCAAGTCCTTCTCTTACTTTAACAGATTTCTTTAAGATAGAGAAGGATCGGACTTATCTGACTTAATGACTTAATGATTTATTCTATATCACTCCGGTCAGATCATCAAAAAACGAGCATAACAATAATGTACTTACAATCAGATAGTTGATTTTATTTACAAGGATAAATTTAATTTCATTTAGACGAATATCTTCTGCAATGATTATTTTAATAAATTCTAGCAGCTTTCAACACGCTGTTTTTTATGTTATTAACTTACATAAATACTGTTCAAAATCAACAGGTTTAAATTTTTTTTTTTATTTTTGCCTTCCTGTAACCATGACTGAACTAAAAATGGGACAATATTCAAAGTCGCTCTTGATTAACACACATTTTTATTGAAAAATGCATCCAATTTCCTTTTTTTAAGTAGATAATTACACTTATCCTTTTTACCGTTTTAATTGAGATCATTTAGAAGAAAATAATTACGAGTTTGATTATTAGGCAAAATCACTGATTTCATAGATTTTTATGCCTTGATTTAAATAAATAGTGCTTGGTAGAACTGGTCCCGAGGAATTATTTTCCGTAAGGAAAGATAAACATAGTAGTAAGGTATGTGGGTTTTTTAATACACAACATTTTAATTACTAGCACCGGCAAACGTTGTTCTGCCACACAACAAATGTATAAGCCAGGGCCTTAAAATAATCAAAAAAAAAACAGGGATATCATCGGCGTGAGCAACGCCTTTGAAATAAATGCATTTTTTTTTACAATAACTGCTGAGATATTAATGTTAATTACATACATGTACATAAAAACGTAACTTCACGCCTTTAATCCCCGAAGGGGTAGGCATAGGTAAATGCATGCATTCAAGCATACATGCAAACACCCACGATTCGCCAGTTACGTTTCGGCCCATGTAACAGGTGGCGAGTCTGTTGACATCTCCGGGCACATTACCAAACTTCGAGGTACTGGGAAATTTCCAGAAAATGGAAAAATTCCAATGGAACCAGAGATAAAGGACTGCACCATACCCGGGAATAGAAACCAGGACCGTACTAGTAGTGGCCTGCTACCACTAGGCTACCGAGGCAGTTACATGTACATGCATAGGTTTTTAATCAAATCAAAAATCAAAAAATATTTATTTCTTTCACAAAAAATACTTATATCTATAAACAAGTCCTAGGACCAACCCAGTATATTTTATATAAAAATGAGTATATTTTACCTGATTGCCTGTTAATGGCCTATATTAATATTGAAATATGATCCGCTGACTTTGTCAGTTTATTAAGACTATGTCTTTACACAAAGTATCTACTATTTGAGGCTTATGCCACTTTATCTGTTGTTTACAACAGTCTACTACAACTTACTGACTTTGTCGGCTTATTAAGACTTTGTCTTTATACATCACCTACAATTTGAGGCTTTGCCTTTATATCTGTTGTTTTACAACAGTTTGATTATAAATGTGACCATCATTGTATGGTAATTATTTAAGCGTTATTTATACGCTCATCTACCAAATATACTCCAAGCTCGTCTGGAGAGTACAGATTCCTGGCTTGGTACTCACACTAAGGGGCGATGGTCTGGGGCTCCTTAACTTTCCCCTCCAATATTATATTGTGTATTCAGTAATTTACTCTTTGGGGTTATATTTAATAACCTTATCGCATTTCTAACTTTATTCTTACCTCTATTAAAGAACTTAAGGTTTCTACCATTTAACAACTTGTAGGGTCCCTTTAGACATCACTTGGCCAATATTATATTCTTGTTGATTTAGATTTGACTTCGAAAATATCCTTTATCCGAAGAGTCCCCTTTTGATAGAGTGGGTTCCGTTACACGCTGCTGCCCATACTGCGTTGTTATTTTTACTACCGCCCTATTAGAATGGTTTGACCGCCATGGTTCGGTTGACTGACCATTTTTTTTACTTCATGCAAGTGGCGATTTTTGGCGGACAGCTTGAAGGATGCGTGTGGTGCTCTTATTTTATTTCATTTTCTTAATGTATTTTTGAGTTATATTAAATAACAGTGCGAAAACACGTTCTTTCGGGTTGCCTCCAAAACTTCATTGTAAATGTTCTGGTAAAGTAGCCATCGCTTTACTCGAATTACTGTGACTCTGACTGACGGACTGATAAATTGACTGACTGACTCTGACTTTTATGTTGCTTATTACGAATACGAAATATCGTTTTACTTGACACTGGCAATATACATAACAAGTGATGCCATTAATTAAAAAAAAAATGCAAGTGGCAAACACGCGTGCAGTTCACGTTGATGTTAAGTGATGACTGCAGCCTATAAACACCCACAGAAAGACCAAGCCAAAGTCTCCTTCTTAAGGTCGATGTGCAATATTTCGTATTGGAAACTGTAATTACGAAGCTACATACACGAATTCTTGGCTTGCAATAATGTGAGCAATAAACAGCTCTATTAACGGGTTGTTCTGTGAAATCACAACGATAATCGAATGCAATTATCGATAACAATGGTTGTATACATCGCTGACGACCGACACTTAAAGTGGAATAATTATTTTATATTTTTTAAGACAGTAGCAAAATACAATGTAAATTATTTACAGAGTGCTGATGACGTTGGGACGTGGCGACCCCACCGCCCACTAGCGGAAGGGTGGAAGAGAATTCTTCCACAAGCGCAGTCAGTCTTTTACTGAGTGCCTAGTGCGAGATTTTTTGCGAATTCGATCGCGTAATAGTAAACGCAGATTTGTATGGAATTGAAGGAGCGTCATCTAGCGGTGAATAGATTTGTATAGAATTGAAGGAGCGTCATCTAGCGGTGAATAGATGACGCTCCTTCAATTCCATACAAATCTGCGTTTACTTTTACGCGATCGAATTCGCAAAAAATCTCGCACTAGGCATTCTGGTACTTACTTTTACTAGTGGTAGAGCTCCGAGGGCGACGAAGGCGTAGGGACCACCGCATTACGTATTACCTAATATACTTGCCGCTAAGCGACAGTGTTCAAGCACTATCGTGTTTCGATCAGGTGGTAATGTAAGGCCTTGTAATTTCCAGCACAGAGACAAAATACCTTAGGCCTCAGGAGTGGTAACGCATCTGCATATTGACCTCTGGTCTTTGTGTGGGTGTCTAGCTGCAGTCATAACTTAACTCATGTGAACTGCATAATTGGTTGCCACTTTCATAAATAAAAGAAAAATTTTACATCAGTCTTTTGAACCCTACATTGAATGTCACCGCGCCAATTTTCTCTTTCCATTTTTCTTTAAAAATATTTCATTTGCATGTGAAAAATCAAATACAATAAAAGATAAGAATCTGCATAATTATTTAACAAATATGAACACACATTTTGTACTATGATCACGTTTATTATTTTACTAAATATAAATATGTATTTAATATGTGCTCACATCAAAACATATATGTTTCACTGGTATCAACCGCATTATTTCGTTATCTGTAGATATTATAAAATTACCATCTCCATCGACAGCCACTCCATAAATGTAAGCCGAATCTAAAGCAAAAATCTTGACAACTTCCAAATTCTTTATTGTATACACTCCTCGAAAATCCGTGAAATATAAATTGCCAAGTATGTCAGCTGTTAAACCTATCAAACGATAATCACCAAGCTTAGAGTAAATACCTTCCCTCTTTTTATAAACAAACAATCCTGTTAAATTTCCACAATAAATATTATAATCATTATCCACACCTATTTCCTCACATTGGATTTTAGAGAACTCCGGCACTATCTTTGCTCCTCCATCTTTGTATACGTATGACACACCATTTGGAAACGTCGTGAAATATATATCGTCTTTGAAAAACATATGCCATATATTATCTATCACGGAAGTGAATATAAGTGTGTTGGTTTTAAAATCGTATGTAAAGATACGATCGCTGCCTCCAATGTAAGTAATTTTGCGTTTAACATCAAACGTATGAGTAAATCCATCCTTAACGCATGGTATTACGAAAGCTCCGCTGTCTTTTTTTGTCATATTTATGAAAGCAATTGACCACTTTTGAGGATTTTGTGTATATTCGTAATTAAACAGTAGTAAATTATCCTCAATGTTTACAGCTAGGTGTCGTGGACGCTGGTATCCTACAAGCAAAATTTCTTTCTTGTAAGCTATGTTCCCGATTATGACATTGTTGCATACATCTTCTGTACCCACTGGCGTGTATATGAAGATTAAAATGAAGAACGAGGTTATTTGCATCTGTAAGGAAAAGGTTGTTGCCATTGAAATATAATCAACTTGAATGTATAGTAAATCACTCAGACATACCTTCGGAAACACAAAACACACACACACACACACACACACACACACACACACAAACGCAACAACTACAAAATACCTACCCTAGCGTTATTATTTTTTCTTCTCTACTCTTCTCATATACTTAGTTAATTTGTTTTGAATATTTTTTTCTGTTGTATGTTATAGTAAATCACTCAGACATACCTTCGGAAACACAAAAAACACACACACACACACACACACACACACACACACACACACACACACACACACACACACACACACACAAACGCAACAACTACAAAATACCTACCCTAGCGTTATTATTTTTTCTTCTCTACTCTTCTCATATACTTAGTTAATTTGTTTTGAATATTTTTTTCTGTTGTATATGTATTTTGTTTTGGAAGAACGGAGCTGCTTAACACAAGCAAACTTGTTGCTTAAAAGGTAGCTCCGACCTCTGTTTACTGTAACTTAATACCTCAGTTAGTGAATTGATATTTTATTTTTGAAGAAAAAGTTTGATATGTTTATGAAAAACATCATCATCTTATACTATATACTAGATTTAGGTCCAACGAGGTTCGATAAATTATACACGAGTCTGCTTATAACTATAATATGTTTCTCCACTTATTAATTATACGTGATGCGTTACGCTAACAACTTACACACACAGATACAAAGACCTTATATTACAAAGACCTTAGACCTCATATTGGCCTTTGGAACTTTGCCGGTGAATGACAAAGAATGACTCTTTTTATTTTTCTTTTTACTCTTTGTTATCAGTTTGTAAAGGGGAAAAGAGACATTCTACTGATATACTTTTACATTAGTTTATTACATTTAGTTTTATCTTAGTGATATTCTTGACTTTACATATATTTTTTATCTTGTTTGACATGTATATCAATTGTTATTCGCTTTAATTTATTTTGTTTGTTTTTGACGTATCATAAGAGGTGCCTGTCACCCTAAATGAATAAATGAGTTTCTGATTCTGATTCTGATTCTTATTCATAAACGTACATTAGGTATGTTTTAGCTATTATATGCTTCGTTTTTGTCAGTGGCATTGTCAATTGTGCAGAATAGAAAAGGACAAAGGAGAGATAAGCAACACTTTAGCTAAAATACGTTTATGAATAAAGGGGATAGTATTTTTAACATTATCCATATTATAAACATAATATGTAAAGCAAGCACCCGTAAAGATATTTTCTCAATTGCGAACTGCTGTCTTGTGCGTACTTTATTATTGTTATTTCTTTGAAAACATACCTTATTATAGATCCTACTACTTGTCACTTTGTCTACACAGGTACTCCGCTAAGTTTGAATGTAAGCAAAAATGATATATTTCATCTCATTCTATGTTATTCAACCGCAAACACAAGCAAGATTCTGAGCATAATCAAAGTTGTTAATTGATTGACGCAGCGTTTAAACGTAAAAACCAGTTCCACCACAGAACAGTTAATAATAAACTGAACTTTAATCATGCGATTGATATAAAATTAATAGTTTATATTTAATTTAAGTGCATTTCACACAATTGCTATGAATAAGGCATGTGAAAGAAACTACTTGTTAACAAATATGTATATTACTGCATGTGATCGTCTAATTTGCTATATTTTATACTATGGTTATGATTAGCATGATTAGTAAACAAAAAAATTACTCTGTTGATTGTATTTTCTCGATGTATTTTCTCGGCCCCGCGCTCAAGGCCCTCGATAGAAGCTATGCAATAGCTTCTATCGAGGGCCTTGAGCGCGGGGACCGAATCCAGAAATTCCGTAACGAAAAAACCTCACTCTCCCCACTGCGACGGGCACGGAGGTGTGGCTTGAAGGCCGTGCATTATCTAACGTCGTTTCTTTTCGGCAGTCTTCGACACGGTGTTTGTGTGCGTGCAACTAGACGTATTGTACGACTCTACGAAGCTCGCACGAATCGAGACGAGCTGCTCCGAAATCGGACGAATACATAAGCAGCTGTTTATATGTATTGTAAAATAATAAAAATATTTCAAACAATATTAACTTTTTTATTGAATAAAAGAAAAAAAATGTTTTCTTATCGGTCACCACACTCAAAAAGTGTAACTTGAATTAATATCAAAGAAAAAAAGAAATACTGCATAAATAAAATAAATAAATAATTATAATTGCATAAGTTGATACAAATGCTATGCAATAGCTTTACCGCGGCAGACCCCGAGTGCCACACGTCGATTTTTTTTTATTTGTGAAAGATTAAACAGATATACCTATAAGTCAGTTTTATGTTTTGAGTCTCTTGGTTTGATCTTTCTCTAAAAACGGTTACGTGACACATTTTCAAGATGTTATAGGGCAAAAGGCAAACGATGCTGCAGTCGCTGTAGCGAGGTATTGGGCGGACAAATTTTGACAAAATTAAAACGTATCGAGCCGCTGACTCGAAAATAAGAAGAAGATGTTATAAAATGTTTCTTAGCCTGGGTTGCACCAAGACGTTTGTTAAAGTTAAAGTTGTTGTAACATTTCACGTCCTTCTCTTACTTTAACAGATTTCTTTAAGATAGAGAAGGATCGGACTTATCTGACTTAATGACTTAATGATTTATTCTATATCACTCCGGTCAGATCATCAAAAAACGAGCATAACAATAATGTACTTACAATCAGATAGTTGATTTTATTTACAAGGATAAATTTAATTTCATTTAGACGAATATCTTCTGCAATGATTATTTTAATAAATTCTAGCAGCTTTCAACACGCTGTTTTTTATGTTATTAACTTACATAAATACTGTTCAAAATCAACAGGTTTAAATTTTTTTTTTTATTTTTGCCTTCCTGTAACCATGACTGAACTAAAAATGGGACAATATTCAAAGTCGCTCTTGATTAACACACATTTTTATTGAAAAATGCATCCAATTTCCTTTTTTTAAGTAGATAATTACACTTATCCTTTTTACCGTTTTAATTGAGATCATTTAGAAGAAAATAATTACGAGTTTGATTATTAGGCAAAATCACTGATTTCATAGATTTTTATGCCTTGATTTAAATAAATAGTGCTTGGTAGAACTGGTCCCGAGGAATTATTTTCCGTAAGGAAAGATAAACATAGTGGTAAGGTATGTGGGTTTTTTAATACACAACATTTTAATTACTAGCACCGGCAAACGTTGTTCTGCCACACAACAAATGTATAAGCCAGGGCCTTAAAATAATCAAAAAAAAAACAGGGATATCATCGGCGTGAGCAACGCCTTTGAAATAAATGCATTTTTTTTTTACAATAACTGCTGAGATATTAATCTTAATTACATACATGTACATAAAAACGTAACTTCACGCCTTTAATCCCCGAAGGGGTAGGCATAGGTAAATGCATGCATTCAAGCATACATGCAAACACCCACGATTCGCCAGTTACGTTTCGGCCCATGTAACAGGTGGCGAGTCTGTTGACATCTCCGGGCACATTACCAAACTTCGAGGTACTGGGAAATTTCCAGAAAATGGAAAAATTCCAATGGAACCAGAGATAAAGGACTGCACCATACCCGGGAATAGAAACCAAGACCGTAGTAGTAGTGGCCTGCTACCACTAGGCTACCGAGGCAGTTACATGTACATGCATAGGTTTTTAATCAAATCAAAAATCAAAAAATATTTATTTCTTTCACAAAAAATACTTATATCTATAAACAAGTGCTAGGACCAACCCAGTATATTTTATATAAAAATGAGTATATTTTACCTGATTGCCTGTTAATGGCCTATATTAATATTGAAATATGATCCGCTGACTTTGTCAGTTTATTAAGACTATGTCTTTACACAAAGTATCTACTATTTGAGGCTTATGCCACTTTATCTGTTGTTTACAACAGTCTACTACAACTTACTGACTTTGTCAGTTTATTAAGACTATGTCTTTACACAATACCTACAATTTGAGGCTTATGCCATATAATCTGTTGTTTACAACAGTCTACTACAACTTACTGACTTTGTCGGCTTATTAAGACTTTGTCTTTATACATCACCTACAATTTGAGGCTTTGCCTTTATATCTGTTGTTTTACAACAGTTTGATTATAAATGTGACCATCATTGTATGGTAATTATTTAAGCGTTATTTATACGCTCATCTACCAAATATACTCCAAGCTCGTCTGGAGAGTACAGATTCCTGGCTTGGTACTCACACTAAGGGGCGATGGTCTGGGGCTCCTTAACTTTCCCCTCCAATATTATATTGTGTATTCAGTAATTTACTCTTTGGGGTTATATTTAATAACCTTATCGCATTTCTAACTTTATTCTTACCTCTATTAAAGAACTTAAGGTTTCTACCATTTAACAACTTGTAGGGTCCCTTTAGACATCACTTGGCCAATATTATATTCTTGTTGATTTAGATTTGACTTCGAAAATATCCTTTATCCGAAGAGTCCCCTTTTGATAGAGTGGGTTCCGTTACACGCTGCTGCCCATACTGGTTTTACTGGTGGTAGAGCTCCAGTGACGGAGCTCGCGGGCGTAGGCACCACCGCATTACCTAATATACTTGCCGCTAAATGATAGTGTTCAGCACTATCGTGTTCCGGTCAGGTGGTAATGTACGGCCCTGTAATTTCCGGCACAGAGGCATATTACCTTAGGCCTCAGGAGTGGTAACGCATCTGCATTTTGACCTTGGTCTTTTTGTGGGTGACTATAGGCTGCAGTCATTACTTAACATCAATGTGAACTGCATGCTTGTTTGCCACTTCCATAACATAAAAAAAAAAAAAAAAAATACTGCGTTGTTATTTTTACTACCGCCCTATTAGAATGGTTTGACCGCCATGGTTCGGTTGACTGACCATTTTTTTTACTTCATGCAAGTGGCGATTTTTGGCGGACAGCTTGAAGGATGCGTGTGGTGCTCTTATTTTATTTCATTTTCTTAATGTATTTTTGAGTTATATTAAATAACAGTGCGAAAACACGTTCTTTCGGGTTGCCTCCAAAACTTCGTTGTAAATGTTCTGGTAAAGTAGCCATCGCTTTACTCGAATTACTGTGACTCTGACTGACGGACTGATAAATTGACTGACTGACTCTGACTTTTATGTTGCTTATTACGAATACGAAATATCGTTTTACTTGACACTGGCAATATACATAACAAGTGATGCCATTAATTAAAAAAAAAATGCAAGTGGCAAACACGCGTGCAGTTCACGTTGATGTTAAGTGATGACTGCAGCCTATAAACACCCACAGAAAGACCAAGTCAAGGTCTCCTTCTTAAGGTCGATGTGCAATATTTCTTGTTGGAAACTTGAATTACTGTTATCGTAGCTACATACACGAATTCTTGGCTCGCAATAATGTGAGCAATAAACAGCTCTATTAACGGGTTGTTCTGTGAAATCACAACGATAATCGAATGCAATTATCGATAACAATGGTTGTATACATCGCTGACGACCGACACTTAAAGTGGAATAATTATTTTATATTTTTTAAGACAGTAGCAAAATACAATGTAAATTATTTACAGAGTGCTGATGACGTTGGGACGTGGCGACCCCACCGCCCACTAGCGGAAGGGTGGAAGAGAATTCTTCCACAAGCGCAGTCAGTCTTTTACTGAGTGCCTAGTGCGAGATTTTTTGCGAATTCGATCGCGTAATAGTAAACGCAGATTTGTATGGAATTGAAGGAGCGTCATCTAGCGGTGAATAGATTTGTATAGAATTGAAGGAGCGTCATCTAGCGGTGAATAGATGACGCTCCTTCAATTCCATACAAATCTGCGTTTACTTTTACGCGATCGAATTCGCAAAAAATCTCGCACTAGGCATTCTGGTACTTACTTTTACTAGTGGTAGAGCTCCGAGGGCGACGAAGGCGTAGGGACCACCGCATTACGTATTACCTAATATACTTGCCGCTAAGCGATAGTGTTCAAGCACTATCGTGTTTCGATCAGGTGGTAATGTAAGGCCCTGTAATTTCCAGCACAGAGACAAAATACCTTAGGCCTCAGGAGTGGTAACGCATCTGCATATTGACCCCTGGTCTTTATGTGGGTGTCTAGCTGCAGTCATAACTTAACTCATGTGAACTGCATAATTGGTTGCCACTTTCATAAATAAAAGAAAAATTTTACATCAGTCTTTTGAACCCTACATTGAATGTCACCGCGCCAATTTTCTCTTTCCATTTTTCTTTAAAAATATTTCATTTGCATGTGAAAAATCAAATAAAATAAAAAATAAGAATCTGCATAATTATTTAACAAATATGAACACACATTTTGTACTATGATCACGTTTATTATTTTACTAAATATAAATATCTATTTAATATGTGCTCACATCAAAACATATGTGTTTCACTGGTATCAACCGCATTATTTCGTTATCTGTAGATATTATAAAATTACCATCTCCATCGACAGCCACTCCATAAATGTAAGCCGAATCTAAAGCAAAAATCTTGACAACTTCAAAATTCTTTATTGCATACACTCCTCGAAAATCCGTGAAATATAAATTGCCAAGTATGTCAGCTGTTAAACCTATCAAACGATAATCACCAAGCTTAGAGTAAATACCTTCCATCTTTTTATAAACAAACAATCCTGTTAAATTTCCACAATAAATATTATAATCATTATCCACACCTATTTCCTCACATTGGATTTTAGAGAACTCCGGCACTATCTTTGCTCCTCCATCTTTGTATACGTATGACACACCATTTGGATACGTCGTGAAATATATATCGTCTTTGAAAAACAAATGCCATATATTATCTATCACGGAAGTGAATATAAGTGTGCTGGTTTTAAAATCGTATGTAAAGATACGATCGCTGCCTCCAATGTAAGTAATTTTGCGTTTAACATCAAACGTATGAGTAAATCCATCCTTAACGCATGGTATTACGAAAGCTCCGCTGTCTTTTTTTGTCATATTTATGAAAGCAGTTGACCACTTTTGAGGATTTTGTGTATATTCGTAATTAAACAGTAGTAAATTATCCTCAATGTTTACAGCTAGGTGTCGTGGACGCTGGTATCCTACAAGCAAAATTTCTTTCTTGTAAGCTATGTTCCCGATTATGACATTGTTGCATACATCTTCTGTACCCACTGGCGTGTATATGAAGATTAAAATGAAGAACGAGGTTATTTGCATCTGTAAGGAAAAGGTTGTTGCCATTGAAATATAATCAACTTGAATGTATAGTAAATCACTCAGACATACCTTCGGAAACACAAAACACACACACACACACACACACAAACGCAACAACTACAAAATACCTACCCTAGCGTTATTATTTTTTCTTCTCTACTCTTCTCATATACTTAGTTAATTTGTTTTGAATATTTTTTTCTGCTGTATATGTATTTTGTTTTGGAAGAGCGGAGCTGCTTAACACAAGCAAACTTGTTGCTTAAAAGGTAGCTCCGACCTCTGTTTACTGTAACTTAATACCTCAGTTGGTGAATTGATATTTTATTTTTGAAGAAAAAGTTTGATATGTTTATGAAAAACATCATCATCTTATACTATATACTGGATTTAGGTCCAACGAGGTTCGATAAATTATACACGAGTCTGCTTATAACTATAATATGTTTCTCCACTTATTAATATACATGATGCGTTACGCTAACAACTTACACACACAGATACAAAGACCTTATATTACAAAGACCTTAGACCTCATATTGGCCTTTGGAACTTTGCCGGTGAATGACAAAGAATGACTCTTTTTATTTTTCTTTTTACTCTTTGTTATCAGTTTGTAAAGGGGAAAAGAGACATTCTACTGATATACTTTTACATTAGTTTATTACATTTAGTTTTATCTTAGTGATATTCTTGACTTTACATATATTTTTTATCTTGTTTGACATGTATATCAATTGTTATTCGCTTTAATTTATTTTGTTTGTTTTTGACGTATCATAAGAGGTGCCTGTCACCCTAAATGAATAAATGAGTTTCTGATTCTGATTCTGATTCTTATTCGTAAACGTACATTAGGTATGTTTTAGCTATTATATGCTTCGTTTTTGTCAGTGGCAAAGTCAATTGTGCAGAATAGAAAAAGGCAAAGGAGAGATAAGCAACACTTTAGCTAAAATACGTTTATGAATAAAGGGGATAGTATTTTTAACATTATCCATATTATAAACATAATATGTAAAGCAAGCACCCGTAAAGATATTTTCTCAATTGTGAACTGCTGTCTTGTGCGTACTTTATTATTGTTATTTATTTGAAAACATACCTTATTGTAGATCCTACTACTTGTCACTTTGTCTACACAGGTACTCCGCTAAGTTTGAATGTAAGCAAAAATGATATATTTCATCTCATTCTATGTGATTCAACCGCAAACACAAGCAAGATTCTGAGCATAATCAAAGTTATTAATTGATTGACGCAGCGTTTAAACGTAAAAACCAGTTCCACCACAGAACAGTTAATAATAAACTGAACTTTAATCATGCGATTGATATAAAATTAATAGTTTATATTTAATTTAAGTGTATTTCACACTACTGCTATGAATAAGGCATGTGAAAGAAACTACTTGTTAACAAATATGTATATTACTGCATGTGATCGTCTAATTTGCTATATTTGATACTTGGATACTTGGTTATGATTAGCATTAGTAAACAAAAAAAAAATACTGTGTTGATTGTATTTTCTCAAGATTTTTAAGCTATTGCATAGCTTCTATCGAGGACCTTGAGCGCGGGGACCGAATCCAGAAATTCCGTAACGAAAAAACCTCACGCTCCCCACTGCGACGGGCACGGAGGTGTGGCTTGAAGGCCGTGCATTGTCTAACGTCGTTTCTTTTCGGCAGTCTTCGACACGGTGTTTGTGTGCGTGCAACTAGACGTATTGTACGACTCTACGAAGCTCGCACGAATCGAGACGAGCTGCTCCGAAATCGGACGAATACATAAGCAGCTGTTTATATGTATTGTAAAATAATAAAAATATTTCAAACAATATTAACTTTTTTATTTAATAAAAGAAAAAAAAATGTTTTCTTATCGGTCACCACGCTCAAAAAGTGTAACTTGAATTAATATCAAAGAAAAAAAGAAATACTGCATAAATAAAATAAATAAATAATTATAATTGCATAAGTTGATACAAAATGCTATGCAATAGCTTTACCGCGGCAGTCCCCGAGTGCCACACGTCGATTTTTTTTTATTTGTGAAAGATTAAACAGATATACCTATAAGTCAGTTTTATGTTTTGAGTCTCTTGGTTTGATCTTTCTCTAAAAACGGTTACGTGACACATTTTCAAGATGTTATACGGCAAAAGGCAAACGATGCTGCAGTCGATGTAGCGAGGTATGGGGCCGACAAATTTTGACAAAATTAAAACGTATCGAGCCGCTGACTCGAAAATAAGAAGAAGATGTTATAAAATGTTTCTTAGCCTGGGTTGCACCAAGACGTTTGTTAAAGTTAAAGTTGTTGTAACATTTCACGTCCTTCTCTTACTTTAACAGATTTCTTTAAGATAGAGAAGGATCGGACTTATCTGACTTAATGACTTAATGATTTATTCTATATCACTCCGGTCAGATCATCAAAAAACGAGCATAACAATAATGTACTTACAATCAGATAGTTGATTTTATTTACAAGGATAAATTTAATTTCATTTAGACGAATATCTTCTGCAATGATTATTTTAATAAATTCTAGCAGCTTTCAACACGCTGTTTTTTATGTTATTAACTTACATAAATACTGTTCAAAATCAACAGGTTTAATTTTTTTTTTAATTTTTGCCTTCCTGTAACCATGACTGAACTAAAAATGGGACAATATTCCAAGTCGCTCTTGATTAACACACATTTTTATTGAAAAATGCATCCAATTTCCTTTTTTTATGTAGATAATTACACTTATCCTTTTTACCGTTTTAATTGAGATCATTTAGAAGAAAATAATTACGAGTTTGATTATTAGGCAAAATCACTGATTTCATAGATTTTTATGCCTTGATTTAAATAAATAGTGCTTGGTAGAACTGGTCCCGAGGAATTATTTTCCGTAAGGAAAGATAAACATAGTGGTAAGGTATGTGGGTTTTTTAATACACTACATTTTAATTACTAGCACCGGCAAACGTTGTTCTGCCACACAACAAATGTATAAGCCAGGGCCTTAAAATAATCAAAAAAAAAACAGGGATATCATCGGCGTGAGCAACGCCTTTGAAATAAATGCATTTTTTTTTACAATAACTGCTGAGATATTAATGTTAATTACATACATGTACATAAAAACGTAACTTCACGCCTTTAATCCCCGAAGGGGTAGGCATAGGTAAATGCATGCATTCAAGCATACATGCAAACACCCACGATTCGCCAGTTACGTTTCGGCCCATGTAACAGGTGGCGAGTCTGTTGACATCTCCGGGCACATTACCAAACTTCGAGGTACTGGGAAATTTCCAGAAAATGGAAAAATTCCAATGGAACCAGAGATAAAGGACTGCACCATACCCGGGAATAGAAACCAGGACCGTAGTAGTAGTGGCCTGCTACCACTAGGCTACCGAGGCAGTTACATGTACATGCATAGGTTTTTAATCAAATCAAAAATCAAAAAATATTTATTTCTTTCACAAAAAATACTTATATCTATAAACAAGTGCTAGGACCAACCCAGTATATTTTATATAAAAATGAGTATATTTTACCTGATTGCCTGTTAATGGCCTATATTAATATTGAAATATGATCCGCTGACTTTGTCAGTTTATTAAGACTATGTCTTTACACAAAGTATCTACTATTTGAGGCTTATGCCACTTTATCTGTTGTTTACAACAGTCTACTACAACTTACTGACTTTGTCAGTTTATTAAGACTATGTCTTTACACAATACCTACAATTTGAGGCTTATGCCATATAATCTGTTGTTTACAACAGTCTACTACAACTTACTGACTTTGTCGGCTTATTAAGACTTTGTCTTTATACATCACCTACAATTTGAGGCTTTGCCTTTATATCTGTTGTTTTACAACAGTTTGATTATAAATGTGACCATCATTGTATGGTAATTATTTAAGCGTTATTTATACGCTCATCTACCAAATATACTCCAAGCTCGTCTGGAGAGTACAGATTCCTGGCTTGGTACTCACACTAAGGGGCGATGGTCTGGGGCTCCTTAACTTTCCCCTCCAATATTATATTGTGTATTCAGTAATTTACTCTTTGGGGTTATATTTAATAACCTTATCGCATTTCTAACTTTATTCTTACCTCTATTAAAGAACTTAAGGTTTCTACCATTTAACAACTTGTAGGGTCCCTTTAGACATCACTTGGCCAATATTATATTCTTGTTGATTTAGATTTGACTTCGAAAATATCCTTTATCCGAAGAGTCCCCTTTTGATAGAGTGGGTTCCGTAACACGCTGCTGCCCATACTGCGTTGTTATTTTTACTACCGCCCTATTAGAATGGTTTGACCGCCATGGTTCGGTTGACTGACCATTTTTTTTACTTCATGCAAGTGGCGATTTTTGGCGGACAGCTTGAAGGATGCGTGTGGTGCTCTTATTTTATTTCATTTTCTTAATGTATTTTTGAGTTATATTAAATAACAGTGCGAAAACACGTTCTTTCGGGTTGCCTCCAAAACTTCGTTGTAAATGTTCTGGTAAAGTAGCCATCGCTTTACTCGAATTACTGTGACTCTGACTGACGGACTGATAAATTGACTGACTGACTCTGACTTTTATGTTGCTTATTACGAATACGAAATATCGTTTTACTTGACACTGGCAATATACATAACAAGTGATGCCATTAATTAAAAAAAAAATGCAAGTGGCAAACACGCGTGCAGTTCACGTTGATGTTAAGTGATGACTGCAGCCTATAAACACCCACAGAAAGACCAAGCCAAAGTCTCCTTCTTAAGGTCGATGTGCAATATTTCGTATTGGAAACTGTAATTACGTAGCTACATACACGAATTCTTGCTTGCAATAATGTGAGCAATAAACAGCTCTATTAACGGGTTGTTCTGTGAAATCACAACGATAATCGAATGCAATTATCGATAACAATGGTTGTATACATCGCTGACGACCGACACTTAAAGTGGAATAATTATTTTATATTTTTTAAGACAGTAGCAAAATACAATGTAAATTATTTACAGAGTGCTGATGACGTTGGGACGTGGCGACCCCACCGCCCACTAGCGGAAGGGTGGAAGAGAATTCTTCCACAAGCGCAGTCAGTCTTTTACTGAGTGCCTAGTGCGAGATTTTTTGCGAATTCGATCGCGTAATAGTAAACGCAGATTTGTATGGAATTGAAGGAGCGTCATCTAGCGGTGAATAGATTTGTATAGAATTGAAGGAGCGTCATCTAGCGGTGAATAGATGACGCTCCTTCAATTCCATACAAATCTGCGTTTACTTTTACGCGATCGAATTCGCAAAAAATCTCGCACTAGGCATTCTGGTACTTACTTTTACTAGTGGTAGAGCTCCGAGGGCGACGAAGGCGTAGGGACCACCGCATTACGTATTACCTAATATACTTGCCGCTAAGCGACAGTGTTCAAGCACTATCGTGTTTCGATCAGGTGGTAATGTAAGGCCTTGTAATTTCCAGCACAGAGACAAAATACCTTAGGCCTCAGGAGTGGTAACGCATCTGCATATTGACCTCTGGTCTTTGTGTGGGTGTCTAGCTGCAGTCATAACTTAACTCATGTGAACTGCATAATTGGTTGCCACTTTCATAAATAAAAGAAAAATTTTACATCAGTCTTTTGAACCCTACATTGAATGTCACCGCGCCAATTTTCTCTTTCCATTTTTCTTTAAAAATATTTCATTTGCATGTGAAAAATCAAATACAATAAAAGATAAGAATCTGCATAATTATTTAACAAATATGAACACACATTTTGTACTATGATCACGTTTATTATTTTACTAAATATAAATATGTATTTAATATGTGCTCACATCAAAACATATATGTTTCACTGGTATCAACCGCATTATTTCGTTATCTGTAGATATTATAAAATTACCATCTCCATCGACAGCCACTCCATAAATGTAAGCAGAATCTAAAGCAAAAATCTTGACAACTTCAAAATTCTTTATTGCATACACTCCTCGAAAATCCGTGAAATATAAATTGCCAAGTATGTCAGCTGTTAAACCTATCAAACGATAATCACCAAGATTAGAGTAAATACCTTCCATCTTTTTATAAACAAACAATCCTGTTAAATTTCCACAATAAATATTATAATCATTATCCACACCTATTTCCTCACATTGGATTTTAGAGAACTCCGGCACTATCTTTGCTGCTCCATCTTTGTATACGTATGACACACCATTTGGATACGTCGTGAAATATATATCGTCTTTGAAAAACAAATGCCATATATTATCTATCACGGAAGTGAATATAAGTGTGCTGGTTTTAAAATCGTATGTAAAGATACGATCGCTGCCTCCAATGTAAGTAATTTTGCATTTAACATCAAACGTATGAGTAAATCCATCCTTAACGCATGGTATTACGAAAGCTCCGCTGTCTTTTTTTGTCATATTTATGAAAGCAGTTGACCACTTTTGAGGATTTTGTGTATATTCGTAATTAAACAGTAGTAAATTATCCTCAATGTTTACAGCTAGGTGTCGTGGACGCTGGTATCCTACAAGCAAAATTTCTTTCTTGTAAGCTATGTTCCCGATTATGACATTGTTGCATACATCTTCTGTACCCACTGGCGTGTATATGAAGATTAAAATGAAGAACGAGGTTATTTGCATCTGTAAGGAAAAGGTTGTTGCCATTGAAATATAATCAACTTGAATGTATAGTAAATCACTCAGACATACCTTCGGAAACACAAAACACACACACACACACACACACACACACACACAAACGCAACAACTACAAAATACCTACCCTAGCGTTATTATTTTTTCTTCTCTACTCTTCTCATATACTTAGTTAATTTGTTTTGAATATTTTTTTTCTGTTGTATATGTATTTTGTTTTGGAAGAGCGGAGCTGCTTAACACAAGCAAACTTGTTGCTTAAAAGGTAGCTCCGACCTCTGTTTACTGTAACTTAATACCTCAGTTGGTGAATTGATATTTTATTTTTGAAGAAAAAGTTTGATATGTTTATGAAAAACATCATCATCTTATACTATATACTGGATTTAGGTCCAACGAGGTTCGATAAATTATACACGAGTCTGCTTATAACTATAATATGTTTCTCCACTTATTAATATACATGATGCGTTACGCTAACAACTTACACACACAGATACAAAGACCTTATTCATAAACGTACATTAGGTATGTTTTAGCTATTATATGCTTCGTTTTTGTCAGTGGCAAAGTCAATTGTGCAGAATAGAAAAGGGCAAAGGAGAGATAAGCAACACTTTAGCTAAAATACGTTTATGAATAAAGGGGATAGTATTTTTAACATTATCCATATTATAAACATAATATGTAAAGCAAGCACCCGTAAAGATATTTTCTCAATTGCGAACTGCAGTCTTGTGCGTACTTTATTATTGTTATTTATTTGAAAACATACCTTATTGTAGATCCTACTACTTGTCACTTTGTCTACACAGGTACTCCGCTAAGTTTGAATGTAAGCAAAAATGATATATTTCATCTCATTCTATGTGATTCAACCGCAAACACAAGCAAGATTCTGAGCATAATCAAAGTTATTAATTGATTGACGAAGCGTTTAAACGTAAAAACCAGTTCCACCACAGAACAGTTAATAATAAACTGAACTTTAATCATGCGATTGATATAAAATTAATAGTTTATATTTTATTTAAGTGTATTTCACACTACTGCTATGAATAAGGCATGTGAAAGAAACTACTTGTTAACAAATATGTATATTACTGCATGTGATCGTCTAATTTGCTATATTTTATACTTGGATACTTGGTTATGATTAGCATAAGTAAACAAAAAAAAATTACTCTGTTGATTGTATTTTCTCAAGATTTTTAAGCTATTGCATAGCTTCTATCGAGGGCCTTGAGCGCGGGGACCGAATCCAGAAATTCCGTAACGAAAAAACCTCACGCTCCCCACTGCGACGGGCACGGAGATGTGGCTTGAAGGCCGTGCATTATCTAACGTCGTTTCTTTTCGGCAGTCTTCGACACGGTGTTTGTGTGCGTGCAACTAGACGTATTGTACGACTCTACGAAGCTCGCACGAATCGAGACGAGCTGCTCCGAAATCGGACGAATACATAAGCAGCTGTTTATATGTATTGTAAAATAATAAAAATATTTCAAACAATATTAACTTTTTTATTTAATAAAAGAAAAAAAAATGTTTTCTTATCGGTCACCACGCTCAAAAAGTGTAACTTGAATTAATATCAAAGAAAAAAAGAAATACTGCATAAATAAAATAAATAAATAATTATAATTGCATAAGTTGATACAAAATGCTATGCAATAGCTTTACCGCGGCAGTCCCCGAGTGCCACACGTCGATTTTTTTTTATTTGTGAAAGATTAAACAGATATACCTATAAGTCAGTTTTATGTTTCGAGTCTCTTGGTTTGATCTTTCTCTAAAAACGGTTACGTGACACATTTTCAAGATGTTATAGGGCAAAAGGCAAACGATGCTGCAGTCGCTGTAGCGAGGTATTGGGCGGACAAATTTTGACAAAATTAAAACGTATCGAGCCGCTGACTCGAAAATAAGAAGAAGATGTTATAAAATGTTTCTTAGCCTGGGTTGCACCAAGACGTTTGTTAAAGTTAAAGTTGTTGTAACATTTCACGTCCTTCTCTTACTTTAACAGATTTCTTTAAGATAGAGAAGGATCGGACTTATCTGACTTAATGACTTAATGATGTATTCTATATCACTCCGGTCAGATCATCAAAAAACGAGCATAACAATAATGTCCTTACAATCAGATAGTTGATTTTATTTACAAGGATAAATTTAATTTCATTTAGACGAATATCTTCTGCAATGATTATTTTAATAAATTCTAGCAGCTTTCAACACGCTGTTTTTTCTGTTATTAACTTACATAAATACTGTTCAAAATCAACATTTAAATTTTTTGCCAATTTAACCATGACTGAACTAAAA
The DNA here is from genome assembly GCA_036365455.1 of Macrosoma leucophasiata. Taxonomy (NCBI): domain Eukaryota; kingdom Metazoa; phylum Arthropoda; class Insecta; order Lepidoptera; family Hedylidae; genus Macrosoma; species Macrosoma leucophasiata. Next base: position 2,940,555 of record JAWQUS010000002.1, on the reverse strand, counting down.
ATGGGACAATATTCCAAGTCGCTCTTGATTAACACACATTTTTATTGAAAAATGCATCCAATTTCCTTTTTTTATGTAGATAATTACACTTATCCTTTTTACCGTTTTAATTGAGATCATTTAGAAGAAAATAATTACGAGTGTGATTATTAAGCAAAATCACTGATTTCATAGATTTTTATGATTTAAATAAATAGTGTTTGGTAGAACTGGTCCCGAGGAATTCTTTTCCTTAAGGAAAGATAAACATAGTGGTAAGGTATGTGGGTTTTTTAATACACAACATTTTAATTACTAGCACCGGCAAACGTTGTTCTGCCACACAACAAATGTATAAGCCAGGGCCTTAAAATAATCAAAAAAAAACAGGGATATCATCGGCGTGAGCAACGCCTTTGAAATAAATGCATTTTTTTTACAATAACTGCTGAGATATTAATTTTAATTACATACATGTACATAAAAACGTAACTTCACGCCTTTAATCCCCGCAGGGGTAGGCATAGTAAATGCATGCAGTCAAGTATACATGCAAACACCCACGATTCGCCAGTTACGTTTCGGCCCATGTAACAGGTGGCGAGTCTGTTGACATCTCCGGGCACATTACCAAACTTCGAGGTACTGGGAAATTTCCAGAAAATGGAAAAATCCCCATGGAACCAGATATAAAGGACTTTGCACCATACCCGGGAATAGAAACCAGGACCGTAGTAGTAGTGGCCTGCTACCACTAGGCTACCGAGGCAGTTACATGTACATGCATAGGTTTTTAATCAAATCAAAAATCAAAAAATATTTATTTCTTTCACAAAAAATACTTATATCTATAAACAAGTGCTTGGACCAACCCAGTAGGCTATATATTAGACCTGTGACGGGGCCCCGCTCTTCCATAGCTTAGGTAACTAAGTATAACTGAAATAACTTAAATGATAAAGTTCCTTAATTAAGTATCAAAACCAGGCAAAACACACACACACACACACACACACACACACACACACACACACACACACACACACACACAACCGTAACGTGTTGATAAATACAAGATTCAGATTCAGAGAAAACATTATACATAATTCTCTAGAAAAGGTAACTTAATGCATGTAACTTCACAATTTAATTTAACTTATTTTATCTAAATTTGCTATGAAAAAAAACTGGTTGCCTGTAAAGTCGGTTTTACGGGCGAAGATTTTACGTGACAACGTCTTTTTCTCGGTAGAAAGGCATTCGCCGGTCCGGCAGGCCTCTCTCTCGTTCGGTGACTCATCGTTACGTTACCGAGCGTTACACTTTTTCATGAGTGACTCCGAGCCGCAACCTAATTTAAGACGTTGTCACGTCAAAAAATGGTAGATGCTAAAAAAAGGATTGTAGTTGAAATAACAATGCAGGATGAGTAGCAGCAACCAACAAGTAAAAAAAATCATTCACAAACTAAAAATAAAAATACTTACGACCATATTTTAATAGGCAACCTAGTCGATATATATTCTCTAGATTATAAATATGTGTAAAAATTAGGTTTGCAGCATATCTGGATGAACGAAATGATTCTGCAATGGGATCTTAGTCTATATGTTTATAGGCAGATAGAATATTTTATTTTTTATATGTTACAGTATTACTTATAATCAATGTTGAACTGTATGCCTGTTTACTAATTAATCAAGTACATAAGAAAACAATACAAAAGGAACTTGTTGAGATTGCTTAAAAGCACTTGATAACGTACTACGATATCAAGTTTGATGAGAAAATGGCTTCAAAACACAAAATCCTTTCAATTCAATTTAATTCCAATTTGGAACACAAATTGCTTTCGTTCGCTAATATTTTGTTCACTGCGGGTTTATTTTATTTATACTGGGTATAGTACAGGGGTACTGGCTTATGCTTCCCAATTCGCTTGTGTCATTAACTGGAATAAAAGTGGGCAAGTGCGACGCGAACTGAACAATTAAACGTGGGTGCTGCATGTGTGCTAAAAGCTCAACATAAACCAAAATGTACGGCCCTGTAATTTCCGTTGCAGCGGCGTAACACTTTAGGCTTGTGTGTGTGTGTGGTGTGGCAAATCTTTGGTTTCATGTATATGTATGTTTGTAGTGTTCAGTATTATTGACCATTAATGTAATGTATGCAGCGCGCATGGCCCCGCGGCTGATGTAGATCAGAAGCGATCTACTCGGTTAAGCATTACGGGTGCGGTCAGGTGTGTGATGGGTGGCCGCTAGTGGCAAATTAAAATGCGCGATTCCGTGCTCCGGAGGGCACGTTAAGCCGTCGGTCCCGGTTGATATCAATAGATGGCAGTCGTTAAACCTTGTCGGAGGCATTATGGGCGGTTTGAAGACATCTGACAGCGGGTTGGCCACTAACCCGTATCTCAATCAATCCGCATAAGAGCAGCGTGATGGAGTAAGCTCCAGGCCTCCCCCCAAAATGGAGAGAGACTCGTGCCCAGCAGTGGGACGTACTCGTATAATGGGTTGCCATTATTATTATAATGTAACGTATGAATGCCTGTTTACCACTTCATGACATAGAAAACATAACTTGAATCTCTGCAGCGCGAGGCAGCGCGCTGTGTAAACGTGCCTCGGATAGCGCCGCGACTGAGTCCCCGAGCCATCTACTGTTATTGACCATTAATGTAATGTATGAATGCTTGTTTACCACTCCATTACATATCAAAAAACCGGACAAGTGCGAGTTCGACTCGCGTGGTGAGGGTTCCGTAGAATTTTCGATTTAATTTGAATACTCAAACTTCCAGTAATCTATAGGCAAAGAACTATTTTCCACATTTTTTTTCAAAATTTTAAATTCAGTAGTTTCGGAGATAGGGGGGAGGAATGGTCAATTTTCGTCATTTTTCTTAAATTACTTCAAATTTGTTTATGCAAAATTATAAAAAATATATATCTGAGATGCTGACAACAACCTATTTCATTTGATATGTCACACGACACAGTTTACGAATATTTTCTTTTAATTTTCTGGTTTACCCCCGAAAGTGGCCCCCTGTTTAAAATTTATTTTTTACTTGACGTGCTCATCTTGGGGTCATCATATTTCAACTCAATCGGTCGAGTAGTTTCGTAGCAAATTGGCTGTGACGGACGGACAGACAGACAGACAGACAGACAGACGCACGAGTGATCCTATAAGGGTTCCTTTTTTTCCTTTCAAGGTACGGAACCCTAAAAATAACTTGAGTTTTTGCCGCGCGAGGCAGTTTGCTCTGTGTAAACGTGCCTCGGTAAGCGCGCGCGACCGAGCGCCCGAGCCATCTAGCATTGGGCGCGTTTACACACACAGCTAGCCTCGCGCGGCACATGCCTGGCTGCTCGCACTGTGTGGACGAGTACTACGTATAGAAAGGACACTTCGACGTCCCGCCCGATTTCCATGCCTCACCCAACATCCCGCCCTCTTATGGGCGACGCTTGGTATTTTCTATGTGCTACGCACACATGTGCACGTGTAAATGCACGTCACTTATTGATGTCTGTGTAATAGAGACCAAATTAAGCGTTTGTATGGAATTTTGGCAGAGTCCGCGATGTGCTACTGGTCCCAGTTAAAGGATTCGAGGGCGTAGGCACCAACGCATTACCTAATCTATCTGCCGTCAGATGGTAGTGTTTAGCACTATCGTTTTCCGATTAGATGGTAATGTATGACGCCGTAATAACAATCACAGAGACATAACAACTTAGATCTCAGGGGTGGCAATGCATATGCATTTCAACCTTTGGATTTGTGAAAATGTCTATAGGCTGCACTCATCACTTAACATCAATATAAACTCAATGTTTCTTTGCCACCTTCACGCAAAAAAAAACGTTTATTTTCGCTTGCAGGCAAACAATCGATAACACCAATTAGTTTGCATCTCTAGTGCCCGTCACTAGTTACCGGAATGCAAGCTCATCGAATTGCCACGGGAGGCGACAGGCGCTCATTTTATTATTGGCCTTATTACACGACACGGTATTCAGGGTCCGGCAGAAAGGGTGGGCGTGGTCTCGCACCGGGTTGCCGCTTATTACCCCTAGTTTGTCTAAAGTAAAACACGTTTGGTTATTCAGTGCAGACTGACTATATTTAGTTCACAGACTAGGTGTCGCTAGTAGTTACATTTTGATACAATGTTATTGTCTATTACCAACACCCCCACTTATCAAAATAAACTAAACATTACAATTTTAATATACCCAAAGATTCCATAAATTTATAGTGTTTGACTGCACTTAGACCTTTAGTCAACAAATCTGCCGGCATTTCATTTGTAGATAAATAATTGACTTTTACTTTTCCACTATTGACAGTCTCTCTAACAAAATGATGTTTAACATCAATATGTTTTGTCCTGTTGTGACATTGATGATTTGTAGCCATCTTCAATGCACTTTGATTGTCGCAATTCAACCTAATTGTTGACAAAGATCCAGTCAGCTCATACAATAGTTCTCTTAAATATACAGCCTCCCTACAGGCTTCAGAGAGCGCGACATACTCGGCTTCGGTGCTCGAAAGGGCAGTAACTCTCTGCTTCCGACTCTGCCATGAGATAGCTGTACCCGACATTACAAAACAAAATCCGGTATACGATTTTCTATCTAAGTTATCGCTTGCCCAATCAGCGTCAACAAAACCTTGCAAGTCCCCTCCATGACTACTAAATTTTAAACAATACTTTTTCGTCTTTTTTAGATATTTAAGAACTCTTTTGGCATAGTTCCAGTGTTCAGTACTATAACAAGTATTAAATTGACTCAAATAAGATACAGAGTAGGTGATATCAGGTCTTGTCATGACCGCAAGATACATAAGACAACCCAAGAGTTTTTGATAACTAAGTCCTACTGTACATTTTTCTGCTTTTGGTATATTCAATTTATTTTCTATAGGTGTATCAATTGTACTACAATCGCTCATATTAAATTTCAACAATAATTCTTCTATATACTGTTGCTGACTTATAGTTATCTCATATTTATTACAATCTTTCTGAACACTAATATTCATACCTAGATATTGCTTAACCTCACCCAAGTCTTTGATTTCAAATTCTGAATTTAAAATATCTTTTAACTTTTTAGTCTCATTCTTGCTATTTGAAAATATGAGAAAGTCATCTACATACAAAGCTATTATAATCTTTATATCTTTACACATCTTTATAAATAAACAAGGCTCTTGTATACAGTTTTTATACTCATTTTTACATAATACATCAGAAACTCTCTCATACCAAGCCAAGGCGGATTGTTTTAATCCATATACTGCCTTATTTAGTTTGAGTACTTTCCCTGATGTTTCTGATACATAACCTTCAGGGGCACACATATAAATTTCCTCATTTAAATGACCATTTAGATAAGCAGTCTTAACATCTAACTGAGTAATGTTCAGTCTTAGTTTTACACTTATTGCAAACAATAGTCTTAGTGTAGAGTGTCGCACCACTGGTGAAAAGGTCTCACTATAGTCCAGTCCACGTTTTTGGGTAAAACCTTTTGCGACTAATCGCGCACGATATTGCACTTCACTATCACTTTTGATCTTTTTCTTTAACACCCAACGACATTTCACAATTGTAGCCCCTTTTGGAGCATCAACAAGCTCATAAACTTCATTCTTCCTGAACGACTCCATTTCCTCATCCATTGCTTTCTTCCATTGCTCGCTTTCAGGACCATTCAAGGCTTCAGTCACTGTCAGTTCAGTATCCTCTGTAGCCAACAAGCCTGTCTGATTGTACCAATCTGGCTTACGTCTCTCCCTCTTTGGTCTGTCGGAGATCTGTTCTGGCGAATGACTTGGGCTGCCCAATGATGAACAATCAGGAACGTAGGTCTCATCAGCTTCATAGAATGTCAACTGTGATGATTCACTGTCAGAGTTTTCTTCGGTATCTAGTTCTGATCGTTCCAGACATTCTGCCCCCACTGAACGATCATCCCTTACTGGATCAGCCAAGCTTTCTTCTACATTCCATGTTGTTTCTGTAGTTGCATGCATTGCTTCTGACACTAGTGACTCCATCACCACTACATCTCGGCTTGTAGTAACCTGGTTGGTGACAGGATTGTATACTCGGTAGCCCTTTACATGTTCTGAATAACCAACAAGAATATGCTGCTGAGCTTTCTTGTCCCATTTGTTTCTCTTTTCTTTGGGAACATGCACCATGACTGGACTGCCAAAGATCCTTATATTGTTCAAATTGGGCTTCGTTCCTTGCCACATCTCAAATGGTGTCTTGTCATTGAGGCCTGATACTATAGATCGATTTTTTAAGTATACGGCAGTTGATACTGCCTCTGCCCAAAACTTTTTACCTAAGTCAGCATCAAACAACAGGCATCTTGCCTTTTCAATAATTGTTCTATTGTTTCTCTCTGCCATACCATTTTGTTCTGGCGAGTAGGGGTTGGTTTTCTGATGTATGATGCCGCAAGATTTCAAAAAACCTTCCATTTCTTTTGAACAGAACTCTCCACCATTATCTGTACGTAATATTTTAATCTGTACATTCTTTTGCTTCTCCACCATTGCTTTGAATTCTCTGAAGTATTTATAAACCTCATTTTTCTGTCTCATAAAGTAGACAAAAGACATGCGACTGTAGTCATCGACCAGAAGGAGGAAGTATTTAGATAAACCAATGGATTGGGTTTCCATTGGCCCACATACATCTGCATGCACAATTTCCAGCACTGCTGTTGCTCTCGTGCCTGTGGGGAACGGTAATCGGGGTTGTTTTCCTTGACAACAAACCGTACAATTAGATTTTGTCACTTTAAAAGAATCTTTATAGTCAACACCTTCCACAGAACCATTCTTCATTTTGGTCAAATCTTTTGTATTTATGTGGCCTAACCTCCTGTGCCATAATAAGGCACTTTCTCTGGCAATCAAACATTTTGGTGCCGGTGTATTTCTTAAATCTAGTTTATACACACCATCAATGAGGTTAGCAACTGCCACTAATTCATTCTTTGCATTGTGAATTAAACACTGACTATTTGAGAAAGAAACACTGTTGTTGTTTTTAATTATTTGGCTGACTGACAACAAATTTGTTGTAAGGCCTGGTACAAACAGAACATCCTTTATCTTGATATCATAGCCTTGCTGTGTTGATATTTCAATACTGCCTTTGCACAATACATTAAGCTTCTCATTGTTAGCTATCATAATCTCGGTGCATGTCTCTGGACTTGAAACTTCTTGCAACCAACTTTGGACAGCCGTCATGTGAACACTGGCTCCTGAATCCACGTACCAATCGTCTTTACTATATTTAGCACTCAAGAAAACAGCACTAAAAGCATTACTCGACTTATATTTTCTTGATTTTTCTAACATTGGACACTGATTACGATAATGACCCGGAGTTTTACATTTGTAGCAGGTAATGTTTTTATTTTTACTTGTCATTTTGACGTTTGTGGTTGATTTACCGCTATTGCCGCTCTGATTGGTGTTGCCATATTTTGGTTTAAATTTTTCCCATTTTGACGCAAACGCCGATTCAGTATTCTGCGCATCTTTCAAGGTCAATAATTCTAACGGCTCCGAATCTAATAACTTTGTTTTAATGACGTCAGCCGTAATCGCAATACCTGAGTGTTCTATGGCCATAATCATTGGTGTGAATTTATCTGGTAGTCCAGCAAGCATCAAAGATCCTATCCACTGATCTGTTATTTCAAAGCCGGTTCCACTCAACCTTTGTGATGTCTCCACAATTTGAGTCACGTAGGCGGTCATATCTTCACAATTTTCTCGCCGTATTGAAATCAAGTGACGTAGTAACGAAATCTTTCTCGAAAAACCTGAGTCATCAAAAAGAGATTTAAGTTTATCCCATAACTCTTTCGAAGTTTTCGTCGTCTTGATATGCACGTACAAAGCTGGGTCGATAGTTAGGCATAATTTGGCCCGAGCCTTCGCATCATCTTCGGGTTTTATTTCCTTTTCTGCTACCGGTCGTACACAATGTAACATGCCATCCAATACCAGCACATTTTCAATTGCAAATGTCCACTCGTCAAAGTTCTCTCGACCTTTTAATTTAGGCACACTGGCTAAATAGTTCGTCGACATATCGCACAACACAATCGTGATCCAAAATTAATAACTTTATCACTTTATTTTATGAAGCGTTGAATAGCCCATAACCTCTAAAGTAAAACACGTTTGGTTATTCAGTGCAGACTGACTATATTTAGTTCACAGACTAGGTGTCGCTAGTAGTTACATTTTGATACAATGTTATTGTCTATTACCAACAGTTTGCACTAAAAACATTAAACATGATGATGTTTCGCAACTTGTCGCATAAAGTATGTATTGCGATGAATGTCTTGTTGGTGCTAGCGTCTGCACTGCTGTCAAACCTATCATTTTAACATGTTTTTATGGGAATGTTTCATCAATGCAAATTCACGGTTATACTATCCGGTCGACAGGGCCATGACTCCTCAGTCTCAGTACAAATATATAAACAGTATGGAAACTACGTACAAAACTTTGAAACGGCACAATACCGCACAGTGCCGCTCAGATAGCTCTCTAGACTCCCAATGGTTAACTGGAAAAGAGCGCTTTTAGCGTTAAGTTCGCCATTTGTCAATATGTTTAATATTGTGGCAATAAAGAATTATATAAATAAATAAATAATACCACAAACATGCGCATCAACGAGGTCCCTAAGTGGTTCTCGCGATGCTGCAGCTCCGAGTCACTCGCTACTCGAGCGTCGATGGGCATGTTTGTGTGAGTGTGCTGTTTTGAACGTTTTGTACGTAGTTTCCATACTGATATCGTATTTGTACTTATGGTTAGGGCGTCAAGCTGACCGGGCCGCTCCGGTCGCCCTAATTAGAGACCCTAATTCCCTAAATGTTACACTACCCTTGCAATCGGACCCTGAATACCGTGTCGTGTAATAAGGCCATGTATCGTTTGATGAGCTGCCTGAGTGCGAATCGCACTTGGTCACTTTTCAAACATTATCATACAAAGTTAGGTGTACAAAATTTTCAAAGCCTCTCAAAAATATTTCGTCGACTTAAATGCTTTCATCACAGGATTTTGTTAATACTCATTTAAATAAATTAACATACAATTTTAATTTCCTCACTTATATGAGTGGAAAATGTTTACGGGTCATTCGTAGCGTAAAAGGAACCCTTACAAAGTTGAGTTGGATGGCCAAGTGGAGAGAACAAACTGAGTTATTTTGAAAAAAAAAATTGTACACAGATATTATTATTTTAATTAAAGAGTACCAAATTTTAAGTCAAAATTTATCCAGAGTATGAAAAGTTTGATACAGAATTCAACTCCCGACTTTAACCTCTTAGGGGTGACATTTAGAAATATTTTCAGTTTGGGTCCTTAGTACTTAGGTAAATACCTTAGGTGTAATAACCTGTCAAAAAATATACGAGTACTTTGTAAGTTTTATGATCTTAGGACTAGGACTAGGAAAATTTAATACTTGTTTAATGCAAAGTACGGAACCAATTTTGATTAAACTTGCACTGTTCTCTAAGTTGGAGTGAATATACGCCAACGAATAAAGAATGATTATTACAATCAAATCAATAAACTTACTTGCGCGCGCACACCGACAGATAAAAGCGACAGTCTGAAGCTAGTTGCTGAACAGATAATAGAAACAGTTTGAAATTAGTTTCCAAACTTCTTTTGACGTTTTTTTATAATAATATTTTTTTTTTTATGTAATGGAAGTAGTTGCAGTTCACATTGATGTTAAGTGATGACTACAGCCTATAGACACCCACACAAAGACCAAGGTCAAAATGCAGATGCGTTACCACTCCTAAGGCCTAAGGTCTTATGCCTCTGTGCCGGAAATTACAGGGCCGTATAATAATGGCAACCCATTATACGTCCCACTGCTGGGCACGAGTCTCTTCCTTTTTTTGGGGAGAGGCCTGGAGCTTACTCCACCACGCTGCTCCAATTCGGGTTGGTGGAGATATCGGGTTGGTGGGATTGGGTTAGTGGCCAACCCGCTGTCGGATGTATTCAAACCGCCCTTGAGCTACAGCCCGTAAACCACCTAATAATGTTTAATTTGAATTAGAAGATTAACCTGCAATTATTGCAGTATAAACACCTAATCGAAACGTACATTTCAATTACACTAACTAACCCATCACACACCTGACCGCGCCCGTATCGCTTAACCGAGTAGATCGCTTACGATCTACACCAGCGTTATGTTTTATTTCTGGTAAAGAAGTATAACTTACGTGCATGTATAAGTAGGTACATAATATAATGTTTTTTTTTCTCATATATAATCTACCTATGTGCAAATTTCCTCCAAATCCGTCCAGCCGCTTTAGCGTGATTGAGCAGCAAACAAACATCCATACATTCACTTTTGTAATAGTAGGAAGATGAGGAAAATATACAAGTATTTAGTTTCTCGCGTTCATTTTCCTTATGACCATACCAGTGGTATCACTCTGCAAATAATATCACCTCTGCCCGTATTCGCATCGCATGTTATGCTGTTTATTTATAAACAAGATACATTAATTATCAGTTTGTGAGAACGTTATTTGTTATTGTTACGTGTTAATTGTGTTAGTCAATGTGTTGATTGTGTTATATGTGCATTTAACTTGATAAGTGAGTGAATTGTAACCTCTGGGAGGTGAAATAAAACTTGTTTCTCAAAGGGTTATACAGCGATACATTGTACTTACGTATATCACGGCTATTATCACGGCTGTATTTCTCCAAAGAGGTATGTAAAGGACGCCGTTACCCATCTTGTGTTATTGCATTTACTAGCGCCCCATTGGAATGGTTTGATCGCCATTGTTCGGTTGACTGCACTAATGGAAGAATTTTCTTCGAGTGGAAGATAATTTTTCGCTTATCGAAGTTTTTTTTTTAATGTAATGGAAGTGGTAAACACACATGCAGTTTCACATTGATGTTTAGTGATGACTGCAGCCTATAGACACCCACACAAAGACCAAGGACAAAATGTGGATGCGCTGCCACTCCTGAGGCATTAGGTGTTATGCCTCTGTGCCAGAAATTACAGGGCCGTACATTACCACCTGACCGGAACACGATAGTGCTGAACACTACCATTTAGCGGCAAGTATATTAGGTAATGCGGTGGTGCCTACGCCCGCGAGCTCCTTCACTGGAGCTCTACCACCAGTAAAAACTGACTGCACTAGGGGAAGAATTTTCTTCTAGTGGAAGATAATTTTTCACTAGTCGCAGTTTTTTTTTAATATAATGGAAGTGGTAAACACGCATGCAGGTTCACATTGATGTTAAGTGATGACTGCAGCCTATAGATTATTATGGTCATTGTCTTTTGTCAATTTTCGAACGTTGTGGGTGTCTATACAGCCACACAAAGACCAAGGTCAAAATGCGGATGCGTTACCACTCCTGAGACCTGAGGTGTTATAACTCTGTGCCGGAAATTACAGGGCCGTACATTACCACCTGATCGGAACAAGAAAGAGCTGATCACTACCATTTAGCGGCAAATATTAGGTAATGCGGTGGTGCCTACTTCCGCTAGCTCCGTCACTAGAGCTCTACCACCAGTCTCATATTCATCTTAGAGTATAATATTGTATGCAGGTAAATACATAAGATTGTATGTACCTGTTTATTATTAAATTAGATGTATCTTTCAAGAAATTAAATTTGCGGATTTTCTCGCGTATACAACACTCCCAAACTTCTTCTATTTCATAATATAGATTTATCTATTACGTAATATCTTTATTCGTTGCACCGCCTACTATATTCTCCATACTACCAATGGTTGAATGGTAGAGAATGTTTTTAGCATTAAGTTCGCCACTTGTTACATCATTTGTTCCTTATTTTGTAACAATAAAGAATAAATACATAAATAAATTTCCCAATTAATATGTGCACTTCTTTACAGATGCGCCTGTTACTTCTTCTATCGATCTTCATATTATCGCAAGCCAAATTAGAAGACGAATGCAACAGCATGGTTCTTGGAAACGTTAGCTACAAGAAAGATGTATTAAGCAAATTATATAACAACGTTCGCGAATTGACGATAGACAATGAGCATAATGTTATATTCTTCACCTATCAGGTATCAACTACCCCTGATACTTGGGCATCTGGTCTTATCAATATGACAAGCAAAGAAGAGGTTAAAATACCATCTGCCAATCAAGGATACGCTAGTGCCTTTGATACTAAAAGAAAAATCGTTTACATTGGAAGCAGTGATGGTCTTTACACATTCAATTATAATACCAACACAGCTTCTCATCTCGGTACCGTCCATTTTAATATATGGCATCTGTTTTTTAGAGATGAGCTCTATTTTCTCACATTTCCTGATGCTGTGGTTTACATGTACAAAGATGGTGAAGCTCATGAAGTACCAGAATTTCCAAGACATAAATGCTGGAATATAGCAGTGGATAAACATTTTAATTTGTATTGTTGGAATTCAACTGGACTATTTCAATATCGGAGACTACAAGGTGATTATTCAAAACTGGGTCAGTACCAGGTGATGAATTTCGTCACTGATCTAAACGACGATTTATGTTTTTCTGCATGTTATAAAATGTACCGGATTAAGGATGATAATACCATTGAATCAGTTAATTTTGGTTCGAAGATTTCCGGTATGACGTTTGATGGAGATGGAAATTTTATAGTGGCTTCGGCAGAAAATACTGTTCGGTTGCGACCAGCGAAATATGAGTGTTATGACCTAGAAATTTATTAAATGGTAGTTTTAACAATGAAGTCTTAGGTATTTGGAAAACAATCACCAAACATGTATACTGATTTGTCAACTTAATATATAACAACGTTCGAGAATTGACAAAAGACAATGATCATAATAATCTGGGGTTCTTCAAAACCGGCGTCAAAAGAGTCCTTCAGGGCTGGCAGCGCGTTGGCAACTCCCCTGATGTTGCAAATGTTCATAGGCGACGGTAACCACTTTCCATCAGGTGACCCGTCTGCTTGTCTGTCAATCCTTTGACATAAAACAAATAAAAAATATAATCTTCACGCATCAAATCTCAGTTAATCCTGATACTTGAGCATCTGATCTTATCAATATGATAAACAAAGAAGATATAAAAATACCTTCTGCCAACCATGGATATGCTAGTGCCTTTCATACTAGAAGCTCATGAAGTACCAGAATTTCCTAGGCTTAAATTCTGGAATACAGCAGTCGATAAAATTTTTAAAATGTATTGTTGGAATTCCACTGGGTTGTTTCAATATCGGAGATTACAAGGTGATTATTTAAGACCTAGTCAGTATCAGCTGATGAATTTCGCCACTAATCTGCACGATGATCTGTATTTTGTTGCATGTTACAAAATATACCGGATTAAGGATGATACCGTTGAATCAGTAAATTTTGGATCGAAGATTTCCGGTATGGCTTTTGATGGAGATGGAAATTTTATAGTGGCAAAATATGAGTGTTATGACCTATAAATTTATTAAATGGTTGCTGCTACTCGTCCTGCGTTGTTATTTCAACTATAGGTCGCGCCACGTAAAAAGAACGCTGGAAGAAAGTAGAAGTGATGTGTTCGCGCATCGGTACACTCGCGCACGAATGTACTAGCCCTATTGGTTTATTTTTGATCTAGCTTTCGCTTGCGGTTTCGTGTATTGGTAGGCAGATTGAAAACTATATTACATAGAATAACATAAAATGAAATAAAAACACATGACGCGCAGCTTGACCGCCAGCGTTCTTTTTACGTGGCGCGACCTATACCACCCTTTTTTTAGCATCTACATTTTTTTTTCATAATTTAAAACCATATATTTATATAAAGTGGGATGGGCTGTAGCGTCCTGGGGTAAGACTAGTGCGATCGCCAAGCGTGGCGATTATGATATATTCTCCCCTAATGACGCACACAATTGTCGTGGGCTTCTTTGGGGAAAGCTTAGTCCAACAGTAGACGTTTTTCGGCTGAAGTGATGATGATTGAAGTTATTTAAGAAAATGAGTGAAACTCGACAATTACTCCCGAAACTACTGAACCCGACATACAAAAAAAATATTCAGAAAATAGTTCTGTACCAATAGATTAAAGAAAAACCTATGCATGTACATGTAACTGCCTCGGTAGCCTAGTGGTAGCAGGCCACTACTACTATGCTGAGGTCCTGGGTTCGATTCCCGGGTACGGGGTTATCAGAGATAATCGTTTATATTTAAAGAAAAAAGAACATGTGTTAATGCAAAATAATATAAAACAAAGAGATAATGGTGTAAAGTCCTTTATCTCTGGTTCCATTGGGATTTTCCCATTTTCTGGAAATTTCCCAGTACCTCGAAATTTGGTAATGTGCTCGGAGATGTCAACAGGCTCGCCACCTGTTACAGGGGCCAAAACGTAACTGGCGAATCCTGGGTGTTTGCACGTATACTTGAATGCAGCCATTTACCTGTGCCCCTTCGGTGATTACAGGCGTGAAGTTACGTTTTTATGTACATGTATGTAATTTAAATTAATTTCATAGCAGTTATCGTAAAAAAGTACATTTAATTCAAAGGCGTTGCTCACACCGATGATATCCCTGTTTTTTTTAATTTATTTGAAGGCCATGGCTTATACATTTGTTGTGTGGCAGAACAACGTTTGCCGGTTTAGCTAGTAATTAAAATGAAGTGTGTTACAAAACCATACCTTACTACTATGTTTATCTTTCCTTAAGGAAACGAATTCCTCGGGACCAGTTCTACCAAACACTATTTATTTAAATCAAGGCATAAAAATCTATGAAATCAGTGATTTTGCTTAATAATCAAACTCGTAATTATTTTATTCTAAATGATCTCAATTAGAACGGTAACTAGGATAAGTGTATAATTATCTACTTAAAAAAAAAGAAAACTGGATGATTTTTTTTTAAATCATCCAAATCGGTGCAGGCGTTTTCAAATAATCGGGGAACACACATAAAAAAAAGATCCGGACGAATTGAGAACCTACTCCTTTTTTCGAAGTCGGTTAAAAATGTATATTATTAAAGAGCGACTTGGAATTTTAACCCATTTTTAGTTCGGTCACGTTTACAGAAAGTCAAGAAAATCTATACTTTTAGTAAAACAGTAAAATCCGCGTGTCTGTACATTGTATATATTTACGAAAAACTAATTGGGGGCGATGTTAAAATAGTATTAGAACACTTCTCAAACCTTTTTTAATTTTTTTGTCTGTCTGTTTGTCTGTTTGTCTGTTTGTCCCTTTGTCCAGGCTAACCTCCGAAGATACTGGACGGATTCGAATGAAACTATTTGTGGTGTATAGATACTAAGCCTGGCCAACATTTAGGCTACTTTTTACTGCGGGAAAATCACTCATTCCCACGGGAATCTCTACATTTAATAAAATCGTAAGAAAATAAAGACTGTAGATTGAATATTGTTTAAAATAATACTTGGGACGTGATCTGCAATAGTAATCAAAGCTAAAAATATAGTTTTCAGATTTTTTGTCTGTTTGTCTGTATGTATGTCCGGGCTAAACTAAAAAAGTACTGAATGGATTTGCTTCAAATTTTGCATGAATATTACTAACCGGTCCGGACAACATACATTGAGGACATTTCATGGCGTGGAGTATCCCACTTACCGCGCAGCCTGCGTAGCACGTCACCTTCTTGACGGTGACCAAAACTGGAATGACACCCTCGCGGAGGCAATCGTCAGTAACGGAGAAGTATCGCCATCATCTGTCTGAAGATTTTCTATGAGCTTTGAGACACATGCTACTGGAGACGAAGTCGAAGTAACTAATGAACGCATGCTGAACACCTGTATTAGTTCATTTCAAGATGTGGTAATTTCCACCACCGATTGAACTATCGAATATGGGTTACCAGCTCCCCAAATCATCACCGCATCAAGACCGTAGAAATTGGGAGTATAACGCTGAGACAAATTACGATCCGGGCGAAATGACCATGTCGCTTTGTTCTCTTTAGAGCAAAAACAAATTTATGATACCGTCCTTGAAAGCGTTGGGCAAAACCAGGGTAAAATGTTTTTCTCCTGGATTTTGGATGCTCTTGGTGGAACAGGAAAAACATTTGTTACCACTGGCATAATTGCAGAGGTCAGGAGGCAAGGCAAAATTGCTATTGCTGTAGCGTCGGGAATTGCTGCCACACTGCTTTCGGAAAGCAAGACAGCACATGCCATGTTTAAAATTCCCTTACATTTAGAGAGCGCCGAAACTACTTTTTTTGGTGTGTCATGTAACAGCGATAAGGGACACGTGCTCAAGGATTACTCCCTGATTGTATGGGATGAGTCTACGAAGGCCAATAGAAAAGCAGTTGAGGCCGTGGACAGAACCCAGCAGGACATCCGCAGGAACGAACATTTGAGTGGGTGGTGTCACATTACTGTTCGCTGGCGATTTCCGGCAAACGCTTCCCGTGGCGACGCAAAGATCGAGGGCTGACAAGGTGAATGCTTTGTTGTCACGATCTTAACGAGTTTGTACGCTGTCCTTCACCATTAATATGAGAGCTCGGCTCAGCGACAATGCGCGTACTCAAGAATTTTCTGATGTCCTTTTAAGTCTTCGCGAAAGCACTCTTCCAGAAGATAGAGGTGGATAGATGGTGCTTCCAGAGTTTTCCGGTAGAGAAGTGTCCAGCTTAGAAGAACTCATTCTCGGTGTCTACAGGGACATCAGTCGTATACCGCACCAGCAGAATACAACGCTTTGGGTGTGTGAGCGGGCCATTTTGATGCCCAAAAATGATCAGGCTGCAGCAATTAATATGAAATAAAGTGGTCTACACCTCCATAAATACTGTGGTCGAGCAAGATGACGCCACACATTATTCCATGGCATTTATGAACTTCCTGTCAGCAAGCGGACTTCCATCGCATACCATCAAACTGAAGGTCCCGATTATGCTTCTTCGGAACTTATCTCCTCCAAAGTTGTATAACGGGACTTAAAGCCATCTCGCTCCACAGACACACCATTGAGGCGGAAATTCTTACGGGTTGTGGCATTGGTGAGGCAGTATTTATATCACGCATTCCCTTCATACCTCATAACTTCACATTCCAGTTCAAGCGCGTACAGTTGAATGTTTGCTTCGCGATGACCATCAATAAGTCTCAGGGGCAGACACTGAGGGCAGCGGGTGTTAACCTCAGGACGATTTGCTTCTCACACGGGCAACTGTACGTCGCTTGCTACCGCGTCACCAGTCCTGACTCTTTTTACATTTCGGCTCCCGGCAGAATAATTACCAACGCAGTTTATAGGAAATTGTCGTAAGGTTTGATACCTTTGTACGTATTTTTGCTCTTTTGTGTCCGGGAATATTTTCTTGGATTATTTTCTCTATTTCCTTCAGTCACATCTTATGACTGAACTCAGCAGGATTCCCATATGACTCCCTTCACTTGCCTCGCTTGCAAAAAAACTTATAGTTTTAATTTAATGCTATTTTAAAAGTTGTTTACTTATAATGCTAAAGCGAAATTGGCTTCTTAGGTATGTTTGGTGCTGTACTGCCTTCACGCAGACGACGTTGCGGGCAGCAGCTAGTAAAAAATAATTTGTTTGATTTTGAACCGTATTTATGTAGTTAATAACAGCAATTACAGCATGTTGAAAGCTGCTAGAATTTATTTGCGTAATTATTGTAGAAAAAATTCGTCTTAAAGTAAAAAATGAAACATATTCTTGTAAACAAAATCAACTATTCGTTTTTTGATGATCTGACCTGAGTGATATGGAATAAATCATTAAGCCAGGGTTGCACAAAGTTGTTTGTTAAAGTTAAAGTTATTGTAACATTTCACGTCCTTCTCATACTTTAACATATTTCTTTAAGTTAGAGAAGGATCGGAAATGTTACAATAACTTTAACCTTAACAAATATCGTGGTGCAACCCAGCTTAAACAGCTTAACATTTTATAACATCTTGAAAATGTGTCACGCAACCGTCTTTAGAGAAAGGTCATAACAAGAGAGTCAAAACATAAAACTGACAACAATTACACTTAAGGGTATATCTGTCTAATCTTTCTCAATTAAAAAATTCTTGAGAAAATACAATAAAAAAAGTAATTTATTTTTGTTTAACATAACTATGCTTATCATAGCAATAGTATCAAATATAGCAAATATAGAAGATAACATGCAGTAATCTTCTTATTTGATAACAAGTGATTTCTTTCAAATGCCTTATTCATAGCAATAGTGTGAAATGTGTGAAATACACTTAAATTAAAAATAAACTATTTATTTTTTATCAATCGCATGACTAAAGTTTATTTTATTATTAACTGGTCTGTGGTAGAACTGGTTCTTACGTTTGAACGCTGCGTCAGTCAATAAATAATTTTGACGATGCTCAGAATCTTGCTTGTATTTGCGGTTGAATCACATAGAACGAGATGAAATATATCATTTTTGCTTACATTCAAACTTAGCAGAGAGTACCTGTGTAGACAAAGTGACAAGTAGTAGGATCTACAATAAGGTAAGTTTTCAAATATATAACAATATTATAGTACGCACAAGACAGCAGTTCGCAATTGAGAAAATATCTTGACGTGTGCTGGCTTTACATATTATGTTTATAATAAGGATAATGTTAAAAATACTATCCCCTTTATTCATAAGCGTATTTTAGCTAAAGTGTTGCTTATCTCTCCTTTGTCCTTTTCTATTCTGCACAATTGACAATGAAACTGACAAAAACGAAGCATAATATAGCTAAAACATATTTAATGTACGTTCATGAATAAGGTCTTTGTACGATATGTGTGTGTATAAGTTGTTAGAGTAGCGCATCACATAATTATTAAGTGGAGAAACATAATTATTATAGTTATAAGCAGACCCGTGTATAATTTATCGAACCTCGTTGGATCTAAATCCAGTATGATGAAATGATGATGTTTTTCATAATCATATCAAACTTTTTCTTGAAAAATAAAATATTAATTCACTAACTAAGGTATTAAATTACAGTAAACAGTGGTCGGAGCTACCTTTTAAGCAACAAGTTTGCTAGTGTTAGCAGCTCCTCTCTTCCAAAACAAGTTATTGATACCTAGTTATTTACATAAATGTATCTATACAACAGAAAAAAAATGTTCAAAACAAATTAACTGTGTATATGAGAAGAGTGGAGAAGAAAAAATAATAACGCTAGGGTAGGTATTTAGTACTTGTTGCGTTTGTGTGTGTGTATTTTGTGTGTCTGAAGGTTTGTCTGAGTGATTTACTATACATTCAAGTGATTATATTTCAATGGCAACCTTTTCTTTACAGATGCAAATCACCTTATTCCTCATTGTAATCTTCATATACTCGTACACGCCAGTGGGTACAGAAGATGTATGCAACAATGTCATAATCGGGAACATAGCTTACAAGAAAGAAATTTTGGTTGGAGGATTCCGGCATCCACGACACCTAGCTGTGAACATTGAGTATAATTTAGTACTGTTTTGTTACGATTATACAGTAAATCCTCAAACGTGGTCAACTGCTTACATAAATATGACAAAAAACGACAACAAAGCTAACTTAATATCATGCGTTAAAAATGGATTTTCTAATACGTTTGATGTTAAACGCAAAATTACTTACATTGGAGGCAGCGATGGTCTCTACACATACGATTTTAAAAACAGCACACTTATACGTTTCACTGCCGTGACAGATAATGTATGGCATTTGTTTTTCAAAGACGATATATATTTCACGACGTATCCAAATGCTAAAGCATACGTATTCAAATATGGAGAAGCGAAGAGAGTACCGGAGTTTTCTCATTGTCAATGTAATCAAATAGGTGTGGATAATGATTATAATATTTATTGTGGAAATTTAACAGGATTGTTCGTTTACAAAAAGATGGAAGGTATTTACTCTAAGCTTGGTGATTATCACTTGATAGGTTTCACAGCTGACATACTTGGTAATTTATATTTCACGGATTTTCGAGGAGTGTATACAATAAAGAATTTTGAAGTTGTCAAGATTTTTGCTTTAGATTCGGCTTCCATTTATGGAGTGGCTGTCGATGGAGATGGTAATTTTATAATATCTACAGATAACGAAATAATACGGTTGATACCAGTGAAACATAAATGTTTTGATGTGAGCACATATTAAATACTTATTTATATTTAGAAAAATAATAAACGTGATCAATGATACAAAATGTGTATTCATATTTGTTAAATACATATACAAATTCTTATTTTTTATTTCGTTTGATTTTTTACGTGCAAATGAAATATTTTTAAAGAAAAATGGAAAGAAAAAAATTGCGCGATGACATTAACGGCAGGATTCAAAAGACCGATGTAAAGTTTCTATGTAAAACTTTACAGTTCACATGAGTTAAGTGATGATGTTAAATGATGACTGCAGCCTATAGACACCCACACAAAGACCAGAGGTCAATATGCAGATGCGTTATTGCGTTGCCACTCCTTAGGCCTAAGAAGTTATGCCTCTGTGCCAGAAATTACAGTACACTTAAATTACAGAAATTACACCTGAACGGAATACTTTAGTGCTGAACACTACCATTTAGCGGCAAGTTTATAAGGTAACTAGCTGTGCCTACGACTTCGTTCGCGTGGAAAAGTGACTTTAGGCAGCATTTTTTGGGTATAATAATATAATAATAATAATGGCAACCCATTATACTTCCCACTGCTGGGCACGAGTCTCTCCCTTTTTTGGGGGGAGGCTGTTTTTGGATATAAGTATTGGTTAATTTTGGTACATTACGAAAACACTTATGGATGGCTCACAAAATCTGATTTACATTAATACCCATTTCTCTGTACGCGATATTAGATAATACAGTATTGTATACTAGGGTCGCTGAGGATTCCTCTTCCTCTTCCTCATAATAAGGAAGTTGCGCAATATTTTGGGATCCTCAACCGTTTCCGCATCCTCAAAAATTAAAGTAAAAAAATCCTCTTCCGCTACCGCTCCCTCAAAATTTAAGAGGAATTTATGAGGAATTTTATTGCGCATGCGCGTCGCGTATCGATGGTAACGCACACGCCGCAGCACGGTGCCAGGCCGAACAGGCGACCTTCCCACCCGCCACCGGTTGGGTCGGTTGTTCCTTGATTGTTTGTTTTAATTTTATTGACATACATTATTTTGTTTATTCGCGTACTCAACTTAAAAAATCGAAATATTCGGGGCTTTACAGAACTGTATCTTTACAATACCTATCTTCTCTTCCATCAAATGTACCAGCCAACGACTTTTTAGCAATGCTGTATTGGTATATGATGAGCTATAAAACCGGTTGTTGGGGAAAAAGCGTCCAAATATTTTTTTTATAAAAATTAACCTCCCTGTTTAAAATAAATTTCGATTAATAGTATTCAATTCTTTTATTTTGATTAATAATATTCGACTTAAATACCTAATTAACAAAGAAATAAAGACTGCATTCTTATTTTCATTTCAATTCCTAAATGAAATTGTGTCATTCACTCATCTTTTTTTTTTGGTGTGCGTGTGTTTTTTTTATGTCTGTAGGTTGACAGACAAGCAGACGGGCCACTTGATGGAAAGTGGTCACCGTCGCCAATGAACATTTGCAACACCAGGGGAGTTGCCAAAGCGCTGCCAGCCCTGAAGGACTCCTTTGACGCCATTTTTGAAGAACCTCTTAATGTAGCACCTCAGAGGGAAGTTCGTTCCACAATTTACACGTTCTGGGCAAGAACGAACGTGAAAACCGCACCGTTGAGCAGTGCCAGGTGTCCAGTCGGTGTGGGTGGAACTTCTCTCTTCGGCGGGTAGTACGGTGTAGGAAAATAGATGGTAGCACCATGTCAAACAGTTCAGCAGAGCACTCACCATTGTAGAGACGGTACAACACGCACATACTCCCAATGTCTCTGCGTAGGCTCAGATGTTCGAGCGTGTCAGTAAGTCCTGAATCGTTAACAATACGAACGGCGCGTTTTTGTAGGGAGTCAAGTGGACCAAGCTAGTATTTGGGGGCTCCCGCTCACAAATGAGTATGAGTAGTAGTAGCTGCCCTGAAGTGAAAGTGAATACTGCCTGGCTTTGTTAAGCACCCCTAGCTTTTTGGATGCCAACTTGGTCTTACACTCAATGTGACTCCCGAATTGCACTTCGTTCGATATCTCAACGCCCAGGATACAGATACTTTTACCAACGGCGATCGGAATGCCCTGGAACTGTGGTACTGCATGGCGTTTTTTTAGCGGTGAACGTGCAGACTTGTGTCCTCGAGGGGTTGAACTGCATTAAATTAAGTCGACCTCAATCCGAGACCCGCTCCAGAGAGTGCTCGATTTCAGACACAAGTCTAGTCCTTCTTTCCTCGATAAGTGTCCGAGAGGCATTTGCACGGCTAGTGTAGTGTGCATATCCCGTACTATCATCGGTCTAGCAATTAAAATTGTAGTTTTGCTCCAACATTTCATTGATGTGCAGAAGAAAAAGCGTGGGAGATAGCACAGAGCCTTGCGGCACACCAGCGTTGATAGGTAGTCTGTCTGAGTGCTGACAGTCAACTAAGACTTGTATATAACACTCAGACAGAAAGCTGGCTGTCCAGTTGCATAGCCTCTCGGGAAGACCGTAGGATGGAAGTTTCGCGAGAAGTGCCCTGTGCCAGACCCGGTCAAAGGCCTTAGCAATGTCGTTGTGTAGATATGTCACTGAACTCGTCCTTAACTGCTGGACCAATTTTGATGATTCTTTATCGTATGTGTTTTGAGAATGGTTTAGATTTTAGATTCATAGTAAAAATAATTAAAAGAGCATTTTGTAGTGGACCAACCACTACAAAATGCTCTTTTAATTATTTTTTTTGTATATATATATATACTTAGTTAAGTAGATAGAGACAGGACAGCGGATTTTAGGTTGGGTCCGCTAGTATTTATATCTTCGTATCATCCTCTTCTCATCTTTCTGTAGCGCGCAAGGCCTCCCGGCTGGTGTAGAACGCAAGCGATCTACTCGATTAAGCGATACGGGTGCGGTCGGGTGTGTGACGGGTGACCACTAGTGGCAAATTAAAATGCGCATTTTCGTGTTTCGGAGAGCAGGACGCCGTTGGACGGGTTGGCCACTAACCCTTGCAAGTAACTCCACCAATCCGCATTGAAGCAGCGTGGTGGAGTAAGCTCCAGACCTCCCCTCAAGAAGGGGAGAGACTCGTGTCGTGCCCAGTGCCCAGCAGTGGGACGTTTCAAGAGTTGCTATTATTATTATGTTATCTGCTTCCTCTTCCTCTTCCTCATCCTCTTCCTCATAAAAATATCCTCTTCCTCATCCGCATCCTCCAAATTGGCGCATCACAATTCCTCTTCCTCCTCCTCTTCCTCATAATCACTTCCTCGACAACCCTATTGTATACCACCACCAACCTCACCAATACTACCAACCCCACCAGCACCACCACCACCTCTACCAACGCCTCCAACGCCACCAATGCCACCAATGCAGCAATGCCACCAATTCCACTAACGCCACCACCACCACCACCACCACCAGTTGTATGTATGTATAGATGTATGGATAAAAGTAGCCTAAGTTACTCCTTATTACATCAGCTATCTGCCAGTGAAAGTCCCGTCAAAATCGGTCCAGCTGTTCAAACAGACAGACAGACGGACAGAAAGACAGACAAAAATTTTTAAAAAAATTGTTTTGGTATATTTACCGTGTATACATACATTTTTTTTATTTTCTCGAAGTGGCAAATAAGCATGCAGTTAAGGACAGGGGCATAACACCTTATTCCTTAGGAGTGGTAATGCCATCTCATCAGTGGCATCTGCATTTTGATCTAGGTATTTGTGTAAGTGTCTATAGGCTGCAGTCATCACTTAACATCGATGTGAGCTGCATGCTTGTTTGCCACTTCCATAACATAAAAAAATTATATTGCACATCGAGCGTACGAAAGAGACAATCGGCTACTTTCGACTTTGTAAAGCGTCATCTCGGCTGCACACCGCCTACATAAGCACGAATAGTTCGGTTTTGGTCAAAACATAATCAAAAGGCTAACAAACGTTACATACCTAAGTAAGGTGTGAAAGAGATAACGCTCTATAGACCCGAAATAAGCCGAGTTCTAAACTCAAACTCAAATATTTTATTTCAAATTGGTCTACAAGAACACTTTTGCATTGTCAGTTTACAAGCTACCTATAGCGAATGACTTATATTAATAACTAGCTGGCTCGGCGAACTTTGTATCGATTTAAAGTGAAGATTAAAAAATACACTACAATTTTAGCGAAAGTACAGCAATTGATTTTTGAAAATTGCATGGCCTGTCCAGTTTCGGTAATACATCAAAATAAAAAGTGTACGTCATAATGGCGGGCAATTGACATTTGAATTTATAAAATTATTGATTTTATTTCACGAATTATCAAAAGATACGAATATTGCGGATACATGTTCTCGACTCAGAATAATTAATTTTTTACGATCTTTAATTTTAAATAGGTTTCGATCGAGTCTACCGTAGATCTGTAACAGAAAAAATGACATGTAATGTCTGAGCTTAGGTTCATAATGGCGGATGTTAAAAATTGAATTAACATTGTGCATTTTTAACCACTAATGTCATCAAAACTACCACCACCATCACCACCATCGTCACCACCACCACGATCACCACCACCACTGTCACCGCTCTCAGTACTAATAGTTTTTGCGCTAAACTGCGGACGCACAGACAGACAGACAGACAGACAGACGGACATGGCGAAACTATAAGGGTTCCTTGTTTACTACGGAACCCTATTACTTAGCCGCCGCTGTCTGTCTGTCACCAGGCTGTATTTCATATACCGTTATAGCAAGAAAGCTGAAATTTTCACACTTTCATTGCATGGAGACCGCCTTTCATATTTTTTTTTATAATTGTTGTTGTAGCACATAACTTGTGAAAATGTCAGCTTTCTTGCCATAACGGCATATACCTTATGGGCGGTTTGAAAAACTTGATGATGCTGATGAAAATGCGTCAAGTGACGCTGAAGATCAGATTTCAGCTTCAGTTTCGACAGCAATCCAAGATTACGAAACAACAATATTATTCAGCCATATTTTCACATGTAATGGAGTCGCAACAATCTTACACGATCTCCAATAAAAAGTGGCATATATGTTTTACGACGCAAAGGGGTTAGATAAACTATCCGAGGAACACCTTGGTATTCACATAAAAGCTATTATTTGTGGTTTATAAGGTTATTTGGCTTGGAGTTTATTTTATGTAAATAGGCTCGACTACACAGTGCGAGCAGCCAGGCATGTGCCGCGCGAGGCTAGCTGTGTGTGTAAACGCGCCCAATGCTAGATGGCTCGGGCGCTCGGTCGCGCGCGCTTACCGAGGCACGTTTACACAGAGCAAACTGCCTCGCGCGGCAAAAACTCAAGTTATTTTTAGGGTTCCGTAACCTTAAAAGGAAAAAAGGAACCCTTATAGGATCACTCGTGCGTCTGTCTGTCTGTCTGTCTGTCTGTCTGTCTGTCCGTCCGTCACAGCCAATTTGCTCCGAAACTACTCGACCGATTGAGTTGAAATATGATGACCCCATGATGAGCACGTCAAGTAAAAAATAAATTTTAAACAGGGGGCCACTTTCGGGGGTAAACCAGAAAATTAAAAAAAAATATATTGTTGTCAGCATCTTAGATATATTTTTTTTATAATTTTGTATAAACAAATTTGAAGTTATTTAAGAAAAACGACGAAAATTGTCCATTCCCCCCCCCCTCTATCTCCGAAACTACTGAACGTAAAATTTGGAAAAAAATGTGGAAAATAGTTCTTTGCCTATAGATTACTGGAAAACCTATAAGAAGTTTGAGTATTCAAATTAAATCGAAAATTCTACGGAACCCTCACCACGCGAGTCGAACTCGCACTTGTCCGGTTTTTTGATATGTAATGAAGTGGTAAACAAGCATTCATACATTACATTAATGTTCAATAACAGTAGATGGCTCGGGCACTCAGTCGCGCGCGCTATCCGAGGCACGTTTACACAGAGCGCGCTGCCTCGCGCGGCAAAGATTCAAGTTATGTTTTCTATGTCATGAAGTGGTAAACAAGCATTCATACGTTACATTATAATAATAATGGCAACCCATTATACGTCCCACTGCTGGGCACGAGTCTCTCTCCATTTTGGGGGGAGGCCTGGAGCTTACTCCATCACGCTGCTCTTATGCGGATTGATGGAGATACGGGTTAGTGGCCAACCCGCTGTTAGATGTCTTCAAACCGCCCATAATGTCTCCGACAAGGTTTAACGACTGCCATCTATTGATATCAACCGGGACCGACGGCTTAACGTGCCCTCCGAAGCACGGAATCGCGCATTTTAATTTGCCACTAGCGGTCACTCATCACACACCTGACCGCGCCCGTAATGCTTAACCGAGTAGATCGCTTCTGATCTACATCAGCCGCGGGGCCATGCGCGCTTCAAACATTACATTAATGGTCGATAATACTGAACACTACAAACATACACTACATACATGAAACCAAAGATTTGCCACACCACACACACACACACACACAAGCCTAAAGTGTTACGCCGCTGCAAAGGAAATGACAGGGCCGTACATTTTGGTTTATGTTGAGCTTTTAGCACACATGCAACACCCACGTTTAATTGTTCAGTTCGCGTCGCACTTGCCCACTTTTATTCCAGTTAATGACACAGGCGAAATGGAAAAGAAATAAAAATAACTACGTTCAGAAAAACAGACTTCAAAAATGAAAAGTAAAAAATAATACAGATTTAATATTAATTATATACTACCTATTATTTATATGTGTTATTTACTAAGTAATATAAGTAAATAACACATATAAATAATAGGTAGTATATAATTAATATTAAATCTGTATTATTTTTTACTTTTCAGTTTTGAAGTCGGTTTTTCTTAACGTAGTTATTTTTATTTAATACTTTTTAGTTTACTGCTGCATTGTCAATAAGATTAATGTTCACGTCTGTTAAATTTGTAAAATCTGACTCTTTTAACTTCGTTACAATAAGATAGGTACAAAATTTAAACTGTTTAGATGTGTCGATACAAATTTATTACACGACTATACGAAATCAATGAAAAAAATATTGATTTTTGAGGAAAGTAATACTCTATGCAATTATCGACGAAGGAGTGAATAAGCTGTGTTGTGTCGTCGATGAGTAAATATGTCATTGTCACTTGTTGTCATGCGCATTAGAACTATCTAGGACGTCAGTGAATTCAACGCATTGTTAAGACAACACGCTGTCTAATCTTATTCCTTAAGGTGAAAGGGTGAAAGTAAGTAAAAAATGCTCATAAAATAAAAACTAATGGGCCTACCTGAATAAAATTTTTATAAGACCAATTCGAAACTATTCCGCATCAAACACAACAAGAATTACGTATATCGGGTCCAGAACTCTCGGCGAAAAAAAAAAAAAATATATATATATATATATATATATACCGGCCGAATTGAGAACCTTCTCGTTTTTTTGAACTCGGTTAAAAAAGAAAAGAAAATATTTATTTGATATGGAAGCATAAGTCAGTACCCCTGTACTATAAACAAAATAAACCCGCAGTGTACAAAATATTAGCGAACGAAAGCAATTTGTGTTCCAAATTGGAATTAAATTGAAAGGATTTTGTGTTTTGAAGCCATTTTCTCATCAAACTTAACATCGTACTGTAGATATCGTAGTACGTTATCAAGTGCTTTTAAGCAATCTCAACAAGTTAATTTTGTATTGTTTTCTTATGTACTTGATTAATTAGTAAACAGGCATACAGTTTAACATTGATTATAAGTAATACTGTAACTTATAAAAAATAAAATATTCTATCTGCCTATAAACATATAGGCTAAGATCCCACTGCAG
Organism: Macrosoma leucophasiata; assembly: GCA_036365455.1. Lineage (NCBI taxonomy): Eukaryota > Metazoa > Arthropoda > Insecta > Lepidoptera > Hedylidae > Macrosoma > Macrosoma leucophasiata. Next base: position 2,912,506 of record JAWQUS010000002.1, on the reverse strand, counting down.
AATCATTTCGTTCATCCAGATATGCTGGCAACCTAATTTTTACGCATATTTATAATCTAGAGAATATATGTCGACTAAGTTGCCTATTAGAAAATGGCCGTAAGCATTTTTTTTTTTGTTTGTGAATGTTTTTTTTACTTGTTTTTTTAATAAAATATCGTAGATTTCACGGCAATGTGTATAAAGACAGAAAAAGCACGGCTGCCGTTGCGCACTTGGCCGCCCTATTTACTTACCTATTTTTGTTCCGCCTCAATAACTTTTAACGTCCATAACGTACACACATGTATTATTTATATTTCGAATGTAAGCTATTTTTTTCTCATTATTATGATATACGGGAGCTAAATTAAATCGGCCGCAAATAAGAGTTGCTGGCTGTTAAAGTAAAAAAAAGAAATAATTAAAAATACTTCCTTCCAAATTTTGATTGGCAACCTAGTGGATATATATAATTATATTCAATAAATTATAAATGAACATAAAAATTAGGTTTGCCTACTGCCTATTTGGATGAAAGAAATAATTCAGAACAGTTGGATCCTAACCTATATGGAAGAGAATTCTTAAAATTATCGTCCGTAAACTGGATTAATAGACAACTATTTTTTTTTGTTTGTAAGAAGAGCACGCAATAAGTGGTTCGTATATCCAATTATCACTATTCAACCCAACTCATCAAGCGGACACCAACCGTCGTGGTTTCCCAACCCATTACAACCTCAACAACAAATCTGCCACTAATTAATGAGGCAACTAAAATACAACATGAAAGCAATCGTTGGAATTATCCGCTTTGTTTTAACAACAGTCTGGTTAGCTTGAAACGTCTTCATCTTGTTTAATCTTGAGCTCGCATTATGCTGACATCACGAATACACAAACACAGTTTAAACACAAATTCTGTCGAATTGAACGTTTTGCAATACCGAATTTAACGCTTGTTGAAACTTTTGGTTCCTTCCTCTATAAAAACGATTGGATTATTTATGTAATATTTTTAAGTCTTATGATTGAAGGACAAGCAGACTTGCCACCTCATTGGAAATAGTCACCGTCGCATATGGACATTTGGAACAACAGAGAACACGACATTCCAACACGTCACCAGCCCTAAAGTATTCTTTGGATTCCTTTTTGTTTGAAAAATCGCATGTTGTAGCGCCTAGGAAACACCTCAAAGACAAGTGCATACCACAATTTGCGCGTTGGACGGAAAAAAGCACATCGACCGAAAACCGCATCGTTGAGCTTCTCCACGTCTCCATACAGTTCGGAACCATTGTAACCTTTAGTGGCAGAAAGCTGAGTTTTCCATTGAATTTTTCATCATCTAGAAGTTTTGACAATATGCATAGTACTGGTGGTAGAGCTCGCAGTGGTGGAGTTCGCAGGCGTAGGAACCACCGCATTATCTACTATACTTGCCGATAATGGTAGTGTTCAGCACTACCGTGTTCCGGTCAGGTGGTAATGAACGGTCCTGTACTTTTCGGCACAGAGATATAACACCCTAGGCCTCAGGAGTGATAACGCATCTGCATTATGACCTTGGTCTTTGTGTGGGTGTCTATAGGCTGCAGTCATCACTTAACATCAATGTGAACTGCATGCTTGTTTGCCACTTCCATTACATAAAAAAAAGTATGGAGAAAAGAAGAAGATCGTTACCTTTGTTATTTTCACATATTTTCCTTACGTCTCTTTATGCTATACTACGTTGACATGTCGAAGAAAAGTTTTATTTATGTAACAAAGGTAGCAAACAAGCATACAGCTCACATGAATGTTAAGTGATGACTGCAGCCTAAGGACATCTAGCCCTAAGCCTCACATAGAAGTCATAAAACGTAACGAGAGTTTTGTGAATGTACATTATATGTATATATGTCTACTTCTTCGGTAATATAAGACTAATCTTAATAATCCACTACTATTACGCTGGAGGTCCTGGGTTCGATTCCCGGGTCGGGGACTATCAGAGATAACGGTTTAAAATCCTTTATCTCTGCTTCTATTGGGATTTTTCCATTTTCTGGAAGTTTCTCAGTACCCCGGAGTATGGTAATGTGCCCGGAAATGGCAACAGGTTCGCCACCTGTTACATGGGCCAAAACGTAACCGGCGAGTCGTGGGCGTTTGCATGTATGATTGAATGCATGCAATTACCTCTGCCTACCCCTTCGGGGATTACAGGCGTGAAGTTACGTAATCTTAATAACCATCTTTCTGCAATTTGTCAGCTGTACCTAAGATTGATTTATTGCCTCAAGTTCGCACGCCCCAATTCCACATCTATCCGAAAGGAGAGGGATCGTGTTGTCAAGGAGGAAGGATTTTATGTGTGTCCCACACCATGAGGGACACTTGATTTTATTGCTCCACCGACCCGTTGCGGACAGTAAAAAACTGCCGACAAAACTTTGGACCTTCGTCTTTGTCTATGTGATTTATTTCGTCGATATATTTTTTATGTTTGAATAGTTTATTTACATTTATTTTCAGAAGTATGCATGGCATACACTTAATACAAAATATATATCTAACCCAAAAAAGCGTACGATAAGAAGGTAGACGAGGCACGAGAGGTATGTCAGGACCGGGATATCTGGCGCTCTACACTCTCTGCCTTCCCCGTTAGGGAGCTGGCGTGAAGATACATACATACAAAAAAGCATCTTACAACACATTAGTAGCAAAATAAAATACATTCGTTGACTTTTCGACTTTTTAATCCAAGCGCAACTTTTTAACCTTAAAAATAATCGCGAAATATATTCCTGACTACACCTTCGTAATATTATCTTTCTAAAAAATGACAATTGTCATGTAACCAATATTGATTTATTGCCCCAACTTTTACGCTCCAATTCCGAATCCGGTCGAAAGCACCAGAGAGATTGTGTCGTCAAGGAGGACGAATTTAATGGGTACACCATGAGGGACACTTGATTTTATTGCTCCACCGTCCCGCTGCGGACTGTAAAAAACTGCCGCCAAAACTTCGGACCTTCTTCTATTTAAATAAATTTGTTTGTTTCGTAGAAAACGTATCTAGTTTTTTTTTACGTAATGGAAGTGGCAAACAAGCATGCAGTTCACACATCCATTACATAAAAAAATACGTTTATGTAACTGCGTATGTTAAACGCGTTTTATGTATGAAACCGCATTCAACTCCGTTTAAAAGTTTTGAAGCAGTGCTTGAAGCAAATTTTCAATTGACCATATTTTTTTTTTCTCTTAACTGGTTTTGACGAAGCGACGAAACGACGAACAAGTTTTGACAACTCTCCTAATTTATATGTAATCAACCTGTGAAAACTGCCATCAAATCCGTTGAGAAGTTTCGAAGTTAAAAAGTACCAGACAGACTGACAGACAGAGAGACAGACAGACACAGATACCAAAAATCGTTTTTTTTTTATTTCTGTTACTCTTCTTAAATCGCCCCCTATCAGTTTTTTGGAAAAATATTTAATGTACAGAAATCAGATTTTTCTTATCCCTACTTAATATTATAAATGCGAAAGTAAATCTGTCTGTCTGTCTGCTACCTTGTCACGTCCAAACGACTAAACCGATTTTAATGAAATTTGGTACAGAGATAGAGCTGACTTTGAAAAGGAACAAAGGCTACTTAGTTATTTATAAAACAAAATCCACGCGGGCGAAGCCGCGGGCAACAGCTAGTTATATATATATATATATATTCCTATTTTTAACTATATATATATGTATATATATATATATATATATATACATATATATATATATATATGTATATAGTTAAAAATAGGAAAAGTATCACCGAGTAGCACCGAGAGTTCGCCAGATCAACTCCTGCCCCGAAATACCTTATCCTTTTTCTTGTAACCTTAGAATGGATACATAATACATTACCATAATACTTTCAATAACCAAACTTAATACATACTCCTAAAAATCATCACAATGCAGCAAACTGAAAACCCCATTCTATTCAAGCTACGAAGCTCCACAAATCCCAAACGAGCGAACGGGCCGTGTAAATCGGTATCTTATAATAATAATAATAATGGCAACCCATTATCGTCCCACTGCTGGGCACGAGTCTCTCCCCTTTTTGGGGGGAGGCCTGGAGCTTACTCCACCACGCTGCTCCAATGCGGATTGGTGGAGGTAGGTGGGTTAGTGGAACCAACCAACCACTGTCGGATGTTTTCAAACCGCCCATAAGGCCTCCGACAAGGTTTAACGACTGCTATCCATCGATAGCAACCGGGACCGACGGCTTAACGTGCCCTCCGAAGCACGGAAACGCGCATTTAATTTGCCACTAGCGGTCACCCATCACATTACCCGACCGCGCCCGTAGTGCTAAACCGAGCAGATCGCTTACGATCTACACCAGCCGCTGGGCCATGCGCGCTTCGGTATCTTAATACCGGCAAAATACAAGGTGTTCACATCGCATACACCTAGTCGACAACAATAAAAACTTGACAAGTGACAAACGACTCACATTTCGCATGGTTCCGTAGATATGATATTATCAGAGATAGCGGTATAAAATCCTTTATCTCTGGTTCTATTGGGATTTTTCCATTTTCTGGTTGTTTCCCAGTACATCGGAGTTTGGTAATGTGCCCGGAGATGGCAACAGGTTCGCCACCTGTTACATGGGCCAAAAACGTAACGTAAGCAAGTCGTGGGTGTTTGCATGTATGCTTGAATGCATGCATTTACCTCTGCCTACCCCTTCGGGGTTTACAGACGTGAAGTTACGTTTCCGTAGATATTTTTATAGAAAAAACTTCAATAACAAGTCTTAGAGCGCCAGTGACGGAAAGCCAGGTTGACACTACCGCATTACTTAATCTATTAGATGTTAGAGTAAAGTTCAGAGGTATAGGTCGCGCCACGTAAAAAGAACGCTGGAAGAAAGTAGAAGGGATGTTAGTAAGGGAGCCCAAGAGGGGATTTTTGGATTTGCTCCAGCGCGTCAGATTAAGTTATAGGAGATACCTTGTACCCAATTCAGTACCTCCACCAAATCTAAGATTTCCATAAAAGGCCGAACCCTTAAGGCTTCCGCCACGAGCTTGCCTCGCATCCAAATTGTCAGAATTTTGGATGGGAGCTTTGATGGGGTTCACTTTAGATCCTCTCTGAGTATCTGACATTCTTGAGTAATTTTTCACCTTCATTTTTGAACGAATCAAATGTTTTTGAAGAGGACGCGGCATCAACGTCTTGGGTCAAGAGCGTGTCAGATATTCTGTGAGGGTTTAAAATGTGGCCAAACAATGCTCCTATCCAAAATTCAGACAAATCGGAAGATGAGTAAGATCGTAGCGACATTTATATTTTTTTTTAAGACTATTCTTCGGCCGCGTCTTTATATACGAACCTTAGATTTAGTGGAGATAACCAGCGGGGTTCATGGAATCTCCCATATCTTTATCTGACGCGCTCGAGTAAATCCAAAAATAGCATCCTGGGCTCCCCTACTCGCGCATCGGTACACTCGCGCACGAAAGTACTAGCCCTATTGGTTTATTTTTGATCTAGCTTTCGCTTGCGGTTTCGTGTATTGGTAGGCAGGTTGAAAACTATATTACATAGAATAACAAAAAATGAAATAAAAACACATGACGCGCAGCTTGACCGCCAGCGTTCTTTTTACGTGGCGCGACCTATATCATGTTCCAGCCAATTTGTTTTTTATTTAAGGAATGTGGCATTCAACATGCAGCTCGCATTGATGTTAAGTGACGACTGCAGCCTATCGAGACAAAAACCGGAGATCAAAATGCAGATGCGTTGCCACCCCTGAGACCTAAGTTGTTATGTCTCTGTGATAGTTATTACGGAGCCATACATTACCATCTAACCGGAACACGATAGTGCTGCACACTACCATTTGGCGGCAGATAGAGGTGATGCGGTGGTGCCTACGTCTGCGAGCTCCGTCACTAGAGCTCTACCACCAGTGATATTGTGTGGCCCTCTAATATCCGGCACAGAGGCATAACGACTTAGAGTCAGGCGTCACAGCGCATGTTCATTAAAATCATAAAGCAACACCGGAGAGGAGTAGCCATATGCAGGCTTTCCCCTCTGTCAAAGTACAAGCCCAAATAGGCCTATACCTTTCGCCTAGATGTTTAAATGTGTGCGTGAAATTGTTTCTGTATTTTGTTAAAGTCAAGGTGTGAGTTTCGTAGTAATAGACAATTTTTGTAGTGTGCGTGTGTGTCGCACGCATTTCCCCCCGCAAAAAATGACAGACTGTTTTGCATCGGTAATACACGCTATGGCTACTCCCCCCCGGTCCGCCGCGACCGGTGGGCCGCGTTGCTCTATGATTGAAGTCTCTAGTTTTATATAGATGTTTATAAGCTACTATATTGCTTACCATCAATATAAACTGCATGCTTGTTTGCCACCATTATAACCTTAATAATACATAATTTAAAAAACTCGGACTCAATTTCGACAGCTGTTTTCCTTCCATTTTTCTTTACATATCCATTCTCAAGTATTTTTGTTTTATAGTTTCAGAGACCGTCCCAAGATCACCCCTTTCAACTATAAAAAAAAAACCATTAAGAGTTCCAACTTGAAATTCCACACAACCCTAAAAATGATGGCACAGGAGCGAGTCGCTCACAATAAAAACGTCCTCATTTCGCAGTAATGCGTCGGTACATTTACTTTAATATCCCACAGTATTCAACCCTCGGGACAAGTAGGGCTTGGCATTTAGGTCAGTACATAGATCCTCATTACGCTAGGCAGAATGAGCCGTGATCAACGTCATTTGACACCCAGTGGAAAAAATAACAGATATGAAAATATTTGCTTTTATTTTTGCGTGGCTGAATGTCGCGTGATCCATTTCAATTTTCTTTTCGATGTTTAAAAATTTAGACATTTCTACTCGCTTATTATCAATGGCGGTCAAATTATTCCAGTAGGTTATTAGTAAATAAATACACTGGTACTGGACAAATAAATACGCATCTGCATTTTGATATCGGATCTTTGTGTGCATCTTAACATCAATGTGAACTGCATGATTTTGCCCAAATGCATAAATACATGTGGTTGAGGGGAAGCATTTCCGCGATAAAACTTCCAGTTACCAAGCCAGCCAAAACACGTCCACAGCTGGACAAAGCCTTCCTCAATGACGCCCACAACAACGATGCGTGTCTTTAGGGGAAAATATGATATAATCGCCACGCTCGGCAGGCGGTTGGCGATCGCAGTGGCGGTAGTTTTATAGCTGCACACTGCTGTCCATCCGCCGTTATTATATTTACTACCAGCCCTATTAAAATGGTTTGACCGCCATTGTGGAAGAATTCTCTTCCGGTAGAAGAAAATTCTTCCGCTAGTGGGGCAGTAGAGTTGTCAAGTCGCGACGCCGGTAAAAAAGAAATGGATTCCGCAAATAAAACGCGTGTGGCATAAGATCGGCGTAACAGTTCATTTTTATTTAATTTTAGATTGTATAAAAGTCGTTGTATTTACAAAGTTATCGAATTTCCTACTCGTTATCAGCACCCCAAAACGAAGGCACGCCATTTTCCATAGAACCATTTATTATACTTGAGTAACACGCTATTCTTACCTTGAGCAATTTTCTTAGAAGGGTTGAGGTTATTACCTCAATATTTTTTTAAGCTATTGCATAGCTTCTATCGCGGGCCTTGAGCGCGGGGACCGAATTCAGAAATTCCGTTACGTAAAAACCTCACGCTCCCCACTCCGACGGGCACGGAGGTGTGGCTTGAAGGCCGTGCATTGTCTAACGTCGTTTCTTTTCGGCAGTCTTCGACACGGTGTTTGTGTGCGTGCAACTAGACGTATTGTACGACTCTACGAAGCTCGCACGAATCGAGACGAGCTGCTCCGAAATCGGACGAATACATAAGCAGCTGTTTATAATTAAGGTTGGGGAAAAAGTTTCTTCGCATTTTTTAAGATAATTCAAAACATTTTTTAATATAGTTTATTTAAATTTAACTAAAGTATGTATGTACCATTTTGTTCGATAACCTTTTGCCATCTTTTGGGACATGATCCCATTGCTATAAAATTTTGGGACTTCTCATCAAAATACAACGACAAGTGGATTTGGCAGTCCTCTCGTGATGTTAACCTAACATTGCATAAAGAATTCTGAAGAGACCGAAACATGTGGAAATCTGAAGGTGCAAGGTCAGGACTATACGGCGGATGCATTAACACCTCCCAGCCAAACTCTCTTAATTTTTGCTGAGTGGCTATAGATGTGTGAGGTCTAGCGTTATCATGATGAAACACCACACCCCTTCTGTTGATCAATTCCGGCCGCTTTCTCTCAACTTCTTGCTTTAATCTCATCAGTTGTTCGCAGTAGAGTTCAGAATCGATAGTCCTGCCTGGTGGTAATAGCTCATAATGAATAATGCCCTTCCAATCCCACCACACACACAACATCACCTTATTGCGAGTTAACCCGGGTTTCGCCACAGTCTGTGAAGCCTTGACCGGCCTTTGACCACGACCTTTTTCGCACGTCCTTGTCGTACGTGATCCACTTTTAATCACCAGTTATCAGCTTCTTCAAAAATGATTCGGTTTCATTACGTCGTAATAAAGAATCACAAATGAGTACACGGTTCATTAGGTTTCTTTCAGTGAGCTCGTGAGGTACCCAAATATCGAGCTTTTTTTTTGTACCCAGCTATTTTCAAATGCGCCAAAACTGTTTTGTGATGAATTCTCAGTTCTTCAGCTACGTCGTAACTACTGATATGTCGATCTTGCTCCACTTTTTCAAAAATGGCATCCATTTTATCCGTAATAGGGCGACCAGAGCGAGGTGCATCTTTGACATCAAAATTTCCGGATTGAAAACGCTTAAACCAAATTTGTGCTACTCTGACAGACACTGCACTAGGTCCATAAACATCGCAAATTTTTTTCGCGGCTTCCGTTGCATTTTTACCTATTTTGTAGTAAAATTTTAAAATGTATCGAATTTCTTCATTAGATTCACTCATCTTGACAGTACGAAAAACAAATGAAAATCACACATTTGCCTAATTTGAATTTGGAATTATGTTCTTCAAAATTTTAACTTTCAATGATACCAAAACCAGCCAGATACAAATACTACAGCCAAAGAGATTTTATTACTAGTTCATACATACTAATAATGCGAAAAGACTTTTTCCCCAACCTATTATGTATTGTAAAATAATAAAAATATTTCAAACAATATCTTTTTTATTTAATACTAGCTGTCCCGGCGAACTTTGTATCGTTTTAAAGTAAAGACAAAAAATACCCTACAGTTTTAGCGAAAGTAACAAACAGCAATTGATTTTTGGGAATTGCCTGGCTTGTCCAGTTTCGGTAATACATCAATGTGATATGTTCTTAGGTTTTCGCGAGCTACACTCATTGAAATAAAACTATTTTTTCAAACTTCTGTCAGGCAAATGTCACCTCAGTCTGCCCGGGACCACGGAATCTGAAAAGCGACCGAAACGTCGGGTTGATTTTAAAAATCATTTTAGTTTAATATACGCGAGATAAATCCGTAAAAATAGTTTTATTTCAATGAATACATCAATGACATTTATCAAAAATGAAATGTGTACGTCGTAATGGCGGGCATTGACATTTGAATTTATAAAATTATTAATCTTATTTCACGAATTATTAAAGAATACGCATTTTGCGTATACATATTCTCGACTCAGAATAATTATTTTTTTGCGATCTTTAATTGTATGTAATTATTAATTGTATAATAGGTTTTGATCGAGTCTACCGTAGATCTGTTGCAGAAAATATGACATGTAATGTCTGTGCTTAGGTTCTTAATGGCGGACAATTTTCATCATTAATGGCGGATGTGAAAAATTGAATATTAACGTTGTGCATTTTTAACTGCTAATGCCACCAACACTTCTTGAAGACTACCACCACCACCACCACCATTGTCACCACCACCACCACTGTCACCGCTACCACTTCCACCATCACAAACGCCACCAACGCCATCAACGCCACCACCAACACCAACATCACCAAACACCTATGCCACCAAAACCACCACCACCACCACAACCAATGCCTCCAAAACTACCAACAACACCACCAACGACACCAACGCCACTAATGCCTCCATCGCGACTAAAAATCACCACCATCTCCACCAACGCCATCAACACCGCCACCAGAGTCACCAACAACACCTATGCCACCAACGACACCAATGACATAAATGACCAAACCCACTAACGCCACCAATGCCATCACCACCACCACTACCAACACCACCAATGCCACCAACACCACTAAAGCCACCAAATAAGACCTAAAAATTCTGTGAATATTTTAAACGTCTACTTGCTATGTTCCGTGAAATATTAATTTCGAGTAAAAACATACGAAAAAAAAACATGTTTATTGTATGCCTCCTTGGACCCCTTAACATTTTCATTTTCTTATTTTTGGTAATTAATTTTGTCTGTATAGCCGTAACAGAAATACATAATTTGTGAAAATGTTAGCTTTCTAGCTATCACTATTTATGAGATGCAACCTGGTGACAGACTGACGGGTGGAGGGACAGACAGACAGACAGCGGTGGATTAGTAATCCGTTTTTTTCATACCTTTTAGGTACGAAACCCCCTAAAAGATAGAACTAAGATACAGAATAGCTTAAAAATATTCCGTACGATTCTTTAAATTGACATAACTTTTTTATTTCTAAACCGATTCACAAGAAACAAACACTAAATATTAAGTGAAACTTGCCACAATATATAAGTGAAAACCGCAGATCGAATACGCCGTTTCTGAAATTAGCGTGCACAAACACACAGACAAACAGACATTTTCCCAGTGTTATGCGCCAAAGGTTAAAGTATAATCATACCAAGTTTCATTGTAATCGGATCGGTAGATTTTGTGTGATGCTTGAACAAACAGACAGACAGACAAAACATTTTCTAATCACATTTTTGGGTTCGGTATCGATCTAGTAACATCCCCTGGTATTTATTTTTTCAATATTTTTAATGTACAGAATTTTCACTTCTACAGTTTTATTATAAGTATAGAAAAGAAAAAGAATGTTTTCTTATCGGTCACCACGCTCAAAAAGTGTAACTTGAATTAATATCAAAGAAAAAAAGAAATACTGCATAAATATAATAAATAAATAATTATAATTGCATAAGTTGATACAAAATGCAATGCAATAGCTTTATCGCGGCAGTCCCCGAGTGCCACACGTCGATTTTTTCAATTATATTACGAAGGTGGCAAATAAGCATGCAGTTCACATGGATGTTAAGTGATGACTGCAGCCTATAAAATCAACAGAAAAACCAGAGGTCTATAATTATTCTAATACGATATCTATACAAATAAAAAAAAATAGAGTGTCTGTTTGCAATTTAAAAATAACCGCTTTTTACTAAATGCAGTATGTATACACGGTATATTAGGTTGGAGAAAAAGTTTCTTCGCATTTTTTAAGATAATTCAAAACATTTTTAAATATAGTTTATTTAAATTTAACTAAAGTATGTATGTACCATTTTGTTCGATAACCTTTTGCCATCTTGTAGGTAGGGACATGATCCTATTGCTATAATAAGCTTTAGCTATATTAAGCTTTTTATCCAACCCAACCTATTATATACCAATACAACATTTTTTTCTATTTTTTCTGTCTGCCTGCCTGTATGTCTGTCTATCTGTCTGTCTACCTGACTGTCTGTCTGTCTATCTGTCTATCTGTCTATCTGCCTGTCTGTCTGTCTGTCTGTCTATCTGTCTGTCTGTCTGATTGTCCTCGCTAATCTCGGGAACGGCTGGACCGATTTCCACGGGACTTTCACTAGCAGATAGCTTATGTAATAAGAAGTAACTTAGGCTACTTTTATACTAGCTTCCCCCAAGACTTCGTCCGGGTAGATACTGAACAATAATAAATTACACGCGGATTAAGTCGCGGTGACAGCTACTTATTTATAAAATAATGATTTTGTAGCGTCCACTCCACACAGTACTTGTCTAGTACGATAGATGGAGTGCATGCGAATTACATCGCACATACGAAGATATCTCAAGAGTTGGCATATATACAACTTCCCAACGTCAATCGTTGGGCCGCGGCCCGCCAGGCGCTACCACCTCGCCTGGTTGGAGAATCCTCCCTTTTCGCTGGAGGAACACTTCCACCCGTTTAGACCTGAGTCGATCACTCCTTCGTCGGGATTCGGGTCGATTGCGACCCATTGACAAGGTGATGGAGTCTAAATGACTCGATCGTTTGGGTCATTTGGGTCGCGACTCGATTTCGCTCAAACGTATACTGTAGCTCATGATTCTCGTGATTCGAGACCCATCTGATAAGGATGCGAGACTCGAGATCGCGATCCACACATTATGTCGCTGGCTATTTTTCATTTTAATACATTTCTATTAATTATCACTATAATTTCATTCTTAAACTTTATAGGTATATAGCATAAATTTTACAATTAGATGACATGGTGCAGGGGAGCTTGATCGATAAAACTGTAAACAAACTGAAGTGTACCTTATGCTTAATGTGATAGAGTTCACGAGAAACAAAATACCCAATGACCCAAAGGACCCAAATGATCGACTTTTTTTGTACGTCACGACCCGATCACTTGTGTTTGGATCGTGATTCAATCAAAGTGATTCTATCGCTCGCGATCGACTCAGGTCTACACCCGTTCCTCCACAATTTAATTCGGAAGTAATAAATCATTTCGCGACAATCCTAAATGAAAAGCTTCCAAACCAGGAACAATAAAATCAAGCGACGCAATATTAACAGAACTTAATATTCGTGTTTTAAATATTCATGAATATTCGTGTAGCCTGTCACGTTCCGTTCATTTGCGGTTCAATTGTGGTCGTAAAGAGATTTATCTATACAAATAAATAAAATTGGAGTGTCTGTTTGTAATATACAAATAACCACTTTTTACTAAATGCCTAAGTATGTATACACGGTACAATAATAAAATTGTAAAAAAAAAATATTTTTTTTACAATTTTTGTCTGTATGCTTGTCTGTCGTGCTGTCTGTTTGGCGGGGCTAATCTTGGGAACGGCTGTGCTGATTTTGACGGGACTTTCACTGGTAGATAGCTGTAATAAGGAGTAACTTAGGCTACTTTTATACTAGCTGCGCCCACGACTTCGTCCGGGTAGATACTGAACAATAATAAATTCTTACGCGGCAGAAGTCGCGGGCACAGCTAGTTTTAAATATTTTTAAATATTCTCACTGCCTCAGTAGCCTTGTGGTAGCAAGCCACTACTACTAGGGGTCCTGGGTTCGATTCCTGGGTCGGGGATATTAGAGATAACGATGAAAAATCGTTAATGTCTGGTTTTATTGGGATTTTTCCATTTTCTGGAAGTTTTCTAGTTGGTACCTCGAAGTTTGGTAATGTGCCTGGAGATGTCAATAGGCTCGCCACCTGTTACATGGCCCAAAACGTAACCGGCGAATCGTGGGTGTTGGCAGTATGATTGAATTTTCATTTTATAAAAGTTTCATTTTCATTTTCATTTCCATTGAATGCATGCATTTCTCACCTCTGCCTACCCCTTCCGGGATTACAGGCGTGAAGTTACGTTTTTTATTTTTAAATACCTCGTTTTTTTTTCGAATTTGGGTTTTTCATAACTACATTCACGCTGATGAAAATTATGACGCATGCTGTTTTATTTTCTTTAAACAAGCATGCAGTCCACATTGATGTTAAGACTGCAGCTGATGATGACTGCAGCCTATACAAAGACCATAGGTCATAATGCAGATGCGTTGCCACGCCTGAGATCTAAGTTGTTATGTCTTTGTGATGGTTATTACGGGGCCATACATTACCATCTAACCGGAACACGATAGTGTTGAATACCTACTACCATTTGGCCTCAGATAGACTAGGTAAGATGTTAGTACCTATGCCCTCGAACTCCTACACTGGAGCTCTACCACCAGTAAATTTACTTTGGAAACAATAAATAATTTCGCGATAATCCTAAAAAATAATAAGCTTCTCAGCTTCCAAACCAGGAACAATAATATCAGGCGACGCAATATTAACAGAACTTAATATTCGTATTTTAATATTCATGAATATTTATTTAGCCTGTCACCCCCGTTCATTTGCGGTTCAATTGTGTTCGTAAAGAGATTTATTTCGAATATTTAAATAGTTATTTTAGTTTTACGATATTGGCTTTAACTCTCATTCCATACACCCAGTCAGACAGTTCACCCACACAGCGGCAGATATGCGGTGGATAAAACTATTGCGCGAGCGGTCGCCAATCCGCATTCCAAGCGTGGCGATTATCGCATATATACTTTACTAGCTGTAGCCGACGCCCGCGTGGATGTCGTTTTATAAATAATAAATAAATAATAATAAAATAAAATACGCTTACACTCACAGCCCCACACTAGGTATATATCTGTGTCGTGGGTGCCGTTGTACACATACACAAACACCCAGACCCGAAACAAATATCTGTAGGCCATACAAATATTTGTCCCGGTGCGGGGATCGAACCCGCGACCCTTCGAATCAAACGGTCATCTCACACCGCTGGACTAGCTGGGTCGTCATAAAAACTAAGTCACCTATGTTCTTTTTCAAAGTGAGCTCTATCTCTGTACAAAATTTCATTAAAATCGGTTCAGTCGTTTGAACATGAAAAGGTAACAGACAGACAGACAGACAGAGTTACTTTCGCATTTATAATATTAAGTAGGGACTGTGTGGCTGATATGATGTATGACCCAAATAAAAAATGAAAAAAAAAATAGGTTAAACAAAGGATCCCTTCAAGGTTTTTAAATATCAATCTTAATTACTCTATTCTCTCAATTGTCGTAAAACATTAACGTCCCCTGTTTCACATTTCAATGTTAATTCAATAAAGAAATTAACCAAGTTTATTACACTCCGGTGACCCTCATAATTGAGTTACAACAAGATATTCGGTTATCCCTTTCCCGCAAATTGTTGAACGAAACTCTTCAATTTATCGGCATAGGTAAGGCGGAATAACCGTTTTATTTAGGACAAAAACATTCATTTTCATTTTATTTTGACTTCATTATCTAACGGCCAAATACTCAAACGTCACTTAAATCTAAGTGGGACTTAAAAGTCTTCTGTCTTTATAAAACACGTTCAAACGATAGAGATAGCGCACAGGCTGCTTAAAATTGAGTGACGTTTGAGTATTCGGCCTTAAGAGTTGTAGATACTTCAGCGATAAAACTATAGGAATTCTTCACAAATGCCCTAATTTGTCCCCTCGGTGGCGCAAGCATACGTGCTGTGCTCACGATCGGACAGAGGGACCCGAGCTTGTGTATTTATGGGAGTCCATATAGTCTCGGTGGCTTCGCGCACATGATGGAGGTAATTTGGGTACGTCTAGATCCAATGTTTCTGCCAAGTTTCTGCATGTTTATGCAACAATTCAGCTGCAGTTTTCTCCACGATTGTTGAGGTCGGATCTTTGTCAACCATTTAGTAAGTATATTTTATTTTTAAAGAAAAATGGAAAGAAAAATTTGACTTCAGGCGAGACTCGAACTCGCGACCTACTGGGAATCTAGTCCAGCCGCTCTTCCAATTGAGCTACTGAAGCCCTGCCCGATTTGTCAAATCTTTCCTTCTATCTATTGCATTGCTTTATGGTAGCAGCAGCGCCATCTATTACCAACTATGCTAGTTAGGCAACCGATATAATAGACTTTTCAGTTTATTAAATATCGTAAAGAAGTCGCTTTTACCCTTAATAACCATAACTTTTACCATTTAGTAAGTATTCTCATCCGATAATAAAGACGTGATTTAATCATTGTAATCAGACGTGTCCATCACAACCGTAGTATTTGCCCTGAGAGTTTTTTTTTGTGTTACGGCATCGCTATCACGCGTATTGCTAGTGTCAAATAAAACGATATTTCGTATTTGTAATAAGCAGCGTAAAAGTCAAAGTCAGTCAGTCAATTTATCAGTCCGTCAGTCAGCGTCACAGTCAGTGTCGAGTAAAGCGATGGCTACTTTACCAGAACATTTACAATGAAGTTTTGGAGGCAACCCGAAAGGACGTTTTTTCGCACTGTTATTCTATTTCACTATACATGGGCACTGTAATAAGCCTATATCATACAAATAACTCAAAAATACACCAAGAAAATGAAATAAAATAAGAGCCCTATAATTTCCGGCACAGAGGCATAACACCTTAGGCCTCAGGAGTGGTAACGCATCCGCATTTTGACCTTGATCTTTGTGCGGGTGTCTGTAGGCTGCAGTCATCACTTAACACCAATGTGACCTGCATGCTTGTTTACCACTTCAGTTAGATATAAAAAAGCACCACACGCCTCTTTCAAGGTTCCCGCCAAAACTCTTTGGGAGTATTGAATACCGAGAAAATCTGCAAATATAATTTCTACAACGAAAACAAACAAAAGGTCCCTTCAAGGTTTTTAAATATCAATCTTAATTACTCTATTCTCTCGATTGTCGTAAAACATTAACGTCCTCTGTTTCACATTTCAATGTTAATTCAATAAAGAAATTAACCAAGTTTATTACACTCCGGTGACCCTCATAATTGAGTTACAACTAGATATTCGGTATCCCTTCCCCGCAAATTGTTGAACGAAACTCTTCAATTTATCGGAATAGGTAAGGCGGAATAACCGTTTTATTTAGGACAAAAATATTGATTTTCAACTTATTTAGGCTGACGAGGGAAAGCTTTGACTTTGTTTGTGTGATAATTAAACCTTATTATCATGCGAATTATCATGCGAATCGTGGTACGTTTTATTCAAGGTGCTTTATAAGATACGGTAAGAAAGAGATTATTCTTAGGTTCGGTTGCATCAAAATATTTGTTAAAGTTAAGGTTTTTGGAACGAATTTCCTTATCGCGCGCTACGCTGGCTAAGGGGACTAGGCGAGCGTCACGAAAAATCCTCACGACACTTTTGCTATAGGGCGTAGCAGATTATAGCGTATTTCCTTACAGAAAAAACCTAATAACAGATTTTCTCGACCTGAGGATCGAACCCAAGACCTCAGGCTTCACCATCGCGATTGCGACCACTGAGCCAACGAGGCAATCATTAGGTAATACCACGGTATAGATAAATTAGGATGGAAAGGCCTTTGCTTCAATTTAGAACCAGTGTCGCCGCTTTTCTCCCACCATGCAATTGTTTACACAAATGTAACATCATCTCGACATTCACCCACACATTAATCCTCAGGGCAGCTATTCGTTTGCGTAAGTTTGCATACTAAGATGTAACGCCCGTAGACAATAAACACTCGCACGCACACAACAATATACTCACTAATAAACTAGCCAAAGTGTAGCGGACTCATTACATGCTGTACATTGCAAGCGGAGACAGTAATAGCGTTAATTGAGCGAATGCTTAACGAGCAATGTATTCGCTAGCAGTAACGTTTAAATAATGCAATTTAAGTTCGAATATTCATATTCCTTTGTATATTTTTATGTTTTTTACAAGTATTATAACAATAAATGTTATTTGTGACTTACTGATGAAAAGATATACCTCCTCGCTTTATACTTGAGGTCTGCCATTTCATATTATATGTTAAAATTGGCACTACATGGTATTTTACCAAAAGATGCGTCGTTCGAAGCAGTCTACACGACACTACGAGCGGCGAATAAATGGTTTTGCCGAACTGCCCACATTACCATTCCATCTTTATTTATCTATTCCTACACTGGAAACTCTCCTATCAGTAATGTACTATGTACTATAGTGCACCATTTTGAAATGGCATAAGTAGTTACTGATATAAAATTCACAAAAGTTTACTGCAGTGTAACTGACCGTCTACAGGTCAACGTTTAAAATAAAGAACCAAATAGACAAATGTAGCCAGTTTTGTGATGAACATAAAAACAAACACAAATACGCATGAGAAGACTGGTGGTAGAGCTCCAGTGACGGAGCTCGCGGGCGTAGGCACCACCGACCACCGCATTACCTAACATAC
Source organism: Macrosoma leucophasiata (assembly GCA_036365455.1). Taxonomy (NCBI): domain Eukaryota; kingdom Metazoa; phylum Arthropoda; class Insecta; order Lepidoptera; family Hedylidae; genus Macrosoma; species Macrosoma leucophasiata. The sequence continues at coordinate 2,894,385 of JAWQUS010000002.1, read as the reverse complement.
TTGTCGCTAAATGGTAGTGCACTATCGTCTACCGGCGTAGAGGCATAACACCTTAGGTCTCAGGAGTGGTAACGCATCTGCATTTTGACCTCTGGTTTTTGTGTAGACGTCTATAGGCTACTGTCATCACTTAACTTCAATGTGAGCTGCATGCTTGTTTGCCACATTCATAACATAAAAAAAACAAAGACACAATTTCCGTGCTCATTTCAGGACCACAACCTGTCAAGGAACGTAAGGCCACCGGCGCCCAGACACAATTGAATTTCAATTCTTCCATCATTACATCGGTACGAATTCTTATTCGGTAAGATTTGTAAGGGTACGAATTCCTAATTTGATAGCGTGAAATGTATGTACCTGCGATTGCTCACCAACCCAGAATTGATTTTTTTTATGTAATGGAAGTGGTAAACAAGCATGCAGTTCACATTGATGTTAAGTGATGACTGCAGCCTATAGACACCCACACAAAGACCAAGGTCAAAATTCAGATGCGTTACCACTCCTGAGGCCTAAGGTGTTATGCCTCTGTGCCGGAAATTACAGGGCCGTACATTACCACCTGACCGGAACACGATAGTGCTGAACACTACCATTTAGCGGCAAGTAAATTAGGTGCGGTGGTGCCTACGCCCGCGAGCTCTGTGACTAGAGCTCTACCACCAGTAAGCTAATTTAGTGATGAAAATAAAAACAAAAACAAACAGGCATGAGAAAATAAACACACATTTCCGTGCTCATTTCAGGACTTTAATACCATTCCATCATTATTTCGGTACGAATTCTAATTCGGTAAGATTTGTAAGGGTACGAATTCCTAATTTGGTAGCGTGAAATGTATGTAGCTGCGATTACTCACTAACCCAGATTTTAATAAACATTGTATTCCGTACCTGGGTGTACTAATTAAGTTTCTGACTCAAAGTGTACCTAAATTATAAGATTGTCTTGCTACCTACATAAATAAGTAATTAGGAAAAACTGTTTTATAAACATGAAGCTATAGATCAGGGTTTTCCAATCTTTCTATTAATCAATTTTGCAGTTCAAATGGATGTTAAGTGATGACTGCAGTCTATAGAGATCTACAGAAAAAACAGAGTTCAACATGATATGTTCTTAGGTTTTCGCGAGCTACAATCATTGAAATAAAACTATTATTATATTATTATATTTAAGACTATTATTATATTTAAGACCCATTAAAAGTAACATTCCATTACAAAATTCTGGCATTTATAAATTAGATTGTGATTGTGGACTCTCATATATTGGTCAAGCGAAGAGAGCTGTATGCACCCGCGTTAAAGAGCACATTGCTGATGTCAAAAACCGAAGAACAGGGAGGTCTGCAGTCTGTGAACACATAGCGGATAAGCCGAACCATTACATCCGGTTTGATAAAATTCAAATACTCGCTAGAGAACACAAACCCATTCCACGAATGGTACGCGAGGCTATTGAAATTAAAAAACACCCAATTTTCAATAGAGAAGATGGATGGCGATTATCAACATCATGGGATCCCATACTTAGCAAGATTAAATCCCAGCCGCAGCAGTTCGCAAGACCTCAAGATACCATAAGTAATTATTGTGTTAATCCTGAACGCTACGCAAGGCGTTTACGAAATCGATGGAGGTAGATTTTTTCAAACTTCTGTCAGACAAATGTCACCTCAGTCTGCCCGGGACCACGGAAGCTGAAAAGCGACCGAAACGTTGGGTTGATTTTAAAAATCATTTTAGTTTAATATACGCGAGATAAATCCGTAAAAATAGTTTTATTTCAATAAACAGAGTTCAACATGTTCAAAATCATTTTCTGGAAGTTTCCCAGTAAATCGCAGTTTGGTAATGTGGTTGGAGATGTCAATGGGCTCGCCACCATGGACCATGGACAAAAGAAGGATGTTTGCATGTATGCTTGTATACATTTACCTCTGCTTACCCTTTCGGGGATTACAGACGTGAAATTACTAAGTTAGTAATATTTCCGTTCCATTGTAGTTTGAAGACGTGAGCACAGCCACATCTGTATTTTACCAACTGATGTCTACAGCGAAAGATTCTACACTTAAGGATTCTGCCCACTACGCCGTATCATACCATGACCGTGCCAGGAGCGTGTCAGGCAAAAAAAAAATTGTATTGAAAAGTATGAGACCCACAAGACCGTTCCGTCACCGACCGATAACGTCGCGTGCCGTGCACGGAGCGTCAAGAATTGTCGCCGAGAATACTGTGCCAGTGCCAATACACGCTCCGTTCACAAACCGTAAAGCATGTAGGTATGATACGCTGTTGATACGTGCTAGTCGGCATGGGCATCATAATCATCATTTCAGTCAAAAGACGTCCACTGCTGGACAAAAGTCTCCCCCAAAGATTGCCACAACGAACGGTCCTGGGCCGCCCTCACACAACGATTGCCCGCGACCTTCACCAGTTCGTCAGTCCACCTCGTGGGGGGCCTGCCTATGCTTCGTCTTTCGGTACCCGGTCGGTGGTAGACATAGTATGTAGTCCGTTTCGTGTTAGTTTCCGCCATAAAGCAACGCGGGCCATCGGCCGCCGCGGCGGACCGAAGGGGAGTAGCCATAGCGTTTATTACCGATGCAAAACAGTGTGTCATTTTATGAGGGGGGAAATGCGTCTGACATACACGCACACTACAAAAATCGTCTATTACTACGAAACTCACATATTGACTTTAACAAAATACGTTAACAATTTCACGCACACATTTAAACTTCTAGGCGACAGGCATAGGCCCACTTGGACTTGTACTTTGACAGAGGGGAAAGCCTATATTTGGCTACTCCCTTCCAGTCTGCCGCGGCCGGTGGCCCGTGTTGCTCTATGATTTCCGCGCTTGATACGGTCCTAGCTCGGTTATGGTATATTACAGTGTAGTGGGCAGAGTCCTTAATATCACAGTTTTAAGAACGTAATAAACCAGCATGTTCCATGGAAATAGAGAACGTTAAGTCACGGATGTAATCAGAATACACGATGACAGTAATTGGAACAAACGATTTAGCCTACAGGTTTCAGAGACACGAGTTTCATTGCTGTATTTTTGTGTAAACCAGTATGAGGTATGTATTTTATTATGCCTGTATTATGTTGAACGGATTGGATTCGGATGGTATAAAATTAAAAATCATATTTATTATTCGACATAACCTCTATAGCCATAATGATCAATAGATATATTGTTGTTGTTCCTATTATGGTTTGGCATAACTCGTTTTGCATACATTTCTTTGTCATAATTTTCCTTTGGCCTATTTTCTTCTAGTCTAGAGTCTGTCCGTAGGTACTACGGACAGAAAATTAAAAAAAATCTTTAACACCGAACGGTCGCTCCCTTCGACCTGGCAAAGTTGGGGGGTGCACACGTTCTCCATCTGGGTACATATTGGGTTGCATAAAATCATATTTTAATTGCGACTCAAAATTAGATTAAAAGAAAATAGGCCAAAGGAAAATTATGACTCAATGCAGTGTGACAAATATCAGTTATGCCAAACGAATAATATGACAAAGTAATGTATGAAAAACGAGTTATGCCAATGTATAATAGAAACAACAACAATATGATATATTATGATAATAATATGTACATACATTACCATCTAACCGGGACACTCTAGCGCTAAACGCTACCATTTCATGGCAGATAAATTAAATAATGCGGTGGTGCAATCGTCTTTGAGCTTTGACACGAATGTTGTTTACGAAGTCGAGTATTTGGGGGTATAAATGGGCTTGTCAGTGGTACGAGGGGATCAATTGAATTGTGGTCGTCACCGTCGAATGAAGTGCTGCTAAAGCTAGTTCGGTTCTTTACAATACATAGAGCAACACCGGAGGAGAGTAGTCATATGCAGGCTTTCCCCTCTGTCAAAGTACAAGCCAAATGGGCATACACCTGTCGCCTAGATGTTTAAATGTGTGCCTGAAATTGTTTCTGTATTTTGTTAAAGTCAAGGTGTGAGTTTCGTAGTAATTGACGATTTTTGTAGTATGCGTGTGTGTCGCACGCATTTCTCCCCGCAAAAATTACAGACTGTTTTGCATCGGTAATAAACGCTATAGCTACTCCCCTCCGGTCCGCCGCGGCCGGTGACCCGTGTTGCTCTATGCTTACAATACATATAACCTGTGAGTATTAAACGTTACTGGTGGTAGAGCTCCAGTGACGGAGCTCGCGGGCGTAGGCACCACCGCATTACCTGATTTACTTGCCGCTAAATGGTAGTGTTCAGCACTATCGTGTTCCGGTCAGGTGGTAATGTACGGCCCTGTAATTTCCGGCACAGAGGCATAACACCTTAGGCCTCAGGAGTGGTAACGCATTTGCATTTTGACCTTGGTCTTTGTGTGGGTGTCTATAGGCTGCAGTCATCACTTAACATCAATGTGAACTGCATGCTTGTTACCACTTCAATTACATAAAAAAAAAAAAAAAAAAAAAAAAAGTCTGACATATATGTACGGTGTAGGTACTGTTAAAAACAGACCCATCCCGACCTCAAGACGAATTAACGATCTGAATTAAGGCCATTATTTTGGTGTTGTTTTACTGCCACTCACATTTTTATAGCTAAGGTGGTTTAACGTTACGGTAATAAAGCGTGATGGCAAGTAATCAGAATACGCTAAATGGCAATAAGAGAGATGAATGCTCGGTATAAAGTTAAATATCCTCATTTATGCGAGCGCTTAAGATAACTTCCTGAGGTTGATATTAGAATATCTAAATATGCAATTGAAGCGCGCATGGCCCAGCGGCTGGTGTAGATCGTAAGCGATCTGCTCGGTTAAGCACTACGGGCGCGGTCGGGTAGTGTGATGGGTGACCGCTAGTGGCAAATTAAATGCGCGTTTCCGTGCTTCGGAGGGCACGTTAAGCCGTCGGTCCCGGTTGCTATCGATAGATAGCAGTCGTTAAACCTTGTCGGAGGCCTTATGGGCGGTTTGAAAACATCCGACAGCGGGTTGGCCACTAACCCACCCACCTCCACCAATCCGCATTGGAGCAGCGTGGTGGAGTAAGCTCCAGGCCTCCCCCCCAAAAAGGGGAGAGACTCGTGCCCAGCAGTGGGACGTATAATGGGTTGCCATTATTATCTAAATATGTCGTTATAATGAACGTTCTTCATCTTTGTGTTTTGTACCAATTTTGTACTTTCGTTTGTTTTTTTTTTCATGTAATGAAAGTGACAAGCAAGCATGCAGCTTACATTGATGTTAAGTGATGACTGCAGCCCATAGACACCCACACAAAGATCATGGTCAAAATTCAGATGCGTTACGACTCCTGAGGCCTAAGGTGTTATGCCTCTGTGCCGGAAATTACGGGGCCGTACATTACCACCTGACCAGAATACGATAGTGCTGAACACTACCATTTAGCGGCAAGTATATTAGGTAATGCGGTGGTGCCTACGCTCGCGAGCTCCGTCACTGGAGCTCTACCACCATTTTTTCCTTCTCTTCGAGGTTTAAATACAAGGCCACTCCGCAGGCCTTACTTGTTTTGCCTCTGATAGTAATTACATTACCATCAAATCAAAAAAAAAACATATTTACAAACACACACATGTGAGTTCATTACACACACATACATACATAATATATACATAAACACACACACACACACACACTCGCAGCTTAATACTAACTTTATTTGGATTATTTTTTTTGTAAATTGTAAACGAAACTGTTATAGTCCATGTTTGTTAAGGAGGAGCGGGATCACCTGAAACAGGTTTTTACCTACTTACTAGGTGGTCCCAACCCAATGCAAAATATCAACATCATTTTTCGATTTAGTTAACTGTTCGTGACTTATTAAGCTTTAAAGTGCAAATTTTCGTTAGAGTCAAGTGTAAAATAAATAAATGAAAACAAAGATTATGTTCCCAGTGCTACAAAAATTCGTACGCGATCGCAATAGCAATATTCCCCTATATAATATATGTCCCCTACTTTACATTCCAAAGCGATACAAAACAAAGTTGGTATAATTCAATGCGAAAATCAGCGTGTGTGTAAACTGGAGAGTACCAGGCATAGAGCAACACCGGCCACCGGCCGCGGCGGACCGGAGGCGAGTAGCCTTAAGCAGGCTTTCCACTCTGTCAAAGTACAAGCACAAGTGTTCCTATGCCTGTCGTCTAGATGTTTAAATGTGTGCGTGAAATTATTTATGTATTTTGTTAAAGTAAAGGTGTGAGTTTTGTAGTGTGTGTGCACACGTATTTCCCCCCGCAAAAACTGACAACATGTTTTGCATCGGTAATAAACGCTATGGCTACTCCCCTCCGGTCCGCCGCGGCCGGTGGCCCGTGTTGCTCTATAGTACCAGGGCAACAGAAACTAGGTGAAGCTGTCATTAAAGTTAACAGTTGGAGCACAGAGTTCACTCAGGGCACACGTGATTTACATATTAAATCTGCGAGAGACACTCGTGGTAATGATAAACGATAAGAGAGGAAAAAGTATAATCTGATTGAATTAAATTTTCGTATACATGTTTGAAATAATTGTAAATTGTAAATGTCTACGTAGCGATAACAGATGTTCAGGGATATCGCGTTTCAATAAATGACTCGTAATAAAATTACAAAATTACAGATGCGAACGCTTGAGACCTAATAATAACAAAGTGTCTCTAGTTACTGCTGTATTTTTTCATATCTGCAGTTAGCATACATTAATTCGATGTATTACATGTATTGCCTGCCTGTACTGCCTCAGTAGCGTAGTGGTAGCAGGCCACTACTATTACGCTGGAGGTCCTGGTTTCGATTCCCGGGTCGGGGGATATTAGAGATAACGGTCTAAAATCCTTTATCTCTGCTTCTATTGGGATTTTTCCATTTTCTGGAAGTTTCCCAGTACCCCGGAGTTTGGTAATGTGCCCGGAGATGGCAACAGGTTCGCCACCTGTTACATGGGCCAAAACGTAACCGGCGAGTCGTGGGTGTTTGCATGTATGATTAAATGCATGCATTTACCTCTGCCTACCCCTCCGGGGATTACAGGCGTGAAGTTACGTTTTATTACATGTAGTAAGGGAGGTTTAAAAAGAAAAGAAAAGGATATAATAATATGTATCAAACAACATTACTTTTTACTTGTGGAGACCCTGTGTGCATTGTAGGCATAACTCAATAATATATAAAAGTACTAGAGCAACAGAAACTAGGTGTATAGGTCGCGCCACGTAAAAAGAACGCGGGCGGTCAAGCTGCGCGTCATGTGTTTTTATTTTATTTTATGTTATTCTATGTAATATAGTTTTCAATCTGCCTACCAATACACGAAACCGCAAGCGAAAGATAGATCAAAAATAAACCAATAGGGCTTGTACTTTCGTGCGCAAGTGTACCGATGCGCGAACACATCCCTTCTACTTCCTTCCAGCGTTCTTTTTACGTGGCGCGACCTATAGCTATCATTACAGTTATCCTGAGGTCGCAGGTTTGATTCCTGCCCGAAGTCAAAATTTATTTCGAATGTTTCATTAATTTGTAAATTCATTCGCATGTGTTATTGTTAAAAATAAAAATATTACAACTGTTTTCAGTTGTTATTATAGCGGCTACTGAAAATACATCTTTTGTGAACTCTCTAGTTATCACGGTTCATGAGATACATCCACGTGTCAGACAGACAGACGAACAGCGGAGTCTTAGTAGTAAGGTCCTGTTTCTGAAAAAGGATACATACTACTACAAGGTCTATCATGAACAGAGTATACACCATATACACCAGGAGTATACACCAGTATAACACAATAATGCGAAAATCATCGTGTGTAAAGGTGAACGCACACTTATCGGAGCCGAACGCGCCGAAGTACCTGAACGAGCCGAAGTCAAGTAAGCCACGCACATACATCCGCACCGAAAGAATCGACCGCGCCGAAGAAATCAACGGCGCTGAAGAAATCGTTTCTATTTTCTTTACACCTGTCGCACAGTTACAAATTGTTTAGCTGTTCATAATCACTATTTCTATCAAATTAGAAATACTCATTTATGGTATAAATGAAAAAGTAGTATTTACTCTCACATACATACTCAACTGATAGAATGCGATCGCATCAGCCGGCCGTGTGCGAAGTTTCATACGATTTCATATAAGGAATTCTAAAATTCGGCTCGTTCGGCTCCTTCGGCGCGTTCGGCTCCGATAAGTTTGCGTTCTCCTTAAACCGGAAAGTACCAAGCCGACAGGAACTAGGTGAAGCTGCCATTATTAAAGTTAACAGTTGGAGCAGAGAGAGCACACGTGATTTAACTGCGAGAAACAATCGTGCCAATGCTATATATTATTGAGAGAGAAAAATATATTCGGATTCAATATAAAACTTTTCCTATCTTTGAAATCAGAAATAGTGTTATGCACAGAGAAAGTAAAAGAGTACGTATAGTGTTGTGCTGGACATAGGACAAGGGCTGAGTACACAGTAAGGGCCATTAAGGGCTACTATAAAGATATTTGGAATGAAGACATTGAAGAAAATTCTCTTCTTGTCATATAGTGGACACATGTGATTTACCTATATGAAAAACAGAGGAAAAAATATATGCCGATTCAATTCAATTTTCGTATTCCCGTTTGAAATTGTAATCTACATAGCGCTGAATAATAATGTTCACGGATGTCGCGTTTCAGTTAATTGTAGGCATTATGCAAAGATATTTATGGCTCATTATAAAATGACTGAATTAACTTTTTATTTTTTAATACACAGAGTTAATTGAAATTAACGCATCACCTTTTGCAGGCAGCCTCTCTAGACTGGTACTGTTGGCAGAGCTCCAGTGACGGAGCTCGAGGGCGTAGGCTCCACCACATTACTTAATATACTTGCCGCCAAATGGAGTGTTCAGCACTATCGTGTTCCGATCGGTGGTAATGTACCCTATAATTTCCGGCACAGAGATATAACACCTTACCCCTCAGGAGTGGCAACGCATCTGCATTTTGACCTCTAGTCATTGTGTGGGTGTCTATAGGCTGCAGTCATCACTTAACATCAATGTGAACTGCACGCTTGTTTGCCTCAGTGGCGTAGTGGTAGCAGGCCACTACTATTACGCTGGAGGTCCTGGGTTCGATTCCCGGGTCGAGGGCTATCAGAGATAACGGTTTAAAATCCTTTATCTCTGGTTCTATTGGAATTTTTCCATTTTCTGGAAGTTTCCCAGTACCTCGGAGTTTGGTAATGTGCCCGGAGATGGCAACAGGTTCGCCACCTGTTACATGGGCCAAAAACGTAACCGGCGAGTCGTGGGTGTTTGCATGTATGCTTGAATGCATGCATTTACCTCTGCCTACCCCTTCGGGGATTACAGGCGTGAAGTTACGTTCAAAGTTAAAACACCGGTATATATTATGTATAATATTCAAGTTACAAACAAATGTCACATTTTCCGCCTTAATATAACAATGCGAGAACTTTTTTGTGACTTTTTTTAATAATTGTACAGCCTCAGCGTTCGCAATCCCTTAAGTGGTTTCGACAGTTTGTGTAACGAACGAAGTGAAACTTCGCTGCGATTAAATTTCCTAATGTAAGTCCAACTAACTTCTGATTTAGTGGGAAGTGTGGAGGAGTATTTCAACTTATGCAATCAACGTTTTATCGATGGATTTCGGCATGTTCGATCCTTTAATATACGTTGTTTGCCGTTTTAGCGAAACGTTCAAATATGTCTGCGAAAATAATAAACTTTGTGATCTCGTATTTAATGTCGGTCCTTTGGCTATCTTGTTAGGCGTTTAAGCGAAACTTATAATTATATATTATGTATGTAATTTCACGCCAGGTCCCTAACAGGGTAGGCAGAGAGTGTAGAGCGCCAGATATCCCGGTCCTGACATACCTCTCGTGCCTCGTCTACCTTCATCATTCTCTTCGTAAATGCACGCCGATTCCTAAGAAAAGTCTTCAAAGATCCCACCTTTCTGAAGAACTTTCCGGCACACAAGCGTTAGCAACAGCTTAGACCTCATCTGCGTTGTGTGGTCGATTCAAGAATGACAACGAGTCTACATTGAAATCTCATTGTGACGGAAATAGAGGAGCTGGCATGACTATTCTACTAAGAGGGGAGAAGCGAGGGTAAAGGCGTGATTTGGTGCGGTGAGGAGAGGAGAGCATAGAGATAATGTACTCTTTGGAGCAGAGTTGTCATTATTGATGTCATCATATTGAAAAAACATGGAATGGATAGACTAATATATTTTTCATACTATTTAAAATAGTGGTTTAATTATCATAATCTTGCATTTCATTATACATATTTTATGTAAACAATATTCACTTAACATTAATGTGAACTGTATGCTTGTATTTATCACAAAGAAATCTACTCATTCATTTTTTAAAATCATTAAAAAACATTAAACACATCAAAATTTCGAATCCAAATTCGTCACAAAGAGGCATTGGTGAAAGGCATAAAGTTGAGAAATATAACTTGACCAACTTTTAATTAACTCGAAGCCTTGCAAATCCCTTTGCTTCGCCAAAAGAATTTAATGAATGCCAAGTTTTATAGTGTTCCGTACAGGCAAAGGGAAAAACGAAAACCTTATGGGATCGTAAGGATGCCGTACCTAAAAGTTAACAAGTCTGTCTGTCTGTCACCAGGCTGTATCTCATAAACCATGATAGCTAGAAAATTATGTATTTCTGTTTCCGCTATAACATAGATGATGGAACGAAACCCTGCGTGCGCGAATCCGACTCGCACTCAACCAGTTTTTTTATTGAATTTTTCGCAATAACACATGCGAGTAAAATATTTTAAAAGAAAATGGAAATAAAAAGTTGACTGCCAAACTAGCACTGTTATCAATGTCATCAATAGATGTCGTTTCTACCACCCCAAGGCAATGCAGTAAATGTGAAGGAAAAATTCGACAGTCGGATGTGCACTTCGGTAGATTAGTTGGGAGAGCGGCTCGACTAGAGTCGCGGGTTCAAGTCCCACCCGTCACGTTATCGTTGTTCATGTTTCGTGTTCCGGTCAGATTGTAATATCATCCTCATTATAATAATTTCAGCCAAAAGACGTCCACTGCTGAACAAAGGCCTCCCCCAAAGATTGCCATACCAAACGGTCCTGGGCCGCCCACATCCAGCAATTGCCCGCGACCTTCACCAGGTTGTCCGTCCATCTTGTAAGGGGCCTGCCTACACTTCGTTTTTCGTTCAAGAACTCCCAGCCCCAACGGCCGTCAGTTCTTCGAGCTATGTGCCCTGCCCACTGCCACTTGAGTCTCGCTATTTTATTTTATTTTTTTTTTTTTTTATTTATTTATTAGCTTTTTCACAATATTCGGTGAGCTATGTCGGTAACTTTGGTTCTCATTTCTGATTCGATCTCGAAGAGAAACTTCGAGTATAGCTCTCTCTATTGCTCTCTGAGTGACCTTGAGCCTTCTTATGAGGCCCATAGTGAGCAACCACGTTTCTGTCCCATACGTCATCATAACTAGTGGTAGAGCTCCAGTGAAGGAGCTCGCGGGCGGAGGCACCACCGCATTACCGAATATACTTGCCGCTAAATGGTAGTGTTCAGCACTATCGTGTTCCGGTCAGGTGGTAATGTACGGCTCTGTAATTTCCGGCACAGAGACATAACACCTTAGCCATGAACAGATGTTTTATAGAACCTACATCGCTTTACATTACATTGGCGTGAAGATGCATACATATAAAGGAAAAATATTTTTATATACCTTCTGGATTGTATGGAACCCTCAGAGCGCGAGATGGCCGCTTCTTTAATATTATGAACCATTGCGTAGAATCAGATGCGAACTGCTGAAAAGAGGAAAAAGGTTGGCTTTCTAACATTTTTATGATCAAAAGGTATTGAGTTTTAAATTTTATGTCCATTAAACTGGTCTGAAATTCAGAATCCTTACGGGTTTCATGGTAAGCTCAAATGAATTGACAGCATTTTAGCTTACTACTTTTATAGATGTGAAAGTATAGATGTTTGTTCTGAGGCAATATATATTTTATTATGTCATGAAAGGGGCAAACAAGCTTGCAGTTCACATTGATGTTAAGTGAAGACTGCAGCCAATAGACATTCACACAAAGACCAGAGGTCAAAATACAGACGCATTACCACTTCTGAGGCCTAAGGTGTTATGCCTCTGAGCCGGAAATTACTGCGCCGTACATTGCCACCTGACCGGAACACAATAGTGCCAAACACTACCATTTCCGCTCCAGTGACGGAGCTCGCGGGCGTAGGCACCACCGCATTACCTAATATACTTGCCGCTAAATGGTAGTGTTCAGCACTATCGTGTTCCGGTCCGGTGGTCCCTGTAATTTCCGGCACAGAGGCATAACACCTTAGGCCTCAGGAGTGGTAACGCATCTGCATTTTGACCTTGCTCTTTGTGAGTGTCTATAGACTGCAGTCATCACTTAACATCAATGTGAACTGCACGCTTGCTTGCCACCTCCATTACATAAAAAAGAGGGCTGGATAAATGAATCTTATAGTATTTCAAGAGTAATCCCTACTTATAATATTATAAATGCGAAAGTAACTCTGTCTGTTACCTTTTCACGTCCAAACGACTGAACCGATTTTAATGAAATTTGGTACATAGATAGAACTGACTTTGAGAAAGAACAAAGGCTACTTATTTATTTATAAAACGACATCCACGCGGGTGAAGCCGCGGGCAACAGCTAGTATAGTATACGTGCTTAATTAAATAAAATTAGCGAGCGCTAGATAAATTTACGTGAAGATGCCAGCGATTTAAATCGATTAGGCAAGTATTCCACGTATCTCCAACTTTTAACTAGGTAACCCAAACTGAGTCTAGACAACTAGAAGCTAGTTATTAGTTAGTTCGGATAAAATATGCTCATGTACTTTGTTACAAAATGTGTGTTGTAATATTGTTTTACACATGGGCCAAATGGTGGGTGGGGGGGGGTAAGTGGGTGTTTGTTTGTATTTTTTTTATGTTACAAAGGTGGCAAACAAACACGCAGCTCACATTGATGTTAAGTGATAACTACAGCCTACACACCCACAGAAAAAGCAGAGGTCAAAATGCAGATGCGTTGCCACCCCTGAGACCTTAGACGTTATGTCACTATGACAGTTATTACGGGGCCGTACATTACCACCTGACCGGAACACGATAGTGCTCAACATTACCATTTAGCGGCAAGTAAATTAGGTAATGCGGAGGTGCCTACGCCCTCGAGCTCATGCACTCTACCACCAGTAAAATATTAAAGTGAGATACGGAAGGAAATGTTGCAAAAATGTATGGACCTCCGGCCATGTATTGTAAACAATATCAGTAACAGACAAAATCAATATAAAAACGTTTCATACTGCATATTTCCACTTACATAGCTTTGTTTTATATTATTTCGCATTAACACATGCTTGTGAAAAATATTTTAATTAAAGAAAAATGGAAAGAAAAATTTGACTTCAGGCGAGACTCGAACTCGCGGCCTACTGGGAATCTAGTCCAGCCGCTATCTAGTCCAATTGAGCTACTGAAGTCCTGCCCGATTCATGAATCGGGCAGGACTTCAGTAGGCCGCGAGTTCGAGTCTCGCCTGAAGTCAAATTTTTCTTTCCATTTTTCTTTAAATAAAATTACATAGCTTTGTTTGCAGTTACAAAACATTATTTATAGTTAGAATTGCAACTCAAAACCAACATGGCGAATGGCGGGCGATGTCATTTTAACATTACCATTTTTTTAAATTGTTTTTTTCGTTTATTATATAGTACTCGGAAAAAAAGTAATATTTTATTTTATTATACTAAACGATTTCCAATTTTTTAAAACATCTCTGGATTCCTTTAATTTGATCGATCCAATACATCGTTTTCAGGGTTCTGTAGTAAACAAAGAACCCTTATAGTTTCGCCATGTCTGTCTGTCTGTCTGTCTGTCCGTCCGCGGTTTAGCGCAAAAACTATTAGTATTAGAGACTTGAAATTTGACACAAGTATACACCATAATCACGCCGACAAAGTGGTAGAATAAAAAAGTAAAAAAAAATGATTTTAGGGTAACCTCCCCTACTAGTAACGCGCGGATATTTTTTTTTATTTTTGATTTTCATATAGTGTAAGGTATTGTTGGATAGGTCTTCTCTAAAAATATTATGGGTGTGCGAACATCATTTTTCGATTTAGTTAATTGTTAGTGACTTATTAAGCTTTTAAGTGCAAATTTTCGTTAGACTCAAGTGTAGCCCCCCCCCCCCCTACCCCCCTACAGACTAAACGGTTGTTGTTAGAAATTCAAACGTTACGGCGACAGTACATATAACGAAATTAGAAGGAAAACTATCGCACCTAAGTTGGCCCTGCAAGTTTGCGAGTAATAATCGACCAAATGTATTTTACTCGAAAATTTCGAACAACTGCGTAGAAAATATATTTTTTTTTTTTATTATATTTCTTACTCTGTAACTACAAAACCCAACACTGCGTGTGGCCCGACATGCACTTGAGCGGTTTTTTAGGGTTCCGTACCTTAAAAGGAAAAAAGGAACCCTTATAGGATCACTCGTGCGTCTGTCTGTCTGTCTGTCCGTTTGTCACAGCCAATTTGCTCCGAAACTACTCGACCGATTGAGTTGAAATTTGATGAATATATGTAAATTGGTGACCCAAAGATGAACACGTCAAGTAAAATAATAAATTTTAAACATGGGAACCACTTTCGGGTGGTAAATCAGAAAATAAAAAATAAAAAATTCGTAAACTGTGAGTTATGTTACGGCGGAAGGATTTCTATAAAAAAAATATATTTATTAACTGAAGTACAAGTTTATTGCTTAAATAATTCTACAAGCCTAAATTGCATTTAAAAAGATATTTATAAAGTAAACTAAAATAACAACTTAAAACTAGGTTGCCGAATAAGCACTCCACACAACACATGCCGGACGTCCGATGCGTAGTCAGCAGGATCGGGCGTCGGGCGATTGCCTAACTTGTGTCGTGTGACATATAAAATGAAAGAGGTTGTTGTCAGCATCTCAGATATATTTTGACGTGACAACGTCTTAAATTAAGTTGCGGCTCGGAGTCACTCATGAAAAAGTGTAACGCCCGGTAACGTAACGATGAGTCACCGAACGAGAGAGAGGCCTGCCGGACCGGCGAATGCCTTTCTACCGAGAAAAAGAGGTTGTCACGTAAAATCTTCGCCCGTAAAACCGACTTTACAGGCAACCAGTTTTTTTTTTAATAATTTTTGCATAAACAAATTTGAAGTTATTTAAGAAAAACGACAAAAATTGACCATTCCTCCCCCCCCCCTATCTCCGAAACTACTGAACTTAAAATTTTGAAAAAATGTGGAAAATAGTTCTTTGCCTATAGATTACTGGAAAACCTATAAGAAGTTTGAGTATTCAAATTAAATCGAACATTCTTAATAATATAACCCCCCCTGCCGGTACCACCGTAACCGCTATGTCCCTGCAATATTTAATATTTTCGAAAATATTTATTTAAATTACGGAACCCTCACCACGCGAGTCGAACTCGCACTTGTTTATTATATGTGATGCACTAGTAAGATACAGTTAGCGTTAGTTTTGTTTTATCTACATAGGTACTATCCCAAGCGTCGGCTGTATCGCCGCCATGTTGAACATGGTTGAAAATGATAAAATCGTTTGAATTAAATGTAGTTGTAACTCAAAAATATATTTTTGAATAAATTAATTGTATTTTTTTCGGATTCTTCTTTAATTTACCCATTTTTTGAGGACATGTACGAACCAGAGCCGAGCTCGCAACATCTCCTTTACATCCAAAATACCATAACAATAAACGGTTATCATACACAATAGATGCTTTCATCCCTTCATTACAATTCCGCAAAGAGCAGTAAATCATAACTCTAAAGCCATATGATTTAGAACGCGGAATTGGCGTCAAGCCAACACTGTGTAACCACACGTTGCTGTTTTTGTCCCGATTAAAATACGCTCACACTCACAGCCCCACAGTAGGTATAAACCTGTGTCGTGGGTGCCGTTGTACACATACAACACATACACAAACACCCAGACCCGAAACAAATATCTGTAGGCCATACAAATATTTGTTCCGGTGCGGGGATCGATTCCGCGACCCTTCGAATTAAACGGTGGTTTCGCACCGCTTGACTAACCGGGTCGTCAAAATTTCTCGTGTCGTGTGGTTACCACGTTGACAATAGTGTGATGTACTTTTTAATGTCAATAAGTCTATAGACACGATCACAAGCTATTGCAAATTGTAAATTGTGGAACGAACTTCCCTCTGAGGTGTTCCCTCGGTGCTACAATATGGGGTTCTTCAAAAATGGCGTCAAAGGAGTCCTCCAGGGCTGGCAGCGCGTTGGCAACTCCCCTGGTGTTGCAAATGTTCATAGGCGACGGTGACCACTTTCCATCAGGTGGCCCGTCTGCTTGTCTGTAAACCTAATGAAATAAAAAAACCCGGTCAAGTGCGTGTCGGGCCACGCGCAGTGTAGCGTCCCGTAGTTACACTTACAGAGTAAGAGATGTAATGAAACAAATAAATAAATATTTTCAATGGAATTGTTCGAAATTTTCGAGTAAAATACATTTGATCGACTATTACTCGCAAACTTGCAAGGCCAACTTAAGTGTGATAGTTTTCCTTTTAATTTCGTTATATGTAGCTTCTATTACCGTAACGTTTGAATTTCTAACAACAACCATTTAGTCTGTAGGGGACACTTGAGTCTAACGAAAATTTGCACTTTACTTTACACACTATATAGAATCGAAAATAAAAAAATATATACGGGCGTTACAAGTTTACTGGAGGTTACTCTGAATACATATTTTTTCATGTTTTTATTCTACCACTTTGTCGGCGTGATTAAGGTGTATACTTGTGCCAAATTTCAAGTCTCTAGTACCGTCAGTTTTTGCGCTAAACCGCGGACGGACAGACAGACAGACGGACATGGCGAAACTATAAGGGTTCCTTGTTTACTACGGAACCCTAAAAAATAAATCTGTAGCCTACAGACATCTACATAAATGCCAGAGGTCAAAATGTAAATGCATTGCCACCCCTGAGAAAGTTGTGATTTCTCTGTGATAAGTTATTACGGGGCGTCATTAGGGGCGAATATGGCATAGAGTAGAGCTCCAGTGACGGAGCTCGCGGGCGTAGGCACCACCGCATAACCTAATATACTTGCCGCTAAATGGTAGTGTTCAGCACTATCTTGTTCCGATCAGGTGGTAATGTACGGCTCTGTAATTTCCGGCACAAAGGCATAACGCCTTAGGCCTCAAGATTGGTTACGCATCTGCATTTTGACCTCGGTCTTTGTGTAAGTGTCTATAGGCTGCAGTCATCACTTAACATCAATGTGAACTGCATACTTGTTTGCCACTTCCATTACATAAAAAAAACCGGAACACGATAGTGCTGAACACTACCATTTATGGAAGTTCTGCGCTTACAAACATTTCGGTGTTTCACAGTGTGTGTGAGTGTATGAAAAAAATGAAAAGTATTTTAACGCCAAGTCCCTTACGGGGTAGACAGAGAGTGTCAAGCACCAGATATCCCGGTCCTGACGCACCTAATGTATAAAGACAAAATATTCACCTTCGTATTTGAAGAGTAATATGAAAAGACTTGTGTACCTACAATCGATTAAAATCCGAATTGAATCGTGGAATGCTGGCATCGTGCCAAAGTCATGTTATTAATCATGTCCCTATTTCTTGTGTCGTGTGGTTAGCATGTTGACAATGTGTGAAGTACTCTGAAGAGACTTGCGAACAATCGATTGAAGCTTAGGGGAGTTTAACTGCCGATTTCATTTTAAGGATAGTGGCGCGTCGATGGATACTATCAAAGATATTAAATGAAATAGACCAACAATACACACGACTGTTAATCGTTCCTTCCTAACCCAGCAACTAGCGTTAAGTTCTCCATTTGTAACAATTTTGTATGCGTATTGTGACAATAAGGACTTACCTCCTTATTCACAAACGTGCACTAGAAACGTCTTAGCTATAGAATGCTTTGTTTTTGTCAGTTGCATTGTCAAAAGTGCAGGATAGAAAAAGTCAAAGGAGAGATTAGCAACACTATAGCTAAAATACGTTTATGAATAAGTGGGTTTATAAATATCTTATATAATAAAACAGTAAAAGCCGCGTGTCTGTACATTATATATATTTACAAAAAACTAATTGGGGGCGATGTTAAAATAGTTTTAGAACACTTTTCAATAATTTTTAATTTTTTTGTCTGTCCCTTTGTCCAGGCGAATCTCCGAAGATACTAGACGGATTCGAATGAAACTTTTTGTGGTGTATAGATACTAAGCCTGGCCAACATTTAGGCTACTTTTTACTGCGGGAAAATCACTCATTCCCACTGGAATCTCTACATTTAATTTCATTTTCCTATACAAATAGTCCGTATCTATCAAACCTTTGACACATTATTTCATTGTGAGGCAATACGAAGTTTGCCAGGTCAGCTAGTAAATAAATAAATGACTAGATAACAACGATCTGGCCCCGTAATAACTATCAAAGAGACATAACAACTAAGGTCTCAAGGGTGGCAACGTATTTGCATTTTGACCTCTGGTCTTTGTGTTGCTTGTTTGCCACCTTCATAACATAAAAAAACAACCGTAGCAATCCTCGTTCAGTATGCATCCGGTACATAATTAGGGAGATTTATGTGTTAAATCGCCAATTGTGTCATTGGTGCAAAACCAAAGACTGGTTATTGAACTGGTCTATGGTTTCGTGCCACGATTTCTCCTCCACATAAAACGGCAGCAGAAAACGTTTGTTTTGTCGGTGTATTTCTTAAAGATTATATCGTCGTGTGAGGTTATGAAAATAATTTTCTAGAGTGTTCCCAAGAAATATTAGATAAATCTGTACCATCAAGTTGGACGCTACACCATACCGAAGCCATTACAGCGGCGTCTGAGAAGTTTCTAGATCTCCGAACTACCAGTCGGTACCCCATACCGACCCAATTTAATTAATAGTTGCGGACACGTTGAATACATACTTGCGCAATCGATTCCACCTGGTAACATTCGTGTCACGAACAGCTATTTAACCGGAACCAGCTATTTTTATTCTCTATCTTATTACATATTATTACTCTTGAAACAGTTTATACTGTGTTTGAACACAGTATAGTGAATTTTTGTCCTCGTTATACTTAGTATAACTAGGATAAAAATTATGTTTCCATTTTGTTATGTAAATAGAAGTAAACTACAATAGCTGACTCGTCTTTGATACAAAATATTTAGTGAAGTCACAACTCAAAGTCAGTATAATGTCGTAGTACGCATTGAAAATTTCGTTCGTAAGCTTTACGCCTACACTGTTGATGGGAGGACATGAATAGTCCGAATTTAATGGTTTTTTATATTATTTCGCATTAACACATGCCTTTGACACATGTTTTTCTTTCCATTTTTCTTTAAAAAATATAGTCCGAATTTAACCCAAAAATAAATTATTGCATAAATTCCCAGAAAGCTGAAAATTTACATAGGTGTTAGGGACGCCATTATTATGAAATTGTGAAAAGTCCGTATCAATGTGTGCAAAAAAAATTATTCAAGGTCAAAGGTTGCAAAAATGGGTTTTTTGAATTTTTCAGCAAAACGGTTAGTTTTATGATAAATATGTCAGAAAAAACTGGAGATCATACAATTATCTACAAAAATTGTGCTTATACATTTTTTCATAATACTAACCATTTTTGAGAAAAAACTATATAATAAATAGCTTTTTATATACATATTATATATATTTTAATACGACGAAATCCTTTGGATTTTTATTATTTATCTAAAGCTGTCTTACACTTCTTCATAATTTTTAGACCGCAATTTTTGTTTAACTTGCTTGACGCGAACTATACGTATCACCAAAGTATATATATACCGTACGTATAAGTATACCGTATCACAACAAATTGTACGCTGCACCATACAGAACGCACAGACGGAGAAGGCGTCCGGGAAGTTTCCAGACTTCTGGACTTCCCCTCTTGGAGAACCTAGTTAATAGTTTAGGACACGTTGAATACTTGCACAATCGATTTCGGTTGGCAAACATTAGAAATAGAAATGGAAATAGAAATAGTTTATTTTTAGACACACACACACACACACACTAAATAAACAAATGATAATAATAATAATAAAAAAAAACAATAATAAAAACAGAAACAACTTAACACAACTACCGGCATGATGTATGTGTGAGACCAAAAAAATGGTACCCATCTCAGCTGATTGCTGTAGTTGGCACTACAGCGCTGGTGTTCTGATAGGACCACCGTAAGTGGCTTTGCGAACTACAAGCCGCCCAACTACATTAGCGTCCCGAATAACTATTTAACAGACACGGGCTTGTTTTATTCTCGCTCATATTACTTTGGAAATAGTTTGTGCTATGGTATGAGAGATATTAATTTTAAACATCAATTTTGGCGCTTAAATTGAAACTACGGTTGATTGGGACAACAAGCGATCTACTCGGTTGTGCGATACGGGCGCGGTCGAGTGCTTGTTTGCCACTTCCATTACATAAAAAAAAATCATCGACACAATTTGTGGCAAGTTATATCAATAGTTTATAAGTTCATTTAAAGCTTTATGTGGCATCATAAGGTTATAAACGGGTAGGCAGCTGTTCTCATACCATATAAAATATGTAGGATAATGCATTTTGAACGTGGATAGAACATTGTAACAATATTGTCTGTCCTCCACACTTGTGACTGCAGTATTAGATATTTGCTTGCAGTAGGCATATACACGCTTTACCCACTGTCGAAGTACAAGCACAAGTGTGCCTATGCCTGTCGCCTAGATGTTTAAATGTGTGCGTGAAATTGTTTCTGTATTTTGATAAAGTAAGTTTCGTAGTAAAAGACGAATTTTGTAGTGTATGTGTGTGTGACACGTATTTCCCCCGCAAAAAATGTAAGACTATTTTGCATCGGTAATAAACGCTATGGCTACTACTTTTTTTTCATACAAAGTTTAAAAATTAATTATTTTTTATTTTATTCGACAACCCTAACAAGTCGTCTATGAAAATGCTCAGCGTTTCACACAAATACCGTGCGTGATGACAGTGAGGAGAACGGTACGCGTGTGTGCGTATGAAATGCAGCATCTTAGCAATACATACCTATGCACATACGCGTAGCGTTCGTCTTCGACTGATACGCTGATCTACTGTTGTTATCAGGGTTGAAACACATAAAATTTGAATCAAAGTTTGAGTCGTAATAACTGATGATTTTACATTCTCAAAGAAAAAAGACCTTGGGGGATGAAGTCAACATTTGTATAGGCATGGACTGTTGAAAATTGATGGTCCTATCCGTTACACATAGTGTGTTATTAGAAAAAAAAAAAAAAAAAATACAAACTGACACTCACAGCCCCACAGTAATTATAAACCGGAATCGTGGTCGTGGGTGCCGTTGTACACACACACACCCAGACCCGAAACCACCCAGAAACAAATATCAGTAGGCCATACCGCGACCCTTCGAATCTAGCGTACCGCTAGATTACACATACCGCTGGACTACCTGGGTCGTCAGAACCACATTATGGGAGTTCGAGGGTGTAGGCACCCCCGCATTACCTAACCTATCTGCCTCTAAATGATAGTGTTCAGCACTTTCGTGTTCCGGTTAGATGGTAATATACGAGTATAGCCCCGTAATAACTATCACAGAGACATAACACCTGAGGTCAGGGGTGGCAACGACCCCTTGTCATCGACCCCTGGTCATTGTATGGGTCTATAGGCTGCAGTCATCACTTAACATCAACGTGAACTGCATGCTTGTTTGCCACTTCCATTACCAACATAACAAAAAAACGGGTTTTTTTTTAATATAATAAAATATTTTAAAAAAACTCGTATGAAATGGTGATAAAAAAAATGCCAAACACTTTCGAGGTAACGAAACACGGACGATAAAACCGGAGCACCACATTTATTATTCATCAAGTAATACCTCCTCCCTTGACGTGGATCGACTGCTAACTCCAGTATTGGTCATAGACGTCTACTAACATCAACTTAAGAGGGGTTAGGAAAGAAAATAAACCTAAAACATTGATTTAGAACTCAGCTAGGAGTTAATATTTGAACATCTGTTTTTATTTAAGAAAGGTGGCAAACAAGCATGCAGCTCACATTGATGTTAAGTGATGATTGAAGACTATAGACATCTACATAGAACCCAGAGGTCAAAATGCAGATGCCTTTTACTGGTGGTAGAGCTCCAGTGACCGAGCTCGCGGGCGTAGGCACCACCGCATTACCTAATATACTTGCCGCTAAATGGTAGCGTACCTACAGCACTATCGTGTTCCGGTCAGGTGGTAATGTAGGGCCCTGTAATTTCTGGCACCTTAGGTCTCAGGAGTGGTAACGCATCTGTATTTTGATCTTGGTCTTTTTGTAAGTGTCTATAGGCTGCAGTCATCACTTAACATCAATGTGAACTGCATGCTTGTTTACCACTTCCATTACCAACACAACAAAAACATTTTTTTAAAGCAATTTTTTTTGTTTTTTATGCAATTTTTTTTTGTTTTTTATGATATTTTCTGTTTTTTATGTAGGTAATGAAAGTGGTAAACAAGCATGCAGTTCACATTGATGTTAAGTGATGACTGCAGCCATTAGACACTCACACAAAGCCCAAGGTCAAAATGCAGATGCGTTACCACTCCTGAGGCCAGTTCTTAAACTTTTTTTTCATTTAGCCATACTCTCTTACTTAGCTTATCCAACGAATCTGTTAACAAGCTCCAGTGGAATTAGCTGCACTGAGAGCAATTAGCACAATTCCAGTCGAGAGACACAGAGCAATAAATTACGGCAGGTGTCTCTGTGATTGGAAACACGCCTATTACTCTATGTACGTTATGTCCTCATTCCGACCATCTGAGTTTCGGATGCCTGAATATGGCATACATGTCATGAATGCGTACAGATTCGGGTCAATAAATTGTACAAATGTATATTATTACACTGATTCAGACAATCCCAACGTCGCTTCTTATACAGAGGGTGATCTCTGCCAGTTTTCGGACGGAGACGGAGACGGAGCTCGCGGGCGTAGGCAAGGTAATGCGGTGGTACCTAATATACTTGCACTATCGTGTTCCGGTCAGGTGGTAATGTACGGCCCTGTAATTTCCGGCACAGAGGCATAACACCTTAGGCGTCAGGAGTGGTAACGCATCTGCATTTTGACCTCGGTCTTTGTGTGAGTTCTATAGGCTGCAGTCATCACTTAACATCAATGTGTCAAAAAATACTTAGTTAAAACTCATATTTTTAGATTTTTTAAACAGAATACACATTAAATTCAACGATATACATATTACGAAACTAAAGATCATGTATAAATGAAAAGAATATACAAAACAAAAATATATCGTTGTAATATTTTATTTCTTGCAAAACCACATTGTTTATTTTCTTAAAAACAGATAAGATTAGAAATGTTATTAGAAAGAAGCAGTGTCTCACGGCTGCACCAAATAGATTCCAGTTCAGCATAAGTCAAGCCGGAGCCTGACTCTGGTTTCAACTGGATCATATAATATAGATTCAATATCGGTTATCGGTCCACTGGTTGCCGAAGAAAAAGCACAAAAATTGGTGTTTACACGAAAAAAGTTAATCTACTTATTATGGTGCCGGTCACGAGCGGGAAAATATAAAAACGTTACATGATTTTGCAAGCCTGTAGGATTATGTGATTATCATAAAACTTGGTTTTATTTATTTAAATCATATGGTATTTTACTTTGTTTATTTTACTCTTTCTTGGGTCGAGACGCGATGAACCCACCGCCCACTAGCGGAAGAATTTTTTTATACGAGTATAGGAAGAGAATTCGATTTTTTTTATGTAATGGAAGTGGCAAAAAACCATGCGGTTCACATTGATGTTAAGTGATGACTGCAGCCTATAGACACTCACACAAAGACCAAGGTCAAAATGGAGATTCATTACCACTCCTGAGGCCTAAGGTGTTATGCTTCTGTGCCGGAAATTACAGGGCCGTACATTACCACCTGACCGGAACACGATAGTGCTGAACACTACCATTTAGCGGCAAGTATCTTAGGTAATGCGGTGGTGCCTACGCCCGCGAGCTCCATCACTGGAGCTCTACCACCAGTAAAAACCTACTATTTACTACTTAACCATTATTAATAATTATACGTAACTTCACGCCTGTAATTTCCGAAGGGGTAGGCAGAGGTAAATGCATGCATTCAAGCATACATACAAATACTTCGAAAACCTTCGATTTGTGTATGCGTATGGGTTTAATCATTCTCATTTGCATTTTTCGGACCCATAACTTATTAGAAAACCCAACAATCTTGCAAAGAATCACTTCCATTATTTAATTGACCCATTCCAAGATCCCCCGATCCGCGACTGTAAAACAAGATTCACTTCATACTTAGTTTTATGGTCAAGGTAATATAGGAAGCTGTGAACATTTTACGGCATATTTACTGCGGCATTAACAGAGTGGGTGACGTAAAGGAAACCATAACAGGACGGGACAGTGGTTGGGCAAATTTTATAGTGGGCCTTTTGAAGGAGACATCGCTGTATAATACCGACCTCTTTAGTAAATAAACGTTGGTATTAAGATACTTTGTTAATATGTTTTGTTTTTGCAAGAATTTACTTTTTTTTGCCATTTACTGCTGGCAGTGCTCTTGCGACGGAATTCAAAACAATAGGCACTGTCGTATTACCTAATCTATCACACCCTAGATGTTGTGTTCAGCCCTATCATCTTATAGGCAGATGATGTATGGGGTCTTAATTTCTGGTTCGTAAATGAAATAGCTCCAGCCAGAGGAGTTATAACGCATCTGCATAGAAACGTATAGATTTTTTATAGATTGCAGTAGTTGAATTGTACCTCATTAGTAATTTTACAATTTCCCATTTTTTCTATAGTTTTACGCACTGAAAACAGAATTCTAAAATTTTATTAAAAGGACACATCACTGTATAATACCGACCTCTTTTGTAAATAATTGTTGGCACTTAAAACATTTCGTTCTTATATGTTTTTGAAGGTTAGGTCGTCGAATCAGTAAGCGTAACCTGTGGAAACTCATCAAATCATCCCATGGCATCCCACAGAAACATTTTTTCGGGGCAAAAGTATCCTATAATCTAAGTAAGCTAATACCCTATCTGTGTAACAAATTTCATCAAAATCAGATTAGTAGTTTCGGCGTGATTGATGGACAAGCATCCAAACAAAGAAATTTGAAAGTGTGATGTGAAGTGTGAAATCTCGTTCAAAATAAGTTTCGTTGAAATTTTGATTAAGAAATCTATTATATATTTTTCACTCTCTTTTTTTATCTTTTTTTTATTCACCCTTTAAAGATCTTGGTCAAAGACCATGATGCTCTATACGTTCACATGAATTACATTCTTCATTATAAAAAAAAATTTTGAAACAACATTAGCTCATTGACAATTGATATAGTTGCAACAGTATTCTGGCGTCATCCGTAGTAGGATCCGCCAGGATTCACTCTCTTTATTTAATAAAGATATTCTACCCGTAATGGACTCGTCTGGAAGATACTAAATATGTACATATAACATACAATATGAAACCGTCTCTAGTACTCGTACACTCTAATGAAAATAAATAGCCATAACAGTATTTTCACTAAATAGAGTGAAATAATGTAAGCAGAAAAAACATACCAAATCGTAAGCTTTTATACAAAACACCTAAATATGACATTTATTCTGGATAAGGTTAACCACTCATCGGTATAACTGCGGACAGTCTTATTTTTTTTATTAATAAACAAGCTAAATGTACATGCTATAAAGATAATGTAGGCAGATGTTTATGTACACTAGAACGCACAAAATATGTAACTTCATGCATATATTCTCCGTAGAGGTAAGCAGAAGTGAATGGATGCATTCAAGCTTAAATGTAAATACCGCCGACACGCCAGTCACGTTTTTTATCACATGTAACATTATGTTAAATGTATAGTGACATCTATCCGTACAAATCATCAAATTCCGAGTGTGTCACTTGGAATCTTTCGAAAATGGAAAAGACCCAATAAGACTTAACTAAGACAATTAATTTACAATATTTTGTACGACCCTGTAATTGCCGGCACAGAGGCATAACACTTTAGGCCTCAGGAGTGGTAACGCATCAACATTTTGACTTATGTCTTTGTGTTATTGTCTATAGGCTGCAGTCATCACTTAACATCAATGTGAACTGCATGCTTGTTTACCACTTCCATTACATAAAAAAAATATATTTAATATA
Source organism: Macrosoma leucophasiata (assembly GCA_036365455.1). Classification (NCBI taxonomy): domain Eukaryota; kingdom Metazoa; phylum Arthropoda; class Insecta; order Lepidoptera; family Hedylidae; genus Macrosoma; species Macrosoma leucophasiata. Next base: position 2,867,896 of record JAWQUS010000002.1, on the reverse strand, counting down.
AGCCATCGGAACGTGACGACCCCACCATAGTGGATGTAAATTCTTCCGCTAGTGCAGTCAATCAACCGAACAATGATGGTCAAACCATTCCAATAAGGCGGGATGGGCAGTAGCGTTCACCGTAAGCATAATTTGCGAATTGCATTGCATTATGATAGATAGTAAGATAATTTCTTTATTTTTCTTAAAACGCTTAAATCCATTACAAATTCTTATTCAAACAAGCTATGCAGCCGCAGGTCATTCAGCTTATTTAGTACTATTAACAGAACATTTTTTTCTCCCAATTTTCCTTAAACGATGGTATTCGTAGTACTGCAAGAAGTTTAGCGTCGAATGTAGGACACACTACGGACGCGAGGCTTTCGTGTGTTTTAATGACATGAATTCGCCTAAAGTATGTTGTTTCGAGAGCTCAACTAAAACTCCTTTCTTATTATTATAGCCTGGTACTCGTGAGTATAACAAAGTTGTTAAACTAGTAAGTTTTAAGTTTAAGAAGGCATATAAATAAACCTAGTTTGATATTCTTGTTAGCTAGATCAATTCAACTGTTTACTATTTGTATGGCGAACTTAATTTGAATATTTTAATGGTAGAATTCCAGTATGGGAGCTCGAGGGGCAAATGGTAGTGTTCAGCGCTAGGTATTGTGTTCCAGTTTGATGGTAATGTAGATCCCGTAATATCTATCACAAAGACATAACAACTTAGGTCTTAGGAGTGACAGCTTGTAAAGCTTACTTAGCTGTTTTAGAGAATGTACGGTAAAACGACGGAACCCTGCAATGTACCTACCTACTTGGCCCGAAACGTACTTGGCTGTTTTTACATTATAATGGTGGTAAACAACCATTCTAAAGAGTTTCGGCGGGAAGTTTGAAAGATGCGTTTGGTGCTCTTATTTTATTTCATTTTCTTGGTGTATTTTTGAGTTATCTATACTTATAATAAAACTGTAGAAGTGTGATTTCAGTACATAAAAAATATAAAAATAATAAATACCAGGAAATGTTACTAGAGCGATTCCGAACACAAATATGTGATTAGAAAAAATTTTGTCTGTCTGTCTACCGGTCCGATTACGATGAAACTTGATATAATTATACTTTAACCTTTGGCGCACAACACTGGGTACCTTTTATCGTCGTTATTATAGCGTCTCGACGCCCAGCGTCCCGAAGTCGAGCGTCCCGACGTCGAGCGTCTCAACGCCCAGCGTCCTAACGCCCAGCGTTCCGAAGCCCAGCGTCCCAACGTCCAGCGTCCCGACGTCAAGCGTTCCGACGCCCCACATCCCGACGCCAAGCGTCCCGGCGCCAAGCGTCCCGACGTCCAGCATCTCGACGCCCAGCGTGTTGTTTATGTATGATCCAAAATTCACCAAAAGTTATATATAAAAATGCTGCCCAAAGCCACTATTCCACGCGAACGAAGTTGCGAGCACAGCTAGTATTAAATAAAGTTGGTGGCATTTTGTTTGATATAGGCTTATTACAGGGCTCGTGTATAGTGAAATAGAATAACAGTGTTAAAATACGTTCTTTCGGGTTGCCTCCAAAACTTCATTGTAAATGTTCTGGTAAAGTGGCCATCGCTTTAGTCGAATTACTGTGACTCTGACTGACGGACTGATAAATTGACTGACTGACTCTTGACTTTTTACGTTGCTTAATACGAATACGAAATATCGTTTTACATTGAATGGCATCGCTTGTTATGCATATCGCCAGATGCATAACAAGCGATGCCATTCAATAAAAAAAAAAACATCATCTATATATATAAAAGAAAGTCGTGTTAGTTACACTATTTATAACTCCAGAACGGCTGAACCGATATGGCTGGAAATTGGTAAGGAGGTAGCTAAGAACTGGGAGAAGGACATAAGATACTTTTTAACCCATTCCCGACCCAACGTTTCCGTATGATGTGACATAAAACGTGGTATAACAAAACGCCACTGACATGGAATAACAAAACAACTCAATCAAAATATAAGTCAGCGGTTCATTTGTTAAACATGGTTTATCAAAACGCAACTGACAGCTGAGCAAACTTTGCAAACTTCAATTTCAAAATTTCGAATATTGTATTGCTGTGATATTTATCTATATATATAAAAATATTAGTCTCGCTAAAACTCGAGAACGGCTGGATCGATTCGGCGAATTTTGGTTTTGAATGATTTTTGGAAGTCCAGGGTAGGTTTCGCAGTAAGAAAATATGAAGAAATTGAAGGGAAATAGTAAAAACTACAACTTTATTTTCCCATACAAATAGTCCGTATCTGTCAAAAGTGTCAAACCTTTGACACATTATTTCATTCTCAGGCAATACAAAGTTTGCCGAGTCAGCTAGTTTAAGATAAGGCAAGATAAGATAATATTTATTTGCATAAACATCTGTGTGTAAACTTATAAAGAATATATTATGGAGACCAGGGGGCCGACCGCCTAACTGAAATGCTTTGGTTTAGGTCGTTATCTTGTCCGTTTCATACCGCCTATTAAAACATTTTGCTCTTAAGTATATACCTGGTATGTACCTAAGTGGTAATACGTGCGTGCTACGTGCGTAGCCTCCGTGCGCCGTGTCACGCCACGCTATACATTATTCGTGGGTCTTCATGTACTCCAGTGGAAACATTGAACCACGTTGTTAAACAAATTAATACACGCAGCTAAAATGCGCAGCATGTCCGTGCACAGCATGCGTCTCGGTGGGTCCGCGCCTTTATGCTCGAGCTACACTAATGATGATGCTTATTCAGCCGATTATTATATTATTATTTTGACTTCTGTTTAAGATCAACTATCCCAAGTAGCATTTAATATATTATCATAAGATAAGGTATTATAATATAAGTTGCTCAGCCAATTTCTTGGCCAATTCGTAAAGTTCATTTCCACGGATACGATTTGGAACGTTGCCTCATCTGACATTTGCTACAAAGGAAGTTTCCCAACCAAATCAATATTATCACAACACGCAGTAGACACAAACACTTTAAGAGTGTGTCTACACGATTTCCTGTTATAGTAGAGAACGGGTATTTTTGGAGAACGGGTATTTTTGGATTCACTCGAGCGCGTCAGATTAAGAGATGAATATACTTGCCGCTAAATGGTAGTGTTCAGCACTATCGTGTTCCGGTCAGGTGGTAATGTACCCTGTAATTTTCGGCACAGAGACATAACACCTTAGGCCTCAGAAGTGGTAACGCATCTGCATTTTGAGCTCTGGTCTATGTGTGGGTGTCTATAGGCTGCAGTCGTCACTTAACATCAATGTGAACTGCATGCTTATTTGCCACTTTTTGCCACTTTATTACATAAAAAAAAATTTACAAACCGACTTTACAGACACAATTTTTTAAATAACCAAACTTAGTTGCCGTGTGAAACAGCTTTAACAAGCACACCGCCTGGCCAGGCTCCAGCAGAACTCCGTAACGTATCAACTGATTGTGAGACCGGACGCACATACATTTCCTAACATATTATCCGGACGATAAGGCGACGCCAGTCACTGAAAGTCTTTTATCTAGATCAGTGATTCCCAAAGTGGTCTTTATCGACCCCTGGGGGTCTATGACAAACTAAAAGGGGCCTGCATCAGCGAAAAATAAATTTGGGGGTCCATGAAATGAAAATGGGGGTCCACGATAATGGATCTCAACACATACACTGATAGTACCAATTTACTTACATCATAGCAGTGATTCCCAAAGTGGTCCATGGGAGACTCGATGGGGGTAATGGAAATATGGGAATGTGATATTAATGTAGCAAGGACCCCGTCCTTGCTACACAGAAACCAGAATAAATTGTAAAGGGTCTACAAGAAAAAATAATTTGGGAACCTCTGATCTAGATCATATGAACGGGGAGGAAATATTTTTAATGTTAATGCAATGTAAGTATAAAGAAAGAAATAAACAAATGTTTGTGCAGAAACAATAAAACAAACAATTAATGTGTGTATGCATGTATCATTTAGGAATAATTTGTTTCTGAACAAAAATTAGCTTATTTTTTTTTATCTCGGGTCCTGTCTCCCACCAGTGGAGAAGTAGTCTTCGAGAGCTCTACCTACCTTTTCTCAAAACGCTTCGTTACTTTTTTGAACCCACATATCATGGGTTTGGATTACATTTGATAAGCAACGGTGGCAAACAGGAATGCAGTTGCAATTATATGCAATTTACCTGGTGGTAGAGCTCCAGTGACGGAGCTCGCGGGCGTAGGCACCACCGCATTACCTTATATACTTGCCGCTAAATGGTAGTGTTCAGCACTGTCGTGTTCCGGTCAGGTGGTAATGTACGGCCCTGTAATTTCCGGCACAGAAGCATAACACCTTAGGCCTCAGGAGTGGTAACGCATCTGCATTTTGACATTGGTCTTCATGTGGGTGTCTATAGGCTGCAGTCATCACTTAACATCAATGTGAACTGCATGCTTGTTTGCCAAGCCCATTACATAAAAAAAAAAAAAAAAATGCAGTTCACATTACCTTAGTTATCAAATTACGTGACGTCTACGTGTTGAGCGTCTGTACTCGTAGCACCGTAGCACTGCTACGCAATACATTGTAGAACTATCGTAGAAGGAAATTAAAAACCCGACGCACGCGCCGCCGAGTTCCGCGCATCGCATGTAATAAGTTGAGCTACGCGTGGACGTTATCGTCCACGAACAATATGAATTAGAAATAGAAATAGAAATAGAAAATATTTTTATTTCGAATAGATCTTTACAGATACTTTCAAAACGTCAATAAATCATAAACTACCTAGAGCGAATAACCATTACATATAGTAAAAGCAAAATCATATATTAATAGTAAATTAAAAATTAAAATTTAAACTATTTGGTTAAAACATAAGAATCATAAAATTTTTCAATTCCTTCAATGATAATAAATGAAGAAAAAGAAAAACTTATTCGTCAAGGTCAATGTTATTCACTTAGCAGAGTTCCAAGTGCAGTCACTACTGAGAAGAACTCCGCTACCCAACAAACTCAGTAAGAGCTCTTTTAAATGAGAGCTTAAATCTAGTACAGATAGATTATCGTGAAAAATCAAATAATGTCAACGTCCATAGCATAGATGCAAATAAACTGCTATCTACTAAATGTGATGTAGCACCTGCAAACCAGAACAGACCAGTCCCCACCAACAGCACCCGTTCACGAGTATGACGCATGTGACAGCCATTGCCCTCCTCGACCATTTTAGAGGGAAGTGAGCAACCCGCCACAAGACGCCGCCAAAGGCAAAGACATTTAAGCGTGCATGACTGTTCCGGATATGCATACGGCAAAATAAAAGATGGAATTGTCATATTTTACTGCAGCTGAAGGGGTACGTTTGCGGTAAAACGTATAACATAGACAACAGAACCAATCGACCCACACGAGACCTGCCAAAAAATTTGTAACTTTATTATGAAACGTACAAGTTTTCAATTTACTTAACTGTCTGGCGTCCCTCCAAATACGATAGTCGTGCGTTACCGGTCACTTGAGGCATATATTCTTACTAAAAATTAAACCAGCGGTTTACTCGGGATTATTTTTTTTTATTTGAAAAAGTTCACAAACAAGCATCCACACATTGATGTTAAGTGACAATTGCAGCCTATAGAAACCCACAGAAAGACCAGAGGTCAAAATGCAGATGCGTTGCCACCCCTGAGACCTTCGATGTTATATCTCTGTGATAATTATTACTGGGCCATACATTACCATCTAACCGAAACACGATAGTGCTGAACACTACCAATTTAGCGACAGATAGATTAGGTAATGCGGTGGTGCCTACGCCCTACACTGGAACTCTACTACCAGTGAAAGATATGAGAGGAAAGCCGTAGTTTTTGGCATGTCACGATACATAATAAAATTATTATAATAATTTAGTTATCGCAACTGCCTCGGTAGCCTTGTGGTAGCAGGCCACTACTACTACGCTGAGGTCCTGGGTTCGATTCCCGGGTAGGGGGTTATCAGAGATAATGGTGAAAAAGCCTCTATCTCTGGTTCTATTGGGATTTTTCCATTTTCTGGAAATTTCCCAGTACCTCAAAGTTTGGTAATGTGCCCGGAGACGTCAACAGACTCGCCATCTGTTACATGGGCCAAAACGTAACCGGCGAATCGTGGGTGTTTGCATGTATGCTTGAATGCATGCATTTACCTCTGCCTACCCCTTCGGGGATTACAGGCGTGAAGTTACGTTTTCTTTTTACGTTTAGTTATCGTATTGCCCGCGCCGTCATCATACCTAATTGATTGCTATATTTTTTGTTATGAAAGTGACAAGTAAATATGATACTAGTGCTGGTCCTACGCAATACGATTTATTGTTACTACTGCATATATGCTTGCATAATCAATAGGTACGAGTACTTATAAAGCTAAATAGTTTGTTATACATTGTATTTTTAAAAGAGCCGACTATGTTTTTTTCGGCAAGTTTTTCTCAGATCATTTTGGCCTTTGGAACTTTGCCGGTGAATGACAAAGAATGACTCTTTTTCTTTTCTTTTTACTCTTTGTTATCAGTTTGTAAAGGGGAAATGAAACATTCTACTGATGTACTTTTTACATTAGTTTATTACATTTAGTTTTATCTTAGTGATATTCTTGACTTTACATATTTTTTATCTTGTTTGACATGTATATCAATTGTTATTCACTTCAATTTATTTTGTTTGTTTTTGGCGTGTCATAAGAGGTGCCTGTCACCCTAAATGAATAAATGAGTTTCTGATTCTGATTCTGTTTGTTTGTTTGCTTGAACGCGCCAATCGCAAGAACTACTGGTCCGATTTGAAAAGTTATTTCAATGTTAGATAGCCCATTTGTCGAGGAATGCTTTATCATATTTATAACATCACGCTTAAATGAATAGGAGAGGGTAGGTAACATTGCACCCTCGCGAAACCGGGGCGGACTGCTAGTTAATAGATATTTTTAGAGCCCACGGAGGGAAATGTATTTTTTTGACTCGCACAATCTGATGTGTATGTACATGATAAGTATTCTCCACAATACCAGAGAATATGTAATAATACTACTAGAATGGACACTATAGAACGGACGTCCCGCCCGATTTGCCCGCATCACCCAACCTCCTCCCCTTTTATGGGCGACGGTTGGTATTTTTTACGTGCTACGCACACAGGTGCACGTGTAAATACACGTCACTGATTGATGTCTGTGTAATAGAGACCAAATTAAGCGTTTGTATGGAATTTTTTTGGAGTGTCTGCGGTGTGACACGGGTAGAATTTAGGTACAAACAAAATATTGCGACTATAAAATAAGACATAAGCTACCCTATTTTTTGAGTTGGCTCAATGGTTAAGTCCAAGTTTGATTAAAATGGGTTTGTTTGTTTGCTTGAACGTGCTAATCTCAGGAACTACTGGTCCAATTTAAACACAACATCACTCTAGGATAAATGGGAGAGGGTAGGTAACGTTGAAACCGCGCGAAGCCGGGGCGGGCCGCTAGTTTATATATATTTAGAAGAAAGATGATTGCTGCTGTCCGCAGCATCGTTATTTAGGGGCTCATTTTTATAAAAAAGAAAAATTATAATGGAAGCTATGGAGCAAGACAAGGAGCTGGTGTTACCTCAGACATTTTTTTCTGTCATTTCAGTAATGTAAGAATCTTGTATACAAATATATTCTATGGCGGTATTTTTAGCAATTTCATGAAATTGCGAAGTGCTACCAATTTTAATGTTTCCTCATTTATTCATGGTGAAAGAAGATGTTGCGAGATCGGCCCTAGTTCGTACATGTCCTCAAAAAATGGGTAAATTATAGTAGAATCCGAAAAAAATACAATTATTTTAATCAAGAACATATTTTAGAGTTACCACCACATTTAATTCAAACGATTTTATCATTTTCAACCATGTTCAACACGGTGGCAATACAGCCAACGCTTGGTATCAATCGATTTCGATAGTATTTATAAAAAAATTTTTTTCTTCAAGTACTAGATAATCAAAAAACAATTTAAAAAATGAAAATGTTAAAATGACATCATCCGCCATATTCGCCATGTTGGTTTTAAGTTGCAATTCTAACTGCAAATAATGTTTTGTAACTGCAAACAAAGCTAAATAAGTGAAAATATGCAGTAAAAACGTTTTTATATTGATTTTGCCTGTCTAATGATATTGTGTACAATACATGGCCGGAGGTCCATACATTTTTGCAACATCTCCTTTACATTGTTCGGAACCTGGAAATTTTTAAATGTATGTTATACTAGCTGTGAGAATTTATGATTGTTCAGTACATACCCGGACGAAGTCGTGGGCGCAGCTAGTATAAAGTAGCCTAAGGTACTCCTTATTATATAAGCTGAAAATCCAGTCGTTCCCGAGATTAGCCGGAACAAACAGACACAAATTGTAAAAAATGTTGTTTTAGTATAGGTACCGTGTATACATACATTTGCGTTTAGGAAAAAGCGGTTATTTTTATATTACCACAAACAGACACTCCAATTTTATTTATTTGTATAGATGTATAGATTATACAATAATGTACGGTAATTCCTGGCACAGAGTCTGAACAACTTAGATCCCAGGAGTGGCAACGCATCGACATTAAAATCTCTGTTAAAACACTTTATATGGAATGAACTCGTAAAAAAACGAGATATGAAATTTTAAAATAGCTTCCATTTAAGTTACGATTCCAACCTCCGCACGCAGCAGTGCTGCCGCTGCACTGCTGGTCTCCATATATCCTCTATAAGTTTATATGAGATTTTTTTTTACTGGTGCTTGAGCTCTAGTGACGGAGCTCGCGGGCGTAGGCACCACCGCATTACCTAATATACTTGCCGCTAAATGGTAGTGTTCAGCACTATCGTGTTCCGGTCAGGTGGTAATGTACGGCCCTGTAGTTCCTGGCACAGAGGTATAACACCTTAGGTCTCAGGAGTGGTAACGCATCTGCATTGTCTTGCAAGTCTCTGTGATAGTTATTACGGGGGTTACGGGGCCATAGATGATCAATTTAAGGTTTCGTGACAGGAAAAATGTCAGTAATCAAACAGCGTTGTCATTCAACATTTAATAGCAATTTTAATAATGAAAAAAGGCATGCTCCGATGGTTCGGGCATATAGAAAGAATGTCGAATGAGCGAATGACTAAACAGATATACAATGCGAATGTGGATGGTTGCAGAGGCCCAGGAAGACCAAGACTGACCTACCATGACCAAACAGGTCGAGTTCTGTCTGATGGTGGGGTCAAAAGTCTTAGGAATCGGCGTGCATGTATGAAGAGAATGATGAAGGTAGACGAGGCACGAGAGGTTTGTCTGAACCGGGATATCTGGCGCTCTACACTCTCTGCCTACCCCGTTAGGGACCTGGCGTGAAGATACATACATACATTTAATAATAAAGATACCCATATTCGATGTCATAATCTAGGTAATCCTTAGGTTTAATCCGTTTAATTCCAGTCCGTCTACTCTCAAGGTCTAACATATCAGCCAAATCCGGGTATGCTTCCACCAACATCCGTGCATCCTTCTTACTGATTGTGCCATTAACTATTATACTCCTAAAAGTGCTGTTTTTCATAAAATGCTCATTCATGATTCTTATCTCGTTCAATTTCTTCATCAGCGCCGCATCGACTTTCAACATTTCCATTTCGTGAATATCCTTCACCGATAAACGATCACTCCTGTATTTCTTCTTTAGCATTTTAATGAACTTCTTCAACTGCTTCGTCTTCTTTCGGCGCTCCGTTGTACCGTTTTTGTAAGATCTATTCAATATCTTTCTGATCTCTCTCACTATTCTTCGGATCTTCCTCTTGATTTTGCGTTTTCTCTTCAATCTGTCCCGTCGTCTACGTTTCCGCTGTCTATGTTTACGATGCCTTTTTCTTTCTTTCGATCCTCTGTCTCTATTTCTCTTCTCTTCTGTGTCGGTTTCGAAACTTGAATCAGCGAATGACACGTCGAAGCCTTGATACATATCATACGTGTTCATTTGTAGTGCGCAACATACGAATTTCGTTCGTCCACAGAAATAGTCGCCTCTAAATATTCGGTACTCCGGTTCACATTCCATTGGCAGCATGCATGTACCCCAGGGAGCGTCGTGTTGATTGGGGTCGCCACAAGATACGCCCCAAGGCCCTAGAAGATAAAACGTATTGCGCTTGACATTAAGCACCATTCAAAATGTCAGTTTATCTTTTACTAGCTGTTGCCCGCGGCTTCGCCCACGTGGATGTCGTTTTATAAATAACTAAGTAGCCTATGTTCTTTCTCAAAGTCAGCTCTATCTCTGTACCAAATTTCATTAAAATCGGTTCAGTCGTTTGGACTTGAAAAGGTAACAGACAGACAGACAGGCAGACAAAGTTACTTTCGCATTTATAATATTATATATAGTAGGGAAGTAGGGATACACTAGGAAATCACATTGGACATCAACGCGAAAGGATGTATGGCTAAAATTAAAACACATTAGCCTTTTTTTTTAAGTCGTCGAAACGTGACCATCCCCCGTCGTCCTCAAGTGGAGAATTCTTCATTTATTACAATCAGTCAACCAAACAATGGCTGCCAAACCGTTCAAATAAGAAGATAGTAAAAATAACAACGCGGGATGGGCAGCAGCGTCCTGCAATAAAACTACCCCCATTGCGCTCGCCAATCCGAATGCCAAGCGTTGTGATTATGGAATATTCTCCCCTAATGACGCACAACACTGTTGTGGGCGTCTTTGGGGAAGGCTTTGTCCAGCAGTGGACGTTCTTCGGCTGGATTGATGATGACACTTCCTTTTAAGAATACTTTGAGTAGATAATAGGTATCTTAGAGTAAACGACTACTTCTACGCATTTCTGAATCTCCATACAAGTATAGGTACTTGTACTTGTACCATATTTTTTTCATTCATATTTATATAGATGTCTATAGGCTGTAGTCATCACTTAACATCCATGTGAACTGCATGCTTGTTTGCCACGTACGTTACAAAAGATATAAAACATACTCCAATGGTTTCTTCTGTAAGTGAGTTAAAGAGACATTGTATGTATGTATGTATCTTCACGCCGGGTCCCTAACAAGTTGAAAATAAGTTGAACGCGGTCGAGATGAGATCTTTGCGCAAGATCTGCGGTGTATCACTCACCGATCGCGTTCATAATGAAGATGTAAGAAAGAGACTTTGTGTGAATGATAGTATCGGTGTAAAAATGCAAAAAGGCATGCTCTGATGGTTCGGGCATATAGAAAGAATGTCGAATGAGCGAATGACTAAACAGATATACAATGCGAATGTGGATGGTTGCAGAGGCCCAGGAAGACCAAGGCTGACCTACCATGACCAAATAGGTCAAGTTCTGTCTGATGGTGGGGTCAAAAGTCTTAGGAATCGGCGTGTATGTATGAAGAGAATGATGAAGGTAGACGAGGCACGAGAGGTTTGTCAGAACCGGGATGTCTGGCGCTCTACACTCTCTGCCTACCCCGTTAGGGACCCGGCGTAAAGAGATATTATATGATCAAAATGTACATCTTACTAGCAGCGATCATATTAACTGTGTCTCCTGCAGGAGCTGAAGTATTGATAGCTTCAAATTTCTTCTGCAACCAATGCTCTCGCCACTCATCCTTCCACTTCTTCTGTTCGAAACTCGAACTAGAACCTGACGAGGATACCGACGAATTGTAATCGTTATATCGCCGTTTCACTAGATCTAATAAGGATTTTTTACGCGATCTCTTCACATTTCTTTCAATATTCCTTTTAGTGTCGTGTTCTATTCCATCCATATCATTACGTTCGATTTTAGCTTCGATTTCATCATTTTTATCGCTATTAAAAATTTCATGTTTATTATTTCCTGTTGCAAACTTTAATTGATCACGTTTAGGATTTCTTTCTTTCTTTAAATACGATAAAACGTTTGAAGGATAAATCGATGAATGTATCCAAGTTATTGATATTACAAGTAAAACGATATGTAAAATATACATTTTAACCCTACATCTCAGCTTTTAGTGGAATCGCAAAGGTATCTTTATCGTAAAATATTTATGGACTGATATATTTTACTGTATCGAAACTATAAAATGTTGAAACCTTTATAACGTTTCATACGCTGTTATTTTCAGATATTGGAATATTTTTATATGCTCCACTAACGTTTTCTGTCCGCTGAACGGCTGTGATAGCAGTCTTTATTTTATAATATCTTGGTGGATTCCGCGAGTTGGAATTCGTAATATAGGGCAGGATATACGGATAGGACATTCTTAGAATAGAAAATGCTATGAATGCTCTAAGGCCATAAGTTTCCATGTTAGAAAAATATTGTTTTAGAGGAGTAGGTAGGTATGTGGAAAGTAATTTCCGGCATTTCCGGCTCAGGAATGGCATCGCATTCAATGTAGATACGTTGAAATCTTTAGTTTCATGTAGATGATCATAGGCTATTACTTAACATCAGTGTTAACTGTATGTTTGTATGCCATTTTGCCAACTGTATGCTGCTTCATAACATAAAAGAGTTGCGAAATAGCCTTTATTTTCTAAGCCTGCTTACTCCACCGACACCGATTAACTGGCATTTTATTTTTCTGTTACTCAGATGACTGAACTGTTTGACGACCCGGTTGGTCCAGCGGTGTGAGATGACCGTTTGATTCGAAGGGTCGCGGGTTCGATCCCCGCACCGTGACAAGTATTTGTATAGCCTACAGATATTTGTTTCGGGTCTGGGTGTTTGTGTATGTGTACAACGGCACCCACGACACAGGTTTATAACTAATGTGGGGCTGTGAGTGTAAGCTTTTTTTTTTGTATTAGATGGTGTGGCGACGTATTTTGACCTCTGGTCTTTCTGTGGGTGTCTATGTGTCTATAGGCTGCAGTTGTCACTTAACATCAATATGAACTGTATGCTTGTTTGCCACCTTTGTAACCCAAAAAAAATTAAGTGAGAACTTACCTTTTTTCATCCTGGGATGAATACTGATTTTTATTAATCTTCCTTTATACAACATTGGACACAGAACACAGGATAATACATCGTATTTCCCAAGACACGACGAAGAAATATTTTATCTGTGGCATGAAAATGTAATATCGAGATACGTTTTATTTTAAAACGCAGGACCACCGAGTTTGAATTTGATTTACGATAGCTGGCGCCCTCATGCATAATGCATACCATTTTTATCTGCTCCACCACTGGATAGGAAGAATCAGTGAGCTTGTCCTCAGAGCGACGATATACAGGGAATTATTGGATGTCTGTTGGTTAAATTGTGGATGCTAATTTGTACAAAACTGTTTTTTTTTCGGTAGCAAAAAATTTTATACCACGATATGTTTTATTACGTAAGAGCACCGAATTTGAATCTGATTTACGATAGCTGGTGCCCTCGTGCATAATGCTTACCATTTGTAACAACTAAACGAAACACCAAACCACTAATTTAAAAAAACAATAGAAATAGAAATCTATACCTATAATAAATCTGTAGAAGTGTAAATACCGTACATTAAAAATATTGAAAAAATAAATACCAGGGGATGTTATTAGATCGATACCGAACACAATTATGTGATTAGAATTTTTTTTGTTGTTTTTTTTGTCTGTCTGTCTGTTTGTTCAAGCATCACATAAAAACTACTGGTCCGATAACAATGAAACTTGTTATGATTATACTTTAACCTTTGGCGCACAACCCTGGGTACTTTTTATCCCGGAAAAATGTCTGTTTGTCTGTGTGTTTGTGCACGCTAATTTCAGAAACGGGTTATTCGATTTGCGGCGATATTGTGGTAAGTTTCACTTAACATTTAGTCTTTGTTTCATGTGAATCGGTTCAGAAATAAAAAAGTTGTGTCAATTTAAAGAATTGAATCGAATCAAATATTTTTAAGCTATTCTGTATCTTAGTTCTATCTTTTAGGGAGTTTCGTACCTAAAAGGTAAAAACGGGCACTACGGATAACTAATCCTCCGCTGTCTGTCTGTCTGTCCGTCCGTCCGTCTGTCTGTCTGTCACCAGGCTGTATCTCATAAATAGTGATAGCTAGAAAGCTAACATTTTCACAAATTATGTATTTCTGTTACCGCTATAAAGACAAAATTAATTACTAAAAATAAGAAAATGAAAATGTTAAGAAGTCCAAGGGGGCATCCAATAAAGGTGTTTTTTTTCAATAATAACGGTGGCAAGTAGACGCTTAAAATTTTCACAGAATTTTTAGGTCTTATGTTGTATTGTAGCTTCCATAACAAATCTATACATACACATACATACATACAAATAAATAAAATTGGAGTGTCTGTAATATTAAAGTAACCGCTTTTCACTAAACGCATATGTATGTGTACACGGTACATATACCAAAACAATTGCTACTTTTATCTCCATACAACCATACATACATACATGACTACAGACAAATACATAGAATTTGATTGTCTCCGATTTTGACGGGACTTTCACTGGCAGATAGCTGATGTAATATGGAGTAACTTACGCTACTTTTATACTAGCTGCGCCCACGACTTCGTCCGGGTAGATACTGAACAATCATATTTTTTCTCACGTAGACGAAGTCGCGGGCACAGCTAGTAGAAAATATTTTTAGTTCGAATAGATCTTTACAGATACTTTCAAAACGTCAATAAATCATAAAATACCTAGAGTGAATAACCATTACATATAGTAAAAGCAAAAACATATATTAATAGTAAATTTAAAATTAGTATTTAAACTACTTAGTTAACACATAAATGATGATAAATGAAGAAAAAGAAAAACTTATTACGTCAAGATCAAAGTTAGGTATTCACTTAGCAGAGTTCCAAGTGCAGTCACTACTGAGAAGAACTCCGCTACCCAACAAACTCAGTAAGAGCTCTTTTAATTGCGAGCTTAAATCTAGTACAGATTATTGTGAAAAATCAAATAATGTAAACGTCCATTGCATAGATGCAAATAAACTGCTATCTATAGGTTGCGCCACGTAAAAAGAACGCTGGAAGAAAGTAGAAGGGATGTTCGCGCATCGGTACACTCGCGCACGAAAGTACTAGCCCTATTGGTTTATTTTTGATCTAGCTTTCGCTTGCGGTTTCGTGTATTGGTAGGCAGATTGAAAACGCCGCACCTCATACTACCAAATAGATCGATAAATCGTCTACTGCGCAGCTTGACCGCCAGCGTTCTTTTTACCTGGCGCGACCTATACTAAATGTGATGTAGCTCCTGCAAACTATAAACATCTTGATGCATTTGTGCACAAAAAAACTCGAGCAGTTTTACAGCTTATTGAAAATTATAGACAGGTCAGATTTGGTAAAGATACTCAACAAGATACAAATCGCCATTCACAATACTATCCACCATATCCTTAATCTGATGTATGTATGTATCTTCACGCCAGGTCCCTTACAGGGTAGATAGAGAGCGTGGAGCGCCAGATATCCCGGTCCTGACATACCTCCCGTGCTTCTTCTACCTTCATTCTCTTCGTACGCGCACGAAGATCTCATCTCGACCGCGTTTAATTTATTTTTATGCTCTTTCCTAAATACCCAGCTCTCGCTTCCATATAATAGCGTTGGAGTAAGTACACCATTATGTATGGCTAGTCGAGCCCACTGACAGACTCTAGCAACTTACCCAACACTCCATTCACGCAATTCCGAGCAAGCACTCTCCTCTCTATGTCAGCGGTGTACCTACCATCCCTGCTAAAAGCGCATCCAAGATATACAATTATCCTTTATCTGATGCACTCGAATAAATACAAAAATCCACTTTTGGGCTCCCCCCCCTGCTATAGGGAGGAATCTTAGTTTCAGCCCATGTCATAAAGAAGCGCGCATGGCCCCGCGGTTGGTGTAGATCGGAAGCAATCTACTCGGTTAAGCGCTACGGGCGCGGTCGGGTGTGTGATGGGTAACCGCTAGTGACAAATTAAAATGCGCGTTTCCGTGCTTCGGAGGGCACGTTAAGCCGTCGGTCGCGGTTGCTATCCAATTCAATTCAATTTATTTTTAGCATGTACATATACATTTAATTATAAGGATCTTATATTAAACACATGTCAAGGACATGGGACCCTTCTTTGGGGCATCACAATATGGTATAGTGATTGTCATGCAAGTCATAGTTACTATCATTATACATCAATTATTAATTATCTTTCATACATAAAACAACAGGTTTATAAAAAAGTAAAATTACATAATTCAATTGTCCAGTAATACATTTGATTAATTGATAGACTATCGACAGATAGCAGTCGCTAAACCTTGTCGGCTTGTCGGTCGGTCTTTATAGGAGGTTTGAAAACATCCGACAGCGGGTTGGTCTCCACCAACCTGCATTGGAGCAACGTGGCGGAGTAAGCTCCAAGCCTTCTCCCAAGAAGGGGAGAGACTCGTGCGCAGCAGTGGTATGTATCAAGGGTTGCCATTATTATTATTTTTATGTCATAAATAACAAAGCCAATATAGTAAAATAGGTAATTTTTAATCAACTTATCACTTCTACTACAGCTTCATCTTTCTCTAGCCACAATCTGTGGTCACATTTCTTATCAATCTGTAGTTTCTTTTTTGTATTGCATGTGTTACAAGTCCACACCATATATTTGGACTTATTCTTGCTTTTAATCTTCATTGTGGCTGATTTCTTGTCAATAAGCATGCAACGGCATTTTTTGCAAATTTGCCTTTTTATATCTGGATGTCTGAAAAACAAAATATTTGGCTAATTAGGTAAGCAAGTTTATGTTTAAAAAAAAATCAGAATCATATTCTGAATCATTATCTGTTGCTTTTTCGTTTCATTGACATTCAAAACACAACAATGATAAAGAAGATTGCACTTCAAAAGGGAATCATTTACAAATAAAATAGATTCTTACATTTTCAATACATTTTTCTTAGCAATATTCACAATTAAATTTCCATAATATGATGTCAAGCCTTGGTTCTTGTCAGCCATGAACTTGCTGATCTGAAATATATTAAACATTGTAACCTTTTTATTTTTCGCAATAACACATGCCAGTGAATTTTAGAAAATAAAGAAAAAAATGGATTCAAGGCATATTGTATTTTATTTATTTAATCTTACTAACTTAACTTTACTTTGAGCAGGAATCGAACCTGCGACCTCAGGATAACCAGCAGCTTTTACCACTAAGCTACCGAAGTCTCATATTAACATTAACAATACAAAAACACTAATGAATTTAAATTAGTAAAATGTTTAAGACAAGAAAGTTAACTCACTTGATATAGGTAATTGATGCGGTGAAATGAGTCGTTTCCTTGTACTTTCTTCATTATGATGATTGAAAACTTTATCGCTTTCTTTTAGAAAGCATCACGTAGACAGATTTATAATGATTTAATTAATTCAATTAGGAAAATAAATAAAAACACAAGATATGTAATGATTTTGATTGCATTTGACAATTAGCTGATTTTCATATTTTTCATATAGACAATGTACTCTGCTGATTTAGATGATTTTATGGGTGTGTTTGGCAGTAGAGTTGATAAAAACGCCTAAGTACCTACAAAAGGACACAAGGCGAATGAATGTTCGGAAATTATCCACGTTGACATATTATCGCATAAACAAGTATTTTTGAGGGTGTCGAAACCAAGAAGCTTGAAGGTAAAAATGGAGAATTGGAGACCACACAATCCATACCTATTTGAAGCAAACCTAAATATAGCTATCTCTCTGTCCGGGGGCAGGCCGTCTCTATCTAAGTAGGGTGACCATAAAGTTACAATTTTCCTGGGACATGACTGTGATTTTTATTTAAGATGACAAAATGTTTTAATTTTTCTTCTCGTTTGGCAAAGAGACAGCTTTAGACTATAACGCCATTGATCAAGTAATATTATAATTACATACAACTGCTCATTTCATAAATCTCTAACATAGAGAAATTCATTCTCTATGTTGGAGGATATTTATGGAGGATGACGATCGCGATGATAAGATGGTCCCATATGGAAGTTGATGGGATGTCCAGTGAACTAATGGGGAGTAGGACCTACTTATGAAGTCTCGGAGGAGCACGAAAAAACTTTCCTACACCCGTGCACGCTATCGATTGCTTTATGATAAAAATCCCACATATTTGACACATAAAACATAACTACATATACATGTAGGTTCATATATAGGTTTTTGTGTAGGTGTCTTTAGGCTACAGTAGTCACTAAACATCCGTGCTGCGTGTTTGTCACCTTCGTTACATAAATATATATATATATATAATATGTCGGAGACGGTCACTAGTACGGACTGATAACTGACAAAGCACGAGTTCCGGTAAAGGGCGCCACCGTCGCCATGTTGCAATTAACTTCGTGCTACAACAGAACCTAGCCGTTGAAGGGATTAAGCATTTTTGAAATATTCCATGGTATCATACTATGTGTAGATACTATATGGGTGTGGCGATGATTCTATTTTCTAGTTGATTATTTTTGCAGAAATCCATAGCGAAATGAGTTCCACAGACAGCTACGAGTCCATGATTTTAAATTAAGCTTAAGGAAAATAGGGATTAAATAAAATGGACTTACAGCCATTATAATCAATTTATTAACAAAGTTTATAGTGGTTTACAATGTTAGTTTAGATTTTAATGTATACATTAAGGTATTACATAATCAATAAAAAATTATTTTTTTTCTGCAAACGTCTTGCGTTATTGAATTATTAATTCATACTACTTAAAGTTATTGTTCTAAAATTTCGTGGATGAAATCATAGATTTATTATCTACTTAAATCTATGGATGAAATACAACTTGTAACTTCACGCTCGGGTTAGCCTCTCAAGCAACGAGAAAATTATATACCCTTAAAAACTATATACCTACCCGGGCATAGTTTATTTAGTTTGATTGAAAATGATATATGTTATTTCGTATTTTCAAAAAATAAACACGATTCTTTACGACATTCACAATTAATAAAATTTCATTGTCACACTACTTCAACACTACTGATAACGATATGATAGAAACAAACCTATTTTAAATTGCATAAATCAATGTAATTCAATGTAAGACTATTAGAAATTACTAAAGTTAACATTCATTAATTTGTTTAAAACACTGACTTATAATTTTAGCAAGATATTAAGCGAAAATACAACAAGAATATGTCTACAGTCATTGGACACAAAAATTACGATTCAAACACTTGTTCACGTGAAATCTTTGGTCACTTCCTGGATTCCATAAGCTAGCACAACCTCCAACTATGCAATTATTTACCATTGCTACTAACTTTAACGAATTACAATCGAAAACATAACGAAAACATAAAAATTAATAGTGAACATCCGCCATATTAGACCGATCTGGTTTTGACATTACTGATAAGCAGATTCAATGTTGCCGTGCTATGTATTTCCGTACAGTCCATAGAAGTCGGTGTATAATTTCAACTGATACACTAACTCAAAATAGTCAATGTGAGATATATTATTAATAATTTTTAAAACAGTTGAATGAATACATTTAATAAGTTGTAAATAAATTATGCAGTAATGTTTATCATGTAATACTGTAACTGTGGTGTTTCTTTCACAAAGTTTCGTAGCAGATATAAATAAAAAGATAGCAATACCACAGATCACACTAAAAAGAGAGGTCGCCCACCCAAGAGGAGGATAGAGATATGTAGGTATTTGACTCAAACTTTTGTTTGGAGTTTGGACTCCATTTTTACCTTCAAGCTTCTTGGTCGAAACAATTTATCAATACGCCAAGAATGACCATAATTCATTAACAATAAAACTAAATAACTACCTGCCTAAACTAACGGGGTCTAGCGGAGTGAGACTACCGTTTGGTTCGAAGGGTCACGGATTCGATCTCCGCACCGGGTCAAATATGTATTTGTATAGCGTACAGATATTTGTTTCGGGTCTGAGTGTTTGTATATGTGTTGTGAGTGTACAACGGCACCTACGACCTAGGTATATACTTAGTGTGGGGCTGTGAGTGTAAGCTTAATTTATTTTATTAATGGATTCAATTTCGTGAACTTAAAAAAAACCGGCTTCGATACAGAATTAATCTTTAAGTCTTAAGGGTTTTTTAATGATTGACTTTCATATTTTTATTATTGCGTGTTTAAAATAAAAAAATATATTTTTAACTAGGTATTTTTTGATTTCAAGCAATTTTTAATAAGCTATTTTCATGAATGTATACAAAATAAATGTATTTTAAATCATATAGCGTAATAATTACAGCCCATTCCCTATTCAACAAAAAATGTGGTCACCCTAAAACAAGGACAGAATAACGTCGAAATACTTTCTTACGAGATTGAATTATTTGGCGCAAGTCAGATTATAGGTATTAGTTCCATGACTTCGGATAAACACACCCAACGGCAAAAGTGTAAGTACTGCCACTTTAACAAACTTGTCATTTCTGGCGGGATGAACAAACTGAGAACCGGAAATATTGTGGTGACGACTGATGGATTTTTTGACTGATTCTGATTTTTGTAATAGAGTTACTGGTAGGCAAAATATTTACAAGGAAACGTTTTATTATTAAAATTTATATACCTTTATTTTATTTATCTTTACTCATTTTGAATAACAGAGATTTAAGCAAGGTATAGAAGTTTAATTGTATCGCTAAAGCATATTAACTTTTAATTGGAATTCAATTTTAGTTCATGCTTTAAATATTATGACTTCATTTGATTTTAGCTGTCGGGCATAGAGCAACACGGGCCACCGGCCGACCGAAGGGGAGTAGCCGTAGCGTTTATTACCGATGTAAAACAATCTGTCATTTCTTGCGCGGGGTTTTGTGACACACACGTACACAACAAAAATCGTCTATTACTACGAAACTGACACCTTGACTTTAACAAAATACATAAACAATTTTTCACGCACACATTTAAATATCTCGGGCCCTCTTGGGTTTGTACTTTGACAGAGGGTAAAGCCTGCATGTGGCTACTTACCTCCGGTCGAGTGGTCCGCCTTTCAATATATACAATGTACTCTGTGGGTCTGCCGCGGTCGGTGGCCGGTGTTGCTCTATGGCAACACCTGGTACACCTGTCAGGTCAGCTGTCAGTCAGAAATTCTGATATGATGAATGTAATTGGGCTTTTTCGCCAGCGGAACGTTTGAAAGTCAACATAGTAGTCCGCGATTGTATCGATTTTATCTGATAATTCCGTGTCTAAAGTCACAATTTCTGTTAAATTAATATTATGTAGTTATTGTGTGTTGGTGACGGGGTAAGTTTTGTTTTGTGCGTGTCTGTTTATTAATCGTCCTTATTTTATTGTTAAATTATAGCATCCATTTTTGTTTCCTAAGTACCCTCTTTTTGTTATTATAAAAAAAAAAATGAATGAACCTCCCGATCCGGGGGATCCTGATCCCCGTAATAATTTAATATGTCAAAATTCTTTTTATTCGCTTATGTCCGTTGGAGCAGAGGAGTTTGAATGCCATGAAAGTTCTTTAAATAAAACTAAAAAAACAATGCGTAAACCAAGGAGGAATTCAAAATCGCCTCATAGGTCTCGCTCAAGTTCTAGACGAAGGAAGACTCCACTGGATAAAAAAGTAGATTCACAAAACATAGTCTCATTGAACTCGGAAATTCCCTCGGGACAAACTACCCCTCCATCTTCCTTCTCGCAAGTGCCAGCATCTGTTTTAAATTTGGCTAAATCTCTATCGTCAACTCCAATCGGTCGTTCCGATTATGGCCCTTCTGATAATGGACCTTACATCATACATGTTCAACGTATCGAAAATTCAACAAATGATGGCACAACGCTTCATCCCGTTACATTTGGTAGATTCCTCCATAAGAGGAGATTTGCTAATATTGTCGATGGAGGCATCAAAAGTATCGGCCGAAATAGAATCGCTTTGACTTTCACTTCTGCAGATAATGCAAACTCATTCAAAGCAAGCCCATTACTTACTGACAACGGCTATAAAGCTTTCATTCCCACTTTTAATGTAACCAAAATGGGTCTTGTCCGTGGCATTCCAGCAGACTGGTCTCCTGAAGAAATTTTAGAATATGTTTCCCTTCCCAATAACTGTAAAAGTCCGATATTAAAAGTAAGACGCCTAAATTACAAAGTAATCGTAGATGGTACGCCAGTATGGAAACCCTCCCAGTCTGTAGTGCTAACCTTTGATGGGCAAAATCTCCCAGACAAAGTTTTTGTATGCTATAATTCAATCCCTGTTGAATTATACATCTTCCCAACAGTCCAATGTTTCCAATGTTGTCGCTTCGGACATACGAGAACACAGTGTCGTTCGAAACCGCGCTGTTTCAAGTGTGGTAACGAACACACAGGTGATACTTGTCAAGTAGACGAAGAGGCTGCCCACTGCCTTTCGTGCGGTGGAGGCCATTTTGCTACTAACAAAACTCGATGTCCTGAATTTTCCCGTCAAAAGGCTATTAAATGCTCTATGGCCGAAAGGTCTATCTCTTATGCTGAGGCTACGAAACTTCATGTCCCGGTCAATAGATCCTTCGCTGATGTAGTAAGCACAAAGAGTATCCCTCGTAATGGTGGGACTAGCCATACTCTTGTTAGCACTCCAGTTTCAAAATCATACAAGAAAACTGTTGTCTCGCAGCCTCGTAGTCCACGTAAATTATCAAAAGGCTATGATCAGGTCGCTCACAATGCGATCATTAATTCTGTACCTTCTCAGGCACCCAATGGGTGTGCTTTACTCGACCGTAGCAATACTTCATCTCCAAATGTAACATCCATATCCCTACCAGTTTTTCTTGCTTCCCTTATTTCTACACTTACCAACCTTTCCAACAATACCCAACCGTCCAACGCTGACTCTATCCTTCAAACTTTAAACTTAATGCTTAAAAATGCCTCCACTGGAGAAAATTCTACAGTGGAATTGCCAGAGCATTAGGTCTGCCTGTAAAAAGGCAGACCTAACCTTTCTTATACGCGATATTAACCCTGTAATTATAGCCCTCTCTGAAACATGGCTCAGCCCGAATTGCTCCTTTGGGGTTCCGGGCTTTGCATGCTTCAGAGAGGATAGACCTGACGGGTGGGGTGGTTCAGCCCTGCTCGTTAAAAACACTGTCCCCTCTTCTCAAATTCCCATTCCTCCTCACTGTGATGGCTTTCAAGCTGTTGCTGTCCAGATTAGCAATATTTCTGTCCTCTCTTTATATATTCCTTACCCTTCGGATCCCATTCTTGATGAATTGAAAGAAATAATTTCCTCTCTTCCTTCCCCCCGAGTAATAATGGGTGATTTTAACTGTCATCATAGGTCTTGGGGATGTTCTAGAAATGACGGCATGGGTGCAACCCTCATAGATATTGTTGATGAGTTAAATCTATGTATTTTGAATGATGGTAGTCCTACATACCGAACTAGGCCATCCGAGAATACTAGTGCTATTGATCTATCAATTTGCTCACCTGAACTAGCGTCACAAATAACGTGGAACGTCATGTGCTCGACACATGGGAGCCGCCATTTCCCAATTATTCTGGAATTCCCAAACACAAATGCTTCTTCTCCTAACCAGCCTCCACTGCTAAAGTACCGCTTAGAGAATGAAGATTTTGATAAATATGCCGATTTACTTAACTCTAAAATGGAACTTCTACCTCCAGTCAACTCTGAGAACATAGATCTAAATTTCGAAAGTCTACTCAACGCTATAAAAGATTCAGCAGATTCAGTTTTTCCTCTCAAAAAAATATTACCTAACAAACCTCCTTCCCCACCTTGGTGGGATAGGGAGTGCACTTCAATAACTGCTGAACGTAAAGAAGCCGAAATTAACTATGGTCATGATATGACCATTAGCAACTATATTGAACTCAACAAGGTGACAGCAAGGTATCGACTTACTTTAAAGTATAAAAAGCAGGAGGGTTGGAAGGATTATTGTTCATCGATATCCCCCGATACTCCCGCTTCCACTGTATGGAAACAGATCAGACGCTTCAGGTCCTCAAATTCTAAAAAACCCTCTTCTATCCTTCCCGTAGATTTATCAGAAAAATTTCTTGATAAAATGGCCCCACCTTTTGTCCCTACGTTTTACGAACTCCCGTTTTCTCCTACTTCTCCTACTTCCGTAAATGTCTCCTATAATGACCCTCTAGAAGCTCCGTATTCTTTACAAGAATTACGGTATGTCCTTAATAATGTTAAAAATTCTTCTCCCGGACTGGACGGCATTCCGTATATATTTCTATCTAAAGCACCAGAATCCACCCTTATTTATTTCTTAGGTCTCATTAATACTATTTCGGATACATGAACTATTCCAAAATCTTGGAAAACTCAGTTATTAATACCGATTCTTAAGCCTAATAAAAATCCGAATAATGCCGATTCCTATAGGCCAATTGCTCTTTCATCTGTCTTTGTAAAAGTCACTGAACATCTACTCAAGAACCGACTAGAATGGTTTATTGAGAACAGAGGCATTCTTGGTAATTCACAATATGGGTTTAGAAAGGGCAAGAGCACGATGGACAGTCTTAGCATATTGACTTCTCAAATTCGTCTATCCTTTTCCCAAAATCATCACGTTGTAGCTTCCTTTTTAGATATATCCTCCGCATATGATAACGTTCAACTGCCCATCCTCAGGAAGAAACTTCACCAGCTGAGGATGCCAGGCAAGTGGATTCGTTTTATCATAAATCTCTTTTCAGAACGTTCAATCAAACTCCGAAATTACTATCATTCTCCTCGTTCCGTTTTTAAAGGATTACCACAAGGCTCCGTCCTTAGTCCCATTCTTTATAACATCTACACCTATGATTTAGAGTCCTGTGTTTCACATCCCTGTCAAATTCTTCAATATGCTGATGACGTGTTACTTTTTGTTTCTAATCCCTGTATAATGAAAGCTGCTGAGGCAATGAATCTTTCTTTGACTTCTTTGAGTGAATGGCTCGGTGCTAATGGTCTGGAACTGTCCGCGGCTAAGAGTACCGTGGTGATTTTTACAAGGAAACGATGTCTTCCGGCTGTTGATATACGAATTAACAATTCCCCCGTTCCCGTTAAAGATAACGTTAAATTCCTTGGCCTTATTCTGGATTCCCATCTTACTGGTAAATTACATTGTGAGTTCATTGCTGCAAAATGTGAGAGAAATATGAATATACTAAGATGTTTATCCGGGGTTTGGTGGGGGGCTCATCCCTTCTGTCTTAAGCTCCTTTATAACGCAATTATTAGAAGTGTTCTCGATTACGGGTCATTTTTGTTGGACCCGGCAAATAAAGCCGGGCTCAGGAAACTTGACCGGATTCAGTCCAGAGCACTTCGCATCGTAATAGGTGCCATGAAGTCCAGCCCAATCAATGCTCTACAGGTTGAGTGTGTAGACCCGCCGCTCAACTGCAGAAGACAATTTCTTTCCGACAAATACTTGTTTCGTATAAGCCGATTTTCTCACCATCCACTACTCCAAATTTTGGAAGAACTATCCCATCAGGTAAGTTCATCGACATATTGGTCTCATAAAGACACTCCTCGACTGGTCTACAGCTTCCATAAATTCCTGGCCTTTGATGCTCCGGTTCACCGTTCTCCTAATCTGCCTTTGCATAGTTACCCATATGAATCAGTAGTATATCAACCGAGTATTATTTTCAACTTTGATGTAAGTAAAAGTGACCCATGTGCTAAAGAGCGTTTTATATCAGCTATGAAAGAAGACTGGCAAGGGTGGCATTCTATCTTCACGGATGCCTCCAAACAGTCCCTTGATAGTTGTGTAGGTATAGGTATCGTTCATGTGGAGTTCAATATAGTACAAAAAATTAAATACCCCCCAGAAACAACCGTGTTCTCAGGAGAATGTATTGGCATTCTCGAAGCTATCAACTACGTTATCCTATGTAAATTACCTCGTTCCCTCATCTTTTCAGATTCACTTAGTGCTCTGCAGGCCCTTTTATCCAGCCCCTTTTCCCAAAAGTCTCATAACCCTATTATATTTCAAATAAAAGACTTGCTTAGACGCTGCTCAGTAAACAATCAATCAGTAATCCTTGTCTGGGTACCTGGGCACTCCGGTGTGTCGGGTAATGAGCGCGCGGATGAATTAGCCAAGGATGCCGTGTGTTCCGGGGATATGTTTCCCTACAAAATATATCCTCAAGATTTAACTCTGCAACCTAAAGTCTACCTAAATGAAGCTTGGTCAAACCACTGGCAAAAAACTGACAAATCTCGTGGGGGTTATTATTCTAGAATACAGCCAACTATTCCTCCTAAGCCGTGGTTCTTTAAACAAAAAGTATCTAAGAAAGCCACTTCGATAATATGTCGCCTTCGTCTAGGACACTGTACTTCTCCCCGATTTCTGTATAAATTGAGGATTCGGGACACCTCCATTTGCGAGTGTGGTTTGGACGAGGGAGATGTAAATCATATTTTCTTCTCTTGTCCCTTATATGATCGCAGTCATTTCATATCCCTTCTTATTAAACTTGTTCCCTTCCCAACTAATATTCCTACTCTTCTTTCCTTGTCTAACCCTGAAGTTCTTAATGCTATTGTATATTATGTACATTTAAATAACATTAAACTGTAAATATGTATATATATATACTTATATTTTTGATATTATGAATATATTGTATATATAATAATCCAACTATTAATACTAACCATTGTTTGTCCGTTGACTAATAATATACTTACATTTTTTTTTTCCAGATTTTGTGATTTTTTTGCTCCGAGTAGCTATTATTTTGTTTCTTTTTAATTATTAAATGTATATAAAAGCTTATTTTCCATTTCTTTGTAAATATTAATCAAACGTGATGCTGGCAAAATGCCTGCGGGCAATTGCCAAAAGGCAAAAAAAAAAAAAAAAAAAAAAAAATGTAATTGGTTTATTTGTTGAAAAAATATAAAATATAACTGTATTTAACTAATAAAACTAATTTTATTACTGTATTAAAAAACTATTAATTAGTTTGTTAATTGAAATTGTTTCTGTGCTCCGATAACGCGCAATTTGTGTGTACCATTCTATTCTTTAACTTGCTGATCTGCTCTTTCATAACCAAAATGATTCTAAAAAACCGCGTTATTCTTTCAAAATTGAAATCTAGAGGGAGGCATTATAATAAAATGTTTTCAACACAATCAAATGTGGGAGAAATTGATGTTCCATTTTCAAATGGGTGAGTAAATCATATTTGAGGTTAGGTTTTGAAGTAACTTTACGTTTTATGTAAGTTTTATTAATTTCGGCCGCTTCTAATGTTTACAATATAATTCGATCACAGAGAAATTCTCAGCAATTTCCTTTGATTGTCGGGGGTGGTAACGCATCCGCATTTTGTACTCTGGTTTTTGTGTAAATGTCTACAGGCTGCAGTCATCACAACATCAATGTGAACTGCATGTTTGTTTGCCACCTTCATTACATAAAAAAAACCCTTATGAACATTCCCTGAATTATTATTAAAATGGTATTTCTAACTCTGACGACCCAATTAGTCCAGCGGTGTCAGATGACCGTTTCATTCGAAGGGACAAATATTTGTATGGCCTACAGATATTTGTTTCGGATCTGGGTTTTTGTCTATGTGTTGTATGTGTACGGCACCCACAACAGGTTTATACCTACTGTGGAGCTGTGAGTGTAAGCGTATTTATTTACTCTACTAGTAGAAGACTTCCATGCTAAACACTTTTTATGTATTCAATACTTAAAATTAATAAATTTTAATTGTTTATTTCAACAGGACAACCTTAAAGATCAGTACAGGCAAATACGCCAGGTTTGCAGATGGTGCTTGTGTGGCTACACTTGGTGACACCAGTGTGTTGTCTACTGTGGTATCGAAGGCTAAGCAGAGTGCATCATCGTTCCTGCCCCTGATAGTCGATTATAGACAGAAGGCGGCCGCAGCTGGACGTATACCAACAAATTTTTTGAGAAGAGAATTAGGTTAGTTTTTTATTGACACCTTTTTTTATTGTCATCTGCAATCGGCTATTCAGCCATAATCAGATTTGTTGGCTTGATTTGTGTTGTACGTAACCTCACGCCTGTAATCCCCGAAGGGGTAAGCAGAGGTAAAGGCATGCATTAACAAGTGGCGAGCCTGTTGACATCTCCGGGCACATTACCAAACTTTGAGGTACCTACTGGGAAATCTCCAGAAAATGGAAAAATCCCAATAGAACCAGAGATAAAGGACTTTATACCATTATCTCCGATAACCCCTTACCCGGGAATCGAACCCAGGACCTCAGCGTAGTAGTAGTGGCCTACTACCACTAGGCTACCGAGGCAGTTTGTGTTGTATATAGAGGGTAATCAGCAAATACTCTCCTGTCAGCCTCGGAATAAACACTCCACTCCTAAATCCGTGTCTCTGGTCTAATTGCAATATTTGCCATCATTTTAGCCTTGCGGTATCAGTATTATTATTAGCCAGGTTCCTGGCAAGTGGGATTAGAGGTTGGTTAAAGAAAAAATCTACTTTATAATGAGTAACTTAATGACTCACCTATATTTCGGATTGCATTCAGTCTTACTCTTCGCACTTTCCATTAATATATGTAAACTTTTTATTCCAGGTCCAACTGAACGCGAAATCTTGACATCCAGGCTCATAGATAGATCTCTCAGGCCGTTATTCCCGCAGAACTACAACTATGACACTCAGATAGTGTGTAACATGCTCGCGGTGGACGGTGTGAACACGCCTGAGACAGTCGCCATCAACGCGGCCAGTGCGGCGCTGGCGCTCTCCGACGTACCTTGGAATGGGCCCGTGGGGGCTGTCAGGTAAATTTTTACAAGATAACTGTATTTATTTATAATAGGTAGACATGTGAAAATTAGCTGTTCTTAAAAAAAACTGGAGATGGATAAAAAATTCTTCTAAACTTCATTATCCAGCTCAGGTGCTCATCAAGCTTTTGAGCACATTCAGGCAAAGTAACTTAAAGCCTATGCCAGATTTGAGTTTTTTAAAATAGATTAATGTGAGCTCCCAGGCTAATTTTTGTTTCACACAGCATTCAAATTTTAAATGTTTTAACATTTTTATTGCAGATTTATAACAAATTAGTAATTTCAGGTAACTTCACGCTTGTAATCCTCGAAGGGGTAGGCAGAGGTAAAATGCTTACATTTAAGCATACATGCAAACAACCACGATACGTCGGTTACGTTTTGCCCCATGTAACAGGTGGCGAGCCTGTTGACATCTCCGGAGACATTACCAAACTTCGAGGTAGGTACTGGGAAACTTCCAGAAAATTGAAAAATTGCAATAGAACCAGAGATAAAGGATTTTAAACAGTTATCTCTGATAGCCCGACCCGGGAATCGAACCCAGGACCTCCAGCCTAGTCGTAGTGGCCTACCACAAGGCTACTGAGGCAGTTCTTTTCTTAAAAGAATTCATGGATTTATACAAATTCTTTCACCTCTCCATTCCAGACTGGGTCAAATCGACAACGAACTAATAGTGAACCCGACTCGGCGGGATCTAGAGCGTTCCAGCCTCAACCTCGTGGTGGCCGCCACAGCAGTCAACCTGGTCGTGATGCTGGAAGGTCATGCTGGAGACATCCTGCAACAAGACCTGCTGAAGGCCATCAAACTAGGTACGAATGTAAGTTGGTTTATTGTACATGTTTTTTTATATTCTTCTTCTTTGGGTGAGTGGCAATTACCAATTTCAGGGTAATTCTGCCAAAGTCAGTCTGTTGATTAAAGAGGCACAATGATAACTTCACTCTCAAGAAAAATGTTTTTGACCAATGTGTGTTGCCTGTGATGACATATGGGACAGAAACGTGGTCGCTCACTATGGGCCTCATAAGAAGGCTCAACGTCACTCAGAAAGCAATGGAGAGGGCTGTGCTCGGAGTTTCTCTGCGAGATCAAATCAGAAATGAGGAGATCCACATGAGGACCAAGGTTACCGACATAGCTCACCAAATAGCGAGACTCAAGTGGCAGTGGGCAGGGCACATAGCTCGAAGAACTGACGGCCGTTGGGGCAGAGCAGTTCTAGAGTGGCAACCACGTACCGGGAAACGAAGCGTAGGCAGGCCTCCCACAAGATGGACCGACGACCTGGTGAAGGTCGCGGGCAATCGCTGGATGAGGACGGCCCAGGACCGTTCGTTGTGGCAATCTTTGGGGGAGGCCTTTGTTCAGTAGTGGACGTCTTTTGGCTGAAATTATGAATGATAACTTTAAAAGTGGCCAGTGATATGATATCTGCCCGGTAGAGAAGATTGATTAAGTTTTATAATCATAATCTATATATCTGCCAGGATAAATGCGGGGATTCAGGTATTACATACGTTTTTTTTTTATGTAATGGAAGTGGTAAACATGCAGCTCACATTGATGTTAAGTGATAACCATTGATATACAAAAAACCCAAGATGCACACTCAACGTCTCAAAACCATCTGCTCGCAAATAGCGCTAAAATGAACATTTAGCGCTATTTCACATAAGTAATGTTTAGTTTTTTAATAGAAGTTGTGTTGATTGTAATGACTTCTTATTTTCCGTTTAGTTTTTATTAAAAGAAGTTGTGTTGACTTATTTTGGAGGAGCTCGACACATAAAAACAGACACTCAGCAGGTCGGGGACGATTCTGATAACAACCGCCAAAGTGTTCGGTCATATTCGGTTTTGCTATATTGCCGTATTTCAATCTAGTGAACAGTGAGTGAGTGTAAAAGGAGTTATTTGTAAAGTGTAATAGACGTGTATTGAAAAACAAGGAGTTTCATTGGAGATAACCCAACACAAGTTCAATGGAATAAAATAAAGAAGAGTAAAATATAATTACCTTTTCCTTAACCAGGCACAAAAGAAGCACAACACATAGTGAGGGCAATAGAAAAGCTGCAGAAGACACACGGCAAGATGAAACGAGAATACGAGACTCAAGCGCCCCTAAACCAGAACATCGTGGACTCCATCAAGACCCTGTCCACTATGAAGATAAGGGAGATACTCAGGTAATTTTTTTTTGTTATTTAAGACTACTTATTGAAAACCACCTGTAGTATTTGCAAAGCTTCCTACGCGAGATTTTACGTAGTAAGTTTTCACAAGTATGGTGTATATTAACTTTCAAATAGAATATAACAAAAAAAAAAAAAATTTTTTGCTTTACGTTTATTTTTATTAATACGGCGCTTGTTGCGTGACGCTCAAAATTATTGCATACGTGTAAAAAAATATATTATTTTCTTTTTAATAATTGTAATATTTATTTTTCGCGAGTGAACTTTAGAAAATAAAGAAAAAAAATCTGTATTGTCTTGCAATAATATTCTTCTGCAGCGACCACACCCATGACAAAACGTCGCGCGACCACGCGGTCTCGGAGCTGCGTCAGACCGTGTTGAACCAGTGCCGAGATGATCAAGCCGACGTCACACAACTGCAGGACTGTTTCAACGCTCACCTGCGGCAGACTTTTCGCGATATGATCTTCGAGACCGAGGTCAGGTGCGACGGACGAGGCTTGGATGAACTTAGGAAGATTAGTTGCGAGGTAAAGAAAGAAAAGAAAAGAAAGAAATATATATTTATTTGGACAATAAGAACATAATAGAAAAAAACAGAAAAAAAAGATAGGAAACAAAAAAAATAGAATTAACACAAAAACATAACTAAATTAATAAATTGTCCAAAAGGGTCCCCAACTCGGATGAATAGACCCGGCGCTGGTATTATATTGGGGCCTTATACTGTGACACTACGGATTCCCAACTGCTGCCAATTTAAAGATAAAAATAAAAACGGTAGGTAGGTGGAATGTTGTGAAGTTTGTAGACTTTTTGGCATTTGATATTTGAATCTTTTAGTGACTCGAATTTTTAAATTGATACCGAAAAAAAAATTAAAAAACAACCTTTAGCCTATAGACACCTGCACAAAAACTAGATGCAGTCAAATTGCAGATGCGTTACCACCCAGAGATCTTAATTGTTAAGTCCCTGTGATAGTTATGGGCCATACATTACCATCTAACCGGAACACGATAGTGCTGAACACTACCATTTGGCGGGTGGTACCCACATCCTCGAGCTCCTACACTTGAAACTCTTGTATTTTGCACGCTAGGTCCCTTACGGGGTAGGCAGAGAGTGTAGAGACACACCACCCATGCTTCTTCTACATTCATCATTCTCTTCATAGATGCACCCCGATTCCTAAGACTTGACCCCACCCTCAGACAACACTCGACCTATTTGGTCTTAGTAGGTCTTGAAACTCTACCACTAGTAAATATTGCTTGTATTTTGTATGCGTTATACAACCTGTCACGGGAATAATACGCACCCTCTAACACCCCGTTTAGAAAATCGAGTTATAATCATAATACATGAACTGAAATGATAAGTTTATGTATTTAATATTTTTTATTTAAGAAATAAGTTGTCCTCAATTTGCACGAACACTATGCACACCCTATGCAGTAAATATTGCTTGTATTTTGTATGCGTTATGCAACATGTCACGGGAATAATGCGCACCCTCTAACACCCCGTTTAGGAAATCGAGTTATAATCATAATACATGAACTGAAATGACAAGTTTATGTATTTAATATTTTTCATTTAAGAAATAAGTTGTCCTCAATTTGCACGAACACTATGCACACCCTATGCATACTTACCTTACCTCTACCTACGGCCGCACATAAAACACGAATCTACTCACACACGTACACTGTTGGAATGTGATGAAGCATTACCTGCGTACCCTTATTTAACACTCGTTAGTAATAAAATTAATTTTCACTATTTTATTTCCTAAATGACTTCCTAAATACTTATAATGAAAAGCACGTCTCAACCAGTTCTAATAAACTTGTTGAGACTGGCATTTTATTTTGGATAGACGTCTGTCTCATTTTTGTTTGTATTGACTGTTCACGAAATGGGTGACCATAATTTCCTTAATTATAATTAATTTTGGGACAAAATTTAACCTATATCAAAAATGTCTGAAATCGATTCGGTTATCGATTCTGAACAAACTAGTTTCGGGTTGTACAATAAATCCTGTTACACGTTGTATACGTCAAACACTTAAGTTTTGGTTATTTACTATTGTTGCCAGGTATCACTATACCCCCCATTGCACGGCAGCGCGTTGTTCCAACGCGGCCAGACGCAAGTGTTGTGTACCGTTGCCTTCGACTCGCCCGACAGCGCCCTCAAACTAGACCCTCTATCTGCCATCACCAGGTAATTCATTCCACCCCCATCCCTCCCTTAAGCCATTATTGAAGTGAAAACTCCTTTAACATCGTTGTGATTTAAAAGGCGATAAACGAAAAAGTGACAGTAAAAAGAGATAGACATATAGACATAAATTCGTAAGATTTAACGTAAGCGAAAATCAGATAGGATACAGTGTGTCTTATGAAAAATTTTGAATATTTAATTTGATAGAAATGTGTGATTTGCTTACATGTTTTTTTATGTCAAGGTTGACAGACAAGCTGTTGGGCCACCACAAGAAAAGTGATCACCGTTGCCTATGAACATGTGTCTGTCTATTTTTACTGTCGCTTTTTCGTTTCGTCGACTTTCAAATCATAACAATGCTGAAGAAGTTTTCACCTAAAAAAAAATACAAAAATGACTCATCTATTTAAATTAAAATCAATTGCTGTTTGTTAGTCTCGCTAAAACTCGAGAACGGCTGAACGGATTTATCTTATCTTATCGAATAATTGCTGGGAAAACTCTAAAAATTCTTTTTCCTATACAAATAGTCCGTATCTATCAAACCTTTGATACATTATTTCAATCTGAGGCAATACCAAGTATGCCGAGTCAGCTAGCTAATATATACAAATATTGTACTGTTGCGCGAAATCTGATGCGTTTTTCACAAAGAACTTCATATTCTTCCGCAGTGGGATCAAAGAGAAGAGCTTCTTCCTGCACTACGAGTTCCCGTCATATGCGACGGGTGAGGTGGGTCGAGGGGCGGCGGGGGGCGCGGGGCGGCGCGAGGCGGGGCACGGGGCCCTCGCCGAGCGCGGCCTGCTGCCCGTCGTGCCCCACCAGCCCTACACCGTCAGGCTCACCGCCGAAGTGCTGGAATCCAATGGTGAGCATCATCTTACTTGGCCACGTGTTTAATACAACGTGTAACTTAATAAAAGCACAGCCTGAAAGTAGGGTGTTGAGAATCGATAACCGAATCGAATTCAGGCATTTTTATCATAATTTCAGCCAAAAGACGTCCACTGCTGGACAAAGGCCTCCCCCAAAGAATGCCACAACGAACGGTCCTGGGCCGCCCTCATCCAACGATTGCCCGCGACCTTCACCAGGTCGTCGGTCCACCTCGTGGGGGGCCTGCCTACGCTTCGTCTTCCGGTACGCGGTCGCCACTCCAGAACTCTTCTGCCCCAAAGGCCGTCAGTTCTGCGAGCTATGTGCCCTGCCCACTGCCACTTGAGTTTCGCTATGCGGTGGGCTATGTCGGTTACTTTGGTCCTCATACGGATCTCCTCATTTCTGATTCGATCTCGCAGAGTAACTCCGAGCATAGCCCTCTCCATTGCTCTCTGAGTGACCTTGAGCCTTCTCATGAGGCCCATACTGAGCGGCCACGTTTCTGTTCCGTATGTCATCACTGGCAACACACACTGGTCAAAGACTCGTTAAATCTTATCGGAGGCCTTATGAGCGGTTTGAAAACATCCGACAGCGGGTTGGACACTAACTCGGTAACTCCACCAACCCGCATTGGAGCAGCGTGGTGGAGTAAGGTTCCTCTTCCCAAGAAGGGGAGAGACTCGTGCCCAGCGGTGGGACGTATCAAGGATTGCCATTATTATTTTTTTTTACTGGTGGTAGAGCTCCAGTGACGGAGCTCGCAGGCGTAGGCACCACCGCATTACCTAATATACTTGCCGCTAAATGGTAGTATTCAGCACTATCGTGTTCCGGTCAGGTGGTAATGCACGGCTCTGTAATTTTCGGCACAGAGGCATAACACCTTAGGCCTCAGGAGTGGTAACGCATCTGTATTTTGACTTCTGGTCATTGTGTGGGTGTTTATAGGCTGCAGTCATCACTTAACATCAATGTGAACTGAATGTTTGTTTGCCACTTCTATAAAATAAAAAAAATATATATATATCATTTGTTATTATCTGTTTTATATCCGTATGTATGTACCTTGTATAAGTATTAGTACAACTATCCTTTATTATAAATTTGACATTCGTGGTTCACTCACTAAGGGTCCTGTTGAAAACCAGCGTCAGGTATCTTTTATATGAAGGTACCTGACATTTGCTGAACAGGACACCTTTTTGGCAGCCGTGAGACACATATTACGTGTATAGGTATGTATTAATTTTTAGAAAATGTGTTGTCTTTTCTCTGTTACCTGTTACGATTTATGTCTGTTTTATGTGTCTCGCTGTGTGTCAAATAAATGTTTCTTATCTTATCTTATCTTATTTGCCCGCAGGTTCGAGTTCCATGGCGTCAGTTTGCGGTGGATCGCTGGCGTTATTGGACGCGGGAGTACCTCTGTCGGCGGCGGCCGCGGGCGTCGCCATCGGGCTGGTCTCCCGACCCGACCCTGAAGGGAACCTCGCCGACTACCGCATCCTCACTGATTTGTTAGTGAGTCACATGTTTGTCGTTTATAATTTTTTATTGTTTTATAGCATCGCTATTACGCATATTGAAATATATGTCAAGTAGAACGATATTAAAAGTTAGTATAATATAGTCATCAAGTATAATATGTAAGTATCAAGTGTAATATGTCAGTCAAGTGAATTACAATCAAGTTATTCGAGTAAAGCGATGGCTACTTTACCACAACATTTACAATGAAGTTTTGGAGGCGACCTGAAAGGTCGTGTTTTCGCACTGTTATTCTATTTCACTATACACGAGCACTGTAATAAACCTATATCAAACAAAATGCCACCAACTTTATTCAATATAACTTAATACACCAAGAAAATGAAATAAAATAAGAGCACCATACGCCTCTTTCAAGGTTCCCGCCAAAACTCCTTGTCGTTTATTTTAATGTAGGCAAAAACATAGCCAAAGCAAAATAACACTAAGAGGGGTCTTCAAAGATTATAGAAACTAGCCCCGATGCACAATAAACTTCAGTGACATTCAAATCATGGACATTTGTTGTTTTATATTATTTCGCATTAACACATGCTTGTGAAATATATTTTATTTTAAAGAAAAATGGAAAGAAAAATTTGACTTCAGCCAAACTAGCATAGCATACTATCTATCTATGTATGCATCTATTGTCCACTAGCATAGTTGGCAATAGATGGCGCTGCTGCTACCATAAAGCAATGCAACAAATGTGAAGGAAAGATTTGACAAATCGGGCAGGACTTCAGTAGCTCAATTGGGAGAGCGGCTGGACTAGATTCCCAGTAGGCCGCGAGTTCGAGTCTCGCCTGAAGTCAAATTTTTCTTTCCATTTTTCTATACATTTGTGTTGGCTGTGTTTTCCCAATATTTTTAATTCCAAATCCATCCCTGTCCAGTCGACTCAATTATTCCGACTCATTCATTTTCATTGTAAATGATCGAGGCCATAGGAATTCCTTTTGGGGTAGTTTTGAATGTCCGGTTCCTTTGGGAACACACCAGTTTATTATCGCATATGCACCTACTTGTTAGTGCCTCTCATTTTTTAGAGTGAAAAAAGTGAAAAAAAGAGCTTTATTTACTATGATTTTTTTTTTAATGTTTTAGCACATTTTAGTTATATTTGATCATTTTAATTGATAAACTATGATGTCGGCTAGTCAATAAATAAAAAGAATGAAGAAAATGTAAGAACTTAGGAAATATCGTAAAAAACTGCAGCACGTCACGCGTATTTACGAAAAAAAATAAAAAATCGTTAAAAAAAACCAAAGCCGGTAAGTATACATAAGAGAATTTAATT
Source organism: Macrosoma leucophasiata (assembly GCA_036365455.1). Lineage (NCBI taxonomy): Eukaryota > Metazoa > Arthropoda > Insecta > Lepidoptera > Hedylidae > Macrosoma > Macrosoma leucophasiata. Next base: position 2,830,797 of record JAWQUS010000002.1, on the reverse strand, counting down.
ATCCTTAATATGTAGAAATATTCGAAAAATGCCGGGCGGTCACTTATCCCTGGGACACATTGTATTTACTACCGCCCATTGTATTACTACTAGCTAGTGTGATGTTTAATTTTGACGACCCGGTTAGTCCAGCGGTGTGAGATGACCGTTTGATTCGAAGGGTTTGATCCCCGCACCGGGACAAATATTTGTATGGCCTACAGATATTTGTTTCGGATCTGGGTGTTTGTGTATGTGTTGTATGTGTACAACGGCACCCACGACACAGGTTTATACCTAATGTGGGGCTGTGAGTGTAAGCGTATTTTATTTATTATTTATTTACTAATGGAATGGTTTGACCGCCATTGCTCGGTTGACTGACTGTACTAGTGGAAAAATGTATTACGTTCCGAAGCCTTCATCTAGAACAGTGATTCCTAAAGTGGTCCATATAGACCCCCTGGGGTCCATGGGACTCGATGGGGGTCTACGTAGGCGTGAATAAAATTTGCAAATATGGGAATGTGATATAAATGTAGAAAGGAGGGGGGTCCACGGAAACCAGAAAAAAATTGATAGGGGTCTACAAGAAAAAATAGTTTGAGAACCTCTGACCTAGAACAATGTTCATATTCCCCCAGGGTATTGAAGACTACATGGGCGACATGGACTTCAAGGTGGCGGGGACGAAGAAGGGGGTGACGGCGCTGCAGGCCGACGTGAAGGTCCCCGGCCTGCCGCTCAAGGTGGTCATGGAGTCAGTCCAGAAGGCCTGCGAAGCTAAATCCCGGATCATTGATATTATGAACTCGTGTATAGACAGGCCCAGGTAAGATTCTCGGGAATTACCTCGCAATCAATGGTTTTGGAGGACAGAGAAGCATGACTTGCTTAATGAATTAAAAAAATTAAATGATTTAAACAATTTATGCCACAACAGTACATAGTAGTGCCTTCTCACTCTTCTTCTTTCTATGCCAAATCTTTCACTGTCGAAGCTGTTAATCTTTGGAACTCCTTACCTCTACATATCCGCCAAACTCAAACCTTGACGTCTATTAAAAAGCGTCTAAAGGACCATTACCTAACCTTGGATCCATAAATAGTCATCCGATATCTTTTCTTTATTCCTCAATTTGATATAGGTATGTATTTATGTATGTATATATATGTTTATCTTTGTATATTATTATGTATGTATGTATTGTATTTAGTATATGTAAGTACATATGTTTTAAATTTTGTATATGTGCAAGTATATATTTTAAATCTATTTATTAATAAAATTTTTGAATATCATTAGTTACTATTTTTTTTTTTTTTTTTTTATGTAATGATAGTGGTAAACAAGCATGCAGTTCACATTGATGTTAAGTGATGACTGCAGCCTATAGACACCCACACAAAGACCAAGGTCAAAATGCAGATGCGTTACCACTCCTGAGGCCTAAGGTCTTATGCCTCTGTGCCGGAAATTACAGGGCCGTACATTACCACCTGACCGGAACACGATAGTGTTGAACACTACCATTTAGCGGCAAGTATATTAGGTAATGCGGTGGTGCCTACGCCCGCGAGCTCCGTCACTGGAGCTCTACCACCAGTAAATTGTATAATATGTATGTATCTTCACGCCAGGTCCCTAACGGGGTAGGCAGAGAGTGTAGAGCGCCAGACATCCCGGTTCTGACAAACCTCTCGTGCCTCGTCTACCTTCATCATTCTCTTCATACATGCACGCCGATTCCTAAGACTTTTGACCCCACCATCAGACAGAACTCGACCTATTTGGTCATGGTAGGTCAGCCTTGGTCTTCCTGGGCCTCTGCAACCATCCACATTCGCATTGTATATCTGTTTAGTCATTCGCTCATTCGACATTCTTTCTATATGCCCGAACCATCGGAGCATGCCTTTTTTCATTTTTACACCGATACTATCATTCACACAAAGTCTCTTTCTTACATCTTCATTACGAACGCGATCGGTGAGTGATACACCGCAGATCTTGCGCAAAGATCTCATCTCGACCGCGTTCAACTTACTTTCATGCTCTTTCCTGCATACCCAGCTCTCGCTTCCATATAAAAGCGTTGGAGTAAGTACAGCATTATGTACGGCTAGTCGAGCCCGCTGGCTGAGATGTTTAGATTCTAGCAGCTTACCCAACGCTCCATTCACGCAATTCCCAGCAAGCACTCTTCTTTCTATGTCAGTGGTGTACCTACCATCCTTGCTAAAAGCACATCCAAGATATACAATTTCATCAACCTGTTCTAACACTGCATCATCTACTACTACCCTTGCATTTGTTCTCTGTTCATCTCTTTCAAATACTAATACTTTAGTTTTATCCACATTGTATAATATGTAATAAAATAATGTAATTATAATGCCGTAGTTGTAAGAAATTGTTAAATGTAATTTATTTTTAACTTTGCTCAGTATGTACACCCCTGTATTGTTCGTATCTCTTTCATACTAGGTTGTCTGGAAGAGATCGCTTTAAGCGATAAGACTGCCTATTGTGCTCTTATTTTATGAAGTATTGATTTTTGTATTTTTCTTGTTATAATCTGTGCAATAAAGAGTATATAATAATAATACGTAACTTCACGCCTGTAATCCCCGAAGGGGTAGGCAGAGGTAAATGCATGCATTCAAGCATACATGCAAACACCCACGATTCGCCGGTTACGTTTTGGCCCATGTAACAGGTGGCGAGCCTGTTGACATCTCCGGGCACATTACCAAACTTTGAGGTACTGGGAAATTTCCAGAAAATGGAAAAATCCCAATAGAACCAGAGATAAAGGCTTTTTCACCATTATCTCTGATAACCCCCTACCCGGGAATCGAACCCAGGACCTCAGCGTAGTAGTAGTGGATAATAATAATAATAATATCGAAAAAAATACTACTAGGATCGCATTTAAAGTAGCATTTTTATTTTTCGTGATTATGTTATTTATTTGAAATGTGAGATTGTTATATTTATAAAGACCCTTTAATATAAATACCTCCAATACCCTTTATTCATATAAACGTATTTTAGCTAAAGTGTTGCTAATCGCACCTTTGTCTTTTTCTATCCTGCACATTTGACAATGCAACTGACAAAGACAAAGCATTCTATAGATAAAACGTATCTAACGTACGTTTATGAATAAGAGGAAATTTATTTAGCAAGTAGTCATTGTCGTTGAAGTCATCACGATAGGTGGTCTAGATATTTTTATGCGCATTTTTAAGAAATAGGTTCCGGTCGTAAGTCCGGAAGTGCGAAATATGATAATTTTGACAATTCGGCATGCAAACTTTGATAGATTCCGATCGCGCATGATAGGAGAGGTTAAGGTTCGGTTGCACTAAAGTTTTAATTCCTTAGTAAATAATGGCAACCCTTGATACGTCCCACTGCTGGGCACAAGTCTCTTCCCTTCTTGGGAGGAGGCCTGGAGCTTGCTCCACCACGCTGCTCCAATGCGGATTGGTGGAGATACGGGTTAGTGGCTAAACTGCCCATAAGGCCTGCGACTAGGTTTAACGACTGCTATCTATCGATAGCAAACGGGACCGACGGCGGACGGCGGAAACGCGCATTATTTATTTGCCATTAGCGGTCACCTATCACACACCCGACCGCGCCCGTGTCGCTTAACTTAGATCACTTGCGACCTACTCCAGCCGCGGGGCCATGCGCGCTTCTTCGAGCGGGTTACCTTAGTAGTCAAAACAAAAAATCCTTTTACTTTTATTTTTAAAGAAAAATGGAAAGAAAAATATGACTTCAGGCGAGACTCGAACTCGCGACTTACTGGGAATCTAGTCCAGCCGCTCTTCCAATTGAGCTATTGAAGTCCTGCCCGATTTGTCAAATCTTTCCTTCACATCTATTGCATTGCTTTATGGTAGCAGCAGCGCCATCTATTACCAACTATGCTAGTTAGGCAACCGATATAATAGACTTTTCAGTTTATTGAATATCGTAAAGAAGTCGCTTTTACCCTTAATAATTGTTTTTATATTATTTCGCATTAACACATGCTTGTGAAATATATTTTATTTTTAAAGAAAAATGGAAAGAAAAATATGACTTCAGGCGAGACTCGAACTCGCGACCTACTGGGAATCTAGTCCAGCCGCTCTTCCAATTGAGCTACTGAAGCCCTGCCCGATTTGTCAAATCTTTCCTTCACATCTATTGCATTGCTTTATGGTAGCAGCAGCGCCATCTATTACCAACTATGCTAGTTAGGCAACCGATATAATAGACTTTTCAGTTTATTGAATATCGTAAAGAAGTCGCTTTTACCCTTAATAATTGTTTTTATATTATTTCGCATTAACACATGCTTGTGAAATATATTTTATTTTTAAAGAAAAATGGAAAGAAAAATATGACTTCAGGCGAGACTCGAACTCGCGACCTACTGGGAATCTAGTCCAGCCGCTCTTCCAATTGAGCTACTGAAGCCCTGCCCGATTTGTCAAATCTTTCCTTCACATCTATTGCATTGCTTTATGGTAGCAGCAGCGCCATCTATTACCAACTTTTTCTTTAAAAATAAAATATATTTCACAAGCATGTGTTAATGCGAAATAATATAAAAACAATCCTTTTACTGTTGGGGAAACAACCATTACAATTTTCTAGATATTTTTACAGACAAGGACGCAAAGACAACATGCCAGTGACAGAAGAATTGGAGGTGGAACTCCACAAGAGGTCTAAACTGCTAGGCATCGGCGGTACTAACTTGAAGCGGTTGTACTTGGAGACAGGCGTACAAGTAAGTGAGGCATATAACGTATGTTGCAGGTGAAAAGCTTCTGCAACATTCAAAGGGAATGTAGAAAGATGGTCATTTTAATTATAAAATGTTTCGTTTCACAACCAAGAAGGTGAATTTACTTTCTGAAACTGTAAAACAAATGCCTACTGCCACTCCAAGGCAATACAATAAATGTGAAGGAAAAATTCGACAGTCAGAGTGCAGTGCCGGATTAGCCATATAGCAGGAGTAGCAAATGCTACGGGCCCCGCGCTATTAGGGGCCCCGTGCCTGTACCCAAAAAAAAAACACAAATACGTAAAAAAAAAAAACAAATACACCTTAGCTATTCTCAAAGGGAGCGTTGACTAATTATTACACTACACTAATTATATAGGTACCTATATTATTATGTTGCAAGTTGGCAATACCGCAATACTTACAAGGGGATTCCCCTAAATGACAATGACAGATTGTGACCCACCATTTACACGAAATGTAAATTAAAGAAAAACTATGTTATGAAAATAGAATTCTTAGTTAATAAATCTTTTTTCTGTATAACTTGAGGTTAATAATTACGTTAAAAAAGTCTTGAATATGTTTGTTCCTAATTAGAATCGCAATCAATTGCGTTACTCAAAATAACAATGAAGTACTTTAAAACGTTCTAACTCAAGTTTTAATCCCTCAAAGTTAGTTTTAATCCAAACATATTATTTTCGTATATGTAATTAATATAACATTATTTTTAAATAATTACAAACGCTGTGTTTACTATTGAAACGTTGACAATGTAGGTATCGGTCAACATTACTACTGTCATAGATTTTCGATCTACCCGAAAAACGATTGTACTTAAATAAAATAGCAACAACAAACCTAGGTACTTACATCAAAGAACTGTTCTTTAAATATAAAATACTTTATTTATACTCAACGTAAAGTTTTGCAGAAATCAGAATAATTTTATACTTCCAGGCTGTATGGACCATGTCTTTTGCCTTACTGTGTGTACTTTACCAAATGTGTATTACTGCGGCCGTGCCATGCATGACATGTCTTAAGTTTACACACAAACTACAAGTTTAAAAGTGATTAAATGTGTGTGTAAGTAATCAGTGATTAAATCTCAGCAAAAAGAGGTATTTGCCGTGCTGGTAAATAACTGTTTTCAAGTGGGTCAAAGTTCTATATAATTTCTGGCTTTGTCATTTGTTTTCGATTCCTTTTCGTAAATGTTGTTTTATTTACATCCTAAATTTCAGTAGGCAATGTAACTCTAGGGCCCCATGGTCACATTTGCTACGGGCCCCGCACCGGCTTTATCCGGCACTGTCAGAGTGCCTAGTGCGAGATTTCCGATCGCGATCGCGTAAGAGTAAATCAAATCTTGCACTAGGCCACTCAGGTGTGGATTTGAGTTGGGAGAGTGGCTGGGCTAGAGAATCCAGTGGTCGCGGGTTCAACTCCAGCCTAAAGTTAAATTTTTCTGTAAAAAAATCAATAATATGAAACATTATAAAAAACTGATGTATATTAATAAATACATTTGGTTGTAATTTCCATAATAGGTAAATACAGGATTCTTTACATTGTCTTCTTTACGGATATTTTTAATACGAGTAACTGTCTCTTTTTTGTCTTATCTTAATGATAAGAGAATAGGAAGAAGGAAAGAAATAAATAGTTTATTCTTTGATACACACAATACATCACTAAGTAGGTACCTAAATAAAAATAATAATAAAAAAAATAATTAACTAAACTTAACTGCCTCGGTAGCCTAGTGGTAGCAGGCCACTACTACTACGCTGAGGTCCTGGGTTCGATTCCCGGGTAGGATAATGAGTCATTGGTTCTATTGGGATTTTTCCATTTTCTAGAAATTTCCCACTACCTCAGTTTGGTAATGTGCCCGGAGATGTCAACAGGCTCGCCACCTGTTACATGGGCCAAAACGTAACCGGCGAATCGTGGGTGTTTGCATGTATGCTTGAATGCATGCATTTACCTCTGCCTACCCCTTCGGGGATTACGGGCGTGAAGTTACGTAATAAAAAAAAATTATAAAAACAAAGAAGACAATTTAATTAACGCAATGGTATGATGCATGTGTAAGACCAAAAAATGGTACCCATCTCAGCTGATTGCTATAGTTGGCACTACAGCGCTGGTGTTCGGATGGGACCATAGGTGACATTTTTAGATAGCCCTTTGTTTTAAATCACACAGTCTATTTCACTTGTAACATACTTACCAACGCTATTACAATGTCACAGGTTAGTCCGATAGACGAAACTAAATACAGCGTGTTCGCACCATCACAAGCGGCGATGGAGGAGGGTCGCGCCAGGATAGCCTCCTGGTTGTCATCAGAGCGGACCCCCGAGCTGGAGTTTGGGGCCATCTACACCGCCAAGGTGGTCGAGATGCGCGACATTGGAGTCCTGGTCACTTTGTACCCGGGGATGGCCCCAGCGTTGCTGCATAATTCACAATTGGATCATAGAAAGGTAACTGTTAATAAATTAAAATCCATATTTTGCAACGGGCTGCCTAAAAAGGAGAATGACCAAAAGCCGTCCTGATTGCGTCTTACCAACTTGTATGTAGAAAATTGTTGTTTGGAAAGATTTCACACACATTTTTTCTACTTTATAACAAATGGGGATTCACAAGATATTTTTTAAAGTTAATAAATCATTTTAGCGTTAAATCCGCCATTCGCTCATATATTATGTATATTGTGGCAATAAAGATTAAATAAATAAATAAATCATTTTGTAAAGTCTGTTTTTTTTTGGCAACGGACTAAATTGACACATGCAAATGTCAATTTCCAAAATAATGATACCAGCTTTCTAGTATTAGTGTTGTACGATACCGGTTTTATGAATCGTTACTTTTTACTTAACCACATAATTTTATTATTATTTGACACTAGACAAATCTTTTAAAATTATGGTTACTACGGAGTATCACAGATTTAATTTAAACTACTTATTGCACTAAGTAAACACGACAATTATTTATTTGTTGTTGAAGAATACGCAATAACAAGTTTTTAACAGGAACTACACAAGAAATAGGTCTATGTACTGTAGCCATCAATTGCATAAAAACGAAAAAACGGCGCCATTTTCAATACACGGCATTCGTCCTTCAACCTCCGAAATGCGATTTCACGGGCAAAAAACATGATAATGAACGCGTATTTGTACGCATTCATAATGTACACACCGAAAAGTAAACAGAATCTCCAGCCGAAACGCCGAAGAAAACCGAATGTGTGACTTCGTCTAGTGTCTAGTAGCTCCCCAGCGCAGGAAAAATGATTAAACATGTACCTAATAAATGAAGTTGAGAAAAAATGTGTACTCTAGGCCATATTGTCGACGAAATTACCGACTGATTTATTATTGAAGTAGGTGATGACTCTGACGATTCGGCACATTCACGTACGGAGTCATTACCTGATTCTGATTATTAATTTGCATGTCATTATTAAGATTTATAGACTTAGGTCTTATTCATAAAAAGTTATAACACCTCTAAGAGCTCGCTATAGTATGCTTTAAGAAAAACGTTATTCATAATAGAATTTTAGCGCTAAAGCACCCTATAAACCCACTATAAAGTTATAGAGGCCAGAACCCTAATATAACAGTGCTATAAGGACAAAAGATGGTCGACATTCAACAGCTGATTGTTGAAATTGACATTGGGCGCGTTCCATTAATCGACCACAACGACCGTAACGCCCTTTGTATTGTTCCACCTGAGGCCCGTGGTCGTCGCGAGCGGTCATTTGACGTCATAAATAACGTCACTGTTCGCGACCGCATTGCCTCCACTCCGATCGCTTTTCGATCCGATCGATTTTGTGTTTTCACCAAAACGACAATTTCAGCGGTCTTGGTCGCGGTCGTTGCGGATTAGTGGAACGAAGCTAGGAAGTGCGCGCGATTTTTAAAGCATGACTTTATGTCACCTGTGACGTTGATTTTTTTCCTTTTATTCGAAATAAGGTCATTTTCACACGTAATTTGTAAACAACTTGGCGTGTTTGATCTCTTGTTGGATCCATTTGTCCACTGAATTCCTTGCACTGGCAACATTTTGTCTATTAGCAGAATTTCAACTATGGAAGGTTTATAGAACGTTTATAAATAAACAATTTTATAGAACGTTTGATAGGCTTATGGAGCATTTTAACTAATGAATGCCATTAACCTTCTATTAGCGTTTTTTATGAATAAGACTTAAAAAAATAAGTGTGTTGCATTTATGCATTTATCATATCTATACATTAACCATACAGGTACATTATATAGGCATGCTTATAGGTACATTACGGATGTCGCCACATGCTTAAATTTAAAAGACACATTTTGGAATTACCTAATATTTGTATAAACCTCAAAATGTTAAGAGGGGTCTCTTTAGGCACTGGTTTGACATGCAATAAGTCGTCTTTACCATTTCTTCTTTACTAGCGCAGTGTAAAATATTATTAAGATATAATGTAAATTAAAAGGCTAGGAGCAGTAAACGTACTAAGTTGCACTAAATTTTCTTTTATTATTGATGTTGTTTTTTTTTGTGTTCTGTTTTTGTTACTGTTATGAAACAATATTCAATTCCTTAGATGTCCAAATACGGAAACTTATAAATAGCGTGATGCAATTTAATTAAGATTGTTTGTAAGCAAATAAGACTGTTTGTTCTCCTGAATAAAATAAAAATTATTACTGAAAAACGATACTAGATTGTAAATTACGTAAAGTTACGGTAGTGGTACATCACTATTAATGATTCCCAAAAACCTAGCCACACAGCTTATGTCAATTTGGTCCGGGAGTTTTGGCGGGAACGCGGAAAAGAGCTGTGTCGCTGCGTGATATTATTTTCGAAGTTTGTGTATAGTCGCGTATTTATGTGTAAAAATGGTGGGATTTTTATTATAAAGCACTCGACAACGTTCACGAGAGTAAGAAAGTGATATTATGAAGTGAAAAGTGATTTTTCGTATTGACTCCAAAACTTCGTAAAAACTCCTAGTAAAGTCCCCATCGCGTTACTGGAGCCATCTCATCATATTCCTCATGGAAGCATTTAATCATCGTCATCTTCCATGTGGATATTCATTAATTTAAAGAAATGTGAAATTCAATATGTTTACGACTGAAAGACTCTGTATCTATGGTCATGAATAAACTATTTATTAATTATCAATTTGGTCCGCGGCGAAAAAAAACAGACTTGTAGTGAACTGCCTATCACATACCAATAAGCAAGCTGCCAATGTCAACACCATTGTATTATTTACTTTTTTGCGTTGGACACTGGTCATTTTAGGACCCTTATGACTTTGAAATAAAATCGATTTCAACAATTGATTGCTTTATTATCGATATTCAACGGAATAAATTATTCATGTTTACTATTTGTCTTGTATAATCACTAGTATCAATTTGTACAGTACCTTAGCTTTGACTTAGCTCAAATTCATCATATAAATGTCTCACTTTGTATTATCATGAAGCGGCAAACTGAAAAACAGTTAACATTGATGGTAAGTGAATATACAACATGTAACGGGGAATAATGCGCACTCTCAAACGCCTCGATTATTAATCCCGTCGAGACGCAAGAATGGAGATTGACTAATTTTGTATGAGAGTTCGCCCACTTTCATACAAAATTGGTCAATCTCCTTTAACATAGTCATTGACATAATATTGGATTATACATATATGACATAAGGATGGAGTCATAAGTATCGCTACTAGTGCCTCTTTATTTATTAAGACAAAAAAAATGGAAATGTTCTTAAAAACATAACTTCACGCCTGTAATCCCCGAAGGGGTAGGCAGAGGTAAATGCATGCATTTTTTTTTACGCTTACACTCCCAGCCCCACAGTAGGTTAAACCTGTGTCGTGGGTGCCGTTGTACACACACAACACATACACAAACACCCAGACCCGAAACAAATATCTGTAGGCCATACAAATATTTGTCCCGGTGCGGGGATCGAACCCGCGACCCTACGAATGAAACGGTCATCTCACACCGCTGGACTAACCGGGTCGCATTCAAAACATACATGCAAACACCCACGATTCGCCGGTTACGTTTTTGGCCCATGTAACAGGTGGCGAGCCTGACATCTCCGGGCACATTACCAAAGTTCGAGGTACTGGGAAATTTCCAGAAAATGGAAAAATCCCAATAGAACCAGAGATAAAGGACTTTACACCATTATCTCTGATAAACCCCTACCCGGGAATCGAACCCAGGACCTCAGCGTAGTAGTAGTGGTGATGAAATGAGAAATGTTCTTAATGATCTCATTCATGATTTATTAGATTTGAAGTACCTTAATTTGTCAAGTGTTTCCTCCACAGATAATGCACCCATCAGTGCTTGGCTTAGACGTGGGCTCGGAGATCCAAGTGAAGTACTTCGGCCGGGATCCGGTGTCGGGGCAGGTGAGGCTTTCGCGGAAAGTCCTCACTTCCCCTCCCCCCGGCATCGTCCGCAAACTTGATAAGAGTTAAAGCTGCTCTTGGACTATGAAAAGGACATTGCTGAGCGTTCAAGTGGTTCTGTTGTTGAGCGAATTTGGTTCTGTGTTAAGGGACTTAGTCAAGGAGGCGACGGCTATGATTCGATGGCGCAATCCAAGACTCCGTTACTGTGCACACTTCTGTGAAATCTGAGAATAAAAACCTAATTGTAAATTGGAAGTGAAGTGTTAAATGCTAATTTTAGGCACAGTCGGGTGCTATACATTGCATGTGACTAAATCACAAAAGGACAAGTTCCACGTTGGGCCCGCACCTTGTACATTATATCAAAAGATGAAAAAAAAATACGTAGGATCATGGAAAAATACTCGAACAATAATTTGAATCGTTGTTTTTTTGTCGAAAATATTTATTTTACGTAATTTTTGTATGACAGGAACATGTTGCCATATCGCTACAATGGCATTCTTGTTTTCAAAATATGCTTACGACAATTAATTGAAGATTTAATAAACGATTTGAATAGCTGAAAATGATTTAGTATTTTATGCTTCATCTCTCAATATAGTGTACAAGGTGCGGGCCCAAGCTCCATACATATTGGAACGTCTCCTTTGTCGCAAGAATATTCATAAAAGAAAATAATAGATAGGCAAAACAAATTGAGATATGATTCAATATTGTGGCCCTGGCCACGGTTTAGTGTAAAACATATGATCTATGAATAAAGAATTGTTTAATTTTAAAATTTTAGTATAAATGTACATTTGGCGAACGACGAATTTTGTACCACTATTCTAGCATTGTAAACATCCTTTAATTGAAAAAATTATGTACTTTGTTATGAGCCAAAAAATAGAATATTTGTAAATATTAGTTTCACTATTACAATAAACATTCGAATGTACCAACGAAATATTTTATTTCCATTTTTCTCCTCCTTCATTTAACACATAAAGAACTATTAAACCGATAATTCGAGTATTAAAGATGATTTAAATGTTTTATATAAGTGGAAAAATATAATAGTAACTTAGTGATGGTTGCAAATAGCACATAGATGTTAAGTGATGACTGCAGGCTACACAAAAACCAGATACAGTTGCAATGCCACGCCCGAGACCTTAGTTGTTATGCCTCTTTGATAGTTCTTATGGGACCATACGTTACCATCTTACCGGAACACGGTAGTGCTTAACACTACCATTTGGCAACAGATAGATTAAGTCATGTGGTGCCTACGCTCGAGTTCCTGCACACGAACTCTACCACCAGTAAGAAAAATAAAATTATTTCTCAATCAGAAAAATACACCATTCAGGAGAACTATATGCTATATAATATTAATATTAACGTAACGTAACTTCACGCCTGTAATCCCCGAAGGGGTAGGCAGAGGTAAATGCATGCATTCAAGCATACATGCAAACACCCACGATTCGCCGGTTACGTTTTGGCCCATGTAACAGGTGGCGAGCCTGTTGACATGTCCGGGCACATTACCAAACTTTGAGGTACTGGGAAATTTCCAGAAAATGGAAAAATCCCAATAGAACCAGAGACAAAGGCTTTGTCACCATTATCTCTGATAACCCCCTACCCGGGAATCGAACCCAGGACCTCAGCGTAGTAGTAGTGGCCTGCTACCACTAGGCTACCGAGGCAGTTATATTAATATTAAGTTGGGGAAAAAGTTTCTTCGCATTTTTTAAGATAATTCAAAACATTTTTTAATATAGTTTATTTAAATTTAACTAAAGTATGTATGTACCATTTTGTTCGATAACCTTTTGCCATCTTGTAGGTAGGGACATGATCCCATTGCTATAAAAATTTTGGGACTTCTCATCAAAATACCGCGACAAGTGGATTTGGCAGTCCTCTCGTGATGTTAACCTAACATTGCATAAAGATTCTGAAGAGACCGAAACAGGTGGAAATCTGAAGGTGCAAGGTCAGTACTATACGGCGGATGCATTAACACCTCCCAGCCAAACTCTTAATTTTTGCTGAGTGGCTATAGATGTGTGAGGTCTAGCGTTATCATGATGAAACACCACACCCCTTCTGTTGATCAATTCCGGCCGCTTTCTCTCAACTTCTTGCTTTAATCTCATTAGTTGTTCGCAGTAGAGTTCAGAATCGATAGTCCTGCCTGGTGGTAATAGCTCATAATGAATAATGCCCTTCCAATCCCACCACACACACAACATCACCTTATTGACTTTTCCCCCAACCTATTATGATAGTTATAATGTATGTAACTTTGCACCCGTTCGAAGCCTGCGCGGGCCGCTAGTTTTTTTGTGTTATGGAATTGGCAAACAAGCATGCAATTCACATTGATGTAAAGTGATGACTGCAGCCTATAGACACACAAATACCGAGGTCAAAATGCAGATGCGTTACCACTCCTGAGGCCTAAGGCCTCTGTGCCGGAAATTACAGGGCCGTACATTACCACCTGACCGGAACACGATAGTGCTGAACACTACCATTTAGCTGCAAGTATATTAGGTAGCAGTGGTGCCTACGCCCGCGAGCTCCGTCACTGGAGCTCTACCACCAGTAAAAAGTGTTTAAAGTGGCAAAATACAATAAAAACAACTCAGTTTTTCAATTTTTATTGAAAGAAATAATCTGTACAATCTAAGAAAATATTGTATCACAAAGGGACGTTTGTCGAAGGCACTACAGTACAACATCCACGGGGCCATAAATAAATATCTGTGAAGAATTCAACAGAGCATGTACCGTGAGCTCTATTGTTCATTTTCAATATACAAGCTACTTCTATAACTCAAATATCGTTGGCGATGTTACAATACCACGTAAATAACAATTGCTTTTCTCTCAACAACACTAATCATAAAATTAGTCATTACACAGTTATGCACTATCACCGACGACATGGTACACAACTCTGGAAAATTCAAGGCCCCGAAGAAACCTTAACATTACTAACAAAGTATTTGTCAAAAAATAAAGGAATCAATAACAATACCCTTATCGCCGACTGGCCAGTGACTCGCGAGAACGACCCGACCGTCGGACGTACGATGAAATACATAAATATATTGTTTACAAAAAAAAAAAAATTTAACATGTCCATTCTTTTTAATACTTGCAGTCTTTGATTTCGTTGTGACTACCAGCATTAAACAATAGTGTATATTATTAACTATTTACAATATATTCGATGAAAAAATATTATTTATACGATAGATTTTAAATCTAATTCGAATAGGAATGCTCTGCGCAGAGCGAAATAACTACAAGATAACCTAACACCGTGCGGAAGATCATAGTGGCAATGGGACTGCGCCGCAGCATGTAGGGAACATGCGCTATGACTTGGAAACTTTTATACTGCACAATTTGCAACATGTTTAATTTGTACAAGCAACATGTTTATGAAAAAAACATCTTATGACAGACATGGTATGTGTATAATCCGTTTAAATTCTAATATCTATGGTGTACAATAAAAGTATATTCTTTTCCATCTGCAGATATATTTAGCAACAAGTTTTTGCGTTAGCATTGTCACAGGTTTGTCATAATAACAACAATGTGGCTATGTCGAGCATCTGTTTTTTTTTTTTATGTATTAAAAGTGGCAAACAAGCATGCAGTTCACATTGATGTTAAGTGATGACTGTAGCCTATAGACACCCACACAATGACCAGAGGTCAAAATGCAGATGCGCTGCCACTCCTGAGGCATTAGGTGATATGCCTCTGTGCCTGAAATTACAGGGCCGTACATTACCACCTGACCGGAACACGATAGTGCTGAACACTACCATTTAGCGGCAAGTATATTAGGTAATGCGGTGGTGCCTACGCCCGCGAGCTCCGTCACTGGAACTCTACCATCTGTTGCTCAACAAAAGTTTGCTTTAAATAGGTATGTAGTTTCATACATTTCGCACGTTTAGAAATAATCTCATTTAGTCATAATAATGTTGCTAGCAAAAAAAATCGAAACTTAAAAATTGCGCAATATACAAGTTTATATTTTTTATTCAGCAAGTACCACAGCAGCGGTTTTATATCTCGATCAATTATAATTAAATAATTATTTACAAGTATTTTCAAACTGCACCCTCAAACTGCGGCGCGACACTTAGCTAGGCATCGATCCACGAAAGAGATATATTTACAGCTCCATCGAGAATCATACGGCGTATGATATCAATATAACGACACAACAAATAATTTTAGTAAGATTTACACATAAATTGTTACACTGATTGTTTACATTAAAAAATACAAGTAACCATGTAAATATCCCGAACTATACACATTGTATAGACAACCTGAGATCATAATGACTAACAGACCACAATTGCCACTATTATTAACTAGACAGACGTGAGTCACACTAACAACGTAACAGAAAAAGCCACATAAAATATAAATTGTCATAGACAATAACCACAGGCTAAATACAATCATTGTTTATTATGCATCGTAAAAAAAAAAGTTTATATTTAATAAATGGCATAAATGGACTCGAAGCGTTTCTTTACGCTTTATCATTGTTGCCTGTCCGTAAAATAATTTGCCAAAACAATTGTAGTATCAAACAAGAAATATACCACATCGAACTTTAGGAAAGACTTTGGCTTGTTTCGAGTCTGTAGAGCGTTATCTTTCGCACCTTTATACTGGTGGTAGAGCTACAGAGCTCGCGGGCGTAGGCACCTCCGCATTACCTAATATACTTGCCGCTAAATGGTAGTGTTCAGCACTATAGTGTTCCAATCAGGTGGTAATGTACGGCCCTGTAATTTCCGGCACGGAGGCATAACACCTTAGGCTTCAGGAGTGGTAACGCATCTGCATTTTGATCTCGGTCTTTGCGTGGGTGTCTATTGGCTGCAGTCCATCACTTAACATCAATGTGAACTGCAAGCTTGCTTGCCACTTCCATCACATAAAAAAAATCTTACCTATGTGACATTTGTTGACAAGTTTGATCAAATTTTGACCAATACCGCGCTATAAGTGCTTACGTAGGCAAGTGTGCAGCAGAGATAACGCTCTACGAAGTCGAAACTAGCCGATTGACTCTCTCGTAGGCTCGATGTGCAATATTTGTTGCTGATACGTCGTTGAATTAAGATATTGATCCGTATCAACAAGATATTATTCAGCAGTCTTGAAGAGTGACGTCATACTTCAAGACTCCCAAATAAATCTATTTGGCAAATCATTTTAGAATCTCAATCACTCGTGTAAATCATACCTGGTACATCCCTAGTCTTTGTAGGGAGGCGTTTATTGTTAATTAATCGATGGCAAGAATGTCGAATAATAGCCTCCACTCATAACGATCAAAATGCAATCTTTATGAGTATTAAAGTCGAATTTTATTTTTTTCGTAATATTAGTCGATGGTGACGTCTGAAGAAACGTTCGAATTGCACGATTAATCGATTCAATTCTCCAAGCAATCGATTCTCTTGATAATCGATCTTGAAATTCTTTGATACTTCACAATCGATTATTGACGTTGCATTACATTCAGTTAAATCCTATTCATATATGATTTTAAAAAGTCTTCGCGTAATTCGAACACAATCACCTTATCTTATTGAAAAGGTGACAATAATCTTATTTTTTTTCTATAAATATGCTTAATTTTAACCATTACATTGTATAAATAGGTATTTTATAATATTATTTTAATCATCAAGGCAGGAATATGTATAAGGCATCTCGATTCACAACTTTCCAATATAATTGAATATTTACTATTATACAGGGTTATTTGTAACTAGCGCATAATTCTTAAATGGGAGGCTTTGGCTCACCAAGACTAACCCCCTTATTCATAAACGTACATTAGATACATTTTAGCTATAGAATGCTTTGTCTTTGTCAGTTGCATTGTCAAATGTGCAGGATAGAAAAGGACAAAGCAGAGATTAGCAACACCTCCCAGCCAAACTCTCTTAATTTTTGCTGAGTGGCTATAGATGTGTGAGGTCTAGCGTTATCATGATGAAACACCACACCCCTTCTGTTGATCAATTCCGGCCGCTTTCTCTCAACTTCTTGCTTTAATCTTCATCAGTTGTTCGCAGTAGAGTTCAGAATCGATAGTCCTGCCTGGTGGTAATAGCTCATAATGAATAATGCCCTTCCAATCCCACCACACACACAACATCACCTTATTGCGAGTTAACCCGGGTTTCGCCACAGTCTGTGAAGCCTGACCGGCCTTTGACCACGACCTTTTTCGCACGTTCTTGTCGTACGTGATCCACTTTTCATCACCAGTTATCAGCTTCTTCAAAAATGATTCGGTTTCATTACGTCGTAATAAAGAATCACAAATGAGTACACGGTTCATTAGGTTTCTTTCAGTGAGCTCATGAGGTACCCAAATATCGAGCTTTTTTTTGTACCCAGCTTTTTTCAAATGCGCCAAAACTGTTTTGTGATCAATTCTCAATTCTTCAGCTACGTCGTAACTACTGATATGTCGATCTTGATCCACTTTTTCAAAAATGGCATCCATTTTATCCGTAATAGGGCGACCAGAGCGAGGTGCATCTTTGACATCAAAATTTCCGAATTGAAAACGCTTTAACCAAATTTGTGCTACTCTCACAGACACTGCACTAGGTCCATAAACATCGCAAATTTTTTTCGCGGCTTGCTTTGCGTTTTTACCTTTTTTGTAGAAAAATTTTAAAATGTATCGAATTTCTTCATTAGATTCACTCATCTTGACAGTACGAAAAACAAATGAAAATCACACATTTGCCTAATTTTAATTTGGAATTATATTCTTTAAAATGTTAACTTTCAATGATACCAAAACCAGCCAGATACAAATACTACAGCCAAAGAGATTTTATTACAAGTTCATACATACTATAATGCGAAAAGACTTTTTCCCCAACCTATTATGATAGTTATAATGTATGTAACTTTGCACCCGTTCGAAGCCTGCGCGGGCCGCTAGTTTTTTTTGTGTTATGGAAGTGGCAAACAAGCATGCAATTCACATTGATGTAAAGTGATGACTGCAGCCTATAGACACACAAATACCGAGGTCAAAATGCAGATGGGTTCCCACTCCTGAGGCCTAAGGCCTCTGTGCCGGAAATTACAGGGCCGTACATTACCACCTGACCGGAACACGATAGTGCTGAACACTACCATTTAGCTGCAAGTATATTAGGTAGCAGTGGTGCCTACGCCCGCGAGCTCCGTCACTGGAGCTCTACCACCAGTAAAAAGTGTTTAAAGTGGAAAAATACAATAAAAACAACTCAGTTTTTCAATTTTTATTGAAAGAAATAATCTGTACAATCTAAGAAAATATTGTATCACAAAGGGACGTTTGTCGAAGGCACTACAGTACAACATCCACGGGGCCATAAATAAATATCTGTGAAGAATTCAACAGAGCATGTACCGTAAGCTCTATTGTTCATTTTCAATATACAATACTACTTCAATGACTCAAATATCGTTGGCGATGTTACAATACCACGTAAATAACAATTGCTTTTCTCTCAACAACACTAATCATAAAATTAGTCCTTACACAGTTATGCACTATCACCGACGACATGGTACACAACTCTGGAAAATTCAAGGCCCCGAAGAAACCTTAACATTACTAACAAAGTATTTGTCAAAAAATAAAGGAATCAATAACAATACCCTTATCGCCGACTGGCCAGTCACCCGCGAGAACGACCCGACCGTCGGACGTACGATTAAATACATAAATATATTGTTTACAAAAAAAAAACAATTTAACATGTCCATTCTTTTTAATACTTGCAGTCTTTGATTTCGTTGTGACTACCAGCATTAAACAATAGTGTATATTATTAACTATTTACAATATATTCGATGAAAAAATATTATTTATACGATAGATTTTAAATCTAATTCGAATAGGAATGCTCTGCGCAGAGCGAAATAACTACAAGATAACCTAACACCGTGCGGAAGATCATAGTGGCAATGGGACTGCGCCGCAGCATGTAGGGAACATGCGCTATGACTTGGAAACTTTTATACTGCACAATTTGCAACATGTTTAATTTGTACAAGCAACATGTTTATGAAAAAAACATCTTATGACAGACATGGTATGTGTATAATCCGTTTAAATTCAAATATTTACGGTTTACAATAAAAGTATATTCTTTTCCATCTACAGATATACTTGGCAACAAGTTTTTGCGTTAGCATTGTCATAGGTTTGTCATAATAACAACAATGTGACTATGTCGAGCATCTGTTGCTCAACAAAAGTTTGCTTTAAATAGGTATGTAGTTTCATACATTTCGCACGTTTAGAAATAATCTCATTTAGTCATAATAATGTTGCTAGCAAAAAAAAGCGAAACTTAAAAATTGCGCAATATACACGTTTACATTTTTTATTCAGCAAGTACCACAGCAGCGGTTTTATATCTCGACCAATTATAATTAAATAATTATTTACAAGTATTTTCAAACTGCACCCTCAAACTGCGGCGCGACACTTAGCTAGGCATCGATCCACGAAAGAGATATATTTACAGCTCTATCGAGAATCATACGGCGTATGATATCAATATAACGACACAACAAATAATTTTAGTAAGATTTACACATAAATTGTTACACTGATTGTTTACATTAAAAAATACAAGTAACCATGTAAACATCCCGAACTATACACATTGTATAGACAACCTGAGATCATAATGACTAACAGACCACAATTGCCACTATTATTAACTAGACAGACGTGAGTCACACTAACAACGTAACAGAAAAAGCCACATAAAATATAAATTGTCATAGACAATAACCACAGGCTAAATACAATCATTGTTTATTATGCATCGTAAAAAAAAAGTTTATATTTAATAAATGGCATAAATGGACTCGAAGCGTTTCTTTACGCTTTATCATTGTTGCCTGTCCGTAAAATAATTTGCCAAAACAATTGTAGTATCAAACAAGAAATATACCACATCGAACTTCAGGAAAGACTTTGGCTTATATCGAGTCTGTAGAGCGTTATCTTTCGCACCTTTATACTGGTGGTAGAGCTACAGAGGGCGTAGGCACCACCGCATTACCTAATATACTTGCCGCTAAATGGTAGTGTTCAGCACTATAGTGTTCCAATCAGGTGGTAATGTACGGCCCTGTAATTTCCGGCACGGAGGCATAACACCTTAGGCTTCAGGAGTGGTAACGCATCTGCATTTTGATCTCGGTCTTTGCGTGGGTGTCTATTGGCTGCAGTCCATCACTTAACATCAATGTGAACTGCATGCTTGCTTGCCACTTCCATCACATAAAAAAAATCTTACCTATGTGACATTTGTTGACAAGTTTGATCAAATTTTGACCAATACCGCGCTATAAGTGCTTACGTAGGCAAGTGTGCAGCAGAGATAACGCTCTACGAAGTCGAAACTAGCCGATTGACTCTCTCGTAGGCTCGATGTGCAATATTTGTTGCTGATACTTCGTTGAATTAAGATATTGATCCGTATCAACAAGATATTATTCAGCAGTCTTGAAGAGTGACGTCATACTTCAAGACTGCCAAATAAATCTATTTGGCAAATCATTTTAGAATCTCAATCACTCGTGTTAATCATACCTGGTACATCCCTAGTCTTTGTAGGGAGGCGTTTATTGTTAATTAATCGATGGCAAGAATGTCGAATAATAGCCTCCACTCATAACGATCAAAATGCAATCTTTATGAGTATTAAAGTCGAATTTTATTTTTTTCGTAATATTAGTCGATGGTGACGTCTGAAGAAACGTTCGAATTGCACGATTAATCGATTCAATTCGCCAAGAAATCGATTCTCTTGATAATCGATCTTGAAATTCTTTGATACTTCACAATCGATTATTGACGTTGCATTACATTCAGTTAAATCCTATTCATATATGATTTTAAAAAGTCTTCGCGTAATTCGAACACAAACACTTTATCTTATTGAAAAGGTGACAATAATCTTATTTTTTTTCTATAAATATGCTTAATTTTAACCATTACATTGTATAAATAGGTATTTTATAATATTATTTTAATCATCAAGGCAGGAATATGTATAAGGCATCTCGATTCACAACTTTCCAATATAATTGAATATTTACTATTATACAGGGTTATTTATAACTAGCGCATAATTCTTAAATGGGAGGCTTTGGCTCACCAAGACTAACTCCCATATTCATAAACGTACATTAGATACATTTTAGCTATAGAATGCTTTGTCTTTGTCAGTTGCATTGTCAAATGTGCAGGATAGAAAAGGACAAAGCAGAGATTAGCAACACTTTAGCTAAAATACGTTTATGAATAAGAGGATAACACTTTTGTAACACAACTTTTTCAAAAAAATTTTTACCATCCAAAACTTATAAATATATTTTGCAGTTCTAATACTTCTTAACTTCACGTTACGTAAACAGCTGACGTCTGTGTGTATGTAAAATAATCCTATGAAACGTAGTGCTAGAAGTCCCATTTGAAACGATTTTATTTCTTAACATGTGATGTATTGCGTTTTGGCAAAAGTCATGGAATAAAAGTTGTTAGTCTTAACGTACTTAACTCACCTTTGACGATTTATGCGTAAGATATATTTAACCCTGTATATTCATGTACCACCTCTAACATGTTGTAAATAATGGTAACAATATATAAATATATTAAACAAATATCTCGGTTGGTAGAATAAAATTAATGTTTCAATTTTACAAATTTTCGTTCCACACATGCATCATTATAATATTATTTTTATAATCTCAAAATTACGCTGTGCGTCTCAAATCACAGTTAATTACTTTCTACAAGTATATAACCATTTTAATTTACATATTGTTACCATTATATCGCTGGTTTGAAGCCACATTAATACTATTTGACAAAGACCAAATCATAATAACACATCTTTCTAATGTATACTTGCCAAAAAACGTTTTCATATTATTTTTCAGATAATAATGAAAGTGACAAATAAGTTCACATTCCTACAGAAATTAGTGATAGGCCAATGCATGACAGTTATTAGAAAAATGTAAAAAAATTATTTAAAAAAAACATATTTTGATAGGCAACGTAGTGCCCAGGGTGTCCCAGAAATCAACGATAAACCGAAAACGGGTGATAGGCTAAGGCATGACAGTTATCAGAAAAATGTGAAAAAAAAAAACCATTTGTCGTGTATTTTTAATATTATTAGGATTTTAAAAAATATCGGAAGAACTCCTGAGACTACAAATAAGTCAAGTCCTAAGACTAATATTACTACTGTTTTTATTTACAAAAAGTAATATTTGTAGTCTTAGGACTTGAAAGATCATCTCAGGATGTCAGATTTTCCGATATTTTTTAAAATCCTTAAAATATAAAAAATACATGTCAATTTTTTTTGTCACATTTTTTAAATAATTGGCTCGATTTGGCCTATCACCCGTTTTCGATATATCGTTGATATCTGGGACAACCTGTATATACTAGTACTTTGTTCCTTAAAATATTTTGAGCCTTGCCCAAAATGAATCGGTCTTTGTCAAACTAGACCTCTACTCAGTAGCTTTCAAGTCAGGGGGCAGGTCATCATATAATCGAGGTAAGTTCTCTAGCTCGAGTAGGGAAGTATGATCGACCTCGCTGTTCCCCAGGACTAGTCATGTCCTTACTGGCTGAGTCCGAAGAGCTTGAGTGCGTTGAAGGCGGTGGCGAGCGCGACGTCCTCGGGGCTCTGCCCGAGGAAGCCGGCGATCAGCTCCACGATGGCGGGCAGTGCGCACGGCTCGTTGCGTTGGAACGTGCAGTAGCGGTTCACGAAGTTCATGGATCTGAAATTTGTTGGAGCATATATATAATTTTATGTAATGACTAGCTGACTCGGCAAATGTCGTTCTTAAAGACAATAAAAGTTAAAATCATTAGCTTATAAAATATTAAAAAAAAAAACAAACGAGTCCTATTGTTGGTGTGGGCCATGCGCGCTATTTTTTGCGAAAACTTCTTATATTCTAGGAACCCGCAGCAGATCCTTCAAGTCCCAAGACCACAAATATTACTTTCTTGTAATTTCCCCCTCTATATTGTAGTCATGACTAACCCCCCTGGACAGGGCACACTAACCGAGTGTGCCCTGTCCAGGAAAGAACTTGTCACAATGATGAGACTTCGCTCCGGACATGTGCCATTTAATAAGTTTAAATTCTTAATGAGTCAATCTGATACCCCTAATTGTAGTATATGTGGTAAAGTGGAAGACGTATACCATATTTTGGTTGAATGTGTTCGAGGTGAGGCTCATCGCAGGGCTTTATTAGAAATAGGACATTGCAACAGTGTCCTGGCAGATCCTACTACGGATGACGCCAGAATACTGTTGCAACTATATCAATTGTCAATGAGCTAATGTTGTTTAATTATTTTTTTTTAAATGAAGAATGTAATTCATGTGAACGTATAGAGCGTCATGGTCTTTGACCAAGCTCTTTAAATGGAGAATAAAAAAAAAAAAAAACCCTTCTGTAAACTACAGTCTATAATTAAAATCCTAATAATACTAAAAATACACGACAATTTGTTTTTCAAAGTTTTTTTTTTCACATTTTTCTGATAACTGTCATGCCTTAGCCTATCACCCGTTTTCGGTTTATCGTTGATTTCTGGGACACCCTGGGCACTACGTTGCCTATCAAAATATGGTTGCATCTACACAAGCACCAGAGTTCAAAATCAGTAAAAGATAATTAAGAATCGCCTCACACCCAAGTTTTCCTTACCTTGCCGTATTCTGTAACTCATCAATTTGAAAGCCATTTTGCAGTACACTTCCATTTTCCTACAATAGTCAAATATACATTAAGCAAATGCATTTTGTAAAAAATTGCATCCCAAAAACAGGGTAGTTCGTCTCTCCGAACGGCAGCCGTCAAGGACAACAACAATTCTGTAATATTAAACATTGTAAATCACAGACCAATCAGCCTTTTGTAAATTAACCGGTATGTAGAACACAGAAGCACAAGTAGGTAGTAATATTAGGGATTTGACTGTCTCGTTGGCTCAGTGGTCGCAATCGCGATGGTGAAGCCTGAGGTCCTGGGTTCGATCCCCAGGTCGGGAAAATCTGTTATTGGGTTTTTTCTGCAAGGAAATTTCCAGTAGTATCCCAGGAGTCTGGTCGTGCCTCGGAGAGCACGTATAGCCGTCGGTACTGCGCCCGATCTCTTGCCGGTCGTGTCGGATAACCGTCCCATCGGGCTATGACAGTGAAGGAATAGAGAGTGCACCTGTATTTGCGCATACAATTGTGCACTATAATATCTGTCGCGCAGTTGGCTAGTCTCCGTTGGCCGCCGTGACCGAAATTCTATATTAATATTAGGGAATAGATTAATGAATCAATCTCTCTTGGACAGGCAAGACTGGGACCGTGGGCACCCCCAACTTAGCCAAGTTAGGTCCTATCCTAGAATCCTACAGTAATAATCAAGTTATGCCAAAACCACAAAGTCGCTATCGAAATGATGTTAACCTAAATACTCACCTCTCAGTCAGTGAATCCTTAACATGCAACGGCAGCTTAGAAGCCCTCATATTGGGGTACATGAACGGCGAGTCCGTCTCCACCAGCAACTTGTCTAACGGCAAGATCCTCTCCGACAACAACCGCCTTATCCCACCATCCGACTTGTCTTTACAGATGTACCCCGTGATACCGAGGTAGTAACCCCGCTCGATGTACTTCAGGCCTTGTTCCACTGATCCCGTGAAGGAATGTATCACTACTGGTGGTAGGCGGTTGCCGAATTCGTCGAGGATCTTTATTAAGTCGTCTTGTGCTTCTTTCTCGTGGACGAATAATGGTTTTCGGAGTTCGCACGCCATTTCCGCCTGAAAAGAAAGGTGTTTTACTATAATTATGTAGTGTATCTTCACACCAGGTCCCTAACGGGGTAGACAGAGTGTGGAGCGGGAGATATCCCGGTCCAGACACGCCTCTCGTGCCACATCTACATTCATCGTTCTCTTCATACATGCACGCCGATTCCTAAGAGAGAGATTCACATGCACAACGACTTTATTTTGAGCAAAGTACGCTTTGAACTGTCAAAACCCATACTATACTGACAGTTCTTAGCATACTTTGCTTAAAGTATGCTTACAACGATAAAATACGATACGATTTTACTTTGAGCATAGTAGGCGTGGGAGAAACGTCTCACCTTTGTGATTGGAACATTAGCATCTGAAACACTAAACTGTTCCGAATCTTCGTATGCATCATTTCGAACATTTGGCACATTCAAAGATCTAAGATCTACTGTGGCGAAAGTCCAAAACAAACAACTCTGCTCATAAAAGCAAAATAATGCAAACGAAAAACGCTCTTAAATTATTCGTCTTACAAACGCCATAGTCGTTAATATTACGTGCTTAAGGTACTGTACAGGCGCAACGGAATGAGTAACAAAATATCATCTCATTTGGGATCCCACTCTCACTTGCTTAATATTGTATTGTTATCTCGCTCTCTCGCTAACTGATTCAGATTCAAATGTTTCAAATGTCAAGTGTCTCGGTTGCGGTCATGCGGTCACACTGAATCACTCAAGCGACATGAACGCGCTAAACAGAGAGCAATAATGTTCGAGTTCCAAATTATGCAAATGATGCATTTGAAGCAGTATTGGTGTTCCAATCGGACCATCGAAATGTTTCGGAACAGTTATTCGAAACAGTAAAGAGTTACACACGTCTAGAGCAAAGTATGCTTAGAACTGTCAGTAAAGTATGAGTTTTGACAGTTCTACGCGTAGAAGTAAAGTCGTTGTGCGGTGTGTTAATCTCGCATTCAATGTTACTGCTTGTGTGTGCAAGAAATAATGGGCTAATACAATCCCATGAAAACATAACATCATGGTACCGAATTCTAGTGAGAGCATTATGTAGGTATTCGAGACCATTCTTACAGTTCCTCATTTAGATTTTCCATTAATTATGTATGTATCTTCACGCCAGGTCCC
This sequence comes from Macrosoma leucophasiata, assembly GCA_036365455.1. NCBI lineage: Eukaryota > Metazoa > Arthropoda > Insecta > Lepidoptera > Hedylidae > Macrosoma > Macrosoma leucophasiata. The sequence continues at coordinate 2,804,450 of JAWQUS010000002.1, read as the reverse complement.
TAACGGGGTAGGCAGAGAGTGTAGAGCGCCAGATATCCCGGTTCAGACAAACCTCTCGTGCTTCGTCTACCTTCATCATTCTCTTCATACATGCACGCCGATTCCTAAGACTTTTGACCCCACCATCAGACAGAACTCGACCTATTTGGTCATGGTAGGTCAGCCTTGGTCTTCCTGGGCCTCTGCAACCATCCACATTCGCATTGTATATCTGTTTAGTCATTCGCTCATTCGACATTATTTCTATATGCCCGAACCATCGGAGCATGCCTTTTTTCATTTTTACACCGATACTATCATTCACACAAAGTCTCTTTCTTACATCTTCATTACGAACGCGATCGGTGAGTGACACACCGCAGATCTTGCGCAAAGATCTCATCTCGACCGCGTTCAACTTACTTTCATGCTCTTTCCTGCATACCCAGCTCTCGCTTCCATATAAAGACGTTGGAGTAAGTACAGCATTGTGTACGGCTATTAATTATGATATGTAAAAAACAATTTTTAAAAAGTCAAGCGAGTCCCACCTCCCATCATTGGTGTGAGCAACGCGTTAATATTAAATATATTTTCATGCGCGATAAACCAGAGGTTAAAATGCAGATGCTGTACTAGTTATGTCTATCTTAATAATAGTTATGACGGGGCCACAAAATCAAGAACACGATAGTGCTGATAGTACTTGGCGCCAGATAGATTCATTAACGCGGTGGTCCCTACGCTGTCGAGCCCCTATACTGGAACCAGTGCACTGACTGTTGACGATCACATTTCCAAACCCCGCAAATGAGTTTTGGCGGGCACCTTGAAAGAGGCGTATGGTGCTCTTATTTTATTTCATTTTCTTGGTGTATTTTTAAGTTATATTGAATAAAATTGGTGGCATTTTGTTTGATATAGGTTTATTACAGTGCCCGTGTATAGCGAAATAGAATAACAGTGCGAAAACACGACCTTTCAGGTTGCCTCCAAAACTTCATTGTAAATGTTCTGGTAAAGTAGCCATCGCTTTACTCGAATAACTTGATTGTAACTCACTTGACTGACATATTATACTTGATAACTTATATACTTGATACTTACATATTATACTTGATGATTATACTAACTTTTATGCTGCTTATATAAATATGAAATATCGTTTTACTTGACACTGGCAATATGCGTAATAGCGATGCCATAAAAAGAAAAAAAAAACCCCGCAAATGCCGCTAAGAATGTGCCCAATTGGACCAAACCTTGTATCGCTAATGGACTTCTATCACTCATGTTGTAAACTGGCATAATGTGTTATGTCACACCGCGGACACTCTGTCAAAATTCCAAACAAACGCTTAATTTGGTCTCTATTACACAGACATCAATCAGTGACGTGTATTTACACCTGTGTGCGTAGCACGTAGAGAATACAACTGTCCCCCATAAGAGGGGAGGAGGTTGGGTGAGGCGGGGAAATCAGGCGGGACGTCGAAGTGTCCATTATATGTGTAGTATTATTAAACATTCTCTGGTTATGTGCAACATGCAAGCTACAATCGTTTATTATCTTTCAATCAAATAAATCTCAACAACTCGTGTCCTAAAATACTCGACTGCGAATCAATGTCTAGTAAACTTCATTTTCCTCCAAAAAAAAAGAAATAGCTCATTGCGCAAGTCAGATTCACCTAAAAAACCCTGTAACTCGACAAAAACCATCCCGTTCAAATTCCCAAACCGCGTCGGATAAACAGAGCAATTGACAACGCATTCTAAATTGGAGCATGACTGCATCGCGATAGCGCGTGTCGTTCAACCGGCCGGCGGCCGCGTGCAGCAATTTGGGATTACTCAACTGTCTGCAGCAGATATCTGTCGAGTATCCTTCAATTGTGGATCTTCAATTAGAACACCCACATGCCCTGATATTACTGCCAACATTAAAATACTAAATTAATTCACTTCAACCACAGCTACCTTGAGAACAAGACAATAGAAATGACATATTGGTTAAAACCGTCGGGTATCCAATGCATGTCGCCGACTTGTGTAATAATGACAACCCTTGATTCGTCCCAGCTGGGCACGAGTCTCACCGCATTTTTTTTTTGGGGGAGACCTGAATGGCCATAGCTGGCGAGAGTGAGATTATAAGCGATCTACTAGGTTAAGCACCACTAGTGGAAAATTAAATGCGCGTTTCCGCGCTTCGGAGGGCACGTTAAGCCGTCGGTCCCGGTTGCTATCGATAGATAGCAGTCGTTAAACCTTATCGGAGGCCTTATGGGCGGTTTGAAAACATCCGACGGCGGGTTGGCCACTAACCCGTATCTCCACCAATCCGCATTGGAGCAGCGTGGTGGAGAAAGCTCCAGGCCTCCCCCAAAAAGGGGAGAGACTCGTGCCCAGCAGTGGGGCGTATAATGGGTTGCCATTATTATTATTTATTATTAATCTCTCCAGACACGAGAAAAATATGACAATTTAAATTCAATTGTGTCTCGCCGCCGGTGGCCGTACGATCCTTGAAGGATTAACATACTATAAATAAACTCGCATGTATTATTGGGATAAAACGATTGGTTCTGTTGTCGCTGGGATACACAAACTATAAACAGGTAACTAATATTGAACTAGACCTCTAGTTTTTAATATGCCATCAAGCCGTGCCGCGATGCAATCTTTTTGCCACTCATGTTAAAAAAAAAAAACAAAATATACAACAATACGAGACTTAACGGAACATCAACATTAATATGTTTTAATAACATTTCTCATGTCACTGTATTCTTTCACATGTCAAGTAATTAGCTTTATCTACGTGATTCTAGCCACTAATTAAATATTTTGATGAATATTTTAATTTACTTCATACATAACTAACGTCAAACCGTACTCTGTACTGGAAATGTTTAGTTATTTGAATGTTATTGCAATTTTTGTTAATTACATTTTTAAATTCGTGTATCATAATTTCACAGTTACTTGCTACACATTATTGTTCCAGATTTCACGGTGAAAACGAGTTGAGAATGATACCGTTTTTAGGGCAAGATTTTGATTGTATAAAGCCTCCAGCCTTCGCCAATCATGATTGAACCTTTGCCAGATAATATGTAATAATACTACGTATAGAATGGACACTTTGACGTCCCGCCCGATTTCCCCGCCTCACCAATCTCCTCCCCCTCTTATGGGCGACGGTTGGTATTTTCTACGTGCTACGCACACAAGTGCACGTGTAAAAACACGTCACTGATTGATGTCTGTGTAATAGAGACCAAATCAAGCGTTTGTATGGAAGGAGGGGAATAGCCATATGCAGGCTTATACCTGTCGCCTAGGTGTTTAAATGTGTGAGTGAAATTGTTTCTGTATTTTGTTAAAGTCAAGGTGTGGGTTTCGTAGTAATAGACGATTATTGTAGTGTGTGTGCGTGTCGCACGCATTTCCAATGACAGACTGTTTTGTATCGGTAATAAACGCTATGGCTACTCCCCTCCAGTCCGCCGCGACCGTGGCCCGTGTTGCTCTATGTCCGCGATGGACTCCTTAACCACTTAACCGATTTTAATTAAACTTTGCACACCGTGTGCATTTTGATCCAACTTGAAAGATAGGATAGCTTACATCTCAATTTTGTTCGCAATATCATGTTAGCGGTACTCTTCTTCTTAACACGGACTATTGTAGTAAATAGCCTAGCAAGAAGAATGGTACAACGCCCATACTATAAATATTGTGCACCTATATGTCTATTTGTTCTGAAATATGTATCTATTCTAAAAATTTTACTACAAATGTTAATTACAAATAAAAAAAATCATTATAGTTATACTACTGGTGGTAGAGCTCCAGTGACGGAGCTCGAGGGCGTAGGCACCACCGCATTACCTAATATATTTGCCGCTAAATGGTAGTGTTCAGCACTATCGTGTTCCGGTCAGGTGGTAATGTACGGCCCTGTAATTTCCGATGCATTTACACCATAGGCCTCAGGAGTGGTAACGCATCTGCATTTTGACCTTGGTCTTGGTGTGGGTGTCTATAGGCTGCAATCATCACTTAACATCAATGTGAACTGCACGCTTGATTCCCACTTCCATTTCATAAAAAAAAAAATAAGTTTGTTCCTAAATTGCACCCGTGCAAAGCCGATGCGGGCCGCTAGAAAGATATATTTTCCTTTAACTGAATACCTCTATTGCCCCAAATAGAAATCCAAACTACAATAGCCCGACTTTAAACGAGTATCGTGGTCGGTAAGGTTGCCACCTCTCCCGGAATTCCGGGAGTCTCCCGGATTCGAGCTCTGAAAATTAAAATCTCCCGTCTCCCGGAAGGTATTTAAAATATACTAAATTCGCCCGTAATAACAAGTTGTTCAAAAGCAATGACACCTGATGTCGAAATGGCTAAGAGCGGCGTTAATTCTCGACAGCATTCTTGCAGTCTTCTCGCCACTGATGCCACTGATGCCACTACTCGCCAGTGGGTAGCTGGTTTCGTATAAACTGATTTGCGTGCGTGCAGGTATAGGTCGCGCCAGGTATAAAGAACGCTGGCGGTCAAGCTGCGCGTCATGTGTATTTATTTCATTTTATGTTATTCTATGTAATATAGTTTTCAATCTGCCTACCAATACACGAAACCGCAAGCGAAAGCTAGATCAAAAATAAACCAATAGGGCTAGTACTTTCGTGCGCGAGTGTACCGATGCGCGAACACATCCCTTCTACTTTCTTCCAGCGTTCTTTTTACGTGGCGCGACCTATACCTACTTTATTTTATTGTCTCTTTCTGAGCCACGTACGTGAGAGATTGCGTCGTCTTTGTCTCACTCATGTTCGTTCCTCATTAAATTTGTTTGTTATGAGTTCCATTCGTTCGTATTCGCAATTGTGTCGTATTTTAATTAATTTTTTCTATTAATTATTTCTATGTTGTTATTAATTCAAAATAAAATAAAAAGTTTATAATCAATGTTTTTTTTTCTCCCGAATTTAGACAGCTAAGAGGTGGTAACCCTAGTGGTCGGTCGGATGCCAGGGTATTGTACACTTCCGGCTGACTAATCTTGCTAATGTATCCAGAGAGGCGTGTGAAGAAGGTTAAAAAACTCACTGCTATGAAACTCATTGCCGAATACTCAAAACTTAAGCCATCTTTGTCGTTTGCATGTATGTTATAGTGACAAATGACTTTTAAGTCCCACTTAGATTTAAGTTACGTTTCATTCAGCCGGCCAAGACGGCCGGCTCATGCGGCCGTCTTTGATTTTTTGGATTCTGCCGATTCGGAAGAATCGGCGCGGGCAAGCGTGCGAAGTTTCATACGATTTCATAGAAATAATTCTAAAATTCAGCTCGTTCGGCTCCTTCGGCGCGTTCGGCTACGATAAGTTATTTTTATCATTTATTCATATACTAATAACATGTAGGTATTTATATGTGTGTATATACATATGTATTTATTATAGTAGATATTATATTATTATTTTTATATTGGCCTCCCCCCAAAAAAGGGGAGAGACTCGTGTCCAGCAGTGGGACGTTTAATGGGTTGCCATTATTATTATATTATATTGTCAACTAGTTTTTTTTTGTGTTCAATTTTACAAGTTACCTACTATCTTTTGTTATTGCACCTCATCGACAGTTTTATTTAGCCCTATGGTTGGCTGGTAGAGAATGCCACTAGGCATTATGTCCGCCTTATGTGCACAAAAATATTAAATAAATAAATAAGTGTGCGTTCACATTAAAAGTGCACTCGCGATCACGAGTTAAAAATAATGAACTATTCATGTCAACAGATAAATGAATAGAAAACATCAGTCCCACCCTACAAGCCCTACATCACATTGAATGAGAGAAACGCCTGAGAATCACTGTTTTCATTGTTTACACTCTGTCCCAAGCTTTTTAGACGGACGTTGTATAGATGGTGTATCAATAACATGACGATATAAATAGCCCACGTCCCGGTTTCGGGTACATTCAAGAGCGCCCAGCGGTCAATGTTTTGTACCTAATTACGATCCTGTCCAGACTTTTACACTGCATCACCTATAAAACACTATTTAAGTTTATCTTGAATGCCAATATTTGATAAGATTGAAAAATAATTGAATGTGAATGGTATTTATAATAAAAATCTGCCAGGGGTGATATATTTCTATATATTATGTAGTAACATATATCATAAATTACAGTTATATCATCCTTGTTGTGTGCAGTTCACATTGATGGTAAATAAATACTGCAGTCTATAAACATAAATCTACACAGCGCCGGACAAGCCCATAAGCAAAGGATCATGGCAAGATATGTATATAAAACACACAGACACACGTACGCACGCACACGCACGCACCCACGCACGCACGCACGCATGCACCCACGCACGCATGCACGCACGCACAAACTCACGCACGAACGCACGCATGCACGCACGCATGCACGCACGCACGCACGCACGCACGCACTCACGCACGCATGCACGTCAGACATGAACACACTTTCTCAACAAGATCGTTAGGGACGGACATTTAAAACTCTGTCCTTTGAAATATAGGATAGCCTAGTTTAAGAGGCAGAGTTATAAATTAAATACAGATTTAGGCAACAAAAAAAAAAAAATTTACCGTAATTCATCTTTTACTTGCTATATCATAGCATGTGTATTTTTTGTGAATAAAATACTACTTTACTTACTATACTACATATTCATAATAATAAAGAAGGCATAGTATGTTGTTACAGTTATTGATATAGTGCAAGGTCTCAAAGTGCATCCGCCACTTTATCTAATGAATGAACAACACGCAACACAAGATCATAAAACCACAATCTCCACTGAGTCATAGGACAACATTATCTATAAAACAAATAAGATCGACCAGTGTAAAACCAAAAAAAACAAACTCGTCTAAATAAAAAAAAATATTTTTGCAGTTAACGTTCCGTACGTTCTAACATGATGTGTTCTTAGGTTTTCGCGAGCTACACTCGTTGAAATAAAACTATTTTTACGGATTTATCTCGCGTATATTCGACTTCGAAAATGGTTTTAAAAATCAACTTGACGTTTCGGTCGCTTTTCAGCTTCCGTGGTCCCGGCCAGACTGGCTCTGGTTTGGTCTGGTCAGACTGAGGTCCACGGAAACTAAAAAGTTATCAAAAATAGTTTTTTTTTTTTAACTAACATTCGGACCAAACGCCGCTGCCGGGGATCCGTAATCCAATCAGTCTAAAATTAGGCCCCTGCCAATGCCAATGACAGCCCCTTATTGGACTGAGACCCCTTTGCGCTCTGCAATTGCCCAATTAATTGATTCCTATTGAAGGACGTCCCGAGACGAGCTTACTTCGACAGACCGAATCATTTTTTTTAATTTCAAAGGATTGACAGACATGCCACAGACGGGCCACCAGATGGAAAGTGGTGTCACCTATGAAAATTTGCAACACCACGGGGAGTTGCCAACGCGCTGCAAGACCTGAACGACTCTTTTGACGCCAGTTTTGAAGAACTCCATATTATAGAGACGGGGGAACACCTCAGAGGGAAGTTCGTTCCACATTTGCACGTTCTAGGCGAGAATTAACGCCCGAATCGGCCTGTTGAGCACTTCCAAGTATCCTATCTGTGCGGATGGGACTTCTCTGTTCGACGGGTGGTGCGAATGAGGAATGGGGACCATGGCACCAGATCGAACAGATCATCAGAGCACCCACTATTGTAAAGACGGAAGAAAATGCACGGACAGAGACAACCTCTGCGCAGACTCAGATTTTCGAGTCGATCCATAGCGCGGCAACGACTACAATAATTTTGCAACTTAACTTCACGCCTGTAATCCCGATAGGCAGAGGTATGTAAATGTACGTTTTTACCAAACCGGGCACATTACCAAACTCCGAAGTACTGGGAAACTTTCAGAAAATTGAAAAATCCCAATAGAACAAGAGATAAAGGATTTTGAACCGTTATCTCTGATACTCTACTTACTTATCGTATCTCTAACCGTTATCTTAGAGTCTACGATGTATGTTGAAGCCGCACGTAGTGATCGCGACGTCAGGCGTTTGAACATTATGAACGAGTAATTTGAGCTCTCTAAAAATGTGCATTATGTTCTACCTGTCGTTTTATCACGTCGCGATGCATGTATAGCTCGAAGAAGACCGTCGATATCGCCCTGACCAACTGCAATGCTTTCACGCATTTTACCAAGTAGTAGGTAATAGTAATTAACATTTATTTGTGGACTTCTGAAAACATTTAGTCTCACCTGCCGTTTAAACACGTCCCGCTGAACGTGGGGCTCGGAGAAGTCCTTGCTGTAGTTGAGGCCGCACTCGCCGACCGCCACGCACTCGGGCGCGCCCGCTAGCTCCGCCAGCTCTGACCACATCTCTTCCTCCGCCATCGACTTCGCATCGTGGGGGTGTACACCTGTTTCGATACAGGAATATTTGTAGGTATATAAAATGAAGCCCCGCGGCTGGTGTAGATTATAAGCGATCTACTCGGTAGCACTACGGGCGTGGTCGGGTGTGATGGGTGACCGCTAATGGCAAATTAAAATGAAAGAAAGTATAGAAAAACTCTTTATTGATGCAGTCGAGAGACACACATACGAGACAAACGCACGTTAAGCCCCGGTTGCTATCGATAGATAGTAGTCGTTAAAACCTTGTCGGAGACCTTATGGGCGGTTTGAAAACATCCGACAGCGGGTTGGCCACTAACCCGTACCTCCACCAATCCGCATTTGGAGCAGCGTGGTGGAGTAAGCTTCAGGCCTCCCCCCAAAAAGGGGAGAGACTCGTGCCCAGCAGTGGGACGTATAATGGGTTACCATTATTATTATACATAAAATGCGAAGGCGTTGGGACATGACGAATCCCAGCGGAGGAGTCTAGTGCAGTCAGTCACCCGGACAATTGCGGTCAAACCATTTAAACAACCAAGCGGGATGGGCAGCAACGTCTTGCGATAAAACTACCGCCACTGCAATCGCCAATCCGCCTGCCAAGCGTGGCGATTATGGCAAACTCTTCGCTAATGAAGCACTACACTGGAATGGGCGTATTTGAGGAAGGCTTTGTCCAGCAGTTGAAGTTTTTTGGCTGGAGTGATGATGATGATATAAAATGCAACTACGCCATTGCCGGCCCCAAGATGCAAAAGTAGGACGGTTGGTCTGGGATCCGCTAAACCCGATTATAAAAAAAGTCAACGCCGGGCATCGAGAAGGAGTCAACAAACCCGACAACTTCATAACCGCTCAATGCGCGAAGCGGCTACAAGAGTAGAGAGGATTTTCGGAATGCTTGACCCCTTGGGGTTCTGTGTGGGTAGGCGTGGAAATAACATCAAGTTAAAGTGCTCTTATTAAATAATTTTAATTAAAATAGTTTAAAAGTCTATAAATTACAATACTTATGAAAAATCTAATAAAAAAATAAACACATTCACCCACCAGCCATTATTTCCTGAGTCGTCTTTTTTATCTGCACAAAACTAATTTTACTGTACACTGCACTCAACTTACATCTACAATGGAACACTATTTGCCATGAGCGAGCACTTCAACACTAGAATGGATAATTGTTTTATATTATTTCGCATTAACCAATGCTTGTGAAATATATATTTTTTTATTTTTAAAGAAAAATGGGCAGGATAGAAAAATCGGACAGGACTTCGGTAGTTCAGTTGGAAGAGCGGCTGGACTAGATTCCCAGTGGCCCCGAGTTCGAGTCTCGCCTGAAGTCAAATATTTCTTTCCATTTTTGCAAAAAGAAGTTCACAAGTAAAGCGACTATAACAGAAGCGATTACAGCATTTCTAATAAGTTTTTAAATTTAAAGAACTTATTTCTTCCTGAACATTTTACTGGTGGTAAACTACCAGTGCAGGAGGTCGAGGGCGTAGGCACCTCCGCATTACTTAATACATCTGCCGCCAAATGGTAGTTCAGTACTATCGTGTTCCGGTTAGATGGTCATTTATGGCCCTGTAATATCTACAATATGTAACTTTGGGAATTATTCTCAGTCTCAAAACCCGATTAGAAAATCGAGATATAATCATAATACAGGAATGTGAGCTGCATGTTTGTTTGCCACCTTTCTTACATAAAAAAAACATAATCCTTACATTGCTGAGAATTGCGTGACTCCATTCACGCAATTCTCAGCAATGTAAGGATTATGTTTTTTGGGTAAGCTACTAGAATCTAAACATCTCAGCCAGCGGGCTCGACTAGCCGTACATAATGCTGTACTTACTCCAACGCTTTTATATGGAAGCGAGAGCTGGGTATGCAGGAAAGAGCATGAAAGTAAGTTGAACGCGGTCGAGATGAGATCTTTGCGCAAGATCTGCGGTGTATCACTCACCGATCGCGTTCGTAATGAAGATGTAAGAAAGAGACTTTGTGTGAATGATAGTATCGGTGTAAAAATGAAAAAAGGCATGCTCCGATGGTTCGGGCATATAGAAAGAATGTCGAATGAGCGAATGACTAAACAGATATACAATGCGAATGTGGATGGTTGCAGAGGCCCAGGAAGACCAAGGCTGACCTACCATGACCAAATAGGTCGAGTTCTGTCTGATGGTGGGGTCAAAAGTCTTAGGAATCGGCGTGCATGTATGAAGAGAATGATGAAGGTAGACGAGGCACGAGAGGTTTGTCTGAACCGGGATATCTGGCGCTCTACACTCTCTGCCTACCCCGTTAGGGACCTGGCGTGAAGATACATACATAATCCTTACATAACATTAAACAGCAATTCATTGTTTGAAAGTCGAAACGAGTACCTAAGTATATCTAATTTATCTATCAACCATTTATCTAAGAGATATACTTTTCATTCATTGATATGTTCTGTGGTCAGATTGTGCTATCTTAATATATATAAATCTCGTGTCACAATGTTTGTCCTCAATGGACTCCTAAACCACTTAACCGATTATAATAAAATTCGCACACCATGTGCAGTTCGATCCAACTTGAGAGATAGGATAGCTTACATTACGCTATGACTAATAGGAGCAGAGCAGCGCGGGCGAAGCCGGGGCGGGCCGCTAGTAGATTCATATAAATTTAATTCTCTCATCTCTTTTTTTTAACGTCACGAAGTGGCAAACAAGTTTACAGTTTACATAGTTGGAAAGTAATACTGTAGCCTATAAACATCTACATGGAACCAATACATCTATGTTATGTATGATGCATTGCCACTCCTGAGGTTCTAAAGTTCTAAGGTCTTAAGCCTATAAGCTGGAAATTAAAGGGCCGTTGACATTACCACCTGACAGGAACACGATAATGCTGAACACTACTGTTGAATCGGTAATTTGCCTTGTTGTTGTTGGCATTATTTTTTCAAATGGATTTATTTTAAATAAATATACGACTTCCAGCGGAGCGTTTGACTCGTCGCGTTGAGTTCTCGGTTTTCTTCATAAAAATTGTGGTTTGAAGACACAAAGTCTAACATATTTGTTTTGTGATTGTGATTTTATGTGTTTTGGTGCTGGGTAAGTTATAGATCTCGTAGTTATTTGTTCAAATACAAATACCTTGTCACATTGGTGTTTCACACAGTATCTTAGGTTTTTTTTTTCTGATCTACCTCCTGCTTACCAAAAATGAACGAACCTCCTGATCCTGGGGACCCCGGTCCCAGTATTCCCACCCACAACGCTTTCTCTGCCCTTTTAACAGTATCTGCCCAAGAATTCGACTCGCATGAGCGAAAATTCACAAAAAAAACAAGAAATACTGATCGTAAGATGCGCAAGTCATCGACATCTCCCGTTAGGTCGAGATCAAATTCAAATTCGAAACGTAGGAAAGCGTCACCGCAAAATCCCACTGTACAAATTCCAATGGATGCTGAAATCCCCGCTGGACAAATTACACCTCCTACTCAATTTTCCCAGGTTCCTACATCTATTTTATCGTCACTTACAACACCTACTACTGCTACACCCGTTGGTCGTGTAGATTACAGCGACTCTGATGTAGGACCTTTCATTATCCATGTACAACGTATTGAAAATACTCCCAATGCAGGCACCACTCTCCATCCTGTCAATTTTGGTAGGTTCCTTTTCAAGAGACGCATTGCTAATGTTGTCGAGGGCAGCATTCAAAGTATCGGTAGAAACCGTATTGCCCTAGCATTTTCCTCAGCAAATCATGCAAATTCTTTTAAAACCAATCCCATTCTTACCACCGAAGGCTATAAGGCATTTATACCTTCATTTAATGTTACAAAACTAGGACTTGTGCGAGGTATTCCATCCGAATGGTCCCCAGAAGAAATCATAGAGTATATTTCCCTCCCTAATAATTGCAGAAGTCCCATTCTCAAGGCTAGGCGACTAAACTACAAAGTAGTAATTGATGGAAAAGCAGTTTGGAAACCATCCCAAACTGTAGTTCTTACCTTTGATGGTCAGCAATTGCCAGATAAAGTTTTTGTCTGTTATAATTCCTTACCAGTGGAATTATACATCTACCCCACCGTACAATGCTTCACTTGTTGTCGCTTCGGGCACACGAAAACACAGTGTCGTTCAAAACCACGCTGTTATAAGTGTGGTAAGGAACACGCCGGTGACTCCTGCTCAGTAGAAAAAGAGGATGCCCTTTGCCTTTCTTGCGGAGGACACCATTTTGCTACTGACAAGGTTCGGTGCCCAGAATTCTCCCGCCAAAAGGCAATAAAAACTTCCATGGCTGAAAAGTCCATCTCATATGCCGAGGCTACAAAACTTCATGCCCAAGTGAACAGATCTTTTGCAGATGTGACAAGCTCTAAAAGTATCCCACGTAGTGGTGGGATTAGCCATACTCTTGCTAGCTTGCCCAACTCTCCTTCGTACAAAAAAACTGTATTCTTGCATCCTCGTAGCCAATCTAAAATATCTAAAGGATATGACAAAATTGCTCATAGTGAGATCATCAGACCTTCTTCTTCTCAGACACCTAATGGGTGTGCTCTCCTCGACCATTGCAATGAGTCACCTTCCAATGTATCAACCATATCCCTTCCAATTTTTCTTGCTTCTCTCATTTCAACAATCTCTAACCTATATAATAACTCTTCACCGTCCCACGCCGACTATCTACTTCAAACTTTATCATCCGTGCTTAAAAATGGCTCCATTGGAGAAAATCCTTCAGTGGAACTGCCAAAGCATTAGGTCTGCCTGTAAAAGGGCAGACCTAACATTCCTAGTCCGCGATATAAATCCCAACATAATAGCCCTCTCTGAGACATGGCTGGGCCCGACCAGCTCATTTGGGCTGCCGGGCTTTGTATGTTTCAGGGAGGATAGAACTGACGGGTGGGGTGGTGCCGCCCTGCTCGTCAGAAACTCCATACCTTGTTCCCAAATTCCTATCCCGTCTCACAGCGACAGTTTCCAAGCTGTAGCTGTATCTGTAAATAATATTTCCTTCCTCTCTTTATATATCCCATATCCTTCAGATTCAATCCTTTTGGAACTGAAAGATATCATACTATCCCTTCCTTCTTCTCGAATTGTCTTAGGGGATTTCAACTGCCATCACCGGTCTTGGGGTAGCTCTAGAAGTGATGCATCGGGTGAAACTCTAATTGATATCATTGATGAACTGAATCTTTGCATACTTAACGACGGAACATCCACATTTCGAACCAGACCATCGGAGAATGCGAGTGCAATTGATCTGTCAATCTGTTCCCCAGATCTGGCATCCCAAACTACCTGGAGCGTTATGCACTCGACACACGGGAGTCGCCACTTCCCTATTGTCCTTAATCTTCCATCCACTTATATTCCCTTTAAAGAAAATGCTCCTCTCCTAAAATATCAAACCAAATATGGTGATTATAAAAAATATTCTGAAATATTAACATTGAAAACTGAACAGTTGCCAATGGTCTCTTCGGAGAATATAGAGTTTTGCTCAAACAGTCTCATCTCCGCTATAACTGAAGCAGCTGACGTAGCATTTCCTAAGAAAAAAAAATGCGATGGTAAACCTCCTTCTCCACCATGGTGGGATAGAGAATGTACTCAATCGGTAACAGAACGGAAAGCAGCTGAACTGAATTACTGCTACCAAATGACAAGTGATAACTATATTGAACTTAACAGGATATCAGCCAAATGTCGGCTCACTCTTCACACCAAAAAACGAGATGGTTGGAAAGAATATTGCATGTCTATTTCTCCAGACACACCTGCTTCCACTGTATGGAATAAAATTCGACGGTTTCGATCTTCAAAACTGAATAAACCCCCTCCACCCTGCTTCTCCAAAGATATGTTTGAAAAAATATTTGATAAAATTGCCCCTCCCTTTGTTCCTTCCTTCAATGATCTCCCATGTTTTTCTAATACACCAAACCAACATTCCAACGATTATTTAGCAGCTCCTTTCTCATTACAAGAGTTGGAGGATGTCCTGACAAATGTTAGAGACTCCTCTCCCGGACTGGATGGCATTCCGTACTCTTTCATATCCAAAGCACCAGAATCCACCCTTAACTATTTTTTAAAACTCGTCAATATTATTTCGGATACAGGTAAAGTTCCAATATCTTGGAAGTCGCAACTAATAATTCCTATTCTTAAACCAAATAAAAATCCGAACGATTCAAACTCCTATAGGCCAATCGCACTCTCGTCTGTCTTAGTAAAAATTACTGAACATTTGCTCAAAAATCGTCTGGAATGGTTTATCGAAAATAGAGGTATTCTGGCTGATACGCAATACGGCTTTAGAAAGGGTAAAAGCACCATAGACAGTCACAGCATATTCACATCCCAAATTCGTCTGTCCTTTTCGCGAAAAGAGCACATAGTAGGTGCTTTTCTGGACATATCATCCGCCTACGACAATGTCCAGTTGCCCATCCTCAGGAAGAAACTTCAACAGCTGAGGATGCCTGACAATTGGATCCGTCTCATATTAAACCTTCTTTCTGAACGTTTTATTTACATCAGAGGCCACGAACAGACCCCTGGCTCCATATATAAAGGCTTACCGCAAGGCTCAGTCCTCAGTCCGATCCTTTACAACATTTACACCCATGACTTAGAGACTTGCATCCCTCATCCCTGCCAAATCCTCCAATATGCTGATGATGTGTTGCTTTTCGTTTCTGATCCTTGTATAACAAATGCTTCATTTGCGATGAATCATGCTCTGTCGTCTCTGAGCGAATGGCTCGATACTAATGGCCTTGAGCTGTCTGCGACCAAGAGTACAGTGGTGATTTTTACTAGGAAGCGAATCATCCCAGCTGTTGACATAAAAATAAATAATTGCCCAATTCCCATAAAAGATAATGTAAAATTTCTTGGACTTATTTTAGATTCACATTTAACTGGTAAAAATCATTGTGAGTATATTGCTTCCAAATGTGAGAGAAATCTCAATATACTTAAATGCTTAGCGGGCGTCTGGTGGGGGGCTCATCCCTTCTCCCTAAAGCTCCTGTATAATGCGATCATTAGAAGTGTTTTGGATTATGGGTCATTTTTATTGGACCCAGCCAATAAGGCTGGGCTCAGCAAATTGGACCGGGTTCAATCTAAGGCACTCCGCATTATAACAGGAGCTATGAAGTCCAGTCCCATAAATGCACTACAAGTTGAGTGTGTGGACCCACCACTCAATTGTAGACGACAATATCTTGCTGATAAGTTTCTGTTCCGTATTAGCCAATTTTCCCACCACCCATTATTTCAAGTTCTGGAACAATTATCACATCTTGTTAGGTCTTCCAATTATTGGTCTCATAAAGAACCTCCCAAATTAGTCAACAGCTACCTCAAATTCCGAGCTCTTGATGCGCCAGTACATCGCTCTTGTAAACTTGCTATATTCAGTTACCCTTATGACATTGTTAAATTTAAACCTAATATCATCTTCAACTTTGACATAAATAAAAATGACCCATGCGCCAAGGAGCGTTTCATTGCTACCATGAAAGAGGACTGGCAAGGGTGGCATTCTATTTTCACGGATGCCTCCAAACTTTCCCCTGATAGTTGTGTCGGCATCGGCATATATCATGTTGAGTACAATATTGTTCAAAAAATTAAATATCCCCCTGAGACTTCTGTATTCTCCGGAGAATGTACTGGGATACTTGAAGCCGTAAAATATATACTGATGTGTAAACTGCCCTTCTCCTTAATTTTTTCTGATTCTCTCAGCTCATTGCAATCCCTTGTATGTAATCCCTTTGCCCAAAAAACCCATAATCCTATCCTCTTGGAAATAAAAAAAAATCTAAAACAATGCAAAGAATGTAATTTAACTGTCATCTTAGCCTGGATACCCGGCCACTCTGGTGTGTCGGGTAATGAACATGCCGACCAACTGGCAAAGGACGCAGTATCCTCCGGTGATCTGTTTCCTTATAAAATTTTCCCTCATGATTTGGTTCACCAACCAAAGAGATATTTGTATGATGCATGGACTTCTCACTGGCTGAAACCAAACAAGTCCCGTGGAGCCTATTATGCAAGGATTCAGCCTTCAATCCCTATTAAACCATGGTTTTTTAAAGTCAAAGCTTCAAAGAGAGTAACATCTGTCATCTGTCGTATTCGTTTAGGTCATTGTACATCTCCCCAATTCCTTCACAAGCTAAGGATTCGGGATTCCTCAATTTGTGAATGCGGTCTAGACGAAGGTGACGTGAATCATATCTTTTTCTCTTGCCCCCTATACAATCGTTCCCAATTCTTATCTCTCCTCCACCAAAATGTCCCGCTTCCCACTTGCATACCTACTCTTCTCTCTATCCAAGATCCAACAGTCCTGTTAGGCATTATAAACTTTGTAAATATAAATAAAATTAAGTTGTAATAAATAATATACCTGTAAAAAATCTGTGTGTGTGTGTGTGTGTGTGTGTGTGTGTGTGTGTGTGTGTGTGTGTGTGTGTGTGTGTGTGTGTGTGTGTGTGAGTGTGTGATTATTATTGTTTTATGTGTTTGTGATAACATTACTAATACTAACTTTGGTTGTCTTTTGTTCTCAACTAACCACCTACTAACAATATTAATATATACTTTTTCAGATTTTGTGTCTGTCGTTGCATCACGCACTGAAGTATCATTGAAGACCTAACATAATGTCAAACGTGATGCTGGCAGAAATGTCTTAGGACAATTGCCAAAAAAGCAAAAAAAAACAAAAAAAAAAAAAAAAAAAAAAACACTACTCTTTAGTGGCAAGTAGATTAGGTGTGGTTGTGACTATGCTACACCCACGAGCTCCGTCACTAGAACTTTACCACCATTTCAACTTGTCTATGTGTAAATCAATGTAAATACATGCATACCTATGTTTAAACAATTTCTAAACTTGTTTTGAATAACGTTCAAACAACATTCAAGTACCTAACTGCCCACTACTGTATAGAAAAAGTATCTACAAGTATGTGTAGGAGTGGGCGATTAGATTTGCCTATTCATACTTAATTTAACTATGTAGTTCTTAATTAATATAACTAAAACCAGTATCCATATCAATATAAATGTATCACTTGAGGGCAGCTGTATTTATTTGAGTAATAATATTTTATGTCATTTATCATGTTTCAAATTCTGACCCAAGTGTGCTTATATTTATTTTTTAAATTATAAAGCAAAAATATAGGTATATGGGACTTGTATATTCACACCAAGTCACTTAATAAGAAAGGTAGAGTGTAGAGCACCAAACTTCTCAGTCAATACAAACCTCCTGTGCAATTTCTACATATCAATTGTTTGATGTATGAAAATATTCATTTTTAGTGTATTAAGTTGTTTTTTTCTTGTATTAATTACTTTTTTTTGTTTTTTAATCAACCACTGCCTATGATTTTTCTCTTCACTACCAATGGTTGACTCTTAGCATTAAGTCTGCCATTTGTTGCAATTTTTTTTTGTGGAAATAATGATTAAATAAATGTCTATAGAAAAAAAATCATGTTCAGCCTGACAACTGCAGTGCCATTTTAGGGTCATAGCTCAATAGGGCCACCCAGCACCCGACCAGTGCTCGACCGCATCGTTCATCCTTTGATGTCCATCTCTGTAAAGCCAGGATGAACTACTAGATTAACAAAAATTTACTAAAACATACCAGCAGTTGAGTATATTGTGCTGGGGTAGAGGCGGGTCAATCTCAGAGCTTCTTTGCTACTTCTCACCGATGTGCCTGTCACCATGATTTTCTGGACTCCTGAGGAAATACCCACTCTCAGCTACATAATCTTTCAAATTTTCAAATGAATTAAGAAAAATTAAGCCCAAAAATGGTATCAGTAATACTTGCAATCACCATTTCAATACATGCATCGAAGCAGTATATTAGGTTTAGTGATATTCCAAAATAAATCAAAAATATCCTTGTTACACTTGGTATCAATTTCTAAACAAGTGATGCAGAAAAAAATAAATGTTAAGTTATGTGGTTGTCTATAGTTAGATGGTAAAAAAATAAGAAACAATAGACACCAAACATAATTAATCTTTTCTGCAGAAAACTAGACATAAAAAGTTATTAGCTATAGCTAAATAAAATGAATACCACTATTGTGCACAGAGGCATTGTTTACAAATATAAGTTTTGTATGCTTTTTTTAACAAAAACGAAAAAATATAGTCAACGACTCCATTGAGAAAAAAAGAAAACACTAAAATCTCTAATCAATTGAGGAATTGAAATAGAAGAATAAAAAAACAAAAGAAGTGCTCCCGAAACAGGTGTATTTAAATGGCTATAAAAAAATACAGATGAGAAGGAAATATCTTTCCGTAACATGAATTACAACTGCTACATTAACACAAGTATTTAGAGCAAGAAAAAATTACCAATTACGTGTGTAACGCTTGTGACGACATTCATAACATGCGTACACAGACATTAAACACGCACGTGAAAGGGTGATCTAATTTTTTATTTAACTATCTTCTATCATCCACTTACCAGCATCTTTTGCCCTCTGGATTACCGAATCGAGATCACGGCCGTATTTTTTGTTCGTCAGATTAGCGCCTATATCGATTACAATAAGATTTTCGTAACAACCCTTCAATTGTTCAGATACTTGCGTTTCTTCAGACGTCATCCTTAATTTTGTATGAAGCTTATTGGGACGGTGTTTACCTGTAAAATATATTTTCTGAGCGCATTCCTCAATTGAATACTCCACGGAATAAATGTATATTTACTTACAATTTGTATCAAACACTCCTGCTTAATAAGCTTCTTTTAAATTTAATGACTAGTCAAAATTGTACACCCTTTTTACTGAGCTGCCACCATGTTTTTGAGCCGATTTTCTTACAGCTGCGCAGTTGTCAGAATTTCACTTGAAAATGACATTTATGACATTTATCTCGTTTGAAAAATAATTCAAACGAGATAAAAAGTAATTTCATTCGTCAATTCTGTTATTTGACATATTTTCACATTGTCTTGATTGGTCTAATTTAAATAAAAGCAATGAAAACAAACTTACATTGTAACTGTCATATACATTTTTTTTTTTTGTTTTTATGGCATTGCTGTTACGCATATTGCCCGTGTCAAGTAAAACGATATTTCGTATTTATTTAAGCAGCGTAAAAGTTAGTTTATTATAGTGATCAAGTATATTATGTAAGTATCAAGTATTTAAGTTATCAAGTATAATATGTCAGTCAAGTGAGTTACAATCAAGTTATTCGAGTAAAGCGATTGCTACTTTACCAGAACATTTACAATGAAGTTTTAGAGGCAACCTGAAAGGTCGTGTTTTCGCACTGTTATTCTATTTCACTATACACGGGCACAAAAATAAATAATATATGTACAAAAATAAATTTGATAAGAAAAATTGTTAAAAAATATATTATTATAATAACATGCTTCTAACAGCAGCAAATGGTAATTCATTTATTGTATGAATTATATTGGATTGTTTGTTTATAAACTAAAGATTAACGTAACTGCTACTTAAATGTTTAGTCTCTGAACGTTCATGACATCTTTGACAGAGCTTATATGACACTGACAAATTATTATTCGACTAAATGGAAAGGTAACCAAAAAGCTTGTAACAAGGTGGATACAAGGTGTGAAATTAAATTGGTCATACTTTATTTTGAATGTAAGTATGAAATTATACCTTAAAATTGAAAAATAGTAGTAAGAAATATTGCGAAATATTAGTTGTATTGATTAATAAAAATGAATGTGAGACAGTTAATTTCGAAAAACTTGGTCATTATAGTCATGGTACCGTTTATAATTGGCAGTCATTATGGTTGGAAGAAATTGCAAGAAGTGGATGACTTGGTTAGTGCTGAAGAACGAAAAAAGTTACCATCGGTAAGAAAGGAGCTTGTTTCCTATTATTAGCTTTAACATCCATGTCTCGTGTCGATATATCTGATAAATATAATCTATTTGTATGCATACCTACTCACTTTGTGCTTTATACCTACTTTATTAACGAAGCTGAAATTGAACTTCACTTTGCACGGATCCAATTTCGCACTTCCGGACTGACGTTTATCGCCGTAATTTACAGAATTTCAGATAAATGAACATAACATATTTACCACCTATCTTGATTCTGTAAATGGGCAATTGATGCCGAAATAAAATATCTGTATGTGAATGGATTACTAGAAAGTGATATTTCAAATAAATTTCAGTTGCCTGTGTAACTCAACAATCTTGTACATACCTACAAAGAAATTAGACCAAAAACTTACTGGTAGACCTACAGTGACGGAGCTCGAGGGTATAGGCACTTCCTCATTACTTACTTGCTGCTAAATAGTAGTGTTTATCATTATTGTGTTCCAGGCAGGTGCTAATGTATGGCCCCGTAATTCCTGGCACAGAGGCATAACAACATAGGCGTCAGGCGTGGCCTCAACCAATGCATTTGCTCTCTGATTGCTATTATTAGAAAATGATAAATATTTCCTTTTTTTTATAATTTACATATTTTTATTGTTGCAGATCTACAGAAGTTGAACTTAGTTTTCCACTGCAATAATATAAAAATGGTTTGTAAATATTGTTTAGATTCATTCAGTAAGGTAGTCACTATGGAAGTCTTCGTCGTGTTTATGCTACTGAACATGTAACATGTCAAAAATTAATTAAGGCGGTATAATTAAAAAAAGTTACTAATTGTAATACTTTTACTTACCTCACCTCTTATTTAAAGTTGCTCTATAATCTACGTTCTGATTTACTTATTGAATGTCAATATATTGCAGATTAAAATATCAACATAATTGCAAGAGAGGAGAGTCAGAAAATGAAACAACAGTTACAGGACAGTGCTCATCAAGAAAGATTGCGCACAGAGAATCGAGCCTACGAAAGAGACAATTGGCTAGAATCGAATTCGTAGAGCGTTATCTCTGCTGCACACTGCATATGTAAGCACTGATAAGTACTGTATTGATCAATACTTGATCAAAATGGTGGCCAAACGTCAGATAGGTAAGGTGCGAAAGAGATAACACTTTACAGACCTGAATTAAACCGAATTCTCCGTCCTTGTTGGATATATTGTAATAGAGTACTTAATTGTGTGGCGGGTCCCTGGCCAGATGTTGGTGGTGACACTCCTTCGCCCTCATCTTATTATTATCATCGTCGCACGCTATCATCCATTAGCAAATTCGGAGTGTCCCTAAAACGGAGGCAGCAGGTGGCGTGCTTGGTGGAATCAAAGGTCAACTTTCAATATACTGGTGGTAGAGCACTAGTGACGGAGCTCGCGGGCGTAGGCACCACCGCATTACCTAATATACTTGCCGCTAAATGGTAGTGTTCAGCACTATCGTGTTTCGATCAGGTGGTAATGTACGGCCCTGTGATTTCCGGCACAGAGGCATAACACCTAAGGCCTCAAGAGTGGTAACGCATCTGCATCCGGGTCAGGAAAGAGAGATCAGCATCTTGTTTATCTCTTCCTCCTGTCTGTTTGTCTCTTTCAGATCGAACCTTCATAATGCAGGAGAGGATACAAATAAAACAACGGTATAAGATAATAGTGTATTAAGTGCTATAGTCGGCGGCGGGCCGCTAGTCAGATGGTAGGCAGGTGACCGCGCTCTTCCACCTTCTTGCCCTTCGCCGGCGCTCGCTCGCACACTATCAACTGCGGTAGTAACGGGGATGATTGGATCTGGAACAAATGCATTCGCTTAGCACAAGTAAAAAAAACGTAACGTAACTTCACGCCTGTAATCCCCGAAGGGGTAGGCAGAGGTAAATGCATGCATTCAATCATACATGCAAACACCCACGACTCGCCGGTTACGTTTTGGCCCATGTAACAGGTGGCGAACCTGTTGCCATCTCCGGGCACATTACCAAACTCCGGGGTACTGGGAAACTTCCAGAAAATGGAAAAATCCCAATAGAAGCAGAGATAAAGGATTTTAAACCGTTATCTCTGATAGTCCCCGACCCGGGAATCGAACCCAGGACCTCCAGCGTAATAGTAGTGGCCTGCTACCACTACGCTACTGAGGCAGCTAAAAAAAATAAAATAAAATACGCTTACACTCACAGCCCCACAGTAGGTATAAACCTGTGTCGTGGGTGCCGTTGTACACATACAACACATACACAAACACTCAGACCCGAAACAAATATCTGTAGGCCATACAAATATTTGTCCCGGTGCGGGGATCGAACCCGCGACCCTTCGAATCAAACGGTCATCTCACACTGCTGGACTAACCGGGTCGTCGAACAAGTGGACGGAATACGGATATTTATGTAGGTGTATAATAATATAATAATAATGACAACTTGACAACCCATTATACGTCCCACTGCTGGGTACTTTACATGGCACACATACTTTTTTTTTTGGGGGGGAGGCCTGGAGCTTACTTCACCACGCTGCTCCAATGCGGATTGGTGAAGGTGGCCAACTCGCTGTCGGATGTTTTCAAACCGCCCATAAGGCCTCCGAAAAGGTTTAACGACTGCTATCTATCGATAGCAACCGGGACCGACGGCTTAACGTGCCTTCCGAAGCACGGAAACGCGCATTTAATTTGCCACTAGCGATCACGCATCACATTACCCGACCGCGCCCGTAGTGCTTAACCGAGTAGATCGCTTACGATCTACACCAGCCGCCGCCGGGCCATGCGCGCTTCTGTAGGTACATACGATCGGGGCCTAATATACAATCTCAAGATCTCAATCCATTTATAACTCCATTCGAGTGATGATGATGATAATAATGGGAATTGTAGGATCTTTCTGTGTAATGAGAAAAGTTTAAATAACTACAGTTTTTTTTTAAATTTTATTGCTGATGTCGATCACTGGATCCAAGACCGACTTTCACCAATATTCGACAAGCGTCGATAGCAATTTTTACCAACGGCATATGGTAGGTACTATTCCCTATGCTGAAGCGATATATATACTGGGTGACTTCTTTTACCGTCTTGAAAAAAATAGGACGTGATAAGCAAATGAAATAAAAGCCTATGGCATAGTTATTTATATTATTTTTTTATATTTTCTAACTTCATCTGAAATTAAAAAAGTAAAAAAATTAACCTTAATAGATTTCTTTACCTACAAAACTTGCAAAAACAGGATCGTGTCAAGTTGCCGGCGTTTGTTTGTTGAAATTCAGTGTTCTAAAATTAAAAATAGAATAATGAATAGAAATGTTTAATGAAATTTAAATTTCAGATGAAGTTAGAAAATATAAAAAAATAATATAAATAACTATGCCATAGGCTTTTATTTCATTTGCTTATCACGCCCTATTTTTTTCAAGACGGTAAAAAAAGTCATCCAGTATATATCTAAAAATCTATATTGATCAAAGTGGATTTACCAACACGAATGACATTAGTGTCACTCCGATGTTGATTCATCTCTCCAGTCAAGTATATTTTTTTTGTTTTCATTTCTCTTTTTTCACTCGCATGTGTTAGTAGATACGAAAAATAAGCATACCTACCTAATATGTAATACATACGTCTATGTACAGTAAGAAGTAGTGTTGCTCCCCCCATTACAGCTATTCCAAAGATACATAATGAAGATACGTAAATAATAATAGGTATAATACCTAATTACCTACTTACCTATAAGTAATAAGTCTACCAAGTCTACACTCATTAAATCAACATTATTCACCTCATGCAACTAATTCGATCGAAGGACATGGAGGAGCGACTCATCATCTGCCCTTGCCCTTCTTCTTGAGGGCCGAGTCCGTTAGTATCGTGTCCTCTACGACCGGCGCTTCGCCCCAACGTGATTGTTCTTGCTGTATTTCGTTACAATTATATTATTTATTAAGGTTATGTATAGGTATTGAGCGGGTTGGCCACTAACCCACCACCCACCGCCACCAATCCGCATTGGAGCAGCGTGGCGGAGTAAGCTCCAGGCCTCCCCCCAAAAAGGGGAGAGACTCGTGCCCAGCAGTGGGACGTATAATGGGTTACCATTATTATTCAGATATGAGATATAATTATGTTTAACTAGCTGTTGCTCGCGGTTTCGCCCGCGTGGATGTCGTTTAAAAAGTAGCCTATGTTCTAAGAAATTATAAGTTGTCCTCAAACACCAAGTACTTTTCTCTTGAAAATTTTCCTGAATTTTCTTTGCTATAAACCTCACGGAGCCCGAGGCCTTTCCAACGAATGCAAAACCGTGGAAATAGGTTTGTGCGTTCTGGTGTTATAGCGTCAGGAAGGAAAACCCGACTTATTTTTATATTATACATTGAGTAAATTTGAGACTTTTGAGACTCATTAATATTTCTTGAAACTTTCACTGCTGATGTGAGATTCACAGACCCCACTACGACTTTCCTTTGAACAAAGTATGCTTAGAACTGTGACTTGGAGCCGAACTTTCAATGCTTATTTTCATACACTTGGAACTGTACCACCAGTAAAAAAAACGTTTAGAATTGAGGGTTAAGGAAGAAATACATAACATTGAATATTTATAACTGCGGACTTCCCCTCCCCGCACGTTCTTAGAATAGCTATATTATACTGATTAGAATACCTACACTTTCAGCTGAAAAACGTCCATATATAATCATAATCGTGCTTGGCAATCAGTGTCGTAGCTAACATGGGTGTGCCACCCATGGGCCGTAGCTAGTTCCGTAGCTAACATGGGTGTGCCGCCCGTGGGTCGTAGCTAACATGGGTGTGCCACCCATGGACCGGGGCGGATGAGCCAAAAAAAAGGAAATACTCTCCATGTTTTGTATTTTATTTCTCCATTATGCACCGTTGTGCCCCCCTATTTGAGCAAATTCTCTGTCTCTGGCGTCTTCTGGTTTTATAAATGCGAAAGTGAGTTTTGTGTTGCGCTTTCACTTAAGTTTTGGTTATCTAAAGAGAGGGTTCCTCCCAAACGGGTCGTCGTCGTGATTCGTCGCGCGCGCCAGCGCGCGGCGCGGTATAGGATTCGAGGCAAGCGCCCCTTTTCCTCGGCATCTTCTGCTCCCATACTAATAGGAGCGGCGTCTTGTCTGGGTGGCGCAGTGGTAAGCGCCGCGTCGCCGATTAGGGCGCAGCGACGGAGTAGGCGCCTCCCAAGTGTGGTGGTGCCGCGATGACAGCGGTGCCGCGGCGGTTGGTATTGCGGCGGCGGGGGCGGGGGGGTGTCGTCACGGCGCGAAGTGGCGTCGCTGCGGCGGCTTCCGTCGCCCAGCGTCGAGTTTTGTGAAGCCAACAGGGGCGAGCATCCACCACTCCAGTGGCAACGCCCGCAGATATTGCGCGGTCGTAGCCCGGACCGTAGTCGGACCCGCGACCGCATCCCCGATGAAAGCCCCCACGTCCGGGAATCGAACCCGGGTCGGGTGCCTCCCAATCGGGTGGCACCCGGTCCGGGCCGCCCCCACCGCCCCTCTATAGCTACGCCACTGTTGGCAATTCGGATTGGCGATCGCAGTGTTTTATCGCAGGACGCTGCTGCTCTTCATCTTGCGTTATTGCACTTGTAACATTAAAATGGTTTAACCGCCATTTGACTGACTGCACTAGCGGAAGAATTCTCTTACACTACTACGCTGAGGTCCTTGGTTCGATTCCCGGGTAGGGGGTCATCAGAGATAATGGTGTAAAGTGCTTTATCTCTGGTTCTATTGAGATTTTTCAATTTTCTGGAAATTTCCCAGTACCTTGAAGTTTGGTAATGTGCTAGGAGATGTTAACAGGCTCACCACCTGTTACATGGGCCAAAACGTAACCGCGAACATGCATTTACCTCTGCCTACTCCTTCGGGGATTACAGGCGTGAAGTTACGTTTTTAGAAGATAATTCTTTCGCAAGTGGGCGGTGGGATCGTCACGTCCCGACGCCGAGTTTTAGAAAACCTGTAATGTGCTTATAATACTTATAGGGTGCTTACACCCATATTCTCATTCGTAATCTCGACCTTTTTTTTTACCAGGGGAAATTGCGTTACGCATACCCACCCTTTGGGAGAGGGGTGGGTTATGTGGGACTCCGGGAAAGGACATCCATCTACCCAGAAAAAACTCCTGGGTGTTCCGACTCGTCCGCCATAAGTGGCGGGGTCACGGGAACGCTGTCGCACACATCCGCGACCCCATCGGCGGCTCGTTGCCGAGCCCTCCTCGGTGCCTTTCGGCTTCAACGACTACCAGTGGCGTGCGGAACACCTGGACGCCAGCCAGCCCGGGATCTCCGGGCGACGGACTTCCCCTAGTCCGTCGCCCGGACCACTCACAACACCAGGCGTCCCAAGACGCTCGGGTGGAGGGGTCCAGGGGCACACAGTTCGGCCCTGGGGTAGCGTCGAAGGCATTCTAGTTCCCTCGTCCGCCCATCTTAGAACGTGGGCTAGAATATGGGTGTTATAGAATACCTACGTATAATATGCTCCGAATACCTGTGTTCTCCTAGCCTTCTCGTAGTCGTCGTGGTCTGTGTGGGGGAGGGTGAAGAGGAAGTTCTCGAAGATGGGGTGCCGCAGCAGCTGCTCGCACGTCCACCGCATCATCGGGTCCTTGTCCAGGCATTTCTGGAAAATGGGTTCATCATCAAATACTAGTTACTGGTGGTTAAGTGCCAGTGTGTAGGAGCTGGAGGGCGTAGGCACCACCGCATTACCTAACTTATCGGCCGCTTAATGGTAGTGTTCAGCACTATCGTGTTCCGGTCAGATGGTAATGTATGGCCCCGTAATAACTATCACTGAGACATAATAACCAAGGTCTTAGGGGTGGCAATGCATCTGCATTTTGACCTCTGGTTTTTGTGTCAGTGTCTATAGGCTGCAGTCATCAGTCATCACGTAACATCAATATGAAATAAATTAAAAATGAATTCAAATAATAATAATAAAATACGCTTACACTCACAGCCCCACAGTAGGTATAAACCTGTGTCGTGGGTGCCGTTGTACACATACAACACATACACAAACATCCAGACCCGAAACAAATATCTGTTGGCAATACAAATAATAGGTTGGGGAAAAAGTCTTTTCGCATTATAGTATGTATGAACTTGTAATAATATCTGTTTGGCTGTAGTATTTGTATCTGGCTGGTTTTGGTATCATTGAAAGTTAAAATTTTAAAGAACATAATTCCAAATTCAAATTAAGCAAACGTGTGATTTATCATTTGTTTTTCGTACTGTCAAGATGAGTGAATCTAATGAAGAAATTCGATACATTTTAAATTTTTTCTACAAAAAAGGGTAAACGCAAAGCAAGCCGCGAAAAAAATTTGCGATGTTTATGGACCTAGTGCAGTGTCTGTGAGAGTAGCACAAATTTGGTTTAAGCGTTTTCAATCTGGAAATTTAGATGTCAAAGACGCACCTCGCTCTGGTCGCCCTATTACGGAAAAAATGGATGCCATTTTTGAAAAAGTGGATCAAGATCGACATATCAGTAGTTACGACGTAGCTGAAGAACTGAGAATGATCACAAAACAGTTTTGGCGCATTTGAAAAAAGCTGGGTACAAAAAAAAGCTCGACATTTGGGTACCTCACGAGCTCACTGAAAGAAACCTAATGAACCGTGTACTCATTTGTGATTCTTTATTACGACGTAATGAAACCGAATCATTTTTGAAGAAGCTGATAACTGGTGATTAAAAGTGGATCACGTACGACAAGAAGAGAGTTTGGCTGGGAGGTGTTAATGCATCCGCCGTATAGTCCTGACCTTGCACCTTCAGATTTCCACCTGTTTCGGTTTCTTCAGAATTCTTTATGCAATGTTAGGTTAACATCACGAGAGGACTGCCAAATCCACTGGTCGCGGTATTTTGATGAGAAGTCCCAAAATTTTTATAGCAATGGGATCATGTCCCTACCTACAAGATGGCAAAAGGTTATCGAACAAAATGGTACATACATACTTTAGTTAAATTTAAATACTATATTAAAACATGTTTTGAATTATCTTAAAAAATGCGAAGTTTTTTCCCCAACCTAATATTTGTCCCTGTGCGGGGATCGAACCCGCGACCCTTCGAATCAAACGGTCATCTCACACCGCTGGACTAACCGGGTCGTCACGTCAATATGAACAGAACCTTCGTCACATAAAAAAAGGTAAATATTTCCATGCATACAGTGAAGGAGTTCCATTTCCAGAACTTTTTTTTTATTGTAAATTCAGGTATAGGTCGCGCCACGTAAAAAGAACGCTGGAAGAAAGTAGAAGGGATGTGTTCGCGCATCGGTACACTCGCGCACGAAAGTACTAGCCCTATTGGTTTATTTTTGATCTAGCTTTCGCTTGCGGTTTCGTGTATTGGTAGGCAGATTGAAAACGCCGCACCTCATACCACCAAATAGATCGATAAATCGTCTACTGCGCAGCTTGACCGCCAGCGTTCTTTTTACCTGGCGCGACCTATATGTTGTTTACCTGCAAAAAATCTAAAACAAGGTCATTGTTTGCGTATCGGTGTGGTATCTTTTTCTCCAGGGGCTCTAATGTCGTTGGCTCAGGCAACGCCATGCCCTGTAAAAGGTAAAATAATAATATTAGCGATTTGGAACAAAACAATTATTTTTTAGGGTTCCAAAGCCTATAAGGAACCTTTTTTTTCGTGGGAAGTGGTAAACAAGCATGCAGTTCACATTGATGTTAAGTGATGACTGTAGCCTATAGACACCCACACATAGACCAAGGTCAAAATGCAGATGCGTTACCACTCCTGAGGCCTTAGGTGTTATGCCTCTATGCCGGAAATTACAGGGCCGTACATTACCACCTGACCGGAACACGATAGTGCTGAACACTACCATTTAGCGGCAAGTATATTAGGTACTGCGGTGGTGCCTACGCCCGCGAGCTCCGTCACTGGAGCTCTACCACCAGTAAAAATCCCAATAGAGCTAAAGATCAAGGATTTCACGTTACATTTCACGATAGCCCCCGACCCGGGAATCGAACCCAGGACTCAGGACCCAGAGTAGTAGTAGTTGCCTGCTACCACTAGGCTACTGAGGCAGTATGGGGCGTAGGCACATCCGCATTACCTATGTATATACCTGTCTTATATTATTTCGCATTAACACAAGCTTGTGAAATATAGTAGCTCAATTGGAAGAGCGGCTGGACTAGATTCCCAGTAGGCCGCGAGTTCGAGTCTCGCCTGAAGTCAAATTTTACTTTCCATTTTTCTTTAAAAATAAACGTAACTTCACGCCTGTAATCCCCGAAGGGGTAGGCAGAGGTAAATGCATGTAACAGGTGGCGAGCCTGTTGACATCTCCGGGCACATTACCAAACTTTGAGGTACTGGGAAATTTCCAGAAAATGGAAAAATCCCAATAGAACCAGAGACAAAGGCTTTTTCACCATTATCTCTGATAACCCCCTACCCGGGAATCGAACCCAGGACCTCAGCGTAGTAGTAGTGGCCTGCTACCACTAGGCTACCGAGGCAGTTCTTTAAAAATAAAATATGTATATACCTGCAGTCATCACTTTACATCCATATCCATGTGAACAGCATGTTTATTTGCCAACTATGTTACATAAAAAAAACAACAAAAACCTGAAAGAATGTGTTTTGTGAGAATATCGTCATGTGCCTGGGCAGCAGGTCGCCCAGGGTTTTCCTGATGAGGTACAGCTGGTCCAAGTCGCTCTTGCCCGGCCACAGCGCTTCGCTCGACAGCAACTCGGCGAATACGCAACCTGAAACCATGTAAATAATTTATGAAAAATATGAATTATAGCCCTGAAATAATTACCACAGATGCATCACTTATTAAACATAGGCCTAAGAGCGTTTCCACATTAGCAGATCCGATATCGCTGTCGGGCGCCGATCCGATATCGGAGAAACTAAAATATATGAAATATGTGGCAAATTAAATGCGCGTTTCCGTGCTTCGGAGGGCACGTTAAGCCGTCGGTCCCGGTTGCTATCGATAGATAGCAGTCGTTAAACCTTGTCGGAGGCCTTACGGGCGGTTTGAAAACATCCGACAGTGGGTTGGCCACTAACCCGCCCACCTCCACCAATCCGCATTGGAGCAGCGTGGTGGTGTAAGCTCCAGGCCTTCCCCCAAAAAGGGGGGAGAGACTCGTGCCCAGCAGTGGGACGTATAATGGGTTGCCATTATTATGATGATCAGTCCACAAAATGATCGTCAAACAAATGGTCGAATCGGAACATTTTTTTTTTACCGGAGAAATGTGAAAACAACGCATGGTGTCGGCTATCGTCCTTTGACACCGATTTCGGATGGGATAGTGTGGAAACGCTCTCAGGGGCAGTGGCGGACTAAGAGGGAAGAGGCAGGGGTGGTCCGCCACAGACCTCCGGTTCTGAAGGCTCCAAAGATCGACTGGTCGCTGGGAATCATGGAAATCTGTAAAGTTTAAGGAGGGAAATGTCATTATTTTTTGCTTGCGCGTTCTTTATGACTATTTTAGAATCTATCTACAATTTGAGTTTTTTGGATTTCGCACATATTAATTATCGATATTCCCATCAATGTGTGTGCGAAATCTTACTTGACTTTAGTCCGCCACTGATCTAGATATCTATAGAGATTAAAAATGTTGTGTTGTTTGTTTTTTGTGGTAACCGGATATGGTCCCATGAAGAAAGCAAAGGACGTGATGGTGGCAAAGCAACTGGGCTAGAGAGCCGGAAGTTGCTGATTCAAGCATCCCGCCCGAATTTTTCTTTTGACTTCTGTGTTTATGTGATATCTCATTTAACTTTGATTTCTAGTGACAGGGTTACCACACGGAAAACTGGTTTTCTCGTACTGTCCCTGCGAAAAAATCGAAAAACACGTCATTCCGCCCGATTCGTCGTGTGCATTTCGTACATGGTACATGGCCTAAAAATAAGACTTTCGTGCAAAAAAAGCTACACGCCCTTCCCGTACCTACAGTTTTGCATTAAACTTTATTTAAAATCTCGCACCTTGGCCTCTGAATCTCGTACGCCTGGGCTAAAAGATCCCAAATCTCTTATTTATACGAGATTATCTATAACATTTGGCTACCCTACCTAATTATGATCACCACTAGATATCTATTACATTTTGACCTATCTATGATCACCACTCACCTATAGCCCACACGTCAACCGGTGTGCTGTACATGGTGTCCCCGACCAGCAGTTCGGGCGCGCGGTACCACCGCGTCGCCACGTAGTCCGTGTAGCTCTCGCCCGGGCCTGGACATGTGGAGCGAAATTGCTGTTAGTTACGTTTTCTATTTTTGACTAAGATAGTAGTTATACCATCAAAGTGTCCAAATGATGATGCGACGTTCGGGTTAATTTAATTTTTAAATTAATACTCTAATAAGTGCGAGAGCCCATGGATTATTACAAATTGTCTGCCATGGGTGTGACCGTCTATCGATATATATTCGTTTTGACTGCCTCGTTGGCTCAGTGGTCGCAATCGCGTTGGAGAAGCCTGAAGTCCCGGGTTCGATCCCCAGGTCGGGTTTTTTCTGTAAGGAAATTCCTGTAATAGCCCGGAGTCTAGTATGTACAGGTGCTTCGAAGAGCACGTAAAGCCGACGGTCCTGCGCCCGATCTCTATCCGGTCGTGTCGGATTGCCGTCCCTTCGGACTTTGACTACTATGAGAGTGAGGGAATAGAGAGTGCACCTGTGTTTGCGCATACACTTGTGCACTATAATATCCCCCGCGCAGTTGGCTAGGTTCCGTTGAGATTGGCTGCCGCAAGCTCAGTATTAGTACATATTCTCTGACATATAAACATGTACACGTATGATTTTGTGTCCAGTTATCTATACTAATATTAAAAATCTGAAGAGTTCGTTTGTTTGTTTGAACGCGATAATCTCAGGAACTACTGTTCCGATATGAAATATTACTTCAGTTTTAGATAGCCAATTTATCGAGAAAGGCTATAGACTATATTACATCACGATAAGATGAATAGGAGAGGGTAGGTAACATTGAACCCGCACGAAGCTGGGTCGGGCCGCTAGTTACTAAATAAATACGTTCAAATAACGGAGAACTAATGCAAATAACCAAGTAGTTACGACAAAGTCGTGACGTGAATAAATCATATTCTGTACTATACTTATACAAACATTTGTATACTCAAGCATACACAAGACATGCGATTTGATCAAAATAAGCATGCATGACTCGTCACTCGTCAGGCATCCATCAAGCTTAAATTAGAATTACGTGAGGGTAGTTATCTATCTTCTAGATAATCAGAATCTAGCGTGCTTAGGTATAGACTGGAACACACGCTATACGAGGATTAGTAGTTTGTTTAATGTGCTTCATGTGGTTATCTTTTGTTTTTAGGGTACTGTAACTTGAAAGGAAAATATATATATATACGGAAGCCTAATAAGAACACTCGTGCATCTGTCTGTCTGTCTGTACGTTTGTCACAGTCATTTGTTCCGAAAGTACTGGACCAATTAAGTTGAAAGGAGATGTTGTGAGCTCGGCTCTAGTTCGTACAGTACCTCAAAAAATGGGTAAATTAAAGAAAAATCCGAAAAAAATACAATTAATTTATTCAAGAATATATTTTCGAGTTACCACATTTATTAACCACATTTAATTCAAACGATTTTATCATTTCCAACCATGTTCAACATGGCGGCGATACAGCCTACGCTTGGATAGTACCTATGAAGATAAAACAAAACTAATGCTATCTGTATCTTACTAGTGCATCACATATTAATAAAAAAACAATGTATCGTAACGATCAATTTATAGAAGTTCCGATGAATTTCTTTAAATTGGAAATCGGTTGTTATATAGTGGAATTTGTCAAAATGACATTTTCCTCCTTAACCTGTCAAGGAACGTAAGGCCACCGGCGCCCAGACACAATTGAATTTCAATTGTCATATTTTTCTCGTGTCTGGAGGACATATTCGCCATGTTGGTTATGAGTTGCAATTCTAACTGCAAATAATGTTTTGTAACTGCAAACAAAGCTAAATAAGTGAAAATATGCAGTAAAAAATGTTTTTATATTGATTTTGCCTGTTAATGATATTGTGTACAATACATGGCCGGAGGTCCATATATTTTTGCAACATTTCCTTTTGGTACATTTAAGTAATTCAGTAGATACCAACATGAACACGTAATGAAAAAAAAATATTTTCAGCTTTTGGGGGATAAATGAGAAAACAAAATGTTTTGTTATATATTGTGTTACATATGAAACAATAAGTCTCGTTGTGAGGATCTTAAACGTATTTGTTTATAATTTCAAAACTTGCAGTTCTTAAATAGTAATATAGTTTAATAATAAAGGCGACAAATTATCGTGCTATTGAATTCTGAAAAAGAAATGATGTAGTAAATCTACTTGTACCTACTGATACCGACTCGCACTTGACCGGTTTAAAGAAAATTTCCCTTTTGCCTTCTTATTTTGAAAGTAAGTAGTAAAGAAAATTAAATGTTAAATGAACTCATTTTTTTTTGCAATGAAGGTGGCAAACAAGCTTGCAACTCACATTGATGTTAAGTGATGACTGCAGCCTGTAGACACCCACACAAAGACCGGAGGTCAAAATGCAGATGCGTTGCCACCCCTGAGACCTTAGGTATTATGTCTTTATGATAGTTATTACATTGATAAACATATTACTCGGCCGTTGTTTTAACAAATTTTACATTATGATAAAACGGAAAAAACTATGAAAAAACTTTTGTTTTTTTTTTCCGGCGAAGGAAAAACATTAAAATATTAATTTGGCTCTTAAGTTAACATTACAACGTTACAAAGGAGTTTTTTAGCACAAATGCCGCTGTGATCCCTTCGGCCCCTCGTAGACCTCGTTGCTCGTAGCACGTAGCTACGACACTGCGTAGACCGTAGTCACCGTAGTGGAAGGGATTAATTTGTTAGCACGGAGAGGATAGTAATACATATACACGTAGGTCAAGCTTCGTCTTGCAAGAAAATATATGAGATTGTGTCCACTGCAACCGAACACGCTACGCATGAATTGAAACTCGTGGCTTCCTCGAATATGCGAGAATTTT
Organism: Macrosoma leucophasiata; assembly: GCA_036365455.1. Lineage (NCBI taxonomy): Eukaryota > Metazoa > Arthropoda > Insecta > Lepidoptera > Hedylidae > Macrosoma > Macrosoma leucophasiata. The sequence goes on along the minus strand of JAWQUS010000002.1, from coordinate 2,769,885 downwards.
TTTTTTAATCAGGTGAAAATGCTGTACCCATACCCACCCTTGGGGAGAAGAATGGGTTAGGTGGGACTCCGGGAAAAGTCCGTCTACCCACTAAAAACCCCTGGGTGTTCCGACTCGTCCGCCATTAGTGGCGGGACCACGGGAACGCTATCGCACACATCCGCGACCCCACCGGCGGCTGCCCGTTTCCGAGCCTTGCTCGGAGCCTTTCGGCTCCAACCAACACAAGTGGCGTGCCGAACACCTGCACGCAAACCAGCCCGGGACCTCTCCATTCGGGCGATGGACATCCCCTTGTCTGGCGCCCGAAGGTCCCTGCCTCGACCACTCACCACACCAGGCGTCCCAAGACGCACGGGTGTGAGGAGTCCAGGGGCACACAGTCCGGCCCCGGGGAAGCGGGAGTGTCAGGGATGAACTGACCCTCAACCGCCCCCCGCGGCCCCACTGCGTCCCTATCGAGCGACGGGACCACCGCTAGGCGGTTGGAGATAGGGTGCAGGGCCAACGACATACCCATATACCTCTTCCCCAGCCGTCTCCCCACCACGTCCCATCTGACGGCGGGACCACCGATAGGCGGCTGGGGATAGGGTGCAGGGCCAACGAAATACCCATACACCTTTTCCCCAGCCGTCTCCTCACCACAGCAGCGAGTGGCGGACAGACCTACGCCAAACGCCGCTCCCTCGCTGGTTTCCTCTTAGCTTTTTTTTTTTTTATGTAATGGAAGTGGTAAACAAGCATGCAGTTCACATTGATGTTAAGTGATGACTGCAGCCTATAGACACCCACACAAAGACCAAGGTCAAAATGCAGATGCGTTACCACTCCTGAGGCCTAAGGTCTTATGCCTCTGTGCCGGAAATTACAGGGCCGTACAGCTACGCCGGTGTAGCTCAATCCACCGACTACTAAGCCCCTCCGCCACGACAAGGCGGAAACCTTTGAGGGGGAATATGCGAGCACTTATCTCAACACTTTTTAATCAATTAAACTTGCGGATTTCCTCGCGTATACAACACTCCCAAACTTCTTCTTACACCCTGTGTGTATACGCGAGAAAATCCGCAAGTTTAATTTCTACAATGTATGAAGCTCGCGAAAACCTACGAAAACGTTATTTTTTAATCAACCCTATAATGTAGATCTACACTATAGATTTGATAAATAGATAGATCTTTGAAAATCCAAAAAAAACGTTGACGGTTCTATAACCTTTTTAACACATACAATAAACAACTGACATTCACTAATAGCATTAAGTAATAATCTATATAGATCGACGGCAAAGATTTATGTTTTAAATTGGGTACTTACGACTCTGTTAAACACTGTGGTTACAGGTTATTTGCGATTAGTGATGTGACTGACTAGCTGGTGATAATTGTTTTTTATATTATTTCGCATTAACACATACTTGTGAAAAAATATTTTAATTTTAAAGAAAAATTGAAAAATGGAATTATTAAGGGTAAAAGCGACTTCTTTACGATATTCAATAAACTGAAAAGTCTATTATATCGGTTGCCTAACTAGCATAGTTGGTAATAGATGGCGCTGCTGCTACCATAAAGCAATGCAATAGATGTGAAGGAAAGATTTGACAAATCGGGCAGGGCTTCAGTGGCTCAATTGGAAGAGCGGCTGGACTAGATTCCCAGTAGGTCGCGAGTTCGAGCCTCGCCTGAAGTCAAATTTTTCTTTAAAATATAGCTGGTGATATCTATGCGTACCCGTATCCGCGGGTTCCGAACGCGATCCGTTATAGCGCATCAATTATTATTTTTTTTAATGTTATGGAAGTTGCAAACAAGCATGCAGCTCACATTGATGTAAAGTGACGACTGCAGCCTATAGACACCCACACAAAGACCAAGGTCAAAGTGCAGATGCGTTACCACTCTTGAGGCCTAAGGTGTTACGCCTCTGTGCCGGAAATTTCAGGGCCGTACATTACCACCTGACCGAAACACGATAATGTTGAACACTACCATTTAGCGGCAAGTATATTAGGTAATGCGGTGGTAATAAATCAATATCCGCATAGTAGGTGTGTGCTCTAACAGATTTAGATTGTGCAAAAAAAGGTCCATTTATGAAGATGCACTGTTGAACTTACTTTAACTATGTAAAGGAAACAATTAACAAATTAACATTTTTTCGGCGATATAGTTCCAATGTCGAGGTTCGAGGCTGTTAGCACCACCGTGATCTATCTGCCACTAAATGCTAGTGTTCAGCACTATCGTGTTCCGGTAAGATGGTATTGTATGGCCCTTTGACTCGCCAGGCAGCGAGAAAAATAAGACAATTGATTTCATATTGTGCGTGGACGATATTGTCTCAACGCTGCTCAGCAACAAATATGGCCTATATTTGTCGAAGCCCTCAGAGGTGGCAACGCATCGGCATATGGACCTTCGGTTTTTGTCTAAATGTCTTTAGACTGTCACTTACCATCAATGTGAACTACATTCTTGTTTGTCACTATCATTACATAAACAAAAATCAGATTGCTGCCAAAATGCTAGTGTTCGATGCTATCGAGTTCCATTTAGATGGTATGTATGATCCCGTAATTACTGTCACAGAGGCAACACGACTTAACCCCTCAGGGTGATTGCGTCTGTACAAAACCTAAAAATGCCTCTGGTTTTAGAACAGACATCTATAGGCTGCAATATTCACTTACCACCGCTGTGAGCTGCATGCTTGCTTAACATCATCTTTATAAGTATTACTAAAATAGTCGTATTAGAGTATTTTTCGCAATACCGAACACGGAGTTAAGAGACCTACTACTTTGATAAGATGTAAACTGAGTATTTTTATATTTTAGTACTTAACGAAGGTGACAAACAAGCATGCAATTGACATGAATGTTAAGTGAGCATCACTTCAGCCTATATAAAGACAGCTAAACGTAAATAAAAAGTAAGTGTTTGTGCTGTCAGTAGGTATTCATTAAACACTAAAACTGTCTGTTTGATTACATGGTCATAAAAATACTAAAACTATTCCAAGGAATCCAGCACATCACTATGACGAGCTATGCGGCTACCGCAACGCTAATGACTTGTAACCTGTAAAGGGTATTGGTAACATGCGACCTTGCAACGTTATTTTAACCCAAGGTCACGGTTTAATAACGATATAACGAGATTTGGCCGATAAAAATAAACGTTTCACCAAATAGCACAAAATGAATAATATTTTCCGACAATATCCGAAATAGATTGGATTATAGCTACAGTTACAGCTACAGTACTACGGCCCTGTAATTTCCGGCACAGAGGCATAACACCTAATGTCTCAAGAGTGGCAGCGCATCTGCATTTTGACCTCTGGTCATTGTGTGGTTGTCTATAGGCTGCAGTCATCACTTAACATCAATGTGAACTGCATGCTTGTTTGCCACTTTTATTACATAAAAAAAAAAAAAAAAAAAAAAAAGTTTTTATGGAGAACTAGCAGCCCGGCCTGGCTTCGCACGGGTACAATTAACGTTAGCCGCGAGGCTACTGTCTCTCGTATTCATCTTAGTATAATGTTAAATAGCCTAGAGCCTTCCTCGATGAATGGACTTTAAATCGGTCAACAAAAAAATGTAGTTTCAATGACTTAACAACATGCTTTTACTGTCAACACTGGAAATGTCTTTCAATTTGACAGCACAATCCCCATCTGAAAAAAGGTTCAATTTGACAGCAAATTCCTGATTTACAAAATGATCCGCCATATAATGAATTCATTTGTTACAAAAAATGTGATAAATTAAGAACCGCTCTACCGATTTTGGGCAAACTTTACATAAACCATCTTTTTTTTTTTTTTATGTAATAAAAGTGGCAAACAAGCATGCAGTTCACATTGATGTTAAGTGATGACTGCAGCCTATAGACAACCACACAATGACCAGAGGTCAAATTGCAGATGCGCTGCCACTCCTGAGGCATTAGGTATTATGCCTCTGTGGCGGAAATTACAGAGCCGGACATTACCACCTGACCGGAACACGATAGTGCTGAACACTACCATTTAGCGGCAAGTATATTAGGTAACGCGGTTGTGCCTACGCCCGCTAGCTTCGTCACTGGAGCTCTACCACCAGTAAAAGGGCTCCCGTACTAAATATGTTGTTCTAGGTTATGATAGCGCTAATCGCATTGAATAGAGCGATCCGTAACCGGTTGGCGAGCAGAGCAACGACCGCTGGTCACATGTACCAAGTTAGCATAAGTACGACTCGGCACGCGAATAGTTGATACCTCACGGTCATGATACGTTGGAAATAGTAAATCTCCTAATCCGTTCAATAATTTGAAATCTATGTAAATAAATTAGGAGCATTATCTTTTTGAGTTCATTACTGAAAAAACCTCAGCTGCCAAAGTAAGCTTTAGTATGGTCAACACTGAAATATTGAGAAATTTAATTCAACATTTGTCACAGTTGTCACACTCTTTTCGACAAAAAATAATCAGGATCCATGCAAGATTTCGGTACTGAAGATCAAAATTACATCATATGATGGGGTTTTGTAGTTAAAACATATAGGTGTCGTTAACTCGTTAAAAGAATTATTTGTGAAAAAGCGAATGTGACGCAGTTGGAGAGCTGTGGCGTTAGTGTACGCGCTGAAGAAAAGCGCTGACATTCGCCTGCAATAGTATTAGTCCCCTGTGTCTTATCATAACAAAATAGGGAAATGTACGGGCTTGTAATTTCCCGCGCAGAGGCATAACACTTTAGGCCTCAGGAGTGGTAATGCATCTGCATTTTGACGTTGGTCTTTGTGTGAGTGTCTATAGGCTGCAGTCATCACTTTACATCAATGTGAACTGCAAGCTTGTTTGCCACTTCCATAACATAAAAAAAAATATATATTCTTTATCCATTTTGTATTTTCTTCTTCAATTTGATCATCGACAATTTATTTTTTTGACCGAATGCAACGATGTAAGAGTTTATCCCAGAGAGTTCTTTCAGAAAAATAATCATAATCCAACCAATATATGTATACAAAATCAAAAAGGACTACCTAATTAATTAAAAGTCATGCAACATAATTCAATTGATGTTGGATTGTTGAATGTACGGCCCTGTAATTTCCGGCACAGAGGCATAACACCTTAGGCCTCAGGTTGGTAACGCATCTGCATTTTGACCTTGGTGTTTGTGTAAGTGTCTATAGGCTGCAGCCAACACTTAACATCAATGTGAACTCCATGCTTGTTTACCATTTCAAAAATTAAAAAAAAATGTTGTAAATTCTCCGGCACGCGAACCGCACTGCACGATTGAGCAAACGCAAATGTAGCACAGTCGGCTAGTTACTGCGCCCGCGCACGCGCTTGCAAAAAGTGCTGACTCGCTGACATTTGCCCACAAACGTGTCATGGTCTCCTGTCATCTCAGCTCCTCCTTTTGGGACGAAATCATAGCCAATATATAATGATTTTAATCGTCTATGATATTACACTGTGATCTTTATGTATCTGTATGTTGTATTATGCTTAGGCAATGATTGCATTTTTCTGATTACTTATATATAAATGTTGCCCAATGTTGAATATCCAAATACCAGTAAAGCAATAATTATAACAATTTTAGTCTCTGGGGTGGCAACACATCTGCATTTTGACCTCTGGTGGGGTTTTTGGCGGGAACGCGGAAAAGAGCTGTGTCGCTGCGTGATATTATTTTCGAAATTTGTGTATAGTCGCGTTTTTATGTGTAAAAATGGTGGGATTTTTATCATAAAGCATTCTATAATGTTCACGAGTGTAAGAAAGTGATATTATGAAGTGAAAAGTGATTTTTCGTATTGCCTCCAAAACTTCGTAAAAACTTCAGTAAAGTCCCCATCGCTTTACTGGAGCCACCCCATCATCTCATCATATTCCTCATGGAAGCATTTAATCATCGTCATCTTCCATATGGATATTCATTAATTTAAAGAAATGTGAAATTCAATATGTATACGACTGAAAGACTCTGTATCTATGGTCGTGACAAATTATAAAAAAAAAATTGACCTCTGGTTTTTGTGTAGTCTATAGGCTGCAGTCATCGCTTAACATCAATGTGAGCTGCATGATTGTTTGCCATCTTCCACACACAAAAAAAAATTGGATCGATGTCATGCCCGTATTCCATTAGCAATTTACTTCCTAGCGACAATAATAAAAAAGCAGCGAACAAAGACCAACTTTAAGTCCAGACACAAAAACTCACCAGACACACCCTCCATTGTGAAACTTTCAACAACGCATTTGCATAACCATGTCGAACAATAAGTAAACTGAAGTTTGAAGTGCACTACCCTGTACTTGTGCACGTAATAACGGTAAATACGGGCAATTTATTGTCTACAAGATATGCGAGGGTTGGAGAAACTGGTTAAAAATTGTGTATGGTTATAGTCGTAACGTTCGTTCCAATCAATATTCATAGAGGCGTCGGAACATGACGATCCCGTCGCTCATTAGTGGAAAAAAATTGAGAATCAGAATCAGAAACTCATTTTTCATTTAGGGTGACAGGCACCTCTTATGACACGTCAAAAACAAACAAAATATTTGTTTAAAAATATTTAAATTAAATTAATCAAACGTGATGCTGGCAGTTAGGGATACTGGCGGTTGCCATTAAAAAAAAATTAAGTGAATAACAATTGATCATGGTTTTGGCGGGAACCTTGAAAGAGGCGTATGGTGCTCTTATTTTATTTCATTTTCTTGGTGTATTTTTAAGTTATCTATACATATACTAAAACAGTAAAACCCGCGTGTCTGTACATTGATTTTGAATGACTTTTAATTTTATTGTCTGTCTGTTTGTCTGTTTGTCCCTTTGTCTTAATCTCCGAAGATACTGGACGGATTCGAATGAAACTTTTTGTGGTGTATAGATACTAAGCCTGGCCAACATTTAGGCTACTTTTTATAAAATCCCTCATTCCCACGGGAATCTCTACATTTAATAAAATCGTAGGAAAGTCAAAACTGTACATTGAATATTTTTTATAAGAATATTTGGGCCGTGATCTACAATAGAAATCGAAGCCAAAAATATAGTTATCAGATTTTTTGTCTGTTTGTCTGTATATATGTAAAAGTACCTACTAACAGGTCCGGTCAACATATAGGCATACATACATACATATTATCACGCTATCTCATACGGGGGAAGAGCTGTAAATCTTTAAAATCGTAGGAAAGTCAAAACTGTACATTGATTTTTTTGTTTTAAAGAATACGTGGGGCGTGATCTACTATCGATATCGAAGCCAAATATAGTGTTTGTTTTGTCTGTTGTTGTTTGTCTGTATGTATGTGAGAGCTAAACTCAAAAAGTAATGGATCGTAATGGATTTACTTCAAATTTTGCATGAATATCCGAGAATTTTGAAGGACACCGAATTGGGAAAGGTTTATAAGTACCGTGCATCCAAATAATGGCGAAAGCTATTTCCTACGTTTGTTACTTCACACGGTTCGAGGCCCAACGTATTTCATTTTTCTGAGGATATTTGATGGCGTGGAGTATTCCACTTACCGCGCAACCTGCGTAGCACGTCACCTTCTCGACGGTTACCAAAACTGGGACTACACCCTCGCGGAGGCAAGCGTCAGTGACGGAGAAATATCGCCATCATCTGTCTGAAGATTTTCTACGAGCTTTGAGACACGTGCTACTGGAGACGTGCTACGCTACGCTTGACCATTAATATGAGGGCTCGGCTCGACGAATGAATGCACGTGCTCAAGAATTTTCCGATGTCCTTCTAAGTCTCCGCGGAAGCATTCTACCAGAAGAGAGAGGTGGATAGGTGGTGTTTCCAGAATTTCTCGACAGAGATGTATCCAGGTGAGAAGAATTCATTCTCGGTGTCTACGGGGACATTAGTCGTATACCGCACCAGCAGAATACGACGTTTTGGGTGTGTAAACGGGTTATTTTGACGCCTAAAAATGATCAGGCTGCAGCAATTAATAGACAATGAAGTAGTCTATACCTCCATAAATACTGTCGTCGAGCAAGATGACACCACACATTATCCCATGGCATTTCTGAACTTCCTATCAGCAAGCGGACTACCATCGCATACCATCAAGCTGAAGGTAGGTGTCCCGATTATGCTTCTTCGGAACTTATCTCCTCCGAAGTTGTAGAACGGGACCCGGCATTGGCGAGGCAGTATTTATACCAGGCATTCCCCTCATACCGCAAAACTACACATTCCTGTTCCAGCGCGTACAGTTGAATGTTTGCTTCGCGATGACCATCAATAAGTCGCAGGGGCAGACACTGAGGTCAGCGGGTGTTAACCTCAGGACAAGTTGCTTCTCACACGGGAAACTGTACGTCGCTTGCTACCGCGTCACCAGTCCTGTCTCTCTTTGCATTTTGGCTCCTGGCAGAATAACTACCAACGTAGTTTATATTAAAGTGTTGTAAGGTTTGATACCTTTGTACGTATTTTTACTCTTTTGTGTCCGGGAATATATTCCTGCATTATTTTGTCTATTTCCTTCAGTCACATCTTATGTCTGAACTCAGCAGGATTCCCATATGACTCCCTTCACTTGCTTCGCTCGCAAAAAAACTTTTTAATTAAATACTATTTTAAAAGTTGTTTGCTTATAATGCTAAAGCAACATCTTAGATATGTTTGGTGCTGTAGAGCCTTCACGCAGACGACGTTGCGGGCAGCTGCTAGTATTGAATAAAGTTGGTGGCATTTTGTTTGATATAGGTTTATTACAGTGCCCGTGTATAGTGAAATAGACAGTGCGAAAACACGACCTTTCAGGTTGCCTCCAAAACTTCATTGTAAGTGTTCTGGTAAAGTAACCATCGCTTTACTCGAATAACTTGATTGTAACTCACTTGACTGACATATTATACTTGATAACTTATATACTTGATATTTACATATTATACTTGATGACTTTAATATACTAACTTTTACGCTGCTTAAATAAATACGAAATATCGTTTGACTTGACACTGGCGATATGCGTAATAGCGATATCATAATAACAAAAACAAATTGATATACATGTCAAACAAGATAAAAAATATTTGTAAAGTCAAGAATATCACTAAGATTAAACTAAATATAATATGCTAATGTAAAAAGTATATCAGTAGAATGTCTTATTTCCCCTTTTAATAATTGTCCCAGAGCTCTTGTCCAGAAGTGGACGCCTTTCTGGGCAAGACCCCTTAGGTGTGTCAGGACCGGGATATCTGGCACTCCACACTCTCTGCCTACACCGTTAGGGACCTAGCGTGAAGATTCATACATACATTAGGGCAGTTGCGTCATTATACTTCAGTGTGATAGCTCTCACAGCTATCTTCGCTCGCCAAATGGGTTTTTGAAAAAAAAAAATTTTGGCGATAAATAGAAAGATTATATGTATATACCTAAGTTTTATAACAATACTATTTTTTTTTTGCAATAATTCATAAGTTAAATAAAAATAAGTTTTGAATCCAGTACCGAAGACACGCCGACAGCTCCCGAACAAACCCGAGTGCAGGTGACGTCACAATGTTAGTTTCCACTCATAGCAATTGATATAGAGACAATACGTACAGTGTTTTTATCTAATTAATTCTGTTGACATTGTTATAAAAACACAAATTTATATTGAAAATGTCGAATCTTAAAAGTCATAGTTCTTGTTTTGTACCATTATGTACAAATACTACAAAAACAAATGTTTTTAAATGTTCCCCAAGATGAAAAACGTCGAAATAAATGGTTTCAAGCAGTGCACCGAGATAATCCAAAAACAAAATCGATTTCTTTTTGTTGTGAAGATCATTTCGATGTAAGTACGAGTATTTCATAACATTATTTTTATTACTTACTAGCTGTGCCCGCGACTTCGTCCACGTGAGAAAAAATATGATTGTTCAGTATTTACCCGGATGAAGTCGTGGCCGCTAGGCAAGTATAAAAGTAGCCTCAGTTACTCCTTATTACATCAGCTATCTGCCAGTGAAAGTCCCGTCAAAATCGGAGACACTCAAATTATATTTATTTGTATGCATACAACCATACATACCTATGTATGTATGGTTGTATGGAGATAAAAGTAGCCAAAGTAACTCCTAATATTACATCAGCTACCTACCCGTGGGAGTCCCGTCAAAGTTGGATACACTCCAATTCTACTTATTTGTATGTAGGTTTGTATGTATGTATGGATGTATGGAGATAAAAGTAGCCTAAGTTACTCCTTATTACATCAGCTATCTGCCAGTGAAAGTCCCGTCAAAATCGGAGACACTCAAATTATATTTATTTGTATGCATACAACCATACATACCTATGTATGTATGGTTGTATGGAGATAAAAGTAGCCAAAGTAACTCCTAATATTACATCAGCTACCTACCCGTGGGAGTCCCGTCAAAGTTGGATACACTCCAATTCTACTTATTTGTATGTAGGTATGTATGTATGTATGGATGTATGGAGATAAAAGTAGCCTAAGTTACTCCTTATTACATCAGCTACCTACCCGTGGAAGTTCCGTCAAAGTTGGATACACTCCAATTCTACTTATTTGTATGTAGGTATGTATGTATGTATGGATGTATGGAGATAAAAGTAGCCTAAGTTACTCCTTATCGCATCAGCTATCTGCCAGTGAAAGTCTGGTCAAAATCGGTAAAGCCGTTCCATAGATTAGCCTCGCCAAACAGGCAGACAGACAGACAAAAATTGTAAAAAAATGTTGTTTTGGTATATGTACCGTGTATACATACATATGCGTTTAGTAAAAAGCGGTTATTTTAATATTACAAACAGACACTCCATTTTTATTTATTTGTATAGATATGTATAGATTAAACTTACTTACTTTCGAACTTAAGCAGAATTGAACTGAACATCATTTGTCAAAAAATTGGTTGTCATAAAAGGCTGATTGGTCTGTGTCATAAATATATCAACATCAGGAATATTATCAGACCTTGCCTTTATAAATCCTTTGTCACCATTTTGTCACACATACCTACACGGAATCAACTAACAATTTTTTTAGCAATTTCGATATTATTGTCAAGTCACATGTAGGTTATTGCCGTATTCTTGAACAGCTATAACATTATGACGTCACAATTAGGGGTAACCAATCGTGGCGCGTTCATAGTCACGTGATTTTTATTTAAATTTTATCAACTTTTAATTGCTGATAATTAAATGAAAAAATCAATACATTTTTTATTTTCAAATTCCCAATTGCCCGGTGAAGTAGACTATGGCCGTCTCGACACGAGTCGTCTACTGTCTGTCTATCACAAAGCTGTATCTCATAAACTGTGATAGCTAGAGAGTTTTTACTGGTGGTAGAGCTCCAGTGACGGAGCTCGCGGGCGTAGGCACCACCGCATCACATAATATACTTGCCGCTAAGTGGTAGTGTTCAGCACTATCGTGTTCCGGTCAGGTGGTAATGTACGGCCCTGTAATTGCCGGCACAGAGGCGTAACACCTTAGGCTTCAGGAGTGGTAACTTTCAGAAGTGGTTTTTGGTCGATATTTGTTTAGAGTTATAACGGAACAGATAGACGCTTGTAATATTCACAGAATGTTTTAGTTATGCATTCACTTTGAAAAGGAATAATTAAAATAAATATTTAAATGATGATTCCATACATCAAACATGAGATATTTCGCTGTTTTTTAAAGATAATGATTTGGAACTATTCATGCGCGAGTGCGTCTCGGTGGTCGGTTCTTCCTTTTGAGCTGTGGAACCCTAAAAATTGCGAAGCCAGTCGTAATAAGCTTATTTCTAAAATCCTACATTTCGTGCCTAGTGCCTACTACAGTTTTCAACTAGAATTATCGGTTAAAGTAGTTCATAATGGCTCACAATATTCGGATTTATAGTTCAGATAAAGGGAGCGGGCCGATCGCCGATAAGACGGCGAGCAGGTCTATTTTCTACTTAAATCAAATTGCAGGTGTTGTCTACGTATATCTACATTTATTTATAGACTGGTTAACCCGACAGACTTGGTTCTATCAAACTACTTAACTTCACACTTAGAGCGGATTTCACTGTTTACTCTGAGAACTGAGGTTAATAAAACGCGTTTTGTTTAAAAGTTGCATCCCAAATCAGTTTAATCATGATCAATTTTCGGTGACGGTTAAGAACATAAAACGCGTCTTATAAGAATTTAGCCCTTTAACCGCAAAACCAAAGGTACATGCAATTATTACTAAAACTGTCGTCACTTTAAAATCTTTTGGTCTCCGTTCAGTTCGGTACGTACGCACTGTTTTGTGCGTACTGTACGTTCCATTTCTAGTCGCTATGCTGGGCAGGCGGATTTGTGATCACAGTGGCAGTGGTTTTATCACGGGACGCTGCTGCCCATCTTGCATAATTGCACTACCTATCGCCCCATTTGGAAAGGTTTTACCGCCATTGTTCGGTTGACTGCCTGCACTGGAATTATCTTCCAGTAGAAGAAAAATCTTCCGCTAGATCGTCACATCACGATGCTAGCAAAAAAAATGTTAGTGTAGGTATACGTGTGTTGTCTCATACAAAAGATTGATGATTGAGATAACACTCTCTGTAGATAAGTTAGCAGACTTATTTCAATAAACTATCGATAGCGAGGCTTTGAAATAAAACAATTACTGTTCGCTACCGATGACAGAAGGACAGACAAGACAGTTAGTTGCTAACAGATAATTCCCATTCACTGGCAACTAGTCGGTGTTACGGTGTTACCTATTTACTATTGTATGAATTTCTACGCCATAGCGTGAGAAAAAGTAGGTCAGGAATGCCTCCGCCTTTTTAAAACGAATTTATACAGATTTACAAGATAAATTATGGAACGTAGTGTAGAACCACTTCTTGAAACATTTCTAGAGTAGATGAAATGGCAGTTTTAAGGCGCAAAAATCTTTAACTATTTACGTAGTATGTTTTTTTAATGTAATGAAGGTGGCAAACAAGCATACAGTTCTTTACACTGATGTTTTAAATGATGACTGCAGCCTGCTGTATATGTATATGCCCACTTACACAAAGACCAAAGGTCAAAATGCAGATGACTTGGAAATGCTCAACGGTCCGATTCGCGCGTTCATTCCTGCCCAGAACGTTTGAACTTGTGGAACTAACTTCTTCTTCTCTGAGGCAGAGAATATATAATAATGTACGGTTCCCCGGCGCTTCAATATAGGGTTCTTCAAACCTGGCGTCAAAGGAGTCCTTCAGGGCTGGCAGCGCGTTGTCAACTCCCCTGATGTTGCAAATGTTCATAGGCGAAGGTAACCGCTTTCCATCAGGTGGCCCGTTTGCTTGTCTGTCAATCCTTTGACATAAAAAAAGATGCGTTGCCACCCTCAGTTGCTCAGTTGTTATACCTCTGTGTATTAGTATTACGGAACTGTATGTGATGGCGTTATTGAAGTCAAAGTGACTGTCGAATTTTTTTTTTTTTTTTGATATTTTGATAAATTAAAAGATGATGCGTCCGAAATGTAAAATGATATATTTGCGATTCATTCTGATACACGATTCGACGAAAGAAAGGTGTGGGAACAATTTTTATTGACCAATCCGTGCTTAGCGCGTTTAATATATTGAAATATGATTGGTTGATGATTATGACCAGCTCGGTGACGTATATATCGTGACGTATTTCGCGAATAGGAACCATATCTTACAGAACCGGAACACGATAGTGCTGGACAGTAACATTTGGCGGTAGATGAATTAGGTTATGCAGTGGTGCCTACGCCCTGGAGCTCCTACACTAAATTAAGTTTTTCTATTTCTACACTAGAACTCGTTTTTTATGTAATGAAAGCGGAAAACAAGCATGCAGTTCACTGATGTTAAGTGATGACTGCAGCTTATTGACACAACACAAATAAATGCGTTACCACTCCTGAGGCCTAAGGTGTTATGCCTCTGTGCCGGAAATTACAGGGTCGTACATAACCACCTGACCGGAACACGATAGTGCTGAACACTACCATTTAGCGGCAAGTATATTAGGTAATGCGGTGGTGCACGCCCGCGGGCTCCGTCACTGGAGCTCTGCCACCAGTAAAATAATATCTTCGTTCATATTGCGTTTTTGTAAACAGTATGCTTAGTAAAAGTTGTTGGGATTTCTAAAAGGAATCTCATACTGTTATTATTTTTAAACGAAAGCTTTTTCATACCTTTTCTACAATATTCCACCGATTTATATATATTTTTATATTTTTTTTAAAGAAAAATTATACTTCAGGCGAGACTTGAACTCGCCGTCACCGGGAATCTAGTCCAGCCGCTCTTCCAACTGAGCGCTACCGCAGTCCTGCCCGATTTGTCAAATCTTTCCTTCACATTTATTGCATTGCCTTATCGTGGCAGTAGCGCCATCTATTGCCACACAATGCTAGTTAGGCCACCGATATAATAAACTTTGCAGTTCATTAAATATCGTAAGGAAGTTTTTTTATGTTTATACTTTTAATTTCCATGTTTACTTTCGGACTACGTATTTTTTTTTTTAATTACACATTGTCAAATATTGTATTTTGTTCCAGTAGAATAAAATTCATCCGTTAGTGAGCGGTGGGTCGTCACGTACTAACGCCAGCCTACATTATTCGTGAAGAAGTGGATAGGTATCTAAAAATCTAACCTCGACACGACTTTTCTGGATAAGTATAAAATATAACAAGAAATACAACCAGGAACAAAATTAATATTCAAGGAGAGCTTGAATAATAATTTTGTTCCTGGTTTTGTTGTTTAATTAATAGGTCAGGCAGGTCACTTCTTATTACCTATGGAAAATCATGCATTGTTATATTGTAAAGTCAAATAAATGTAACTTATGTATTATGTAACGTAATATGTATTAATCTCTTAAAAATATAAAACAATTTACCAATTAATATGTGGCATTTAGAAATAGAAGCAGAGATTTTGAAAATTTGGCAACTTAGTATTATTTGCTTAGTTAGTTAAAATGACCAAGAGGTGTAGAAAGATATTCTCAATTAATGAAAATCTAGGTAATGATATCAAAACACGTTCACAGGGAACGTTGTCCGCCCAGAGCAAGAAAAAAAAATATTTTATGGTCCATTTTGGAATACCATTACTGGGACCCCATCCACCAATCAAATGAAAGGGCTTTTTTATGTAATTAAAGTGGCAAACAAGCATGCAGTTCACATTTATGTTAAGTGATGACCGCAGCCTATCGACACCCACACAATGACCAGAGGTCAAAATGCAGATGCGTTGCCACTCCTGAGGCCTAAGGTGTTATGCCTCTGTGCCGGAAATTACAGGGCCGTAGGGCTTGATATCATCACTGGTGGAAAAGAGACTCGGAATGAAACTACGTTTTCAATAATAATTAAAATAAAATATGAGGGTAGTTACTAGCTCTCCGACGCACGTCCACTCCGAATGGTATCATGGTGTGCACTGAATATTCTGATGAACAGCTTCCACCTGTAGAAGGAAAGTAAAGGATAAGGACGGGTATAGGAAGGTATAGGTAATTATTAGGGATTTCGGCTGCTAGTGCTGGTAGGTAAGGATGGCGATACGAATCATTAAGGAAATTTGAAATAAGTATTTGTATTCCAAACATAAGTAATAATTAACTTTTATATGCGCCCAAGACGCCATTTTATTCCTCCTTGATTTTGATTTTCATTGACTATACTTGCGGAAGAATTTTTCAAGATCAATGGGCTATAGGGTAGTTAGGTTCCTACGCTTTTTCAGAAAAGATATTCAGCTTATTCATTTATTTCATATAATTAGGCTCCTGGAGAGCACTCTAACATCGATTTTTTTTTTAAACTAACCTAGAGTGAATAACCACTAATAATAATTAAAAACACATAATAAATTAAATAGAAACTAAACAATTTTGTAAAATATGGAAAGCAGCAATTATTTACAAATTCCTCCATTTCCCCATTTCAAAAGAAACTGAGAAAGAATGAATTTGGTCGTCATAATAAAGGTTATTCACTTGGCAGAATTCCAAGTGCAGTCAATACTGAGAAGAACTCCACAACTGAAGAAACTCAGTACAGCTGTTTTGAATTTAAACTTAAATTTAATACAGTCTGTAAATCCAAAGTACAGGTTTTCGAAATAGCCTGGGAGCGATCGCCTCAATCCCACGGTGTGGTGTCATTAATATATTTTTCTAGTCCAGTCGAGGCTAATGGTGAACAACTAGAAATAGGCCATACTAGACCGCTTTATGGAAGGTACGCGTCGGACGTTAAAATGACGATATTCGGAGTTATTATTATAGAAGTAAATTTTAGCTAGGAAGTCGCCTTCCTTTAGTTTTCAAGGCCAGAGATCGCGGCAAAAAATATTTCCTTATTGGAAATACCGACAGTGCATGAAAGAGTAGGTACTTCACGATAACAAAATAATGATGTTCCTTAGAATGTAG
The DNA here is from genome assembly GCA_036365455.1 of Macrosoma leucophasiata. Classification (NCBI taxonomy): domain Eukaryota; kingdom Metazoa; phylum Arthropoda; class Insecta; order Lepidoptera; family Hedylidae; genus Macrosoma; species Macrosoma leucophasiata. The sequence continues at coordinate 2,753,394 of JAWQUS010000002.1, read as the reverse complement.
GTACCTACCTATAAAAAAAGCTTATGACGCAAACTGTTTTCGTATTTGTTTAAGATCTGCATAATTGTGGTTCAAGTTACTGCGTTTCTTTTTTTGTCTAGTTTTAAATGATGTCTTGCCTGATTATATAAAACAAAAATAATAAAAATAAAAACATTATTTCTGTAACATCGTGGTAGAAAGTTTTAGCAGTACTTGTAACTAACATAACATAACACTAACTATATTTTGAGCACAATTATACTTGTGATAGAAAGTTTCGCTCTTTCATAACATTATTTTAAGTAAGTACCTATTCATCCAATGACTTACTTATGTACTTCTTAAAGTTATTGTCGATGACCCAGTGAGTCCAGCGGTGTGTGATCCGCACCGGGACAAATATTTGTATAGCCAACAGATATTTGTCCCAGGTTTAGGAGTTTGTGTATATACAAGGTGTCCCAAAAAGAATGAGCAACCCTGCAACACCCCATAGCAGAGCTATTGAGGGCTCATCACTATCACTACATATTTTATTATAAAGTAAAGTCCCCCTATTTTATCTGTCTGTATGTATGCGCTAATCTGGGAAAGATGTGAACGGATTTTGTTCCTGTTAAATGTTACTCTTTTCAATGTCGAATGAGTGAATGACTAAATACATAATTATACAATGCGAATGTGAATGGTTGCAGAGGCCCAGAAAGACCATGACCAAATAGGTCGAGTTCTGTCTGACGGTGAGGTTAAAAGTCTTAGGAATCAGCGTGCATGTATGTAGAGAATGATGAAGGTAGATGAGGCAGTGGAGGTGTGTCAGGGCCGGGATACCTGGCGCTCCACACACTCTGCCTACTCTGTTAGGGACCTGGTGTGAAGATACACACATAATTAACGAAAGGCCCCTTTGCCCGATTTATATACACGTAGGTACGTACACTAGTGACGTCGATGATCATTGCACGGCGCTCCGTTCGATCTATCAACACTATATCAGGCTTGTTAGCAATAATGGAATACAATGGTATAGTGACAGTATACGTACTGATCATCCTCGCGAAGCCGAAGTCACAGAGCTTGACGATGCCCTCACTGGTCAGCAGTATATTCTCAGGTTTGACGTCCCGGTGAATGCAGTTATGTCGGTGACAATACGCCACCCCCTGGAGAGTCTGCCAGATGATCTGCTTCGATAGCAGCTCGGGGCAACCCTGTCAAATTTGTATTTTCTGTCAATGTTTAAGTTTGGAGAAAAACGACTTTCGTGTTTTTTGTTATGCAATGGAAGTGGCAAACAAGCACGCAGTTCATATTGATGTTAAGTGATGACTGCAGCCTATAGACACCGACACAATGACCAAGGTCAAAATGCAGATGCGTTACCACTCCTGAGGCCTAAGGTGTTATGCCTCTGTGCCGGAAATTACAGGGGCGTACATGTAATAATGATAGCAAATAATAAAAAATAAATAAATAATGGCAACCAATTATACGTCCCACTGCTGGGCACGAGTCTCTCCCCTTTTTGGGGGGAGGCCTGATGATAGCAAACAATCAAGTAATGGTTGTAGAGAAGTAATCATGGAGCTCGAGGGCGTAGGCACCACCGCATTACCTAATCTATCTGCTGCGAAATGGTAGTGCATTTATCGGCAGATAGATTAGGTAATGCGGTGCGGTCACCGCGTATTCCGGTTAGATGGTAATGTATGGCCCCGTTGTAACTACCACAGAGGCAAAAGATTTTAGTCCTCAGGGGTGGCAACGCATCTGCACTTTGACCTCTGGCTATTGTGTAGATGTCTATAGGCTGCATTCGTCTCTTAACATCCATGTTAACTCCATGCCTATTTGCCACCACCATCACATAAAAAAGCATTTCACATTGATGAAATTGATTGATGATTTTACTGGTGGTAAAGTTCCAATAGAGCTCGAGGGCGTAGGCACCATCTATCAATATTATGTGAATTGGATGTTGAACTACGTAACTTCACGCCTGTAATCCCCTAATCCCTGAATGAGTAGGCATAGGTAAATGCAAACACCGATGATTAGCCGGTTGCGTTTGACTCATGAAACAAGTGACGAGCCTTTTGACAACTCCAGGCACATTACCAAGGTCAGAGATTTTTTTTTTTTATGATTTAATAGTGGCAAACAAGCATACAGTTCACATTGATGTTAAGTGACGACTGCAGCCTATAGACACCCACACAATGACCAGAGGTAAAAATGCAGATGCGTTACCACTCCTAAGGCCTAAGGTGTTATGCCTCTGTGCCGGAAATTACAGGGCCGTACATTACCACCTGACCGGAACACGATAGTGCTGAACACTACCATTTAGCGGCAAGTATATTAGGTAATGCGGTGGTGCCTACGCCCGCGAGCTCCGTCACTGGAGCTCTACCACCAGTAATAATAATATACTGGGTAACATCCAGAAAATGGAAAATACTAACATAATCAGAGATAATCAGAGAAAGGATTTTACAGCGTTCTATCTAATGGCTTCCGATCTAGGAATCGAACGCAGCGTAGTAGTAGTGACCTGCTATAGGTATACCCCCTTATTCATAAACGTACATTAGATACGTTTTAGCTATAGAATGCTTTGTCCTTGTCAGTTGCATTGTCAAATGTGCAGGATAGAAAAAGACAAAGGAGAGATTAGCAACACTTTAGCTAAAACACGTTTATGAATAAGGGGGATAGTATCTACCTACCTATTGTTCTAAATCAGCCATCACTAAAAAGTACAGTCTGTTTTCGTCACTTTGTTTACCTCGGTTTAAAATAAGTAATAAAGGACTTATTACACAGCACGGTATTCATGGTACGATAGCAAGGGACAGGGTAGTGTAATAACATTGAGGGAGTTAGGGCCCTAATCAGCGCGACCGGAGCGGTCCGTATATTTGTACCGTGATTGAGTTAGGGCGCTGTCGACTGGATAGTGTAATAAGCGGCAAACCGGCGCGAGGCCACGCCCAACCTTTCTGCCGGACCTTGAATACCGTGCCGTGTAATAGCCTTTTTAACATGAAAGTACAGGTCGCGCCACGTAAAAAGAACGCTGGAAGAAAGTAGAAGGGATGTGTTCGCGCATCGGTACACTCGCGCACGAAAGTACTACCCTATTGGTTTATTTTTGATCTAGCTTTCGCTTGCGGTTTCGTGTATTGGTAGGCAGATTGAAAACGCCGCACCTCATACTACCAAATAGATCGATAAATCGTCTACTGCGCACCTTGACCGCCAGCGTTCTTTTTACCTGGCGCGACCTATAACTGAGGGAAGCACGTGACTTTGGTGATTAATGTCCCATTGCTCTTTAATACACATGCCATGCTAGAATGACATGTTCAGTTTCAAACTCTTCAATCCCTCGATTTTAAAGAAAAGACAATAAAATTGTCTGTTTTAAAATTTTGAAAAGAAATTAAAGGGTTTTCCCAATGATTATACCTAGTAAAGTTGAAACGAATGCAAAACAAATTTTGCATACGCGATCATTTTACATTTTTGAGAAATAGGTAGGTATACATAAATACTTTTTTATGTACCGAAGGTGGCAAACAAGCATACAGTTCACATAGATAAGTGATGACTGCAGCCTATAGACACACACAAAAACCAGAAGTTAAAATGCAGATGCGTTGCCGCCCCTGAGACCTTAGTTGTTAGGTATCTGTGATAGTTATTACGGGGCCATACTTTACCATCTAACCAGAACACGACAGTGCTGAACACTACCATTCGGCGGCAGATAGAGGTACCTAATGCGGTGGTGCTTATGCCCGCGAGCTCCGTCACTAGAGCTAACATTGGAATTTATGGTTTTTATGTATACAGGCTACAGTAATCTATACTTAATATTATGAAGCTGAAGAGTTTATTTGTTTGCTTGAACGCGCTAATCTCAGGAACTACTGGTCCGATTTGAAAAGGTTTTTTAAGTGTTAGATAGCCCATTTATCGAGGAAGGCTATAGGCTATATATCATCACGCTATGACTAATAGGAACGGAGAAACGCGGGCGGCGCGCTAGTTCACAAATTCACAATATTGCTTTACCAGCTAGCAGCTTTTAAACCGTAACTGCCACGCCAATTTTACCAATAGACAAAAATTATCTAAATATTGTATACCGATACAAAAAAAAATTTCTAGGACTACTTGTAACATAGGTACATCACGTCGGTAAAATTAACTAACTATAGGAAATAAAGCGTTTCGTAAACCGGAACGATATTACGTTATCGCACTTATCGTGTTAGGAACGTTATGGAACTGTTACGTTTCGATGCTGTATTTATGTAAAAGGAAAGTAAATAAGCTGTTACAATTTCAACATAATTACAGTCCCCACGGTCATCAAAATGTTCGTCATCCCTATGTGACGTTTGACGATCATTTTGATCAAATTTTGACCAATACCGCACTACCAGCAACAACTTTGTTTGGATGTTTGGATGTTTGTCCGCATAGAGTAACACGGGCCACCGGCCGCGGCGGACTGGAGGGGAGTAGCCATATACAGACTTTCCCCTCTGCGCCTGTCGCTTAGATATTTAAATAATAATAATAATAAATAATGGCAACCCATTATACGTCCCACTGCTGGGCACGAGTCTCTCCCCTTTTTGGGGGGAGGCCTGGAGCTTACTCCACCACGCTGCTCCAATGCGGATTGGTGGAGGTGGGTGGGTTAGTGGCCAACCCGCTGTCGGATGTTTTCAAACCGCCCATAAGGCCTCCGACAAGGTTTAACGACTGCTATCTATCGATAGCAACCGGGACCGACGGCTTAACGTGCCCTCCGAAGCACGGAAACGCGCATTTAATTTGCCACTAGCGGTCACCCATCACACTACCCGACCGCGCCCGTAATGCTTAACCGAGCAGATCGCTTACGATCTACACCAGCCGCTGGGCCATGCGCGCTTCGATATTTAAATGTGTGCGTGAAATTGTTTATGTATTTTGTTAAGGTCAAAGTGTGAGTTTCGTAGTAATAGACTATTTTTGTAGTGTGATTGTGTGTCATAAGTATGTCCCCCCGCAAAATTTGACAAACTGTTTTGCATCGGTAATTAATAAACGCTATGGCTACTCCCCTCCGGTCCGCCGCGACCGGTGGGCCGAGTTGCTTTATGTTTGTCCGTCAATCACGCCGAAACAACTGAAAGGATTTTGATAAAAGGAGATGTTGCAAAAATGTATGGACCTTCGGCCATGTATTGTACACAATATCATTAACAGGCAAAATCAATATAAAAACGTTTTTTACTGCATATTTTCACTTATTTAGCTTTGTTTGCAGTTACAAAATATTATTTGCAGTTAGAATTGCAACTCAAACCAACATGGCGAAAATGGCGGGCGATGTCATTTTGACATTTTCATTTTTTAAATTGGTTTTTGATTTTATAGAAATTGGAGAAAAAAGTGATATTTTCTGATTACTATCGAAATCGATTTCATGTGTTAATACTAAGAACTTAAACTAATCGATTTCCAATTAAAAGAAGCGTCGGCTGTGTCGCCGCCATGTTGAATATGGTTGAAAATGATAAAATCGTTTAAATTAAATGTGGTAGCAACTCTAAAATATATACTTGAATAAATTAATTGCATTTTTTTCGGATTCTTCTTTAATTTACCCATTTTTTGATGACGTGTACGATCTAGAGCCGAGCTCGCAACATCTCCTTTGTCATACGGATATATATGTATAACATTTGTTATACAGATACGGGTATAAGCTGACTTAGATTATAGGATACTTTTTATCCCGAAAAAATGTTTCTGCGGGATGCCATGGGATGATTTGATGAGTTTCCACAGGTTACGCGAAAAACATACACGCGAGCGGAGCAGCGGGCAATGTGTGTGGGCTATAATTATCACTTAGGTACCATGAATGTGAACTGTATGCTTGTTTGACATTCTCATGACATATAATAATACTACGTTTAGAATGGACACTTCGACGTCCCGCCCGATTTCCCCGCATCACCCAACCTCCTCCCCTCTTATGGGCGACGGTTGGTATTTTCTACGTGCTACGCACACAGGTGCACGTGTAAATACACGTCACTGATTGATGTCTGTGTAATAGAGACCAAATTAAGGTTTTGTATGGAATTTTGGCGGAGTTTCCGCGGTGAGGTTGAGAGAAGGAGAATAGGTAAATACTAATGAACCGGCTCTCAATAAATACTTTGTCAAGATATTTATTGCTCTATAATTAATTAAACCCGAGAAAAGTCAAGAGATTCTCAACCTGTTCCGTACATTACGTAATTTGCGCATCGAGACCTTGCCCTCAGTGGCAAAATCGAGTGACCACCGCAGATGACACAAGTCGCCGACCTTCGTTTAAGAATTACATAATTCCTTGTGTTGATTACCTTATGTAACTGAAAAACAGAAGCTTGTCGAAGGCAGTTCTATTTAACTGTAGGAAGGTTACTTTTTAAGGCAAAATAAAATATAAATTCACGCTGACCGATCTCCCAAATAAAAAAATAAAAAAAATCCGCTTACACTCACAGCCCCACAGTAGGTTTATACCTGTGTCGTGGGTGCCGTTGTACACATACAACACATTCAAAAACACCCAGACCCGAAACAAATATCTGTAGGCCATACAAATATTTGTCCCGGTGCGGGGATCGAACCCGCGACCCTCCGAATCAAACGGTCATCTCACACCGCTGGACTAACCGGGTCGTCAAAAGAAATAGAAACGGACGCCCAACTCCAACAGACAGGGGCCATGACTACCGCTCAGGGACCTTCTTGGTGCAGAGGCTGGCCATTGCAATACAAAGGGGCAACGCTGCCAGTATTTTGGGCTTCTTTGCACCGCGAACGTCCAGAGGTGCTTTGTTTGACTAGATTTTTTTTATATATATACTTATGTTAATTTTTTTTTTTTGTTTTATATTATTTCGCATTAACACATGCTTGTGAAATATATTTTATTTTTAAAGAAAAATGGAAAGAAAAATTTGACTTCAGGCGAGACTCGAACTCGCGACCTACTGGGAATCTAGTCCAGCCGCTTTTCCAATTGAGCTACTGAAGCCCTGCCCGATTTGTCAAATCTTTCCTTCACGTCTATTGCATTGCTTTATGGTAGCAGTAGCGCCATCTATTACCAACTATTTCTAATTTTTTTTTTGTTGTTTTGTATTCTAATTTTTTATTAAGTTTTAAAATCTAATTGTTTATGAATCTAAACTAATATTATAAAGCTAAAGAGTTTCTTTGTTTGCTTGTTTGCTTGAACGCGCTAATCTAAGGAACTACGGGTCCGATTTGAAAAATTCTTTCAGTGTTAGATAGTCCATTTATCGAAGAAGGCTTTAGACTATTTAACATCACGATGAGATGAATATGAAAGGGTAGGTAACGTTGCAACCGCGCGAAACCGGGGCGGGCCGCTAGTTTTAAATTAACAAGAAACTTCACGCTTATACCCAGAGGGTTGGAGAGTATGTTTGCACCTAAAGATAACCTACACATGAATATCTATAGGCTATTTTATTCACTTAGGAACCACCCATGTGAAGGGCATCCCTCATTGCCTTCATTGCAAAAAGAACAATAATTGATGAGTACAGTCAGATTTTAACACGAAAATTATTCGAATCGTTTTTAGTCTGCCGATTAGACCCTCTGGCACGAAAAATTATCGCAAATACTTAACATTTTACCACCAAACTATTCGTTGGACTCATTACGTATTCCCTTCGTGTGAACTACGCAGTCGTCATTGATATTATAATAAAGGTCTTACCTACCTGTAGGTACCTACTATAGGGTTTTCGATAAAAATTATGTTGAATTATCGGTTTGATTTTATTGGCACTGAAGCACAGTATAGATACAAACAGTATGGAAACTAAGCCCATTTTATAAAATATTTACCTACACTCCATTGAAGCAACAGGGATGTCACTATTTTTTTAATTATGTATGTATGTATCTTCACGCCAGGTCCCTAACGGGGTAGGCAGAGAGTGTAGAGCGCCAGATATCCCGGTTCTGACAAACCTTTCGTGCCTCGTCTACCTTCATTTAAATAATGGTGTTATTAGTCAATCGTATTGGGATGTTGACTATTTTTTTTATTGGTTACCCTGTAATAGTATTGGATAAATAAATACTATTTGTCTTTGAAACATAGTCAATAAGTACTTAAAAGTTGTTAAGATATAACGATTCAAAATGTTGCGAATAGTGAAATGACTCAAAACGGCCTAAACGACCCGGTTAGTCCAGCGGTGTGAAACCACCGTTTATTCGAAGGGCGACCCTTCGGGTTCGATCCCGCACCGGAACAAATATTTGTATGGCCTACAGATATTTGTTTCGGGTCTGGGTGTTTGTGTATATGCTGTATGTGTACAACGGCACCCACGACACAGGTTTATATTATACCTACCTACTGTGGGACTGTGAGTGTAAGCGTATTTTATTTTTTTATTTTTATATAAAATTTCTGCAATTTTATGACGTCACACCGCGGTAAAACAGTTTACAAATAATAATATGTAGTCTATGTAGATAATCTTATGGTGTTGGTTAATAATGCAACGAGTTGTCGAGACCCGGGCGAGTTTCTCTTCCCCTCGCCCACTCGGGTAAGCAGGATAATAAATAGCTGCCTCGACGAACTTCGTATCGCCTTAGAGGTATAAATAAACAAATTAACTGTCCAAAAATTCGAAAAAATAAAATGGTGAGAATCATCCTTACCATTTAGGGATATAAAAAAAGACTACAACCGATTCTCATACACACAAAATTTTATAATGATCGGTTTAGCCGCTGCGGAGGAGTATTGTTACAAACACTGTCACACGAGATTTTTTTAAATATGTTAGATATTACAACAATTGATCATTCTTGCCTTTCAAAATCACCAGGAAGTTTAAAAAACGATAGCCCGGTTTTGATGATGCAGAGTTCAAACAATCGTATACCACGCAATACGCTCGTGGCATCTTTAAAACACTCGTGGAAACAAAAACAAATCGCAACGTGACCGCTCGTCTCGACGCGACACTCGCTACTGTAGCACCGCGAGAACCGCTTAGAGGCCTCGTAGATGCACATGTTTGTGTGCGTGTGCCGTTTTGAACACTTTGTACGTAGTTTCCTCACTGTTCTATATTTACATTGTGAGTGAAGATCGAAAACTGACCTTCTCAAACACCCATCATTTTTTAGGAGGTGCGCGTAAATAAAATAACATCCTCACTTTACGTGTAGGGGAGCGACACAAGAAAAATATGTCAATTATTTGTAGTTTTTTTTTCTTATGTGGACATATATTTAAATAGTAATATAGAAAACTTTTTACCTATTTGTTCGGAAGCCTTTGAACGCGATACTTCCTCGCACTCGCTAGGTTTTTTACATAAAGGTAATTTAATAAATAAGTAGTCCTTTAGTTGCATTAGTAGGTAGTCTTGTGGTGGCAGGCCCCTAGGTACTGTTAAACTGGGGTTCGATTCCCGGACCGGGATTTTTCCATTTTCTGGCAGTTTCCCAGTACACATTACCTCAATGTGCCCGGAGATGTCAACAAGAACGCGACCTGTTAAAACGTAAGCCCGAGAGTATTTGCATGTTTTTTTTTTTGGTCGGGCTATTTGCATGTATGATTGAATGCATGCATTTACCTCTGCTTACCCCATATTTTAAAAATTGTATTGGTAAAATCCTTAACTTCGTCTACTTTTACACCAACAACAAATTTGTACTTGGCCGATTTTCATGTTATTTACCTTGCGCTAAATTTTAACCAGTTTCGCTCATGATGCAATCACTTTATACTATAAATAATTTAAATTTAAATTATTAATATGCGAAATCAGTTGTTTCTTCGTTTGTTCCTTGAGCTATGATATTTTATTTACATTACCAATTCAATTGAAAGACGTCCCGCAGCTACAGAAAAGCCTTCCCCAATGGTACTTGCAAACAGTGGTGTAAGTCACCAAGAGAGAATATGCCATAATCATCACTCTAACCCCCTTATTCATAAACGTACTTTAGATACGTTTTATCTATAGAATGCTTTGTCTTTGTCAGTTGCAGTTGCATTGTCAAATGTGCAGGATAGAAAAAGACAAAGGAGATTTTAGCAACACTTTAGCTAAAATATGTTTATGAATAAAGGAGTAAGTGTCTAGAAACACACTATACCGACTCTACGCGACGGTAGTTCGGCACTATTACGCCTGCAATGCTATGTGAATAACTGACGACACACTATGTCGAAATTGCGCTGCGTTATAGCGTACCTTCACACACAGCGTTACTTCGGTCGGGCGAAAGAAACGAAAGACCGAAGTTCGGTTAGATTGCTGAATTCACACACTATGCCGTCACACACCACACTGAACTGAAGTTCTGCCGCGTAAGTTCAGCACCAGTGTGTCATTTTTTTTTTTTTTTGTTTTAAAAGTGGCAAACAAGCATACAGTTCACATTGATGTTAAGTGATGACTGCAGCCTATCGACACCCACACAATGACCAGAGGTAAAAATGCAGATGCGTTACCACTCCTAAGGCCTAAGGTGTTATGCCTCTGTGCCGGAAATTACAGGGCCGTACATTACCACCTGACCGGAACACGATAGTGCTGAACACTACCATTTAGCGGCAAGTATATTAGGTAATGTGGTGGTGCCTACGCCCGCGAGCTCCGTCACTGGAGCTCTACCACCAGTAAAAAGATATATATCAGCCGAATACGTCGGAACGAAAAATCAGGCGAACTTCCGTCGCGTAGCTTCGGCATAGTGTGTTTACACACTTAGGACCGATTTCACCATCGTAATAAAACGCGTTTTACGTTCTTAAACAATTTCTCCTCTGCGTCCCCGGATGTTACCGGGGACGCATTTAAACTTTTGAATAGGTAGTAGTTAGATCGTCTATGCGAAAAACAACACTTTTTTTAATTAACTTCCTTGAAACCAATTACACATACTAACAAGAAAAAATACCATTACTTAGGCACTGATAGACGAGACCCAATTACAAGAAACATTATATGTGTAATAAATTAAAGTGAATAACAATTAAATTAAATTAAATTAAATACGCATACACTCACAGCCCCACAGTAGGTATAAAACCTGTGTCGTGGGTGCCGTTACATACAAACAACACATACACAAACACCCAGACCCGAAACATATATCTGTAGGCCATACCAATATTTGTCCCGGTGCGGGGATCGAACCCGCGACCCTTCGAATCAAACGGTCAACTCACACCGCTGGACCAACCGGGTCGTCAAAATGTAAGTAATTACAATTAACATAAAAAAGTGCGCATTTCATCAAATGAATCGCTTCAATGGAAATAAAGAGCAGGCAAAACAACAAACACGTGGTTATCGCGTGCGACTCCTTTATGTAATTGCCCATTCAATATAACTGAGTTACGTATATAAACATACTTTTTTTTGCAGTGCGTAAGTTTTGCCCCAATTGCCGACATAATAACTGAAAATTGTGTATGGACATATATTCAAAGACGCCCAGCAGACCACGTTTTCCAGATAGCCCTAAATCTACTTGAACGTAACTTCGGGGCCGCCCATCATTAACCCGGTCTGTAATAAAAGGACAAACCACCTACAAGAAAGCCCAATTGCATGAATGGTAAATACAAGATACGTCTTTGAAGTATGAGGAGATCCCCCTCCACTCCCTTAATCCATCCCCCTCCACTCCCTTAATCCAACCCTTCTACAAACTGCCCCCATCTCGCCAAAATCCAATATTATTATGGTTATGGCTGTAAGATATCGCCAGTTCCGTTTTTGTCCCATGTCATAAGTGGCGTCCCTAGGAAACTTTCCGAAAATGGAAAAAAACACAATACTACTTCCTCCCGGCGCGACGTTAGACCCCTAGAGACCCTAGAGTTATATTGCCTTTTTTTTTTTAATGTAATAAAAGTGGCAAACAAGCATGCAGTTCACATTCATGTTAAGTGAAGACTGCAGCCTATAGACACCCACACAATGACCAGAGGTCAAAATGCAGATGCGCTGCCACTCCTGAGGCATTAGGTGTTATGCCTCTGTGCCGGAAATTACAGGTCCGTACATTACCACCTGACCGGAACACGATAGTGCTGAACACTACCATTTAGCGGCAAGTATATTAGGTAATGCGGTGGTGCCTACGCCCGCGAGCTCCGTCACTGGAGCTCTACCACCAGTAAAAACTTACTACTTACTTTTAAAGGCCTTAATTTCATGTAAATAAAATAGAACATTTACGAAAAGGAATCGAAAACAATATTATGGGATTCGCCCTGTAAGTATTGTGTGGTATTGCTAACATCCAATATACCGATATGTAAAATTACAGTGTAGCCAACGCTCACTTTGAGAATAGCGAATATATTACATATTTGTGGTTTTTTTTTTTGGGCACAGGCGAGGGGGCCCCCAAGGCGCGGGGCCTGTAGCATTTGCGGCCTCCTGCTACATGACTAATCCGGCACTTTACTGAGGCATTACGCGACGGGGTAAATCTGTTAAAATTTGTGTTTATAGTTGTATCTAAGGTTACACGTGACTCGTGACCGGCGGCGATTCCACGTGAGTCCATACGAAACATTCGACCAATATCCTGCTAGGGTTGCCAATTGTAGGCATAGTACAGTGTGCGAAAAACTTAAAGCGAAGTTGACTGCGTAAACTTTGCGTCAGTCTCTTAGCTCACGACGAACACACCACCAGTGAGTTTCAATATTGGTCTGAAGGTAACTACTAAAAAGAATATATATATATTCTTTTTATTTTTATATAGGTTTAAAATTAAATGTACTATAATATGTTATTGTAATACAAACAGCCGAGGTATAATCTTTTGTAAGACCGTAAAAGTTATACAGGCCTTGCCTAGTGTGGGCAGCACCGTCAAAATTGTCTGTAAATTTACCTCTGCATAAACAATTATCAACTTGTTATTCAGTTATTAAGTTAAGTATGTTTTGTTAGTTTATGCTCAAATAAATATATTTTCATTTTTCATATCTACTGGTTCGATCCCCAGGTCGGGAAAATCTGTTATTGGCTTTTTTCTGTGAGGAAATTCCCAGTAGGAGCCCGGAGTCTGGTCGTGCCTCAGAGAGCACGTACAGCCGTCGGTCCTGCGCCCGATCACTCTCCCGTTGTGTCGGATTGCCGTCCCATAGGACTATGAGAGTGAGGGAATAGAGAGTGCACCTGTGTTTGTGCATACACTTGTACACTATAATATCTCCCGCGCAGTTGGCTAGTCTCATATTTATCATAGAATCGGTTTCTCCGCAGCAAATTGTAACTATCTTATTTACTGTACTAGCATAATTGCCGTTCCCGTGGAAAATTCGGAAAATCTTCGGAAATGAAACTTACAAGGAATTTATATACGACTTTCTAAGACCAGTAGTTTCGAATAAACGTTGTGTCACTCAAACAGACAGTCATCACTCCAGCCAAAAGTCAAAAGACACCCAAAAGACACTGTTTCATTATTAGGGGAGAAAATGATGATGATGCCATAATCGCCACCCTTGGCAGGCGGATTGGCGATCGCAGTTGCAGTAGTTTTATCGCGGGACGCTGCTACACATCCTGAGTTGTTATTTTTACTGCCGCTCTATTGGAATGGTTTCGCCGTCATTGTTCGGTTGACTCATTGCACTAGCGGATGAATCCTCCTCCAATAGAAAAAAAAACCAGTAATTTAGTGACAAAACTATTGACCAAAATTATAGCCCTTTTAAAAAAATATATTTCGCCGTAGAAATTTTGACAACCCTACATGCCAGGCGCCGTTTGAAAGCGGTCCATTGCGCAAACTGCAAGGTTCACACTAGTTTACCAATGCAACTATGCTCTTTTTGCGAAAAAGCCTCGCATTCATCAAGGTTAGATTTATGATAATACAATTAATCAATACGGATAAACGGTTTGTAGTTTTTACATTTATGAATGATGGTTGTACATGCACATATTATGACGTCGAGAGGTCGTATTACGTAACTCAGTTGCCATCAATTTGAGAGGCACCTTGTTGCATCGTTGTTTTGAAAAAATGTTGGTAACCATCACAATTTGTTCCAAATGCGTTTTTTATATAGTGTTTATAACAAACAAGCATGCAGTGCACATTGATGTTAAGTGATGACTGCAGCCACCCACAAAAAGACCAGCGGTCAAAATGCATGCGTTGCCATCCCTGAGACCTTAGTTGTTATTTATTTATTTATTCTTTTATGTATGCACAGAAATTATACATAAGGCGGACTTAACGCCACTAGGCGTTTTCTACCAGTCAACCTTCGGGTAGTGAGGATATCGACGAAGTAGGTGCAGCAATGGTACAAAAGTGAAAATATGAGGGACAGCTAAAAATATTATGTTATGTCTTTGGAATAGTTATTACGGAGCCATACATTACCTCTAACCAGAACACAATAATGCTGAACACTACCATTTGGCGGCAGATAGATCAGGTAATGTTTCGGTGCCTACGGCCTCGAGCTTCGACCCTGGATCTGCCTGCCTGTTTGCTCGACCATAGATATATCCGCATATCTTAGATTTAAATAAGAAACATAAATCACTCACAGCAGGATATTTCTCCAGCTCGTGCAGAACGGTGTGGTCGCAGTACTCGAACACGAGGTGCAACTTGCGCTTGCGCCGGAACACCTCGATCAAGTTCACCAGGTTTGGATGCTTTAGGTTCTGGAACAAACAGAACCTTTAATCGGTTTACTAATTTCGAGGGCATACCTAGGCTTTACCTAATCTATCCGCGTCTGTATCTTCTATTTCAATTCTAATTATTATAAACTAGCGGCCCGCCCCGGCTTCGCACGGGCAGAGAATATGTAGTAATACTACGTATACGTATATAATGGACACTTCGATGTCCCCGCATCACCCAACCTCCTCCCCTCTTATGGGCGACGGTTGATATTTTCTAGGTGCTACGCACACAGGTGTACGTGTACATACACGTCACTGATTGATATCTGTGTAATAGAGACCAAATTAAGCGTTTGTATGGTAAGGCAGTCGAGACTACGCGATAAAACTACCTTAAGCATTCGAATTTCCCGGAGCGCAATCTTCCTTATGAGGGGATCATCTTCGTTTTCGACGAATTTCTTCACGGCGACAATCTCGCCAGTGTCTCGGTTACGGCATTTGTACACCAAGCCGTATGAGCCCTCGCCCAACTTGGCCAGCTTCTCATACCGCTCCATCGCGCGGCTGCTGGCGCGCGATCTGCAAAACATGCATATCTCAGACATATTCTAAAAAAACTTTTACACCTGTATTACTGGCGATGCTCTAGTGACGTAGTTCGAGGACGATGATATCATCACCATCATCATCACTTCAGCCGAAAGCCTTCTCCAAAGACAACAGTCCAACAGTGTTGTGCGTCATTAGGGGAGAATATGCCCTAATCGCCACGCTTGGCGACCGCAGTGGCGGTAATTTCATCACGGGAAGCTGCTGCCCATCCCGCGTTGTTATTGTTACTACTGTCCCATTGGAATGGTTTCACCGCCTTTGTTCAGTTGACCGACTGCACCAGCGGAAGAATTCTCCTCCACTAATCTCCTGAGTGAATCAGGAGTAAAATGGTAATAATAATAATTATTATAATGGCAACCCATTATACGTCCCACTGCTGGGCACGAGTCTCTTCCCTTTTTGGGGGGAGGCCTGGAGCTTACTCCACCACGCTGCCCCAATGCGGATTGGTGGAGGTGGGTGGGTTAGTGGCCAACCCGCTGTTGGATGTTTTCAAACCGCCCATAAGGCCTCCGACAAGGTTTAACGACTGCTATCTATCGATAGCAACCGGGACCGACGGCTTAACGTGCCCTCCGAAGCACGGAAACGCGCATTTAATTTGCCACTAGCGGTCACCCATCACACTACCCGACCGCGCCCGTAGTGCTTAACTGAGCAGATCGCTTACGATCTACACCAGCCGCTGGACCATGCGCGCTTCTATCACTAAAATGGTAATCTACCCGTAATTGTTGGCACCGAAATCTGACATTGAAAGCTCTAGATTTTTTTGTAGATCTTTGTCGGATATCAGTAAAAAAAAACAGTTTTCTCTTAAGGTATACGTCACAAAAAAAGAGGCAATGATTACAAAACACGGAATACTTTTTGAGTTCGATATTTCTAACGCTACTCATATAGAACGGTCACATTACCAGACGCCGAGAATGCTATTGAAAACTTTCTCTTTCGGAAAGGATATCCTGCAATATCACTTACTTTTTGACCCGGGGATTGAACTCGGGACCTGTGGAGCAGTAGTATTCAGCTACGGCAAAGGGACCTATGGACTTTTCAATGACTAGATATTTCTAAGCTTCTTATATTAGCCTACTTACGAGCTTGAACATTGGACATTGGATTGCCCGTAACCTATAAATGATAAATTGATCTACTATCTTTATTCAAATTGGGCTCATCTATCAGATTAGATACTTATTTATCATTTTAGGGACTTTGAGTCACCGTGTGACTATGCCAGCCCCGTAATAGCTAATGTCACCTAATCATGAACTTATAATATTACATACCCGTACACCATTGCAAAGCATAGAGCAACGCGGCCCACCGGTCGCGGCGGACCGGAGGGGAGTAGCCATAGCGTGTATTACCGATGCAAAACAGTCTGTCATTTTTTCGGGGGAAATGCGTGCGTGCGACACACACGCTACACTTACACTTTGATTATATACACGTCTAGATGGAGCGTCGCCTTACAAACGCTGCCAAAACAATGTCCCAATTCGAAAATCCTTGTGTGCGTGTAACACACACTAGTATGTATATTTTATTCGCCTTACACACACTACTCAACTGGTGAAAATGTTACTTGCTTATGACATTTCCCCCTAAAAATAGGGAAAATTAGCTTAAGTCGAGTTCAATTTTTTCATAATGTGTGACATAATAATATTACGATATTCGTTTTTAGTTATTTTTAATTTTTTGTTTGTATTGGTACGTGTATTAGCTTAAGTTATTCGTTGTTAGTTATTTGTTCTTAATAGTGTAAATTACTTTTATCGTAGAGAAAAATAAATACATTTTTAAGAACAAAATCAAAATCTGGAATTGATCCACTAGTTGGGAATTTACAAACCCACAAACAGATACACACGTCAAACTTAGAACACCCCTCTTTTTCCTTGGGGGGTTATTAAAATAATGTTATTAAAATAAATATAGGTATATTAAACATATATTTTATATAGATTTTATTTTGTAACTTCATATTTATCTGGGAAGATTTTAAATCAAAAACTGGCAACACAGTAAACATGGCTTTTTTTTTTATGTAATTGAAGTGGCAAACAAGCATGCAGTTCACATTGATGTTAAGTGATGACTGCAGCCTATAGACACCCACACAAAGACCAAGGTCAAAATGCAAATGCGTTACCACTCCTGAGGCCTAAGGTGTTATGCCTCTGTGCCGGAAATTACAGGGCCGTACATTACCACCTGACCGGAACACGATAGTGCTGAACACTACCATTTAGCGGCAAGTAAATCAGGTAATGCGGTGGTGCCTACGCCCGCGAGCTCCGTCACTGGAGCTCTACCACCAGTAAAAAAGTTCAATGAATCTTAAAAATGCGACGTAAAATTAAATATTGTTGATATAATTCTGGGATACATTTAGGACTATGGAAAGTGTAGTTACCGATAATAAGAAATGTTTTTAGATGTTTTCATTCTTCTTTTGTAATTTCGGCACACTTTAATAGCGCAAATCGTCATAATGAAAGCATAGACGTGGACGTGTTTACGTTACAATGACAGTATCGCTACTGAGCGAGCGGAACGAAGCTATAAGCCAACAGATAACTGATATTTTTTTGGACGCTTATGAACTTAGATGCTCCATCTAGACGTGTATATAATCAAAGCACTTACACTACAAAAATCGTCTATTACTACGAAACTCACACCTTGAATTTAACAAAATACAGAAACAATTTCACGCACACATTTAAACATCTAGAGGACAGGTATAGGTATACTTGTACTTTGACAGAGGGAAAAGCCTGCATATAGCCCCTCCGGTGTTGCTCTATGTTGCAAAGCATTTTAACAACATCACTCAATGGATCAGCTAAGCTATGCTTTGAATTACACCGACATTCCTTAAATCTACATCGTGCTCTTCTAATACCACAGATCTTAAAGTAGCGCTCCGTTCACACTCCACCACAATGTGGTACACATCTAGAGGATGTGTGCCTACCACAAGTTGCGAGTTCACTAGCCTCATTAGATACCACAAATTGGCGAGTTCACCAGCCTCATTAAATAGAGCTGTGTTGTGCCGTTGATGTTAGCTAAATACCTTGCTGACACAATGTAAGGAGAGACGAGTGATCTATTGATGTCTCCTTTCATGCTGTATGAATTCTCGTCACAAATCACCATAATTTCGCCATTAATCCAGAAAATTTATTTAAATTTGATTTCGTATGAAGTTTGGATCATTATTTTAGATAAGCAAAGAGATAAAATTAATTTTATTATTACACATAACCAAAAATGTCTGATGGACGTACTTTGTATGCAATGGTATGCAAGAGAGAAGACAAATAATGTCAAATAATCATAATTGATAGATAGCAAACTAATGACTTCTTCAAAGTTATGACCAGATAAGACAGATTTGTTGAAGGAATTAAAAACTTCTTTGTGAATTTAATAAAAACGATCCGTAGTTTCGACGGAGCGTTAGGCATGGAACGAAAGGGGATGCCTGTATTTACACCAGAGAAAATGTAGATAATAATACTACGTATAGAATGGACACTTCGACGTCCCGCCCGATTTCCCCGCTTCAGCCAACCTCCTCCCCTCTTATGGGCGACGTTTGGTATTCTCTACGTGCTACGCTTTGTTGAGAAGGTAGTGTCTGTTGGTATTAGAAGCGGACCAGCGATCACTTCTGTCAGCGAATTCGATTCGCACTTGACTGATGTAAAACCTAATAACTAACGACGGAACCCTACACTGCGAGTGACCCGACACGCACTTGACGGGTTTTACACATACAGGAGACATCCATTTAAATTACATATTTATTGACAAGGCCGCGTCAGCTGCTAGGTTTAGTGAAAGCGATCGATATTGAATTGTTTTATATATTTTTAAGTGACCACTTGCAAATTCACAATACTTGTAAGTATCAACAGCATAATCGACCTACCTAAAGACGATTCAATTTACAAAAGGTGTGAAATAGTAGTATAAACTACTTTTTTATGTAATGTAAGTGGTAAACAAGCATGCAGTTCACATTGATGTTAAGTGATGACTGCAGCCTATATACACCCACACAAAGACCAAGATGTTAGTTAATGCGGTGGTGCCTACGCCCGCGAGCTTCGTCACTGGAGCTCTACCACCAGTAATCTTGTAAAGTACACTTAGCTGTGATACTAATTTCACCGGTGGTAGAGTTCCAAGGCAGGAGGTTGAGAGCGTAGGCACCCCCGCATTAACTTGTCTATCTGCTGCTAAATGGTAGTGGTCAGCAGTCAGCACTACCGTGTTCCGATGATAATGTATGGCGTAATAATTATCACAGAGACATAACAACAAAACCATAAAGCAATGCAATAAATGTGAAGGAAAGATTTGACAAATCGGGCAGGACGTCAGTAGCTCAATTGCAAGAGCCCAGTAGGTCGCGAGTTCGAGTCTCGCCTGAAGTCAAATTTTTCTTTAAAATAAAATAAGAACAAAGGTCTCCGGGGTGGCAACGCATCTGCATTGTGACCTTTGGTCTTTGTATGAGTGCCTATAGACTGCAGTGTCATCACTTAACATCAATGTGATCCGCATGCTTGTTTGCCTTCACAATATATCTTTAAAAAAGGCCACCATCGTAATATTATAACTGGTGGTAGAGCTCCAGTGACAAAGCTCGCGGGCGTAGGCACCGCATTACCTAATTTACTTGCCGCTAAATGGTAGTGTTCAGAACTATCGTGTTCCGGTCAGGTGGTAATGTACGGCCCTATAATATCCGGCACAGTGCCATAACACCTAAGGCCTCAGGAGTGGTAACGCATCTGCATTTTGACCTTGGTCTTTGTGTAAGTGTCTATAGGCTGCAGTCATCACTTAACATCAATGTGAACTGCATGCTTGTTTGCCACTTCCATTAGATTAAAATTAACGAAATTACTCATGACATGTTCTTAGGTTTTCGCGACCTACCTTTACTAATTGAAATAAAACTATATTTACGGATTTATCAATTTAATTTACAAAAATCCGTAAAAATGATTGTATTTCAATGACGATGGTGTATCACTCACCGATCGCGTTCGTAATGAAGATGTAAGAAAGAGACTTTGTGTGAATGATAGTATCGGTGTAAAAATGAAAAAAGGCATGCTCCGATGGTTCGGGCATATTGAAAGAATGTCGAATGAGCGAATGACTAAACAGATATACAATGCGAATGTGGATGGTTGCAGAGGCCCAGGAAGACCAAGGCTGACCTACCATGACCAAATAGGTCGAGTTCTGTCTGATGGTGGGGTCAAAAGTCTTAGGAATCGGCGTGCATGTATGAAGAGAATGTTGAAGGTAGACGAGGCACGAGAGGTTTGTCAGAACCGGGATGTCTGGCGCTCTACACTCTCTGCCTACCCCGTTAGGGACCTGGCGTGAAGATACATGCATACATATTTCAATGAGTGTAGGTAGCTCTACTCATGTCAACGCACAATGTAGATTTACATTAATATACAAACCCATTATGTAATGTTACGTATACAAATAATAATTATATAACTATAGAATAAAACACGTAGAATTCATCAGATTCTTATCTTATCTGGTGAACATTTAAGTAACATTATCACACATCGTATCAACCATCCTTGTAATGTTATATAATAATTAGTAGAGACTTGTAGAGGTACGTGATTTATCGATATAACCACGGAATAGATAATATAAAGCAGAAATCAAATTGTTGGATCAATTCTGTGCGAAGTAAAGCTCAATAAGGGACGCTGTACACAGACCACGAGGTTAGAAATAATTAAAATGCTCGGATATAGGTACTTTCAAACTAAAAGTATCCAGGAAGGAGACTTCGACTTATTTCGGGTCTGTGAAAAGAGAAAACGCTCTGTTTTCTCTTTCGGACTTTACCTATGTTGGACCGTGAGTGTTTGTCGACCGTTTTGATCAAGTTTTAAAGGTTTTGACCAATACCGGACTATTAGTTCAGTGCAGCAGTTCAGTAGGCAGTGTAGAGCAGGGATTACGCTCTACGAAGTCGAAACTAGCCGATTGTCACTTTCGTAGATTCGATATGTGCAATATTTCTTGATGAGCGCTGAACCTACGCTTAGAACTGTCAAAACACATACTTTTCTCAACTTTTCTGACAGTTCTAATGAATCTCACCCTTATACATCTCGAGTATCTGGACATAGGATAAAGGAGTGGAATGGCCCCAAATTATTTTCCAAATAAGAACTTTTTGTTTTCGGTCGAGTTTTACAATACAATTCATAGTGAAATACAAGTAGATTATTTTATTACTAACAATATATCAATGTAGCCGGAAACAAGAATAATTTGAATTATTTAATGGTCAGTCACGGATGCACGTTGTGAAATTGTAAAACATTGTAGCAAAATTTAAAGAAATTGGTATCTACATATTATTTTTCATGCACATTATTATAAGACACTGCATAGATGAAATTTAAATTAATGTAAGTATTAGAAGTCACAAAAAAGTGTGTGTGCGTGTGAATTTAAATTAAATTCAAGCGCGTTGCTTGCTTACACCGATTAATTAAGAGGCCTATCAGGACCCGCTTTATTTTTATTTATTTTAATATTTATGACAGAATAACGTTTGCCGGGTCAACTAGTTTAAAATATCAACACAAACGAATAAATTTAAAATTTTCAAAAGGTAAGAACAGGAATAGAGAAGTCAGTTTTTGTGTTGTATTATAATATGGCCGATGAATAGGTATTTTCAGCGGCTTATTGTTAAATATGATTTATTATTTTGCATAAATTGCTATGAACGTTTATTATTATTGTTACGTAAGAGGAAAAAACAAGACACTTATAAAAATGTGAATAAATATATTATTATTTTATATACTTACATACACTTATGTAATTAATTTTGTGTTGTTTTTTTTTTCTTTTCTATTCTAATTTTAATTTATTCATAAAGTTGTTATTATTTTATCTTAATAAAATTGTTTTGTGCACCTTACTTTTTGGCATCTATTACTATTATAAACGTAACTTCACGCCTGTAATCCCCGAAGGGGTAGGTAGAGGTAAATGCATGCATTCAAGCATACATGCAAACACCCACGATTCGCCGGTTACATTTTGGCCCATGTAACAGGTGGCGAGCCTGTTGACATCTCCGGGCACATTACCAAACTTTGAGGTACTGGGAAATTTCCAGGAAATGGAAAAATCCCAATAGAACCAGAGATAAAGGCTTTTTCACCATTATCTCTGATAACCCCCTACCCGGGAATCGAACCCATTACCTCAGCGTAGTAGTAGTGGCCTGCTACCACTAGGCTACCGGGGCAGTTTACTTTACTATTATTATCATTGATATACAAAAAACCCTTTTTTGGGTTGGGTTGGTTTGGTTGGGTTTTTTGTATATCAATGATTATTATTAGTTAACGTTTTAAACCCAAGCTAACATGGCAAAATCTATAAAATTCAATAAACAAAATACTGTACAAGAATTTGCAACTAATTGTTACCTAGCTAATCATCGTCGCTAAAATTAAGATTTTGTTGCTCAAGCCAATCGCAAGAAATTGCGATTTATGATAGCTTGATATTATAAAAGCAAGAACTCTGCTTGAATTTGGCAGATGTGTTGCCACCCCTGAGAGCTATTTTATATCTCTATGATAGTTAGTATAGTATAATACAATACCATCTAACCGGCACACAATAGTGCTGAACTGAACAGTACCATTTGGCGGCAGATGGCTTAGGACGGCTTAGGTAATACGGTAGTGACTATGCCCTAGAACTCTACGACCAGTGATCCCGCAACCCGTCACTCTAGGGGGACAAGTTGGCAAACTATAATTACTAAACTCACACACTACTGGTCGTAGAGCTCCAGTGACGGAGCTTATAAATCTTATACATCATTCATTCTAGATGCGTTGCCTCTCTAAGCTGTTATACCTCTGAGCCAGAAATTACGAGTCCGTAAATTACCTGACAGAAAGAATTACTAACATATTACCATTTTTAAAAATCTTTTTTATGTAATAGAAGTGGTAAACAAGCATGCAGTTCACATTGATGTTAAGTGATGACTGCAGCCTATAGACACCCACACAAAGACCAAGGTCAAAATGCAGATGCGTTACCACTCCTAAGGCCTAAGGTGTTATGCCTCTGTGCCGGAAATTACTGGGCCGTACATTACCACCTGACCGGAACACGATAGTGCTGAACACTACCATTTAGCGGCAAATATATTAGGTAATGCGCTGGTGCCTACGCCCAGGAGCTTCGTCTTCTATAAGTTATTTTAACTAAATTATTTTTAAATTAAGAGTCTCAAATTATATTCATAATTATGTTATAATAATAAATGATCATCATAATATTTAATTTTATCCGGTTCCTCTTGTCTCTCAGGTTTATTCATTGTTTGAGTAAAAACACGGTATGTTAATTTTCGACTATTAGTCATACAAGAAAAAATAACTGTAATTTTGCGATTCACTGTTTATATTCAAGTTTATTTTCAAGGATTCGCTATGAGACACGTGCACATTGACATTTAACCGGCGTATTTTTTGAATAACATTTATAAGCGTAGGAATATATTATCACTGAGTTCCTGAAGTCTGGCGTCAGGACGTGACCTAGCTGCTAGCGAAAGAATTTTCTTCTAATGGGAGAGAATTCTTCCACTAGTGCAGTCAGTAAACCGAACAATGGTGGTCAAACTGCAATGGGTGGTAGAGCTCCAGTGACGGAGCTCGCGGGCGTAGGCACCACCGCATTACCTAATATACTTGCCGTTAAATGGTAGTGTTCAGCACTATCGTGTTCCGGTCAGGTGGTAATGTACGGCTCTGTAATTTCCGGCACAGAGGCATAACACCTAATGCCTCAGGAGTGGCAGCGCATTTGCATTTTGACCTCTGGTCATTGTGTGGGTGTCTATAGGCTGCAGTCATCACTTAACATCAATGTGAACTGCACGCTTGTTTGCCACTTCTATAACATAAAAAAAAAAAAAAAAAAAAAAGAAAATGGGGCGATAGTAAGTGCAATGACGCAAGATTTCCATCTTCGGCGTCTAAAGGTATCTCTGGTGCTATTGGGATATTTTTTGGGAAGTTTGCCTAATGGCTAAGAGATTGGTAATGTGCCCGGATACAATAAGCTCGCCACCTGTTACATGGGCCAAAACTCATAGAGCAACATGGGCCACCGGCCGCGGCGGACCGGAGGGGAGTAGCCGTATGCAAACTTTCCCCTCTGTCAAAGTACAAGCACAAGCGTTCGTAGCTTGTCGCCTATGTTTAAAAATGTGTGCGTGAAATTGTTTCTGTATTTTGTTAAATTCAAGGTGTGAGTTTCTGTGGCGAACCACACTTTACTATTTACTGGATTGAAGACGCACGCCGTATGGTGGATATAGCAGTGCAAGCGAACCAGGGTGACACGCTCTACCGATCTTCCAATAAAACGCTTTTTCACTATTAATTTCCTTCTTCTGATTTCTTCCTTTGGTAGTGATCCGAGTATTCCGAGTGCTGTCAACGAACTGTACCGGCCATATTTTTTTTTTGTCGGGCTTTATGTAGGCGGCCTGTCTTGAGACGGCACTAGTCTACTTCACCGGGCAATCGGCGAGCGCAGAAGGCGCTCCAGCCTAGCAAAAAAGTTATGCAAATGCCTAAGGGTGACCCATGCGGGTCCGTGCCTCGGCTTAGGGCGTTGCGGAGGGACATATGAGGACGTCTCCTTTTGGCGCGATCAAAAGGAGTGTAAATGGCGGCCGCTCGGATTAGCGGATTCGGGTGGTGACTCGCCCGATCGAAATAGCGAGCAGAAGCTCGCTTCATAAACTGCCGGATGGTAGGCAGGTTAGCATCAATGTGCAAGTTTTTATTACGTACGTACCAAGGCGCGCCTACGGCTCTACGTAAGAATCGGTTTTGCAAAGTTTGAAGCTAGCGTAATGTTGTGTTTTTCGCGTGGGCGAATACCGGAGACGCGTAACATAGTATGGGCCTTATGCAGGACGTATAGGCACGGAGTTTGTTCCGGGCCGATAGCTTGCTCTTTTTATTTAATAAACAATGTAGTTGGGACAACACGAATGCAGCCTTATCGCGCGCTGCTTTTACATTTTTTTTTTTATGTAATTGAAGTGGCAAACAAGCATGCAGTTCACATTGATGTTAAGTGATGACTGCAGCCTATAGACACCCACACAAAGACCAAGGTCAAAATGCAAATGCGTTACCACTCCTGAGGCCTAAGGTGTTATGCCTCTGTGCCGGAAATTACAGGGCCGTACATTACCACCTGACCGGAACACGATAGTGCTGAACACTACCATTTAGCGGCAAGTAAATCAGGTAATGCGGTGGTGCCTACGCCCGCGAGCTCCGTCACTGGAGCTCTACCACCAGTAAATGTGCAGCGAAGGTCAGATGCCGATCAAGCGTCACTCCTAAGTATTTGATTTTGTCCATCCAGGGGATGGGCTCGTCAAACATTCGGACTGGGGCTATGTTAGGTCTGGGAGCGCGGTCCCGTATAAAGAGGATGGCGCGCTGCCATCCTCTTTATACAGGATTTTTTGCTAGGATTTACCTCTATACGCCAGCGGCGGAACCAAGACTCAAGGTCTTTGGCCGCCGCTTGCAAGGTTTTCCTTATGATCTCTGGCTTTCTGCCAGAGACGTATACAGCAGTGTCGTCAGCGTACATTGCCACCTGAACGCCATGGCGGACAGGGATATCGCTAGTGTATAGCGTGAATAGGAGGGGGGAGAGTACGGATCCTTGGGGGATACCGGCTGTTATGGTGTGACGGTTCGAAAGGGTACCCTCGACTCGATATCGAAAGCCTCTGTCTGACAGAAAATCGCGAATGATGTGCACGATTTGGGTGGGCACTCCGAGAGTGTACAGCTTATATAATAAGCCGTTGTGCCACACGCGGTCGAACGCTTTAGCGATATCGAAGAAGAGGGCTCCCGTCATAATCTTTCTATTGAATTTACTGAGTATATGCTCGGTGATTCGATGTGCTTGATGGACACAGGAGTAGCGAGCACGGAACCCGAACTGTTCTTCCGGGATCAAGTGCCGCACTCGGGTGAAATCTAAAAGTCGAGCGTACACGACGCGCTCGTAAAGTTTACTGAGAGAACTGAGCAGACTTATCGGCCTGTATGACGAGGCCTGGTTGCTCGGCTTACCGGGCTTTTTAAACCCGATAACTGTGGCCTCTTTCCACGCGGGTGGAAACATACTATTTTTAAACGCTGCGTTGAGTATCGCAGCCAAAAGGGCAATGAGCAAGGGGGGAAAGTTTCTAACTGTGCGATTGGAAACGCCGTCCGCACCCGGCGCTTTCCGCACTTTTAGACGCTTGATCAGGTCTGACACCTCTACGACTGTCACAGGTCTGAGAGGATCATCTTTATTTTCGCTATTATCGTTAGCGTTTTCATCGAACTGCGTGTCGGGAATGGGACCGGTTTCGCGCGGAGGGGTTGGCGGTCTCGCGTTCCTACTTTCGACTTCAGAGTTAATCTTATCTAAATGATCGGCAGCTATCGGCATCGTACTTGGAGAGCATTGAGTCTCGAGTTCGCTCGCCAGGCATTCGGACTTTTCGAAGTCATCGAGGGCTGGCGGTTGGTTGGGACGAATGAGGGGAGGCATGGATGCCTCGTTGGGAGATTTGAAGCAGCTGAAAAGCTTCCAATACTCTGTATGAGTGGGATCAAGGTCAGTGAGCTTTTGCTCCCAGCGGCCGTTATAGACTTCCACCTTGCTTTTCTTGGCCTGACGTTGCCAGTATCGCATGGTGGTTTTTCTATCGGCCGTTGGGGCAGAGTAGTAAGCTCTTGTAGTTGCATTCCTTTCTCTCACTATCTCCCGTACGTGCTCAGGGATAACGGCGTGACTGGGTACAGTCACGGGTTTTTCCTCTGAACCGACGGATTGTACGTGGTTAGTGAGAGTAAGGATCGCGCTATTGACTTCGTCAGGGGTCTCTATGAGTGAGGGGATCGCATCGAGGTCTTCGGATGTGGTGGTAGCCAACCTGCGTCTCACTTGAGACCAGTCGATTACCACTCTCATCGGGATGTCACTATGACCTGTATCAGTGGGGCCGCTATGGGGGATAAATTCTATGATAACAGGTCTATGGTCAGAGTCTAACTCGTGTAGCACTCGTATAGAATGTAGACGTAAGTTTACATTCTTTACAAGTGCTAGATCGAGTATGTCGGGTCGTCCCATGTTGTCGTCATAACATGACAATCATAATAGTGGGTGGGTTCGAGTGGCACTAGAATGTCTATAGGTGCCCTGTCAAGATAACGTTCTAGAACTGTCCCTCGTGCGTTAGACGAGTTACAGCTCCACATTATGTGTTTGGCGTTGAGATCTCCTGCCACTATGACGGAGTCGCCAAGCTAAAATAGACGATCTAGGTCGCCTACTAAGAGATCGCGTTGGGGGGATAGATACGCCGACACTATAGTGATCGGCTGATGACCGGTCATCGCTAATAGGCAAACTGAGACTTCAATGTTCTCCAGGTCGTCGGGGAAGGGTTGTACCGACCATACAAAACTGCCCTACTTTTATTCCAAAATCTCAAGGTCATCGAGATTAAGAAAACCTCTGGTGATTGGTTGTTGGTTCAAGTAACTAATCACAAGAGATATTTAAATTTCAAGTAAACAACTTTTACTATCGATGATTGGTTGATTCGAACAACCAATCAGCTATTAGATCTATTTGGCCAATTAAAATCTCTATGTATCTCAGATCATTACCGAAAGGAAACAAACGACATCAGAAATCTTTATTTTCAGATAAAATAAACACATTACAACTATAAAACTTACATAAAACTATTACAAATGTTCAAAGATACAAACAGAAGTCAAGAAAAACAAACATATTCAAAAAACTATAAAATTATACACGAAGAACTGTTAAATTATACAAAATAAAGTAATATTAAGCACAAACGAGCTTTAAGTGACACAAGACTATTAATTACACTCTAAATTACACAAATAAAAAAGACAAAATCTAAAAATAGAAGTTATACAATACTCTAACGCTATTGATCACTTAAGCACTATCTACGTTCCGACAACGTATACTATTGTGTACTATGCTATCGATGACTACACAACGCTATAGTTCTATGTCGTCTACGCGCTGACAACGTATACTATTGAGGACTGTATGGTCGATCACTATCAAAACTGTTTTTTAATCACAAACACTGTACACTATTCACGAGCGTCCTGCACAGTTTCGTAGTAATAGACGATTTTTGTAGTGTGCATGTTTTACACGTATTTCCCTCCACAAAAAATGACAGACTGTTTTGCATCGGTAATAAACGCTATGGCTGCTCCCCTCCGGTCCGCCACGGCCGGTGGCCTGTGTTGCTATATGCCAAAACTTAACCAGCGATTCGTACGTGTTTGCATTATGCTTGAATGAAGCCCAGAGTTAGCCTTCTTTCAAGGAATACAGGTGTTGAGTAACGTTTATTTTATCAATTTGATCATATATTGTGACAAGTGTAAAAAGAGCCTAATGTTGTCAACATGTAAGTGTTAATTAAAGTTGCTAAACCGCTCCTGACAATATTTACTCATTAACTGTTGTACAATCACGAACGAATGTGTTTGGAAATATTTACTTAAAATATTTTAATTTTATGCAAATTCGCAAATTTTTCGTATATTTCTTGCTTATCTAACCGACTGGTAACGATTTCCTTATTTTTCGTCTATTAGGTGTCAGTCAGCTCACGAGAAAAATATGACAATTGATTTCAATTTTTCAGCCGTCGGCGGCGGTCTCTCGTAGGTACCTTTTAAAATGCCACTAAAATTATTCGGGTTCATGGCATGATTTGTACAGAAAAAAATAAAAAGAGGTAACGCTAAAAAAAATAGCACCGAAGTATTACTTAGTGAACCAGAAGAACATTTCCTAGTATTCAAAATAATTTTAACTATCCAGAATAAAAAGTTGAAGTTTAGTATGGAGTGCTAATGTTGTTGGGAAAAAGGCTACACAATACATGTGGCAATAAATTTTAACTAATTACTATTACTAAAAAATCCATGTCTCAAGCCTCACGAAGAAAAACTTTATTGATGGTGCAAACTGCGTAACATTCATATTAGTACTTCACGTGCACAGCAGACTGACAAACGCTTTAGTAATATGAAATACATGATATGTTTGATTTAATGTACTTGATTAAATATGTAGGTACCTAAAATGAATTCAAACCTGAACCACAAGAATAATCTGTGGTCATTTAAATGGATAACACAACCCTCTTACAGCTATGTTATAATAATTATGCACGTGTTGTTTGTTCTGGTTTAAATACAGACATGATTTATACAAATATAACGAGGAAAAAATATGTCATTCAAATATGTTCGCATACTTCACCAGTCGATGACAATAAAAAAAAATTAAAAAAAAAAACATTCAAAGAAAATAGCTAGCTTGTACATTTTCTCTATAGTGTGCATTATACTGGTGGTAGAGTTCCAGTGTAGGAGCTCGAGGGCATAGGCACCACCGCATTACGGCCCTGAAATTTCCGGCACAGAGGCATAACACCTTAGGCTTCAGGTGTGGTCTATAGGCTGCAGTCTTCACTTAACATCAATGTGAACTGCATGCTTATTTGCCACTTCCATCACATGATAAAATAATATGCATGAAAGCAGACAATTTTATTTGTTTCTTGATATCCCAAGAGAGGGAGGTGGTAGGCAATATCCATCAAAATAACTTGAACCATAAACGCTCTGATACCCAAATTGATAATACCAACAAAGCATTCATTCAGATCTACTTCAATTCGTTTTATAGTTGCAGCAATTGATCTTTCGGCGATAGCGAAACCCTGACATATTTCATAGCGAGCATTCATCAGGTTAGATGTAATTTAGATTTCTAGACAAGATGAGCTTTAATCGTTTAATTGGCTGCGTTAGTTACTCTAGAATACTCTAGATCAGAGGTTCTCAAACTATTATTTCTTGTAGAACACTTTCAATTTTTTTCTGGTTTCCTCCTTGCTACATTTATATCACATTCCCATATTTCCAAATTTTATCCACGCCTCCGTAGACCCCCATCGAGTTCCATGGACCCCAAGGGGTCTATATGGACCACTTTGGGGATCACTGCTCTAGATGCCTAAGACCTAAGACTTATACCATATTTAATGAAAGATGGTGGATGGATCTTATTCATTTTGTCTGCGAGTAGGACTCTCGAGAGGATCTATATACGCCAGACAAATATATTAGTAGAGATACCTACGCCGGATGTTTATAGCAATAAAACAGGCTGTAGAATTGATGTAGAATAACATAAAATTTGTATTGTGAACAAACTTTCACGTCGTCACAGGCAGAAGGACAAAGTTCAAGGATAGATACAAAGAAATAGCAAAGGGCTTTCTACGTCATAACATGCTTTCCGACGTTATCGAATCTTCGAGCGATAAGGCCTCGACCGCACGGGGTGTTAATCGAGGGTTTTATAAAAAAACTCGAGATGTAACATATAATAAATGAAAAAAAAAATCTATGTAACAGTCACACGACCAATATTATCTAATCAAAATAAATATGCCTGAGAATAGATAATATGAACAGATTAATAGATGACAATAAGAACATAATCCATGTCTCATTATTAAGTAAAAACCATTATATCCTGAATAATTTATTGTTATAATTCCTCCGCGCAAAATAACAATGCGGGATGGGCAGCAGCTTCGCACGATAAAACTACCGCCACTACGATCGCCAATCCCTCTGCCAAGCGTGGCGATTATGGCATATTCTCCTCTAATGACGCACAACACTGTTGTCAGCGTCTTTGAGGAAGGCTTTGTCCAGCTGTGGACGTCTTTCAGCTGGAGTGATGATGATGAACTCCATTCATCTTGTACAGTTCTCAACAATAAAAATTGCACATCGAGCCTACGAAAGAGATAATCGGCTAGTTTCGACTTCGTAGAGCGTTATCCCTGCTGCATACTGTCTAGGTTAGCACTGATAGTCCGCTATTGGTCAAAACGAGATCAAAATGGTCGACAAACGTCACGTAGGGTGTGTGAAGAGAGATAAGGCTCTACAGATCCGAAATGAGGCGAAGTCTCCTTCCTAAAGTCGATGTGCAATATTTATTGTTGGATACTGTATTATGGCTTGATAAAGGCACCAAAAACACTTGCGAATTGACACAAACAAATCGCGACGCAAAATGCCCACGTCAGATAAAATACAATAACATTTCACCACGTATGAACACGCGATAGAACATTGAAAAAATCGATAGTGCGAATGTGGGCTCACGTGTCACGCTTTCACTGATTTATTTGAACCAGTTAAATGATTGATAAACGTGCATATCACCTTGGAATCCAAGGATACCTGGTTCGAATCGAACCTTCATTCACGCACTACTGGAGAAAGTTTTAAGCTTATTTCACCACGCCCGTGTCCCGCGCCTTGTTTGACACAATAATATTTCCTTTTTTCATATATAACGAGGGTGTCAAACAGGTATGCAGTTCATGTCACCTAAGTCTTCACATGGATTAGGTGATAAATGCAGCCTATAGTATAGACATCTACACAAAGACCAGAGTTCAAAATGCAGATGCGTTGCCAGCCCTGCGACCTTAATGTCCCTTATTACGGGAGCAAACATCTAATCGAAAGATATAGTGCTGACACACTACCATTTGGCAGCAGATAAATTAGGTAATGCAGTGGAGCCAACGCCCTCGAGTCCCTTCAATGGAATACTAGATGTGCCCGCGACTCCGTCCGCGTGAGAATTTATGATTGTTCAGTATGTACCCGGACGGAGTCGAGGGCGCAGCTTGTATAAAAGTAGCCTAAGTTACTCCTTATTACATCAGCTATCTGGCAATGAAAGTCCCATCAAAACCGGGCCGTTCCCAAGATTAGCCGGAACAAACAGACAGACAGACAAAATTTGTAAAAAATGTTGTTTTGGTATATGTACCGTGTATAGATACATATGCATTTAGTAAAAAGCGGTTTTTTAATATTACAAACAGACACTCCAATTTTATTTATTTGTATAGATATGTATAGATTCCACTAGTTAAGTAGTGTTGCAGTATCACCATATCAATTTATTGGGACTAGTTCTTATTAAAAAAGGAGACGTTCCAAAATGTATGGATCTTTTGCCCGCACCTTGTACGCTATATTGAGAGAAGAAGCATAAAATATAAAATCATTTTCAGCCATTCAAATCGTTTATTATACCTTCAATTAATTTTCGTAAGTAAAACAACGATTCAAATTATTTTTTGATTACTTTTCCATGATTTTACATATTTTTCTTTATCTTTTGATACAGTGGAACAAGGTGCGGGCCCAACATGTAACTTGTCCTTTACAGCAGTGTGAAAGGATATCACCCAGTGGTTTTTTACTGTCGTCACTTGAAAGAGCCAAAGTGTTTAAAAATACATTTTTTTTTTTATTATTATGGCATCGCTATTACGCATATCGCCAGTGTCAAGTAAAACGATATTTCGTATTTATTTAAGCAGCGTAAAAGTTAGTATAATATAGTCATCAAGTATAATAAGTAAGTATATAAGTTATCAAGTATAATATGTCAGTCAAGTGAGTTACAATAAAAATACATTAAGATCACTATAGTATTTTGAGTATTCCTGTCAATAAATATAATGTCACCTTTTAATTGTTACAAACTAGCAAGACAGAGTTTAAAAAAACAAAGGACATATACCTACGATCCTCAAATCCTTTGCTCACTTCCCTCTAAAATGGTCGAGGAGGGCAATGGCTGTCACATGCGTCATACTCGTGAACGGGTGCTGTTGGTGGGGACTGGTCTGTTCTGGTTTGCAGGGGCTACATCACATTTAGTAGATAGCAGTTTATTTGCATCTATGCTATGGACGTTGACATTATTTGATTTTTCACGATAATCTGTACTAGATTTAAGCTTTCATTTAAAAGAGCTCTTACTGAGTTTGTTGGGTAGCGGAGTTCTTCTCAGTAGTGACTGCACTTGGAACTCTGCTAAGTGAATAACATTGATCTTGACGAATAAGTTTTTCTTTTTCTTCATTTATTATCATTGAAGGAATTGAAAAATTTTATGATTATTATGTTTTAACCAAATAGTTTAAATTTTAATTTTTAATTTACTATTAATATATGATTTTTCTTTACTATATGTAATGGTTATTCGCTCTAGGTAGTTTATGATTTATTGACGTTTTGAAAGTATCTGTAAAGATCTATTCGAAATAAAAATATTTTCTATTTCTATTTTCTATTTCTCTATTTCTTTCTTGTATCTTGAAAGACATTCATGTTTAATTTTAAGAACATACTAAAAATATACCTATATTCATTTACATTTTCGTCACCACAAGTCCTTTACTATTGTCGTGTAAGAACGTATGCAAATACAATCCTATGACCTGGAAAACGATTGACAAAACATCAATAACAAAAGCATACCGAAAGGGTTGCCAACCACAACAAAGATGGAGTATGGACATTATTACCGTAAGTGGAAACTCATGAATAATTCATCCAGTAAGTTAGCCGTTGCCGTTGGGAGAAGTGAAAGCAGTTTTCCATGGTACAATTTGTTTATGGTTCCTGCGTATCGATACTATCGATATAATGATTTTATATTATTACCTACAAAGGTATAGAAATTTAATTGAATCTAGTAGTTTACAAGTGGCTATATATTCATTAAAGTTGTAGACCAAATCCAAAAGAAAACCTTTTAAAACATTTGTATCTTTGGTGAGGTTATATTTTTTGGTGTTTTACAATTTTATTTTTTAATATAATGAATGTGGCAAATGAGCAAGCAGTTCCCATTGATGTTTTGTGCTAACTGCGGCCTTAAGACATCCACACAAAGATCAAAGGTCAAAATGCAGATGCGTTGCCACACCTAAGACCTTAGTTGTTATGGTTATGTC
Organism: Macrosoma leucophasiata; assembly: GCA_036365455.1. Lineage (NCBI taxonomy): Eukaryota > Metazoa > Arthropoda > Insecta > Lepidoptera > Hedylidae > Macrosoma > Macrosoma leucophasiata. The sequence continues at coordinate 2,718,960 of JAWQUS010000002.1, read as the reverse complement.
TCTGTGATAGTTATTACGGGGCCGTAAATTACCATCTAAGCGGAATATGATAGTGCTGAACACTAGCATTTGGCAGCAGACAGATTAGGTAGGTAATGCGGTGGTGCCTACGCCCTCGAGCTCCTACATTGGAACTCTACCACCAGTAGGAAATATTATATAACTTGGGAACCACTGACATTTGCGGCACTTACTTAACGTTGTTTAGGTAGCTTAGGTCTCAACCTAGGCTATCACCGCACAGTGTTTGTTGTATAATATTTTATCCGGACACCTTGCATATAAAAATGCGAATATATGCAGCAGGAGCACGCCACCGTTGTACAGGGACGCAAAAAAAGATAAGACGCAAAAACGCCTAACTATGCGCCATGTCTAGAATCACTAGTTTCTGTATCAAGCACGCGAAAAATCTTGAACTTGAAAAACATATTTCGATAAATCGCATAACCTTTAATAACGTTTCTTTGATTAACTTATCAGATATCTCTAAAGCTTATGACTGCGTGCACCAGGAAGCACTAGTCAGAAAACTATATCACTATGACAATCACGTTTGGAATGCCACTTCACAACTTATGACTTGATAATTAGACAGTATAACCGTATAAGTTTGTAGTATATTGATGTGTGTGGAATGAGATTTTCCAACGACAATAAACAGGAGTCCCTCAGGGTTCAATTCTTGTTCCATTTCTCCTACTAGTCTACGTAAATTACTCGATCTCGTCAATGGTGACATTACCATCGTGATGGTTGGTGGCATCAATTGTCCGCTTACAACATTTATCTGGTGTTCAACATTAAGAAGCAGCAGGAAGCTCATGTTGAATGATAATCTGATATGGAAGAATTTAATTTAGATGGCTATGTAGTTTTTCTTGTTATTCTGAATTTCTAGCGGAATTGCCAAATTGGTCAGCAGATTTAGCTCTGTAAAATATATGACTAGACCATCTTCTTTCGCAGCATGTCTCTGACGTCAAATGTATGGAAACTTCCGTGTATTTTTTTGTATTGATTAAAGATATGTGACAGGCACCTCGCATATTAAAAACAACCTTCTCACAACAAAAAAAATCTTCGCAGTTGTTTCCTATTTACACCTTTTATCACATAGCTATTCCATAAAACAATAAATCGGTGTCCCTAACAATTACGTCAACAGCATTGTGGTATCTATTGTCGTGATAATGGTCACATTAACACATTAATAAGCAGGTGAGCATTAATAGACAGTACCTAAGAGTGTTTTATGAAGTATAGTTTTATGTTAGCACACAATATGTGAGTGTAAGCGTAAACGTACTTCACGCCTGTAATCCCGGAAGGGGTAGGCAGAGGTAAATGCATGCATTCAATCATACATGCAAACACCCACGACTCGCCGGTTACGTTTTCAGTGTAAGCGTATTTTTAATATTTAACAGTTTACACAGTCAAACAAGTTGTTTAAACAACAAATGATCTTATATTCCATAGTCCCTAATACTTCAATGGTAAATTCACCCTTTTTTGTTTTATTACGGGTAACTCATATCGCAGTTTGCGATATTACTCCTCCGAAAATTAAATGATAACTTCGGTAGCTTAGTGGTAAAGCGGCTGGACTGGTTATCCTGAGGTCGCAGGTTCAATTTCTGCCCGAAGTCAAATTTTTCTTTTCGTTTTTTCTTTAATTTCTAAAGTTCACTCGCATGTGTTATTGCGAAAAATAATAAATAGTACAAACAAGTAAACCTTATAGTTTCGCCATGTCCGTCTGTCTGTCTGTCCGTCCGCGGCTTAGCGCAAAAACTATTGGTATTAAAGGCTTAAAATTTGGCACAAATATGCACCTCAATCACGCCGACATAACACCCGACAAAGGGGTAGAATAAAATCATGAAAAATTAAATTATTTAGGGTACCTCCCTTACATGTAACTGGCGGATATTTTTTTATTTCTCGTTTTCTTTATAGTGTATTAATTAAAGTACCGTTGTCCCCGTCGCACGGGGACACGGGTCACGGGAACAGCTGGAATAAACCATATCGTTGGATGGATCTTTCAAAAATGTTAGGGGTGTGCTAAAATCATTTTTCAATTTAGTTAACTGTTCGGGACTTATAAATAGTAATAAAGCCTTAAAGTGCCTATTTTCGTTAGTGTCAAGTGACAGTGTCCCCCTTAACCAACTAAACGGTTATTGTTAGAAATTCATCAGTAGCTACCTATAATGAAATTAAAAGGAAAACTATCACACTTTACAAGTTTGCGAGTAATAGTCGACCCAATTTAAAATACTCGAAATTTTTGAACAAATTCGTAGAAAATATTTTTTTCACTACATTAATCATACCTAAGAACTACGGAACCCTACACTGCTCGTGGTCCGACACGCACTTAACCGGTTTTTTTAATTTATTTACTTACAATGGGCGCCGAAACAAATTCACTTTCATTTTTAACTATAAGAACACAATTGATTTTTTTTAATGAACAATGAATCTGCTACCTACATTAAATGTAGGTATTAGGTATTGTAAGTTGCCATCTTCCAAACAGAATGTCAAGGTTACCTACCTCCTCGGTAGCAGCGGCAGGTTGTTACCAAATAACCAAAGCCGTTTATCACCGAACCATTTCTCCATACAGGATGCCACGTTGTTCCACAGCTTGAAAATCGAATAGTCCCGCACAATCGAATAAGTCATTCGCGTTCCCGAACGAAAATGTACGCGAGCATTTCCCGCCGAAAACTATGTCAAAAATATTTTGCCGATTACAATTCGCATTAACCCCGATCCGCGCTTTCAAGGGATGTTGCCTTCGCGAATGCTGCAAACGTTTTAGTTGTAGTATGGTAATATATCGATCGTTGGTTTTGTTTACAGTTTCTGTTGGCCTGTGTACATGACAACCGCAGTAGGGTTGTGCCTGCTAGGTAAAAAAACAACTTCAGTTGTTTTCCATAACTTAGCAGACATAAAACATGAAAATTGAACGAATCACGAAATTATGTATTTGTTTTGGGAGGATATAATTCATGTGGAATGATTCTAAAATAATGAGATGTATTTTTTTTCTTTTATGGTACGAATGTCATGGATAACTGCAAGCAGGCACTGCAACCCTAAAATCCTGAGAGTGGCTGGAAGCTTGATGTTTACGTAAAGTATAATTGGAAATGTTTTTTTATTGTGGTTTTCTTTCGCCTATGAATATTATCACTCTCTGTTTTATATTTGTAGTCCAATGCCTAATAACTAAGTACCTACTTATTATTTTCATAAGGGCAAGTTCTGCATCATTAGACACAAACTTAACTTTTTCTTAAAAAATAATTTATAGAATTACAATAGTCGAACAATAATAATGTTAAACGTTTAACGGTTATGTTATAGACATTGGCAAAGAAATTCCTATAATATCTTTGGACATTGGCATAATATGAATCGAATATTGTTGAAGTCTCTGTACTTACCCAGTTGTTTCTTTTTATTTGTATAGACCAACGTTCAGGGATGGCTCTAGCTCGTGTAGCGCCCGTGTGCAATGCAACCCTGGCGCCCTCTAGGCCTGACCATGATGGTCCAAGACGATGCTCTTAGCTGTCTCAGGGAACGCCGCGGCGCCCGTGTCCATTGCACACCATGCACTATAGGTTTAAGCCGCCCCTGCCAACGTTTGACCTCTAACTCACCTGATTCGGCCACATCTACACTTTCCATCAGGTGGATGGAAAGTGTTGATGTGGCCGAAGATGAAACACGTTGTTCTAGAAGGTACCTTAACTCATACCTACTCATTACACTCATCCCAGGATTCCCAGGTTGCAGTTTTTCGGAAACAAAGAAGCTGGCCAAGTATTCCATTCCATATCTTAGCTGTCCGTGTAATAAATGTATAGCCGAAACGCTTGGCTCAATTTTTGGGATGTTCACTATGTAAGGATGACATATTGTCGTTTTCCTAGTTGTCCTGTGATAAAACGGTGAAGTGGGAATTAGATTTGTAGATCGTTCGCACATACGTCGAAATGGATGCTATAGTAAATGAAAAATAACTTTTAGCCCTGTATTCTGATTGTTGGTCAAATTCGAAATGTTTCTTCTAAACATTGCCCACTAAAATGTAAATCACTTCCGCTGCGTACGTGACAATCATCAGTTACATGTTCGGATATTAATTCGTCATTAACGTTGCGTTTCAGTTAGCTCGCGCACCTGCTCTGCAATGCTATGTAATCCATATCTCTATTCTAACGCAGTAAAAGCAATTATACTGTGTAGACGCAATGAACAAACCTAATCGTTAAATAAGTGCAGGCTTTATCAGTTCAAAATTTCATAAGCAAAAATTATCTTTTGCTTATGAAATTTTGAACTAACGTAACGTTATTTATTAATGTATCGTTACGCTCAAGCCATCTAGAACAATAACTAAATGGAACCATAATTTTATTCATTTTTGTAAATCATTTCATGTCTGGGAATGAAACAAAACAGCGCTGTTTGTTTCCATTCTATAGAATCTGATCGTGTCTCAAGATAAAAACTAGAAATGTCAAATGGTCACCGTAAATAATACTTACAAATTAAAAAGTACTATCCAATACGTCAAAATACAAAATACACGTCATCCCAATTTTGAATTATTATGGTTTGTTGATAATACTTCAAAATGGTTTTTATTTGGTTGTTTTGGGGTTAATTGGTTACTTAAGCTGTTTGTAAAAGCGATGAAACTGTAGGTAGGTATGCTCCACTTGATATGAGTCACCTGAGTGCAATTTTTTTAATGTTAAACAAGCATACAAATTCAAATGTATGGTGAGTGAATAGGTATAGGTAGGTACAAACAGCCTATAAACATCTAGTACGTAAAAACCAAATATTTCAATGTATCAAAGAATCTTTTAATATATAATTTAAACCTATATAATATTTTTTACAAAAAAATAAAATGAATACGCTTACACTCACAGCCTCACATTAGGTCTACACTTGTGTCGTGGGCATTGACCTTGGTGGGTGCCGTTGTACACATACAACACATGTTTAACATATCTCACTTATCTACGTAAACACCCAGACCCGAAACAAATATCTGTAGACCATACAAATATTTGTCCCGGTGCGGAGATCGAACCCGCGACCCTTGGAATCAAACGGTCATCTCACACCGCTGGATCAACTGGGTCGCCTGATTAAGCCTGGGTTGCACCAAGATACTGTAACATTTCACATCCTTCTTTAACTTTAACAGATTTATGTAAGTTAGAGAAGGATATGAAATGTTACAATAACTTTAACTTTTACAAATTTAATGTCTCGGTGCAATCCAGGCTAAGTTATTGTAACATTTCACATCCTTCTCTAACCTTACAAGATTTCTTTAAGTTAGAAAAGGATGTGAAATATTACAATAACTAACAAAATTTGTGGTGCAACCCAGGCTTAATTATTGTTTTGTCCCTTTTACACCTAACACTTAAATAATTATTACGTGTACTTACCATAGATTTATTAAACTACTTGTACATACCTACCTACTTAAACTATTTTTACTTTTTTCAAAACAACGCTATCTATTAGGATTCTTAACTAAATTCTAATCCTACACTTATCATTGAGTTAACACATATTATAACTCCCCTACATACCTACTCTACGTATAATAACTTTATGACCCTATGTTAATTAATTCCAAATAACAAGAGTTTTTATTTTTACTAATTCCATGAAAGAGTTTTTCCGCGAAAATTCTGTTTTGCTAACGTCCTCTATTGGTAAAATGTCGAAGCGCTTGACGTTTGTATATAGTCGATCTCTTTCCGACTTGCGCAATATCCACCCAATGTTTTTTATCGTTCTCGCTCTATTGCCTTCCTGACAACAGCGTTCTCCCTCACGCATGGCTCGCCAAATGTCACAGACGTCACGTCATGTTTCTTTTTCATTTCATTTTCATTTCATTCAATCAAATTAAGTCGTGCAGTGCGGTACGTGTCTCGAGCGAGCCTTAATTCGCTATTTCGATCAATGATATTGTTTTTGTTGTGGCCGCGACGTATGAAAACATAGTGCAGTTATAGGCAAGGTTGTGACAGTATATTAGTGTAATTGCGTAAAATAATTGAGCAATACGTACATTCGCCGCGTATTCTCAACGAAACATATTCGCGAATGTTTAAGATTTAGCGATGTCGTAGAGGTGAAAAATAGTGTGTGATGTAAATTGAGACTTGTGTCTGCACTTTCTAATTGTGACAAAGTGATAACGGCATAATGGGGACGACTGGGTTGACATTGGCAGATTTGCCGAACATATTTATTATGATCGGCGCTCTGGTTGCCCTGTTTGTGATGCTGGTCATACTTCTAAGGTGAGTTCATTGCCAGTGGATTGGCAGTATCAACACGAGTACGCATTTCTGCGCCCCCGATATCTTAGATAAATGTTTTATCAGTGATGATTTCCAATGACATACTTGAGTGTCTTGAATCAGTTATAAACTTATAAATATAGTTTTCTATTATCAATTGCGACAGTGTGGTTGATGAGTTGATGGTATTGTCAAAATTGATGTGGAATAGCATCCACAGGATCACTGAATACCTATTTAAAAAATAACAAAGAGTTGTCATCAGAGCCGTGGCAAGTTAATTGTAGACAAAAAACTGGTCAATGCTTGCACTAACATAGATGTCTGCACCTCTATCTGTCTGTCGTACTTTTACCTATGCCAAATTTTAATCAGTATTTACCCCTTTAGGCTGCAGTCATCGCTTAACATTAATGTGAGCTGCTGTTGCTTGTTTGGCACCTTCGTTACATAAAAAAAGTTGAAAGTTCGACTTCAAGTCATAGTGTAATTTGTGAATCTCGCTCTCAGAGACTTGACAATGTGTCACTCTGCTGTTGATTTTTTTTATGATAAATATAATTGTGCATTTGTGGTACAGATACTGCTTTTGGTAGAATAACTCAAAAGTGGTAGTTAGTTGGTCATATAAAAATAATATTGAATAAGTGAGTATGTAACACCATATTGCTTCCTTTCACATTTAGTTTTGAATCCCGTACTTCACACCCGTTGTTCAAGGTAGATTTATCAGTAATGAGAGAGAGTAGAGAGATACATTATACCTGTCCCAGGCGGTCCCGTGATTAATCTCTCCAGACACGAGAAAAATATGACAATTGAAATTCAATTGTGTCTCGCCGCCGGTGGCCGTACGATCCTTGAAGGATTAAAGAGAAATTATGTCAATGTTAAAATAAAAATGGAATGTAAGTAATAAGTTTATTAACTATTGTTATACTGCACTTAGCACTGAATAAGGAGGTAGTATCAAATATCTATCCAGCTTTTTTTTTAATTTAAAAAATATTTTAGTAAAATAACCTAAAATTTTATTAGTTATAGATAGCATCAAAAATAATATTAAACAAGTAAGCAATAGTTACTCTGAAATTCTGTTTTGATTTAAACAACTATAAATTGTTTTAATCTAAAAATAAAGTGTAGTTTTATAAGAAGTCCCATAATATGTAAAATAACTTAACTGCGTGTCTGTATGTAAATGCGAAGTAATAGAAACAATAGGAGTAATACGCTTAAATTAAACCTATTATGTCTTTTATGCAGATAACCATTTAACTAATTGGAAAATTAACTAACCAATTTGTTATTTATAATCCAGTTAATCATGAATTATGAGGGAACCTGCGCATTGACTACAAGGGCACCTCATTCAGTCGTAATAAAAGCTATATTTGACTGCCTTGGACATGCGGAGAGTCTCCTCAATGTACCTCTATCTAAAAGCTGTTTATTAGGTTGAGAGCAACACAGAGATGATATCGTCCACAAACAATGAGAAATCAATTGTCTTATTTTTCTCGCTGCCTAATGGGTTATTAGGTTCTTACTCCTCCACAAGAAATATACATGTAGATGTAAAGGTAACTGATTGTAATATGAAACAGGTTAATTACATCGGGAGTCCCACATGTGACACCTCAAAAAAAAAAGATGTAAAGGTATAAATAGTCTTGTTATAGTAATTGCATTTAACACTATCAACCTTATTTGTGAAAGAAATGAAATACCTTTAACTTGTTAAGCCACAGTAGGACTGATATTGGTTCATGAACAATTAGAAATCAATTGTCATATTTTTCTCATGACCTGACAGATTACTTATTTAAGTATTCATGTTATTTTAATAATCCAAAAACATTTACATAATAGAGTATTGTGGCAAGTTCCCACAACAATAATGAAATACCTACTATGAATAAAAGCTCCAAAGTAAGATTATTATAATCCAACTCCCACTTAGCCAGTTTTGTTGTACTGATCTCACCATGATCCTTTCATGCGGAATATACAATTGTAAAGTTTAAGGTTTGGTTGCACCAAAGTATTTGTTATAGTTCAATTAATGTTAAATTGTACATCCTTCTCTAACTTTAACAAATTTCTTTAAGTTAGAGAAGGACGTTAAATCTTATATTAACTTTAACAAAAATGTTGGTGCAACCAAACCTTACTGATTTCATTTATCAGGACCAACTCGGACCAACAGAATTCTTCTCAGTAGTGCCTGCCTGTGACCGACGGGGTAGTAATTGGGACATTCGCTGATGACACAGCAGCACTAACAGTCCATGACGATCCGACTGAAGCAAGTAGCATGTTGCAACTTTGTTTAAATAACATCACTGAATGGCTAACTACCTGGCGGATAAGAGCAAACGAAAACAAATCTGTACAAGTGACTTTTACCACGAAACGCGAAACATGTCCTCCAGTAACGCTTAATACACTTCAGATACCTCAATCAAATGAAGCCAAATACCTTGGACTTTACTTGGATCGGCGACTTACCTGGAAGAAGCACATATTTACGAAACGAAAAGCTCTAGGACTCCATTTAAGAAAAATGTATTGGCTACTTAACAAAAAATCACCACTATCACTTGAAAACAAACTTCTACTGTACAAGTGTATCTTAAAACCTATTTGGACTTATGGAATACAGCTCTGGGGTACTGCCTCAAATTCAAATATAGAAATATTACAAAGATTCCAATAAAAAATACTCAGGATGATTACTATGCTCCCTGGTACATAACAAATCAACGGTTACACCGCGAACTTGGAATAAGAACAGTCAAAGATGAAATTAAATACTTGGCGACATCATACAAAGACCGAATTAGTTGTCATCCAAATAAACTAGCCGCACATTTGATGAATAATTCAATATTTAAACGACTGAAAAGAAAGTGCCCTCTAGATCTATTAAGAGGAACAAACAATAATGTATAATATACTTAATTAACAAATAAGGGCACACGTCGCTGGACTGATCGCCCTCCATGACAACTACTAAATTTCATAACCGTTTGCTGAATGTTCCATACAGAACAGATTGCAATATAGATACACATGTAAAAAAAAAAAGTAGTGCCTGCACTTGGAACTCTGCTAAGTGAATGACTATGTTTATGACAAATAGATTTTTCTTTTGCTTCTATATGAAGGAATTGATGATTTATTGGTTAAATTTAATTTATAAATTTATTATTATTAAACAATACCAATTGGATATTAATAATTATTTTAAGTCATTCAGTATAGGTAGCTTGTAAACCTACAATGCAACAGTGTCCTTGCAGACCGATTTGAAATTTAATAAATTTGTTTGTTTGAATTTGTTTGACGGCTGGCTAGCTGCAGTTACTAGGTCTGCTGTAGTGTCAACCTCGCCTGGGACCGATACTTGTACAGATAAATAATTCCTTTTTTTAGGAGGAACTCCTTTAATGTTATTTTAACTGATTTGTGGAATCAGAGAGATTATTCTAAAGGCTGGCTCCAATGCACAATCATTGGAAATCACTGAGAGAAATATAGGCATATGTACATAAAATAATATTTTTACTGGTGGTAGAGCTCCTGTGACGGAGCTCGCGGGCGTAGGCACCACCGCATTACCTAATATACTTGCCGTTAAATGGTAGTGTTCAGCACTATCGTGTTCCGGTCAGGTGGTAATATACGGCTCTGTAATTTCCGGCACAGAGGCATAACACCTAATGCCTCAGGAGTGGCAGCGCATTTGCATTTTGACCTCTGGTCATTGTGTGGGTGTCTATAGGCTGCAGTCATCACTTAACATCAATGTGAACTGCAAGCTTGTTTGCCACTTTTATAACATAAAAAAAAAATGTGTATACGCATACCCATATTATATGTCATACATTTTTATTTTTTTGTGTTAAACAGCCTTGTTACAGGGTTATATTTCAACAGTAATAATAATTACATTTTTGATATAGGTATTGTATTTTAATACTGATTATTTAAATATTTGTTTCACCTTTTGACTCAAAATGTAATTTAAGTAATTATGCATGCATAACTTATGCATCACAAGAACATAAATGAAAAAAAAAAGAAATTTAATTTTTAAATAAGCTTATTATTTTACTGAATAAATAAATTGAATTTATGTACCTATATTTAATTTACCAACAAGATTATTAATGCATTTATCTGAGTCCAGAGGTAATATAGAAGTAAGTAGGTATGTGTTATATTGTTAACATTCTTAAACATTTATTCAACTCTCAATTGACATAGTAATACTTAATAATGATAGCATAATGATATAATAAGTAGCATACCTATTTCTTATATATTGTTTTACCCTCCAATATAAAACCATGCTATATTGTGTTTAATTAAATAAACACATGAAAATAATGTTGTGAAACATACCTAATATTAAAAGCAATAATAAGTGTAAAGGTTAATTTAAATGATGTTAAGTAGGTAAGTATTAGGTCTTATCCAATAGCAATAAGACATGTGACATTTACATTGAAGGCAACATGCATTTCCTAAATGCAATCAGCATATAAATGTTTGAATTAGATACCTATACGCTTTCCAGGAAGTTATATCAGCTGCAAACAGGTCTCTTGGGAACTTTAAAGTTGCCATAAGCCAGTTTCGCCCATATATGGTGCCTAAGTAAACTTCGTTAGGGCATAACTGTTTTTACTGGTGGTAGAGCTTCAGTGACGGAGCTCGCGGGCGTAGGCACCACCGCAATACGTAATCTACTTGCTGCTAAACGGTGGTGTTCAGCACTATCAGGCACTGATCAGATGGTAATGTGCAGCCCTGTAATTTCCGGCACAGAGGCATAACACCTTAGGCCTGAGGAGTGGTATTGCATCTACATTGGCATCTCTGCTTTCATGTAGATGTCTATAGGCTACAATATAACTTAACATTAATGTAAACGGTATGCTTGTTTGCCACTTCATGACATAAAAAAAACTGTTACTGTACACAATAAAATTGAAATTTGAGGGTGAAATTTCAATAAATGGCAGCAAATACCAAAAAAAAATATTGTACCTACTAATATTTTATTTACAAAAAAACAACTGGTTGCACTACGGGAGAGCCAGCAGAATTGAAAACAGCATTTTTTTATATTTTGGTATGGTTCCCGTTTCCCCACTCCACTCTCCCTCTCACCCGCTCTTCCACTATCCCCCACTCCCACTCCCTCACCTACGCTGCGCCGACGGCACAGAATATGTAATAATACTACGTATAGAATGGACACTTCGACGTCCCGCCAGATTTCTCCGCCTCACCCAACTTCCGCCCCTCTTATGGGCGATGGGCCCGGTGCTGCGTGGAATTCACGTGGAAACCTACCTACCACATAAAAATATGACGCAGTTAGAACGCGATCACCCTCCTGTCGACAAAGCGTATCGCACCTACAAACCGTTCAAAGGATTTTGTTTGTAATGTAACGCAGCACGAACTTCCGTGTTACGCACAATAGTAGGCATATTATTTTATTATTTTTATAGGGCACGGTATTCCGTTGCGACACCCCAATGGCGTGACGATTAAGTGATTTGGACTCGTGGGAGTTAGGAGATTGTATATTTCCAGTATCAGAAATCCATGTAATTTTTTTATAGTGCTGGAAACTTCCTAACTTCCTAAGAAGAACCTCTATAGGAAAAAAAACCCGGCCAGGTGCGAATCGAACTCGCGCACGAATCACGGTCACTTTCTGATTTTCCACGCAACTATCTGTTTTTCGTTCTTTCATATAAACCTTCGCCGGACAATTACAAATGCAACAAAAAAAGAATTTGCGAAATCGGTCCAGCCGTTCTCCAGTTTAGCACTTAACAATTCATAATAATATAGCGATTCATTGTTATTGATAGGTATGTATCATAGATTAATCATACAACTATTTACTACATACTTGTATGATTCATCCATGTATGTATATATAGAAGATTACACCATATAATATAATTAAAATTAATATCTTAGAAGTTGTCCCAAAATATTTGCGTCCGTAAAAATACATTTAATTCAAACGGGTTGCTCACAATGACTACGGCCCCGTTTGATTAAAAAATATATTATATTATGGGAGAACGGTTTTGGCGGGTCAGTCAGTAGGTATACTGATAAAAGCAGTCATTCGGTAAACGCTTTTCTACATCATTTACGATTCACGGCGTTCATCTATACTATAATCTCTCCTATAATTTATAATCTATAATTCTAAAACAATATTATCAATAGGAAACATTTTTGTTTTTGTATGAACCCGTGTTTGTACGATGGGCAGAACATGTGGAGAGAATGGACGAATCCGGAACACCCAAACGTGTACTGATTGGCAAACCGGGCCGAAGACACCGAGGCAGACCTAAACTCAGTTGGCTAGAAGGAGTAGAGCAGGACCTAAGAACGCTGGGCGTAAGGAACTGGAGAGAATGACCCAAGAATAGATCGGACTGGAAGAAAATTCTTAACCAGGCCTAGGCCCAACCTTTTTCTGTAGCGCCTTAGATCATCATGTTTCTAACGTTTTCACACAAAAACTACTAAACTGATTTCAAATCCCCATTAGAAAGCTGCATCTTCGCTGGGTGACATAGGCTATATTAAATTCATTGCACCCGTTCAAAGCCGGGGCGAGCTGCTGGTTTAAAATAAAATAATCGATCGATAAACATTAATCAGATAATTACGACCTCAGTTAACGAATGTTGAACCTCGGTCTAAATTGTTGAGTATCTTGCTTCATTTCAACATCCACACAAGGTTAGTTTCTGCTGATCATTAAATACACCGAGCATATATACCGAATACACCGCTATCTAAGGAAGTAGTAGTGAAGTACCCTAGCTTCAGCATTTCATACAGTGCCCCGAGGCACCCACAACAGCTTTATAAGGACCAAGTGCGGCCCCATCTGGCATACTGCTCTCATTTGTGGCCAGGAGCCCCCAAATATCAGCTTGGTCCACTTGCCTCCCTACAAAGACGCGCCGTTCGTGTCGTTAACGATCCAGGACTTAAGTACTGACATGCTTGAACATCTAAGCTTGCGCAAACATCGGGATTTTTACGGTCTGTGCGTTTTTTACCGTGGTGAGTGTCTGAGTGTTCTGTTGAGCTGTTCGATATGATGCCACTCGGCATACGGATTGGCGAACACAGTGGCGGTAGTTTTTAGTGGGACGCTGTTCGTCCCGCGTTATTGTATTTACAACCACCCACTATGCCCATGAAGCGCGCAGGGCCTCGCGGCTCGTGCAGATCGTAAGCGATCTACTCGGTTAAGCATTACGGGCGCGATCGGGTGTGAGATGGGCGACCGCTAGTGGCAAATTAAAATGCGCGTTTCCGTGCTTCGGAGGCCACGTTAAGCCGTCGGTCCCGGTTGCTGTCGATAGATAGCATTCGTTAAACCTTGTCGGAGGCCTTATGGGCGGTTTGAAAACATCCGACAGCGGATTTGCCACTAACCCGTTCGCATTGGAGCAGCGTGGTGGAGTAAGCTCCAGGCCTCCACCTAAAAAGGGGAAAGCCTCGTGCCCAGCAGTGGGACGTATAATGGGTTGCCATTATTACCTACTATGCCCATATTGGAATGGTTTAACCGCTACTGTACGGTTGACTTCCATGAGTGCAGTCGCACTAGCGGAAGAATTCGCCTCCAATGTCATTGCCTCCACTACTAGACGATCCGACGCATTAATGTAAGTAGGTTTTTACTGGTGGTAGAGCTCCAGTGACGGAGCTCGCGGGCGTAGGCACCACCGCATTACCTAATATACTTGCCGCTAAATGGTAGTGTTCAACACTATCGTGTTCCGGTCAGGTGGTAATGTACGGCCCTGTAATTTCCGGCACAGAGGCATAAGACCTTAGGCCTCAGGAGTGGTAACGCATCTGCATTTTGACCTTGGTCTTTGTGTGGGTGTCTATAGGCTGCAGTCATCACTTAACATCAATGTGAACTGCATGCTTGTTTACCACTTCCATTAAAAAAAAAAAAAAAAGGTATACCTATGTGTTAGTATAACACAATTTTGTTATCAGAGAAACGAATCGTTATTAACTTTTATCTTAATCTTTAGTAATTCGATTCTCGTTCATGATAATTAAATACAATTAAAGAACCATTGTCTTCCATAAACGTTTAATGGTGTACATTGTTTAAAAATTGATTAATTCATTGTGTGTATGTAGCTCACAACTCGCAAACTTGACAAACTTACTGCCAAATAAAGATAAAACAAATAGGTGCAAGGAAATTTAATTCATTCCTCATCTTAAAAAAAAATACTACAGGTTTGAACCTGGGCCCACTGAGATCTTCAGTCCAGCCACCCCCAAACTCCCAACTGAGCTACCGAAGCCCGTCTCCTCAGTCCCGCCTGAATTATTTTTTTAATTTCCATTTATATTTTACAATATTTCACTTGCAAACTGCCTCGGTAGCCTAGTGGTAGCAGGCCACTACTACTACGCTGAGGTCCTGGGTTCGATTCCCGGGTAGGGGGTTATCAGAGATAATGGTGAAAAAGCCTTTATCTCTGGTTCTATTGGGATTTTTTCCATTTTCTGGAAATTTCCCAGTACCTCAAAGTTTGGTAATGTGCCCGGAGATGTCAACAGGCTCGCCACCTGTTACATGGGCCAAAACGTAACCGGCGAATCGTGGGTGTTTGCATGTATGCTTGAATGCATGCATTTACCTCTGCCTACCTTCGGGGATTACAGGCGTGAAGTTACGTTTTATTTCACTTGCAAGTGTTTTTGCGAAAAATCCAATAAAATAAATCAATGCCTCATCCTTTTTGTCATGTCACCAAATAAGCACAAACATGTATAGAAAACAAGCATATAAGTTATTAACATTGATAGTACATAAGCCTATAAACATCTAGATCTAGGTATCTAGATGTTTATAGGCTTATGTACTATCAAGTCAGTACAGTCAAAAAGTTTCCCAGCGGCCAAAAACACTAGCTTTTGCTCGCAACTTCGTCCGCGTATTTTAGTTATCAGGGCATTCGATTCAAGATTCAAAATACATTTATTCACTTTTCATTCATAAAAAAAAGACTAATTTTGTCACACCTTGGGTTACATTATTGAATTTTTCTTAGGGATACCTATTTTTTTAAACTAAATGTATTAGGTTAGGGAAAAAGTTTCTTCGCATTTTTTAAGATAATTCAAAACATTTTTTAATATAGTTTATTTAAATTTAACTAAAGTATAAATGTACCATTTTGTTCGATAACCTTTTGCCATCTTGTAGGTAGGGACATGATCCCATTGCTATAAAAATTTTGGGACTTCTCATCAAAATACCGCGACAAGTGGATTTGGCAGTTCTCTCGTGATGTTAACCTAACATTGCATAAAGAATTCTGAAGAGACCGAAACAGGTGGAAATCTGAAGGTGCAAGGTCAGGACTATACGGCGGATGCATTAACACCTCCCAGCCAAACTCTCTTAATTTTTGCTGAGTGGCTATAGATGTGTGAGGTCTAGCGTTATCATGATGAAACACCACACCCCTTCTGTTGATCAATTCCGGCCGCTTTCTCTCAACTTCTTGCTTTAATCTCATCAGTTGTTCGCAATAGAGTTCAGAATCGATAGTCCTGCCTGGTGGTAATCGCTCATAATGAATAATGCCCTTCCAATCCCACCACACACACAACATCACCTTATTGCGAGTTAACCCGGGTTTCGCAGTCTGTGAAGCCTGACCGGCCTTTGACCACGACCTTTTTCGCACGTTCTTGTCGTACGTGATCCACTTATCATCACCAGTTATCAGCTTCTTCAAAAATGATTCGGTTTCATTACGTCGTAATAAAGAATCACAAATGAGTACACGGTTCATTAGGTTTCTTTCAATGAGCTCATGAGGTACCCAAATATCGAGCTTTTTTTTGTACCCAGCTTTTTTCAAATGCGCCAAAACTGTTTTGTGATCAATTCTCAGTTCTTCAGCTACGTCGTAACTACTGATATGTCGATCTTGCTCATTTTTTTCAAAAATGGCATCCATTTTATCCGTATTAGGGCGACCAGAGCGAGGTGCATCTTTGACATCAAAATTTCCGGATTGAAAACGCTTAAACCAAATTTGTGCTACTCTCACAGACACTGCACTAGGTCCATAAACATCGCAATTTTTTTCCGCGGCTTGCGTTGCATTTTTACCTTTTCCGTAGTAAAATTTTAAAATGTATCGAATTTCTTCATTAGATTCACTCATCTTGACAGTACGAAAAACAAATGAAAATCGCACATTTGCCTAATTTGAATTTGGAATTATGTTCTTTAAAATTTTAACTTTCAATGATACCAAAACCAGCCAGATACAAATACTACAGCCAAAGAGATTTTATTACAAGTTCATACATACTATAATGCGAAAAGACTTTTTCCCCAACCTATTAGACTTTGTTAGTCAGTGAAGATGCAGCTTTCTGATGGTGAAAGAATTTTTGAATCAATTAGTTTTTCTGTGAAAACATTACAAACATACATACAAATATATAAATGTTTCCTCTTTATAATATTATAGTAAGCAAATTTCACCTTAGTCGTTTTTGCGGTTTTAGAAATACCGTGATAGTGGTGACCTTTCGCTTTGGTATATAATATACTATGCATGAGACTCACGAAAGACTCGAAGCCATTGTTATGCGAGGTACTAAACCATAGAAAATAGAAATCAAATAGAAAACATTTGGAAGACACTCGCGTTTGCGATCCTTGTAAGTACCTACTCAGTGTTAAAATTTAAAACTGTTTTTACATTGATGTAAATATCTCAGAATACCTATGAGACTCACCACCATATGCCTGCGAAGAAGATTTGAATTCTTTGGTCACATTGCCAGAAAGAGAGGTGACATCTTTGAAAAGACGCTGCTAACTGGGAAAGCATCGGGGAAAAGACTCAGGGGCAGAAGCCCACTACAATGGTAGTAAACCTTCGGAAACTCTTCCTTTGGCTTCCAATCTGCAATGGCCTATTTGGCGAACGCTAAACCGACTACGCACCGGAGTGGGTCGTTGTAGATCAAACATGGCTAGATGGGGCTATTTGTCAGGACCAGAATGTGACTGCGGTGCTCCAAAGCAGGATATGATACATCTGCTCTCCTGCCCACTGTGCCCCAACAGTTGTACAAGAAGAGACCTAATGGAGGCTACGGATGCCGCTGTGAAATTGTCAAATTTTCTGTCCGCTAGAGTATGACTATGACAGGCCATTGACACGAGTAGAAGAAGACTACAATGGTCCGACCAAATTCGCTCCACGTTAGAAGCCACAGTTTGCAAAGCCATCGACATCGCCGAGGATAGGACGACAGGGCGTAATATTGTCCAAACAAAAGTTATTCGTCGAGGTTACGACCCTCAGCATTGAGCACACACGACGCAAGGAGGAGGTTAAGTGATGACTGCAGCCTATAAACACATGAAGACCGGTGGTCAAAATGCAGATGCGTTGTCACCCCTGAGACCTTAGTTGCCTCTGTACTTAAGTTTTTATGGGGCCATACAATAAGTACCATCTAATCGAAGCACGATAAGTGCTGAACACTACCATTTAGCGGCAAGTAGATTAGGTAATGCGGTGGTACCTACGCCCTCGAGCTCCTACACTGAAACTCTAACACCAACTTTGTTTATATGCCATTATATTTACAGCTGTACTCTGTGTATTCTGTGGATGAGTCGCTCACTTATCAGCTATATCCTCATTTGTTTGCGATAAACGACCAAATGGGTAAATAGGATATCTATTGATGTAGTGCCAGTGTACTGAAGTCCTTCCATAGGGTCATAGCTCACTAGAGCCACCCGGCACCCGACCAGCGCCCGACTACCTCGAGCGGTCGGCGCTCATTACATCAACTCCGCTCCGTATCGCCTCGACCGCAAGCCGTCAACACACTACGCGCAAATGTCGATTGGACCACTCGCTGCTAATGGTCAGCGTTTTGTCTTGCGTTGACTTTGCATTGCCAACTCACTGTACCCAAGTGGACCGCGCGCGGTCCGTGAGTGTTTCACAAGTAACATCGCGTCGTTCACCCGTGGAGCACCTGTCGGCGACCCGTCGATAACAAGTGGACGCCGTAAAACGAGGCGGTGCTGGTCGGGTGCCCGGTGACTGTAGTGAGCTATGACCCTTATACTGCAATGATAACATCCAACAATGTAAGTCGAAATTACTTGTCATAATGAACAATGGTACCTTATTGTATAACAAGGGCGCACTATACAGTTATAGATTACATATGCAAATGAGCTTGAAATAAATATCGATGCATATGAACATATGATAGAATTCGCTATTAAACCCCGGGCTAAATAACTGCACAATAAACAATGCTTCATTTTTGTTGTTTTATATTATTTCGCATTAACACATGCTTGTGAAATATATTTAATTTAATGAAAAATGGAAAGAAAAATTTGACTTCAGGCGAGACTTGAACTCGCGGCCTACCGGGAATCTAGTCCAGCCGCTCTTCCAATTGAGCTACTGAAGTCCTGCCCGATTCATCAAATCTTTCCTTCACATTTATTGCATTGCTTTATGGTAGCAGCAGCGCCATCTATTGCCAACTATGCTAGTTAGGCAACCGATATAATAGACTTTGCAGTTTATTGAATATCGTAAAGAAGTCGCTTTTACCCTTAATAATTGTTTTATATTATTTCGCATTAACACATGCTTGTGAAATATATTTAATTTAAAGAAAAATGGAAAGAAAAATTTATCTTCAGGCGAGACTCGAACTCGCTGCCTACTGGGAATCTAGTCCAGTCGCTCTTCCAATTGAAATACTGAAGTCCTGCCCGATTTGTCAAATTTTTCCTTCACATTTATTGCATTGCTTTATGGTAGCAGCAGCGCCATCTGCCTCCATATATCCATAACTGCCTCGGTAGCCTAGTGGTAGCAGGCCACTACTACTACGCTGAGGTCCTGGGTTCGATTCCCGGGTGGGGGATTATCAGAGATAATGGTGAAAAAGCCTTTGTCTCTGGTTCTATTGGGATTTTTCCATTTTCTGGAAATTTCGCAGTACCTCAAAGTTTGGTAATGTGCCCGGAGATGTCAACAGGCTCGCCACCTGTTACATGGGCCAAAACGTAACCGGCGAATCGTGGGTGTTTGCATGTATGCTTGAATGCATGCACCTCTGCCTACCCCTTCGGAGATTACAGGCGTGAAGTTACGTTTCAATTATTAAGGGTAAAAGCTTCTTTACGATATTCAATAAACTGCAAAGTCTATTATATCGGTTGCCTAACTAGCATAGATGGCAATAGATGGCGCTGCTGCTACCATAAAGCAATGCAATAAATGTGAAGGAAAGATTTGACAAATCGGGCAGGACTTCAGTAGCTCAATTGGAAGAGCGGCTGGACTAGATTCCCAGTAGGCCGCGAGTTCGAGTCTCGCCTGAAGTCAAATTTTTCTTTCCATTTTTCTTTAAATTAAATATCTTTTTTTTTTATTTTTGCTGAAGTGGCAAGCAAGCTTGCAGTTCACATTGATGTTAAGTGATGACTGCAGCCTAAAGACACCCACACAAAGACCAAGGTCAAGATGCAGATGCGTTACCACTCCTGAGGCCTAAGGTGTTGAGACTCTGTGCCGGAAATTACAGGGCCGTACATCACCACCGAAACACGATAGTGCTGAACACTACCATTTAGCGGCAAGTTTATAGGTAATGCGGTGGTGCCTACGCCCGCGAGCTCCGTCACTGAAACTTCCTACATTTTCATAACATGATATCCTCCATCCTCGATGACACCAACTCTGAATAGTTCGGCGATGATACGTTTTACACAAGAAAAGCGAATTTATTTAGTGGAATGTGACCAGATTAGAATCTAAAAGCAGTAACTAGATTACTTCTATCCATTTTGGTGAACTCAAACCAGGAGCAGCGAAAAGGTGTGGATTGGATAGTTAGTTTTTTTTAGACGACCCGATTAGTCCAGCGGTGTGAGACGACCGTTTGATTCGAAGGGGTTCGATCTCCGAACCGGGACAAATATTTGTATGGCCTACAGATATTTGTTTCGGGTCTGGGTGTTTGTGTTTGTGTTGTGTGTATACAACGGCACCACGACACAGGTTTATACCTAGTGTGGAGCTGTGAGTGGAAGCGTATTTAATTTTTTGTATTTTAGTTCTCGCTCAAGATTATGTACCGCTTGTAATGGCAATAAAAGTCTTGTTTATACGCGATTCTATTATTTATTGCTGAAGTCCGGGCGAGTCTTATCAGCAGTAACCTCATTTGCAAGCGCTGTACGATCACAAAGGTAAATAGTAAATACCTACGATACCTATTTATGTACGAGCAGTACGAGTGTACTGAAGTCCTTCCTTATACAACAATGCGTGCAGATAACATGTAACAACTGTGATTACTCGTGATAATAAACAATGGAACATTACTTTACAATAAGAGCGATCTTTACTAATTTAGGTATACATGTATTACTCATGAAAATACGTAACGTGAACATACGTGAAATAAACAGAAACGTGGTCGCTCACTATGGGCCTCATAAGAAGGCTCAAGGTCACTCAGAGAGCGATGGAGAGGGCCATGCTCGGAGTTACTCTGCGAGATCGAATCAGAAATGAGGAGATCCGCATGAGGACCAAAGTAACCGACATAGCCCATCGAATAGCGAAACTCAAGTGGCAGTGGGCAGGGCACATAGCTCGCAGAACTGACGGCCGTTGGGGCAGAAGAGTTCTAGAGTGGCGACCGCGTACCGGAAGACGAAGCGTAGGCAGGCCCCCCACGAGGTGGACCGACGACCTGGTCAAGGTCGCGGGCAATCGTTGGATGAGGGCGGCCCAGGACCGTTCGTTGTGGCACTCTTTGGGGGAGGCCTTTGTCCAGCAGTGGACGTCTTTTGGCTGAAATGATGATGATGATGATGATGATGAAAATATATTTATGTAGAGTTTAAATAGGCGAAGGCGTAGGCACCACGGCATTATCTAATATACCTATTTGTCGCCAAATTATAGTTGTATTGTGAAGTTGAAGGTAATGTTCTCCACTATTGTGTTCCGGTTAAATGGAAACGTAGATTCACTAATGTTTCACCGACAAACGTTACGCAAATCTTCATTTCAAAACCAACGTTTTGTACACTATTAATTCCGAGCGAGCGGAGCTCGCCCGCCGCACCCTTCGACCTAACCTGACTAATCTGACTATGTCGTCTATGAGTTATGAAATGAATAGTTTTGTAATTATCTGTTTGCCAAGTGAATTATGTAGTTGTGGAAAGTTGAGATGTGAAACGAAATCGTTGCGAAACTTTGGTTTTGTAATGAAGAGTTTTGAAACGTTTGTAGGTAAAATGAACGGGTACCAGAAACGTATGGCGGGACCATACGTTTCTGGTACCCGTACACACTATCATATGAAGCAAAACAACTAAGGCCTGAGGGGCGGCAATGTATCTACATTTTGACCTTCGGTTTTTGTATAATGACTCTAGGCTGCAGTATTCACCGTCCTCGTGCACCACCACCATACCACCATCATTACCTAGATTAATAAAATCATAAAGAATATGTAGTAGAACCTGTAGAACTCTCGCGAAATGATACCTAAAGTTATTAACGCATTGTGATACAATTAGAGAAGTAGGTAGATGCAGATTTAGGGTTAACTAGCTGACCCGGCCAATATCGTTCTGCCATACAATAAATGTTTAAGCCAATACCTTACAAAATAAAAAATAAAAACATCAAGC
Organism: Macrosoma leucophasiata; assembly: GCA_036365455.1. Taxonomy (NCBI): domain Eukaryota; kingdom Metazoa; phylum Arthropoda; class Insecta; order Lepidoptera; family Hedylidae; genus Macrosoma; species Macrosoma leucophasiata. The sequence goes on along the minus strand of JAWQUS010000002.1, from coordinate 2,696,760 downwards.
GACTCCCATCGTGGATGTGGTGTGAGCAACCTCATGAATCACTTTATCTATCGGTGAAAACCGCATTAAAATATATAGTTACGGCAATAGTCTCTATCGAGAACAGACAGACAGACGCGGCGGGGCACTTAGTTTTATAATATGTATGAAATTATTGCCCTTTCATCCATCCCTTTATTGGTGAAAGGGCAATTTTTTTCCCATCCCAATTGATATAGACATGATTAATTCAATCGATATTTGACCCCTTTCACTTTGTCAACAGGAACATGGAAGTGATAGGCATAGTCGGCGAGGGCAGAGAGGACACATGGCAACACACGATACAGCCGCCTCGGCTGCTCATGCAGAGGGTGCACATACCGTTCACCTTCAAACTGCAGGAGAACGAGCCCATTGGCTACAGTGGTGAGTGGAACTTTGTGGAAGACCAACAGGATTAAACATTTTATTAAGCTGCCAATGGATAGCAGCAGCTTACGCTGACCTGCCCTTCTCCTCCCTCCCTCTAGATATATATGAAAAAGCATACAGCACTGAGCAAAGAGCTTGATAGAATTCCAGTGCGGGAGCCATGGCAACCAGCGCATGGTAGTTTTTAGCACTATCATATTCCAGTTAGATGGTAATGTATGGCCCCGTCATACATATCACAGTGACAACAACTTAAGTCTCAGGGGTGGCAACGCATCTGCATTTTCACCTCTGGTTTTTGTGTACAGGTCTATGGCTTATTTGCCACCTTCCTTACATAAAAAGCAACCGTATGTATACCAACCGTATACATATCTACATGTGGTACGTACGTAGATATGTATACCAACCTGGCCGTCGCGGCTACTCGGATGGAATATACTCCACTTTACCACACGATAAGCAATTAAAAGATAGAGAGATTGCTATAGAAGGAAGTGAGCGCAATTAATCGTGTCATACGGTCACGCTATTGCCTTTTGAAATGAGCGTTGTTTGCTATGGCCGCGTCCTTGGCCCATGCATTGTTTATGATAGCGTCGTGGAAGGTTTTGCCGTTCGGTTCGATACATGCAAAAAAAATTGTAAGAAATAGACCGATAATACGGACAGTCGCTGTAAGAGCCCATTGCGCTTGCCAATGGCCTGGTGAAGACCGTGAAGTGCAATATCGATACCAGCCTCCCATTCAAAAAAAGAAATAAAAACTAAAAATACGCCGTCGCTAAGCGTACCCTTCGTTCATCATCATCACTTCAGCCTCAAGACGTTCATTGCTCGACAAATCCTTCTCCAAAGACGCTGACAACAGTGTTGTGCGTCATTAGGGGGGAATATGCCATAATCGCCGCGCTTGGCAGGCGGATAGTCTTATCGCTAGACCCTACTGCCTACCCCACGGTTTTATCTTTACTCCCGCCCAGTTGAAGTTTTGCTACCGAATACGGTAGCGGAGACCGCGTGGTTATGTAGAAATACTCCTGTTTCGCTATCGCTAGGGGTAGCGAAACTTTCTAGATCTCGTTATTTATTTCAGTGAACCGACGTGTATCATCGGTTGCGCTGTAACAGAGTGGTGAAGATCAGAAATTGTAGTTATGGATAGCGACGAAGAGGAAGCGTGTCTTTTATGAGCCTTAATCATAGAGCAACTCGGCCCACCGGTCGCGGCGGACCGGAGGGGAGTAGCCATTAGCGTTTATTACCGACGTAAAACAGTCTGTCATTTTTTGCGGGGGGAAATACGTGTGAAACACACTCACACTACAAAAATCGTCTATTACTACGAAACTCACAACTTGACTTTAACAAAATACATAAACAATTTCACGCACACATTTAAATATCTGGGCGAAAGGCATAGGACCATTTGGTCTTGTACTTTGACAGACAGAAAATGCCTGCCGGCCTGCATATGGCTACTCCCCTCCGATCCGCCGCGGCCGGTGGCCCGTGTTGCTCTATGGCCTTAATTGATTCGCCAGTTATGAAAAGAAATTTCATCCCCGACGTTACGTTGCGTCGTCTAGCGGAACATAATATATTTCGCCGAACAAGCGAAACAATACCGCTCAACTGCACAATACCGCTGTACCAACTGTGTCGCTCTAGTTGCGGAACTTCATACAAAATCCCTGAGCGCAACCCGCTCTGTATATCCCACAGAGATAGCGAATAATGCGCAAGTCTGAATAGGCCTTTAGGCGTTTAGGCGATATCATCACAGGCTTACTTAGGTACAGTACGCAGCAAGATATATTGCATATCGACCTTAAGAGAGAGACTTCGGATAATTTCAGCTGTGTAGAGTGTAATCTCTATCGCACACAACCTTTCTGACGTCTGTCGACCATTTTGACCAGATTTTGACCAATACTGGACTATTAGTGCGTACGCAGTGTGTAGCAGAGATGACGCTCTACGAACTCGAAACTAGCCGATTGTCTCATTCGTCTCTCTCCCTAAGTTCGAAGTACAATATTTCTTGATGAGCACTGTATTTGGATGTACTGGCTCAAACAAACTTTTCGATTGCCCTACCTAGCCCTAGTTAAGTAAATTTCCTAATGTGCTGCGTTGGTTCGTGTTCCAATTATATCGATGGGATCCTAAACATACAAGCATCGGCTTGAGCCGTGCAAATAAACAATGTTGTTATTTACTTAGGACACAAATATTATGTTTGTTACAAAACAATCCAGGGATTTTCAGGTAAACATCATGTTATTGGTGTGAGTACCTAATTGGGACGTTATTGGTATTCGCTTCGCAAAATCTACAACGTCTATAATAGCCAAACCGCCTAACTGAATGAACTCGAAACTCAAATGTTTTAGTTAAATATTTGCTATTTTTTAAAATATTTAATTCATAAAACAAGCTTTCTAAGCATTTGAAAGAGCAATCAATTATCAAGTACCGCAACTATCAAGAAAAATGTCAGTCATCCTTTTATTAACTGCTTACTCATGCCTTTAGTGATCGTGGTGGTCAATTAAACATCGCCTGAAGTTCAAGGTCAACGAGTATCTTGTATTACCAGTATGCACTTTCAAATCTACTTTTACTTTCACAACCATTACTTTATACCTATCTAGAAGACAATGCCTTTGGCGGTGACTCCTGTTATGGTGTCGCATTGTCCGTGACAGCGTAGATAAGTTTGAAGAACGGCGACTAGAAGATCTAGAGGAGCGACGCCAAATACTGAAAACCAAATCGAAGTCCACCTACACCTACAATCCTGCAGGCCAGTTGTGCGCTTTGCAATCTAGTGTTCAAAACAAAGTGCGGTTTTTCAAGCCACATCAAAGCCCATCAAATACGAACGTTCTAGGAACAAATTGCCGTCGCCGAATACGATGTGGATGATATAAAAGGAGGTGACTCTTTGGTCCAATGGTCACAGTTGCGCTGCTGAAGCCCGGGACCTCGGGCTTCGGCATTCAAGTATCATTTAATCAGAACTGATCTTCTCAAACTTTGAATATTTTTAAAGACCTATCCACTCTATCCAGCGATACCACGATGCCCATACGATAAGTAGCGAGTGAAAGAGCGCGTAAATGTTTTTCAGCTTAAGTTTCACTAGTACCTATATCTTTTACTTCTTTCAATTTTAATGGTATCATCGGCACGTCTCGAGACGGCACTAGTCTATTTTACCAGGCAATTGGCGAGCGCAGAGGGCGCTTTATTTAGGCTGAGACTAAATAAAGTTAGCGCAACTGCCTAAGGGAGACCCCTGTGGGGCCGAACTTCGAACCATACGAAAATTATGCAAACGTGAAAGTCGTAATAACTAAAGAGGAGTCGCGTCTACGTTCCTAGATTTGAAATGACGTAAGTATGTAATATTGATTAGGCTATAAATGATATTTATGGCTTATTAATATTTACCTCAAATATAAACGTGAGCGCGATAACTGTAAACAAGTCAAATGTACCTATTACACTATATATATGTATACTTGTTTAATTATAGATTTTTACATGAATATTTTTTGAGTTGAATGTATTCAAAATGTAATAGCAAAAAAGTAAATACACCGTTTTGGGATTGTGACCGTTATGGAAAAAAATGGTTAGCAAATCATTGATAAACGACGAAAAAGTATAATTAATTGGTATTTAAAGCAGATTAATCAGAATTGGTAAGTAATTCAGAGTCTGTCTACGTATAGGTGCAATAGGCTTTCAACCACTTTTTCTCTTTTACTCTTTAAATCTCAATTCGTAGATTGCAAAGCGGAAAATGGTCTTCTAAACCATACAATAATAGCAATATTTTTGAAAACCTATCCAACGATAACCCAAACGATAGGATTCCTTTGATCAATCACATTCAAACACAATAATAAATCTAACAAAAAAATATATTATTTATTTAAACATAGATAACTAGGTACAATAGATGCATTAGAGTTTCATTTTAAACACAACTGCTTTGTATCACTAAATTTTTTGTGTTATACGTTTTAGGGCTACAGAAATGCAAACAATGTCGGCTGAACTAAACAATTTAGCACATCAACCTCGTATCAATGTAAGGTCTCGTAAAAATAAAGGCTATTACGCCATTCTTGGCAAGCGGCATTAATGGCGGATTCTCGCGAATTACAGGGGAGACAGTGCCAATCCAAGCTCACGTGATGCGAACGTGACGAGTGAGAGCAGACGGACACCTTGAACCATGAGAATATTGTCAACTTGAAGAACATCGACTTACATGATTGACAGAGAGATGACGCGCAAAGATACCCATCTCTTCTAAATCTCTTTTGCATATCTTCCTTGCTTCAACGAGCTGGTTTTTAGACAAAGACATATTTTAAAGAGTTCGACGTCGAATTTTTGCGGATTGTCACACCTTAACAGACATACCTAAAACCGCGAGAATATTATCAATTTGAAGAACATCGTGCATCGTAAGGCCTGAGAGTTAGCGTTAAACATCCCTTAGCCAATCTCGTATGCCTTACGACGTACAATGTTCTAAGGATATCTGATTTACCTCGTATTGTCGCGAATTACCTATATCGGAGACAGTGCGAATCACGATTTACGTGATGCAAACGTGACGAGTGAGAGCAGATGGGCACCTTGAACCACAAGAATATCGCAACTTGGAGATCATTGTGGGCGTACGTGCTTCATCTGTCAAGCAGTCTTGGTAGGCCTTACGAAGTACAATATTCTAAAGCTATCGTTTTCCTCGGATTGTCGGGCATTATATTGGAGACAATGCCAACCCAACTAGATACCTATCGACTTGATGGGTAAGAGCAGACGGGCACCATGAAACAAATTTAAAAATTTTTGCAAATTTTCCAAAACTGAGCGTGTTTGCCACTATAATTTCATAAGTAAAACATTTTATTGGTATGTCCCTTAAATAAAGTTGTTTAGTTGTAATATGGTCTAATTCAATCCCAAAATTCCTTGCAATCAGTATTTCTACATATTATTATATCGTCGGACCGATCCAAGAAGCCTTCCTCTCAGTGATCGATCACAATGTTTGCGAATGATGACGTGAAGACAGTCTATTGTTATTTGATTACATACATAATTCTAATAGGTTAATACTACGTCTAGATTTAGACGAAAATGGAATCACAAGGTTCCTGTAAGCCGATATTACATTCGCAAAACTGTCTTTGCCGTGATACTTCCTTGTATAATCTTGCTTTTTTACATGACAGCCATACTGAAGAATCGAAAAAAGAACGACCCGAGTGTAGTGTTACGATTTTACGTAAATTCATGTCAAGTTAAAAGGAAAATAGCAGAAACAAGCAACAAAATATTGTCACTTTTTAGAAAAAAGAGAAAAAATAAAACTAGTTTAGTTTCAATGAGTGTAGCCTAAGAACATACCAAGAGAGTGATAGTTTTCTTGTAACGACACATAGTATAAAATTATAGATTGACCTAAAAAGCGTGTGGAAAAATGAATCGGTGCCGGTATCGAATTTGGGGCAATTGTAACGACATTATACCTACTTTAAATATAGTCGGGGACAGCCAAGTAATCAGCGTGGTGGCTCGTGCCGGTTATCAAACAGACCTAATTGAGGTTATCGCGTTTCAATAAATTTTGCTTGACGAGATTGTGTTTGAGGACTGATATTCGAAATTGCTTCATCAATGCCGTTGAAAGACGTCCACTGCTGGACAAAAGCTCCCCCATGTGGTCCATATGGTGAACAATTTTTTTTCTATGTAATGAAAGTGGCAAACAAGCATGCAGTTTACATTGATGTTAAGTGATAACAGCCTATAGACACCCACACAAAGACCAGTAGTCAAAATGCAGATGCGTTACCGCTTCTGAGCCTAAGGTATTATGCCTCTGTGCCGGAAATTACAAGGCCGTACATTACCACCTGACCGGAACACGATACTGCTGAACTGAACACTTTTACATTACAACACCATTTAGCGGCAAGTACGAGTATATTAGGTAATGCGGTGGTGCCTATGCCCGCGAACTCCGTCACTGGAGCTCTACTACCAGTGTGGACATGCCATAATTGCCCCGTTTGACCTTGGTCTTTTTGTGGGTGTCTATAGGCTGCAATCAGCACTTAACATCAATGTAAACTGCATGCTTGTTTGCCAGTTCCAATACATAAAAAAGCAGTATAAGCGTTTCAAGTATGGAATTTTAGCCGAGTGTCCGCGGTGTGGCCGATCTTCGGACCCACAGGGGTCTCCCTTGGGCAGTTGCGGTAACTTTATTTAGGCTGTGAGCGCCCTCTGCGCTCGCCGATAGCCCGCTGAAATAGTGACTAGTGCCGTCTCTAGAAGTGCCGCCTACATGTGTCCATTAAAAAAAACCCTCATTTTTTATAACTGTGAAAGAATTTTAACATACGAGAGTTGTACGTTGAGTTGTAATTTAATACAGGTCTCAGAAAGGTGACATGTGATGTCCCTTTGTTATGTGACCTTTACAAACTATAAATTGTACTTTAGTACTCGACACAAAGTAACGTAATATTCTTTGTTTTACTGCGAACTTGACATTGTTTCTCCCATAAGTCACATCTACCCACGACCACTTCAGAAACTGAAACCAGAATAACGTCACGCTTCTATGTTTTCGTAAGGTGCAGACGAGACTAGAGTGTGTATAATCCGGCGAATGTATGCTAACATCCAATTTAACGTAAAAAAAAAACATGACTTCACGCCTGTAATCCAAGAAGGAAGACTTAAATACATGCATGGGCAGAGCACATAGCTCGGAGAATCGATAGCCGCTGATAGGGCAGAAAGTTTCTCGAGTGGAGACCACATATCGGCAAGCGCAGCGTGGAACGTTCACCTGCAAGATGGACCGACGACCTAGTCAAGGCTGCAGGTACCCGCTGGATGCACGTCGCTTGTGATCGGTCGGCATGGAGGTCATTGGAGGAGGCCTATGTTCAGCAGAGGACGTCCGTAGTAGTTGTGGCCTGCTACTAATAGGGAGTTACATCCAATTTAATGGGAACCAAAATGTATTTACTTGATAACTTGTCAAGTTGGTTGATTGCAGAGGCCCAAGACTGACCTACCATGACCAAATAGGTCGAGTTCTGTCTGATGGTGCGGTCAAAAGGACCAAAAGTCTTAGGAATCGACGCGCATGTATGAAGTGAATGATGAAGGTAGACGAGGCACAAGAGGTATGACAGGACCGGAATATCTGGCTCTACACTCTCCGCCTACCCCGTTAGGGACCTGGCGTGAAGATACGTACATACATACATTAACAATAATTATTCCTTTGCCAGGTGTAAACTGCCTTGTCAAGTTTTTGGTGGTAGAGTTCGAGGCGTGGCGACCACATCGCTATTTAGTGGAGGAGAATTCTTCTCAGTTAACCGAACATTGACGATCACACCATTCCAATAGGTAATAAAGATAACAACGAGGGATGGGCAGCAGCGTCCCACGATAAAACTACCGCCACTGCGAACTCCACTCCGCCGAACAAGCGTGACGATCGATCGCACTCGAATTCCGACCTTTCATCATCATCATCATCATCACTCCAGCCCCCCACAGCTGAACAAAGACATAATCGCCGCTGGCGATTATAACATATTCTCCCGTAATGACGCACAACACTGTTGTAAGCGTCTTTGGGGAAGACTTTGTCCAGCTGTGGGGAGCTGGAGTGATGATGATGATGATGAGAGGTCGGAATTCGAGTGCGATCGATTATGAATTTCTTGCTGGGTTGGGTACCTACTGTACGTCTCAGGAGCAAATCCTGCATCACCCACTACGTGAGGCGCTTAAATACGCATCATTAACAATAATGTATCACTCACCGATCGCGTTCGTAATGAAGATGTAAGAAAGAGACTTTGTGTGAATGATAGTATCGGTGTAAAAATGAAAAAAGGATAGACCCGATGGTTCGGGCATATAGAAAGAATGTCGAATGAGCGAATGACTAAACAGATATACAATGCGAATGTGGATGGTTGCAGAGGCCCAGGAAGACCAAGACTGACCTACCATGACCAAATAGGTCGAGTTCTGTCTGATTGTGGGGTCAAAAGTCTTAGGAATCGGCGTGCATGTATGAAGAGAATGATGAAGGTAGACGAGGCACGAGAGGTTTGTCAGAACCGGGATATCTGGCGCTCTACACTCTCTGCCTACCCCGTTAGGGACCTGGCGTGAAGATACGTACATACATACATTAACAATAATTATTCCTTTGCCAGGTGTAAACTGCCAGGTATCGTCGACGGTGCGATATTGGCAGTCGAGCTGGTGGGGTGCGCCAGTGCGAGAGCTCCACCAGACGCTGTGGAGGACATTGCCAGAAATATTGGCCACCACTCACTTGAACTTCGCAAGGTAAGTGTCTGCTATTGGGTATACGCGTTCGGCAATCCAAAAAAACTTTGACGTACACCTCCAAAAAAGCTGCCATGAACTTTTTTCTGGTGGTAGAGTTCCAGTGTCGGAACTTGGAGGCGTAGACATAGACACCACTGCATTACCTGATCTATATGTCACCAGATAGTAGTGTTCAGCATATTTCAGCCGTGTCATGTTCAGTTCGATTGTCATGTTCGGCTCTGTAGTGATTATCACGGTGGCAAAACAACTTAAGCCACAGGGGTGGCAACAACACAAAAACCGGAGGACAAAATGCACATGCATTATGACCTCCGGTTTCTCTGTTGATGTCTATAAGGCTGCAGTATTCACTTACCATCCATTTCAACTGCATGCTTGTTTGCTACCATTATTACTTATAAAGAGAGCTTCTCTTTATCTGTCAGCTTGTAGTGCCAGCGAGGTCCACGACGTAGTTGACACATTTAATTGCATTCCAAATTAGAAGCTAATATTATTTGTATAAAAAGCAAAACAATACATTTTTATTTAGATTAGATCTGAATCAATGGTGGTCCTAGGTGGTGCCCTATCACCCCCTCTCCCAAATCGACTCGACAATTTAATAAAAAATTATAAATATCAGTTTGCGTCCGATGACCCCTTGATCTTTCCTTTTTCTTTAGGTTATTACCTGCAACTCGACCATAGCTAAATCGACCTCTTTTTTGCTTTTTATTTTTCTTGTAAATAATAAATAGTCTTCCTTTCTTTTTAATCTCTTTAAATATCGCTTCGCACAACATTCCCAATCGAAAAACCCTCTATGGTTACGTACACGCATCAATCCCGTTCCCGTGAAAATTTTGAGTTTAAAATACCTTTCTTTGTGCTCCCATCATAGAGCAACACCAGTGGGGAGTAGCCATATGCAGGCTTACCGCTCTGTCAAAGTTCAAGCCCAAATGAGGCTATACCTGGCGCCTAGATGTTTAAATGTGTGCGTGAAATTGTTGCTGTATTTTGTTAAAATCAATCGATCGTCGATTTTTGTAGTGTGCATGTGTGTCGCACGCATTTCCCCCCGCAAAAAATGAAAAACTGTTTTCAATCGGTAATAAACGCTATACCCACGGTACCCACGGGCCATCGCCCGTGTTGCTCTATGGCTCCCATATAGTACTCCAAAGGACATACCAAGTTTCAGCTCTGTACGACCAGTCGTTGCCGTCAGTCACTCAGTGAGTACGGAAGATTTGTTGTATTTTATTATTTATTTATTTATTTATTTAAGGAAACTTACAGCTTTTTGTAATACATATGGTTATGGTAGGACATGAATAATTCATTAGCCAAAATAGTTCCAATGCTAAAAATTACATAGCGAACACTACAGAATTTTGAATAAGTTTAAGTACATTCAAAAAATTTTAATACAAATAATTATTTCGTGTATATACAATACATGAAAAAGTTATTTGTAGGAAATTGACAAAAAGTAAACGTTAGGTATTAACTTTTTTCACAGATAGAGTAAAATTACATAGTTTGCAGTTGAACATGTCAATGTGATTATATCGTTTATTATGTATGTTGCAAGCTCTGACCAAAAATCTATTTTTAGCATAGTTCGTTCTACAATTTGGAGTTGAAAAAACTGAAAAAACCGCATTGGAGCGAATGTTCACCTTGGGACACCTAAATAATATCCGGTTCATAAGAAATGGAGAATCTATATGATTATTAATTATCATTATTATAAATTATCATTATTATATCGCAAACTACTCACCTTATTACCGGAAGAAGTTACATATTTCTATCACAAGCTACTTATCTTGCCGAAACAAATTACTATAAAAAAAATCGTATGAAATCTTATGTGTATTTTATAAGAATAACGCGTTCAAATAGACGTAAATAAGAAAAACATCTCATAATCTTCACTTCCCACTGTTCCGTAAATATCGTACCCAAACAGTTTGCTTCATACGTCATTATTGTAATAATAGTCGAAATGTACCACTAATGCTGCGTTCACAAGAGATGAGTCTGTGTTTTACTTAACTTCACACCGATTTACATGATGCGTTACTGTCGCAAATCATCAAAACTAAAAAGAGACTGTAGGTGTGAGTATTCACATCCCGTCTTACTAAAGAAATAACGATTTTACAATAAACGGAGCGCATTGTCGGACTCCAGCATAGATACAGCAATTCCTTACCTTCCTGCCGATAATATTCCTGCCTGTAATGTGGCAGAACTCAACGCAGTAGCGTTGTGTTTTATTCAATCTCTCACCCCAGTAGGTCTAAGAAATGTTTATAGTATGTAGAAGGAGTGAATTAAACCGACCCACCGGCTTATCTTGTGTCGGCCATAACATTTTTATACTTTGTGCTCGTTATGGACATAGGTCTACTAATGATGATGAGAACCACAGAATAACTGGACCGAAATCTCACCGAAATGCACCAGCGGTATGCTATTTTTATTCAATTGCGAATTCATGTTGTTTCCTTACGTAGTAGGTAAAGAATAACAAAACAAAATCGATTAAGTTCAAGTTCTTTGTTACGATAAATAACCTCTGAATCCTTTCTTGTTCTTTCCCGCAATTTACGAATTTCATAATTCATCATTGAAGGTCCACTCCCACTTGGAACTTATGAACATAACTGTTGGAAAATCTTGGAAATCGGGTTTCATGCAATTATATTATTATGTACTAGTGTGAATTTATGTTCCTCAGTATTTATTATTCAATCAATAAGTTGATTCACAGAAATAGCCTAGTGAAAACGCCGCATTAGCATTCATGCACTTTATTTATTGTGGTTGTAATTTTAGCTCTCGGGACTCTCGGGACATTGGCAAGACAAAGAAGGAACTACATTCTGTACGTCTAGCCTGTGAAAAGTTTACATGTTTGTTTTTCTTTTTTTATGTACGAAGATGGCCAACAAATAAGTACGGTGGACGTTTTGTAGTAAACATATGACTAAATATGTATCTGTGTGGATGTGTGCAAGCGAGAGCGGGCGCGTTTATTAGCCGCTCCGTCACGCACATTGATACACCGTACATGTACACATTGTCACGTCTAACCACAACCACACCGCGGACACTCCGCCAAAATACCATACAAGCGCTTAATTTGGTCTCTATTACACAGACATCAATCAGTGACGTGTATTTACACGTGCACCTGTGTGCGTAGCACGTAGAAAATACCAACCGTCGCCCATAAGAGGGGAGGAGGTTGGGTGATGCGGGAAAATCGGGCGGGACGTCGAAGTGTCCATTCTATACGTAGTATTATTACATATTCTCTGCCACTACCAAGCGCTGACTGCATATTCGAATAGCAATAACTGTGTCTAGTTTAAAAATGTGGTTCTACCATTTCGTGTTTGTCTACCACAATTTGTTCTACGCGTCGGTAAACACTCGGACGAAAATAACAGCGGACTCCCATCGGGCGCCGAGATAAAAAGATACGACGACATGTTTTTAATGTCAAGAGTTCAATCCCCGCGCATATTTTTAGTTAAATGAATTTTATGCGCATATAAATAAAATAGTATTAGTGATTTTAGTAGGCCTTTAGGAATAATTAATCATGATTAGTGTTAGTAAGTATCATAAAACGTTATTTTTGTTTTTTTATATCTAAAAATGGTCCTCATAAGAAGGCTCAAGGTCACTCAAAGAGCAATGGGCTATGCTCGGAGTTTCTCTGATCGAATCCGAAATGAGGAGTTCCACATGAGAACCAAAGTAACCGACATAGCCCACCGAATAGCGAAACTCGAGTGGCAATGGGCAGTTTGCAGAACTAGTGGCCGTTGGGGCAGAACAGTTCTGGAGTGTCGACCGCGTACCGGAAGACGAAGCGTCGGCAGGCCTCCCACGAGGTGGACTGACGACCTAGTGAAGGTGGCGGGCAATTGTTAGATGAAGGCGGACCAGGACTGTTTGTTGTGGCTTGCGGCAGTCTTTGGCTCTGACAAAGGCCTCTGCCTTTGTCCAGCAGTGGACGTCTTTTGGCTGAAATGATGATGAGGATGATATCTAAAAACGTTTTTGAATAAAATAAAGAATCAGAATCAAAAATTCATTTAGTATGACGGGCACCAGCTCTACCACCTTACTGGTGGTAGAGCTCCAGTGACGGAGCTCGCGGGCGTAGGCACCACCGCATTACCTAATATACTTGCCGCTAAATGGTAGTGTTCAACACTATCGTGTTCCGGTCAGGTGGTAATGTACGGCCTTGTAATTTCCGGCACAGAGGCATAAGACCTTAGGCCTCAGGAGTGGTAACGCATCTGCATTTTGACCTTGGTCTTTGTGTGGGTGTCTATAGGCTGCAGTCATCACTTAACATCAATGTGAACTGCATGCTTGTTTACCACGTCCATTACATAAAAAAAAAAAAACTTCTGATGACACGTCAAAAACAAAAAAACAAAAAAGAATATTATTGTTGTTGGAGTTAAAAAGAATAGACTAGATGATACCGTTAGCAAATAGAGTCCATTCATTATTTAATCGTAAGATTTGACATTTGGCGAAGATGACCTTGAATCGTGAGGGTCAAGTCTAAATTTTTTGGAGTTACGCAATGTTTGAAAGATATTCAAAAGCCATTTCCTATTAGTGAACTAATTTTAATCTATCGCAATTAAAATAACCAGCTGAAGTAGATCACGGCCTATAAGCGATCTCTTGGTATAGTTATCAACTTAAGAGTCAATTATTAAAATAGCAAATAAGCTCTATATATATATAATTATAATAATTCAGCCTCTTTGGCCCCGTTATAATTACCTCAGAGACATAACAAATAAATAACGCTTTCGCAGGTTTTCCCGAGCTTTATACATTGTAGAAATTAAATTTGCGGATTTTGCTGGAAAGCGACCGAAACGTCAGGTGTGAGAAGAAGTTTAGGAGTGTTGTATACGCGAGAAAATCCGCAAATTTAATTTCTACAATATCAAATAAAGTATCAGAGGTGGAAATGCAACTACATTTTGACTTTTGGGTTTTTTTTTGTAAATATCTAAAGGCATGTCTAAAGTTATCACTTAACATCCAACTGCATGCTTGTTTGCCTTTTGCTCCCTTTTGGCCGATTACTCAAACGACACTCAATTTTAAGCAACCCTCAAATGTGCGCTGTCTCTATCATTTGAACGTGTTTTATAAAGACAGAAGACTTTTAAGTCCCACTTAGATTTAAGTGCCGTTTGAGTATTTGGGCGTTTGTTGCATAAAAATTAAGTTTGCGGCATATCTGGATGAACGATATGATTCTGCAGTGGGATCCTAACCTTTAAGATGCTCTTCACAGTGTGTCTGTCTGAAGAGCCTACTTCACAAGTTCGCATGTGCGGCCTTTTTTATTAATGTTATGTAAGTGGCAAACAAGCTTGCAGTTCACATTGATGTTAAGTGATGACTGCAGCCTATAAACACTTACAGAAAGACCAAGGTCAAAATGCAGTTGCGTTATCACTCCTGAGGCCTAAAGTGTTATGCCTATTACCACCCGACCGGAACACGATAGTGCTGAACACTACCATTTAGCGGCAAGTATATTAGGTAATGCGGTGGTGCCTACGCCCCCGAGCTCCATCACTGGAGCTCTACCACCAGTAAAAATTGGCCTTATTTGTAGTCTGAACGAGTTTTCAACTCTCTGCTCATTGTCTTGCCGCTCATGTTTATCTTTTGAGCTACATTAATACCTTACCGCTATAAGCTTAGACGTTTTCTTGGGAAGTTTCCAATTAAATGAAAATCATGTATTTTGTCTTATATGGTTATATTTATTCTCAAACTAACTGACCTGGCAAACTTCGTACCGCCATATTTTTGTCCTCAATATGACACATAGAGCAACACCGGAGGGAAGTAGCCATATGCAGGCTTTCCCCTCCGTCAAAGTACAAGGGGCAAATGGGCAAATGGGCCTATACCTGTCGCCTAGATGTTTAAACGTATAGGACTGTATTTTGTTAAAGTAAAGGTGTGAGTTTCGTAGTAATAGACGATTTTTGTAGTGTGCGTGTGTGTCCCACGCATTTCCCCGCGCAAATATTGACAGACTGTTTTGCATCGATAATACACGCTATGGCTACTCCCCTCCAGTCCGCCGCGACCGGTGAGCCGCATTGCTCTATGGTGTGAGGTGTCTGTAGAGCCTTCTTCACAAGTTCACATGTGCGGCCTTGTTTGTAATGTAGTCTGATCGAGTTTTCAACTCTCTGCTCATTGTCTTGCCGCTCATGTTTATCTTTTGAGCTACATTAATACTTTACCGCTATAAACTTAGTCAGGGACGTTTTCTTGAGAAGTTTCCAATTAAATGAAAATTATATGTTATTTGGTCTTATATGGATATATTTATCCTCAAACTAACTGACCTGGCAAACTTCTTACCGCCATATTTTTGTAGTCAATACCACAAAACAGAAAGGTACAGAAGTCAATCTCGTGTATGTACTTCACTTTTTATGCCTACGCTCGATGTTCGCGCTAGGGTTGTTAACATTGGCTTATGCACAAAAAACTGCCGTGGCAGTGGCACTCGAATCTATTTATTTGATTTATATTACTATCTAACTGGAACACGATAATGCTGAACACTACCATTTAGCGGCAGATTGCTTAGATAATGCGGTGGTTACCTACGCCCTCGGGCTCCTACACTGGAACTCTACCACCAGTAAAATACTCCACCACATATTTATTAGGAGTATTTAGGATGCATCGATGTGGCGGAAATGTGCGACCCGGTATTTTATTTTAATGGTCCGGTACCGGGTTCCGACCCGGCAAATGGAAAACGCTGTACTTAGGTACTACCATAGAGCAACACCGGAGGGGTGGAGCCATATGCAGGTTTTCCCCTCTGTCAAAGTACAAGCCCAAATGGGCCTATACCTGTCGCCTAGATGTTTAAATGTGTGCGTGAAATTGTTTCTGTATTTTGTTAAAGTCAAGGTGTGAGTTTCATAGTAATAGACGATTTTTGTAGTGTGCGTGAGTGTCGCACGCATTTCCCCCCGCAAAAAATGACAGACTGTTTTGCATCGGTATTAAACGCTATGGCTACTCCCCTCCAGTCCGCCGCGACCGGTGGCCCGTGTTGCTCTATGAGTTGGGTACTACTACATGAGATCATGCGAAGCCGGAATAGGCCGCTAGTAAAGCGAGCACTGATAGTCATGTTTATTTATGTAGATTCCATAACGTTAACAACATTGTTATCGAGTGTTGACTTGTAACGCTCAAACATAATATTTGTTCAAATGTACGATGTGTATTTATATTAGGACAACGAACTTGGCGACGTTCTTTGCTATTGTTTTTATGTTTGCAAACACCATAAATGTTTCTAGTTTTATGGAACACAGAATGTTTTTATGCCTTCCTCGAGCGACTCGCACTAACCTAACCTTAATCTTCTCGTTAGTCGATCAATTTTATGGTTCCATTTTTTCAATTACGTACAAATCATATACTTCAATCACGTTTATTGATATGTAAAATCAACTTAGTTTATGATCATAATATAATAATGGCAACCCTTGATACGTCCCACTGCTGGGAACGAGTCTCTCCCATTCTTGGGAGGAGGCCTGGAGCTTACTCCACCACGCTGCTCCAATGAAGGTTGGTGGAGATTTAAGATTAGTGGCCAACCCGCTGTCGGATGTTTTCAAACCGCCCATAAGGCCTTTAACAAAATTTAACGACTTCTATCTATCGATCTCACGATCGGCTTAACGTGCCCTCCGAAGCACGGAGTGATTATAATACTAAGCTGATTTTATGCCACTTTTCCATACCAATACGGCCTCAGGAGTCTAGTGGCAGGCCATTACTTATCTGCTACGCCGGACATCGAACCCATGGCTATCAGAGCTGAAGATATAATAATTTCTTTTGTGTCTGATGTTATAGGACTTTTCCATTTTCTAGAAGGTTCCCAGTGCCACCCTCGGGGTTTGATAATGTGCCCATAGATGGCAATTATCAATAGAGCACTTACTGGAAAACCTAAAAAAATCTTTGACTTAGGTAACTTTTATCAATTAACAATTAGGTACATTTTTTCAAATGTCAACCTGTCAATTATACGAAAACCTGTACAGTTTATGTCATGAAGTGCCAAACAAGCATACAGCTTACATTGATGGTAAGTAGGTAACACTGTAGCCTATTATAAACGTCGACAAGAGACCAGAGATCTTACTCCTCCTCCTGCATGCGAGTTCTACTTACACTAGGCCATTTTTTTTACCTAACACAATTTATGCCCACAGTAGTTATAATTATCTACTAGTCTTGCTCTTGTCTATTAGTGGTTGCTGTTATGAGGTTTCACCGTGCAAGGTTTCATGCGTGAGGATTAGGAAACCATTGGAAAATTGTTATGAATTTGTATTATTACCTTTATTCCCTATTTGCTGTAAACATCTGCTGGTAAGGCGTCGGAATGTGACGATCCCATCGCCCACTCGTGGAGGAGAATTCTTCCTCTAGTGCAGTCCGTCAACCAAACAGTTTCGGTCAAACTATTCCAATAGGGCGGTAGTACATATATAACATTTCGAAGCGCGCATGGCCTCGCGGCTGGTGTAGATCATAAGCGATCTACTCGGTTAAGCATTACGGGAGCGGTCGGGTGTGTGATGAGTGACCGCTTGTGGCAAATTAAAATGCGCGTTTCCGTGCTTCGGATAGATAGCAGTCGTTAAACCTTGTCGGATACCTAATGAGCGGTTTGGGGGTTGGCCACTAACCCGTATCTCCACCAATCCGCATTGGAACAGCGTGGTGGCGTAAGCTCCAGGCCTGCCCCCGAAAGGGGAGAGACTCGTACCCAGCAGTGGGACGTATAATAACGCGGCATGTGCAGCAGTCTCCCTATCGCCACTGCGAT
This sequence comes from Macrosoma leucophasiata, assembly GCA_036365455.1. Lineage (NCBI taxonomy): Eukaryota > Metazoa > Arthropoda > Insecta > Lepidoptera > Hedylidae > Macrosoma > Macrosoma leucophasiata. Next base: position 2,678,975 of record JAWQUS010000002.1, on the reverse strand, counting down.
TGCCAATCCGATGGCTTTTTCCAGCTCTGGACATCTTTCGGCTGAAGTGATGACCTACTTATAAAATGGTCGCATTGAATCGGTTGAAAACTGCATTAAAATTTCCGATTTTTGTGTAGATGTCTGATGATATGCTACAGTACCCATTCACTTGTACGAGTATAATATGGTCTGTGCACTCACCACCAGGTATTTCTCAGATCATATTGGCTTTTGGAACTCTGCCTTTGTTATCAGTTTGTAAAGGGGAAATGAGACATTCTACTGATATACTTTTTACATTAGTATATTATATTTAGTTTTATCTTAGTGATATTCTTGACTACACATATATTTTTTATCTTGTTTGACATGTATATCAATTGTTATTCACTTTAATTTATTTTGTTTGTTTTTGACGTGTCATAAGAGGTGCCTGTCACCCTAAATTAATAAATGAGTTTCTGATTCTGATTCACCAATGTAAACTGTCGTAAACTTTCATAAATAGGTACCAACATTTTTATTTTACTAAAGTTAGTTTTAAAGGATTGTATACTCATATATTTAGTTATAGTACCTGCGTAGGTACATAGTGAATTGTTTGACGTAGATTTGCATCTGAGACAAACCTCAGTGGTTTTAAGTAATGCATTGTAAGCAAAAAATTGTATATTATATTTCATGTGTTAAATAAATTTAAAATAAAAAACATGAAGTACCTTCTGCAGCCATTTTCGTCTATTCTTCCTAGATTCATACTAGAACCACTTCCCACGCGCGTATTTTCAAAATGTCACGTACAGTCGTTATGATAGCTCAATATATCCTTCAATATAATTTTAATATCCTTAGCAATGTCGAAGTGTTAGTCTTATCTTTCAATACTCCTTCCTTTTTCCTTGTTACCTTTACTAACTGTCAGGTTTTAATAACTAAGTGTAACAATAAAATTAAATTATTTTAATTATTTATGAGTTCTTGTTTATTTGTGAGTTGTATGTCGCGTAATGTCAATAATAATAATCTTCACGCCATTTTTTTTTATTTCCTAATCTATATTTCAATGATTTTCAGCAATATTGCGGTAATATATGGCCCTGTAAAACTATCACAGAGGGAAAACAATCAGAGAGGCCTCAGGGGTGAAAACGCATCTGAATTTAGACCTTCGATTTTTGGGTATATGCAAAAAGACTGCAGTATTCACTTACCATTAATGTGAAAGCATCGTTTTGTGCCACCATTATAACATAAAGATAATATGTTATAATTCCACTTCACGTCAGAGACTGTACTCCAATTCGCAACTTTACGCCCTACTTTACACGTGCGTCAAGTTGTCTCGAACACAACATGGACGTATTCAATTATGATGGTTCACACCTACGTAATACAAACATATTGGTTGAGCATATTGACGTGCTTAAAATATCCTCTTTACCTATATGGTAACTGAGCCGCTTGACTACCTCCTCGGCCCTGGGCCCCACGTGGTCGTTATTCCAATTACTGCCAACCATAGAGCAACACGGGCCACCGGCCGACCGGAGGGGAGTAGCCATAGCGCCTTGCTATGACATAGGGGAAAATCTACATATAGCTCCCCTCCGGTCCGCCGCGACCGGTGCCCCCTGTTGCTCTATGGTCTTATGTGTCCACCCACAACGCCCTGAGTCGAAGATCGACCCCGCAGGATTCAGGAGGTAGTTGTATGAATTCATTTAGGCTGAAAGCCCTTTGTACTCGCCAATTTCCCGGTGAACTAGTGCCGCCTCGAAACGAGCCGCCTACGTAGATCCATAAAAAATATCATGACTACCAATCTACCACTTTTCTGGTATTGACACTGACCGTGAGGCATACGCGGTGCAGCTCGCAAAGGAAAGGTGTATCAGGAAACTGATCACTTGACCGGGCACCTCATGCGGTCTTCAACTTACTTGACTTCTTATGTCCCCTAGGCCCTAGATGAAGCGGAGGGCGTCCACAGTATTTCTCCAGGTCGTTGTATCTTGGGTTTCATTCAGTTTATTTCATATAATAAGAGGAGAACACATTCTTAATTTAACTCCATGACTTTCCAACGAACAGCCGTTCGTTTCCCAACGCGAATCCAATCAAGAGCCTGCTTAAGAATTTGACCTTAATCAAATTCTTCCATTCCCTTCCTAAAGTGTGGCCGACCACTTCCATTTGCGGCGTCGGATCTGAATCCGAGGCCGCAAATGAAGAACATCAGTACATCGAGTATTCTAGTCGCCCCGCAGACAGCTGACATCCAATTTGAGGCCTTAGTGCCTCTCGTCTGTATGAACCCTTTTTAACCGACTTTAAAAAAAGGAGGAGGTTTTCAATTCGACCGGATCTTTTTTTTTATGTATATTCACCGATAATTTGAAAACGCTTGTACCGATTTGGATAAAACTTTTTTGTTTGAAAGGGTGTGCCTTGCAGTTGGTCCCATTGTAAGCATGTCAATATGTGATGATGCGGTCCTGGAGTAATCGAGGGAACTCTTCAAATTTCATAGCACACTTGAAAGATATTCGATATTTTTATTTAACCGACTTCTTAAAAAAAGGAGGAGGTTCTCAATTCGTCGGGATCTTTTTTTTTATTATAGCGCCTATGTGTTCAAGAGACCAGTTCCCTGACAGTACATAAATCGATTAGTCATAATTTTTTCTATGTGTATATAAGATAACAAGGATGTTGATGATGATAACGAAATAGGATGCTAATAATTTTATATATAATATTATTATAGAGATTTATAATATTAATAATCTTAATCAAATTTTAATAATATCAATATTATAATGCATTCCGCTCTGTGTTAAGATCATATTACGAGTATAATAAATGTTTTATTGAGGAAAAGCTATAGGTATATTTTTTGTTCATATACGTACCTACGTTTTGCCAGTTATCTAATGAAGTATTAAATATCGATTGTTAATAACATTTGATACGAAAAACATGAAGTACCTATGCATAGATATTAAATTTTTCATTTCTATCTTATGTAAAACGTCAAAAGACTAAAAATATTTTGTTACTAAAAACAGATATAAGTACACATGTAAATTTAAAAATAAAAAAAAATGTCAATCTATAATATAGCCTTTGAGGCTACGCATGTCGGTAGCGGTAGAGCGGTACCTGGCGCATGGCGGAGCGTAGCTGGCGCCGGCGTTTCACACCGGACGAAAGCAGCAGGGTTTTTTAAAAATAAAATCACGTGCGAACTTACTAAACATGGTTGTTGGTAGTCCCAATAGCGTCCTTGAACAGAAGTGATCGTTTCAAAATGTGTAAGCATATGCATGAATACAGACCCTTTCAAGTAGATATAAAAGATTTATGATACTCGTAGGTCAACATCTTTTGTAGTGATCGTGATTTTGTGGTATCTATAGCATTGGCGCATGGCGGTAGCTGTAGCTGGCGCCGGCGCTTCACGGCGAACGAAACTAACACGTTTTTTTTTCTTTGATAAAATCACGTGCAAACTATGTAACTAAACAAACCGAACGGATTGATGGCTCCTATAGCGTCCTTGACCACAATGTAAACGTTCTGTTTATTATGCAAACTTATTCAACCTCAACTCTACACGAACTGGGTCCAAAACGTGTTAGAATAACAGTCCTAATGACTTAGAAGAACAATAATTAGGTATGTTTTATATAGGTGTTAGGGATTACCACGGGATTATCTGTACACGGTAAAAATTTAGTGGTTATTTTGCAGAAAATTTTTTGATTATAAAATCCACGGAATAGATAAATATTCTGTGATAAAATCGATCTGTTAGGTATATGCCTTATAAAAAACACGTGCGCTTATTTAGCTCTCAACATTCTTGAATATTCACTTTTTACTTTTTCGGGCTATGTGCATGCACTTACAGAAGGGAGCGTTTTAGTTTTACTTACGTTACGCAATTGGGGGGAAGGGAAGGTCTTTAAAACGTAACAATGTCTTACAGGAGCAGGAGAGGGGTCAATCAACGTGTTACCAGAGAATATGTAATAATATTACGTATAGAATGGACACTTCGACTCCCACTCTATTTCCCCGCATCACTCAACCCCTTCCGCTCTTATGGGCGACGGTTGGTATTTTGTACGTGCTACGCACACAGGTGCGCGTGTGAATACACGTCACTGATTGATGTCTGTGTAATAGAGACCAAGTTAAGCGTTTGTATTCAATTTTGACAGTGTCCGCGGTGTGGTGTTACTTAATTCTACGCTTGACGTGCGAATTGGAGATCGCACTGGCGGTAGTTTTATCGCAGGACGCTGCTGCCCATCTTGCGTTATTGCATTTACTACCGCCCCTTTAGAATGGTTTGACCGCCATTGTTCGGTTGCCTGACTGCACTAGTGGAAGAATTCTCTTCCAGTAGAATAAAATTCTTCCGCTAGTGGGCGGTGGGTTCGTTACGTCCCGACGCCAGAGAGGTGTCGATATTTGTTCACTTTATTACCACATCAAACACGTTGAAGTATATATTTGAGACGCGTATGAAATCATTTCGTCAATGGGTCGCAATAGGGTCTTATGCAAATGTGATTTGACCTCTACCTCTACCATCACATCATTTTTTTTTTATGTAATGGGCGTGGCAAACAAGCATGCAGTTCACATTGATGTTAAGTGATGACTGCAGCCTATAGACACCCACATGAAGACCAAGGTCAAAATGCAGATACGTTACCACTCCTGAGGCCTAAGGTGTTATGCCTCTGTGCCGGAAATTACAGGGCCGTACATTACCACCTGACCGGAACACGATAGTGCTGAACACTACCATTTAGCGGCAAGTATATTAAGTAATGCGGTGGTGCCTACGCCCGCGAGCTCCGTCACTGAAGCTCTACCACCAGTAAGATCACATCATATTATTATTATGACAGTTATAATGAAGTTATTACGTCGTTTAGTATGTCATTATGTTTTATATCATTATAAATCGGACGTTGATTGATATTGAAATATTGTAATGAGACTGGTGGTAGAGCTCCCTTGACGGAGCTTGCGGGCGTAGCCACCACTGAATACCCTGATCTACTTGCCACTAAATGGTAGTGTTTTTTTTTATATAATGAAGTAGCAAACAGTTTACATTGATGTTAAGTAAGATTGTAGCCTATACATATAAACATCAACATGAAACTAAAAATTTCAATCTTTAATATATATAAATCTCGTGTCACAATGTTTGTCCTCAATGGACTCCTAAACCACTTAACCGATTATAATAAAATTCGCACACCATGTGCAGTTCGATCCAACTTGAGAGATAGGATAGTTTAAATCTCAAATTTTAGTCGCAATTTTAATTTAATGCGAATTATTTGTCTGTTATTATTTGACAGTCACAATTATCTGTTAACTCCAAATGATTCTAACAGATGTCGATACCTTCCGACTGGGTTAAGTAAGTAATCAATAGATGGCGCTGCTATGGTAAATCTACAAATATGTCATTTATGCTACATTTAAACAGCATAATTACCACGTGTTGTTGACGCTATAAATTTTTATTTTGTACCTATTGATTTCTGCTTAATATCAAGTGTAAGAACATTTTAATTAATTGTGTTCAACGTACTTCCCCTTCAAATCTCAATCCAGTGAATTTGTAATAATTTGTATACCAACATCAACATTTTCGTCTTTGTTCGTAAATAATTTCATTGTACTAAAGGGTTATAGTAGTAGAAAGTCAAATAAGGAGATCACCAAATTTTTTTACAAATACCATCTTGTGTGAAAAAGCATAGTGGACTCCGTGACTGATGTTCTCTTATTGTTCCTCTTAGATTGTTTACTATAATGTAATATAACAAAAACTTTAGCCACAGCAACGCGTGGCAGGGTCAGCTAGTGTAGATATAAATTATTAATTTCTTTTCAATGTAAATGAAAAACTTTTACAAGATCTAATTTGAAACTTTCTAGAAACACTTTCCAGTACCTCTACTTTGTTACGACTAAAAAAGCTAAAATTATTGATATACGTTGCCACTCCTGAGGCCTAAGGTGCCTATTAGGTATGCCTCTGTGCCGGAAATTACAGGACCGTACATTACCACCTGACCTGAACACGATAGTGCCGAACACTACCATTTAGCGGCAGATAAGTTAGGTAAAGCCGTGGTCCTACGCCCGCGAGCTCCGTCATTGGAGCTCTACCACCAGTAAAATCTCAGCGCTATCGTGTTCGTATAAATGGTGTAACTAACACTATTTTGTTTCGTATACTTAGGTACATTATTTTAAAACCTATTTACATATTCTACTAACTGCCTTAGTAGCCTAGTGGTAGCAGGCCACTTCTACTTCGCTGGATGTCCTGGGTTCGATTCCCGGGTCGGGGGCTATCAGAGATAACGGTATGAAATCCTTTATCTTTGGTTCTATTGGAAATTTTCCATTTTCTGTAAGATTCCCAGTACCTCAGAATTTGGTAATGTGCCTGGAGATGGCAACAGGTTAGCCACCTATTACATGGGCCAAAACGCAACCGGCGAATCGTGGGTGTTTGCACTTGAATGCATGCATTTAGCTCTGCCTACCCTTTCGGGGATTACAGACGCGAAGTTACGTTATTTACATATAGTTCGAACTATTTTTTAATGAAACTGAAGTTTTTTTTATGTTATGGAAGTGGCAAACAAGCATGCAGTTCACATTGATGTTAAGTGATGACTGCAGGCTATAGACACCCACACAAAGACCAAGGTGAAAATCACTCCTTAGGCCTAAGGTGTTATGCCTCTGTGCCGGAAATTACAGGGCCGTACATTACCACCTAACTGGAACACGATAGTGCTGAACACTACATTTAGCGGCAAGTATATTAGGTAACGCGGTGGTGGCTACGCCCGCGAGCTCCGTCACTGGAGCTCTACCACCAAGAAAAAGATCTAATACTGAATGAGCTTGCATTTAAACCACAGATTGTCCATTACAAAAATTAGCTGATGTCAAAGTGTATTGACGTCATGATCCTGGCGATTCCCAATGACGAATGGGGAAAAAGATTTTAAGGAAATACAAGGAAATTACATTCGGCTCAATATTGTATTGTTTTGTTGGTTCATTAATAATGTATTTGATATTTTATTTTAAAGAAAAATGGAAAGAAAAAATTGACTTCAGGCGAGACTCGAACTCGCGGCCTACTGGGAATCTAGTCCAGCCGCTCTTCCTATTGAGCTACTGAAGTCCTGCCCGATTTGTCAAATCTTTCCTTCACATTTATTGCATTGCTTTATGGTAGCAGCAGCGCCATCTATTGCCAACTATGCTAGTTAGGCAACCGATATAATAGACTTTGCAGTTTATTGAATATCGTAAAGAAGTCGAATTTACCCTTAATAATTGTTTTATATTATAAACTAGCATAGTTGGCAATAGATGGCGCTGCTGCTACCATAAAGCAATGCAATAAATGTGAAGGAGAGATTTGACAAATCGGGCAGGACTTCAGTAGCTCAATTGGAAGAGCGGCTGGACTAGATTCCCAGTAGGCCGCGAGTTCGAGTCTCGCCTGAAGTCAAATTTTTCTTTCCATTTTTCTTTAAAATAAAATATATTTCACAAGCATGTGTTAATGCGATATAATATAAAAACAATGTATTTCATTCCTAACAGGAAAATGTACCGAGAATTTAATCTAATGCTAATCCAGTCACGGAATAATAATCTGGCTGGATGTCGTGCCAGGCCCTGTCAAAAGTTGAATATTAGTAACACACGCCCGGAATTGGTACGGAGCGGACAGCGCAATCGGTACGAATCAAATCTGGCCATGTGTAGTTTAGCAAAAATACGTTTATGAATAAGGGGGTTAGTTTTTGTCGGATTTAACAATGCTAGTTACATTTGCTTTGGCTGTTACTGCGAAATGCGTTGCACCAGCCTATTTTTTTGACTTAGTCTATTATCAGGATTAACAAATTCCCTTATCATGTGATAGATAATTTTGAGGTTAACTTTAACATTAACCAGCGCCGCTCGGCCAGTTACGGTTAGCAGTTTAAGTTATTACGTCATTTAACAATTTTGAAATTCATTTTACTCATTTTTTTATTTACCTAACCCAACCCAGCCTAGGTTTGTCTTCAACGCTACAATTACAAACTTATAAAGTAAAACGTAACCCTTCGCCGAAGTCATGCGCTTACCTTAATATGCATAATACCCAAGAAGCTTGAAGGTAAAAATGGAGACCACGCTAGCCATACCTATTTGAAGCAAACCTAAATATAGCTATCTCTCTCTCCGGGGGCAGGCCGTCTCTTTCTAAGTAGGGTGACCATACAGTTACAATTTTCCTGGGACATGACTGTGATTTTTTATTAAGATGACAAAATGTTTTATTTTCCTTTTCGTTTGGCAAAGAGACAGCTATAGACTATAACGCCATTGATCAAGTAATATTATAATTACATACAACTGCTCATTTCATAAATCTCTAACATAGAGAATGAATATATTTATGGAGGATGACGATCGCGATGATGAGATGGTTCCATATGGAAGTTGATGGGATGTCCAGTTAACTAATGGGGAGTAGGACCTTCTTATGAAGTCTCGGAGGAGCACGAAGAAAAACTTTACATTGCATTAAATCACTTTCCAACACCCGTGCACGCTATCGATTGCTTTATGATAAAAATCCCACAATATTGACTCATAAAACGTAACAACACATATATGTTTTTTTTATGTAACGAAGGTGACAAACACGCCTCACGGATTTTTAGTGACGACTGTAGCCTATAGACACCTACACAAAAATCAGTGGTAAATGTGCAGATGCGTTGCCACCCCTGAGGCTTAAGATGATCTGCCTCTGTGGTAGTTAAGGATTTCGAAGATCTCAGTTGATACGTACATCCCCATTATAACAGTCCGGTAAAACCTTCTTCTTTCCGGTAAGATGGCATTACTAGGGCTGGGTTCCAATAACTTACCAACATCCGTACGTATATTTAGTTGATTGTGAGAGTTAATGTATGGATGAAATGTCAAATTATAACGGATAGTAAGCCTACCTACGTTGGTAATTTATTGGAACCGAGCATAGGAAATGAATGAAAATCTTGTCAATAATGAAGCATTTATCAATGAATCCCAAACTTTAAGACGAAATGTCTTGTGGTACACAAGACATTGAATGAAGTAAAAATTATGAATTTAAGAGTGTTTAACAAAGAATTGTGGTAAATCGGTTTTTTTTTTATGTAATGGAAGTGGCAAACAAGCATGCAGTTCACATTGATGTTAAGTGATGACTGCAGCCTATATATACCCACACAAAGACCAAGGTCGAAATGCAGATGCGTTACCACCCCTGAGGCCTAAGGTGTTATGACTCTGTGCCGGAAATTACGGAGCCGTACATTAAACTTGAAATAATTAAACATTAAATTTGAAATATTCCATGGTATTATACTATGTGTAGTGTAGGTACTATAAGGGTGTAGTGATGATACAAATTGTCAATTAAACATTTCTATTTTATAGTTGATTGTTTTTGCAGAAATCCATAGCGAAATGAGTTCCAAAGACAGCTACGAGTCCATGATTTTAAATTGAGCTTAAGGAAAATAGGGATAAAATAAAATGGACTACAGCCATTATAATCAATTTATTAACAAAGTTTATAGTAGTTTACAATATAAGTTTAGATTTTAATGTATACATTAAAGTAAAACATAATCATTATTTTTTGTCTGCAAACGTCTTGCATTATTGAATTATTAATACATACTACTTAAAATTATTGCTCAAAATTTCGTGGATGAAATCATAGATTTATTATCTACTTAAATCTATGGATGAGTGTGAGCGAGCGTGAGTTACATACAACTTGTAACTCACGCTCGCTCACACGCACGGGTTAGCCTCTCAAGCAACGAGAAAATTATATACCCTTAGAAACTATATACCTACCCGGGCATAGTTTATTTAGTTTGATTGAAAATAATACATGTTAGTTCATATTTTCAAAAAAAGTCGATTCTATAAAACATTCCCAATTAATAAAGTTTTATTGTCACACTACGTCAACACTACTGATAACGATATGATAAAAACAAACTTATTTTAAACGGCATAAATCAATGTAATTCAATGTAAGAAATTTCTAAAGTTAACATTCATTAATATGTTTAAAACACTGACTTGTAATTAAAGCAAGATATTAAGAGAAAATACAACAAGAATATGTCTACAGTGATTCGACACAAAAATTACTATTCAAACACGTGTTCATGTGAAATCTTTGGTCACTTCCTGGATGCCATAAGCTAGCACAACCTCCAACTATGCAATTATTTACCATTGCTACTAACTTTAACGAATTACAATCGAAAACACTACGAAAACATAAAAATTAAATAGAAAACATCCGCCATATTAGACCGATCTGGTTTTGACATTACTGATAAGCAGATTCAGTGTTGCCGTGCTATGTTTATTTATTTATTTATTTATTTATTTATTCTTTTTGCACACGGATGATGTACAGAAGGCGGACTTAATACCAAATGGTATTCTCTCCCAGTCAACCTTAGGGCCAAATAAAACTGTCAAAAAGTGCAGTGGTTGGTAGAAATGAAAATTAATTTAAGAATGATATAGCCAAATGTTACTTGAAAATACTTAGATTCTAAAAATAAATATCAATGTCTAAATACATACAACAAAAGTAAATAAATATATATATATATATACATAAATATACATATGTAACTATAATATATATGTATAAAAGTATAAACTTTATTATAAATAAATATATATTAGAAGATGTATATATATATATGGTATACAATGATGACGACGGTTGTAACTCATTTATTTGAAGATAAGAAATATTTTTTTAGTCTGCTCTTAAATGCAAATTTGCTCGGAGCCTTCTTGATGTCTAGGGGAAGCGCGTTCCACAGTTTGACTGCTGTTACAGTAAAAGAATTGGAATAGAAACCAGTACGGTGAGAAGGAATTTTGAATTTAAGACTATCGGACGAACGAAGATTCAAATTGTGTAAATCGCCGAGTTTATGAAAATTACATTTTAGGTAATTAGGAGCACAAGGATCGTTGATGATGGTGAAAAACATACAGAGTATCCGAAGGGATCTCCTTTCGCGGATAGGCAGCCATTTAAGCTGGGAACGGTAGTTGGAAATGTGGTCATATTTGCGAAGCCCGAAGATGTATCTAGTGCAATTGTTAAGCATCCGATCCATTTTGTTAAGGAGATCTTGTGTCATGTTAGAGCAACAAACATCTGCATAGTCAATAATGGGCAACACAAGTGACTGTACTAAAAGAGTTTTTGTCCTAATTGGTAAAAAGTGTTTGAAGCGATAGAGACAACGTAAAATTAAAATAACGCGTTTGTTGATTTCAATAATATGTTTTTTCCAACTTAAAGTACTGTCTATAGTCAAACCTAAATCTCTAACATCCGAAGAAAACGGTATTATACTGTTATTGTATAGAATTGGCGTTAAGCGGTCAAAATTTAAACTATTAATATAATACGCACTGCCCAGAATAATGACTTGCGATTTTAATGCGTTGACAGTAGCGCCAAAACGGTGGGACCACACAAAGATCGACTGAAGGTCATTATTAATAGATATTATGGCATTATTAATGTTGTCAAAGTTTGTTTGAATATAGAGCTGTAAGTCATCGGCGTACAAATGATAAGAGCATTTCAGGTTATGTGAGAGAGTATTGATAAAAAAAGAAAATAAGAGTGGAGAGAGTATACCGCCTTGAGGTACGCCAGAGGATAAGTCGCACCAGTCGGAGAATTCACTACCAGCTTTGACAGCCTGCTGACGACCTCGAAGATAAGATGAGAACCAACTCTGTTCTACTGAAGAAATGCCAGCACGCGAAAGGATGGCATTGAGAATATCGTGGCTGACAGCATTAAAGGCATTAGAAAAGTCAAGTAAAACTAACACTGTCAGCTTCGAACTCCCCATGCCAATCCGCACGTCTTCCGTAATTTTGAGTAAAGCAGTAGATGTACTATGGCCCTTTCTGAAGCCAGACTGGAATTCTGAGATTAGGTCGTTTTTGATGACATAACTTGACAATTGTTTGTGGACTAAAGCTTCCAACACCTTTGATAAAAAAGGGAGAATAGATATTGGCCTGTAATGGGTAGCAATACTTGGGTTTGAAACCTTAGGCAGAGGGATTATATGCGCTTTGCGCCAGATCAAAGGAAACGTACCGGTTAGTAAGGAAAAGTTAAATATATGGGTTATAAATGGTAAAATTATGTCAAGGATCAAAAGTATCATCTTTCTGCTTAATCCATCGCAACCGGTGGCGTTGGATTTGATGGATTGTGCATATTTTAGCACATCGTCAGTAGTAACAGAGGAAAAATTAAACGAAATTGGAGAACACGGCGTGGAAATTAGGTTAGATATATTTTGGGTGGTAACGGTATTACTAACGGATGACATTTGAGAGAAATGATTGTTAAGATCGTTCAAAGATAGAGAAGAAGATTTGAACTCTGATTTAACCTTGCCAAAGCCAAGCGAACCCAAAAATTTCCACATGTTAGCCGGTGAAGAGTTTTGAATGTTGTCACGGATATAGCGGCGTTTTGAATCTCTTATCATTTTGTTACACCGATTTCTTGACAGTTTGTATAGATCCCAATTATTGTCGCTACGGTTCCTTTTAAATTTACGAAAAGCTCTATCTCGACGGGCAATTGCCATGCGAACAAGCCTGGTAATCCAGGGTGCCGGAGGACGCTTAACCCGAACAGCTTTAATAGGAGCATGGGTATTAAACAGAGTTAATACCTTATCGTTAAATAAATTAATTTTGTCATCAATCGAGGATGCTACTATGATGTCTGACCAAGACACATTCTCGACATCAGCTTTAAGTTTACTAATATCTAAACGAGCGAAGTTGCGAAGGTAGACTATAGACGGGCGTACTTTAGGCGGTTTAATTTTATAACATAAATATATCAATTCATGTCTCGAGAAATTCGGTGCAGTAACCTGACCATGAAGTGCAACAAGTTCCCTTGAAGAGGACAGAATCAGATCAAGCCAGGAATCATCCGTATCAATATTTAAATGGGTAGCCTCAAGTGGTAGCAACGATAAATTGGTTGATTCCAGGATCGACCTTAATCTTTGAGATCGGGTTGAATTCTTGAGCATGTCGGTATTAAAGTCACCCATTACGATGAGATGTTCGTACTCCGATGACAAAGATTCGAACAGAGTTTCCAGAGTGAAGAAGTAGTTAATAGAGGGGGGACAGTAGACAACACCGAGTACGGCTTTGCACCCTTTCACTGATATTTCTAAACACAAATATTCAGGGTTGCTATCATAGAGCGATTGAGAAGATGCGATAATTTTGAAAGGGATATCGCTGCGAAGGTAAACAGCGACACCCCCGGCCCTTGCCCCTGAGCGATCATTTCGAATTAGAACGTAGTTAGGTAAACTAAAAGCCGTAGACGGAAGCTCGGGCTTGAGCCAACTTTCTGAAATTAAAATTGCATGTAATGAAACATCAGTAAACACATCAAGAAGCTCCGAGTAGTGTTGCGGAATGCTTTGTGCATTTATGTGGCACACATTAAAGCAGTAAGATTGGGAGAAAATTTCGCGCAATTTAACATTTAGAGAGAAAGAGTCATCACAAGAGGAAAGAGAAAGCGAAGAATTATCGCAAGCGGAGTAAAATGAGTCATCATCAGACATAATATAAAGTATAAATAAATATTAAATATAAATATATAAAAAAATAGTTATATGCTACAAAAATGCTTATGTTAAGTTACTCGACAAGTTTTAGTTAACCTGCCAACCGACCGTTCACATACATAACTCACTACAAATAAGAAAAAAAAAAGCAACCAATTAACTACATAGTACAAAACTACTAACTACTACTTTATGGAGAAATAATAATATGCAACTATTCACTACATTACAGAAAAGCAACTAATAATTGTGTACACAAACAAAAATTAAACAAGATTTCAGAACGGAGATTACAAAGTGACATAAGATGTCAAATGAATGACAGACTATTGAATTGACAGTGACGCACAACTAAAAATACAAGCAGAAAATATTAAATAAAAGTAGGTAATCTACAAATTCTACAACCACAATACAAAAACTACAGGGGTGATATAATAATACACAAATTGATAAAGTGATTACAAGTTAACAAGTTAGTACGAGAAGATTACAGACGAAGAACGCAAATTGGCTACCACAAACATAAATATAAACTTTAAAACAAACCCAGAGTCATGTATCCTTACAACACCGATACGAATCACTTATGCTTGATTACTCGCTTGGACCTGGAAGGAGCCTCCGTTGGTGGTGTATGTTCTCGCCTGTCCCGGATACTTGCAGTTTTAACAGAAGTGCCTATAGTAACACCTGATGGTTTACAGAACTTATTGGCCGTGGCTGCCAGTGCTACGACGTCTTCGTGGCATAAAATTCGGCTACGTTTGCCATCCGGAAGTCTTACAAATATATCGCAGCCCAGGGTCCAGACTTTGGAAATACCAAACTGTTTTTTTGCCGCTATGAAAACCTCTTGACGCTGGCGGGTCAGGAACTCGGCCAAAACATATGGAGATCCTTTCAGTTTTGTTTTGTTGTTCCAAACAGAATTTTTAATTACAGGATCAGAGAAACGGATTAATATGGGTCTAGTGCGATCATTGCTTTTGGTACCTAATCTGTGGCACGAGAGGAAGGCAGATGTACTTATGTCAGATATACCTAGCTTGGTACACATGACTGTGATGACACTCTCCGCAGCATTCTCATCATTATTTTCCGGTACCCCATTGAGCAACAGAAACTTACGCCTGTGACGAGTCTCTATTATGTCAATACTCCGGCTTACATCAATTAATTGCTGATGAAAAACCTTAAACATATTCTTCACATGCTCCTTAAAGTCAGCAAATTCACGTGTCAGAACGCTCAAATCAGTACCTGCAGTTGTTGGTGATGCTTTAAGAAGTGACTCAAAATCAGCCATACGTTGATTAAGTAATGCAAGTGATGTTCTCTGGAGCTCTGCTATATCATTGATAGTGGACATTTTGGTGATAAAAGTGGAACAAACAAAAGAAGTGTACCAGTGTTGATAGGTCGATGGCAGGTGCAAATTATTAGATTTAATTCATAAAATATCTGGCTGTCTTCTTAATATGTGTCAAATTTGAGCACAAGGGATTAATGTAAGTACTTTTAATTGATAAATAAATTAATATTTATAGTTTACAATAAATAAATTAGTAAAACACATGTGCTTGATGTTTTTGCACCTACCCGAAAAAAGTATGTATTTCCGTACAGTCCATAGAAGTCGGTGTATAATTTCAACTGATACACTAACTCAAAATAGTCAATGTGAGATATATTATTAATAATTTTTAAAACAGTTTATTGAATACATTTAATAAGTTGTAAATAAATTATGCAGTAATGTTTATCATGTAATACTGTAACTGTAGTGTTTCTTTCACAAAGTTTCGTAGGAGATATAAATAAAAAGATAGCAATACCACAGATCACACTAAAAAGAGAGGTCGGCCCCCCAAGAGGAGGATAGAGCTATGTAGGTGTCAGATACGACACTTTACTATTGACTGGATTGAAGACTCACGCCGTATGGCGGATAAAGCAGCGCAAGCGAACCAGGGTGACACGCTCTACTGGATGTTCTAATAAAACGCTTTTTCACTGTTCACTATTATTTTCCTTCTGATTTCTTCCTTAGGTAGTGATCCGAGTATTCCGAGTGCTGTCGACGAACTGTACCGGCCATACAAAACTGCCCTACTTTTATTCTAAAATCTCAAGGTCATCGAGCTTAAGAAAACCTCCTGTGATTGGTTGTTGGTTCAAGTAACCAATCACAAGAGATATTTAAATTTCAAGCAAACAAATTTTACTATCTGTGATTGGTTGATTCGAACAACCAATCAGCTATTAGATCTATTTGGCCAATTAAAATCTCTATGTATCTCAGATCATTACCGAAAGAAAACAACAGACATCAAAATTCTTTATTTTCAGTCAAAAATGTACATATTACAGTAATAAAACAAACATAAAACTATTTCAAATGTTAAAAACTATAAAACAAAGTAAAATAAACAAACATGCTATGCTAAACTATGAAATTACATACAAAAAACTATTAAACTATACAAAACAAAGTAATATTAAATACAAACGAGCTTTAAGTGACACAAAACTATTAATTACACTCTAAATTATCACAACTATTACATAACAAAGTCAAAATCTAAAAATAGAAGTTTTACAATACTCTAACGCTATTGGTCACTTAAGCTCTATCTACGTTCCGATAACGTATACTATTGTGTACTATGCTATTGACGACTACACAACACGATTGTTATTGGTTGTCTACGCGCTGACAACGTACACTATTGAGGACTGTATGGCCGATCACTATCAAAACTGTTTTTTAATCACTAACACTGTACATTATTCATGAGCGTCCTGCACAGTAGGTATTTGACTCAAACTTTTGTTTGGAGTGTTGACTCCATTTTTACCTACAAGCTTCTTGATAATACCTATTTACAAATATAGATCTATAATATAACAATATAATTTTGTAGATCATATAGATCTTAAAATAAAAAATAAAAATAAAACAAAAACACTATCAATCTATACAAATAAATAAAATTGGAGTGTCTGTTTGTAATATTAAAATAACCGCTTTTTATTAAATGCATATGTATGTATGCACGGTACATATACCAAAACAACATTTTTTACAATTTTTGTCTGTCTGTCTGTCTGTTTGGCGGGGCTAATCTTGGGAACGGCTGGACCGATTTTGACTGGACTTTCACTGGCAGATAGCTGATGTGACAAGGAGTAACTTAGGCTACTTTTATACTAGCTGCGCCCACGACTTCGTCCGGGTAGATACTGGAAAATCATAAATACTTACGCGGACGAATTCGCGGGTACAGCTAGTCTTGAATGAGTCTTAAAATAAACATTGTACAATTTAAATACTAATTCATATTTTATTTAAATTGCAATTAAAATATCTATTATAAAAAAAAACACTACTTATCTTTTAAAATTTCATATCTATACAATAATAACAGCCGGTGAAGTAAATAAAGCGCTTATATTAATTATTATACCTGTTTATTACTAATAAAATATTAATATGTAGGCACCCATAGGATTTCAACGAATCTAGAAAGGTCGTTCATCAAAGACGTCAGTTTAATATATTTTAATTAATAATAATATGTTAAACGTTAACATTTCGTAAATAAATACAATAAAATGAAATTTATTTCTGTGACGCATTTTAAACCGAAGGTTAAATGTTATAAGATACATAATATTGCAATTAAATTTTTGTATTCTTCATTAATATATTGTATTCATAATTATTTACTGGTTGTAGAGCTCCAGTGACGGAGCTCGCGGGCGTAGGCACTACCGCATTACCTAATATACTCGCCGCTAAATGGTAGTGTTCAGCACTATCGTGTTCCGGTCAGGTGGTAATGTACGGCCCTGTAATTTCCGGCACAGAGGCACAACACCTTCGGCCTGAGGAGTGGTAAAGCATCTGCATTTTGACCTTGGTCTTTGTGTGGGTGTTTATAGGCTGCAGTCATCACTTAACATCAATGTGAACTGTATGCTTGTTTGCCACTTCCATTACATAAAGTAAAAAAAATATATATTTCAGTTCCAGCGTTGAGGTCACCTTGGACACATTTTGAAGTCAAAAAAGTGACATTGTCTTTACTTTCGGCAAATATATTTGTAGGTTAATAAATCATAAAATATAACGATGATTTAGGATAAAAATTTAGGGAATCGTCGACTTCGATGCTCCTATTCTTTTTTTTTTAATCTTTATTTTAATCATAGAGCAACACCCGGCGCGCGGCGGACTGGAGGGTAGTAGCCATAGCGTTTATTACCGATGCAAAACAGTCTGTAATTTTTTGCGATGGGAAATGCGTGCAACACACACGCACACTACTAAAATCGTCTATTACTACGAAACTCACACCTTGACTATCAAAATACAGAAACAATTTCACGCACACATTTAAACATATAGGCGACAGGCATAGGCCCATTTGGGCTTGTACTTTGACAGAGAGGTAAGCCTGCATATGGCTACTCCCCTCCAGTGTTGCTCTATGATTTTAAGAAAAGGGGCTTTGTCACTAACATGTGTGGCACCCGGGACGAATGAGCAAAAAAAAGGAAATACTCGGAGATTAGTACCTAATGTGCCCGGAGATGTCAACTGTCTCTAGCTAAAGTGTTGCTAATCTCTCCTTTGTCTTTTTCTATTCTGCACATTTGACAATGCAACTGACAAAGACAAAGCATTCTATAGCTAAAACTTATCTAATGTACATTTATGAATAAGGGGGCCTATCTAATTTTTTTTTATGTTTTGGAAGTGGCAAATAAGCATGCAGTTCACATTGATGTTAAGTGATGACTGCAGCCTATAGACACCCACACAAAGACCAAGGTCAAAATGCAGATGCGTTACCACTCCTGAGGCCTAACGTAATATGCCTCTGAGCCGGTAATTACAGGGCCGTACATTACCACCTGACCGGAACACGATAGTGCTGAACACTACCATTTAGCGGCAAGTATATAAGGTAATGCGGTGATGCCTACGCCCGCGAGCTCCGTCACTGGAGCTCTACCACCAGTAAAATCCGAAAACAATAAGTAAAGTATCATTTTCTATATCATAAAAAGATAAATAATATATATTTCTATTCATAAAAAGGTTAAATTAAGGTTACCAATATCTTTGATATCGATAAGTACCGATATGAATATGTAAACGGAATACGATTTGTGATAACCTCACGGCTATCGAGGTTAATGCATTCAATATTTACTGCTTGCATTACCGTATCTGCATTATTTTTTGGCTTTGTATGCTAATGATAATACGATTCAAAGTCTTGTTTCGTGGCACATAACAATTCGGTATTTTAACTTTTTAAAATACATTGTGCCACTGATTCTCGAAGCACAGTGAATACTAGTTCGGGAATCTATGGAGTCAATATTTAAAAAGATGTATGTTTTTTTTTGTCAATAAATTATTCTTAATCATAATTGTACAGTATCCAACAGGAAATAATGCACATCGACCTCAGGAACGAAACTTCGGCTTATTTCGGGTCTGTAGAGCGTTATCTTTTTCGCACCTTACCAACATGACGTTTGTCGACCAATTTGATCAAGTTTTGACCAATACCGGACTCTCAGTGCTTACTTAGACAGTGTGCAGCAGAGATAACGCTCTACGAAGTCGAAACTAGCCGATCGTCTCTTTTTAGTAGGCTCGATGTGCATTATTAATTGTTGTGTACTGTGAAGTTCCACCCTCACCGACTGGACACCTGGCAGTGCTCAACGGTGCGGTTTTCACGTTCGTTCCTGCCCAGAACGTGTAAATTGTGGAACAAACTTCCCTCTGAGGTGTTCCCTAGGTGCTACAATATGGGGTTCTTCAAAAATGGCGTCAAAAGAGTCCTTCAGGATTGGCAGCACGTTGGCAACTCCCCTGGTGTTGCAAATGTTCATAAGAGGTCGGTCAACCTTCAGACATAAAAAAAAAACAACAGTGCTCATAAAGAAATAATGCACATCGAGCCTATGAAAGAACACAGAAAGTACAGACCCGAAGGAAGCCGAAGTCTCCTTCCTTGACTCGATGTGATTCATTGTTGAGCACATTGTTTACTTATTACATTTAATTTTGGTATCTTGCGTCTTCTCTTGTTCGACATAAACGCTGTGTTATCGTTATTTAATCAATGTTGTTATTGTACACTGTTCTGTTATTAATATTAGTAACTACGAGCAGTAATCGAGGTGCATATGGTATAGCAATTTCACACAATGAGATTTTTTCATTTATACAGCCATGACTCGCTGTTGGTATCACGTGGTATCATTTTTACTGGTGGTAGAGCTCCAGTGACGCAGCCCGCGGGCGTAGGTACCACCGCATTGCCTAATATACCTACTTACCGCTACATGGTAGTGTTCAGCACTATCGTGTTCCGGTCAGGTGGTAATGTGCGGCCCTGTAATTTCTGACACAGAGGCATAACATCTTTGCTCTCAGGTCTCAAGTGGTATCGCATCTGCATTTTGACCTCTGGTCTTTGTGTGAGTGTCTATGGGCTGCAGTCATCCTTTAACATCAATGTGAACTGCAAGCTTGTTTGCCACTTTCATTTCATAAAAAAAATCATGCTGGGTACTATTCACACTAACCATGGAGCAACACCGGAGGGGAGTAGCCATATGCAGGCTTTCCCCTCTGTCAAAGTACAAGCCCAAATGGGCCTATACCTGTATTTTGTTAAAGTCAAGGTGTGAGTTTCGTAGTAATAGACGATTTTTGTAGTGTGCGTGTGTGTCGCACGCATTTCCCCCCGCACAAAATGACACACTGTTTGCATCGGTTATACACGCTACGGCTACTCCCCTCCGGTCCGCCGCGACCGGTGAGCCGCGTTGCTCTATGCCATTGAAGAAATAATCAGAACCCAGATTAATTTTTTGACTGGGTCCGAACAAAAATAATAGGATATTGTTATGAAAACAATCGCCGTGTTTTATAGGCGATTGTATTTCTCTCTGTATGCTTCCTAGTGGCACAAAGCTCTTTGATAGCAAAATATCGAGTGTGGCATTGATTGTAGTTTTTATTGCGGTGCGGCGGCGGAACGAATCGATTGTGTTCACTTGACGCCTCTGTGGAGAATGCAACAAAGTTTTAATTAATGAGAAGAAAAGCAATGTTGTTTTTGATTTAAAAAAAAAGGCCAAGCGCGATTTGAACTCCCGTGCACAGGGAACTATTGAATTGAGAGATTTCTGATACCTTCAAAGACTTCTTTTAGGTTTTCTTTTAATCTACAGGTAAAACACTGTTTTGGGATATAAAAGGATAATGAACTATTTTGGATTATAAAAGGATGATGATTAATCGTTGCCTATTTTCTCAGACTTACATGATAATTTTCAGATAAATTATAATCTGTTCTCGTAGCTATAAAAAATATGTTGTGATACACATTAACAGATTTTTTATTTGTTTTCTTACTGACAGGTGTGGTTTACGAAACTTTTTATTTTAATTAATTTTATTTAAAATTTAATTTATTTACGTTATGCGTCTTGTTTTGGGTAACTAATTACGTACGTGTGCTATTGTGTAACAAATTAAAATCAATCTGAAATCAAAATACAAAGAAATCAATGAAAAAAAATATGTTGATTGCAGTGGCTGCGGTAAAACTGTTCTAATATTAGCCTATCACTTGATAGACACTGCATACACTTTTAGCCTTGACTTTAAGTAGTGGCATTATGAAAGACTCAGTCTAAACATAAGTACCTACTCTGTCTATCTGTTACAGAAATCAAGAATTTGCAATATTCGTTTATTGAGACATGCTATGTGCGTACCTACTCGTAGTTCGCTTTTAGAAAGTCTATAAAATTAATTTTAAGTTAACAGTAAGGGGACCAAAGGATTTTTGCATTTATTCGTGTGCGTCAGGTTACATATGACGAACACATTGTACCCTAGAAATAGAAATAGAAATAGAAAATATTTTTATTTCGAATAGATCTTTACAGATACTTTCAAAACGTCAATAAATCATAAACTACCTAGAGCGAATAACCATTACATATAGTAAAGAAAAATCATATATTAATAGTAAATTAAAAATTAAAATTTAAACTATTTGGTTAAAACATAATAATCATAAAATTTTTCAATTCCTTCAATGATAATAAATGAAGAAAAAGAAAAACTTATTCGTCAAGATCAATGTTATTCACTTAGCAGAGTTCCAAGTGCAGTCACTACTGAGAAGAACTCCGCTACCCAACAAACTCAGTAAGAGCTCTTTTAAATGAAAGCTTAAATCTAGTACAGATTATCGTGAAAAATCAAATAATGTCAACGTCCATAGCATAGATGCAAATAAACTGCTATCTACTAAATGTGATGTAGCCCCTGCAAACCAGAACAGACCAGTCCCCACCAACAGCACCCGTTCACGAGTATGACGCATGTGACAGCCATTGCCCTCCTCGACCATTTTAGAGGGAAGTGAGCAACCCGTCACACGACGCCGCCAAAGGCAAAGGCCCTGTTCAGTATTTCCGCCAAATGTGAGCTGTCTGTATAGAGCCGCGCCCTTAGGGCTACTGTTCAAAATTTTGAATATCCCGTCATGAGGTTATACCTTTCTACCAAATCCACTGGTGGTACAGCTCCAGTGACGGAGCTCGCGGGCGTAGGCACCACCGCATTACCTAATATACTTGCCGCTAAATGGTAGTGTTCAGCACTATCGTGTTCCGGTCAGGTGGTAATGTACAGCCCTGTAATTTCCGGTACAGAGGCATAACACCTTAGGCCTCAGGAGTGGTAACGCATCCGCATTTTGATCCTCGGTCTTTGTGTGGTCTGTGGTCTACAGGCTGCAATCATCACTTAACACCAATGTGAACTGCAGGCTCGTTTGTCACTTCCATAACATAAAAAAAATCCGCCGAATTTTGAACGGAAGCTTCTTTTGGGTATATTTAACATCCTCTCAGAATATCTCATGAGTCACCTCTACTGGGTGACATGGAGCCGTGACCTTTTGCAAATGGGAAAAAAATAGAGGTGAAATGTACTGAAGCATGTCAGACACTGAGCGGCGTTGTCAAATGAACGCTATCGAAGCTTCCATACAGAATTCTGACGATTTGTATTTGAGACAAGCTCGTGGCAGCTTTAAAAAAAAGTTGAGTACCTCTACCAAATCTGAGGGCTAGTTGCCCTCAGATTTGGTAGAGGTACTCAACAGGCTGCAAGCCATCCTCCATATCCTTAATCTGACGCGCTTAATTAACTGCAAAAATCTCTTGGACTCCTTTACTATAATAATAGGTTGGGGAAAAAGTCTTTTCGCATTATAGTATGTATGAACTTGTAATAAAATCTCTTTGGCTGTAGTATTTGTATCTGGCTGGTTTTGGTATCATTGAAAGTTAAAATTTTAAAGAACATAATTCCAAATTCAAATTAGGCAAATGTGTGATTTTCATTTGTTTTTCGTACTGTCAAGATGAGTGAATCTAATGAAGAAATTCGATATATTTTAAAATTTTACTACAAAAAAGGTAAAAATGAAACGCAAGCCGCGAAAAAAATTTGCGATGTTTATGGACCTAGTGCAGTGTCTGTGAGAGTAGCACAAATTTGGTTTAAGCGTTTTCAATCCGGAAATTTTGATGTCAAAGATGCACCTCGCTCTGGTCGCCCTATTACGGATAAAATGGATGCCATTTTTGAAAAAGTGGAGCAAGATCGACATATCAGTAGTTACGACGTAGCTGAAGAACGGAGAATTGATCACAAAACAGTTTTGGCGCATTTGAAAAAAGCTGGATACAAAAAAAAGCTCGATATTTGGGTACCTCACGAGCTCACTGAAAGAAACCTAATGAACCGTGTACTCATTTGTGATTCTTTATTACGACGTAATGAAACCGAATCATTTTTGAAGAAGCTGATAACTAGTGATTAAAAGTGGATCACGTACGACAAGAAAGTGCGAAAAAGGTCGTGGTCAAAGGCCGGTCAGGCTTCACAGACTGTGGCAAAACCCGGGTTAACTCGCAATAAGGTGATGTTGTGTGTGTGGTGGGATTGGAAGGGCATTATTCATTATGAGCTATTACCACCAGTCAGGACTATCGATTCTGAACTCTACTGCGAACAACTGATGAGATTAAAGCAAGAAGTTGAGAGAAAGCGGCCGGAATTGATCAACAGAAGAGGTGTGGTGTTTCATCATGATAACGCTAGACCTCACACATCTATAGCCACTCAGCAAAAATTAAGAGAGTTTGGCTGGGAGGATATATTTATACCTATAATTAATGACCTAATTTTATGTTTACAGATAACATTTATTTAATTAATTATTTAAAACTCAAAGTTAATAGAAATATTGACGGAACGTGATTTAGTATCACTGTCAGAGATGGCGGTACCAGTAGCGCTGGACCGCTACAACCGGACACTTTTTTTAAGTTCCTATATAGGTATATCTTTTATCACTCCTTCCTTTTATTCTCCATGTTTAAAAATAACAACCGTCGCAGGGCGATGATATTGAAAATCTTATGTCTTTGCCACACAGTGGGCGGAACGGAACATCAGCTTGTCATTGCCATATTAAACATTGTAGTCAGCTCACAGAATAGGTTTTACCTAAGTAGTACACGTACTCAGCACGCTTCACAAATTTCAAGTCGGTCGCGATGTTATATACAAGCCAGCGTCGCGCTTACGCTGTATCCCGTTGCCTGTATGACAAATGGCACAAATGCATTTATCCGCCATCCATATAATATTAGGTATATGACCGAGTTCATCCTCAGAATACAGAAAAATATACTGTTAGGTCACAAAGAAAACAGATGATTCACACACTCATCCCAAAGGTAAACCAAACAATCACCAGGAAGTGTTCACGAAAGCGAAGATAAACAACGACGCACAATTTCACGTTGGCCGTGAACTTTGGGATACAGGTGCTTGGTGTACAATGGAAGACATGAGTAAGATGGACGCGACACATTGTCTTTTGTGGAATTCGCGATGTAACAGGGTAGCATTGTTTTTGGGTGGGGCGAAGATATCTTTCATAAATAGGAGGCAGGCCCGTATAGAGATTTGGGAAAGACTTATTAGGAGCGATAAAGCGAGCTATGTTGGGTGTTTCTTTGGCAAATAAAATACGAAATGATCCGTCAAAGAACTAAAGTGACCGACAGCTCGCAGATTAAGTAAGTTGAAGTGACAATGGGCCAGTCATGTCTGTAGAAGGGCTGATAGCCGCTGGAGCATACTTGTGCTTGAATGGAGACCACGTCTAGGTAAACGTAGTGTAGGATGACCTGTTGCGCGTTGGAGTAACCACTTAAGAAAAGTGGCTGGAGTCGGTTGCTGGATGCGAGCTGCTCAGGATCGGGGTAGTTGGCGTGCTCAAGGAGAGGCTTACGTCCAGCAGTGGACGGCTATAGGCTAATTAGTAGTTAGTATTTGGTGTACTAACAACCGCAAGGAACTTGGCATGAAGCGATATACACGTGCGTACGGAGCAGCAATAGGATGGTAAAGACGGTGGACATCATAATTTAAGGACATCTTTGTTTTTGGAAGAAACATTCGGGCTTTATCCTATGTGACTAAATTGCCTTCATTAGGTAGCTGGCCCACAAACTTGCACGTGTATAAAAGATTATAATGACCTCTAAATTATTTGTGGGAGACTGCTGGTCCATGCTGTGGGATTATTGAAGGCTCCATGAGAACAAGTGAAAATAAACGATTCACAATTTCACTATGAAGAAGCATAGTCCTGCATACGGGATAGCACACTTATCCCAAAGGTGTGTGTGTGTGTATGAATATTCACGCCAGGTCCCTAACGGGGTAGGCAGAGAGTGTAGAGCGCCAGATATCCCGGTCCTGACATACCTCTCGTGTCTCGTCTACCTTCATCATTCTCTTCATACATGCACGCCGATTCCTAAGACTTTTGACCCCACCATCAGACAGAACTTCACCTATCCCAAAGGTAAACCAAGCAATCGCCAGCAAGTGTTGCTAAAGGCGTCAAATTTTTGTGATGTGTCAAACTTATTCTTTTCTTTTCATTTTTTGGTCACCCAAAGTAATGTAATGTAAGACTCTATGAATTTTTTTTATTCAAAATAGGTGAAGTCTGAGTGCAATCTCTGAATTTCTACTGTATGTAGATCTATGGTTTTATTATCTAT
This sequence comes from Macrosoma leucophasiata, assembly GCA_036365455.1. Classification (NCBI taxonomy): domain Eukaryota; kingdom Metazoa; phylum Arthropoda; class Insecta; order Lepidoptera; family Hedylidae; genus Macrosoma; species Macrosoma leucophasiata. Next base: position 2,652,984 of record JAWQUS010000002.1, on the reverse strand, counting down.
ATGCTGGGTGCAGTATTAACATCCTGTTTGAATTGTTTGTTTGTTTGTCACTTTCATTACACAAAAAAATCGAGTCACGTTCAGCGATGACCGTGAACATGTGGCCGATGAACAATGGAAAATACAGTATACAGAGCGTTGTCTCGTGTGGAATTCAAGACCATACGCGTAATGTCAAGGGTGACGTGCGTAATGGATGGAGCAGAGATGCGTTTGTATGGCAAACTGTATACAGTTCACATTTATGTACAATTCATATTTAAGACAACAACCGAAAGGACATTGCAAATACCTTATGAACTGTGAAATCATTTTGAAGGGAGATACAGGTGTGTATTTTTTTATGAAGTTAAAAAAGTAACCCTTACGTAGCCCTTACAATTAAAATGATTCAGCATAGCCTTGAGTTTAATAATCGTTGATCTGATCTCAAAAAGCGGCTGACAGTCTTTTTTTTGCTCGATGACCAGGAACTTTGTAAGTAGGATGAAGTCATGATTTATCAAATGGGTTAAAAAAATTTAACGGTTGTATTGAGTATGATGTAACATTTGCCACTTAATCAATTCGTCTTCAGACTGGTAATAACAAAATTAGCATAAGTATGTTGACCTCACTCGTGCAAGAGGCAACATTTGCAAAGATCACATAGAATAACACAATTGAGTTATTGAGTTAAAAATATTCGTAAATAAAAAAATACTGTGATGTATGTCGGTACGAAAAATAAATTTTAAGGCAATAAATTGTCAAAGAAGGCTACGGGCTAAGCTTTATATTGATGGTAAGTGAATACTGCATGTAGACCTACATGAAAACGAGAGGCAGATAAAATGTTCTCATTCCCACTACTGAGGCCTAATATATCTTTTATTTAATCTCCAACTACTCTTGCTCAGATTATTTATCTGTGACAATAAGTCGGTTTAAGTAAACAGCAAAATAATTTAAAAAAAAATCTATATTGCAGAAATTCAGCACACGAGGAGCGATCGCTGAGGCTGAGCGCTGATGAACCACAGCAGCTGGGCCCGCCGCCGCGCACCCGCTACCCACTCGTGGTTATACTGGCGAGAGACACGAGGGACGTGGGCGAGCTGAGGCCGGACGATACGGTGAGGAACATCACGATTGTAAACACAATAAAGAAACTCAGCGCACGAGGAGCGATCGCTGGCGCTGACTATTGACGAGCGTCAGCAACAGTGGGCGAGCTGAATTCGAACGATACGGGGAAGAACTTGACAGGTGTAAAGACATTGCAGACACTCAGCGCACGAGGAGTCATAGCTGAGGCTGAGCGCTTATGAACCACAGCAGCTGAGCCGCATCCGCTCATGGTCATACTGGCGGATGAACACAAGGGACGTGGGCGAGCTGAGGCCGGACGATACGGTGAGAATCGTCCAGATTGTAAAGACTCAGCGAACGAGGAGCGATCACTTTCTTTTTAAGCAATTCTACAAAAGCATCTATTACTTTATTCTTCTGAACCGTCAAAATACAATTAATATATCGCAAACTATCATATACTATTGATTTTCAAGGATTGTCGGTGGTCCGGTTTATAAAGCCGCATTTATATTTATCTGACGTGTTGTGTTGTGATGCATCAGAACGGTATCAGTTTCATACATTTAATATGGAAGCGTTCACATTTATTCAATGCGGTGTGTTATGACGGCTTCTGATGTGTCGTGCCACAGGCGATGCCGGTCCGCGTCAGAAAGGGTGAGGTGCGGGTGGCGGTGCCGTGAGACGTCATACCGCATCAGACTAGTGTGCACGCGTCAGTGTTGTGTTATTACGTCAGAAATGGACGAAGAGCAACTAATTGAATATCTTCTTCTTTTTCTTTGTTTAGTTAGAAGCGTTGCCAACGCCAATAATTGCAACTCTTCTTCAAAATCTGAATCTGAATCGGATGATTCTTGAAAAAACATTGCAAATGTGTGAACTCTCTGGGAGTCAAGACGGAACTGATACAAAAAACCGTCATAATGCATCATAACACGTCATATCAATGTGAACAGTAGCCATCACGACAGAGAGCATCACAACACAACACGTCAGATAAATATAAATGCGGCTTTAAATACGTTCGCGAGAATCTTGTAATGTTGAACTTCATTTTGTTTCAGGTGGCGTTGATAAGCGTGGTGCACATACGGGACGACCAGTGCCCGCTGCCGAGCGGCGTCATCGCGCAGTATCTCAAGCAGGCTAATGGGCATCTATCCTGCTTGAAGGTCAACATTCACACTTTATTAGAACGGGTTAAATTGATGTTATAATCGAAACCATAAGAGTTAGGCGGTGGGCCCCCTGGGCATATTTAGGGAAGGCTTTTGTCCGTCAGTGTTTTTCAGCAAATGGTTGAAAGATTCCGACTCCGCTTACTGAATGGTTCGGATGACTGACTGCACTAGCGGAAGAATTCTCCTCCACTAGTGGGCGGTGGGTCGTCACGTCCCGGCGTCGTATTATTGTATAAGTTATTATGAATTAGAATCAGCTCGAATCGCGGAGTGCAAACGTTTGTGCTACAATAAAGTAAAAAAATAAAGACTTTAAAAACAAACATGTTTGCAATTTATACGCGTAAAAGGGAAACCTTCCAGAAATTTCAGAGTACATATAATGCTTCCTACCGCATTTTCTCCCATCAGCTCACAAGAAAAATTTGACAATTGATTTCTATTGGTATCCACTCCATCTTCCTATATTCAAGTGGTCAAATCTTATTAATTTATGTGACTCTATTAAACTGTCGCTTTTTCGTTTCATCGACTTTCAAATCACACTAGGAAGTTTTCACTACCAAAATTACTTTTTTTTATGTAGTGGAAGTGGTAAACAAGCGCAGTTCACATTGATGTTAAGTGATGACTGCAGCCTATAGACACCCACACAAAGAACAAGGTCAAAATGTAGAAACGTTACCACTCCTGAGGCCTAAGGTGTTATGCCTCTGTGCCGGAAATTACAGGGCCGTACATTACCACCTGACTGGAACACGATATTGCTGAACACTACCATTTAGCGGCAAGTATATTAGGTAATGCTGTGGTGCCTGCGCCCGCGAGCTCCGTCACTGAAATTCTACCACCAGTAAAATTATTGATTAGGTATATTGAATGACGATTATCCATTCCAGCAACTGTACGTGTCGGGCGAGGTGACGGAGATGGGCGAGGCGGAGGGGTACGCGGCGGGCGGCGAGGCGCTGTGCTGCGTGTGCGCCGCCGCCCCGCTCTCCCGCGCGCTGCTGCCCTGCCGCCACGCCTGCCTCTGCGCCAGGTGTCTACGTGAGTGTCCATGTTGTCCACAGTCCGCACTCTAGGTCCCGTGCCTACTGACAGTGCCGAATTAGCCATATAGCAGGGTGCCCCCTGCTATATGGCAAATGCTACGGCCCCCGCGCCTTGGGGAGGCCCCGCGCCTGTGCCCAAAAACACAAATATGTAAAATATGTAATACACCTTAGCTATTCTCAAAGTGAGCGTTTGCCACACTGTAATTATATAGGTATATTATTATGTTGCAAGCTGGCAATACCACAATACTAACTGGGGAGGAATCCCCTTGTATTGTTTTCGATTCCTTTTCGTAAATGTTCTGTTTTATTTAAATCTTACATTTCAGTAGGCAATGTAACTCTAGGGCCCCATGGTCACATTTGCTACGGGCCCCGCACTGGCTTTATCTGGCACTGCCTACTGTCTCTAGTCATAGAGCAACACGGGCCCCGGCCGCGGCGGACTGGAGGGGAGTAGCCATAGCGTTTATTACCGCTGCAAAACAGTCTGTAATTTTTTGCGGGGGGAAATGCGTGCGACACACACGCACACTACAAAAATCGTCTATTACAACGAAACTCACACCTTGACTTTAACAAAATACAGAAACAATTTCACGCACACATTTAAACATTTAGGCGACAGGTATAGGCCCATTTGGGACTTTGATTTGTACTTTGACAGAGGGGAAAGCCTGCATATGGCTATTTCCCTCCGGCGTTGCTCTATGGTCCCTAGTATATTCGACAGACATTCGCATTTTTAATATTAGTATGAATCTCCGCCTATCATATCAGGCAAAAACAGGCGCGAAGTGTGATTTATTTTTCATGCGAAAAGTTAATTCGATTGAATAAACATAAATTAAAGTTGTGTAATTGGCATAAATATTGAAATATGTTTATCGATTACTAAATTAAACAATATCGTGAAAATTAGGTAATTAATTCAAATCAACACATCATTCATCATCAATCAGTTCGATAACTAATTCGTTTATTGGTATATAAATATTGTAATGGGCTTTATCGATTAACAATATATATTTTCACCGATCGCGTCCGTAATGAAGATGTAAGAAAGAGACTTTGTGTGAATGATAGTATCGGTGTAAAAATGAAAAAAGGCAGGCTCCGATGGTTCGGGCATATAGAAAGAATGTCGAATGAGCGAATGACTAAACAGATATACAATGCGAATGTGGATGGTTGCAGAGGCCCAGGAAGACCAAGGCTGACCTACCATGACCAAATAGGTCGAGTTCTGTCTGATGGTGGGGTCAAAAGTCTTAGGAATCGGCGTGCATGTATGAAGAGAATGATGAAGGTAGACGAGGCACGAGAGGTTTGTCAGAACCGGGATGTCTGGCGCTCTACACTCTCTGCCTACCCCGTTAGGGACCTGGCGTGAAGATACATACAATATATATTTTTAAAATTAAAACAACATCCGCATGTAGGAATTATAATTTGCTTGATAAGAACACTATATTATTATGATAATATAATCTATAATCCTATCACTAATCACTACATATTATAAAGTAAAGGGGGGGGGGGGGAACTACCAACATACAGACAGAGAAGGGCCTACGGGAAGGGGGGAGGAGGGCCTATTTTCTCTGTCTGTGTGAACAGATTTTGTTCCAGTTTAAAACGTTTGACCGAGGGTTTTCTAAGGAAGGTTTAAATCTATAATTTATCAATATCGTACGTATATTTATTGACATACCACAGTTTTTGTCGAAGAAGTCGGGCGCGTCCCCACAGTATAATAAATAATATCCGTGCGAAGCCGGGGTGGGTCGCTAGTATAATATTTAATCTAGTTACTAAGGCCGCGATAAGCTACGTCCTTAGCCGTGTGAATTTATTGCACAATATATCTCAATAATGCGAATATTAATGGTTTCGAATACATTCTTGGTTTAAGTTCGCTAAATGAAATGCTAAAGCTGATAATTAACTCTATATTTATTACTAGCTTTTGCACGCGTGGAATTATTATTACCAAAGATTTACATTATATTATGACGATCCCTATCGTACCCTATTTTTGAAATTTTCAAAATAAATTAAAAAGACGTTCTTTTATTTATAATTAAATATGACTGTGTAAAATTACTAAGAAACATGTGATTTATCTATTCAAATTTTTATCCTATATTTCATCACCTTTTCAATCTTAATTAAACGATGAATTTTGAAAAATAAAATAGGTATTATTGTATTGTTTCAAGGAAATCGTTGATTTCTTTTGTCAGTGTAAAATTTTGTTCTTTATTTCACCACCTTTGGGGATGAATTTCGAAAAAGCCATTCTTATTCCTCGTTTTCACCGCAAGAACAACTCAAGACGCTCGCACAGTGTTGTGCGTCATTAGAAAACAGAAAATATTTTTATTTCGAGTAAGATTTTACAACCATTTTCGAAAAGTCAATAAGAATCAATAATTACCTAAAGTTTATTCATTTATTTCATATAATTAGGCTCCTGGAGAGCACTTTTACATCGTCATTTTTTTTTAAACTAACCTAGAGTGTGAATAACTCTTACATAAAGTAAAACAGATATTATGTCAATTAAAATAGCGATAAAAAACTTACAGTAAAAATATCTAAAAAAATCAATTCCTTCCTTCCAAAAATTAGATAAGAAGAAAACAGAAAATAATATTCGTCAAAACAAAATCTAAGTTATTAACTTAGCAGAGTTCCAAGTGCAGTCACTACTGAGAAGAACTCCGCTACCCAACAAACTCAGTAGGAGCTCTTTTAATTTTTTTACTTATGTCGAATACAGATAGTCAATAAAATCTAATAATGTAAACGTCAATAGCATATATATTTGTATAAGTGCAAAACAACAACTGTCCATTATAATGAAATATAGCACCAGTAGACCAGAACAGACCAGTCCCCACCATCATTTCCTTAATGATGATGGGGACTGGTCTGCTAGAACACAATATGCTAGAATCGCCACGCTTGGCAGGCGGGTTGGCGATCGCAGTGGCGGTAGTTTTACCGCGGGACGCTGCTGCCCATCCCGCGTTATAATATTTGCAGGGTATATGTTAATTTTAAAAAATATTTCACCAATGCAGTACCTATCAGGAATGTGAGGATGGATCCCGCAACAGACAGGAAAAGCCATCGTGCCCGCTAGTATCATAGATACCTACTATTGGCTACTATAAAAATGATATCATCCGATACTCAAAATAAAATATCGTCGTCTCTAGTATTTATTTAGTTTTTGCTAGTTTATATTCAATACTATAGAGGTCGTGACCTCAGATCAATCTTTAGAATATAAAACTGGCTTACATTTTAAATAAAATAAATGGTTATAAATACGTGTTAATTTCATAACGTACATTAAATTCAACATTTTTTTAAATTCTTTCATCAATTTTGAATCGTTTTCGTGGATTATCTTATTTTACCCACGAAAGAACGAATAGTAGATATGCGTTTGGGGTTGATTTGAGCACTTCGGTGCATTCACTCACTGAATCTCATTCAGTCATAGTGCAACGCGGCTCACCGGTCGCGGCGGACCGGAGGGGAGTAGCCATAGCGTGTATTACCGATGCAAAACAGTCTGTCATTTTTTACGGGGGGAAATGCGAGCGACACACACGCACACTACAAAAATCGTCTATTACTACGAAACTCACACCTTGACTTTAACAAAATACAGAAATAATTTCACGCACACATTTAAACATCTAGGCAACAGGTATAGGCCCATTTGGGCTTGTACTTTGACAGAGGGGAAAGCCTGCATATGGCTACTCCCCCCCGGTGTTGCTCTATGTATTCAGTAAAGTGAGCCATTCTTTTAAATCGCTCCTCAAGTACGATTAACTCTCCAAACCTAACTGAATCTGAATAGGGTTCACAATAATTCGTACATAAATTCGACGACCCGGTTAGTCCAGCGGTGTGAGGTGACCGTTTTATTCGAAGGGTCGCGGATTCGATCCCCGCACCGGGACAAATATTTGTATGGCCTACAGATATTTGTTTCGGGTCTGGGTGTTGGTGTATGTGTTGTATGTGTACAACGGAACCCACCTGTGTCAGGTTTATACCTACTGTGGGGATGTGAGTGTAAGCGTATTTAAAATGGTTGTATAGATTGAAAATAAAAATTAAATAATATTTTTTTACAAATTAGGTACGTATCTAAGTACCTATTTAATAACAATCTACAATATTATGTACATATTTATACATACTTTTGCGTGATGAAGGCCGGGCGTGTAAGTTTCGGACACGCAGAAAGAATGGCTTTATAGTCGATAAAGTTCGCGGTCGCTCAGCATGCGGTGCACGCGTATCATCTGAATCGAGGACAAATTAACTGAAGCAGGATGCATTGTGGTGAGCGGAGCGTTTTTCCGTCGCTCATAATAAAGATTATGTGGACTCATGTCATATCAAGTATTTTTACGCCTAACGATTTATCACAGACGGTTTACACGGTGCAGCTGCAAGTAAATAGAGAGTGTGAAATGAAACTTTTACTTCCAATACTTACTAATTTTGTCTCACAGACTTGTCAAAACTTTTACTTTGAGGCGAAGCGCGCATGGCCCCGCGGCTGGTGTAGATCATAAGCGAGCTTTTCGGTTAAGCACCACGGGCGCGGTCGGGTAGTGTGATGGATGACCGCTGGTAACAAATTGAATGCGCGTTTCCGTGCTTCGGAGGGCACGTTAACGTCGGTCGCGGTTGCTATCGATAGATAGCAATCGTTAAACCTTGTCGGAGGCCTTATGGTAGTAATCATAATATGACTTCGCACTAAAGTTTTTAAACCATGTTATTTCCCGACCTGTTATTCCCCGAAGGGATAGACAAAAATAAATACATGGAAACACAAGCACGATTCGCTAATTACGTTTTGTCCCATTGAATACTGGTGGCGAATCTTTTTACATCTCCGGCCACCTGAGCATTTTTCGTTGCAGTGAATATTCCGTAGAGAGCCTGTAACAGCTATAGCATCCCTACTAATATTATAAATGCGAAAGTGACTCTGTCTGTCTGTCTGTTACCTTTTCACGTAGGTACAAACGACTGAACCGATTTTAATGAAATTTGGTACTGACATAGAGCTGACTTTGAGAAAGAACATAGGCTTAAATAATTTGCACAAAACACAATAATATTAAAATAACTCATCAAATCGTCTACCCGCTATCTCTCATACACTATGGCACATGCTTTACATTGTTATGTGTACTTAGAATTCACCGCGACGCACCACATCCGATCGCGGCACCGCATCGGTGTCAATCGTGTTCGCGCCAATGTCTTTGCACTATTACCTTAATCTGACCTTGAGAGTGATGTACACGGAGTGAGTCTACCAATGACGCATCCGTATTCTACTTTGACCATGACTTTTAGGGGTCTGTAGGGAAGAATTGAAAGTCTTGAAGCAACAATCTCATATCTTTCTCACAATATTTGATACTAGCGGCCCGCCCCGGCTTCGCACGGTTGCAATGTTGCCTACCCTCTCCTATTCATTTTGGCGTGATGTTATATTACCTAAAGCCTTCCTCGATAAATGGACTATCTAACACTGAAATAATTTTTCAAATCGGACCAGTAGTTCCTGAGATTAGCGCGTTCAAGCAAACAAACAAACAAACTCTACAGCTTTATAATATTAGTATACATAGATTTCTTTTTATTTCCTTATCACCTTTTTTTAATGTTACGAAGACCTTTTTTTAAGTGATGACTGCAGCCTATAGACACTTACACAAACACCAGATGTAAACACCAGAAGCAATGGAACTTTGCCGGTGAATGACAAAGAATGACTCTTTTTCTTTTCTTTTTACTCTTTGTTATAAGTTTGTAAAGGGGAAAAGAGACATTCTACTGATATACTTTTTACATTAGTTTATGACATTTAGTTTTATCTTAGTGATATTCTTGACTTTACATATATTTTTTATCTTGTTTGACATGTATATCAATTGTTATTCGCTTTAATTTATTTTGTTTGTTTTTGACGTGTCATAAGAGGTGCCTGTCACCCTAAATGAATAAATGAGTTTCTGATTCTGATTCTGATTCTAATCCAAAATGCAGATGCGTTGCCAACCCTCAGACCTAAGTTGTAATGTCTCTGTGTTATATACGGGGTAATATAATATTTTTTCTACTAAAATGTCATTTTATTACTTTCGAACAAAACTAATCGTTTTATTTGATTTAAATTTATTAATCAAAATTAACTGGACTGAAAATTGGTCCGGAACCAGACAATTAACGCATTATTTAATAATGCGTTGAATCCCTGACTCCGGTACTGGTATTCTACCTTCTTTTTTCCACCTTTCTTATTATTATTACAGGTAATAGATAACACGACAAAGTAAAAATAAACGTAGCATAACTTCACGCCTGTAATCCCCGAAGGGGTAGGCAGAGGTAAATGCATGCATTCAAGCATACATGCAAACACCCACGATTCGCCGGTTACGTTTTGGCCCATGTAACAGGTGGCGAGCCTGTTGACATCTCCGGGCACATTACCAAACTTTGAGGTACTGGGAAATTTCCAGAAAATGGAAAAATCCCAATAGAACCAGAGATAAAGGCTTTTTCACCATTATCTCTGATAACCCCCTACCCGGGAATCGAACCCAGGACCTCAGCGTAGTAGTAGTGGCCTGCTACCACTAGGCTACAGAGCAGAAAAATAAACCAAGTCATTATTTCAAGATTTATTTTAATTACAACCATGCAACATTTTTATAAGTATCCAATATTATTAATCAAGCAATATCGTAAAAAGTACTCACAAAACTTTTCTCTAATTCCAGCGAAACTGGACAAGTGTCCAATATGCCGCAGCGTGATCAAGAGCTACTTCTGCATCAGGAACGACGAGGAAGTGTCGGAGCTCAAGCAGCCGCGGTACCCCATCAACAGGAGGCTGCTGAACCTGTTCCATTACCACTAGCCTCAACACCTGGTCGACCACTGGCCAAATTATAATACGCTTACACTCATAGCCCCACAGTAGGTATAAACCTGTGTCGTGGGTGCCGTTGTATACAAACAACACATACAGAAACACCCAGACCCGAAACAAATATCTGTAGGCCACACAAATATTTGTCCCGGTGCGGGGATCGTCCCCGCGACCCTTCGAATCAAACGGTCATCTCACACCGCTGGACCAACCGGGTCATCGAATTGCCAGAAAACACAAGTTAGCATTTGAGTCAATAAGACAAATGTCCAATTTGAAGAACTTGAGTTTACTCTAGAAGCATATTGTGGATAGGCTTCTAGTGAATAGCCTTGACAAACAATTGAATCCTTGGCTGAAACTTAACTCGACAAAATAATATGGGATTTCATCAAATAATAACATCTGAATACTGCATGATATTTTCTGGATGTAGCAGTAAAAAAAAAAGAAAAATAGAAATTTTCTGACTTAAATACAGTTTTACAAGTGTTTATGAGTTGAGATTTTTTTAATTGCTATTTCCGATACTTGCGTATTTTTGTTCGACACAAGATAACAAGAAGATGATAAAATGGATCCCAGGTGGTCCGTCTGGACCACTTTGGGCATCACTGATGTAGATCCTGAATCACTTCTTCATCTTATCAAAATTTCGAAGATTTTGAGCAATCCAGTCAAAATTACTTAACTCCGTCTTTAAGGAAACTTGGAAAGTGTCCAATAATGCAGAACAACATATTTATATGCTGATAAAATTCAGCACAGAATTCTTATACTCAGAAGTAATAATTATATAAAAGTTTGTATCGGCATTCAAAATTAGTTTTTTCATCTTTACAATTGGTCAGAAGTGTTTATGTATACAATCTATGGAAATTGCTTAAATATTCATTTGAATTAATTCGCGGAAAAACCATCTATCACATACTTGAATTATTTTTGCTCATTTAACACATGAGATCATAATAAAGATAAACAGCTAATAGTTATTAATTGATGTCGTCACCTTCTATAACAAATGAACGGAAAAAAAAACATGAAAAAAAACTCGGTATTTCTTCGAGCCTCAATAAATCTTGGAACATTAAATTGAAAAACAAGTAAGCAAAAGCTTCGAATAATGTACCATATGATAACTGGTTGTATTTTTCATGTTGTACTGGTAACTGGTTCTATGTTTCTAACTGCCTCAGTAGCGTAGTGGTAGAAGCCCACTATAACTACGCTGGGGGTCCTGGGTCCGATTCCCGGGTTGGGGACTATCAGAGATAATGGTTTAAAATCCTTTATCTCTGGTTCTATTGGGATTTTTACATTTTCTGGATATTTCCCAGTACCTCGAAGTTTGGTAATGTGCCCGGACATGGCAACAGGTTCGCTACCAAAACGTAACGGCCGGTGTTACATGGGCCAAAACGTAACCGGCGAGTCGTGGGTGTTTGCATGTATGCTTGAATGCATGCATTTACCTCTGCATACCCCATTCGTGGGTTACAGGCGTGAAGTTACGTTTTTGTTTTTTCATTTTGGACAGTTTGCACTAAAATGCCATGTTGGAATAGTGTCATAACTATTTCTCAAAAACTGCATGTTGATGTATACAATTGGCGTATCACATATTAAACTCATTTAAGTACAGTACGCATGCAGATATGTGACACATCGACCTAGAAGACTTCGGCTTATATCGGCTCTGTAGAGCGTTATCTCTTTCGCACATAACCTATGTGACGTTTATCGACCATTTTGATCAATACCGGATTATTCATGCTTGCGTAGACAGTGTGCAGCAAAGATAATGGTCTACGTACTCGAAAATAGCCGATTGTCTCTAGGGATGGCGTTTCTTTCTGAAAAAGACCGATTTTCAAAACGAAGTGTCAGAAATCGATGCACGATTAAATCTACATCGGAATAATCGATCTATTTTCGATTTGGATTATGTGATACTAAAATTCAAGGAGATAACGACCAAAAAAGGTCTCAACGGTGTTCAATGCTGGTATAAATGCTTCCTATCCCCATATTCGATCTTCGATTTACCAGGATCGAATCGCTAAATCGATCCAGTGCTGTGCATCGACTTATATAATCGATTTTTATGGTTAAAAAGATCGATCTTTCAATTAATCAATCTCAGATCGCCATCCCTAGTCTCTTTATACAATATTTCTTGATGTGTACTATACAATGTTGGCCATGCTCGGCTAGGTCAGTGGTCAATGTATAAATTTGTATTTAAGGCACGTAACTCGAAGTGATTTAGTTGTTTATTTATAAAAGACACACTAGGTTGAATGTAAAACGTTTTGTTTTGTGTGACAGTCATATTAATTTTGATTTGAATCGGGATAAATATGTTTATGTGATAACTGTCTCTTGGGGTAGTTAGTTTTGGCGGACTTTCAGTGTAGCTCAAGGCGCAGGCAGAGAATTTGTAATAATACTACGTATAGAATGATTACTTCGACGTCCCGCCTAATTTCCCCGCCTCACCCAACCTCCTCCCCTCTTATGGGCGACGTTTAGTATTCTCTACGTGCTACGCACACAGGTGCACGTGTAAATACACGTCACTTATTGATGTCTGTGTAATAGAGACCAAATTAAGCGTTTGTATGGAATTTTGGCGGAGTGTCCGCGGTGTGACGCAGGCACCATTTAATTACCTATGCATGGCCCCGTTATTTCTATCACAGGTAAAACAACTAAGTCCTCAGGGGTGGCAAGGTATCTAAATCCGTTAAAAAGATCACGCCTGCTTGGCTAGAGAGAAGTACCTGGAAAGTGTTATTTGTTTTTAACAATTAAAAGATTATTTTGAGAATATTTTTGTCCATCCTAGCCCTAAAGACTGTTCTCATGAATTTGCTGTGTTAGACGTTTCCATTTAGTTTTTAAGTATCATTGTTTTTTTTTAAATATTAGTTGAAAAAAATATCGGCAGGCGTAGGAGGTTTTTGCCATTATGTGTTATAAAAGAAATAAGTCAACAATTATTGAAAAAGCAAAGAGATTGTCCGCTTCTGGTGTGGTTTTGTACCATGTACAGGTATTAACAAAAAAAATCAGAGATTTAATTAAAATATAATAAATATTTTGAATCCCCACAATTAACATGTAATAATAAAAAAAAAGCTTAGTTTTGATTTTTTTCTCTTGTTTTCTCACCTAGTATAAAATTACACCGAAAGCCCCAATTCGGACTGTCTCCTTTATGGTGATACTTAAAATCGGTAAATTTGAACTTTTGTTTGTATTTTTTTTCAATGTAAACGTATTTATCCCAGAAAATGGACAATTCATACATTTGTTGATGGATAGTTTAATTTTACGCTGAATCAAACGTGTATAACTGTTTTGTATGTGTTTTTTTTTTATTAAGATAAATATTTGTTATCCTTATCAAAAAAGTCATGTATGAATCGTCTTTGCGTATAAAATTCGATATTCTCTCGTCATAAGAATGAATAGTTCAATTATATGAAGTGTGGGTGCAATGTATGAAACTGTGATAATGAAGCTTTGTGAATTTGCTACATATGTAAATATAGATATACGTTAGTCGTTAAAATTTAGTGTAACAGACAGACAGTCTTGTGATTGTATATAGTGAGTTGAAGGATTTTTGTTGAGCGGCGTTCTCGGAGCCGGTGGTCAATTTAGGTAACTCCTGAATCAGAAATTTACTTATTCATTTTGGATGACAATGCGCATAATACACAAAATAAATTAAAGCGAATAGCAATTGATGTTCTTACATGTCAATTGACAAACTGATTTAGCTATGAATGGTGATAGAACTCCAGTGACGGAGCTCGCGGGCGTAGGCACCACCGCATTACCTAATACACTTGCCGCTAAATGGTAGTGTTCAGCACTATCGTGTTCCGGTCAGGTGGTAATGTGCGGCCCTGTAATTTCCGGCACAGAGACATAACACCTTAGGCCTCGTCTTTGTGTGGGTGTTTAACGGCTTCAGTCATCACTTAACATCAATGTGAACTGCAAGCTTGTTCGCCACTTCCATTACATAAAAAAAGAATAAATAACTCTGAAAATGTAACTCATTCAAAGTACAGATTAAACATGGCACCACGGATTTGGGCTGCCATTTAAAGTTGACAGACAACGCCCTTAGCAACTGACATTTAAAGGCTGGGTTGGTGGTGCTTGTTGTAACATTTCACGTCCTTCTCTAACTTAAAGAAATCTGTTTTATATTATTTCGCATTAACACATGCTTGTGAAATATATTTTATTTTTAAAGAAAAATGGAAAGAAAAAATTGACTTCAGGCTTTTTCTTTCCATTTTTCTTTAAAAATACGATATTTTTACGATATTCAATAAACTGAAAAGTCTATTATATCGGTTGCCTAACTAGCATAGTTGGTAATAGATGGCGCTGCTGCTACCATAAAGCAATGCAATAGATGTGAAGGAAAGATTTGACAAATCGGGCAGGGCTTCAGTAGCTCAATTGGAAGAGCGGCTGGACTAGATTCCCAGTAGGTCGCGAGTTCGAGTCTCGCCTGAAGTCAAATTTTTCTTTCCATTTTTCTTTAAAGAAATCTGTTAAAGTTAGAGAAGATGTGAAATGTTACAATAATTAGAACAAATATCGTGGTGCAACCCAGCCTAAACAATTTTGACGTTGACGTTACCTGGGTATCGTTAAATGTCCGAAATCTTTGAACAGATGGTGTTCTTAAATTATTTATTTATTTATTCTTTATTGCATCAATAAAATATCGGTACAAATGGCGGACTTAACGCTTCCAGCGCTCTCTGTCAGTCAACCATTGGTAGTTAAAAAAATGTTGGCGGTGCTTACAAAAAAAATAAACTAATAAATCGAGATATTCAATTGGAATGGTACAATTAAATACAAAATTAAATTATATTTGAAATACAGATTTTAGTATCAAAGCCTTCATATTCTTATTAAATTCTTAGTGAAGCTGATATTTAGTGATTTTTACAATATTTCAAAATCTAAACAGACCACCGCCTCCGATTATGTTTTAAAATTATTCTTCTTAGTTGTAAAAATAATTGTTTACATTTGTTTGTTGAATATGACTGTGCGGTTGATAGAATGTCCATTAATGGTTTTAATAATAATAATTTTCTGCAATATTTATTTGTAATACAGTGATTGCACTGCCCATAGAGTTACTATTCAGTTCAGAATATGCTAGTACTATGTATGAGACTTACGCGCCTACTGCGAGATTTCTATGTATTCGAACTATTTCGAACGCGTTGAATTAATAATTTGTATGGAAACGATACGGCGCAGTCTAGTGACAACAATCTGCAACAAAAGGAGCTGTTTCAGATATGTGTAGAGCCTCAGCCAATTGTTCATGAATAGTTGAAGTGATTCCAAACAGTATTCAACTATCAAAATTTTAGTCAATTTTATGTCGTTTTGTTCTAATGTAACAAAGTTTTTGCAAAATGGTTGCGATTTTCAACCGCCGTTTTAAAAATCCCTAACTTTTTGCAACGAAATGAAGTAAAGTTTTCACCAGATTTTAACAGAATTGCCCTAAAGTTATTAGGTATGTGCTATTTAATAAAGAAAAAAAGAAAGAAAGAAGTAACATTTGCCACAAAATAAAAAAAAAACAACAAGATAGAGAGAAAGATAATTTGTACTATCGAGTCAATAAAAGATACTTTATTTTTCTCTAATACTCTACTCTAGTATTTAGGAGAAATGTTAGCTCTTTTGGCTTATGTTTTTTATGAGTAGGCCCAAAATGAAACAACTTTTTTGTGAACTGTAGGCCGACATACTAGTTTTGACGATTATTGTTGGTATTTCGATCAACGCGATGGTGAAGTAATTCGAATATCATTTTGTGTAATCCCCACTAGGTACTCAGATGTACTATACTGGCAGTCATTAATTTAACAAAATAAATTCAATAATGTTCACAATTGAAGAAGACACCAATTATTATTAGTCTAGTCTATTCACTAAATGTCTTATTTAAATGTCACTACTAGCATATGCTGAATATTTTACGTCCTAAGTACAATCGGGTCGATCTGTAGAAATGCCGAATTTTCGATATTTTACGTGTTTATAAGATTTTACAATTAAATTGAGTTCACTTAGAAAAGACAAGTTCCACGTTGGGCCCACACCTTGTTACGATATCAAAAGATAGAAAAAAATACATAAAATCATGGAAAAATACTATAAAAAAAATTGAATGGTTGTTTTTTTGTCGGAAATATTTATTTTATGTAGTTTTTGTATGACAACAATATGTCGCTATATTGCTACTATGACATTCTTGTTTTTCAAATATACTTACGACAATTAATTGAAGGTCTAATAAACGATTTGAATAGCTGAAAATGATTTAGTATTTTATGCTTTTTCTCTCAATATAGTGTACAAGGTGCCCAAGCTCCATACATTTTGGAACGTCTCCTTTAATGTTGTGATCAGGTGTAACAATTTTACTGAAAATTATTTTATAAACCAGTGAAATGTATCGAAATTTATTTTTTTATGGTGTTTAACAATTGATTCATTATTTATTAATTAAGAAAAAAAGTTATTTCGGTTATGTAGTCCCTAGCGTCTGAATTGAAAAGCTATGTATTTTTTTTTTTGTAAAAATTTACTTCCAAGTAATCTTTTGCCGTTGTTCTTCCTTTGTTAAAGTTCCGATTCATATTTATTTGCATTTTTTGTTTATCATTTATTATCTTTATGACCATTTTTTTTTATCATTTTATTACAATATTACCTTTTTAACAATTTTTTTTTGTAAATCTTGATATTTTAGGAAACTCACCAAAATGCAAGTTGTACGCAAGCGGCATAATCGAGAACTTATAGCATGAATAAGACAGTAAATAGGGCTTCAGGTTTGCCCATAAATACATTTTACAATCGCTTTCATATGTTTAATCTCATTCATCTGATGCCATATGTACCGCGCTACCGTTGCAAAATCATAGGTATGTAAGAAATATCAAATTCAATCTTAGGACGTTATATATAAGCAGATCATTATCATAATACAGTCTTCCAACTAGTATACAGTTATGTGTTAATTAGATCTCAGTCGTGTGACAATGATACAACGCGTTATGAAATCATTATTACACTCGATACGAAGTGAAATCTGTGTATTATTTATATACTTATCCTCGTTACAGAATGAGTACACCCTTACATTACGGGTTATAGCTCACTATGGCCACCCGGTACCCGACCAGCGCCCGACCGCCTCGATCGGTCTACACCATAGAGCAACACGGGCCACCGGTCGCGGCGGACTGGAGGGGAGTAGCCATAGCGTATATTACCGATGCAAAACAATCTGTCATGTTTTGCGAGGGGAAATGCGTGCGACACACGCACACTACAAAAATCGTCTATTACTACGAAACTCGCACCTTGACTTTTACAAAATACAGAAACAATTTCACGCACACATTTAAACATCTAGGCGACAGGTATAGGCCCCTTTGGGCTTGTACTTTAACAGATGGGAAAGCCTGTATATGGCTACTCCCCTCCGTTGTTGCTCTATGGTCTAAGCTCATTACGCAAGCCGTCAACGCGCGGACGGCGAGTGGACCACTAGCTTGCCTTGCGTTGACTTCGCATTGCCAACGCGCTGTTCCCAAGTGGACCGCGCGCCGTCCGCGAGTGGTTCACAAGTAACATCGCATCGTTCACCCGTGGACCATTCGTCGACAACGAGTGGACGCTGTAAAACGAGGCGGTGCTGTCGGGTCTTGAGTGGGTGTACTGAGCTATGACCCATAGATCCTCCTGAGATCAAAAGATCTAAAGGTGAGATTCACAAGACTGACTTTCAAAAGTCCGACTGTTAAAACATATTTTGTGTTGTAGATATGAAGCTCTTTCAGTTTAATCATTATCATTCCAGCCAAAAGACGTCAACTGTTGAACAAAGGCCCCCTAAAGATAGCCACAACAAATGGTCCTGGGCCGCCCTCATCCAGCGATTGCCCGCAACCTCCACCAGGTCGTGGGTCCTAAATAACTCATTTTAAAAATTTTACTTTCATTCAAAATACCTTAAACCTAAGTACCGTGTGTGAATCTCGCCCTTAGTGTTGTTTTATAGTTATTTCATTATTACTTACAATTAAGAGGTACCCAATTTGCTAAATAAAAAACAAGACCGTTGTATTGTTCCTTACACTTTATTTTATAGAAAAATATACAATGGGCAATATACAAGAATCACTTCAATGATTCTTTATATTTATTGTGTACATTCAATATTATGTAGTCTAAGGAATGACTTTGATCGTAGCGAACCTTTGACTTTTTTTAAGGGCTACCTTTCGAGCGCGTCTCTATATTAATATACAAACAAGATTTAGTGTAGGTAACCAACAGAGTGCAAGGTATGTCCCATATCTTAATCTGACGCGCTCGAGTAAATACAAAAATAGCATCCTGGGGTTCCCTACTATTCCTGTAATAGTCATGTCTAAAATAAATACATATACCTACATATTTCAAGATATAGGTACCATCGAATAACTTTCCAGGGATCCAAAAGCATAGCAAATTATTTAAATAATTAATCTACTCGGTTAAATAACCGAGTAGATCGCTGCCCATCTCCACCAGCGGCGGGGCCATGCGTGCTTCCTTAAAAAATTAATGTACGGCCCTGTAATTCCCGGCACAGAGGCATAACATCTTAGGCCTCAGGAGTGGAACAGCAAGGGACATGTAGCGTTTGAGTCTCTGAGCGAACCTGCTTGAAACTTTTTTGGGCACATAAAAATTAAAGGATGAAACTTATTTTTTACAATAGAATTCATCCGGATTTCTCCTCCTTCTGCCTATCAGCATACAATTGCGAATTCTTCACAGCAGAGTACAGACTGAACAGCAAATGCAACGCCTGGATCCTGTCACTCAGCGAACCCGCGGCTACCGGGATATCGAAGATTGCGCAGACCAAGTCGACATACTCAGACAGACTGCAATCGAGGTTGGCAGGAGGGAAGCCCACTTCGTTGAGGGTGTCCTCCATTGATTCCGGCCATTCCTCCATAAGGCTGTCTATATCGGGCATTTTGCTGTTGACAAATAAAAATATTCTGCTGAAAATACGTTTCAATATTTCGTCGGCTAAAAATAATCTGCTAACTACAAATAACCACCAACCGAAACATAAATATCATCCCTGAGAATATTGAGATCATTCAAGTCAACTTCGAGTTTAAGGCTGGTTTTAGTCTTACGCCGACGGCACGCGCACCGTCAGCGCTCATAGCTCAGCGCGTAGTTTGTCAGCGCTGAAGCTTAACGTGGCTCGTTTTAGTATCGTACTGACCGCCTTACTGTATCCACTTCGCGAGTCGCCATGACTGTACGCGCTGACGACGTGCGCTCCGCTCGACACTAGAACGCTCATTGAAAGCGGAGGCGCTCGTGCGACCGTCAGCGCCGACAACTACGCGGGGCCGACGCGCGACACGTGTGGCCGCGTAGCTATCAGCGCTGACCACCGTGCGCGCTGATAAGCTACGCGTCATTCGAAAACGCTTCTTCAAGGTGCGATATCTCGGCCATCAGCGCTGACGGTGCGCGTGGCGTCGGCGTAAGACTAAAACCAGCCTTAGCGAGAATAACGCACGCCAATTTAAAATAGTTCCAAATTCGAGTTAGCAGATTAGATTGTTTATCTGATAT
Source organism: Macrosoma leucophasiata (assembly GCA_036365455.1). NCBI lineage: Eukaryota > Metazoa > Arthropoda > Insecta > Lepidoptera > Hedylidae > Macrosoma > Macrosoma leucophasiata. The sequence goes on along the minus strand of JAWQUS010000002.1, from coordinate 2,632,954 downwards.
TTTATTTTTTTTAATTTTTCTTTTCCCTCTATGCCCCAGAAAGGGGAGAGTGACACTAGGGACGCATGTAAACACTGAGAGTAAAGAACTTGTAGGGAGTCAAGAACAGATGCGCGCGCGACATAGGCGAGGAGCGGTTCGGGCGCGCATCTCCCGAGATTCGGCCCATATAACCAGGATGGTTGGTGGGGCCATGGGGAGATTGGTGGGTTACCCTCTATGAGGCTACACTCTTTTAATGTAAATAATGCAAGGTGGACAATAAAACGTCCTGCGATAACACTAGATACCGGCATGAATTTGGAGGAGGTCATGACCCTAAGGACCCCTTGTATGGCCCTGTAATAACTATCATAGATACAACCACTAAGGTCTCAGGGGTGTCAACGCATCTGCATTTTGACCTGTAGTTTACCTGAAGATTACCATAGGCTGCAGATGTCACTTAACATCCACGTGAACTGCATGATTGTTTGCCACTCAAAACCCTCTACCCTCTTCCCCTCAGACCAGCCACTGCACCTTGCCCTCACCTGGTGTAGGAGACGGTGGGCGCGGGCTTGGACATGTGCAGCTCGCTCACGTCCTTGATCCAGCGCTCGATCGCCTTCGGATTCTTCTCCGCTTCCTCTATTTTCCGCGTAAACTGTCAAAGAAGAATTAACTTGAGGGGTAGAAGCAATAAGCTAGCTGACACCTTATTTTAAACAAGCCACAAGTCAATGAAACTTTATTTTAAAAATCTACTTTACGTGAACGAATGAAAACATTGCCAGCCATCGTGGCGTTTATCTGTCATATGACGTCACTAGTATAGTAAACATAAATAAACACAAGTGACATGTAGAATCAAGAACAATAAAATTGATACTCACTACGGTGCCCTTAGCGCTGGACGTCTTGGAGATAGCCCTCAGCTGCAGGTGCAGGAGGGCGGAGTCGCTCTGCTCCGCCGCCGGTTCGTCCAGAACCCTTAGACCTGGAATCGTTCACACTCTTACCAGGTTGACAGTCCACAATTGTTTTAACAATTAAACAGCCCATATATGGGCTGTGGGACTGTTAACCAGATATCATTTTCACTGACTACTAAGGTACCTTCATGTGTGAACCAAAACTTCAACTCAATCGATCCAGCACTTTCGGAGAAAATCGGCTGTGACATACGGGCAGACAGGCAGGCGCACGAGCTATTTTATAAGAATCCTGCTCAGGTAATCCTGGATTCTCAAATTTAAAATAAATTACGTCTTTCATTTAATGTTATTGTAAATTAAGTACGATAAGGTAAATCTTAAAACTTGATTTGAACTTGCTCGCCAAGCTAATGACCGTAGTCGGGTAAATGCTTTCGAAATGTGGTGCTGGACTAGGATACTGCGCATTCCCTGGACTGCGAAACGTGCTAACGTCTCGATACTCAAGGAGCTCAAAATGGCCACGAGGATATGTAATTTATTATTTTGCCTTTGGGCGGATTTGGGTCATGAACGGACAAAGCATTCAACAAAACAAACACCATCGACAAAAAAAGGATTTGACAGCAAAACGATTGTAATGTCCATTTAATTTGCCAATAAATCGATTAGTTCAATAGATCTATCCCAAAATAACCATTTATAATGCGTGAAGTTGCATGTGTATACATAAATTTGTATACATATACAGAGATTCTCGAGCTATCTGTGCCAAACATCCTTTTGCGTCCGCATATTTCATTCTAGATCATTTCAGCTACAAAGATAATAAAGTCAAACAATGTAACTGGGTTTATTTACCGACTGGGAAGTCGGTATTTAGTACGGTAGATGTCACAGATGTTATGTGCATAAATATGATAGGTAGTCTAGTTTTGTTAGTCAACATAACTTTACGACTCTATTTCTCCAGCGAAATACAAAGCATGTTACGTAACTTCACACCTGTAATCCCCGAAGGGGTAGGCAGAGGTAAATGCATGTATTCAAACATTGCATGTGCAAACACCCACGATTCGCCGGTTACGTTTTTGGCCCATGTAACAGGTGGCGAGCCTGTTGACATCGCCGGGCACATTACCAAACTTCGAGGTACTGGGAAATTTCCAGAAAAAGGAAAAATCCCAATAGAACCAGAGATAAAGGTCTTTACACCACAATCTCTGATAACCTCCTACCCGGGAATCGAACCCAGGACCTCAGCGTAGTAGTAGTGGCCTGCTACCACTAGGCTACCGAGGCAGTTAACAAAACATGTTCTCATGTCTTATAACATGTGCATACATCAGTGACCTATGTATTCGTAGGTACCCATATTTCTTTTTATTTTCGATCTTATTGAACTTTCTGAGGCGTCTTTGTAGCAGGCACTCACCCAAGTTATCGATAAACTCCAGCGTATTGTCATCGAGCGGCTTGTCTCGCAGTGCGCACGCGGGCGTGGTGACTTTGATAAAGGCGTCCGAGTCGCCCACCGCCGGCACGTACTCCGGCACGAACGGCTGCAGGCGGAACTCTATGTCGATCTTCTGCGGCGTATATCTGATGGACAAGTGATAAAACCGGTCTTAATAAACATAATTTTTATGTGATAAACAAAGAGTATATAAATATTACGTAAAATGGTAAATGAGCATGCACTTCTTAACTAAAGCCTTTTAAACATGTAGGTAGGTACCTACACAAAAAATAAAGGACTCATAACGGCATGCAGATACGCTGCATCTCTTTGAGTCTCATATGTTACCGAAACAATACGATAGCGAATACCGCGACCATTTACCTACAGGTAGGGCTTCCAATTCCCGGCAGACCGGGACCTCGAAATTACAAGTACTTACAACATTTGAACATCGTCGAATTAGTCTGACTATTTGCAAGTCGCTTTCAACCTCCCCATTCCGGGCCCTCAGAAGTTTGGGTGTTTAACACAAAATCCCTCGATCAGCTCAGCTCGCGAGAAAAATATGATAATTGATTTCAAATAATTATCCCTCAGTTCGCGAGAAAAATATGATAACTGATTTCTAATAGGTAATTTGAATTGTTCGTAGCCGTATCGGCCCAAATGCGGATAAAGAGAAAATTAGCAAGTAAGTGTTTCACATACAATAGCAACAAGCGAAGACCCATAGTTTGGAAAGGAAAACTACTCTCCTCTTTAGGCTTGCTTAAATTATCATGCATACCTTTAAGTAAATGTTTTTTCTGTTTTCTTAAATTCAGTAAGCACCTACAGTAGGTAATATCTACTCCGACTTACGCTACCTCGTTTTACGCGAATTCCGAAATACGCGATTTTTTTTATCATACCACCGCGCATCGGTTTCCCCACTCCGCTCGGTCAGTCTTCGGTTTACGAGAAGTTCAAATATACATTATTGATTTACCTTTAATTGTGTCATCAAAAGATCAAAAAAATAGTAATTTGAACCTAGTATTTATAAGCAATTTGTATACTCTTTGTTTATAATCAAAGGTGAAGCCCGACATACGCGAATTCGACTTACATAAACTACTCGCTTGGTCCCACCCATAGAGCAACACGGGCCAGCGGCCGCGGCGGACCGGAGGGGAGTAGCCCGATGCAGGCTTTCCCCTCTGTCAAAGTACAAGACCAAATGGTCCTACGCCTGTCGCCCAGATGTTTAAATGTGTGCGTAAAATCGTTTATGTATTTTGTTAAAGTCAAGGTGTGAGTTTCGTAGTAAAAGACGATCTTTGTAGTGTGTGTGTATAACACGTAGTTCCCCCCGCAAAATATGACAGACTATTTTGCATCGATCATAAGCCTATGGCTACTCCCCTCCGGTCCGCCGCAGCGGCCGGTGGCCCGTGTTGCTCTATGGTCCCACCCCACCTATCGCATACGTCCGAGGTATTACTGTAATTACTTTATGTAGAAAGGTAAATAACTAGGCATATAATTATTACGTAATATTTACATTAATATGTTATTAAACATTTATTATACAGAACGCTAAATATAATGTTAATGTAGAAAGTGAAATTAACTAAGTTAATGACGCCAACTTAGATAAAATGCATATCGCTTTAGACAACCTTTTACAGCGTGTGAGTGACTGCATATAATTGATAATTAAAGTCAGTAGTAAACCTAATTAATTTGTTAATTAACACACCTTTAAACACCTTGAGTTATGTTTAACTCAAGGTGTCATTTTACCAAATTTTAATGTACTAACACATGCTTCATTGGCCTGTATAACATTGGTTGCTCTAATATTATCTACATATTCCCTGCTATAATGTAGATTTGACATTGGTAGATACATTTTTACAGATTATAAAATGATAAGGATGATTATGGTTTATTGACATTAATTAACTTCTCTAGAATATAAAGTTCTTAAGATTGAAATTACATAAGATTGAATTACTGCAACAGCAGATTCTAAAATTAGTAATATAATTTGAATACAAATTAAAAATATTAGTAAATAATTTGATATATTATTTCCTGTATTTCTTAATAAAGTTAATAATAAATAACTCATGTGGCAGGGATGGAAGACGTCCCCGATCTAACCTCTTGTCTTCGAGGTCTTTCCTTAAATTTTTCTGTAGTGTTTTTCTTTTTATCGTGATGTACCTACCTACTTAATAAAATATGCAACATTTTCATTTAATTACTCATTTCGATCTCCTGTCTACACTAGAAATAGTCATGGCCCTTTCTGCTCTCCCTCTCCCCTCCCCGACCAAATCTAACAATGAGCTTAAGAAAGTATCAAACTCCCAGTCAGCCCCCCATCATTTTTTCTCAAAAGGTAAGTACCTACTAAAATCAAAGCTATAATTTTATTTATTTACTTACCTAGATAGTGTATGAATAGCCTACATCGATTACAGATCGATAACTACTCATGCATAAATCCAATAATGTTCGACACTAAATCCATTGTTTAAAACAAGCTCAAAATAGACAAAAAGTTCCGTGGATAACATTTGAAAAACAAACAAACGTCGCTCACCAAATGGTACGAGATGAAAGATTGCCTACACGATATGTAAATATTTATACCTACATAATATATTATGTTTTTAACTTATGTTGTATTCAAATGTCGTCTTCATTATATCCAATAAAGTTACAGTTGAACAGTTTTGGGCAAAAGAGAATATAAATAGGTATAATCTTGCGTCTTTTTAATAACGTACGGGTTCCACTTCAAGGCGGTGTCTCGTAGACTAGTATAGTGATCTGTGGTGGTGTCTAAGTACCTATATTTATTTTTAAGGTAGTGTCGAAAGCCCAGCTTTTAAATGTATAAGTTTTGGCAAGAGGCATTAGAAAGATTGATAATAGAGGTAAAAAAGGCATATAATGTCAAAAAGATAATGCATAGTCACAAAATTTTATTGCGACCCGGGGTTTTATTCTGGCAGCCCGGTACCGGGTCACATTGGTACTTGGCAAATAGGAAACGCTGCCTTATATGATAGCGCCACGCCGATTTTTTTTCAAGTCATGAGTCAGGGGAAAAAGTAACTGCGGCTCACAATGATGGCCAGTGCATACTATAGATAGTCTATAAGCCTAGATGTTTTTATACTTCCTATAGTATTGACTGTACTTAAAGAGGCCGAAAAATGGGCAAAGAATAGACTGATATCAGTAATTCTTAAACTGCCTCAGTAGCCTAGTAGTAGTAGGCCACTACTACTACAATGGGGTCCTGGGTTCAGGGTCGGGGGCTGTCAGAGATAACGGTGTAAAATCCTTTATCTTTAGTTCTATGGGGATTATTGCATTTTCTGGAAGTTTCCCAGTCACTCGGCGTTAATGGTCAAAAGTCAAAACGTAACCGGCGAATTGTGAGTGTTTGCTGTATGCTTGAATGCATATACCTCGGCCTATCCCTTCGGAAATTACAGGCGTGAAGTTACGTTTTCTTACAGTGTACACCCCGCATATCTTCTTCGGTAATTCTATACATAATCTCACCTCTCCATAGTCTAGTAAATAAATCTTTGAAGAGCACTCACTTCATAATATACTGGAATATGTTCTCCATCTCTGGCGGCACCTTCAGGTCCTGGTAGTGCTTGGGGTCGTAGGCGCCCTCCGCGGGGATGACGACACCGGCGCCGCGCTTGCGTCCGCTGCCCACCATCGGCTCTAAACGGTCCGCACCCACGTCTCCACTATCCGTATCTGAACCACAACCCATTCGGGGAAGAGTTGTAACATAATATGGACAAATTAAAGACTATAACTTGTAGGGAGATCCAGAAATGCATGGCAGCAGACGTTTTTATGTGTTTCTTGATATCCCATGTTTAGCCCCGTATTCCGAAATGTAGGAAGGGGAATGGGAGGTGGTGGGATAATATCTGTGTCTGAAATAAAGGTCACATAACTGCAACAGTCTGAACGGTGCTCTGAAGGAAAATTATGTGTATTGTTGGATAACAATCTAACCTACCTACTACCTCAGCCGAAAGACGTCCACTGCTGGATAAAGCCTGCCCGAAAAACGCCCAAGACAGTGTTGAGCAGCGTTAGGGGATAATTTTCAAAATTCAAGCTACACTGTTTTTTTTTATGTAATGGAAGTGGCAAACAAGCATGCAGTTCACATTGATGTTAAGTGATGACTGCAGCCTATAGACACCCACACAAAGACCAAGGTCTAAATGCAGATGCGTTACCACTCCTGAGGCCTAAGGTGTTATGCCTCTGTGCCGGAAATTACATTACCACCTGACCGGAACACGATAGTGCTGAACACTACCATTTAGCGGCAAGTATATTAGGTAATGTGGCGGTTGTGTGGTAGTTCTGGTTTTTAAGTGGCAAACAAACATGCTGTTCACAGTGATGATCGCAGCATATACCTACATAGATATCTAAACAAAAACCAGAAGTCAAAATGCAGATGCGTTGCCACTCCTGAGATCTAAGCTTGTCTCTGTGATAGTTATTAAGGGGTAATATATTACCATCTAACCGGAATACGACAGTGCTGAACACGGCAGACAGATTAGGTAATGCGGTGGTGCTTACGCCCTCAAGTCCCACACTGGAACGCTACCACCAGTAAAAATGTTCCCAGATTAAACCTCAATAAGACGAAATCCCAGACGTGATTACCAGAATTGGAAGAATCTTGTCTCCTGGTGGAAGGTCTGGCTCGTTCTGCATCTTTTTCTCGCTTTTTTTCGGATTCCCTGTCGGATGACCTCCTCTCTGGTGACTGTAATAGAATATTATTGATCATTGTAAAAGATTAGTAACAGCTTCAGCCACGGGCGACGCCAGCCAACAATATACACGAAGGCGATTTGGCTATACGGGAGCACAGGTTGGTAACTATACTTAGTTTATGGCACGTGTCAGTCTGTAAATTGCGCTACTTTTTATCTCTAGGGAGGGCCAGCTGCCCCCTGACACCCCCTGACGACGCCCGCGGCTTCAGTCATACAGAGTCAAATGAGACTGAACCCCCAACTCAAGTAGGTAAAGGCATCCTTCATCTAAGCATCGGTCATTCACTGTCATAAAAATAAACGAATATACAATAGAATTACACTTAGCCTGGGTTGTACTAAGATATTTGTAAAAACTATTGTAACATTTGACATCCTTCTGTAACGTTAACAGATTTCTTTAATTAGAAAAGGATGTGAAATCTTACAATAGCTTTAACTTTAACAAACATCTTGGTGCAACCAGCCTTACTGTATTTAATTTGTTTGATCTGCTTGACATCCGTGAAACACCAGGGTCCCAGATGAAAATCAGCGTCAAGTCGATTGATGTGATCGACTTGACATGAAGCTGATCTGGGCTCCCATTTGGACCAGCCGTGAGACTTAATCTCTTTTTTTTTCTTTTTTAATTGTTATTGTTTTTGCTTTTTGTTTAATTGTACCCCAATCGTCTGGCAATTTGTATCGTCATGTCTCTGTGCTGTCCAAATAAATGTTTTCTTTTCTTTTTTTTTTTCTTTTCTTACTGTCACCATTATTTTGTTTTTTTTCTATGACGTGCAGTATGTTTATTTCATTTGATTTTTTTCGCATAAATATGCGAGTGAAATATTTTAAAGAAAAATGGAAAGAAAAATTTGACTTCGAGCGGGACCCGAACCCGGTGGGTTCACTAGTCTAGTTGCTATCTCAGCTACCGAAGTACACACCTGAATCCTGAATTTTTCCAACACATTTTGGCTATTTGCATTGCCTTGGGGTGACAGACTCTCGAAGTAAAGATTTCTTTCAATTTCTCTTAAATTGCAGTATTTTTACTAAAGCGCAGTTGAAATATGTTGAACACTTTGTGAACTTCGCCGATGTAGCTAGGAAGGCTGGTAACTAGTTAAGGTAGATAATTCATCTCTTGTGGTAGCTTTAGACCTGGAATCGCCTGTCCTTTCACCTTCTTTTAGTAAGTAGATACCTATTTGGAAATCATAACTATCTAAATATTAAAGTATAAACTACTTAACTACACATACCTTTCATCCAAAACCGTTTTTGCATGATTGCCTTCACAACTTTCACATTTAGAATTATTATACAATCGATCGGTATCTAATTACAACTAAAAATAAATGTAGACCATCGTTAATACCTACTTAATACATTAAGTATGTACGAGTATATGTTAATAATATAATTGCGTACCTGCATAAGGTACCTAATAAGTAGGTTCAACCATAGATTTATTATCTACTTGGTACTACCTATCGAACAAACTTACCTGTTCTTCTTCAGACAAATGCCCAGGAAACTTATCGTGTTCAGAATCGCTCTCGCTATCCGAATCGAAGTCGTGCTTAGCCGTGTGCCGCGATGGCGGGTTAAATTTCGCCATGGTTGCTCTCACGGCGTCCTCGTCGCTCGGGGGGCTGTCCACTTCTCTAGCATCCACGTCCACTGTCTCGTCGTACATACCATACGGACTGGGCGTTAACGTTTGACAGTGTTTGTCACTCGTTGCCATAGCAACGGCAACTCGCTCGCTGCCAACGCAAGCCCGGGAGGCACGTGAATGCGCTTTTTTTGGGAAATAATACCCATCCTGGCACGACTTGGTACTGCATCGGTGTCACATTGCTGTCGCGGTCGTTGATAATGATCGGCCCTTCCGTGTAATGCCCAGTCTATTTTTGGGGAAACGAGAATAGTTTTATTTACGGCCAGCGTTTGTCTAGTTGGGACATAGTTGGGAGCGTTTGATACGCAGCTATTTAAATTGTTTGGTGTTTCTTTTGTTCGGTGTCTAAATTCAGTTTTATTGTTCGAACTTCTTAGTTGAGAATGAAGGCGTCGAATTATTAGGCACTAAATATATCTACCGTGGAATAGTATCACGTACCCGACACCGTTATTCCTAAGTAGATGATAATTAGGTAGGTATCTACTCTACTGCATTGCCCCGTAATTACTAAGTAATACATTTTTTATGGCTTGTAAGTGGCAGACAAGCTTATATATATTCTCCATTCGGGTATATTCTCCAGTGAATTTAAAAGGCCTTTAATATAGCATTAAAACTAAAATATGTGCCAATAATTTTCTTAATGAAAATGTGTCTCAAAGCACTCTCCCCAAACTCCTCATAGGACACATTTTGAACTACTTTGAACTAAAAATTACGCACACACACACCTTTCCATTTTTTTTTATAAAATACGCTTACTCTCACAGCCTAACAGTAGGTATAAACCTGTGTCGTGGGTGCCGTTGTACACATACAACACATACACAAACATCCAGACCCGAAACAAATATATGTAGGCCATACAAATATTTGTCCCGGTGCGGGGATCGAACACGCGACCCTTCGAATCAAACGGTCATCTCACACCGCTGGACTAACCGGGTCGTCAAGCATTTGTATAGCAACTTTCTTCACCCTAACTGATTTTATTTGTGACTATTACATAACATTTTATAACACCGAAAATAACCCCACAGGATATAATTCTGTAACGCAAAACACGCTTCATCCGAGTGAAGTGATATAGCGGGCCTACTTTATGCAACTTTGGCGACCAACCATCCCGCATTCTGCGAGCTCGTCCTATACCTATATGTAAGTTTGTCATTAAAATTAAATAGTTCTGGAGAACGTTAGATATGTATATATGTATCTTCACGCCAGGTCCCTAACGGGGTAGGCAGAGTGTAGAGCGCCAGACATCCCGGTTCTGACAAACCTCTCGTGCCTCGTCTACCTTCATCATTCTCTTCATACATGCACGCCGATTCCTAAAACTTTTGACCCCACCATCGGACAGAACTCGACCTATTTGGTCATGGTAGGTCAGCCTTGGTCTTCCTGGGCCTCTGCAACCATTCACATTCGCATTGTATATCTGTTTAGTCATTCGCTCATTCGACATTCTTTCTATATGCCCGAACCATCGGAGCATGCCTTTTTTCATTTTTACACCGATACTATCATTCACGTTAGATATGTCCTTCAAATTCTAGTTTAGGTACATTTCACAGAGCGCATCGCATTGCATCTGCTAATAGACCATGCAGCTATCCATCATCAGGCTGGCCATATAGTTGAAGTGGCGTTTGCCAGCTGGAATCCAGCCTACTGGGTCCTCATAGTTCTGGCTAGCGGACTTGGCTAAGGAGCCGCAAGCATCGCCTTAGAGCCCGGTCGCGTAAGGAGCCACCGAGCCTTTCCAACCGGTTTTCCGAGGCAGGAAGGACCATACCTGCCCGGAAAGGCTGAGTTCAGCCCCAAACCAAAACCTTCAAGCCTTCAACCCAGCCCGCTGCAGATACCTACCTAAAGATTTCCATTATCGAAGATAGAGGTTACCCTAGTGATCGTCTGCTGCTATGACAAGAATGGAATGAGCAACTGTAACCTCCATCTAAGTCTCCTACTCTGCGTCACAGAATGTCCCGTAAAGAGGTATTCAGTTTTCAAATTCCCTCTACGGCGAGACGAATTTTATCTTACAGAATAACCTAGGTAGGTACCTAACTGTTTATCAACGCTCCGAGGCGTTTCACCTTGTCGGCCTACAGGACCATTGTCATTAAAAACATGCGTTTAGACCGTGTGGGAAGGACAATGTCGCTATATCTAAACGTTGTAGGTCCCTATACAAAGTATATTCACGAAAGTATTAATAATATTATGCTATGATTTTTGATAATAATATATTTTATGTAACTGTACAATAATAATAACCCACAATGATGGTAAGTGACTCTTAGCCTAATAGACATATCTACTTACATAAAATTCTGCTACTTTAATGTAGATGCGTTGCCACTTCTGTCTATTCTAATGTATAGGTTCTTTATTTATTTATTTAAACTTTAATGCACCTAGTACATGAGGCGGACTTAATGCCATAGGGCATTCTCTACCAGTCAACCTTGAGGTAGTGGGATACTGATAGAAGGAGTGCAATTACAAAAACTATATGGACAGTAGGAATAGGTATTTGTTAGAAACAAAATCAATATAATATTCTTTGTATGTGTAATATATCTGTTCTAAGTCACAACAACCTCTGTGCCGGAATACGATAACGCTGAACACTATCTTTTAGCGGCAAGTAGAAGGTGGTGCAGGGGCCTACGCCCGCGAGATATACGATACCTGCACATATATTTTTTATTATTACTTTTTTATATCGACATACACCTGACAAAAGACGTTGACACGAGACAGTAGGTGTATTAGAGATTGTCTCCTCACCGCCTATGTCGTAAGGCACCTAAGTATCTACTTCATATAAAATAGGTATCTGCTCAATACAATATTTCTGGATTAGCAGTTGGGTACGTACAATGCTAAGCCATTCCATTGTTTTTAAAAGTATTTATTTTTAAACTCTAGTAAAGCCTTAATGGATTCTTGGATCCGGACATCAAACCCGGGCGTAGCTAGTGGTCTACTACCACTGCGCCAATGAACAACTGCCATTTGTTTTAAAAATCTCTAGAAATATGCAGGACCAGTTATTTCGAGCAATAGCAGATTAAACCCGCCACCACGTATTTATAGCACGATTTCAATGTCCCAATTAAAGTTCATAAAGGTCAATTGAAATGAAACAGTTGCAAGGACGCCTAAATCTTTGTGGGCGACATCTAGACTAGGGATGGGAAGCTTCGACTCTTATCTTTTAAATAAAAGTGACAACCAATCATCCTCAGTATGCTCACAGTTCACATCGATGGCAATTCATCAGGATATTCACTTATACTGCAGCCTAACACATCTACACAAAAACGAGAGATGAAAATGCTTTGTTATTACCACTAGGCCTTTAAAGGAGATGTTGCAAAAATGTATGGACCTCCGGCCATGTATTGTACACAATATCATTAACAGGCAAAATCGATATAAAAACGTTTTTTACTGCATATTTTCACTTATTTAGCTTTGTTTGCAGTTACAAAACATAATTTGCAGTTAGAATTGCAACTCAAAACTAACATGGCGAATATGCCGGGCGATGTCATTTTGACATTTTCATTTTTTAAATTGTATTTTGATTATAGAACTTGGAGAAAAAAGTAATATTTTCTAAATACTATCAAAATCGATTGATCCCAAGTGTCGGCTGTATCGCCGCCATGTTTAACATAGTTGAAAATGATAAAATCGTTTGAATTAAATGTGGTTGTAACTCTAAAATATATTCTTGAATAAATTAATTGTATTTTTTTTAGATTCTTCTTTCATTTACCCATTTTTTGAGGACGTGTACGAACCAGGGCCGAGTTCGCAACATCTCCTTTCTTCCGAGATAAAGACGCATATTATTATCATAACCGAAACGCGATAGTGCTGAGTTAAAACACCATAACTATAATTCTTCGCGTTCTAACTATAAGTCTGCGCGTTAACCGCTAAAAAAACCCCATTCATTGCAGCACCACAGTTCCAGGGCATTGCGCTCGCCGTTGGTAAGAGTATCGGTATCCTGAGCGTTGACATATCGAACAAAGTGCAATTCAGGAGTCACATTGAGTGTAAAACCAAGTTGGCATCCAAAAAGTTGGGGGTGCTTAACAAAGCGAGGCAGTATTTCACATCGGGGCAGCTACTACAGCTTTATAAGGCCCAAGTGCGGCCCCATCTGGAATACTGCTCTCATTTGTGGGCGGGAGCCCCCCAAATACCAGCTTGGTCCACTTGACTCCCTACAAAAACGCGCCGTTCGTATTGTTAACGATCCAGGGCTTACTGACAGGCTCGAACATCTGAACCTGCGTAGAGACATTGGGAGTTTGTGCGTGTTGTACCGTCTCTACAATGGTGAGAGCTCTGCTGAACTGTTTGACATGGTTCCACCGTCTCTTTTCCTACACCGTACTACCCGCCGAAGAGAGAAGTTCCACCCACACCGATTGGACATCTGGCAGTGCTCAACGGTGCGGTTTTCAGGTTCGTTCCCGCCCAGAACGAGTAAATTGTGGAACGAACTTCCTTCTGAGGTGTTCCCTAGGTGCTACAATATGGGGTTCTTCAAAAATGGCGTCAAAAGAGTCCTTCAGGGCTGGCAGCGCGTTGGCAACTCCCCTGGTGTTGCAAATGTTCATAGGCGACGGTGACCACATTCCATCAGGTGGCCCGTTTGATTGTCTGTCAACCTTCAGACGTAAAAAAAAAAAATCTTTAAGCCTCTCAGATCGGATAAGTATAATCACCTCCGTAACCTCCCTAATCCGAACCACAAGTTATAATTAAATGACACTATGTTGCCAATCTGCCGGCTTGATCAAATGCACTTTCGCACCAACACATTCACTGTGCCTCTCTGCCTAGGTATCGTTAAGTAACTTTCCAATGTATGAGATTTGGCGTCATTCATAAATTATTCCCATGAAAGCGTGGTTTCATAATTTATTTTATGTATGTTAAAAAACACAATCAATTACCTTGACCTACGCTTTAGATACCTAAATAAATATCAAAAACATCTTTATTGACTCACTGTACTGTATTTGAACTTAACTGCTTCATGCTAGTGTAAAAGGTAACTTCACCTGTAATCGCCGAATGGGGAAGGCATTGGTAAATGTATGCATTCAAGCATATATGCAAACACCCACAATTCGCCGGTTACGTTTTTGGCCCATGTAACAGGGCGAGCCTGTTGCCTGTTTACTATTCAATGAAAATTCTAGACTGCTATCGTTTGTGGCATCTTTAACTTTTATGTCCCTTACAGGTATTGCAATCCTTAGTGAAAAAAACAATTCTGTTTCCAACTAAGAATCTTCCCAATTAGGAGAGGGCCAATGTAACATACAATTGCAATAAAGAGAGCGCAGGCTTATAACATTAATTATTATTAATTATTTATTATTAATTGTGGAACGAACTTCCCTCCGAGGTGTTCTCTAGGTGCTACAATAAGGGGTTCTTCAAAAATGGCGTCAAAAAGAGTCCTTCAGGGCTGGCAGCGCGTTGGCAACTCCCCCGGTGTTGCAAATGTTCATAGGCGCTTTCCAACAGGTGGCCCGTTTGCTTGTCTGTCAACCTTCAAACATTAAAAAAACATTATAGGCGTTACTTTTTTATAAGTAATGATGGTGGCAAACAAGCATGCAGTTCACATTGGTGGTTAGTGAATACTGCAGCCGAAGATGTTTTTAACATCTTTGACTGTAACCTATAGACCTATAAACATATAGATAAAATCTAAAAGCGCTGGCCATCCCTGAGGCGTAAGTTTTTTTTGTCTCTGTGGAAGTAATATCAGCGCCATACATTACCATATAACCGACGACAGATAGACTAGGAGTTGGTCTCTACGCCCTCGGGCATTAGCAAAATTTATTGGAACACCAATAAATTTTCTAATGTCTGGATTACCACCCGACTTTATATCTTGATATAGGTAAGTCTTTACTTTAACCTAACTATGCCGCGGGTGGGAGTGTGGGAGGAGTTCATATTTATGCGCCTAAGCAATGGCCTAAGCAAGTAAATAGTTATTATGATTCTGCTTTTTGTGACAGAGTTGTGAAAAGATAGTTACCTGCACGAGAATAGTAGCTAATCTAGCATCATTTATCATGTTTTATTCAAAACATGTAGGCAAGTAAGTCTATTCGTAATGTATCCGTTTTACCCTCCCTAATGTAAAAAGTAAAGAAGGAGACATTTTTATAAACAACTAGCTGTTGCCCGCGGCTCCGCCCGCGTTGAATTTTCTGAATTTTCTTTGCTATAAACCTCACGGCGCCCGAGACCTTTCCAACGAATGCAAAACCGTGGAAATCGGTTCGTGCGTTCTGAAGTTATAGCGTCAGGAAGGAAAACCCGACTTATTTTTATATTATAGATGACAAAATTCAATTCGTTGATGACAAGTTACAATGGGGACCACATATTAGGCAGTTAGCGAAACGTCTGAGTGCCGCAGCTTATGCTGTTAGAAAAATTAGGCAATTAACTGATAGAGACACTGCAAGACTTGTTCATTTTAGCTATTTTCACAGTGTCAAGTCCTATGGTATTTTATTATGGGGTCGAGCGGCTGACATACAATACATTTTTGTATTACAGAAGAGGGCCATTAGAGCGGTGTATAACTTACGTAGTCGTGATTCTTTGAAAGAACTATTTAAGAAATAAATATAATGACAGTCCCTTGCCATTACATCTATGAAAATATACTTTTCGCGAGGAAAAATTTACATCTGTTTGATAAAATCTCCGATAGGCATAGTTATAATACGAGGAATAAGAACAAGTTGTCTCTGCCAAGTTTTCGACTGACGAAAACTAATACATCTTTCATAAAATATAGTGTAGAATTTTATAAAAAGATCCCATCCGGGATTGCTGAACTCACCGATAGTAAATTCAAAGCATTAATTAAACGCACTCTATGTAAAAAGGCTTACTATAAACTCGAGGACTATCTCAAGGATAGAAATGTTTGGCTAAATGCTGATCTAGCTCCACAAGGGTGTTAAATGTAATAATCAAAGTGTTATGTTGATATTATATTGTTAATTTTAAGCTTGTTTAAATTATGGAAAATTGAAAAAAATATGCCTAAGAGATATTTTTAAAAGAGCCGACTGAGTTTTTTCCGGCTAGTTTTTCTCAAATCATATTGGCCTTTGGAACTTTGCCGGTTAATGACAAAGAATGACTCTTTTTCTATTCTTTTACTCTTTGTTATCAGTTTGTAAAGGGGAAATGAGACATTCTACTGATTTACTTTTTACATTAGTTTATTACATTTAGTTTTATCTTAGTGATATTCTTGACTTTACATATATTTTTTATCTTGTTTGACATGTTTATCAATTGTTATTCACTTTAGTTTATTTTGTTTGTTTTTGACGTGTCATAAGAGGTGCCTGTCACCCTAAATGAATAAATGAGTTTCTGGTTCTGATTCTATTCAGATTAAAACTAGGTAATAAAGGACTTAACATTTCTTTGCCACGATTTGTGGCGCTTAACCGAATCATAGTGGGTAAGCAAAAATATGACGAATCGAAATAATACGTGGGTACGATCACGCCAAGTCTTACGGAATAGGTATTCATGAGTGTGTGTGAAGCAGTTGGAGCATCAATACGATAGTTCTGAAATACTACAATTTAGCGGCAAGTAGATTAGGTGATGCGGTGGTGCCTACGCCCGCGAGCTCCGTCACCGGTGTTCTACCACCAGTGCCATCTGACCGGAACACGATAGCGCTGAACATTACCATTAATCTACTTGAGATTTGGTAATGCGGTGGTGCCTACGCCCGCGAGTTCCGTCACTGGTGTTCTACCACCAGTGTCATCTTCGAAGACAGCTGACCTTTAGACAGCACCAAACCTACATAATTACTAGAAGATGCATAAGATAAGTAATTATGTAAGTAAATACAATTTTTCGGGGTGACACTGCCGCACTGGAGGCAGCCATACTAACTACGCCACTGCTCTGAATGTTCCCATAACTATGGGTTATATATAAATATGGGCCGAATAACCAAAATTCCGATTTAGCATAGTAACAACAACGCAGCAGTTTAGCGCGCCTTTCACAAGTTCCAGTGATATTGATATGTGACGTCTACTCGATCACGCTTCAATGGCTTTCCCGAACCTAATTGAAATTGAACACGCACGTCATGTGTGTGGTCCATAGAAGAAAACGTTAATATAATTGCTCCATTCATATGAATTAGAGAAACGTAATACGCACAATAGGTTTGCTTTTGTACAATTTACGCATTTACCTGACCAACCTTAACCAAATAGGTCGAGTGCTGTCCGAGGGTGGGGTTAGGAGTCTCAGGAATCGGCGTGGAATGAGCGTATGAAGAGAATGATAAATGTAAAAGAAGCATGGGAGGTGTAGCAAAATCGGGATATCTGGCGCTCCACACTCTCTGCCAATCCCGTAAGGGACTTGGCGTGAAGATGACAATGACAAACACACTTTTTCATACTTATTCGAAATTACATTATCGACATCGAACCCTTTTATAGATTCTGGGACCAAAGAGCAAGTTTGTAGCTTAGTGGAACATTTTTACTGGTGGTAGAGCTCCAGTGACGGAGCTCGCGGGCGTAGGCACCACCGCATTACCTGATTTACTTGCCGCTAAATGGTAGTGTTCAGCACTATCGTGTTCCGGTCAGGTGGTAATGTACGGCCCTGTAATTTCCGGCACAGAGGCATAACACCTTAGGCCTCAGGAGTGGTAACGCATTTGCATTTTGACCTTGGTCTTTGTGTGAGTGTCTATAGGCTGCAGTCATCACTTAACATCAATGTGAACTGCATGCTTGTTTGCCACTTCAATTACATAAAAAAAAAATTCAATAAATTAGGATTACCTAGTTAAAGGACCGCCCCATTTGATACCCTACCTACCCAGTTTGGTTTCCTTGTATTGAACCACCATGGGATGGAAATCATCGCACGGAATCGGCAACCTACCTTCCATCAATAAGAATTGAGTCAAGAGCCCATCAATAACAATTGAGTCAAGTTATAAAAATACATAAATAATGGACCATGAAGGACAACGAAACAGGACCAATCGTTGGAATAACCAACTTGGTATCTTACTGAGGATCGAATCCTAGGAACGTTATGTGGTAATTGTGATTTGATCGCGATTGAATCACTTCGCTATCTTGCTTTCCCCTATGCGCGCGGCGTATGATAAAACAAGACAGCATAGCTATTCAATAGCAATCCAATGACAATTAAGACGAATTATGTTACAAGAATTAGGACCTCAGACCCTACTTGTAGATAATTCATGTAGTCTGATACAACTAGTGATAGATAGTTATTAACAAAAATTATTCTTATTGAATAAAAGAAATAATACTCTATAAAAGTCATAACTTTATTACTAAAATAATGTCTAATTTTTCAAATAATGTACAAAAATAGTTAAGTTATGCTGTGCGTTAAAACAATGTGATAAAATTTACAAAATCTCACAACATATTTTAATTGAAGATGAGAAGCATAATTAAAATTTCTATATTTTGTATCAACTTCATGAACATTGACTGCGCTATACGTAAAAGCAGTTATTGCCGGCCGACCATAATCATTATCGATGAAGGGTTTCATAAAAAAAACATACTATGGTCGTAGTTACACAGAACAGCATAATTTACAGCAATAACATAGGATTTCGAACAGTCGATTTGGGTAACTTTGAACTTTTTTACAGTATTTTTGATATTACATTTGATGTGTATTTAGTTACACCTTTATTTTACTGAATAAATAGTGTCCTTATATGTTAATTTATTTTTCTGCCACATTATATTTACGAAAATACCGACAGAACTATCCACAATTTTAATCAAAACTGAAATTCAAAGTTAGTCAAAATGACCGTAAGCAAATAATATTAACAAGTACCTAAAATTTTACAAACACAAAATAAAAAGTTTTTTATTATTAATAGGTATATGAAATATCAGAAAATATATATAAGCAAGGATAATATCTGAAATCAGTAGTTTCTATAAAAAAAATCGTCTGCTCTACAATGGGATTTATGGCCGACATTTATCAAAATATTTAAAAAAATACATACAGTTTTAGAATATGTCTACAAAAATATTTCCTCATTAAAGGTACATGGTCAGAAAAATATTTTTCATTACAAGGTATAAAATACAAAATAAATATAAAATTTGAAGAAAATACCAAATTTTCAGTGTACATAATGATAAAATTACTTAGATATAAATTAAAGTGTGTAATGTAACACACATTTAATTTACTTTTATCACAACTTTCGATATTGAAAATGAAACTTTTCAGTATAGAGATGGACAAGATACATATTGATTGTCAAGAACATAAAACAGTTTCTAATTGAAAAGGTATATTCTAATTTCTCCACATTATATCCACTTTATGAAAATGAGATGTCCACACATACATATGAATATAATATACTTTTTCCATAACTACACAATTTATTATAGTGAGAAGTATACATATAATGTCAAAACGATGTTTTCTTTTCATGAATGCACAGTTGAATTATGTCCAGCATAACACAAAATGTGCAAACTTTACAAACTTGAAAAATCTACTTAATCCAAAGTGATGCCAATCATTCATACAATATTTCCAAAAATCTGCTAAACTAGGAGTGCAGCAAAACACATGGGAATTAGGGTTTCTATCACAATTTGCAGTCTTGATCAGTCGTTTACTTGTTTTGGCACAGACAGGAGGTACAAACTTAATGCAACTTATATTGAGATAAGCACACAAGCATGATATCAGCCTAGATCACAGAAAGACTATAAACACTTAGAATTACTCTAAACTACAATTTAAAATAGTTCATCCGACTTTATTGATGAGTTCGTCGCATATTGCTGTTAACTCCTCGTTAGCTTTGGTTTTCTGAGTAAGTGTTTCTTCTAACGAGGTTATGTGTAATTCTTTCCTCTTTATCATAGCGTTTAACTTCAAGACCTCAGCTTCATGCGCCCTGTTAATCTTCTCCAGTTCTTGGTTTGCATGATTCAGTTTAGAAGTAGCATGTTGTTTGAGTAATTCATAGTTATTTTGCATTTTGTTAAGATTGTCTTCAAACTCTTTGATTGACTGCCTGTATGTGTCTTCATTGGCTTTATAGCTCAGGATAATTTGCTTACTTTTCTCGTATTTACTGTGTAAATCGCTAAATGAAACCTCCATGCTCGAAAGATGAGCCGTTTGTTCATCTCTTTCTTTTATCAATTGCATTCTTTCCTCTGCATGACGCTTTTTGTCAGATTCCGTCTCGGCTATCAAGCTGGCTATTGTTCTCTCATACTCTTCAACAACTGTTGCCATACTTTTGTTGATTTTTGTTTTCTCGGAGAGACATTCATTTAAATCGTTCACCTTTCTTAGCCTGCCTTCGCTCTCTGTCTCTAAACATCGTACTTGAGATTCTAATGTGGCCAATCTATCCCTTAACTCTTTGCTTTCCATTCTTAGATTATGAACATTAATTTCTTTTTCAGCTAAAAGCTCTCTAAGCTGTGTTAAAGCTAAATCAGTCTCAGTGTGTTCCCTGCTGATTGGCGGTATCGAAGTATCATGACTCAATAATGAAGTATTTCCACTTAAGGATAACAGTCTATCAATGACGGCCATAGCTGGTGAAGTAAAAGTAAGAGAGCGTCGGTTTATTTTTGGTGGCGTCGATTTTTTGGGAGAAACATATGACATAGATGATACTGCAGGATTGACAACCATCATAGGTTTATTTAAATTCATATTAGGATCATCAGTATTTTCTTCAGTAACATTGCTGCTAATTTTATCAGTTGATGGCCCAGCAATGGCTTGTATTTGTTCATTTCTGTCTTTTCCATCTAAATTAACTTCTTTTTGTGGTGGTTTGTTTTTCGTTATGTTTTGCCTTTTCTGTACTTTGCTCAAAGCAGTCAATACTCCATCTGAAGACACTCTTTTTGCAAATAAAGGGTCAAATTTCAGGAATAAACTCTCTTTACCGCAGTCTTCAACAACATTGTTTTTGTTTTGATTTAATAAAAATTCAAAAGCTTCTGCGTCTATAAATAATTCTCCTCCTTCTGTGTTTTCATCAGTTTCCTGTATTGGTAAATCATTAAATTGTATCATATCATTCTCAGTGTCAAAATCAGATAGTTTATCAACATCAGTTATATCATCAGCTTCAAGAAATGGTCCTTCTAAGGTATCTTCTTCTTCTGTTTTTACTTCTTTAGTGGTAATATTTTTATCATCAGATATTTGAGATAAGCTAGTAGTGTCGCTCAGATTTGGTGACAATATTAACTCTCGATCCTCTTTTTTATCCTCTATTCTACTCATAGGACTTAAAGTATTTGGTGACGATTGTGCGACATATTTACTGTTTAGTTCTACTGATTCGTGGGATAAACACAACTTTGATTTGGTGGCAAAAGGATTAAAATTTACATCATCTATTTCAGGCAAGTTAAAAACATTTTTAGACATTATACTATCTCCAGATGAAGTTCCAGCGGAAAAATATTGTTCAGAAGAAGATGTACTTTTTTCAGCCATTGTTACATCTAAATTGCGGCTACTTTTATCTGATTCTAATTCGAATTCTGTGGCAGTTGTGTTCACATCGTAATGCTCTACATCATTTACGGCTTCAGTGGTAGTAGCTTGAGGATCTTTTAATGTCTCAGAATTCATTTTTATTTTGTCTTGAACAATTGAGTCTGTTTTCTGATTAATTTCCTCACGAGTAGAATCTAACTTTGCATCAAAGGTTGTGTTAATCTTTTTCTTTATAACAGCAAGTTTCTTTCTCTCTGTCTGCGGCCTTCGCTTATTATCATTTTTTCTGTTGTTCTTCTTTTCATCCATGTTTTCATTAGGGATTAATTGATTGTTCAGTGGAGTATCTGGTGTTGGTGACATTCTTATATTGGTTTTTGTAGCAAAAGGATCATCTATTTCATCGAAATTGAAATTATAGCCTCTTGATGTTATTTTTGGTGATATCGGTGGTGAATCAGCAAGGTTAGCTTTTGTCACAAATGGATTATCTTCAACTTGAAAGCCATCATTAGGTTTTTCGTTTTGATCTTGACATATTTCTGTCAGTGAAACATAAGGACTATTATTTGCAGATGTAATTATTTCTTCATCTACTATTCCTATATCTGGTTCAGTTTTATCAGCAGCATTAATTGAATCAACTACCATTTTACTTTCTGTGTTTTGAATTACATCAACAATTGGATTTTTGGACTGATCGATAATAAGATTAACAAAATTCACATTTTCATTTGTTGTATTAGGTAAAATGTCTTCTTTTATTGTATTACTTATTTCACAATCTGCCTGTGTTATTTTTATTGCAGCTTCTTTATCATCTATAAAATCGTTCACTGGAACATGGGATGATGCAACGTCTGGTTCAGATAGATCACATTTTTTTTCTTCTTCGAATTTTTTATGATTTATTTCGAATGTTTGATCCATTCCTAAATCTTGCGAAGTAGTAGCTAATTCGGCAGTGATAATTTCCGCTCCAGAAAAAGCATTGATACTGGTTGCTACAGAGTCTATCTCCATCAACTGATCATTGATGTCGGTTTGGTTTACATTATGTAAGTTAGTTGTGTGGTGTTCATCGATAGATTTTTCATATATTTTTGTTATTACCATAGTCTCATCCTCTATTTGCATTTCCGTAGTATTAATATCTTTCGTCCAGTTTTGATCTTTTAAATCTTGTACAATTTCAAAACTCATTTCAGTAGTTTTTGCAATATCAGATTCTACTTGTTGTTTGTCATTGTCAGTAGATGCTTGCACTTCAGAAATATAATCTAGATTTGTTAATACTGAAGATTCTTCTTCTATTGTTGAATGATTATGCTTATTTTCTGAATTACAAACTAAATCTTGGTGAACATCTGAGTTTGAAGTATTTTTTATTACATTATCTGTTGCTTTATCCATATCATCTTCATCAGGTAATGGGATATCCGAAGGAGACTCAACGTGCGTTATATGTTGTTCAGGTATCATTAACTCTTCATTTGAATTTGGCAATGTAGTGTCATCTGTGTTAACAAATGTGTCTTGTGTACACATGTTATTACTTTCAATTGTGCATTCTGTATGGTTAGTGTTAATTTCAGTTTTTAATACAATTGTGTCATTGTTTACTAGCCTAACATCTTGCTCGTTATTTTTTGTACAATAATTATTATAAATAATATCAGATTCACATATTTTTACTTCCTCTATAACATTCGAGTTTTCAGTATCCACTTTAACTGAAATACTTAGTTTGGTGTCAACTTCATTTGTAGAATTATCTGGAACTGTACTTGTGCAATTATTTACTGAATCCAACATTATATTACAACTAGGATTTTCATGTATCTCCTGTTCTAATAATTTAGTTTCATGTGTCATCATGTCAATATTGTCTTCTTTTTTATTGGTGTCCTCACTGATTTCCTTATCAACAGGTGCAACTACATTAGTAATGTCACTTTGCTCCTTTTTTACATTACATGTTTCATTTAACATATTTTCGTGACTTAATAAGGAACCATTCATCAGTATAGGAATGGTCAAGGGTTCTTCCCCAACCAAATTATCTGTCTGTATATTGTCATAAAAATTGCTTGTGTTGATTTGATTCTGACCTTCCGGCTTGCTATTTATAGCTTCCATTAAGTCCATATTTTCAGATGTATTTATTTCAGTCTTTAAAATCTCAATGGTTGTTTCTTCCATATTTGTACTGCCTCGTTTTATGGTATGACTATATTCCTTCTCTTTATCTTCCTTAGTAAATTCGATATCTTTATCTAAGTTTTCATTACACTTGTTTGGTGTGTGTGTGCCAGCTTGTGTAGGTTTCTCTAAATCAGCACTTTCATTTGTCATGCTACTTTGTGTTATATGATCATTAATTCTGGTATCTGAATAGTTTGACACCCCTTTAACATCTGTGATCAAGTTTTCATTTGAAGTATGCATCATATCAGAGTTATCATTCGTTTTTTTATTACAAGAGTGATCCATCATACTTGTATTTTGTGTTATTGTGTTTTCATAGGTGTCATCTGTATCGCATATTACTTTAACTATGTCATCTTTGATTGTGCTCTCATTACTATTATTTCCTATATTATTATTATCTGAACCATCTCTTGATTGGTTTTCAAAGGAGCTATTTACCATGTTTGAACTTTCCTTTATTGTGCTAACAGTATCCTTATTATGGTTTGCAATCATGTCTATCATAACGTTTTCTTGTAGTTTTACTACAATATCCACATCAACCTTTATAGTGGATTCATTAGTTTCATTTGTTATGTCTACATTCTCCTTGACTACACCCTCATTAGACTTACTTTCCATAATATGTCCAGCGTTTTCCTTTATTATGCTTTCATTGTCAGTATTAAATGTTACATTTGCAACATTTTGATCAATGTGATCGGGCTTTTCAATTATTTGTGTGTTATTTATTTCAGATACAACATTATAAGATACAATTTCAATGCCATCATTACATGAAACAGGAAGTTTGATATCAATTTTATGTTCCATTGTTTTAGTAATTGAAGCATCTAAGGAGAGGTCTCCAGGTAACATAGACACTGTTGCATCTAAAGCATCTGTTAATGCAAGATCATCTGTTAAGGTATGATTTTGTTTATCTTTAATGATGATATCTTCATCCAATTTTTTGTTTATTACATGTGTATCATTCTCATTTACATGTTCATTACTTCCAAAAGTTGTTTCACAGTCAACAAATTCACTATCTGATTCGGTTACTACAGTTTCACTCTTATTTGGTATCTCTTCAATTTCAGCCATAGTTTTATCCGCAACAAAATCATTATAAGATATATCCATATATTCAACAGTAGAATTTAGATTTAGGTTGGCCTGATTTAATTGACTTAGTTTGGTTTCAGCATTCAGACATAATGGTTGTTGAAATAGCAATTTATGTATGGGTATTTTCTCTTCTTTAAATAAAATAGTTGTCTCATCTTTCCATTCTAATTCTCTTTCTAAGTCATCGTTAAATATCACACTTTCCTTCAGTGGGCTACTTCGTTTTGACAAGTTGTTATCCTTATGTTTACTATTGGATAAAGGTGTTGATGCAAGAACCACTTGTTCTGGTAATTCTTCAGAAATGGCTTGTGTACTATTAATTTCATTGTCAAGTTTATTATCTGGAGGTGGTATTGGACTCTGCGATGACCGAAACATACTTAATACACTTTTAAGGCCACGCATTATAGGAGACCCTTCATCATTTTTTATATCTTTAGTTGGCGTTGTAGCTTCTGGTGTAGCAACCACTGAGGACGAGGTGCTCGGCAGTGATAAATTATCATTATCATGTGTTCCAGTTACCGTTACAGTTATGTTGTTATCCATTTGAGGTTCTAACCGACGGGCAGAATTCCAGTTAATATCTGTTATTTGATCAGTAGTTATACTTTGTAATGGTAGTGACTTGGGTGATTTTAATAAATTATCACTTTTATTTAAAGTTGTATTCAATGAGCGAGTCAAAATACTGTTTTCATTTACCATTGTTGTGTTACAATTCTCCTCGGCAGAATTATAGTTTTTATTGTCCAAGCAACTAGCAGTGAAGCTCTTGGACATGGGAGATGATGCGGGGGTGATGGAGTACCTCAATTTCATGTTGAGTTCCGACACATCCAACTCCTCATAGCCCTTCTCGGTGGACGGGGTCTTCGGCAGAACATTATGGCGGAACGAATTCTCTTTATTGTCAAAAACACTGTCTACATCAATATCCATCGGCTCCATTTTAAGGCATGTATTTAAACACTTCTAGACTTCAGTCTACGTCCGAGATGCACAATCACTATAACACCAAACAAATGTAATCTTCACGAGTCTCGGTTACACACAAAAAAAATCAGTTCAATGTTTACAGTATCTGATTTCAGCGAGTTTCACTTTGATTTCTAAAACGCAGTAGAGAATCACACATGCTATGTATGTCAATTGAAAACAAAAAATGTCGGAACGCGCAACTCACTCTGAAAATCTATTTTTAACCTTTTTGTAGTAGCAATGCGACGCTCGTTTTATGTAACGCGCCCGAGGGATTCTTGCCAAAAAGCTGAAAGGCATGAGCGCCGGTCGACTCAACGTTTCAAAACCGTTTGAAATCCGGTAACTTTTTAACTTTATAACTGTCATCAAAATAAAACTTGCCATGCATTACTAAAGTTGTATTTAGTAAGTGAAGTAGGTTAAAGCCGGGTCTCTTGCTGTCTCCAACAAGAAATGTTAAAATATTATGAGTATTTACCGGGTCTTTCAAAAACATTTTGAAAGACCAGGTTGTATTATTTACTTATCTGAAAAATTTAATTAGCATGACATGGATTTTGATCATTTTGGAGAGTGGCGAAAATAAGAAACTTTGAAAAAGTAAATTAATTCTGTGACATTGTTATTAATCCATTGAAAAGTTACATTTATAGGTTTGTGTTTTTCAAAGGACACAATTTTTTTTAAATGTAAGGGAGTCAGTAGAATCTTAAGTTCAAGTTTGTGGAGTCGCCACCTTTGTCCCCCGGCCGCCAAACTACTTTCGACCTTTTTCCCCACCACCAATGGTAAAGTCAATAATATTTTGAATGAAGGTTTCTTGGTGAGGTGATTGTAAACCTGGCATCTTTTTTCACATCCATCCGTTGTTGGGCAAGTTTAGTGATGCCGTTACGTTTTCTTATCCGGACTTTCGAGACTTACTCATCCTTACAATTCTTTACTGTGTTGTTTCCGTAATTTTTTTGTTTTCGAAAATCCTGTGAACGTGCTAAGTTTAGTAAGATGTCAATTGCTCTAAACGTGCTCATTTGTCCGTCTGTCAAATATGACAGTGTCAATTTCTTGGTTCTTAGTCTGTGGTTATTTTATTATCTTATTAGTCTGTGGTTTTTATTACCTATTATATTAATTTAGAATCTGTCAGTGATATTGTCAAGGGATGGACTTGGCTGGCTAAAATCGACTTTTATATTAATCGATTATTTTCTTTTTATAATTTTAATTTAAAAATCTTTTTGTGCCCATTTTTAAGACATCAGATTCGATCGGGAGTCCGGTACTGCGAATTAAGTTATCGGGCATGCAAAATGTGATAGATTTAGATCGCGTTTCCTGAGAGGTATATATTTTTTGTATTTCTGCACGTTTTAATATAACTTTTAATAGGCAATATTTACATTTCGCAACTGTACCATGGTTTTTTGTTATAAAGTAAGCCTCCTTTAACTCTCCTGGTCGTTTAATTGACATTTTAGAAAGAAAACTCAGTCACACACGTAATCAACGGGTTAGATTGTAAAGGAGAATGATACTGTTCCATACATTTCTGGGCCCAGTATTAACACTACAAATTATGTCATTTCCAAATGACTGTAAATAAATAATTTGAAATTACGACATTTTTTGTAATTGCCAGTATTTGAAGTATTTATGTCTAAGGTAGATAAGGCACAAGAGGTATGTCAGGATCGAGAAATCTGGCGCTCTACACTCTCTGCCTACCCCATTAGGGACCTGGTGTGAAGATACATAATATATGTTTAAGTAAAGATTGTGTTAGATTGCTATTTGTTAACTATATTACAAAATGTACAATGTGATGGGTTAAAAGTACGATGAGAAACTACGAAATAAATAATCTATTTATAAAATTAAAAAAAATCAAAAGCATTATGTCAACAAGCAAAATTAAAATGCGATTAAAATATCGATTAAATATTTTTTAATTGTTCTATAAATAAAATTTCATTGTACTCCCTTCTTCCCCGTAGCATCCCCCGTCCTACTAATATGAAATCTTTGCTTAATTTAGTAACTTCACCTTTTGTATATAGATTAGCTAAATGTATACGTGTAAATAATATTAGAATTTAAACTATTTTTTTTTGTTTAGAATATTAATAACTCTTTACTTCGTCTATACTATCATCTAACTATAGTGATTGTGTTTGTTTTTGTTGTAGGTATCATCAGAGGATATAACTTCATTCACCAGACAATCTTCTAGTCCACCGATCAATTTCATTCATTTATTTCTTTTTGTTTGTATTTAATTGTGCTTCTCCAATTACTGGATTCTGGCAGAATTATCCTTAGTCTTGGGTAGTAGCCATTAATTATAATAAAGAAGAAGAAAATATCGATTGTTTTCGTAAAAAAAAACAATTAAATAAATCGATTATTTTACACATCCCTTATTGTCATGTCAATGTCATGATTGTCATGTCAAAACCTACCTATTTAATTTTATTTTGATTACGGCGTGGCTCGAAATGGCTCGATTTTAGGTTGTAGATTTTATAAATATAATTCGATTCACAGTTTCTGTTTTCTTTCTATACTTAAATGTATCTTCCATTAAGGTTTTACATATCTACTTACGAGTTGATTTAAATGAAATGTTAAAACAATTCGAATACAGGTTAGTTGCGAAACGGGATCGTGTATGTATCGTTTTTTATTAATTTAAAATATCACCCGTCATACTGTTACTGATAATGAATTAGTTTCTTTTTAATAATGTTATACCTAGCGAAGTTAATTGAAGAAACCTTATATATTGCGCTACAATTGCCATCCTTCCATAACTCGTGATATCGTTAATAAATTTCTACGTTCGTAATTAAGTAGCGTTACTTTTCATCGCTTTTCCACCGTTGAACGCACGTGCTCACGTTTTTTTCTTCAACTGCCCGGATTTTTTGCACTGTAATTATTAATCATGTAATCTGCCAACAATCAACACTACTTAAATGTTTGTGTAATTAAAAGTTCAATCTAGTGTTTTTTTTACAGAATGAAATATGGAAATTGAACATGGTATACCTGTAAAAGTGTTATTTTTTGCACGTTCAAAAGAATTAGCCGGTGCTCGAGAGTCCATTATATATTTGCCTGAGAAAATTAGTTACCAACAACTTTTGAACTTGATTATCAAAAGTTACAACCTTGAAACAATAAAAAATAATATATTACTGGCCAAAAATGAGGTTGTATGTTCTGAAGATATAGATATTGAGATTAAGGAGAAAGATTGTTTAGCTGTGATACCTCCGCTAAGTGGTGGATAAAGTAATAAGTAATAATTTAAATATGGATCACTTGAAGTTGACATTTGACAAGCTCTCGGTCGATGAAATAAGTAATATGGTGATTGACGATAGCTGCGGAGCTGTGTCACTTTTTATGGGTACAACTAGAGATAACAATGATGGAAAAAAGGTATTATGCAAATTTTAAAATTCGAATAGTTTTTGTGTTATTTTTTTTTTATGTAATGGTAGTGGCAAATGAGCATGCAGATCACATTGATGTTAGGTGATGGCAGCCTATAGACACCCATACAAAGACCAAGGCCAAAAAGCAAGATGTGTTACCACTCCTGAGGCCTAAGGTGTTATGCCTGTGCCGGAAATTACAGGGCTGTACACCATACATTACCACCTGACCGGAACATGATAGTGCTGAATACTACCATTTAGGGGCAAGTATATTAGGTAATGCGGTGGTGCCTGCGCCCGCGAGCTACGTCACTGGAGCTCTACCACCAGTTTATTTATTTACTAAAACAACTCAGCTTCTGAGTTTTTTTCAAAATGCAATTCCAAAATGTGATATTTTGCAATCAGTTCATAAATTTAATATACTAATGTACTTAAGTAAACTTTAAAAAAGTGCATTTATGCTAAAACAATAAAAGTTTTAATGTTATCCTAATTCCAAATAGAAGTCACTTTCTGCTATTAGGTATATAAAACTTGAAGGAGCCGAAGTGCGCATATTAATTTACATAATTTCGATATGTTGGCAACAACAGACTAAGCAAACCAGTTACTTCATGCAACTTAGAGCCAGTTCTACTGGTTATTGATACATTTTGTAATGTCATAACTATGTTATGGATTAAAAAAAACATGTTTCTTCACGCCTTTAATCCCCAAAGGGTAAGCATCTCTATTGTGTTCTAGTCAGGTGGTAATGTGTTAATGTAATTTCCGGCACAGAGGGTAACGCATCTGCATTTTGACTTTGGTCTTTATGTTAGTGTCTATAGGCTGCAGTCATCACTTAACACTTAAACAACTTAACTTTAATGTGAACTGCAAATTTGTTTGCCACTTCCATTACATTAAAAAAAATAGCTTGCGGTGATATAGAAAGCGACTAGAGTAGTGTCCCAGTTACAGATTCAAGAACTGCCTGAAGTCTATTTTTTCCAATTTTTTTTCTTTAAAAATATTTCACTTGCATGTGTTATTGCGAAGAATCCAACAAAAGTAAATAAACAAGTAAATATTTAAGAAAGTAGAACAATAAAAATGTATGTATGTACAGGTACACGCCAGGTCCCTAACGGGCTAGGCAGAGAGTGTGGAGCGCCAGATATCCCAGTCCTGACACACATCCCGTACCTTATCTACATTCATACAAAAAAAATGTACATTATATTAAAAAAAAACATACACAGAAAAGCCTTTAATATCTTGCATATTACCTACATTATTTAAAAGTAAGTGTACTGGTGGTAGAGCTCCAGTGACGGAGCTCGCGGGCGTAGGCACCACCGCATTACCTAATATACTTGCCGCTAAATGGTAGTGTTTAGCACTATCGTGTTCCGGTCAGGTGGTAATGTACGGCCCTGTAATTTCCGGCACAGAGGCATAACACCTTAGGCCTCAGGAGTGGTAACGCATCTGCATTTTGACCTCGGTCTTTGTGTGGGTGTCTATAGGCTGCAGTCATCACTAAACATCAATGTGAACTGCATGCTTGTTTGCCACTTCCTATACATAAAAAAAAAAAAAAAAAAAAAGTAGTATAATTACGAATACAATATTGACACAGGTGGTGCACTTAGAGTATGAAGCATACGAGACTATGGCAATAGCAGCAATGAAAAAGATATGCGAGGAGGCGCGCGACAAATGGCCCGCGGTCTACAACGTTGCTATGTATCATAGGTGAGTCGACATTTTTATTTTAGGACAGTTCATCATTACTGCAGCCTATAGACGTCCACTGCTGGGCAAAGCCTTCCTCAAAAACGCCCACAACAGTGTGGGAGAATATGCCATGATTGGCATGCGGATTGGCAATCGCAGTGGCGGTTTCATCGTAGGACGCTGCTGCCCATCTTGCGTTATTGCACTTACCACCGCCCCATTGGAATGGCTTGACCGCCATTGTTCGGTTGTCTGACTGCTGCACTAGTGGAAGAATTCTGTTGCAGTGGAAGCAAATTCTTCCGCTAGTGAGATCGACACGTCCCGACGGCGCAATAGAAGTTAAATAATTTAGTTTTAAGGATCGTTCAAGTATTACGTAATGCAATTTGGAGGGAGGGGGGATCTTGTAAATCGCGACGTTACGATGCGTTACAGGGGCGGGAGGAGGTTCGAACAAAGTGTTACGTATCATTGTTTTTTTTTAATTTAAATTATAAAAAAAGGGAATTTAAAACTTCAGGTAAAAATTGCTCGTTTGGGTGTTACGTGACGTTTTGAGAGTGGGATCGGGGGTATGTACATAATAACATGGGGGTGAGGGGGATCAAAAATCTTCAAGAATTGCGTTACGAAATACTTGAACGCCCCCCTAATCAGTAGTTATTTTGGTCGAATGTGTTCGGGGTGAGGCTCATCGTAGGACTTCATTAGAAATAGGACATTGCAACAGTGTCCTGGCGGATCAGACTACGGATGACGCCAGAATACTGTTGCAACTATATCAATTGTCAATGAGCTAATGTTGTTCAGTTATTTTTTTTTTAAATGAAGAATGTATTCATGTGAACGTATTGAGCGTCATGGTCTTTGACCAAGCTCTTTAAAGAAAGAATAAAAAAAAACAGTAATTCGCCTACTGTTGAAAATAGAAAACAAGTATTCTTATCACCCGACTCTCAAATAACCTGTTTTTTACTACAATCATTTCATATCACGACTACATTACATCACGCCGTTATCGTATTTAATATGACTCGAGTCGTTGTTATCTTCCAACAGATTTATTTGACATTGTTAAGACTCATTCTAACCATGACCTGATAGGTATATTTTAATATCATGTCTGTGACCTATATAAAAATTACAACCCTGTCGTTCTGTATCAACTGCTGCAGTTCGGTAGCCTAGTGGTAGCAGGGGTAGCATAGCAGCAACTACTGGTGGTAGAGCTCCAGTGACGGAGCTCGCGGGCGTAGTCAAAACCACATTTTCTAATATACTTGCCGCTAAATGGCTATCGTGTTCCGGTCAAGTGGTAATGTACGACCCTGTAATTTCCGGCACAGAGGCATAACACCTTAGGCCTCAGGAGTGGCAACGCATCTGCATTTTGACCTCTGGTCATTGTGTGGGTGTCTATAGGCTGCAGTCATCACTTAACATCAATGTGAACTGCATGCTTGTTTGCCACATTTATAACATAAATAAACTACCACTACCCTGGGGTCCCAGGATCAACTCCCGGGTCGGGGGCTATCAGAGATAACGATGTGAAATCCTTTATCTCCGATTCTATTGGAATATTTCCATTTTCTGGAAGTTGCCCAGTACGTTGGAGTTTGGTAATGTGCCCGGAGATGTCAACAGGCTCGCCACTACATGTAACGGGCCAAAAGGTAACCGGCGAATCGAGTTTCCTTCCATGCGTGTACCTCTGCCTACCTCTTCGGACAATGCAGTTGTGGACTGACGTTTTCTTTACTAAATGCCAAAACGTGTGTGCGGTATTTACTTAACACAAAACAAATATTTTTATCTACCTGTTTGTTTGTTCTGTATGTTTTTTTAGTTATTATAGTATTACCCTATTGCTTCGTGCGAATTAAATAAAAAATCAACACGTACTCCCGGATAACAGCAAGTAGGTACCTATAACAAAACTAAGGTGGCAGAGCTCCAGTGACGGAGCTCGAGGGCGTAGGCACCACCGCATTACCTAATCTACTTGCCTCTAAATGGTAGTGTTCAGCACTATCGTGTTTCATTCATGGTAATGTACCCTTTAATTTCCGGCACAGAAGGATAGTACCTTAGGCCGCAGGAGTGGCAACGCATCTATATTGGAATATCTAGTTTCATGTAGATGTTTGTAGGCTACAGTAATACTCACCATCAATGTAAACTGTACGCTTGTTTGTCACTTCAAAACATAAAAAAACCCTATCCGGGGCCAATTTTTTCACAATGACTATGCACAAAATTGCGCTATTCATATAATAGCCTGCATCCTCTATAGTAGTAATGATCCATAGAACAACACGGGCCACCGGCCGCGGCGGACCGGAGGGGAGTAGCCATATGCAGGCTTTCCCCTCTGTCAAAGTACAAGCACAAGTGTTTGCTTGTCGCTGTATGCCTGTCGCCGAGATTTTTAAATGGGCGTAATTTCACGCACACATTTAAACGTAAACGTAACTTCACGCCTGTAATCCCCGAAGGAGTAGGCAGAGGTAAATGCATGCATTCAAGCATACCTACATACAAACACCCACGATTCGCCGGTTACGTTTTGACCCATGTAACAGGTGGAGTGCCTGTTGACATCTCCGGGCACATTACCAAACTTCGAGGTACAGGGAAGATTCCAGAAAATGGAAAAATACCAATAGAACCCTCTGGTTCTATTGGGATTTATCTCTTTAATGGACTACACCATTATCTCTGATAACCCCCTACCCGGGAATCGAACCCAAGACCTCAGCGTAGTAGTGGCCTGCTACCACTAGGCTACCGAGGCAGTTAACAACATTTTATGTATTTTGTTAAAGTCAAGATGTGAGTTTCGTAGAAATAGACGATTTGTAGTGTGTGTGTTAGTTACACGTATTTCCCACCGCAAAAAAAATTCTAACTGTTTTGTATCGGTAATAAACGCTATGTCTTCTCCCCTCCGGTCCGCCGCGGCCGGTGGCCCGTGTTGCTCTATGTCATTATGTAATGCTGGACGCTAACGGCACAACAGTTTTGTAGCACCGACATTCCATCGCCAGTTATATAACCGAAACGCATTGTTATATTAAATAGAAGGCTGTTATTATTATTAGTTGACGTAAAATGTAGACTTTTCCTCAGAACCTTGGATATTGTCATGTTAATAAGCCTATGTGAATACCGTAATATCCTTTCTTTACACACGTGTAACTGATTCGTGTTCAGTATATTAAATATCTATACATAATAGTCTTCGGAATCGGCGTGCATGCATTAAGAGAATGATGAATGTAGATGAGGCACGAAAGGTATATGAGAGCCGGGATGTCTGATACTCCACGCTCTCTGCCTACCCCTTGATGTACCTCAGGGAAAATACATACGCATGCATAGATGATTTAAAATGAGCTTTGTTTTTTTTTTTTTAGTATTTCGTCTGATCGTCTTTCTGTACGTTTGTATTTGTACCCACATCACAGTAAAGAGAGCCCCAAATGCCAACTTGGTCCACTTGACTCCCTAAAAAGACGCGCCATTCGTATTGTTAACGACCCAGGACTTACTGACAGGCTCGAACATCTGCGCCTG
The DNA here is from genome assembly GCA_036365455.1 of Macrosoma leucophasiata. NCBI lineage: Eukaryota > Metazoa > Arthropoda > Insecta > Lepidoptera > Hedylidae > Macrosoma > Macrosoma leucophasiata. The sequence goes on along the minus strand of JAWQUS010000002.1, from coordinate 2,598,374 downwards.
CGCCGAGACATTGGGAGTCTTTGCCTTTTATACCGTCTCTACAATGGCGAGTGCTCTGTTGAACTGTTCGACATGGTGCCACTGTCTCTTTTCCTACACCGTACTACCCGCCGAAGAGAGAAGTTCCACCCTCACCGACTGGACACCTGGCAATGTTCAACAGTGCGGTTCTCACGTTCGTTTTTGCCCAGAACGTGTAAATTGTGGAACCAGCTTCCCTCCGACGGTGCTACATATATATGGGGTTCTTCAAAAATGGCGTCAAAAGAGTCCTTCAGGGCTGGCAGCGCGTTGGCGACGCCCCTGGTGTTGCAAATGTTCATAGGCGACGGTGGTAATATTTACCACTTTTTAAATATTGAATGAAAAAACAAACAATAAAAAAAAATTAACAAAAACAATCTTGGCAGCGGTGGGATTCGAACCCACGCCTCCGAAGAGACTGGTGCCTTAAACCAGCGCCTAGACCGCTCGGCCACGCTACCCACGAGGTCGGACGCCGAAATTATGACAAGACTACTTTCTTTAAATGAGTTTAAAATTTGTAATCCGGAGCGTCCGGTTTTTTGCGTTACGGAATTTCTGAATTCGGTCCCCGCGCTCAAGGCCCGCGATAAAAGCTATGCAATAGCTTAAAAATTGTGAAAAATGTAATGATATTTTTAAAAAACAAATTATAATTTCTGTTTACATTAAGAGACTCTTCACACAGTGGCATAGTTTTCGTACAGTGTACAAGCTAATTACATCGTACTAGTCCGGCATCCAATAAAATTATCTATATCTTTCACAGATTAGGCAAAGTGCCATGCAGAGAGCCGTCCGTAGTGATAGCAGTGAGCAGCCCCCACCGCAAGGACTCCCTGCAAGCCGTCGACTTCTGCATCGACCAGCTCAAAGCCAACGTACCCATATGGAAGAAGGAGTACTACGACAGCGACGAGCCGGTCTGGAAGGAGAATATCGAATGTTCGTGGTCGTATAAACATAAGATCAGTAATGGGCAGAATGCATGATTTTTTTTTTTGGGGTTGAAATATTTTCAGCCTGTGCGATGGAGTATTTTACGCTGTACATCTGATATCAATGCTAATGTTTGTTTGTTACGCTTTCACACGAAATATACTTAGGGCGGATTTCACCGTTTGCTCTGAGAAATGTAAAGTAACGCAACACTTTCACGATTAAAGTGCTGGGTCGATTGTGATGAAATATACATACATGAAGGTACATATGAAGATATTTCGAATCCTAAGAAAGGACAAAGGCCACTTTCTGTGTCCAAAATAAAGAGCAGGTCGATGAAATCGCGGTAAATAACTAGTTTTTGTTTTAATATTAAAACTGCTATTTAAACAGTAAGTAATTTGAGAATTCATTAAAAAAATATTCAGACTTAGCAGGCGCGCGGTTCTCGGATCGCAGAAAAGAATACATTCAGAAATTGGATTCTTATTCTTCTCAATGTCGCGATAATATCGCAAAGATTTGTTACGTTCTGATAGATGTAATGATGCACAAAGGATGAACATATAAAACCGTTTCAAATAATAATAGATATTTAACATACATATTTAGAATTATTGTATAAAAATAATAATAAATAATAATGGCAAACCATTATACGTCCCACTGCTGTGCACAAGTCTCTCCCCTTTTTGGGGGGAGGCCCGGAGCTTACTCCACCACGCTGCTCCAATGCGGATTGGTGGAGGTGGGTTAGTGGCCAACCCGCTGTCGGATGTTTTCAAACCGCCCATAAAGCCTCCGAGACCGTCGGCTTAACGTGCCCTCTGAATCACGGTAACACACTACACACTACACACTACCCGATTGCGCCCGTAGTGCTTAACCGAGTAGATCGCTTATGATCTACACCAGCCGCCGGGCCATGCGCGCTTCAGAATTATTGTAGTTTGACCTTATTCAAAAGTTGTAAAGTAAAAAGTACAGCGTAGACTGACTATATTGCAATCTAATATGTATTCATAGTCATAGAAATCTTAGTTTGCTTCGAATGAAACTATGTTATTGGACTTGTGGTTTTGGGCTGTGTAATATTAGAAACGTGATTATATACATTTCGAATGAATAGTGTTGTAAAATTTTTATCGTCCATAGTTTAATAGGTTGTTGAGTAGTGTTTATTTCAATATCTCTTAGTGTAGAACAATTTTGTTGGTTTATTGTTATTCAATATTTCCTAAAACGATAATATTTCTTAAAATAGATTGTTTTTGCTTTATGAATGATCTTATATTTTGCACATTTTTCTTGTGGATTTTTATGTTATTTATAACATTTTTTTTTAAGTATTTTTTATGATTATTATAATTTGCACACTCAAGTCGTGTTGTTGATTAGTTTTATTGTCTATATACACATTATAAAAGCAAGTTTGAAGACTAAGGACATTTTCATTGTTACAGCAATCTTGCCAAATAAAATTAGGCATTTGTTTCAACAAATGGAGTAGATTAAAGGCGTGACCATAGGAAATACATATACTAGCCTTAGTGAATGCAATATTTTAAAAATCAGAACAATGTATTGCTTGAAAAGCAAATAAAGTTTATAGATGTATATATATATTTTTAATGTAACCTAAGTTTGTTGCAATAAATTGTTAGCAAAAGTACATTATCGTTTTCTTTGCCACTTGTCCTTCGAGCCGGATAAAATGTAGCCTCTCCTTACAGGTCCCAAGGAACGAACGGAGGCAAGAGAACCTATAGACAAGCATTTAGTGCAAATAAACGTGTCTAGTGAAGAATTACAACGAAGAATACAAAATTTTATTGAAAGAAAGCGTGAACAAGTGAATATTAGTAATATACACGACTTCATACCGTCTAAATCCGAAAGCGAGACAGAGGATGCGGAGACGTGCGCTAGAGTGAGAACGCAGTTTATGAAGCGGAGTGACTCTAAAGGCCATTTAAAAAGTAAGTACCTATATTCAACTTTCAAAGTGCAAATTTCAAAAAGAGATTTGTGGAACAATAAGTTGGAATCTTTTGAATGCTGACTAACAGTTGAACATCTCGTGTATATTTAGCATAATTTTCAATACATCTGTGACTATGACTCAACCATATAACTGAATAGCTTTTGTCTTACAAGATCTATAGCTATTGGTCTCATAACCGACACAAATGGACTAGAATCAAAGACTTAAAAGTACAAGAGTAATTTAGTTAAGCCATCAGCTCTTATACCTTTTTAGCTGACAACCCGAAAGAGTCGAACTCTTCCACATTTCATTGCTTCGCCTTGGGGTGGCTAACTACATCCATTACGAACAATGCTAATCGTAAATAAATGATGGTTATAAATTTCTTTGGAAGCGCGCATGGCCCAGCGGCTGGTGTAGATCGTAAGCGATCTACTCGTTTAAGCGATACGGGCGCGGTCGGGTGTGTGATGGGTGACCGCTAGTGTCAAATTAAAAAAATGCGGAATTCCGTGTTTCGGAGGGAACGTTAAGACGTCGGTCCCGGTTGCTATCGATAGCAGTCGTTAAACCTTATCGGAGGCCTTATGGAGGTGGAGGTTTGAAAAACATCCGACAGCGGGTTGGCCACTAACCCGTATCTCCACCAACCCGCATTGGAGTAGCGTGGTGGAGTAAGCTCCAGGCCTCCCCCAAAAAAGGGGAGAGACACGTGCCCAGCAGTGGGACGTATAATGGGTTGCCATTATTATTATTATATATAAATTTTTCAATGTATGTTATTTCAGTAAGAAAAGTGTACAACGAATGGGGTCCGCAAACGGTTAAAGAGCAAGCTGCCCCCATAAAATCAGAGGTCGGCCTGCCTTCGTCTATCGCCGAGCGCGTGCTGGCGATAGAGTCGTACCTCAACACCGCGCCCGTGCCGCGCGACATCTATCGACGGCTGAAGGACATGGAGGACAAGATCACCTATCTCCAGTCTATATCGCCGGAGTACGCTCACTTTTGGGTTGGTTTCATTTATTTTATGGGCGAATGTACAATTGTGTAACTGGGAAAAGGAGTAAAACTCATACAAAGTACCATGAATTTGAGCTGTCAATAAAATTAAAGGTCACAGACAACGCGCTGCGCAATATCATACAATTTTGAAAAATTTTGATGTTTGAGGATACTTATGTCTGGTTACACTTTTTCTCAATTATTCGTGTCGGGCGACATCTTTCCCCGCCTGAACTACAGTCTGCCATATTGCCGCAGTGCGCTCGCTTTTGGGTTGGTTTCATTTATTTTATGGGTGGAACGATTATGTAATTGGGTAAAGGAGGAAAACTCATACAAAGTAGGTACCTACACGATAAAAAAAAGTGGAACCGCGTATTTCAGCTGTCAATCAAAGTTGACAGACAACGCGCTGAGGAAAGCCTGTTTCACACGGTAGCGACTTTAATAAATCTGAACAGTCTGTTGACAGCGACTTCATTGCTGTTTAGACGTGGTATGCCGCGGGTACGCGATTTTATTTGGCCTTTCTCTGAATATATAAATATTTTAATATAAAAATAAGTATGCCACTGCGGAGACTGCCGCGGTAAAGCTATTGCATAACATTTTTTATCAACATGTAATTATAATTATATATTTACTTTATTTATGCAGTTTTTTCTTTCATAATAATTCAACTTTTTGAGCAGATACAACCAATGCCACCTAGAAGCGAGTTGCCGAACTAGAGACAAGCGTGATATTTTTTTTAAAAAAGTCATTAAAAGTTCTGCTATTCATCGACAGATGGCAAAACTAAAAAGTATTGGTTGGGGGTGTTAGGTTATTTTCGTTACGGAATTTCTGGATTCGGTCTCCACGTTCAAGGCCCGCGATAGAAGCTATGCAATAGCTTAATAAATTAAAATAATTATAAGTGGCATAAACAAAAATATTAATCTATACCTATGTTCATTAAAATTTGTTTTTAAATTCCAGAGAAATAAACCAGATGCTGATGTAAAACAAGAACAATTGATGGACTACGAGTTCTCATCGGACGACATCGCTCGCAAGATCGAGATGTTGGAGCGACAGGCGAATATGTAACAATTTTCGTACTAGATGGCGCTACGGTCACGTTTTTTTTTTTCGAAAAAATGTAGCTGTTGTTCATCTCAGGGCGGATTTCACCGTGTTTTGAGAACTGAGTTTTATAAAAGTTTTCGCGTTTTAAATAGCTTTATCACGATCGATTTATAAATAAATAAATACATTTTCGTAAGTGAAATCCAAATAGTGATATCGAACACGTTTAAAAACGCAAAACGCGAATTTAACGTACGTGAATTGATCGCGGTTTATTACGACGGTAAATCGACCCTTACACTCATATTCTAAGATGTTACTCGAAACATTCCTTGACTCACTTTGCTTTATGAGGTTTGACAGTATCTCATGTGTACGGATTATCCTAAAGATAATTCACAAAATCTTGAGAATTTATTTTTATAGAAAAATATAGTATTTAATTATATTTCCAGACAGTTTCGACACGAAAAACTGTGAAATGTAAATACTCCTCGAAACTTCAAGGTAGGTCGTGAGGTACCTTGAAGTTTGACAATTGCTTTCTTACCTCAAACGCGAGGCAGAATGTCAAGTTGACGTTATTAGTAACAACTAAGAATACCAATTCCATTGAGTGAGATTGAGTTAAGGTCGAGGTTACGACTTAGAATATGGGTGTTATAGTGACCACGAATAGCGGGTTTATTGCACAGTATCCAAGAAGCGTTGCACATCGAGCCTACGAAAGACAATCGGCTTGTTTCGACTTCATAGAACATTTCACGTAAGCTCCGATAGTCCGATATTGGTCAAAACTTGATCAAAATGGCGGACAAACGTCACATAGGTAAGGTGCGAAAGACAGAACGCTCTACAGACCCGAAATAAGGCCGAATTCTCCTTCGTAAGGTCGATGTGCAATATTTCTTCATTGGACAGGCGTAATTATGGAATGATGGATGGATGGATGGATGGATGGCTGGATGGATGGATGGATGGATGGATGGATGGATGTATGGAGAGATGTATGGATATGTATGTAGGACTCCTATCATAATGTATTAATGATATAACATATGATTAACAAATAAAACAACTATTTTCTTACAGTCTACGTTTTATTATTTACAAATCACAAAGTGTTTAACCTAATATTATATCACCATCATCCATGTGATGATATGATCGTGGCATTCGTGGACCGTTACTAGAAGAAATGATGTTCGTTTTTTGGACAAAACCCAAATTGCCACGAGCGTTGGAAATAAATGAACATATTAAATTTTTATGCCCAACTAGCTGTTGCCCGCGGCTTCGCCCGCGTGAATGTCGTTTTATAATCCTGAATTTTCTTGCTATAAACCTCACGGAGCCCGAGACCTTTCCAACGAATGCAAAACCGTGGAAATCGGTTCGTGCGTTCTGGAGTTATAGCGTCAGGAAGGAAAACGCGACTTATTTTTATATTATAGATAAGATAGGTGCTTACAAAACTTTGTAGACCAAACTTATTGAATTTTGGTCAGTAAGCAAAGCTTATCTATCAGAAGATCAGCACTGAACTCCTGATCAGTCCTGATGGAGCGATCAGCATAATGTTAGGGACTGGTTTATAACTTTACTGTGTTGAATTTAATCTAATTGTTACATATTAAGTTTGCGTGTTTATTTTTGTTATAAATAAAAGGATTATTTTCTAATGAACAGACACTATTTTGATTATTGCCAGATGTCTTAGGCTAAAACGGCCTACACACGACCCTAAAATCAGTGGCGATATCAGGACAGTGGTGGTGGGGATAATCGTCCCTAAATCGTGAGCTCGCTGGAAGCGATACAATTGGTTACGATTTGCCTATACACGAGGCGATTTATGGTACGATCTACTTCCCCGATATCGTCATTGATTTTCCTGTTGTGTGTAGGCCGTTTATGGCAGATGACAGCAGTAACAATCTGTTCAAGCCAATTTAAAAAAATATTTCTTGTACGGCTTACAAAATATGACAATTTTTTTTTTATTACTTGCATTCCAAAATTTTCAGAAATTAAGTTTCATTACATATTTTTAACAAATAAGTGATCTTTGGTAACGAAGGACGTAATAGAAATGCACACATCGCTGCTCGATATTCAAAACAATTCAAATTACTAAAAACAAACAAAATAACATCTGCAATAAATACGTTTTATAAAAATTATGAACGTGACTTAATACTATCTAGTAACAATATGTTGACGAACACGAAAATTGTCTAATCCTTTCTTCTAAGTTTCACTGAAAAATTATTGCATAGAGACCCCTTTTTCTACCTGTAACAATATTTTCATTAAACACATACCCTGGCAACGAAGTATGCACTCCTGTGAGTTCTTAAGAAAATATAATTTAATGATAAAGAGTAGGAATAATTGATATAAAACTAGTTCTCGGATTTATTTTGCGTATTAAACTAAAATGATTATTTAAAATCGAACCTGACGTTTCGGTCGCTTTTCAGCTGCCATGGTCTCGGGCCATCGACTATTGAACATTCTCAGTCTATAGAAGAAGGAAGGCTGATTGGTCTGTGTCTCGGGCAGACTGAGGTGACATTTGTCTGACAGCAGTTTGAACAATAATTTTAGTTTAATAGACATACGCGAGATAAATCCGAGAATTTGTTTTATTTCAATGAGTGTAGCTCGCGAAAACCTAAGAACAGTTAAGTTAGTAAGCACGAGGCGCGCAACACGCCAAATATCCATGATGAAGAACTAGTTAGGACCTGGGGGTGGGGATAGCTCACCTAGTTATTAACTTCTCCCGGCGGCTGCGGCTGTGGGGCTTGTGGGGCCTGTGGAGCCTGGTGCGGGGCGTGTGGGGCCTGGTGCGGGGCGTGTGGGGCCTGGTGCGGGGCGTGTGGGGCCTGGGGCGGCGGGTGAGGCCTGCGCAGGTACAGCACGAGGCCCAGCGCGCCCAGCAGCGACGTGATGAGGTACACGTCCCAGTTGGACGCCAACATCGAGTCGCCCGACAGGAACACCAGCCCCAGGGGACTCTGCAATGATAACAAACCAGTTTTATACTTAGCGGGTGTATTGTTATACAACACAAAATAATACGAAAACAAAACGTTCAGGAAAATGGATACACGATACACTTATTAATATATCTTTAGATAGGATAAAATAGATAGCAAACAAAATAAACTGATTGAACTGGTGGTAGAGCTCCAGTGACGGAGCTCGCGGGCGTAGGCACTACCGCATTACCTAATATATTTGTCGCTAAATGGTTGTGCTCAGCACTTTGGAGGAATGGTTTTGTTGAACTTTGAACTATGTGAACTGCATGCTTGTTTGCCACTTCCATACATAAAAAAAGTGATTGAATAACACTTAAATAAAACTTTAAAAACAAAAATTTAACACTGTAATTTAAAATTTTACATAAAGTGTAGTTTGGTTGATCGTCGCATGCACGTTTTGTAGCCCTAGGAAAGAATAAAAAACAGCGAAGTTATCGAATTTACCTATGAGAATCGAATCGGATATCGTGTTCTGAATGTTTGAATTTGTATATTCCGGCTCAGAGGCATTATTAAGAGAACACTACATTTAAGTTCGCATAAATAAAATAGAACAGCTCACTGTAACAATATTATCGAGCGCAGTGGCGGCGTGCAGTCGGGCCAGGGCCAGCGCGGAGGGCAGACGTGCGTCGGGCGAGGCCTCGGCGGCGGCGTCGTAGCACCGCTTGGCCAGGTGCAGGTCCCGCGCCAGGCCCAGCCCGCGCTCGTGCATGTAGCCCAAGTTGAACGTGGCTTGCGCGTTGTGTAATTGCTCCGATGCTATCCTGCAACCAACGTCTGCAAACTCAGTATACTAGTTAATATGACTCCAGTAATAATAATACTAAAAATGGCAATCCATTGTACGTTCCACTGCTGGACACGAGTCTCTCCCCTCTTTGGGGGGAGGCCTGGAGCTTACTCCACCACGCTGCTCCAATGCGGATTGGTGGAGATACGGGTTAGTGGCCAATCCGCTGTCGGATGTTTTCAAACCGCCCATAAGGCCTCCGACAAGGTTTAACGACTGCTATCTATCGATAGCAACCGGGACCGACAGCTTAACGTCCCATCCGAAGCACGGAAACGCGCATTTTAATTTGCCACTAGCGGTCACCCATCACACACCCGACCGCGCCCGTAATGCTTAACCGAGTAGATCGCTTACGATCTACAACAGCCGCGGGGCCGTGCGCGCTTCAACTCCAGTAAAGACCTCCGTAAATACTCCAAGTCCCTTAGAGGGTAGACAGAGGGTGTGGAGCGCTATATATCCCGGTCTTGACACAACTCCCGTGCCTCTACATTCATAATTGTATTGCATCAACAATTTTTTTTTTATAATTGTTTTACGGCCCCTGATTCAAGTCCTTAACAGCCAATCTTCAGTAATTTTTGTCTTCATTTCTTATGATAATGAATATCCATATGAAAGATGACGATGATTGGATGCTTCCATGTGGAATATGATGAGATGGCTCCGGTAAAGTGATGGGGACTTTACTAGGAGATTTTACGAAGTTTTGGAGGCACCATGAAAAATCACTTTTCACTTCATGATATCACTTTCCTACACCCGTGAACGTTATCGAATGTTTTATGATAAAAATCCCACCATTTTTACGCATAAAAACGCGACTATACACAAAGGAGGTGTTGCGAGTTCGGCTCTGGTTCGTACACGTCCTCAAAAAATGGGTAAATTAAAGAAGAATCCGAAAAAAATACAATTAATTTATTCAAGAATATATTTTAGAGTTACAACCACATTTCATTCAAACGATTTTATCATTTTCAACTATGTTAAACATGGCGGCGATACAGCCGACACTTGGGATCAATCGATTTTGATAGTATTTAGAAAATATTTCTTTTTTCTCCAAGTACTATATAATCAAAATACAATTTAAAAAATGAAAATGTCAAAATGACATCGCCCGCCATATTCGCCATGTTGGTTTTGAGTTGCAATTCTAACTGCAAATAATGTTTTGTAACTGCAAACAAAGCTAAATAAGTGTAAATATGCAGTAAAAAACGTTTTTATATTGATTTTGCCTGTTTAATGATATTGAGTACAATACATGGCCGGAGGTCCATACATTTTTGCAACATCTCCTTTCGAAAATAATATCAAGCAGCGACACAGCTGTTTGCGGCGTTCCCGCCAAAACTCCAACAACAAATCGCACCTGTAGTGATGCGCGGCAGCCTCGAGGTCCGGCGGGGTGCCGAGGCCGTAGTAGTGGTAATCTCCCAGCTTGACCCTGGCGGGGGCGCAGCCCTGGGCCGCCGCCCGCGCCCACAGCTGCAGCGCGCGCACCCAGCGCTCCGCCGGCGAGTACAGCGTCACCTCACCTGTAATGAAAAAATCACACAATAAATGCCGCAGACGTAGCAATGTAAGAGTTTTGGCGGGAAGCTTGAAAGATGCGTGTGGTGCTCTTATTTTATTTCATTTTCTCGGTGTATTTTTGAGTTATATTAAATAAAGTTGGTGGCATTTTGTTTGATATATGCTTATTACAGTGCTCGTGTATAGTGAAATAGAATAACAGTGCGAAAACACGTTCTTTCGGGTTGCCTCCAAAACTTCATTGTAAATGTTCTGGTAAAGTAGCCATCGCTTTACTCGAATTACTGACTGTGACTGACGGACTGATAAATTGCTGACTGACTCTGACTTTTACGTTGCTTATTACGAATACGTAATATCTTGACACTGGCAATATGCAAAACAAGCGATGCCATTAAATAAAAAAAAAAGTGCAATGTAGAAGATGATGAATAATGAATAAAGGCATGCTCCGATGGTTCGGGAATAGAATTCCTTCTAGAATGAGCGAATGACTACACAGATACACAATGCGAATGAGGATGGTTGCAGAGACCCAGGAAGCCCAATATTGACCTGCCAAATAGGTCGAGTACTGTCTGAGGGTGGGGTCAAAAGTCTAAAGAATCGGTGTGCGTGTATGAAGAGAATGATGAATGTAGAAAAAGCACGGGAGGTGTATCGGGACCGGGTTATCTAGCGCTCCACACTCTGCCTACCCCGTAAGGGATTCGGCGTGAAGATACATATTGAAGAAACTTTTTCCGCAAGTTGGCCGTGGGGTCGACAAGTTCCGACGCCAGCCAACTTTATAAAGTTAATTTAAATCAGTGATTCCCAAAGTGACCATCCATATAGACCCCCTGGGGTCCATGGAACTCGATGGGGGTCTACTTAGTCGTTGGAAATATGGGAACGTGATATAAATGTAGCAAGGAGGGGGGGGGGGGGTCCACGGAAACCAGAAAAAAATTGAAAGGGGTCTACAAGAAAAAATAGTTTAGGAACCTCTGGTTTAAATTCATACCGTCATCTAAGAGGAAGGCGGCGTTACTCTGCGCCAGCTCCAGGCCGCGCTCCCCGAGCGCCAGGTACTGCATGTAGGCGGCGGGGGAGCGCCGCGAGCGGTAGGCCGACGCCGCCCACATCAGCCGCCCGCTCCACGGACCACGTTCGCACACGTTTTTGAATAGCTGGAACAAAGCGATGTAAGGTTTAAACGTGTCATCTGTGGGAGTGTTAAAATAAAAATATAGAAAAAAAAAACGTGTGCGATTCACACGTGGTAGAAGTGAAACTTTGGTGAGCCTCTGAGCGTGCACGAGCGCGAGGTGGTAGAGCGCGGCACGTGGTCCACCCGCGGCGGTGACTCACCTCGACGGCGGTGGTGCAGGAGCGCGGCACGCCGAACCCCTGCGCGTGCATGAGCGCGAGGTGGTAGAGCGCGGCGCGTGGTCCACCCGCGACAGTGACTCACCTCGACGGCGGTGGTGCAGGAGCGCGGCACGCCGAACCCCTGCGCGTGCATGAGCGCGAGGTGGTAGAGCGCGGCGCGTGGTCCACCCGCGACAGTGACTCACCTCGACGGCGGTGGTGCAGGAGCGCGGCACGCCGAGCCCCTGCGCGTGCATGAGCGCGAGGTGGTAGAGCGCGGCGCGTGGTCCACCCGCGACAGTGACTCACCTCGACGGCGGTGGTGCAGGAGCGCGGCACGCCGAGCCCCTGCGCGTGCATGAGCGCGAGGTGGTAGAGCGCGGCGCGTGGTCCACCCGCGACAGTGACTCACCTCGACGGCGGTGGTGCAGGAGCGCGGCACGCCGAGCCCCTGCGCGTGCATGAGCGCGAGGTGGTAGAGCGCGGCGCGTGGTCCACCCGCGACAGTGACTCACCTCGACGGCGGTGGTGCAGGAGCGCGGCACGCCGAGCCCCTGCGCGTGCATGAGCGCGAGGTGGTAGAGCGCGGCGCGTGGTCCACCCGCGACAGTGACTCACCTCGACGGCGGTGGTGCAGGAGCGCGGCACGCCGAGCCCCTGCGCGTGCATGAGCGCGAGGTGGTAGAGCGCGGCACGTGGTCCACCCGCGACAGTGACTCACCTCGACGGCGGTGGTGCAGGAGCGCGGCACGCCGAGCCCCTGCGCGTGCATGAGCGCGAGGTGGTAGAGCGCGGCGCGTGGTCCACCCGCGACAGTGACTCACCTCGACGGCGGTGGTGCAGGAGCGCGGCACGCCGAGCCCCTGCGCGTGCATGAGCGCGAGGTGGTAGAGCGCGGCGCGTGGTCCACCCGCGACAGTGACTCACCTCGACGGCGGTGGTGCAGGAGCGCGGCACGCCGAGCCCCTGCGCGTGCATGAGCGCGAGGTGGTAGAGCGCGGCGCGTGGTCCACCCGCGACAGTGACTCACCTCGACGGCGGTGGTGCAGGAGCGCGGCACGCCGAGCCCCTGCGCGTGCATGAGCGCGAGGTGGTAGAGCGCGGCGCGTGGTCCACCCGCGACAGTGACTCACCTCGACGGCGGTGGTGCAGGAGCGCGGCACGCCGAGCCCCTGCGCGTGCATGAGCGCGAGGTGGTAGAGCGCCAGCACGTGGCCCGACTGCGACGCCAGCGAGAAGTACTTGTTGGCCTGCTTGAAGTCCCGCCGCACGCCGATACCGCCTACAATCAAAACAGCTATTGAAATTATTCGAAACAACATGTCCCTGGAGCAGGAATAGGCTATTTGCACGTAATGAAAACTATGAAAGGTATGTAGTGCCTGTCCATACAGACCACCTAGGAGATCATCGGACGGGGCTATTTTTTATTTCTGTGTTCGGTTCCGTTATAGAACTGGTAGGATCCAACTGAGTTGTTTCACATAAACTGGTTTGAAGGTTACAAAGCATACGCTCGAAGCAAAATGGATGTGCTCGAGCCCGAGCGAGTGGTCCAAGAGCAAATTGACTTCTAGTTTCGAATAGTCCAAGTCTATTTACTGATGTGTTAATCTATATATATAAAAATGCAACCCGCTTTCCTTGGACACGGGATCACGCGTGAATGGCTGGACCGATTTGGGTAATATTGATTTTGAATGATTTTTGGGAGTCCAGGGAATGTTTAAAAGGTAAGAAAATATGAAGAAATTGAAGGGAAATACAAATAGTCCGTATCTATCAAACCTTTGACACATGTCATATTTTCATTCTGAGGGAATACGAAGTTTGCCGGGTCAGCTAGTATGCTTTTAAATAGTGACATGTATTAAAACATCTCTTATTAAAAAATATATAAACGCAATCGAAGAGAAATATGGGTATGTAAAAAAATCATGCGTATAATCTGATCTATCTAAATTCTCACCAAAATACATGAACCCGAGATTCAGCTGCCCTTCGACCCAGCCCTGGTTGGCGGCCATCGTGAAATACTTGAACGCTATCATCGTGTCCTTCGGCACACCGCGGCCCTGCGAACAGACAGCATCTTACCAAAGTACTTTACAGTACCATACATTGATTATATTTGAATGGAAGTATGGTTGAATTGAATATCGTCTTGAATATTGAATAACTTCACGCCTGTAATCCCCGAAGGGGTAGGCAGAGGTAAATGCATGCATTCAAGCATACATGCAAACACCCACGATTCGCCGGTTACGTTTTGGTCCATGTAACAGGTGGCGAGCCTGTTGACATCTCCGGGCACATTACCAAACTTTGAGGTACTGGGAAATTTCCAGAAAATGGAAAAATCCCAATAGAACCAGAGATAAAGGCTTTTTCACCATTATCTCTGATAACCCCCTACCCGGGAATCGAACCCAGGACCTCAGCGTAGTAGTAGTGGCCTGCTACCACTAGGCTACCGAGGCAGTTAAGAATTGAATATCGTTTTATCATATTGTTGTTTGCTTTGGCATACACTTCTTTGTCATATTATTTGTTTGGCATTACTTTTATTTGTAATACTGCATTAATAGTTGGCCTATTTTCTTTTAGTTTAATTTTGAGTCACATTATTGTTATTTAACGTAGTTATTGGTTTTTTAGCCAAAACGTTGATTGGTTTTTTCTTCGGATATAACACTGCGTTATCTTTTATTTTTTTAGGGATGTTTCAAGCTGTAATTTAAGAAAAGAGTGTACATTTGAAATAAATCAGTTACACTTTCAAAATAATAGGTTATGGTACGGCGGGGTTGGCCCAAGGGCCACCCCTTAGCCGCGAATATTGTTTTTGTACGAGATACACATTACATTGAACATGGTTTTTAATATTCTTCTTCTTTTTTAATTATCTTTTAGTGTTTGTTTTGATCATTATGCTGTGGATTGTTATAAGCTTATTTTGTTTTTTGACTTTCTGTTTTGGTTTATTGTGGTTTTTCGGTTTTAGGTCTATTGATAATTATGGTCATAGCCGTTATGCCGAATAATAATATGATTTTAAATTTTATGCAACGTGACCCCAATGCGATGTAACATACCTGTAAATACATAAGGCCGAGACCACTCTGTCCAACTGGATTATTGAGCTCCGACGCCTTCTTGAAGTACCGCAGCGCAGTTTCATTGTCTGCTTTTATACCGTCCCCGCCTTCCAGGTAGATCTGAAATATTTATTTTGTCAGGAAAGTGGCAAACAAACAGGGTTACCAGGTTACCATTAATATTAAGTGAATACTATGGCCCACAAATAATATTATAAAGTATTACACTACTTTACATTATTATTCGCCTAAGCCAAAAAATAATTCTATGTAAATAGACACACCGTGGGCATAAAAAGGACACACCGCCGTGTGTCAAGCTATTGCACGTTTCCTTGCCGACACCTAGTGGTGAGAGTGACGTATATTATAATAATGTACATGAAAACGAACTAACTTAACTAGTGGTAGATGTCCAATCACAGAGCTCGCGGGCGTAGGCACCATCGCATTACCTAATATACTTGCCGCTAAATGGTAGTGTTCAGCACTATCGTGTTCCGGTCAGGTGGTAATGTATGGCCCCGTAATTTCCGGCACAGAGGCATAACGCCTTAGGCCTCAGGAGTGGTAACGCTGGCGCTAATAGGCTGCAGTCATCACTTAACATCAATGTGAACTGCATGCTTGTTTGCCACTTCCATTGTATTAAAAAAAAAGCTAAGGTAACTAAAATATTGAATTTGATGAGGATTAATCTAAATAGCTTTCCAATTACCGCATTGTGAGCTACCAATTTTTTGGAAGTTATTCCCTTAGAATACAGATATAATGCCATCGCGGATTTTTTTTTGTAGATCTACCAAAGAGAAAATATTCTTCTCTACATTGTTTTGTTATATCAAAAAAGATTTAGTCATCGACTTCGACGAAAGCCCCCAGGCGACACCTCCACCACTTATCGTTAAAGTTTCGTGTAAATTGGTTCGATATATACGAGTAGAACGAATTTACACAAAATATTCGAATTCGAATTATACAAGGAGTCACAGAAAGATCCAACAATATTGAAAGGTGTATATCTACATCAAGTTTCAAATCACTTTACGTAAACAATAAGAATGAAATCACAACCTTTTTTTTTATTCATGCAACATTTAAAAATTAATTATTTGTTAATTTATTTGACAACCCAACGGGTGCGTTCCACTAAGCGTTCACAACGATCACGCTCACGACCGCAGTTTTTCCCGTTCCACTTGCTTGTGAGCGTTACTGTCGTAAACTCAAGTGGAATGGATTATAGAGCGTTTTGAGCGTAGAGGTCAATAATACAAATGGCGAGTTAATAATTTTCATCAGTGAAATTTTAAACGTATGTAATAATTTTTTCAATAAGAAAACTAATTCAGAATCAGAATCAGAAACTCATTTATTCATTTAGGGTGACAGGCACCTCTTATGACACGTCAAAAACAAACAAAATAAATTAAAGCGAATAACAATTGATATACATGTCAAACAAGATAAAAAATATATGTAAAGTCAAGAATATCACTAAGATAAAACTAAATGTCATAAACTAATGTAAAAAGTATATCAGTAAAATGTCTCTTTTCCCCTTTACAAACTGATAACAAAGAGTAAAAAGAAAAGAAAAAGAGTCATTCTTTGTCATTCACCGGCAAAGTTCCAAAGGCCAATATGATCTGAGAAAAACTTGCCGGAAAAAACTCAGTCGGCTCTTTTAAAAATATCTCTTAGACATATTTTTACAATTTTTCATAATTTAAACAAGCTTAAAATTAACAATATAATATCAACATTACACTTTGATTATTACATTTAACACCTTTGTGGAGCTAGATCAGCATTTAGCCAAACATTTCTATCCTTGAGATAGTCCTCGAGTTTATAGTAAGCCTTTTTACATAGAGTGCGTTTAATTAATGCTTTGAATTTACCATCGGTGAGTTCAGCAATCCCGGCTGGGATCTTGTTATAAAATTCTACACTATATTTTAGGAAAGATGTATTAGTTTTCGTCAGTCGAAAACTTGGCAGAGACAACTTGTTCTTATTCCTCGTATTATAACTATGCCTATCGGAGATTTTATCAAACAGATGTAGATTTTTCCTCGCGAAAAGTATATTTTCATAGATGTAATGGCAAGGGACTGTCATTATATTTATTTCTTTAAATAGTTCTTTCAAAGAATCACGACTACGTAAGTTATACATCGCTCTAATGGCCCTCTTTTGTAATACAAAAATTGATTGTATGTCAGCCGCTCGACCCCACAATAAAATACCATAGGACATGACACTGTGAAAATAGCTAAAATAAACAAGTCTTGCAGTGTCTATATCAGTTAATTGCCTAATTTTTCGAACAGCATAAGCTGCGGCACTCAGACGTTTCGCTAACTGCCTAATATGTGGTCCCCATTGTAACTTCGAGTCAAGCGTTATTCCCAAGAAGGTAGCGTCATCAACAAATTGAATTTTGTCATTGTTTATAAAAATGTCTCCTTCTTTACTTTTTACATTAGGGAGGGTAAAACGGATACATTTGGTTTTTTTACTATTCAGTGCAAGATTATTGACAGTAAACCATTTATGTACTTCTCCTATGACCTTATTTACAGTATCGTAATCTGGATTCCGTCTGTTCATTTTAAAAACTATTGAAGTATCGTCTGCAAATAAAATTGTTTTGGGCATACTATTAGGCATCAAATGAAGTAAATCATTAACATAGACTAAAAACAGAAATGGTCCTAATATTGAGCCCTGTGGGACACCCATTCCTGTCTTTGCACCTTGAGATTTTACTCCATTCACTTGAACTACTTGTTCCCGATCCTTAAGGTATGATTGAACAAGTTGAAGAGCTTTATTTTCAAGTCCATAATGATCAAGTTTGCCAATTAATGTATTGTGGTCCACGCAGTCAAACGCCTTTGAAAGGTCGCAAAATATACCTATAGCAAATATATATATAATTTAAAGAAGGCTAAGTTAATTATCATTTCTTAAGTTAGGTTATATTATTGGCAATCAAGGAAAAATGTATACATGTATATTAATTATAAACTACAATTAATTTTTCTAAACTTGTTTTACATAATTATATTTACCTGTGGAGGCACGTTGAGCATCCGCTGCAGAAACATTCACTTCTACTAATATATCTTTTTCGGCATGAAATAACGTAAGCTTTACGGTCGCCATTTTTTATGTTTTGACTTTTGAAAATGCCGCTAATTTTCTCAACGATCACTTCGACCCACCTTTTTAGATGGGTCGTCGTGAGCTTCGCGTGAGCGTAATTCAAGACGTCATGAGTGACGTTTACGCCGCGACCACAACGCTGCGGTCGTCATGTGGAACGACTAAAGGAGCGTTTTGATCGTTGTGAACGCTTAGTGGAACGCACCCAACATGAACCCGTCAATGATGTCAAGGAAAACGCTCAGCATTTCACAAACAAATACCGTGCAAGGTGACGGTGGGCGGCGAACGATACGCGTGTGTGCGTATGAAATGCAGCATCTCAGCAACTCATACCTACGCACATACGCGTAGCGTTCGCCTTCGAACCTGTCAACTCTTGTTATCAGGGTTGAAACGCATAAAGTTTGAATTACAATTTGACTCGCAATAACTGATGATTTTACATTCTCAGGAGAAAAAGACCTCGGTGGGATGAAGTTAACGCCAGTATAGGCATGGACTGTTGAAATATTGTTGGACCTTTCCGTTACACCTTGTATACACAAACCATCCTCATGAATCATTCTATCTATTGGTGAAAACCACATGAAAATCTGTGCATAAATCATTGATTTTATCACGAACAAACGGACAGATCGACAGAGGCGTTGGGGGCATTTTTTTTTTTAAATAGGTATAATAGATAGATTAACAACCTTGCCGAGGAAGGCGTTGGCGACGGCGTTCCCGGTGCTGGCGGCCTGCGTGAAGTAGTGCAGCGCCTTCTGCAGGTCCAGCGTCACGCCGCGCCCGCCCTGGTAGTGCAGCTGCCCCAGGCCCACCTGCACCCGACACACTCAACTGGTTAGCTCAGGGTCATCAATCAATCAATCATGTATTTATTTGCATAAAATGTAGGTTAATTACACAAGTTGACAAGGATAATTTGTGACCTTATACATTGTAACGGACGAGGGTTGCGTGGAGTGGTGACAGTTCGAAATGAGAACACAGGTTTTGAAGTTTTAAATTGATACACGTATGCAGAGGTGAGAATGATGCGCGAGTGTCTATAGTTAGAAACAGACTGCATGTACGACCCGAAAATACCCTCCGTGTACGTGCATTATTATTTTTATTCGTATAAAAGAAGGTAATACTATGAATTGGTTTTCACATGTACCTTAAATATATTTTTATTAATTATTTCGACAGACCCGCAGTTACAGTGGTGGAGTTTAGACCGAAGTAAACAATGCTTTAGGTATTTTAAGGATAAACGAATTATGCAGGTAAGTTTCACACATGTGTATACGTTTATGTACCTACGATTTTTATTAATTTATATTAGAGGTAAGTAGGTATTAGGTTTAGGCGGGATCACGAGCTACGTCGTCTACATACATTTTGTCGAAAAAACGACGTGCAAATTTTGTGATAAACAGTGTTAATATATTAACTACATTATGTCCCAAACTGCGCATCGCGAGGGGCGTCGTGTGTACGTAATATACCTTCCTATTCATTTTTATAAGCTTATATTTCGACGTTATTCTTGTCTTCTAACAAAATATATAAATGTACAAAGACTACTAAAGGTATTTTTTAAAATGTAATTGAGAATTCTGGGGCATTGTAATAAATACTCAATGTTCCGCTGGTGCAATCAGTTAACCCAGAAGTTCCCAATTTATTTTCCCTTTAATTTTTTTCTGGTTTCGGTGGACCCCTTTCCTTCATTTATACCACATGCCCATATTTCCATTTCCCATTTTTATTCACGCCTGCGTAAACCCCAATCGAATCTCCCATGGACCCCAGGGGATCCACCTGGACCACTTTGGGAATCACTGAGTTAACCAAACAATGTCTTAAAAAAACCATTCCAATAGAGCTGAAGTAAATGCAATAATGCAGGGGGTCAGCAACGTCCCGCGATAAAACTACCAGTGCAAACACAAACCCTGCTTAACAGCGTGCTGATTAAGATATGCCTTAATGAGGCCCTATTAGTATGGGAGCCCAAGAGGGGATTTTTGAATTTACTCCAGCGCGTCAGATTAAGTTATAGGAGATACCTTGCACCCAATTCAGTACCTCCACCAAATCTAAGATTTCCATAAATAGCCGAACCCTTAGGGCTTCCGCCACGAGCTTGCCTCGCATCCAAATTGTCAGAATTTTGGATGGGAGCTTTGATGGGGTTCACTTTAGATCCTCTCTGAGTATCTGACATTCTTGAGTAATTTTTCACCTTCATTTTTGAACGAATCAAATGTTTTTGAAGAGGACGCGGCATCAACGTCTTGGCTCAAGAGCGTGTCAGATATTCTGCGAGGGTTTAAAATGTGGCCAAACAATCCAAAATTCAGACAATTCGGAAGATGAGTAAGATCGTAGCGACATTTATAATTTTTAATAAGACTATTCTTCGGCCGCGTCTTTATATACGAACCTTAGATTTAGTGGAGATAACCAGCGGGGTTCAAGGAATCTCCCATATCTTTATCTGACGCGCTCGAGTAAATCCAAAAATAGCATCCTGGGCTCCCCTACTATATTGGCCATCTGTGGGAGAAGCTTTTGTATAATAGTGGACGTCTTTCGTCTAACCTTACCAACACAGTCGAGCGCCTCTGGAACTTCTACCAGTAAGTGTCCTACACACTACGTCAGTATACCTGAGCCTGGACATCTCCCTTCTCGGCCAGCAGCTGGTAGTACTCGATGAGGTCACTGTCCAGGGCTCCGCCCCCGCCGCCGCCCTCCGCCTCGTCGATGAGCCGCGTGCGCTGGATCGCCGGCCCGCCGCCCAGGGTCACTTGACTTGCCACTGTAGGAAATATACTTTTTTAATTTCCTGAGTTGTAACAACCATATTGGCTGTATTCAGAAAAATTAAGATCTTACACAACTTTGTAATCTTATCCTTTACAGGTCATTTTGACACAATTTAGGCATTTCGGCCAGAATAGACCTACTTGTTAAAACGCTCAGCATTTCACACACACATACCGTGCGTGGTGACGGTGAGGCGAACGGGACGCGTGTGTGCGTGTGTAATGCAGCTTCTCAGCAATTCATACCACACGCGTAGCGTTCGCCTTCGACTAATATATTATGCTGTCAGCTGTTGTTGTCAGGATTTAAATGCATACAATTTGAATCAAAGTTTGACTCGTAATAACTAATGACTTTACATTCTCAGGAGAAAAAGACCTTGGAAGATGAAGTCAACATCAGTATAGGCATGGATTGTTGAAATATTGTTGGACCTTTCCGGCTACACCTTGTCTATAGTGTGGGACTGCGAGTGTAAGCGACTCTTAATATCTTAAATATGATGACTTTAGAAACACATCTGACATTTTAAACTTGTATATTTAAATTAATGGTAATTGTGGTTTTATATTATGTTGACTTGGTTTTAGTAATTAATGATTATGTATAATTACCTATAATTATAAATTTATTTGCACGTCGTATATCGACAAAATGTATAAGGCCACCGACAATCTTTGTTATCACTATAACCAACATTTTATGCAAATAAATAAATAAATAAAATACACTCAGACTCACTAAAATATTCACTCACCCTTAGCAGCAACCCGTCTATAGAAGTCCAGGGCCTTAGGGCACGAGCTGGGCACTGTGACGCCGGTCCAGTAGCGGTAAGCCATCGCCATCTGGGCGAAGTCGCTGCCGCCCACCGCGCCCATCGTGTAGTGGACCAAGGCGCGCGCCTGCGATATGGGGACTCCGGTACCCGTCGCGTAAAGGAAACCCAACCCCTGTGAATGTTATTTATTTTAGTGAAAGCCTAATAGTTAATTTGTGGACAACGAGGTTGATTACGCTCCTTGTAAAATTATGTAATGAGTAATTCTTCTTGTTACTTTCTTCTTCCAAACTATTTTTTCTTGTAGACCCCTTTCAATTTTTTTCTGGTTTCCGTGGACCCCCTCCTTGCTACATTAATATCACATTCCCATATTTCCACTTCTATTCACGCCTACGTAGACCCCCATCGAGTCCCATGGACCCCAGGGGGTCTATATGGACCACTTTGGGAATCACTGTTCTAAATAAATTAAAAAAAAACCCATAACATAGGTTCAAGAAAGACATAAGATAGATGGATAAAAAGTAATTATAGTTGTATTGCATTCTAGTTTTGTAGCTGATGAAAATTATCTGCAGCTGTATCTAGCTATAAAAACTTTCGACTTGTTACTGGTTTCTTAGTGTGAATCTAAATAATTGTAATTTAAGAAAGAAAGACGTAAACAACAATGTTTCAATCATCCATAAATTTATTACAATGTAACATGATGTTACATTACAGAACAGTTTTAAAAAGCAATATAAATACACAAAATGATATTACATTTTTACAATTGGCCCTAACTCAGCGTTGTGCTGGTTGTATGACGACCAGCGCTGATCATAGTCATGATACGTCATATACGGCTAGATTTTAGACTTAGAGAGAGAATCTTAACTGAACAAAAAATATATAATCAATCAATAAACTTAAAAAAATACATAGTTTTCTAAACACTCACAGAATGCGCGTCAGAGTTGCCATCGACGACCAATTCGTCGAATATCTTCTTAGCTTTACCGACGTCCATCTCGACGCCCTCGCCGAACACGTAGAACCAGGCAAGCTTGATTTTAGCGGGCACGTAGCCCCTCTCCGCCGCCTGCTTGACCTGCAGCACCGCGCCCCGCACGTCCGCCGATCGACGCTCGAGACGCGAAGTCGCCTCGTCATACATCTCTTTGGCTGTTGGACAATGTAAGGCCTCAAACTGAATGTCTGCGATCTGAAGCGCGGCGGCCGAGTCGCCGTCACCGTACTTTGTATCATAATCATCATCATTTGAGCCAAAAGACGTCTATGACAAAACCTTCCCCAAAGATAAGAAAAGCTTATAACAGTGTTGTGCGTCATAAGGAGAGAATATGCCATAATCGCCACTTAAGCCAGTTGTATCCCGATTTTTTTTTACAGTTACCTATTGTTGTGTTGCGTATTCCTTGGACGGCCTTTCAGACCAATCTTGGGGGAATTAAACATCAAGGAAAGATTATCGTCAACTGTCCAATTACGAATCCTCAAATACTTCGGACACATTGTTAGAAATAAACATGCTATGGAACGACTTGCTGTCCAGGGGCTTGTGGAAGGAAAGCGGTCGCGAGGTCGATCGCCAACGAGATGGATAGACTCCATAAAAACTGCCACTCAAAAATCGGTATTCCAAAACAGCCGAGACGCTCAAGACCGCAGCAAATCAACCTGCAGAAAATGCATCATCGCCAGCCACGACCACTCTGTCAAGAGTGAACGACTAAGGAGGAGGATTGTAATGTTCAGTTGACTGACTGCACCAACAGAAGAATTTTCAGCTACTAGTAGGCAGTGAGGTTGTCAGGTCTCTACGCCACCCAAGTTTTGTTTATGACCAACTAGCTATTGCCCGCGACTTCACCCGCGTGGATGTCGTTTTATAAATATTTTTTTTCCTGAATTTTCTTTGTTATAAACCTCACGGAGCCCAAGACCTTTCCAACAAATGCAAAACCAAGGAAATCGGTTCGTGCGTTCTGGAGTTATAGCGTCAGGAAGGAAAACCCAATTTAATTTTATATTATATATTAAACTAATAATAAATAAATTGTACTTACACTCACAGCCCTGTGAAAGATAAAGTGTAAATATTACCCCGACGAAAAGGGAGTATTGTACTGGCTTACTACCACTAGACTATTAAGGTAGTTGCTTTCATTCTAATTTCAAGCTATAATTTAAACACCAACCTTCTTGAAGTTCGGGTGTCAACTCCACGGGTTCATACTCTGGCAAAGGAAGCAATGTATCCAGGAGATCTTGTGGATTTTCTTGGACCTGATGACAATCAATTTGACACAGTTAATCCCTCCAGACACGAGAAAAATATGACAATTGAAATTCAATTGTGTCTGGGCGCCGATGGCCTTACGATCCTTGAAAGATTAATGATCATAAAGACAAACAATGATTTTCATCCTACTTCTTTGTATTTTATATTATAATGTAACATAGCACTAGTGTTGCTAAACCATCGATAGTTGCGCTATCGATAGTTGACCTCGAAAAATAGTCGATAGCGCGATAGTACTATCGAAACTATCGACTCTTGACGATACTATCGATAGTATCGATAGTTAAAATAAGCAATACTGTTGCCAAAATAAACACTATCGATACTATTGATAGTATCAATATTATACTTGTCAATAGTATCGATACTATCGATACTATTGTCAAGTAGTATACTATTGCCTATTTTTAACAATCGATACTATCGATAGTATTGCAGCATGTCGATATTTTCGATAGTCCTATCGATAGTGTGACTGTTTTTTCGAGGTCACGATAGTACACA
The DNA here is from genome assembly GCA_036365455.1 of Macrosoma leucophasiata. Lineage (NCBI taxonomy): Eukaryota > Metazoa > Arthropoda > Insecta > Lepidoptera > Hedylidae > Macrosoma > Macrosoma leucophasiata. The sequence goes on along the minus strand of JAWQUS010000002.1, from coordinate 2,573,910 downwards.
ATATTATCGATAGACTATTACTATTGCAACAACACTACATAGCACATGTTTAGTCAGGGAACTGTCTGCTTATTGGAAATGAATCAAATATATAACAGATATAAGGTGCTCATGTGGTCAAGCATCCAGTTCCCTAATAGTACAAACTTCTTCAGTAACAAAATTCCTAAAAGACGTTTATGACATAGTTAATCTGTGCTAAGATAATATAATACTATACTATATAATACGGGCCACCGGCCGTGGTAGTCAAAGTACAACAACGTACATACGACAAAGTACGATTTGGACATATTCCTCCCCTAATGAGGCACAACACAATGGGCAGGGCATCTTTGGGGAAGACTTTGTCCAGCAGTGGAAGTCTTTCTGCTGAAGTGATAATGATGATAATTGTACTACAATACTATTTAGTTACTATACTAATCAGTATTTTTATTATAATGTTCAAAACTACTTACTTCTTCATTGGTAGTCTCAGAAGTCTTTGAATCAGGCAGCCAGGTGGGCTCGGAATGGAGGAACAGACTCTTCTTCAGGAGCTTCAGGGTATATTCCATTTGCTCCAAACTGCTTTCTGTCATTGCTGCATCTGCTCAGATATGAACACGATACTTTGTGATAATATTTAACTTAAATATTATCAAATGCACTCAACGGTGGCAATGCATCTACAATTTGACGTCTGGCTTTTGTGTAGATGTCTATAGGCTGCAATCTTAACATCCATATGAACTGCATGCTTGTAAATACTCCTTAAGTTTGACAATTGCTTTCTTACCTCAAACAGAGAAGAATGTCGAGTTGACTTTTTTAGTTACAGCTAAGAATACCAATTCCCTTAAGTAAGGTTGAGTTAAGGTCGAGGTTATGACTTAGAATATGGGTGTAAGCCTGGGTTGCACCTCTATATTTGATAAAGTTAGTGTAACATTTCACATCCTTCTCTAACTCTAACAGATTTCTTTAAGTTAGAGAAGGATGTGACACTTTTACAATCGTGTTGCAACCCAGGCTAAACCTTACATTTTTTTTAATGTAATGAAGATAACAAATGAGCATGCAGTTCAAATGGGTCAGAAGTGAGCTACAGCCCATAGACACCTACCAGAAATCAAAATGCAGAAAGCATGGCTTAAGTTGTAATGCCTCTCTGATACTAATGATAAATATGGTGTTTACGGCTTCGGGCTCAACCAACTGTGCTCTATCATCAAATATTCAAACAAAACTCACCCTTCAACATTTCATCCTCCTTGATTTCATCTTTTATCTTCTGCACAGTATCTTCATACTCCTCAAGATTTTCCAGCGGTTTAGGTTCCTTCTGGAACCTGCTTTTGAGCTCTTTAAAATATTCCGCGCTCACAACCAAGTAGTTTTCTGGGACATCTTCGTCTTCATCAGAGTTTTTCTCGCCTTCTTTACGGGACTCTGGACCGAGGAGTTCCGCGCTCGTCAATACGAGGCACAGCAACAAAATGTACACTTTCAAATGGTCCATGTTTTTCAGCAACACACTGCACGATAAAAACACTTACGTGTCCCTACAAGCGACACCGGATAGTGGGTGAAAACAACTGTAGATATTCAATTCAATTGGCGATTCGTAGTGAGACACGTGGTGATGTGTTGTGTAATACTTTACATTTTTGAACAAAATAAGTAAATATTACGGAGAAAGCGATTGAATAAAAATATTAAAAATCCCAAATCTGCCCAAATTGGTGTCCAATTTGAAGTAAATGTCAAAATCGTCTAAATTGTCAAACACAGATGTCAGTGATGTCACACATTTTTCAAGTTTTACGGTTTATATGTTTTTTGTTTTTGATTCGAAGTTTTGGAGGCAACGTGAAAAGTCACTTTTCACTGCATAATATTATCACTTTCCTGCACCCGTTCAATCCTATGCGTGTTATCGAAAGTTTAATGATAAAAACCCCACCTTCTTCTTCTTCTAGCATAAGTGTATGCACAAACACAGGTGCTCCTTTATTCCCTCACTCTCATAGTCCCGTGGGACGACAATCCCACACAATCGCCGAGAGATCGGACGCAGGACTGACCTGACGGCTTTCACGTATTCTCCGAGTCAAAAATACCAGACTTCGGGATACTATTACGAATTTCCATATATTACAATTACCCAACTTGGGGATCGAACCCGGGACCTCAGGCATCACTATCGCTGTTGCGACCACTGGGCCAATGAGGCAGTCACTCAACGAGATTCGAGGTTCTTGTAGATCTTCCACCACCACAGTAGCAGGGATGGAGTTCAATCCCTTCGATTTCAAGGAAAGAAAGATTAACTGTAAAAGACTTGAATCCTTGGCCGTAAAACCAATTATTAAAAAAAAGCTGTCGTGTTTTTTTACTTTTTTAAACATTTTTTTTTTTGCTTTCTTGGCAATTGTCCTAAGACATTTCTGCCAGCATCACGTTTGACATTATGTTAGGTCTTCAATGATACTTCAGTGCGTGATGCAACGACAGACACTTTTAAGCATTTTGTTGACATTGACAACACATTGACAATTGACAGCTGTTCGATTCCAAAGACGTCGAAAAGTTTGATCACAAAAATTACTATAATTTCTATCTTTTAACTCTGTAAAATTATCTTAAAAAAACGTGCTAACTAATAATCTCATATAAACAATAATACAGTGGATTTTATATTGACAAAGTGTTAAACTGTAATTCATCTAACCTAAAATAATGTTTCGCGTACCGGTTGTAAGCGGTGTTATTCATCAAAACACCCATAAAAGGTTGAAATCATCGAGCAGTTACGTACGAAGCTCGTTCATTGAATATTTTGTCGACAATCATGGACACAAAGTTGTTAAATCGAGCTCTGTGGTACCCCTCTCTGACCCTACCGTGCCATTCGTGAATGCTGGAATGAATCAGGTAGTATAGTAACCTTGTTTACAATTATTCAATAAATACATCAAGGTTTGTTTATTTGAATATAACGTTATTCTGTTTTAACTTTTAATAAACCTTATTATGATGATAACATGAATGTTAGATAGTAGATGGAAGACAGGTACCATAATTTATAGTTTTTGCATTAATGTGCAGAAATATCTACTAGTATTTCATGGTGATATTTTTTTATGTAATGAAGGTGGCTAACAAGCATACAGTTCACATTGATGTCAAGTGATGACTGCAGCTATAGACACCCACACAAAGACCAGAGGTCAAAATGCAGATGCGTTGCTACCCCTGAGACCTTAGTTATTATGTCTCTGAAAGTTATTACAGGGCCATACATTACCATCCAACCGGAACACAATAGTGCTGAACACTACCATTTAGCAGCAGATAAATTAGGCAATGCAGCGGGGCTTACACCCTCGAGCTCCTTCACTGGAGCTCTACCACCAGTTAAATGGTTTTTTGACATTGTGTAGGTCTCAATGCAGCACTAATCTATTTCACTGGGCAATCAGCAAGCACATAAGACTCTTCAGTCACATTAAGAGTGTGATATTTAAATTAATTGTATCAGCAAATCATCACATCACAATGTGAACTGTAAACTTGTTGGCCCATTCTCTAAGAAGGTCAAATTTTAATGCTAGAATAGAAGAATAGAATTATTTATTTGCTAGAAATATGGTACATTTTGATGTTATATATGTAATACATTAATTTATTTCCTCATATTTCACCATACACTGGCATGCAAATTATATTATAATTAATAACTTCATTTTTTTTTACTAGAATGACAATATACCAGAATTACATTGAATTAATTGTGTTTTTTTTTATTACCTTCATATAGTCAATCATCAATTATTAATTAATTTAATTACTTAATTATAAATGTCAATTTCGGCTATTAATTCAAAGATATAATGCTAAAGATATTTGAAAACTATATTATTATGCTTATCTGATAATGAACCACTTCATCCAACCAAAAGTTGGCAATATGTCAATTGCCAACCTATAATGAGAATGTGTTTAAAAATAGATCCCTTTAAGCAGAGAATTGTATGTTTATGTTTTATCTCATAATATATCAGATTTTTTTATTGAATTTCTAAAATATTAATGTACGGCCCTGTAATTTCCGGCACAGAGGCATAAGACCTTAGGCCTCAGGAGTGGTAACGCATCTGCATTTTGACCTTGGTCTTTGTGTGGGTGTCTATAGGCTGCAGTGATCACTTAACATCAATGTGAACTGCATGCTTGTTTACCACTTCCATTAAATAAAAAAAAAAAAAAAAAAAAAATTATAAATGAAATATATTTTCATGTTTTTTAAATATGTTTTATTCATGAAATGTAATATATTTTAAGTTATAACACTAACTCCCTTATTCATAAACGTATTTTAGCTAAAGTGTTGCTAATCTCTCCTGTGTCTTTTTCTATCCTGCACATTTGACCATGCAACTGACAGAGACAAAGCATTCTATAGCTAAAACGTATCTAATGTATGTTTATGAATAAGGGGGTAAATCAATAAATATCTAAGTAATATAGATACTACCAATTACATTAAATAAGAATCTTTTATTTACAAAACTTCTTCTGTTTAAAGACATTCTGTTTATTCTCTAATCTCTCATTCAAAAAAATCATTACTCAACTTTTTTATCATAATCCAAGGTAAATCCAAAATCAATACAAAACTGTTAAAAAAGAACATTTGCTATTGTATTATGACACACCAACAATTACTATTTCATAATTTAAATGAAATCCAATCTTAGAATCTCCCTTGCAGACCATGAAAGAAGAATTCATGACCTTGAATTATGAATTATTGAATTGAATTGTAATGAAGGTGGCAAACAAGCATGCAGTTCACATGTGTGCTAATGACTACAGTCTATAGATATCTAAACAAAACCAGAGAATAATTGAATCTTTCAATTTTGATCGTCCCTGTGGTAGTTATGATGTGGCCATTACCATCAAACTGAAACACGATAGTGCTAAACACTACCATTTGGTGGCAGATAGATTAGGTATTTAGCCTACGCCCACAAGGTCCTACACTGGAGCTCTACTACCAGTAAATATACAAATATAACACATCTACAGTTTCCAATAAGAAAAATTGCACATCAAACTTAGGAAGAAGACTTCGGCTTATTTCAGCGCTGTAGAGCGTTATCTCTTTAGCTCTTCACCTATGTGACATTTGTCGACCATTTTGATCAAGTTTTGACCAATACCGGACTATCAGTGCTTACGTAGGCAGTGTGCAGCAGAGATAACGCTCTACAAAGTCGAAACCAGCCGATTGTCTCTTTTGTAGGCTCGATGCACAATATTTCTTGATGAGCACTGTTTTTTTTTTATGTTACTGAAGTGGCAAACAAGCATGCAGTTCACATTGATTCAGTTGATACAAAGACCGAGGTCAAAATGCAGATGCGTTACCACTCCTGAGGCCTAAGGTGTTATGCCTCTGTGCCGGCAATTACAGGACCGTACAATACCACCTAACCGAAACACGATAGTGCTGAACACTACCATTTAGCGGCAAGTGTATTAGGTAATGCGGTGGTGCCTACGCCCGCGAGCTCCATCACTGGAGCTCTACCACCAGTAAAAGTACCACCACTGTACCTCTCTACTATTCATAACATCGTTGTTTGCAGTTCAAAGGAGTTTTCCAAGGCGTCGTAGATGCTCCGTGCCCTCGGGCGGTCAATTCACAGAAATGTGTAAGGGTGGGGGGCAAACACAATGACTTGGATCTGGTGGGGACTGATGGACATCATCACACGTTTTTTGAAATGCTGGGAAATTGGTCTTTTGGCGACTATTACAAGGTAAGGGCTTGGATACGTAGCTGGCGACGTCGCCATGGCATCCTAGTAAGTAAGGGCCCTAACTGTTTATATAAAACTGTCTTGATTTAAAACCCATGAGGGGTTTGTTTAGGTTCCCAATATTTGCATCTTCATCCTTAGTGTATGTAAATGCTCAAAGGCTTGCTTATACAAATAGTTGTATTTACATTTACCTCACCAGCAAAAAAGGGGTATGAAATAATTTTTGTTATATCATAATTTAAAAACCTGTTTTCATTGTTGAGTGTACAGTTGTGGATACTTATGTAAAAAGAATACAAGGTCAATTGAATTGTATTACAATAATTAATAATTGATTACATTTATAGTATTTTTACTGTGTAAATGAAAATATGGACACAATTGTTTATTTAGTGGCCAATGGATCAGCTTGACTTATTCATTATAATTCATTTTCTTAAATTAGGCGATAAACTCAATAACACTTACGGCCTTATTACACGACACGGTATTCAGGATCCAGCAGAAAGGGTGGGCGTTGGCGCCAAGCACCGGGTTGCCGCTTATTACACGATCCGGTCAACAGGGCCCTAACTCAGTCATAGCGTCGATGCGCATGTTTGTGTGAGTGTGCCGTTTTGAACGTTTTGTACGTAGTTTCCATACTGTTCATATTTGTACTGTGTGTAGTTAGGACGTTAGGCTGACCGGGTCTCTCCGGTCGCCCTAATTAGATACCCTTACTCCCTAAATGTTATTACACTACCCTGACCCTTGCTATCGGACCCTGAATACCGTGTCATCTAATAAGGCCATTAAACATTATGGATGGGCTAAAATAAGGTTAGTAAGGTTCTCATTATTATCATGCATATTTATGGATTGTGCAGAAACCTTTATTTACCGGATTTATCCAAAAATCTATGGAGATGGATTTTAACTTTGTTGGCGCAACTATGGATTGGTGATATAAGTATGGGTGCTATCCTCAGATATAAGATTTAAAAAACATAAGATTACCAGTAGTACTCAGAGTTTGACAATATCCGACGATAATCTGATGATCTCACGTGATTCAAAAATTAATTTAAATAAATGCTGATGGATGATGAAATGAAATGATACACTCACAGTCTCACACTATGTTTAAGCCTGTGTGGTGGATGCCATTGTACACACACAAAACCCACACAAATATCGGTAGGCCATACAAATATGCGTGAGGGGAGCGAATCGTGACCCTCTGTGGTCGTTATACACTGGAGCAGAGGTTCCCAAACTATTTTTTCTTGTAGACCCCTTTCAATTTTTTTCTGGTTTCCGTGGACCCCCTCCTTGCTACATTTATATCACATTCCTATATTTCCAAATTTTATTCACGCCTCGGTTCGTATAATTCCCATCGAGTCTCCCATGGACCCCAGGAGGTCTATATGGACCACTTTGGGAATCACTACACTGGAGCAACTACGTCGTCTATACCTGGCGATTCATGGGTACCTATTTGTATGCATGAATGCATGTCAAAATCAATATAATATAGCTTATATTACCATCGTATAAGGTACCCCTGTGATCACGTGGCGTGATAGTATCTCTGCCTTAGTATTTGGGAAATTCAGTTGTTTTTGTTTATATTATCAGAAAGAAGCTTGCAAGATGGCGTGGGATCTCCTACTCGGTCCATACAGGCTGAAACCTGACAACCTTCTGGTTACGTACTTCTCTGGTGACGCTGCGATCGGACTACTGGAAGACAGGGAGTGCAGAGATATTTGGAAAAATATCGGGTAAGTGTGCGAACGTTTGCCTTTCAATTTGATAAAAGACAATCGGCTAGTTTCGAGTTCGTAGAGCGTTATCTCTGCTGCATACTGCCAACGTAAGCAAACACTAATAGTCCGGTATTGGTCAAAACTTGATCAAAATGGTCGACGATAGGTTGTGTGCGAAAGAGATAACGCTCTATAGAGCCGAAATCTCCGAAGGTCGATGTGCATTATCTTGCTGCGTACTGTACTATTTCAATATACGCAAGTTGTACCCCTTAAAATAGTTTATAGAGTAGTTATAAGTCAGCTGCCCTTTTTGCTAGCCTCTGGCGAAGGCCCATGATGAATATGGCTCGGAAGCAGCAAAAACCTGAGAACACTATTGCCGTTCAATTCGGAATATAAATAGAGAGTTTCATAGTGTATTTGTATCTTCATGCCAAGTCCCTCTCCTCACTCTCTTCAATAGGTACACCGATTTCGAAGATTCTTGACCTTATTTTAGGACCTGACTTAAGTCACTATTATTCTCCTTCGGTAGTTGCAGGTAACTATGATACGTACCTAATAATAATCCCAAAATTAGCGCGGTGGCAGTGGGTGGCACCCGGTGCGGGTTTTTTTTAATGTAATGAAGTTAACAAACAAGCACGTAGTTCATATTGATTCTAAGTGATGACTGCAGCCTATAGACACCCACACAAAGACCAGAGATCGAAATGCAGATTCGTTGTCACCCATGATACCTTAGTTTTATATCTCTGTGATAATTATTACTGAGCCATACATTTTTGATATTGTTTCACCCCAAAAATCAAACTAAGTTTGATTAAATAAGTCTGTGTTTTATGTTACAACGTGCTTATTTTAATAGCTTACATTAAATAGGTATATATACACGATTATTATTTAAAAATTGCAGTGTACCGGAAAGTCGTATAAAGGGTCATGGCGCGCGCGACAACTTTTGGGAGATGGGTCCAAGCGGGCCTTGCGGGCCGTGCACCGAGATACACTACGTGCACCCTGACGGCTCGCTCACTGAGATATGGAACATCGTCTTTATTCAGTGCAACAGGTCAGTTTATCAACATTTTTAAGTCTCCAAAAATTGCAGTGTTCCGGAAAACTGTATAAAGGGTCACGGCGCGTGCGACAAGTCTTGGGAGATGGGTCCAAGTGGGCCTTGCGGACCCTGCACTGAGATACATGCATCCCGACGGCTCGCTCGATATATGGAACATTGTCTTTATACAGTGCAACAGGTCAGTTTACCAACATTTTAAGGTTCTAAAAATTGCAGTGTACCGGAAAATAATATAAGGGGCAATGGCGCTTGCGATAGCTTTTGGGACATGAGTCGAAGCGGACTCTGCCCTAAGATACACTACGTGCATCCCGACCGCTCGCTCACACATATATGGATCCATTGTCTTTATATAGTGCAAAAGGTCAGTTTACCAACATTGTTAGGGCTCTCAAAATATTGCAGTGTACCGGAAAATAATATATGGGGCCAGGACGCTTGTGACAACTTTTGGGAGATAGACCTGAGCGGAGCCTGCACTATGTGCACCCCGACAGCTCTCAAGCTCCGAAACTAGAACTTTGCAACCAATAACGATGCAACTTTGCAACTTTTACAACGACGCTTATAAGGAAACGGGCGGATTATTACGATTCTGTTTAGATTCATAATCGACTCCCAATATGATGTGAATCGCTGTCTTACTTTAACCAATGCGCGCGGCCTATGTTTGAGCGAGACAGCAAACCGATTAATTTGCTATACATCTTACGGGATTTAGGCCCTTGGGCGATGTCTTATAACTAAAGGAATAACCCTAATAAGGGATTAGAATCCAGTGTGAAGATATGTCACATTTACGTTTTTAAAGTGTTCTTAAAAACATTAAAAAACCGTATCAGAGTAGGTTAATGAGTATAGTCATCATATATCAATAATCATAAAACAAGATATGTACCTATATTGAGGTACTTATAAGCTTAATAATTTATTACTCAGACATTAAAGATACAATTTCACGACCATCATAAGAACATTAAAATTATAAACTTAAAATACTCGTACATATAAAAATAAGTAATAAGAATGTCACTAAAATAAAAATAAACTATACACATTCAAGGCTGATGCCTCCGCTCATTGTCTCTAACATGTTAGCGACGTTCCCTTTGTGAATGGCTAGACTAATCTATACAAATAAATTAAATTGGAGTGACAGTTTGTAATATTAAAATAACCGCTTTTTACTAAATGCGGTACATAAACCAAAACAACATTTTTTACAATTTTTGTCTGTCTGTCTGTCTGGGAACGGCTGGGCCGATTTTGACGGGACTTTTACTGGCAGATAGCTGATATGATAAGGAGTAACTTAGGTTACTTTTATCTCCATACATCCATACATACATACCTACATACAAATAAGTACAATTGGAGTGTATCCGATTTTGACGGGACTTTCACTGGCAGATAGCTGATGTAATAAGGAGTAACTTAGGCTACTTTTATCTCCATACATACATACATACCTACATACAAATAATGAGTGTCTCCGATTTTGACGGGACTTTCACTGGCAGACAGCTGATGTAATAAGGAGTTACTCCTATACGGCTACTTTTATACTAGCTGAGCGCACGACTTCGTCCGGGTAGATACTGAACAATCATATGTTTTCTCACGTGGACGAAGTCGCGGGCACAGCTAGTCCTCTATATAGGTCTACTTATAGTAGGTACATCCTACTATAAGACAATTTCCACAACCGATACTTGTTTATTGATTGGGAACTCAAACCCCGCAGGGAACACGACGGCTCCATCAAGGCCCTGAGCCGCCACCACGTGGACACGGGCATGGGCCTGGAGCGGCTCACGGCACTACTCCAAGGTGTACCTTCCAATTACGACACCGACCTCTTCCGACCGTTGATCCACGCTATTGAAAAGGTATGTTTGACAATGTAGTACAGTGGATCAGAATTTTAACAAATGGTCTTTATTTGACCCGGAAATATATCTTCTCTTAGGTCCAAATTTACGTTGTTATTGCACTCGTAAATCGCGCTTTACAAGAATTGATCGCGTTTTATTATGTTCCGATTACGGCTTCCAAGAAGATGTAATCGAAAGAATAGCAACAATGAGCAATTGCACTATAGACAAGAAAGGAATCAGAATCAGAATCAGAAACTCTATTCATTTAGGGTGACAGGCACCTCTTATGACACGTCAAAAACAAACAAAATAAATTAAAGTGAACAACAATTGATATACATGTCGAACAAGATAAAAAATATATGTAAAGTCAAGAATATCACTAAGATAAAACTAAATGTAATAAACTAATGTAAAAAGTATATCAGTAGAATGTCTCGTTTGCCCTTTCTGGTTCTAAAGGGTTCTGGAAGCTATTGTCCAATCACAAATCTAGACACAAAACTGCATTCAAGGAGCAAACGAAACAAAGCCACCTCACTCTCATAGCCCGATGAGACGGCAATCCGACACGACCGGAGAGAGATCGGGCGCGGACCGACGACTTTACCTGCTCTCTGAGGTCGTGCATCAGAAGTTATCCCGACCTGGGGATCAAACTCAGGACCTCAGGCTTCACCATCGTAACTGCGACCACTGAGCCAACGAGGCAGTCGATTAAATTTAAATATTTAATTAAAATATTAGTATAGATCACAACTTCTTTCGGACTTGACTCCGGTATTACTTCGGACCACACACCGCGGACACTCCGCCAAAATTCAATACAAACGCTTAATTTGGTCTCCATTATACAGACATCAATCAGTGACGTGTATTTACACGTGCACTTGTGTGCGTAGCACGTAGAGAATACCAAACGTCGCCCATAAGAGGGGAGGAGGTTGGGTGAGGCGGGCAAATCGGGCGGGACGTCAAAGTGTCCATTCTATACGTAGCATTATTACATATTCTCTGCTATTGATGAGTGTGGGAATGTTTCAGAACAGTAAAGCTAAGGCGTATAGCGGGCGGTACTCTGGGGCCGCGGGCCTGGAGCTGGGCCTGGAGCTGGGCCTGGAGCGCGCCTACCGCCGCCTGGCCGACCACGCGCGCATGCTCAGCGTGTGCCTCGCCGACGGTGTCTACCCTGTCACTAGGTACATTTTGCTTTCTCGACACGGAATGCGATCGGCGTCGGGATGTGACGACCCCATCGCTCTGACTACCCCATCGCCCGCTAGCGGAAGAAACCTCTTCTACTGGAAGGGAATTTTTCCTCTAGTGCAGTCAGTCAACCGAACAGTGGCGGTCAAACCATGGCGGTAGGAGTATCCGGGATGGGCAGCAGCGTCCCGTGATAAAATTGCCGCCACTGCGATCGCCAATCCCTTTGCCAAGCGTGGCGATTATGGCAAATTACCCCAAATGAGTCTCAACACGGAATTGACGGAAAATGCCCGATTAATATCGGGCACGACGACGTTACAACTTAAGCCTCAGTAGGTTGGTAGTGACAGGGCATTTGTATCAAAATCTATAGTTTTTGAGATGTTTAAAGCTACAGTATTCCCTTAGTCGGTGTACCAATTAGGCCGGTCATAGACGGTCCGCATCTTGCGGTCGAGACCGACTGCAAAATGCGGATCTGCGGTCCGTGTATTGCGGATATGAATTTAGTATGGAAATTGCAGATCGCTGTGCGGTCGACCGCATTTTGCAGTCGATCTCGACCGCAAGATGCGCCTTACAAATAAAAAAATATAAGATTTCACATTTATTCACTAAGTTGATGATTTAGTGGAAATATATTGTCCTATGTTGTTTTTTTATGTTATGGAGTATTGGGAGCAACACTAGAAGTGTTTTACTAAGTATATCACTTCTTTTCACCCGTGGTCGAATGCTTTAGGATAAAATTTCCACCAATCTTACACAAAACACAATATACACAAGTTTTAAAGGATAAGTTTGGCCCGCACCTTGTACTCTATATCAAAAGCTAGAAAAAAATACCTAAAATAAAAAATATTTTTCCTTCACAAAACTAGGCACATTCTTATTGTTAAAACATTGTTTGCTGCTTTGAAATAGGTTTCTGGATGAAACCAGTGCTACGGGTCACCAGGACGAACGTCTCAGGACAAGAGACCTCGATACTATCATCGCCAAATACAATTTGTAACAAAATACAATCAAACTTGTGTTCTTGCTTTTCAGTTTGAATCTCAAACAAATAATGAGGAAAACATTCAAGATATGCATCGATGTTTTCCAAAACCCACATCTACTGTCGCAGCTGTATACCGAAGTGGCGCGCTCACTTGGCCCAACTTACCCAGAGCTGATAGCCAAGGAGAAAGACGCCAAGTTGATCATCGACCACGAGAGAGAAGCTTACGCCAAGATGAGGGCAGACTTGGCCAAGAAATGGAAGGACTTGGCCAAGAGGTACCCTGAAGTCGAGAGTTTGAGTGACTTGGAGATGGCCGGGTTTCCGCTTGGTTACAAAGAGTTTAAAGAGGTAAGGAAATATATTATGGGACAACTGGCGAAAAAGCCAAGTTTGTGCAGTGAGCATTTCAGTATTAAACGTAATAATGTGTCGATACAATACATAAATTATTTTTTCCAGACCATGTCCAAGCGAAACACAACTGTAATACCTGGTGAGTTAGTGTTCAAATTGTACGACACACACGGCTTCCAAGAAGACGTTATAGAAAGAATAGCAACACTGAACAATTGCACTATAGACAAGAAAGGTTTCTGGAAACTATTATCCAATCACAAATCCAGACACAAGACTGCATTCAAAGAGCAAACGAAACAAGGACATATGTTCGAGAAAGCCGTCGATAATCTAGTCAAATTACGCGTTCCAACCACAAACGATAAATTCAAATATTTATACAACGAGACATCAAACAACGAAACAACTATTGAACCTCTAAATACGAAGCTAGTAGCAATCCTAAACGAAGAAGGCGAATGGATAGACTTTTTGGAAGCATGCGAAAATAGATCTTATTACTTAGTGACAGAGAATACGAATTTCTACTGCGAAGAAGGCGGACAAGAGGCTGACAATGGTGTTATACGGATAAACGAAGATGTAGTTTTACAAGTAGATAGTGTATTTAAAATTAGAGACTTTGTTTTTCACAAGGGTAGTTTTGTAATAACGGGTGAACGGACATATTTGAATCGTGAAAGTGATGTTGTATTAGAAATTAATAGTGATAGAAGACTTAATTTAATGAGGAACCACACGGCAGTGCATTTGTTGAATGCGGCGATTAGGCGCGTGTTGCCTAATAGTGTTATTTGTCAGATCGGATCGAAAGTCAGCGAGGCGGGGTTGAGTTTAAACCTGGCTTTGTACGGGGAGAAGTTATCTCAGAAGGCAATCCTGGAAGCTCAGGAGCTTGTAAGGTAAGATTATTTCGTTATCCTACTGATATAAGTTTTGTATCCGGATGAATGAGAAAAAAGGAAACAATTTTTTTTTATGTAATGGAAGTGGCAAACAAGCATGCAGTTCACATTGATGTTAAGTGATGACTACAGCCTATAGACACTTACATGAAGACCAAGGTCAAAATGCAGATGCGTTACCACTCCTGAGGCCTAAGGTGTTATGCCTCTGTGTCGGAAATTACAGAGCCGTGCATTACCACCTGACCGGAACACGATAGTGCTGAACACTACCATTTAGCGGCAAGTAAATTAGGTAATGCGGTGGTGCCTATGCCCGCGAGCTCCGTCACTGGAGCTCTACCACCAGCAACACAAATTTTATTAGTATTAGAAACTTGACCTCAGTAGTCTACAAAATTTCATGAGATGTCATGAAATGGTTTGCCATTCTGTTGTTAATAATTTGTTCAGCAAAATTATGTAGTTTAAAAATCGGCACATTCAGCACATTTAAGCATAACGGAAGATAGATTAGTTAAAGCGGTGGTTGAAAATTATAAAGAGAATGAAAGAGGTATCAGAGAAATGAAAGAGGTATCAGGGAACTGGCTATGTGGGGTCCCTTGCTTAGAACTTGCTCCTTTTTTGCTATTGAAAGTTTATTGTAAGTATTGAAACCACTTGATAATATAAAAAAATTCTGTATATTGTTACTGGAGTTATATGATATACTAGCGGCCCGGACCGGCTTCCCCTGGATGCAATTTTGGTACTAACATAATATTGCTTCTATAAATTGAAACGTCACGCGTAAGCAATCACGCGCGGCTTTCTTGCTATTCGATCGCGGATGGGTCGTAAGACGATAGAAGCCGCGCGATTATGTTTAAACTGCTTAGTTAACAAATATGCGCCACGTGGGCTCCTTGTGAGCTATATTTGATTAATTTTGGATAAGAGGAGAGTTCTCTGGCTATCCATTCCTTACTGCCATTCAAAAAGAAGTAATTATTCAGGGAAAGTATAAGATCGAACGCGAGGGTGTCAACGCGGGTACTGGACAGCAATGCGCTGGCGACGGAGGCAGATGTTCTCACCGTGCCCGGGGAGCTGTACCCCGAGACCGGCTTGCGGCTCATCACCGCACCCCTGCCGCTGCCTTCCAAGTAAGTCATTCAATATCATCATTAATGTATTATGGCCCTGGTTACTATTCCTGGTAATTGTGGAACGAACTTCCCTCTGAGGTGTTCCCTAGGTGCTACAATATGGGGTTCTTCAAAAATGGCGTCAAAGGAGTCCTTCAGAGCTGGCAGCGCGTTGGCAACTCCCGTGGTGTTGCAAATGTTCATAGGCGTCGGTGACCACTT
Source organism: Macrosoma leucophasiata (assembly GCA_036365455.1). Classification (NCBI taxonomy): domain Eukaryota; kingdom Metazoa; phylum Arthropoda; class Insecta; order Lepidoptera; family Hedylidae; genus Macrosoma; species Macrosoma leucophasiata. Next base: position 2,558,547 of record JAWQUS010000002.1, on the reverse strand, counting down.
TTGCTTGCCCGTTGCTTGCCTGACAACCTTAAGATATTAAAAAAAACTTATCATCACAGAGACATAGCAACTTAGGTGGCAACGCATCTGCATTATGACCTTTGACCTCTGGTTTTTGTGTAGATGTCTATAGGCGGTAGTCATCACTTAGCATTAATGTGAGCTGCATGCCTGTTTGCCACCTTCCGCACATATAAAAAAAAATCAGGTCTAAGACCTCCACTGCTGGATCAAAGCTTACTCAACAGGGGGGAACATGTCATAATCGCCACGCTTGGCATACGGATGGGTGATCGCATTATTGCAAGACGTTGCTGCTCATCTTGTGTTATTGCACTTACTACCACCGCATTGTAATGGTCTGACCGCCATTGTTCGGTAAAGTCATTGATACAGCTACATTGACACGTTTTAACACAGTGTAAAAGTGCTACATAGTTGAGGCGTCACAAAAAAATTGATTATGGTTAATTATTTTTCTCCAAAAGTACTTATTTGTCGTCACTTATATTAAATAGCGAAGATAGTTAATGGTTTTTCGCGGAAATTTCATAAGCATGTGAATTCATGAGTCTTATGGTGAGATTCACAGACCGCACTACGACTTTACTTTGAGCAAAGTATGCTTAAAACTGTCAGAAATGTATGGGTTTTGACAGTTCGAAGCGTACTTTGCTCGAAAGCAAAGTCGCAGTGTGGTCTGTGAATCTCGCCCTTAGAGTCTTAGCATGCTTACCGCATCTTTTATTCGCTCCAATAAAAACAATGATTGATTTGTTAATCAGGGAGTTGTGCTGCGGCACTCACGCGCCGACTACAGGCGTGCTGCGGGAGTTCTGCGTGACGCTGGTCAGGGGCGGCGCCGGACACGCGCCCGCCATACACGCGCTCACGCACCACCGAGCGCGACAGGTATGGGACTCACTAACTTAGTCATTTTGCCACTTAATTAGTTCGTATTCAAGTTTGACTATAAAATCTGCCCAGGATCATAGACCATGGTTCAGATGACACGATAATTAAAAAAAACGACCATTTTCAAGTCAGAATCGTGTTCATAGAGTTCCGTAATTTTTTTTTTACATTAGTTACAGTTACTTTATATATCATAGACTTTTTATAGGTTACACACACATAATATAATCTGTAGGTAAAGGACTGTTTTCTGTATTTCTTTTGAAACGTTAGGCTCAGTACTCTCGGAAATGGAGCGGATCGAGAGGTTGGTCATTTACGATCATTTCTTTAAATCATCACAACTTATTAAATGAGTGTCATAAATATCGATACAAATGAAATGTAGAAAATTCCCATCAACCATTCTGCCTTTTTTTTTCATTTCCCTTCAAAACCGTAAAAATCATGAAGTCAACGATTTCAGGCACACCGCGGACACTCGACGACTAAAATTTCATACAAACGCTTATTCTGGTTACCTAACACAAACATCAATCAGGATCTGTTTTTTAACACACAGTTGCCCGCTCGCAACCTCGGTGTAGGAGGCTGCCGACAGTACTCAAGGGGAGGTGGGGGCTGCAAGAGGGGAAACGAAGTATCCATTCTATACGTAGTATTATTACATACTCTCTGATTGCAGGTCCGAGAGCTATTTTGCCGCGCACAGAAACTGTCAGAAGTGATAGAATTGGCAGACCCAGAGCGAACAAAAGAAGAAGCTGTCAGCATTAAACAGCAACTGTCGCAGCTCTGCGGCGGTGGAGGAGCGCCTTACGGAGAGTACGCGGAATGTTTGAGCCTCTTGGAAACCCTCCAGAAGAAGGCTGTTAAGAATGACGTGGCGTTGACGTAAGTTCACTGTTCACTGTCCAAATTTGACGACCCGGTTGATCCAGCGGTGTGAGTTGACCGTTTGATTCGAAGGGTCGCGGGTTCGATTCCCGCACTGCGACAAATATTTGTATGGCCTACAGATATTTGTTTCGGGTCTGGGTGTTTGTGTATGTGTTGTTTGTATATAACGGCATCCACGACATAGGTTTATACCTACTACGGGGCTGTGAGTGTATGCGTTTAAAAAAAACACATATCCTTATTTTATAATACATTGTAGATTGTAGAAGCAAGCTACTGTTAGCTTGCTCTCAAATGAGATTGCTATTCGTATCGCCAGATGGCAGGCGGATAAAATATGTTTTGAACATGCAATAAACATGGGTCTCTAACTTTTTGCAAATTGTTAAACTATACTTGCATAGAGCAACACGGGCCATCGGCCGCGGCGGACCGGAGTAACCATATGCAGGCTTTCCCCTCTGTTAAAGTACAAGCCCAAGTGGTCCTACGCCTGTCGCTGAGATGTTTAAATGTGTGCGTGAAATTCTTTATGTGTTTTGTTAACGTCAAGGTGTGAGTTTCGTAGTAATAGACGATTTTTGTTTTGTGTATGTGTGTCACACGAATTTTGCGCCCGCAAATAATGCAGACTGTTCTGCTTCGGTAATAAACGATATGGCTACTCCCCTGCGGGCCGCCGCGGCCGATGGCCCGTGTTGCTCTATGAATTCTATGATAGTTTGCTTTGTAAAGTTTTGTAGGTGTTTTCATTAGTTTGTATATACAAGCACCAAGGTATTTGTTTAAGTTATTGTATAATTTCACATCCTTCTCTTACATAAAGAAATCTGTTGAAGTTAGAGAAGGATGTGAAATGTAGCAATAACTTCAACAAATATCTTCTTGCAATCCAATATCTAAAACGATTCCCGTTTCAAACAGCGCAATAGCCGAAGCGGAGATCGACGAAGCTTGTCAGGAAGCGATACGCGAGGGCCGGTCGTTCCTCGTGCACTTCTTGCGCTGTTCCTACCTCATGCAGAGTGACGCCGTGCGGCAAGTGCTGGCCCGAGGGAACCCCGCGTTACCCACTTTACTGCTGGGCTGCGCGGGGGGCATTATCGTGGCCGCTGCCAGGTTACCGCAGGTTAGTATTCTCTCAATCTATTTTTCTGTCGATATGTTCTTAGGTTGTCGCGAGCCGCACCGATTGAAATAAAACTAGTTTTACGGATTTATCTCGCGTATATTAAACTAAAATGATTTTTAAAATCAACCCGACGTTTCGGTCGCTTTTCAGCTTCCGTGGTCCTGGGCGGACTAAGGTAACTTTTGTCTGACAGCAGTTTGAAAAATTATATCTAGCTACCGGATACCGATTTCGTAAGCCGCCTTTCGTAGCGTTCAGTTGCGTATTTGTCCGTTTCTTATTAGAAAAACGATTTTACTGTAACTGTATACTTACTTGTTCACTTTACTGCTGGAACACGCAACTAATTTACCTCAGATTGATTTACTACATTCGCTTTTTTTATTTAATAAAGGTGGCAAACAAGCATGCATTTCACATTGATGACTGCAGCCTATAGACATCTACACCACACCGCGGACACTCCGCCAAAATTCAATACAAACGCTTAATTTGGTTTCTATTACACAACATCAATCAGTGACGTGTATTTACACGCGCACCTGTGTGCGTAGCACGTACAAAATACCAACCGTCGCCCATAAGAGGGGAAGGGGTTGAGTGATGCCGGCAAATCGGGCGGGACGTCGAAGTGTCCATTCCATACGTAGTATTATTACATATTCTGTCTACACAAACCAGAGTTCAAAATCCAGATGCGTTGCCACCCCCTGAGACCTTAGTTGTTGTTTCCAGGATAGTTATTACGGGGCCATACATGACTATCTAACCGGAACACGATAGTGCTGAACACTACCATTTGGCGGCAGATAGATTAGATACGGTGGTGTCCTGCACAAGAACTCTACCAATAGTAAAGTGGTGGGTTGATTTCGTGCTTATAGGGCTAGTGTGAATAGGGGTAGCCGCGAATCGCCTTTCGGGTCATAAGAAAGGATTTTGCGTTGGTGCAATCTCACCAAAGGTTTGATTGTGTGTAACCGTCGTGTGTGACCGCAGGAGATGGTGTCGGAGTCCCTGACTGCGGAGCGCTGGCTGGGCTGCATCCTGCCGGTCTTCCACACGCGCGCTCTGCCACAGGACCCGCTGGCCAAGCAACTGTACGCCGAGATGACCGCCACTAAGGTACGCCACTGTGCCGTGTTGCTCGGTGCAAACGGCATAAATGCACGCATTCATACGTACTTACAAACACGAAACCTGGTAACGCACATGATACCAAATTACTGATTGAACACAAAATTAACTTGAAATGTACGTTCGTGTGCAGGTGAGCCTGATCACGTGCGAGCAGATGGTGCAGGACGCGATGCGCGTCGCCATACAGTTCGCGCGCGCGCACATACACACGCACCAGCACTCGCCCTCGCAAGATAGACGACACAACTGATCCCCTTCACTTTTTACAGTTCCACAGTCTAAAAGGAACAAAAAACTTCGCCATGTCCGTCCGTGTCTGTAGCATAGACTTGTAAACAGATTTGAAACAATGTTATAAAGCAAACGGAAAAAGTTTATTTCATACTTTGGTTAGGGAGACCGTTCACAAAATACATTCGCGATCAGGGGGAGGGGGTGTTGCCAAGTGTGACGGTACATGTTAAGATAAGAAAAAGCGTGACGTAGGAGGAGAGAATTCCGACATTTTGCGTGACGTAATTTATGAAAGACAACAGCAAAAGCAGATGGAGCACGTACCACCTATGAAGACTGCGTGATAACTTGGAACACCTAAAGTCGGCTCTAGGTGTTTCGTGGCTATTCAGCCGCGAAAGCTTGCGACACAAGTATAGTGGTGTTCACGCCTTCTCGTTCACACTTCGCGCCGTTCCCCGACACTGATCGGGAAACGGCAAAAAACACGTTTGAACTTGCATACCCCGATGTTATTAATTTATTTATTATTACCCGTGAATTCACAGCGCGACATCACACGCGTGTGTCGAGCCGGCTTAATAGTTACTCATGAATCAAATTAGGTATGTGGACGATATATTTATGAGCTATAAAGTGACCTAATCGTGACAGACTTGAAAAACTGTGAGAAAAGGCGCTGATAAAAACACGAACACTATTTGAGTTAGTGCGCAAATGTTGCTTCAAAATAAAAATCCTACATAAAGCAATATAATTTGTGAACGGAAATGTTTCCTTTAGCGCTTTTTATGAATTTTGTCAGTAATAGAAATAAGATATTTTGTAGTTTGTTATACTAATTTCTTAGAGTGGTTCGGCTCTGCATTAATTAGTTTAGTGCCAGAAAGAAAACAAGTATATTTTGTGATTAACAATTATCATTTCTACTGCCAATATAATAATGACTTGTACTATTACTTATGTAATTATATTTTTATGTAGTTCTCGGCACAATTCCCTCTAGTCAACTATCGGAAAAAATATTTCCATATTTTAGAATTTCAAGGAGTGTTTTTTAAACATTTTGAATATAGAACATACAATACATACATTCATATCGAATTAAAAACGGCACAGAGTTAGGATTTTTAACCATTTCGATGAATAAATACGTATTTTTCGTCTTGCGATAAAACTACCGCCACTGCTATTGCCAATTCGATGCCAAGCGTGGCGATTATAGCATATCCCCTTTATGGGGAGGCTTTGGTTCAGCAGTGGATATCTCTTGGCTGACATGATGAATACGATTTTGTGGTAGATAATAAGATTGTGTTGAATAAAATTCGACAAGCCTTCCTCATACTTTTCGAGTTTTTTTCTTGTTGTAAATAATTCAGTATATTCTAATTGTTAGCTAATTATGAATGGATAACGACATTTGATATGCGTCGTATTATGGTGAGAACAAATAAATGATAAATTGTTTCGTTACAAAAAAAAATGTTTTATTTAAAAATACCTTAAATCTAATATTTACAGGATTGTTAAAACTAAAATATCCCGCCTTACTCCACATAAATTAGTCCAAGATTCTGATAAAAAATGTAAGGTTCTGAAATTAATTCAGTCTTGCGTCGAACCTTCACCACAAATTTTTTGATTGATAAAATATAGACGATACGTATCATACATTGCCATTTTATTCTGTATGTATGTATCTTTACGCCAGGTCGTTCACGGGGTAGGTAGAGAGCGTAAAGCGCAAAAAAACCGTTTTTATATTCCTCTCGTGCCTCTTCTACATTCATCACTCTTTGTGCATGCACGCCGATTTAGAAGACTCTTGACCCCCACTTTCCGATAGTACACGACCTATCTTCTTTCAGACAGTACACGACCTATTTGGTCAAGGTCGATGGTAGTCCAGATAGAAAACATTCTACCCCGTTTTTGAAAAAAAAATCATTGATGCTCCGCTTCTATTGTGGATGTTTAATAGCCTAACTAAAAACAAAATAGCGATCAAACGATTCAAATAGAGCAGTAGTTAATGCAATAACACGTGAGGATTATGGCATATTCCAACCCTGTTGAAGGCGGGTTTGGGCAAGGTTTCAAGTGAAGATGTATATTGAAGATGGCGTGTGTCAGTGTGTAGGCGCGTGAGGTGGGGACGGGTGGGAGGAAAAGACGGGCGGGGTGCCAGTGCGGCCAGTGCGGCCAGTGCGGCCAGTGCGGCCAGTGAGGTGTGTGAGGTGGGTGAGGTCAGTGGTTGTCCATGTACTGCAGGTCGGAGAGCAGCAGCACGGTGTTGGGCAGCGGGCGCGGCTGCGGGGACAGGATCGTCAGCGTCTGCCGCTCCGTGTCCACGGCCGTCCTGCAATATACGAGTATACTATATTGTTAACACATTCACGCGAGCTCGAAGCGCGCATGGCCGCGTGGTTGGTGTAGATCGAAAACAATCTACTCGGTTAAGCGATACGGGCGCGGTCGGGTGTGTGATGGGTGACCGCTAGTGGCAAATTAAAATGCGCGTTTCCGTGCCTCGGAGGGCACGTTAAGCCATCGGTCTTGGGTGCTATCGACAGATAGCAGTCGTTAAAACCTTGTCGGAGGATTAATGGGCGGTTTGAAAACATCCGACAGCGGGGTCACTAACCCTTATTTCTACCAACCGCCATTGGAGCGTGGTGGAGTAAGCTCCAGGCCTCCCTCCCAAGATGGGAAGTGACTTGTACCCAACAGTGGGACGTATGAAGTAACCCTAGCCGATAAACGACCCGCCAGACATGTCACAGTACGGCGCATGGCAATATAGCGACTGTGTGTGTTGTAGCTGGGAGTAATTTAAAGCCCTTTTAGCAATACACGCATGTCGACAAAACCGGTCAATTTATAGGGCAGTGTTCGGTATTGGGTCGTTTACAGTGCCATCTACATGTTAGCGGTGTACTCACACGCACACGAATTCTGCCAGGTTGCAGTGGAGCGCGTGCGACGGCCACACATTCACTAGCTCGGTGAGCGCAACCTCCGCACTGGTCGTCTATAGACTATAGTACCCTCTTTCCTTCTAGATCAGGTAACAGCGCGAGAAAAGCGACAAGTGTCGTAAATTTAGCCGATAAACGAAGCCAGACAGGTTGCAGTGCGGCGTGTGACAATCTAGCGGCTGCGTGTGGTGTAGCAGGGAGTAGCTTAAAATCCTTTTCTCCACCGACCGGCATTGGAGCAGTGCGTGGTGGAGTAAGCTCCAGGTCTTCCCTCAAGACGGGACTCGCATGTCGACCAAACCGGGCAGGTTATAGGGCAGCGTGCGGTATTGAGTCTGGTACAGGTCCCCCTTATCCATGATAGGCGGGTGTACTCACACGCAGACGAAGCCCGCCAGGTTGTAATGGACCGCGTGGCCGTCGGGTGGCGAGCGGGCGACGGGTACACGTTTACTAGTTTGGTGAGCGCAACCTTCGCTTTGGTCGTCTATAGACTATAGCACCTTCTATCATTCTAGATCAGGTAAAGACGCGAACAAAGCGACAAGTGTAGTAACCTTAGCCGACAAACGAAGCCAGACATGTGCGGCGTGTGACAGTCTAGCGGCTGCGTGCTTTGTAGCTGGGAGTAGTTTAAAGCCCCTTTGGCAATACACTCGAATGTCGCTGAAACCGGTCAGGTTATAGGGCAGCGTGCGGTATTGGTTCGGGTACAGTCCCCCTATCCACATACATACATCCCTATCCAAATGGATTAGAGTTGCTCAAGATCGCAAACAATGGAAGCTACCGGAGGAGGCCTTTGCCAACGGGCACACTGAGCTAAGAGACATTCTATAACGACTTCAACAAATTAATAACTACATTACTAATGTACATGGTAGGCGGGTGTACTCACACGCAAACGAAGCCCGCCAGGTTGCAGTGGAGCGCGTGGTCGTCGGGCGGCGCGGGGGCGGCGGCCGCGAAGGACACGGCCAGCAGGCGGTGCGCCAGCGCGGGCGCCGGCCACACGCCCACCAGCTTCGTGAGCGCGTCCTCCGGTATCGGGTCGGGTACAGTCCCCCCTACCTACATGCCAGGCGGGTGTACTCACACGCAGACGAAGCCCGCCAGGTTGCAGTGGAGCGCGTGGTCGTCGGGCGGCGCGGGGGCGGCGGCCGCGAAGGACACGGCCAGCAGGCGGTGCGCCAGCGCGGGCGCCGGCCACACGCCCACCAGCTTCGTGAGCGCGTCCTCCGGTATCGGGTCGGGTACAGTCCCCCCTACCTACATGCCAGGCGGGTGTACTCACACGCAGACGAAGCCCGCCAGGTTGCAGTGGAGCGCGTGGTCGTCGGGCGGCGCGGGGGCGGCGGCCGCGAAGGACACGGCCAGCAGGCGGTGCGCCAGCGCGGGCGCCGGCCACACGCCCACCAGCTTCGTGAGCGCGTCCTCCGGTATCGGGTCGGGTACAGTCCCCCCTACCTACATGCCAGGCGGGTGTACTCACACGCAGACGAAGCCCGCCAGGTTGCAGTGGAGCGCGTGGTCGTCGGGCGGCGCGGGGGCGGCGGCCGCGAAGGACACGGCCAGCAGGCGGTGCGCCAGCGCGGGCGCCGGCCACACGCCCACCAGCTTCGTGAGCGCGTCCTCCGGTATCGGGTCGGGTACAGTCCCCCCTACCTACATGCCAGGCGGGTGTACTCACACGCAGACGAAGCCCGCCAGGTTGCAGTGGAGCGCGTGGTCGTCGGGCGGCGCGGGGGCGGCGGCCGCGAAGGACACGGCCAGCAGGCGGTGCGCCAGCGCGGGCGCCGGCCACACGCCCACCAGCTTCGTGAGCGCGTCCTCCGGTATCGGGTCGGGTACAGTCCCCCCTACCTACATGCCAGGCGGGTGTACTCACACGCAGACGAAGCCCGCCAGGTTGCAGTGGAGCGCGTGGTCGTCGGGCGGCGCGGGGGCGGCGGCCGCGAAGGACACGGCCAGCAGGCGGTGCGCCAGCGCGGGCGCCGGCCACACGCCCACCAGCTTCGTGAGCGCGTCCTCCGGTATCGGGTCGGGTACAGTCCCCCCTACCTACATGCCAGGCGGGTGTACTCACACGCAGACGAAGCCCGCCAGGTTGCAGTGGAGCGCGTGGTCGTCGGGCGGCGCGGGGGCGGCGGCCGCGAAGGACACGGCCAGCAGGCGGTGCGCCAGCGCGGGCGCCGGCCACACGCCCACCAGCTTCGTGAGCGCGTCCTCCGGTATCGGGTCGGGTACAGTCCCCCCTACCTACATGCCAGGCGGGTGTACTCACACGCAGACGAAGCCCGCCAGGTTGCAGTGGAGCGCGTGGTCGTCGGGCGGCGCGGGGGCGGCGGCCGCGAAGGACACGGCCAGCAGGCGGTGCGCCAGCGCGGGCGCCGGCCACACGCCCACCAGCTTCGTGAGCGCGTCCTCCGGTATCGGGTCGGGTACAGTCCCCCCTACCTACATGCCAGGCGGGTGTACTCACACGCAGACGAAGCCCGCCAGGTTGCAGTGGAGCGCGTGGTCGTCGGGCGGCGCGGGGGCGGCGGCCGCGAAGGACACGGCCAGCAGGCGGTGCGCCAGCGCGGGCGCCGGCCACACGCCCACCAGCTTCGTGAGCGCGTCCTCCGGTATCGGGTCGGGTACAGTCCCCCCTACCTACATGCCAGGCGGGTGTACTCACACGCAGACGAAGCCCGCCAGGTTGCAGTGGAGCGCGTGGTCGTCGGGCGGCGCGGGGGCGGCGGCCGCGAAGGACACGGCCAGCAGGCGGTGCGCCAGCGCGGGCGCCGGCCACACGCCCACCAGCTTCGTGAGCGCGTCCTCCGGTATCGGGTCGGGTACAGTCCCCCCTACCTACATGCCAGGCGGGTGTACTCACACGCAGACGAAGCCCGCCAGGTTGCAGTGGAGCGCGTGGTCGTCGGGCGGCGCGGGGGCGGCGGCCGCGAAGGACACGGCCAGCAGGCGGTGCGCCAGCGCGGGCGCCGGCCACACGCCCACCAGCTTCGTGAGCGCGTCCTCCGCCCGCATGCCCAGCGGCATGCACGAGTCGGGCAGGGACGGCGCGCCCACCTGCACGACCAAATATAGCCTAAACAAACATAAAATGGTGCTGGCGGAAGACCAGCGCTGATTGTTTTACTATCAGCGAAATTCTGAGCTACGGACCGATTTACACCAAAGTCACACCGCGGACACTCCGCCAAAATTCCATACAAATGCTTAATTTGGTTTCTATTACACAGACATCAATCAGTGACGTGTATTTACACGCGCACCTGTGTGCGTATCACGTACAAAATACCAACCGTCGCCCACAAAGGGGGAACAGGTTGAGTGATACGGGCAAATCGGACGGGACGTCGAAGTGTCCATTCCATACGTAGTATTATTACTATTCTCTGCTAAAGTCCTGAACTATTGGTTGGGGAAAAAGTTTCTTCGCATTTTTTAAGATAATTCAAAACATTTTTTAATATAGTTTATTTAAATTTAACTAAAGTATGTATGTACCATTTTGTTCGATAACCTTTTGCCATCTTGTAGGTAGGGACATGATCCCATTGCTATAAAAATTTTGGGACTTCTCATCAAAATACCGCGACAAGTGGATTTGGCAGTCCTCTCGTGATGTTATACCTAACATTGCATAAAGAATTCTGAAGAGACCGAAACAGGTGGAAATCTGAAGGTGCAAGGTCAGGACTATACGGCGGATGCATTAACACCTCCCAGCCAAACTCTCTTCATTTTTGCTGAGTGGCTATAGATGTGTGAGGTCTAGCGTTATCATGATGAAACACCCCTTCTGTTGATCAATTCCGGCCGCTTTCTCTCAACTTCTTGCTTTAATCTCATCAGTTGTTCGCAGTAGAGTTCAGAATCGATAGTCCTGCCTGGTGGTAATAGCTCATAATGAATAATGCCCTTCCAATCCCACCACACACACACAACATCACCTTATTGCGAGTTAACCCGGGTTTCGCCACAGTCTGTGAAGCCTGACCGGCCTTTGACCACGAACTTTTTCGCACGTTCTTGTCGTACGTGATCCACTTTTCATCACCAGTTATCAGCTTCTTCAAAAATTATTCGGTTTCATTACGTCGTAATAAAGAATCACAAATGAGTACACGGTTCATTAGGTTTTTTTCAGTGAGCTCGTGAGGTACCCAAATATCGAGCTTTTTTTTGTACCTAGCTTTTTTCAAATGCGCCAAAACTGTTTTTTGATCAACTCTCAGTTCTTCAGCTACGTCAAAAATGGCATCCATTTTATCCGTAATAGGGCGACCAGAGCGAGGTGCATCTTTGACATCAAATGACAATGACAGATTGTGACCCACCATTTACACGAAATGTAAATTAAAGAAAAACTATGTTATGAAAATAGAATTCTTAGTTAATTAATCTTTTTTCTGTATAACTTGAGGTTAATAATTACGTTAAAAAAGTCTTGAATATGGTTGTTCCTAATTAGAATCGCAATCAATTGCGTTACTCAAAATAACAATCAAGTACTTTAAAACGTTCTAACTCAAGTTTTAATCCCTCAAAGTTAGTTTTAATCCAAACATATTATTTTCGTATATGTAATTAATATAAAAATTATTTTTAAATAATTACAAACGCTGTTTTTACTATTGAAACGTTGACAATGTAGGTATCGGTCAACATTACTACTGTCATAGATTTTCGATCTACCCGAAAAACGATTGTACTTAAATAAAATAGCAACAACAAACCTAGGTACTTATATCAAAGAACTGTTCTTTAAATATAAAATACTTTATTTATACTCAACGTAAAGATTTGCAGAAATCAGAATGATTTTATACTTCCAGTCTGTATGGACCATGTCTTTTGCCTTACTGTGTGTACTTTACCAAATGTGTATTAATGGGGCCGTGCCATGCATGACATGTCTTAAGTTTACACACAAACTACAAGTTTAAAAGTGATTAAATGTGTGTGTAAGTAGTCAGTGATTAAATCTCAGCAAAAAGAGGTATTTGCCGTGCTGGTAAATAACTGTTTTCAAGTGGGTCAAACTTCTATATAATTTCTGGCTTTGTCATTTCCGGATTGAAAACGCTTAAACCAAATTTGTGCTACTCTCACAGACACTGCACTAGGTCCATAAACATCGCAATTTTTTTTCGGGGCTTGCGTTGCATTTTTACTTTTTTTGTAGTAAAATTTTAAAATGTATCGAATTTCTTCATTACATTCACTCATCTTGACAGTACGAAAAACAAATGAAAATCACACATTTGCCTAATTTTAATTTGGAATTATGTTCTTTAAAATTTTAACTTTGAACTATGACAGATTGTGACCCACCATTTACACGAAATGTAAATTAAAGAAAAACTATGTTATGAAAATAGAATTCTTAGTTAATTAATCTTTTTTCTGTATAACTTGAGGTTAATAATTACGTTAAAAAAGTCTTGAATATGGTTGTTCCTAATTAGAATCGCAATCAATTGCGTTACTCAAAATAACAATCAAGTACTTTAAAACGTTCTAACTCAAGTTTTAATCCCTCAAAGTTAGTTTTAATCCAAACATATTATTTTCGTATATGTAATTAATATAAAAATTATTTTTAAATAATTACAAACGCTGTTTTTACTATTGAAACGTTGACAATGTAGGTATCGGTCAACATTACTACTGTCATAGATTTTCGATCTACCCGAAAAACGATTGTACTTAAATAAAATAGCAACAACAAACCTAGTAGACTACAAGCCCATGTTAAAAAATTGATGGGTCATTTGAACCACCAGGTGACCTATCTAGAGCGATATAAGAGCATAAAATAATAAGATTCAGCACTATGCCGTCACTTGTAAGCTGTCCAACTGAGTGCAGGTGAGAATTCAAAAGTACAGGTAGACTCAGTACATTTTGGTCACATATTTTTGTACGGCATTCTTACCAACGATAGACCCATTAAAAATAATAAGAAAACGCACAGTGCCGTACAAAAATGGTGCGCCACGAAGTCGGATTTTTTTTTTATTTTCTGACAATTACCGGGGTAAATTTGGTCATTTGATTTTGTACGGCATCTGTGTCATACTATTTCAATAATGCTTTCAATTCATTATTCCGCAACGCCGTACAAAAATCATGCGACAAGGGGAAGAAATCGAGAGTTGCAACCCCCTCTCTTTCCGTAGTCCAGGGGGTGATTTGACACAACATGAAATAAACTTATTTTGAAATTATTTTATGCATAGATAATATTTTTTCATGTGCCGTACATTTTCGTTGGTTCAAAGGGGAAAAAAAACCGAAAAAGAAAAAATCAAAAAGAAAAATTCCATATAACGAAATGTAAGGTGAATTTTTCTTTATATTTTGATAATAAAATATGTGAGGGTAGTTTGTTAACTTTGGTGTTACCATACGGATTTGTATGGTGTTGTGTAATCCCTGATTAAAAAAATGAATTAAGAAAGTATTCGAAATAATGAAATTTGAATTATTTTTAATATTTTTGAATATTTTAATACTTTTTAATTCTTTATCTTATGGAGAATTAACATTGTCAATATTTTTGAATACTTTTTTTTAACCAGGGATATTATTATATGTGAGACAATTGAATAAATTCGTGTTAAATGTGCATTCTAAACTACTGTGCAACGTTTAGCATTTGTAGGGAATATCGTATTTTATTCGGATGTACTCGGCTTGGACCCGAGTAAGGTGTTCGTGTACGCTCACACATAGTTCGATTAGTATGTTCATCAGCCTAAAAGATATGGTTTGCACAAAAATGTACGGCATCATTTTTTCCTAATTCATCTATGTTAATACTATTTAAAACAAGAAATAAAATGTATAAAACTATTATATTTCATTAATCAATGATATTTAAATTTTTACAATAATTTGCAAAATTTCAGTTTTTGCATTTCTCTATAATTTTTTTTAGAACGGTTTCTTTTGAACGGCAATACTATATAACAATTGTATTTTATAATATCATGTTAAAAAAAAAGTTCCCGTACAGGTTCAAATGATTTTACAGCTTTATAAATCAAAAATACGATGAAATTAAGATAATTATTGATATACATTCAAGGGAACAATCATTTTTTGACGGCATTACTTTTAATAGTACTTTTGAGTGCTACATAATGTTTTGGAACCGATGCCGTACTTTTTCAAATCACCCCCTGGACTACGGACAGAAAGGGGGTTGCAACTCTCGATTTTTTCCCCTTGTCGCATGATTTTTGTACGGCGTTGCGGAATAATGAATTGAAAGCATTATTGAAATAGTATGACACAGATGCCGTACAAAATCAAATGACCAAATTTACCCCGGTAATTGTCGGAAAATAAAAAAAAATTCCGACTTCGTGGCGCACCATTTTTGTACGGCACTGTGCGCTTTCTTATTATTTTTAATGGGTCTATCGTTGGTAAGAATGCCGTACGAAAATATGTGACCAAAATGTACTGAGTCTACCTGTACTTTTGAATTCTCACCTGCACTCAGTTGGACAGCTTACAAGTGACGGCATAGTGCTGAATCTTATTATTTTATGCTCTTATATCGCTCTAGATAGGTCACCTGGTGGTTCAAATGACCCATCAATTTTTTAACATGGGCTTGTAGTCTATAGGTACTTATATCAAAGAACTGTTCTTTAAATATAAAATACTTTATTTATACTCAACGTAAAGATTTGCAGAAATCAGAATGATTTTATACTTTCAGTCTGTATGGACCATGTCTTTTGCCTTACTGTGTGTACTTTACCAAATGTGTATTACTGCGGCCGTGCCATGCATGACATGTCTTAAGTTTACACACAAACTACAAGTTTAAAAGTGATTAAATGTGTGTGTAAGTAGTCAGTGATTAAATCTCAGCAAAAAGAGGTATTTGCCGTGCTGGTAAATAACTGTTTTCAAGTGGGTCAAACTTCTATATAATTTCTGGCTTTGTCATTTCCGGATTGAAAACGCTTAAACCAAATTTGTGCTACTCTCACAGACACTGCACTAGGTCCATAAACATCGCAATTTTTTTTTCGGGGCTTGCGTTGCATTTTTACTTTTTTTGTAGTAAAATTTTAAAATGTATCGAATTTCTTCATTACATTCACTCATCTTGACAGTACGAAAAACAAATGAAAATCACACATTTGCCTAATTTTAATTTGGAATTATGTTCTTTAAAATTTTAACTTTCAATGATACCAAAACCAGCCAGATACAAATACTACAGCCAAAGAGATTTTATTACAAGTTCATACATACTATAATGCGAAAAGACTTTTTCCCCAACCTATTATATTACAATATGTTCAATGAAGTATAACTTAGGAACATACCTACATTGTCGTAAATAAACGTTCTTTCTTTCTTTCAAAAATATTATAATAATTTATACAGATTAAGGAAGGCGTCGGGGATGTGACGATCCTGTCGCCCTCTAGAGCAGTATTCTTCCGCTAGTCCAATCAGTGAACCGAACCGAATGGCGGTAAAACTCACGGAATAGATAAATAAGGATAGAAAGGCCTTTGCTTCAATTTAGTATTAGAATTTGGTAATGTGCCCGGAGATGTCAACAGGCTCGCCACCTGTTACATGGGCCAAAACGTAACCGGCGAATCGTGGGTGTTTGCATGTATGCTTGAATGCATGCATTTACCTCTGCCTACCCCTTCGGGGATTACAGGCGTGAAGTTACGTTTTAGTATTAGAACCAGTGTCGCCACTTTTCTCCCACCGTGCAATTTTTACACAAATGCAACACCATCTCGACAACAGCCCAAACGTTAATCCTCAGAGCAGCTATTCGTTTGCGTAAATTTGCACACTAAGACAACGCCCGTAGACATTAGGCACTCGCACGCACACAATAATATACTCACAAGGAGCTCGCACGTCAGTAGTCGAAGTGTAGCGGTCGAATTACGTGCTGTACATTGCAAGCGGAGACAGTAATAGCGCAAATTAAGCGAGTGCTTAACGAGCAATGTATTCGCTAGCAGTAACATTTAAATAATGCAGTTAAAGTTCGAATATTCATAGTCCTTTGTGTTTCGAGGTATAATGCTTCTTATCACATTTTCTCACACGTTAAACTTAAGTTTAAATTAAAGTTAAATTTAAACCTCTGTCTCTTTCTACTGTCGCTTTTTCGTTTCATCAACTTCAAATCGCGATGTTCAAGAATTTTTCGCTTCAAAATATTACAACAGGTACGCACTACGCACCTTGTATATGTTGAGGTCGGAGAACTTGACGTCGAAGGAGTGCGGATAGTAGGGTGTGCGCTTGCCGTAGAAGTACTCGCGGATGCGTGCGTCGCGGGCCTCCGCTCGCTGCTGCCCCGAACGTTCCACCACCTAGCGATGACAATTAATGCTATTTCTCGTAAAGAAGAATGTCCAAATCTCCATAGAGACTGGACTTTCCAGAGTACAGAATCAAATTAAACTGATTTGAGTTTGTTTTTATTACCCAAACTTATTTCCATTAAAAAAATATATCCTTAGAGCCAAGATCTTTTAATATCACAAGAAAATAATTTTGAGGTTATTCCTATGTCGTCAGTCTTTGCTATAAATCGTGCTGCTTTTTGTTTTCTAGAGAGGGGCAGCTGCCTGGTGTTTTTTGCTACCGTAGTTGTAAACGTACGGTAGGTGGTAGATATTTGCTAATTACGGTGTTTTTACCGTAACATACAATGTTGTAATAACGGTGCAGTTGGCAACACTGATTGGAAGTATTGCAACTGGGAGTTATGGCGGGAACGCAAAAAAAAAGCTGTGTCGCTGCGTGACATTATTTTCAAAATTTGTGTATAGTCGCGTTTTATGTGTAAAAATGGTGGGATTTTTATCATAAAGCATTCGATAACGTTCACGGGTGTCGGAAAGTGATATTATGAAGTGAAAAGAGATTTTTCGTGTTGCCAAAACTTCATAAAAACTCCTAGTAAAGTCCCCATCACTTTACTGGAGCCATCTCATCATATTCCACATGGAAGCATCCAATCATCGTCATTTTCCATATGGAAGAAATGAAGATAAAAATTACTGAAGATTGGCTGTTAAGGACTTGAATCCAAGGCCGTAAAACAATTATAAAAAAAAAGTATTGCAACTGCAATCTGTCACTTGTCTGTCACTAAGGCCATCCTTAGTGACTGACAAGTGACAGATGGCAGCAATCGATTATCAAAATACATCGATTTTAATTTTTCATAATCAGTTTTGTAATCGATTAACAAAATAATACTATCAACACTTTTTTTACTTTCATATGTACTTATGAACGCGACTCGTGAACGTATTAGCCCAGTGCGCAAAGTGATATGAGATGAACAGTTTTACATTACGATCGACATTAATTGCTGCTACCTAGAGTAAAAATCGATGAATCAATTAACAAAATAAACGAATCAATACATCACTGCACATATTACCGCGGCAGGTCATCGTTCCATAATACGCAATTAGTCATAAATATAAAAACATTATCATTATTACTGCCTCGGTAGCCTAGTGGTAGCAGGCCACTACTACTACGCTGAGGTCCTGGGTTCGATTCCCGGGTAGGAGGTTATCAGAGATAATGGTGAAAAAGCCTTTATCTCTGGTTCTATTGGGATTTTTCCATTTTCTGGAAATTTCCCAGTACCTCAAAGTTTGGTAATGTGCCCGGAGAACAGGCTCGCCACCTGTTACATGGGCCAAAACGTAACCGGCGAATCGTGGGTGTTTGCATGTATGCTTGAATGCATGCATTTACCTCTGCCTAACCCTTCGGGGATTACAGGCGTGAAGTTACGTTTTATCATTATTACTTTTATTAAAATTACCCCAAGAGTAAATAGTAACCGTGTAAAATAATTATTTAAATACATCTGAAAATAATTATATTATTAACAATGAACGACTACCAATGGATAGAATATTCATAAATATTTCAAGTACAGTCATATCGTATAAAAATGAAACGTTAACAGTACGTTCTGAACATCCGAACAAGATGTCTTCTAAAAATTATCGTACAATTATAAATAAATGAATATCTTTTTTTTCATTGTAGAAATTAAACTTGCGGATTTTCTCGCGTATACAACACTCCCAAGCTTCTTACACCGAATTCGTCGAATTAGTCTGCCCGTGACCACGGTAGCTGGAAAGCGACCGAAACGTCGGGTGTAAGAAGTTTGGGAGTGTTGTATACGCGAGAAAATCCGCAAGTGTAATTTCTACAATGTATGAAACTCGCGAAAACCTACGAAAACTTATCTTTTTTTTCTGGCTCTTTACAAGATAAATGTATAATTTTTAGTATTAATAAAAATATTCGGGTTTTTTACATATACATGGCTTATCTGTTCGCAATCAGGTACGATTTGACCAATGTTTTTTCATAAGCATGTGAATTCGTGAGACTTACGGCCGAATACTCAACCCCAACATCACTTAAACCTAAGTGGGACTTAAGTCTTTATAAAACACGTTCAAACGATAGAGATAGCGCTCAATTGAGGGTATTTGTTTAATTGAGTGACGTGTGAGTATTAAGCTATTGACATGCTAATTGCTATTGATATGCTATTTGATACCTTATGAAGTACAGTGCTCAACAATAAATATTGCACATCGAGGCTAGGAAGGAGACATCGGTTTATTTTCGGGCCTGTAGAGGGTTATCTCTTTCTCACCGTACTTATATGACGTTTGCCGACCATTTTGATTAAGTTTTGATAAAATACATCTGGTTTTTGTGTAGGTATCTATAGGCTGCAGTCATCAACTTAACATCAATGTCAACTGCTTGTTTGTCTGCCACCTTCCGTTACATAAAAAATATCGTTCTGCTGCGAGAAATCAACTTCAAAAAAGTCACCTGTATAAAGGTACTTGGTATCGAGCAACACTCACCCCGCCGCTCTTGGGCAAGTAGACGACCTTGACAAACTTGGGCATGTCCCGCTTCAGCTCGTTGTAAAGACGCTCGTTGTCCAACACCAGGATCACGTCCACCTGCCGATATCACAAAATTATATAAAATCCTTTTTCTCTGTTATTTTGGAATTTTTCCTTTTTATAGCAGTTTCCCAGTACTTCAGAGTTTAGTGATGTGCCCGGAGAGGTCATCAAGACAAGCTCGCCACCTGTTACATGGGCCAAAACGTAACCGGCGAATCCAGGGAGTTAGCATGCCAAAAATGGACAAACCGCGGAGCCTCTTAACACTAGTGAAGGAGCTCCGGCTATTAGGTTCTTCATAGTGTTGAGTAAGGAAATGCTTAATAATAACTTACCTCAAACGCCTGCGCGGCGTGCGTCAGCACCTTATACCCCGCGCCCTTGATCCAACCACAAGTGTTGATTATCACACCGGACGTCGACGCTGTACGGGGAAATGAAAATATAACATTAGTAAAGGTAACTCGTTGAAGATTATATTTTATGATGAACTAGCTGTGCCCGCGACTTCGTGCGCGTGAGAATTTATGATTGTTCAGTATCTACCCAGACGAAGTCGTGGGCGCAGCTAGTATAAAACGAAAATTAAAATATAATGTGAATATATTTTAATTCTATTTTATTTTTATTTGAACTAAAGGATCATGGCAAGATTTGTACAGAAAAAATGAAAAAAAGGTACACGGTAAACTGCATGGAAATATTATCCAGTGAACCTAAACAACATTTCCTGATACTTCAAATATTTTTAACTCTCCGGAATAAAAAGTTAGAAATTGAATATAAGTATGGAGTGCTTCTACTGTTGTTAGGAAAGACGATTTTTATTCCGGTGATTTAAAAATAATTTACATACCAGAAAATGTTCTTTAGGTTCCCTAGATAATATTTCTAATCCGTTTTACCTTGTATCTTTTTCTAACTTTTTTTGTATAAATCAATGTATGAAACTTGCCATGATTCTTTATTTTGTCGCGCGTTATGTTTTGCGACAACTTCTAAAGATATAAATTTTAATTATGTGGTGTAATATAATATTAAAATAATGTGCTGAACTTTTATTTCAACTCCTTTGTTACGATAATACTGATACCAAACTTTCTGCCGCGGGCAATCAACCATTAATATATCACCCTGTTCTTTATAGTATAAGTTTGCGGCATCGCCACTACCTTTCTTGTTATTGTCGCACCTCTCAGCGATGACCTCGGCGAGGCGCGACACGATGGTGTTGTACAGCTCGAGGTTCTCGTCGGGGCTCTTGTGGCCGAAGTGGTACACGAGCGGCGCCTGCTGGCTGAACCCCTCCTCGATGGACGCCGGCCGCTCCACCAGCAGCGCTCCTGGACGAATGACAAACATTTTTAACTAGCATCAAACCTCTGACATTCGGTGTACTTATAGGCGAATCGCTCACTGCCCCACGTCACGCAGCGTAACGCGAGAGTGCGTGTTATTGTGTGGGTTGAAAGTATATCTCTTTGTATTTTTTTGTATGTAATGGATGTGGCAAACAAGCGAACTGTTCACATTGATGTTAAGTGAAGACTGCAGCCTATAGACACCCACACAAAGACCATGGTCAAAATGCGAATGCGTTACCACTCCTGAGGCCTAAGGTGTTATGCCTCTGTGCCGGAAATTACAGGGCCGTACATTACCAACTGACCGGAACACGACAGCGCTGAACACTACCATTTAGCGGCAAGTATATTAGGGAATGCGGTGGTGCCTACGACCGCGAACTACGTTACTGGAGCACTACCAGCAGCATTGAAACACGTGTAGTGCAACAATCAGAAAAAGCATTCACGTTCAGTGCTGCAGATCATGTGCCTGCATGCAGGGAAACACGCACCCATGCGCGGGATCAACAACAACAATACACTGTATTGTACACCAGACATAAAATTAAAAGAAATACATAGAAGGGAACCTAGCACAGTACAATAGGCGACCTCGCTATATGAGCGATTTCTACCAGACAACCTTTGGGTGGAGGAAAAGATGTGATAGGAAATAGGATAGGGATCGTTGTTTTGTGTGGCGATATGGCGCAATCGGTTGAAAATGCAGATCAGCATACTCACAAACTCGCGCGTGGCTCCGTCGCCAGTGTCGCCATTTGTTTCTTAATCCAAGAACCATATGGGGTAGGCATATTGCCTTGACGCCGAACATCTGTCCTACATTGCATACTGTCCTAAGCATGTGACATGTACGATAAGGTGTTTCTCTCGTCATTTTTACAAAAAGACTAAATACAATATAGATCTCAAGAGTGCCAATCTGCATTAGGATCTCTGGTTTCTGTAAACTGCAATATAAACTTACCATCTATGTGGAACTCTACAAGCTAGTTTGCCGCTTTAATTATCAAATTATCAAAAAGCAAAATTTAATTTAGATATACGATCTTTACCTATAGTCCCAGGCACGCTGATTTGTCCTTGACCGACGTCCAAATCCACGAATATGGGTCTTCGGCCCATCCTGACCGCGTAATTGAGTAGCAGCCGCGTCAGTGTGGACTTGCCGACGTCCCCGGGCCCGACCACCATGGTGACCGGCCCTCGCGTGCCCTCCTGCTCAGCTGCCACTCGCTGTTGTTCCAGCGCTGCGTGCACATTCAGGTAAACCACCTGAGAATTAAGTTATAGACTTCACATTTCAATTCAAAGCTTAATACAGGTAATAATACTTCAGAATAGCATTCAAACTGTCTGTATGGCCCTGTAATTTCCGGCACAGAGGTATAACACCTTAGGCTTCCGAAGTGGTAACGCATCTGCATTTTGACCTCTAGTCTTTGTGTGGGTGTCTATAGGGTGCAGTCATCACTTAACATCAATGTGAACTGCATGCTTGTTTACCACTTTCATCAAAAAATGGGTAAATTAAAGAAGAATCCGAAAAAATTGCAATTTATTTATTCAAGTATATATTTTAGAGTTACTACCACATTTAATTCAAACGATTTTATCATTTTCAACCATATTCAACATGGCGGCGACACAGCCGACGCTTCTTAAAATTGGATATCGATTAGTTTAAGTTCTTAGTATTAACACATGAAATCGATTTCGATATTATTCAGAAAATATTACTTTTTTCTCCAAGTTCTATATAATTAAAAAACAATTTAAAAAATTAAAATGTCAAAATGACATCGCCCGCCATATTCGCCATGTTGGTTTGAGTTGCAATTCTAACTGGAAATAAGATTTTGTAACTGCAAACAAAGCTTAATAAGTGAAAATATGCAGTAAAAAACGTTTTTGTATTGATTTTGCCTGTTAATAATATTGTGTACAATACATGGCCGGAGGTCCATACATTCTTGCAACATCTCCTTTATTTGCATGTGTTATTGTGAAAAATATTAAATATTACAACTGTCTTAATCAGTTGTTTTTACTGGTGTTAGCGTGTGACGACCCCACCGACCTAGCAAAAACTGATTGTCACCAGTCTGCATGCCAAGTGTGGAGATTATGGTATATCCCCCTTATGGGGAGGCTTAGAGGACAAGTTCCACATTGGGCCTGCACCTTGTACACTATATCAAAAGATAGAGAAAAATACTCAAAAAATAATCTGAATTGTTGATGACCCAGTTAGTCCAGCGGTTTGAGATGACTGTTTGATTCGAAGGGTTGCAGGTTCGATCCCCGCACTGGGACAAATATTTGTATGGCCTACAGATATTTGTTTCGGGTCTGGGTGTTTGTGTATGTGTTGTATGTGTACAACCGCACCCACAACAGATTTATACCTAGTTTGGGGCTGTGTGTGTAAGCATATTGTATTTTATTATTTACTAGCTGTTGCCCACGGCTTCACCCGAGTGTATGTCTAAAAGTAGCCTATGTTCTTTCACAAAGTGAGCTCTATCTCTGTACCAAATTTCATTAAAATTGGCTCAGTTGTTTGGATATGAAATGGCAACAGACAAACAGACAGAGTTACTTTTGCATTTATAATATTTGTAGGGATAGGGATTATTTCTATATACAGGATGGGCTAGAAAAATCCAGACAATATTCGTGAAATTAAATTCTTACCATTGGGGTCTCCTTAGCAATGTAACTAACTTCAGTCCTTCCCCGCAGTTCTACGGTACACCCGTGCCATGTAAACACTGCTACTTTTGCACCGGTATGGAACTCATATGGCTTGCCTTTAACCAGCTCTGTGCCAAACAATTCAGCATAACCACTCTTTACCTAATAAGGTTAGAAAAAATAATTGTCAGTTATTATTTAACTTTATGTGTCCTAGCAAATGCCACACATATTTCCCTGCCGGAATGGTAGCTTGCTTGCTGCACAACCCAATTAAAGTGCCACCTACTGTTAGTGACATACTTATAGAGAAAAATTAAATACTTTTTTAAGATTGGAGAAAAGAGTATGTAGCATATTGAAAATAATAAATCTATGAAAAGGTGGGTACTAGGTACACACGGTAATAAGTTAATTAATAGAAAGTCACGTAGAACATTGTAGCAGAAACTAAAAAGGAATGTTTTTGAATTCGATCTATCGTTGTCCGTACGTGTTAAAACCTTAAAACTTACCGTGTGTAGTTTTATCTTTACTTTTTTAATTTGACTAGACAGTTAGATATTATATGTGATAAACTAAACCATAAGAGTAAATACCTCTAAAACAACTTTTTGTATGTATGTATCTTCACGCCAGGTCCCTAACGGGGTAGGCAGAGAGTGTAGAAAGTCACGTAGAACATTGTAGCAGAAACTAAAAAGGAATGTTTTTGAATTCGATCTATCGTTGTCCGTACGTGTTAAAACCTTAAAACTTACCGTGTGTAGTTTTATCTTTACTTTTTTAATTTGACTAGACAGTTAGATATTATATGTGATAAACTAAACCATAAGAGTAAATACCTCTAAAACAACTTTTTCATTTTTAGATTCAACTTCAAAACGAAGCTCAGAATCTGGATCAAGTTTGAACTCTTGTAGCTGCACTTCAGTCATTTTATGAAAACTATTTTACCGTTTGTTATATCCAAATCAAAATATATTTAATGTTTTTGGTAGACAGTTAAAACAAAGTTGATAATACAAATTCATAAAATAGAACGTGAAATAAACCAACTGTTAATAACTGTTTGGAAAATTGTTTTGATCTTTTTATAGGTAATGTGGTTTTGATTTTACGTTACGTCACGCACGTCACAAAATGACAATTATTTAATTACTAAGACAGATAATAAAGGTTAATTTAGTCCACAGCCGGGCCTATGAAGATGTGTGATAAAATAAAGTTAAAATATGAGTTTTATGCAAAACTGCAATTATAATTAAAGTGTGATTTATAAAACGCAATTCAGGATATTCAAAAGTATTTAATTTTTCTTCTAAACAGGGTTTCAAATATAAATTGCTTTAAATTTTGAGCTTGTTCATTCAGCCTGGGCCCAGACATTGTCCGGATTCTTGGGCCTCGGGATGACGTTAATTTGTTTAGGTATCTGTAGGTGTCCTAAACATAGATTTTTCTATCATGTGTCAAGTGCGTTTTGCTTGTTTATTGAATTACTAAACTCAATTTTAAAATTTTCTTATTTATTGGTTTAATAGAAATTGAATCAAGCATAATATGCACGTAGTTAATTATTTGGATATTTTTTCGTATTATAAATGATTTTATTTCAATATCAAGCTTAAAAACCGAGAAAAATATCTCATTGAGGTTACTAATTTAAAGTAGAACAATAACAAAACGCATCCACAACGACATTTTGTTTTCAAAAATTACAAAATATTGTTTTGGTTTTGGTTAAGATATATTTAATTAATAATTTAACTAAAAACCTGTAAGTTTGTGTAGTACTTGTATGTATGAAACCGTTTAATGTTATATGTTTTGTTTGGAATAACTACGTCAAGTAAAAAATGGAGAATTCATTTTTTGAATATCGTGATAAAACTGGAGTAGAATGTGATTCAGATACGGAAGTAATCGATAACAGTGCAGTAGAAGATTCTTTTGTGTCCCTGAAGAAAACACCTAAACTTAAAAATCAAACTGTTTTCGTTGCAGAATCAGAGGAATCTACAGAAGGTAAGATATATTTGTTATAAACTTTCAATGACCAGCATGTTACAATAAAATGCTATTTTCTGACTGAATGTAACATTTTTTAAATCCCACATTACAGTATTAATATCATTACACACATGTTTAATCAGCAAATGGGGCAGAAGCTCCACAGTACCCCATATTAATGTATGGGGAGTTCATAGATTTAAGTACAGTAATGTGGCTAATGAATATAATTTAGTCTAATTACTCTATTCATACATGTACATAGGCCACCATTTATCATAATTTGTAAGCAATGCATATCACATTCCTTAAAAACTTACCTAATTCAGTGTTATTCTGTTGAAATTAAACTATTAGTCATTTGTAGATGAGAGTGAAGAAGTCAAAGAAGTACGGGCTTTTAAATCTGTGAGCCGTCGGAGTAGTGCTGCACAACCACATATTATATTCAGCAGTGATGATGATGGTAATGTTACATATAGCTCCATACTTTGCTTATCTGGGGGCCGACCACCTAATGCTTTCATTTATGATGTTATATTGTCAGTTTCGTAAAATATTTATCCCTAAGTATCATATACAGAAATATGTCACGTGTATGGTAGGTAGTTGAATATCATTGTTGGGGTTCTCACATTATTGTATTGCTACCGAGCTGAATACACTCCATAGTTCTAAACATGTGTTTTTATTAATTCTTGGACATAATAATACCTGCGGATGAAAACACTTCCTGGAAAAAGTTAGGTGGTACGAAACTAACTAGATGATTTAATAATAAGCATCATCACATTACCTAATATTTTTGCTATTGAATGGTAGTATTCATGTTACCTTAAGAAAAGGTGTTCATTATCAGAATCAGAATCAGAATCAGAAACTCATTTATTAATTTAGGGTGACAGGCACCTCTTATGACACGTCAAAAACAAACAAAATAAATTAAAGCAAATAACAATTGATATACATGTCAAACAAGATAAAAAATATATGTAAAGTCAAGAATATCACTAAGATAAAACTAAATGTCATAAACTAATGTAAAAAGTATATCAGTAAAATGTCTCTTTTCCCCTTTACTATTAGCATTTGACTGTCTATATATATGTCCATATATAGTTGGGTGGTATTTGATAGCCAGATAACAGCCTTGTTACACTCCCTACAGTTCTGGTTTGCTGGGCTTACCACAAGTCTTAGGTCCCAGTTCCATTATCCAGTTATAGGCCCCAGCCATTTGGGGAGGCACCAATTTATCAGGCCCTTCCGGCCCAATTCAGTCAGGCCCGTCCGGCCCAATCCGTCTGAGCATATAAAGAAATATCAAAATCTCATATTTAAACTTGTACAGAATCCAGTAAGAGAGGCAGTATTAGAAGACAATCTGACAATTCACTGAATAAAGTTGTGGTCAGCTCTTCAGATGAAGGTAACAATTTTCTATGGGAATATTGTTTAATTTTAAGTATTTTATATGCCTGAAATAAATTGATATAAATATAATTATTATCATTACTTGTTGATTATTTATTTGATTATTTCATTGAACATTATACAATACAACAATATTCTCCACTTATTATTTTAAATGATATCACCCCACAACCCAATGCAAATTATGTTCCAACTCATCATCATTTCGTCTGAAAGATGTCCACTGCTGGAAAAAAAGCTTCTCCATAAGGAGGATATGCTGTAATCTCAGAATGAAATAATGTGTCTAAAGGTTTGATAGATACGGACTGGAAAAATTAAATGGTGGTTTTTACTATTTCCCTTTAATTTCTTCATATTTTCTTACCTTTTAAACCTTCACTGGACTTCCAAATATCATTCAAAACCAAAATTAGCCAAATCTGTCCAGCCGTTCTGGAGTTTTAGCGAGACTAACGAACAGCAATTGATTTTTATTTATAAAGATTTGTTTGTTGTTCCAATTGTATTTATATAATTATAATGTATTAGGTGACGTATCACCGGAAATTGTACCGCGGCGGCGACCGCCTCCAAAATCGTCTGTCAGATCATCTGACTCATTCATTGGCAAGAAAACGAAAAAACGTATGTTTCTCATAGATTCTGATACAGAAAACTCCATTATTATAGAACATGATAAGCACAAAAAGCTATTATGTCTAAAAGAGACGCCTATAAAGATTGTTAATGACAAAAAAGCTGATGTTAGTAACATGAGCTACCAAAATGATAGTGAAGAGGATGATGAAAGTGAAGATAGTGAAAATGATGATAGTCCTGAGGACAAAGATATTGATGACATAGCCCATGAGACTAGTAAAACTCTCCATCAAAAAGATGAAGATGACGACGAATTAGCTATTGAAGCGGACAAAAATGAGGCCAGAAAGCCGTTTAATGAGGATCGGGATAGTAAAGAAGTGAAAGAAGATAGCAAAGATAATAGTGAAGTTGAGGACAGTGAAGATGACGAAACACGGGATGAGGATGAAATGGTGATGTCACGAGCAACGCGGATGAGTATCATGGGCGTGATACCTAAGGATAACGACAGCGACGATTCCGACTTTATACAGTCTGATGATGTAAGTATTATATAATAATAATGGCAACCCATTATACGTCCCACTGTTGGGCACGAGTCTCTCCCCTTATTTTTGGGGGGAGGCCTGGAGCTTACTCCACCACGCTGCTCCAATGCGAATTGGTGGAGGTGGGTAGGTTAGTGGCCAACCCGTTGTCGGATGTTTACAAACCGCCCATAAGGCCTCCCGACAAGGTTTAACGACTGCTATCTATCGATAGCAACCGGGACCGACGGCTTAACGTGCCTTCCGAAGCACGGAAACGCGCATTTAATTTGCCACTAGCGGTCACCCATCACACTACCTGACCGCGCCCGTAGTGCTTAACCGAGTAGATCGCTTCCGATCTACACCAGCCGCCGGGCCATGCGCGCTTCGCGATGTAAGTATTATTTATGTAAATATAGTGAGGTACAGTATCCAACAAGAAATATATACATCGACCATAGAAAGGAGACTTCGGCTTATTTCGGGTAAAGCGTTATCTCTTTCGCACGTTATCTATCTGACGTTTGTCGATCATTTTGATCATGTTTTGACCAATAACGGACTATCAGTGCCTACATAGGCAGTGTGCAGCAGAGATAACGCTCTACGAAGTCGAAAATAGCCTATCGTCTCTTTCGTAGGCTCGATGTGCAATATTGATTATTGAGTGCTGTACATACTTATTATGTACTAGCTGTTGCCCGCGGCTTCGCCCGCGTGGATGTCGTAATATAAATTACTAAGTATCCTATGTTCTTTCTCAATGTCAGCTCTATCTCTGTAACAAATTTCATTAAAATCGGTTCAGTCGTTTGGACGTGAAAAAGTAACAGACAGACAGAGTTACTTTTGCAATTATAATATTAGTAGGGATTTTTATTTACACGATAAAGTTTGCACGCTTAAGAAATTAAGTCGATAGAAGAATAAACGCGTCTTCATTTCAAAATTCCTTAACGTCCTTAATAAACTATCGCCTGAGCCTAGCTACCGAGGGAGTGATTGAATGGGAGAAGCAGCTGCATCCCACTATATATTTTTTTCGTTCTCTTGTGACCTGCGATCAGTCGAGAGAATATGAGTAGGTGAGTTGGGTGGAGATTGATGTTGGGAACTGCTGCCGAGAAAAACAGCAACCCTTACTCATTCGGAGAACACTTGTGCTCTCTTTAGTCGTTTTACAGGCCTAGAGGTCGTCATTTGGTGAGCCAAAGAATTTGGATGCGCTGCGAAAGGCGCTTTCTGTATTTTTCCTAGCTATCAAAAAATGAAAATTTGTTAACAGCATTTTATTTTGGAAATTAAATTGCAAGATAAAAATATCTAATTTCATAATAGATCCGCAAACAGTTCCCTTAGCGTATTGTTTCAGACAACCCACACTTCCCGCGCGAGCTCAGCTCTCAGTCACGCAGAGCTTCCTGATTCTGAGATACATGAAACAAAATCACCACTCAAAGACACGGACACGTCTCGACTAACATGTTCTCCTTTTGCAAGTCCACTAAAAGATGTCACAAACGAATTTAATAATTCAATCAATGATGTAAATAATGCATCGATACAACGTCCAAAAACTAATAAAAATGATGCATCTAAGTCTTCTTTAAATAAAAGTAATCTGGAACCTGTAGCTATATTGGACTTAACACAAATGGAGCCTTGCGATATGAAACCCAAGAATCTCAACAAAACGCTAGCAGAGAAAGAGAGGTACAAGGAAAATTTCATCGACGATGACGTCACAATCATTGATACAAAGCCGGAGATTATAGCATTGAGCAGTGACGACGAAGATGAGGTAAGTTAAATTTCGTTAGCATTTGGCTATTAGACTGATATTACTGGTGGTAGAGTTCCAGTGTAGGAGCTCGAGGGCGTAGGCACCATCGTGTTACCTAAACAATCTGCCGCTAAATGGTAGAGTTCAGCACTATCGTGTTCCAGTTAGATGATAATGTACGGCCCCGTTATAACTTATCACAGAGACATATCAACAAAGGTCTCAGAAGTGGCAACGCATCTGCGTTTTGAACTCTGGTCTTAGTGTGGATGTCTAGGCTGCAGTCATCGCTTAACATCAATGTTAACTGCATGCTTGTTTGCCACATTCATTACTTTAAAAAAAAATACTAAAGTAATTGATGAAAAGTTTGTAAGTTGGTAGTTTTAAGATCAGTTTGATAAGACAGTTCAGCTTGATCACTAAAAATATTGATTGATTTAATAAATACATTTTCAAGAGCATTTTTAGTAAACGAAAGTCAGGCGGCCGTAATGTATCACGGCGTGACGTCACGATTTCGTTTTTTCCTTTATTACGTAAAAATTGACATTCGCTGTATTAAAAACCTGCGATCTCTAACATCTTTATAATACAAGCCCTGTCGCTCATACCACTAAGTTTAGTAGGTGGATCGGCTGGGCTAAGGCGGCCAACCGTCCCGGATTCTGTGGGACCGTCCCGTAATGATGGAAATAATCCCGCTTTGTAAGAATTAATAAAATAGTCCCGAAAAACGTTGGATGCGTCCCGCACGTCCCGCATTCGATTCATTGACGTGCCATGCCTATTTTTTTTCAAGCTACTACATAACAACACATTCACACACATACATAAAACGTACACTACACTAACACACGCATGCAAACAACAGCGGAGTATCTACGTAGGTGTAGGTATACCAACTAGCATTGTGTGAATTCAATCAATTCAATTGAAAATTGTTTGCGTGTGTGTGTGTGTGTGTGATTGCTTTGTTCCATTTTGAATTCCTTAAAAAAGTGTCAATCTAGTGATATATTCTATTTTAAAAATAAATAATATCAGTATGTGAGTTTTGTGTTTTTATGAAATTATGGGTACGTATACCTACTGACAAAACTTCATACTACGCATTAACCATACCCTATCTATCCACAAAAAGTCCCGCATGCTATTTCCAGAAAGTTGGCCGCCTTAGGCTGGGCTGGTATTATT
The DNA here is from genome assembly GCA_036365455.1 of Macrosoma leucophasiata. NCBI lineage: Eukaryota > Metazoa > Arthropoda > Insecta > Lepidoptera > Hedylidae > Macrosoma > Macrosoma leucophasiata. Next base: position 2,527,652 of record JAWQUS010000002.1, on the reverse strand, counting down.
TTTTTTCTTACTAGGTCCGAGACAAGGAATTTCAAACGCCGCTACATTGCACTGCCTAACTAACGAACATCAAAATGGTATACATTAGTCCTCTTATTCTTAAACGTATTTTAGCTAAAGTGTTGCTAATCTCTCCTTTTCTATCCTGCACATTTGACAATGCAAATGACAAAGACAAAGCATTCTATAGCTAAAACGTGACTAATGTATGTTTATGAATAAGGGAGTAGATCTCACAAATTGCAGAATTTCGCACTTATAAATTACTAGCTGTTGCCCGCGGCTTCGCCCGCGTGAGTGTCGAAAAGTAGCCTATGTTCTTTCTCAAAGTCAGCTCTATCTCTGTACCAAAGGAGATGTTGCGAGCTCGGCTCTAGATCGTACACATCCTCAAAAAATGGGTAAATTTAAGATGAATCCGAAAAAAATGCAATTTATTTATTCAAGTATATATTTTAGAGTTACTACCACATTTAATTCAAACGATTTTATCATTTTCAACCATATTCAACATGGCGGCGACACAGCCGACGCTTCTTTAAAATGGAAATCGATTAGTTTAAGTTCTTAGTATTAACACATGAAATCGATTTCGATAGTATTCAGAAAATATTACTTTTTTCTCCAAGTTCTATCTAATCAAAAAACAATTTAAAAAATTAAAATGTCAAAATTACATCGCCCGCCATATTCGCCATGTTGGTTTGAGTTGCAATTCTAACTGCAAATAATATTTTGTAACTGCAAACAAAGCCAAATAAGTGAAAATATGCAGTAAAAAACGTTTTTATATTGATTTTGCCAGTTAATGATATTGTGTACAATACATGGCCGGAGGGCCATACATTTTTGCAACATCTCCTTTCATTAAGATCGGTTCAGTCGTTTGGACGTGAAAAGGTAACAGACAGACAGACAGACAGAGTTACTTTCGCATTTATAATATTAGTAGGGATTAAGCGTAGTCCGAGACAAGTTATCTTTCCATTTTTCTTAAAAAAAAATATTTTGTGTTATTGGTGAAAGTACAACATTAGGTCACGTAAATGTAACTAAAGAACGTTTCAAATAAATAGAGCATTTTTTTAATAGATGACATGACTTACATCATAATATCGATCTAAATTTTTTGCAGTAAAAACAAAACGCAAAATGTAAACGAATGTGGGTAGTTTTAAAACAGACGTAACGATTTGAAATATGAACATTTTATGTGTTACAAACCGATGGTGAATAATTTTTGTGATTCAAGTAATGGTTTCTTGTAAATTTACAGTTAAAAATACGTAGTAGTGAACGAAATCTTGCGTAATGCCTAAAATTGTAAGTTTTTTTACAAATTACAATGAATTCTGACTTTCCAAATCATTGTAAGAATTCTTTTACGAAAATATTTATTACGCTATATTTTCAATACAATGGTATTTTATATTCGATATTTTCATTTTATTATTGTTATTTATGAGAAAAGTATGTATGTATCTTCACGCCAGGTCCCTAACGGGGTAGGCAGAGAGTGTAGAGCGCCAGACATCCCGGTTCTGACAAACCTCTCGTGCCTCGTCTACTTTCATCATTCTCTTCATACATGCACGCCGATTCCTTATGAAAAAAGTAGATACCTATGATCATTAAAATTAAAAACTAACATAACGTAACTTTCATCAATTTGTATCGGTCACTTTCCAATGACCGCCGTTGCAAGTTTTTACATTCGAAAACTTTTCAAAATAATATATAAGGTTGGGGAAAAAGTTTCTTCGCATTTTTTAAGATAATTCAAAACATTTTTAATATAGTTTATTTAAATTTAACTAAAGTATGTTTGTACCATTTTGTTCGATAACCTTTTGCCATCTTGTAGGTAGGGACATGATCCCATTGCTATAAAAATTTTGGGACTTCTCATCAAAATACCGCGACCAGTGGATTTGGCAGTCCTCTCGTGATGTTAACCTAACATTGCATAAAGAATTCTGAAGAGACCGAAACAGGTGGAAATCTCAAGGACTATACGGCGGATGCATTAACACCTCCCAGCCAAACTCTCTTAATTTGCTGAGTGGCTATAGATGTGTGAGGTCTAGCGTTATCATGATGAAACACCACACCCCTTCTGTTGATCAATTCCGGCCGCTTTCTCTCAACTTCTTGCTTTAATCTCATCAGTTGTTCGCAGTAGAGTTCAGAATCGATGGTCCTGCCTGGTGGTAATAGCTCATAATGAATAATGCCCTTCCAATCATACCACACACACAACATCACCTTATTGCGAGTTAACCCGGGTTTCGCCACAGTCTGAAGCCTGACCGGCCTTTGACCACGACCTTTTTCGCACGTTCTTGTCGTACGTGATCCACTTTTCATCACCAGTTATAAGCTTCTTCAAAAATGATTCGGTTTCATTACGTCGTAATAAAGAATCACAAATGAGTACACGGTTCATTAGGTTTCTTTCAGTGAGCTCGTGAGGTACCCAAATATCGAGCTTTTTTTTGTACCCAGTTTTTTTCAAATGCGCCAAAACTGTTTTGTGATCATTCTCAGTTCTTCAGCTACGTCGTAACGACTGACTTGTTCCACTTTTTCAAAAATGGCATCCATTTTATCCGTAATAGGGTGAGAGCGAGGTGCATCTTTGACATCAAAATTTCCGGATTGAAAACGCTTAAACCAAATTTGTGCAACTCTCACAGACACTGCACTAGGTCCATAAACATCGCAAATTTTTTTCGCGGCTTGCGTTGCTTTTTTACCTTTTTTGTAGTAAAATTTTAAAATGTATCGAATTTCTTCATTAGACTCACTCATCTTGACAGTACGAAAAACAAATGAAAATCACACATTTGCCTAATTTGAATTTGGAATTATGTTCTTTAAAATTTTAACTTTCAATGATACCAAAACCAGCCAGATACAAATACTACAGCCAAAGAGATTTTATTACAAGTTCATACATACTATAATGCGAAAAGACTTTTTCCCCAACCTATTATGTTGATATTTTTGTCTCAATTAGAAAGAAACATACAAACCTGTTGTGATGCTGACCAAACATTTAAGGTGTACCATGATTAACATATTTTATTTCATTAAAAACTATTTTTCTTTATAAACTTATTGACACGATAGTGCTGGACACTGATTCATATAGCGGCAGATAGATTAGGTAATGTGGTGGTGCATAATTGTACATATAAAACATAAACATAAACTATAGAAGATATTCTGAATGCAGATAAAGGTAGATAAGTCTCCCAACATGAATAAATCACTGCAGCCCAAGGAGGAGTCGAAGCGGGTGGACGGCGACATCAAACAGTACCTGATGCCGCCCAGCTACCCCAACCAGGTGGTGTACGTCAAGAAACATGTCCGGGAGAACGAGCTTAGCAAACTTAACGGACTTAAAGAGGATCTGCAGAATATTAGGGTGAGATACATTTTTTATTATTAAGTGTTGTGGTCCATAGTGAAGAATGATAATAGTCATGACCATTACCGTCTATCCTAGGACCGCTACTATCCACAAAATTTCATCTATGTGCACTACCGTTGTGCCACCAACACAGTTTTAAAAAAAAAAAATTGTTATTATGGCATCGCTATTACGCATATCGCCTGTATCAAGTAAAACGATATTTCGTATTTATTTAAGCAGCGTCAAAGTTAGTATAATATCAAGTATAATATGTAAGTATCAAGTATAATATGTCACTCAAGTGAGTTACAGTCAAGTTATTCGAGTAAAGCGATGGCTACTTTACCAGAATTTTTATTACATTGAAGTTTTGGAGGCGACCTGAAAGGTCGTGTTTTCGCACTGTTATTCTATTTCACTATACACGGGCACTGTAATAAACCTATATCAAACAAAATGCCACCAAATTTATTTAATATAACCTAAAAAATACACCAAGAAAATTAAATAAAATAAGAGCACCATACGCCTCTTTCAAGGTTCCCGCCAAAAGTCCCACCAACATAGTTGTGTTACACTACCCAGCAAGAAACATTCCACATCTAGTCTACAAAAGAGACAATCGGCTTCGCAGACCATTATCTCTGCTGCACACTGCCTACATAAGCACTGATAAGTCCGGTATTGGTCAAAATTTCAGAAAAATGGTCGACAAACTTCGCATAGGTAGGTGCGAAAGAGATAACGCTCTACAGACCCGAAATAAGCCCGAAGTCTCTTTCCTAAGGTCGATGTGCAATATTTCTCGGTGGATACCTAATTGCCGGGCGTCGGCACGTGACGTCCCCACTAGCGGAAGAATTTTCTTCTACTGGAGGATTCTGCCACTAGTGCAGTCAGTCAACTGAACAATGGCGGTCAATACATCTATACTTACAATAAATCTGTAGAAGTGTAAATTCTGTACATTAAAAATATTGAAAAAATAAATACCAGGGGATGTTATAAGATCGATACCGAACACAAATATGTGATTAGAAAATGATATCTATATAGAAAATCATATTTTTTCTCACGTAGACGAAGTCGCGGGCACAGCTAGTTCCAATATAAGATAGTATAAATAACGCGGGAAGGGCAGCAGCGTCCTGCGATAAAACCGCCAATCCGCCTGCCAAGCATGGCGATTATGGCATATTCTGTGATATTCTCCCCTTATGACGCACAACACTGTGGAAGCCACGTCTTTGGGAAGGCTTTGTCCAGCAGTGGACGTCTTTTGACTAGAGTGATGATGATGATGACTGTACTTGCTATTTCAATTATAAAATATAAATAGTATAGTAATATTTAATGTTCACAGTATCTATTAGAGAACATGGACGTGGACACCCTGCCGGACGGGGGTGTGAAGCTGATCGAGCGGCTGACGGCACTCGAAGCCGACGTGCGCCGTCAGGGGGACAAGGTCGCCAACATGCTCGTCGAGCCCGGTATGTACTGACTGTGTCGCGTAGTATTTATGGGTCGAGAGTGGGACTAGGTCGCCAATATGCTCGTCGAGCCCGGTACGTACTGACTGTGTCGCGTAGTATTTGTGGGTCGAGAGTGGGACTAGGTCGCCAATATGCTCGCCGAGCCCGGTACGTACTGACTGTGTCGCGTAGTATTTGTGGGTCGAGAGTGGGACTAGGTCGCCAACATGCTCATCGAGCCCGGTACGTACTGACTGTCGCGTAGTATTTGTGGGTCGAGAGTGGGACTAGGTCGCCAATATGCTCGTCGAGCCCGGTACGTACTGACTGTGTCGCGTAGTATTTGTGGGTCAAGAGTGGGACTAGGTCGCCAATATGCTCGTCGGGCCCGGTACGTACTGACTGTGTCGTGTAGTATTTGTGGGTCGAGAGGAGGACACTGTCGCCAACTTGCTCGTCGAGCCCGGTACGTACTGACGTGTCGCGAAGTATTTGTGGGTGGGTCGGGAGTGGGACAAGGTCGCTAACATGCTCATCGAGCCCGGTACGTACTGACTGTGTCGCGTAGTATTTGTGGATCGGGAGTGGGGACACGGTCGCCAACATGCTCGTCAAGCCCGGTACATACTGACGAACTATCTCGTAGTGTTCGATGTGAAGTGTCGGAATGTACTATGTATGAAGCGGGATAACGTAATGAAGGTCGCCAACGTGCTCGTCGAGCTCGGTACGTACTAACCGTTTCACGTAGTGTTTGGGGGACGGGCGTGGGACACGATCGCCAACATGCTCGTCGAGCTCGGTACGTACTGACCATGTCGCGTAGTGTTTGGGGGTCGGGAGTGGTACACGGTTGCCAACATGCTCTTCGAGCTCTGTATGTACTGACTCTGACAGCCCCATTCAGCGCATACCACAACGACCTGCGGCTACTACGATCGCCGCTGTCATGGAACCGCTGAATACCCTCACTCTGGCCGCCCGAGGTTCATTCCCCTTATTAGTCGCCTCTTACGACAGCCAGAGGATACCTCAGAATAGAATAGGAATTGTACAAGCCCGGTACTACAGGGCGCACTTAACGTCAGTATTACCTGAAGGGTAATTTAATGCATACTTTCTGCATTCTTGGTACATCCCAACATTACCATTTTACCATGACTTGGCAATTGAACTTAGGCGTCAGTATAGGAGTAGCAGACTGCTACCACCTATCACCAGGCCAGAGAATATGTAATAATACTACGTATAGAATGGACACTTCGACGTCCCGCCCATTTGCCGCGCTTCACCCAATCTCTTCTCCTCTTATGGGCGACGGTTGGTACTCTACAGCGAGGTTGCGAGCGGCCTAGTTTTGATTAATTTGTAATCGAATATATTATGTACTAGCTGTTGCCCGCGGCTTCGCCCGCGTGGATCTCGTTTTATAAATAATTTAAATTTTACAATCCCATGGAAATGTCTTAATCAAGTTTCCCGTCGCGTACCTATATGTGGAGTTCTTAATCACATCTATAACTTAGAAATCTCTATTTAATTTTAACCCCTTATATTTGAAAGTTTAGGGGTGATTGTGGCAAAATACTGAAGCACGTACCTATTTTTTAATACCTAACAGAAAGACTGGAACATCACTTTTCAAGTCTCTAACTTAGAAACTACCAAAATTCCCACGCAAATTTTAACCTCATTTCCATACAAACAGTACCCCTCCATTTTGCCGCTTTAGGGGGAAATTTTGTCCATTTCACTTAAACAGATCATTTTTACAATTCCTAATCATGAGCCTGTATACCAATTTTTATACTGTTTAGTTCAGGAATGAGAAACTTTCCATAAAAAAATTACCACTTCATTTTCCCCCTTTAGGACAAAATTTGTCCATTTCGTCTACACAGATCAAATTTTATTGTAATCTAAAATGTTTATACCTGTTGTCATATAGTCCTTTATTTTTATCTCTAAAAATCCTTTCTTGTACATCATGAAAGGAACCCTTGTACCAAATTTTAAGTCTCTAGGAACAGTAGTTTTATATAACATTTTCGTATACAATTACAAAATCAAAAGCAAATAAATAATCAATGTAGATTTAACCGTCTAACTCAGAGCAAAGGTAGCGCGGCCGCTGCTCCGACTTAAGTGCAGATCAAGAAGACAGCGTTAGCGCGTTTTAAAAAAACTTGTGACCCCATCCATCAAAGGCCATGAGTAACACTGCTTCTTATCTTTTGCCAAGAGTATTAATATTTGTTTTATTGCTTTATCTTTTTTTTGTACAATCTCCAAAGAGCCTGTTCACTAATATGCCACCTTGAAAATTACGGTAAGTCCCATACCAATTTCCATTACCCATTTTTAGGGGTGTGGGGGAACTTTTAAAAAAAATTATTGATGCTACTATTTTTCGTACATAACATAGGAAGCCCGTTAACCAATTTTCAGGCAAATTTCAAAAAAACAATTTTTCTGGTGGTAGAGCTCCAGTGAAGCAGCTCGCGGGCGTAGGTACCATCGAATTACTTAATATTCTTGCCGCTAAATGGTAGTGTTCAGCACTATCGTGTTCCGGTCAGGAGGTAATGTACGGCCCTGTAATTTCCGGCACAGAGGCATAACACCTTAAGCCTCAGAAGTGGTAACGTATCTGCATTTTGACCTCTGATCTTTGTGTGGGTGTCTATAGGCTGCAGTCATCACTTAACATCAATGTGAACTGCATGCTTGTTTGCCACTTTCACGACATAAAAAACGGCATTAAACACTGACAAAATACCCGCACAAACTATCAACTCCTCTCTTAAAGGGGTTGGAGCAGATTTCTAAACAAAGAGTGTATATTTTAAGAACTTTAACGTTGTTTTCTTTAGTAACAAAGAGTCCGGATACCAATTGTTGGCTAAAGTCCAATACAAAACTTTACCACCTCTGTTAGGGGAAGGGGGCAGATGTCCAAAAAAAATTATGTACGAAATTATTTGTTAGGCTAAGAGTCCGCAAACCAAGTATCAACTTTCTACCTTGAAATTTGCTCCCTACAAATTACCACCCCCTATGATAGGGGATGGGGCAGATTTCCAAAAAAAATTAAATATCAAGTAAACGTTGTTTTTTTTAGTAACAAAGAGGCCGCATATCAATTTTTGGTTTTCCAACTTGAACACTGCGGAAAGCCCGATACAAATTTCACTCCCTCTTTTAAGGGGATAGGGGTAGATAAAATAAAAAAATATGTACTTATTGTTTGTTGCGCTCATAGAGTTCGCATACCTAGTTTTAACTTTCTACCTTTAAAATTGTGGAATGCTCCATACAAATTTCCATCCCCTATTTTAGGGGATGTAGGAGATTTCTAAAGAAAATAATTCAATAATAAGCAAATGTTGTTTTTTTTAGTAACAAAGAGTCCGCATACCTATTTTTGGCTTTCCAGCTTGAACACTGCCTTAAGCCCAATGCCTTCAAATTTCACCCCCCGTCTTAAAGGGATGGAGGCAGATTTCTGAAAAAAAATGATGTACGTATTGTTTGTTAAACTCAAAGAGTTCACATACCGAGTTTTAACTTTCTATCTTGAAAATTGTGGAATGCTCCATACAAATTTCCATCCCCTATTTTAGGGGGTGTAGCAGATTTCATTGTGCCGTGTATGGCTGTATGTCAACAAGTCGTAACAAAAAAAGATCATTTTTCAGTTTTCCGAAGGAAAAAATACCCATGGTAAAATAACTACATATGTTCACAATTACAAAACTTTTTTTTTAACTAAAAACTTTTTTAATATTATTATTTTCTTACCTTTACGCTATGTGATTACATTGCATTAGTAATAAAAGTGTTTCAGTATATTGAATTGAAGTGACTTGTCGACGTAATGAGTAGGTAGTAAGTGTTATTTTCCTATAATCCCTAATACTTGTGCTATTTGTTGAAGTAGTGTTTCTGTTTTTATGTTTTTAAAATGCACCGTTAAACTAGGTGAAACTGGTAAACATAAATTTGCCTTACTGTTGAGCCGCAGTTGGCCGATATCGCCCAATAACAATAAAATTAGAAATCAATTGTCTTAATATTCTCGTGGCCTGACGGGGTGCATAGTGTAAACCGGGTCAAAGAATCAAAAACAAATATCTACGTAAGTTGTACCCACCGTAAAGTTAAAGAATGTTAGTTTTCTTTATGCAGATGAGCCGACAGCGCAAGATATAGCCAACGATGGTTTCGGCGGGAAAGAAGAAAAGCGACTCTCTTGGGATGATATCCAGAAAGCCAGTATCGCGGTGCAACCTCGTATGTTTGGTAAACAAGGTGAGAATTTCGCAGATTTATTTGTTTGACAGTTTAATTTTCAACTTATCCTTCACATTTTATCAATCAATCATTGGGATAATGTTGAAATCAATCGCTTTTATAATTTCGGATATGTATTATATTTTAATCATGTAGTACATATTAATAAATAGGCTTTGTACACTTTGTTTATGGAGTTATTAGTATCTAAATATTATGTAATCATTAATTTTATTCTCAATATCGTTACATATGTATCTTGGTAATAATAATTTCATTTACTCGCTACAATGATGTATCAATGTGGATCTGTGAACGAACTGAGTACGATATTGTGTAATACCTTTTAACGATTGTCATTTATTTAAATATTGCGTGTTCCAACTAGCGATGGCGACGCATATGGCGGAACGGAACCTGATTCTGGAGCGGCTGCGGGACCTGCACGAGTCGCTGGCGTCGCGGCCGCCCGAGCACGAGCAGACGCAGGCCCCCGCCGCCCTGCGCTCCCCCCTCATGCCGCACCAGCTGCACGCGCTGGCCTGGCTGCAGTGGAGGGAGACGCAGCGGCCCGCCGGCGGCGTGCTGGGTGAGTGTCCCGCTGTCCCGCTGTCCCGCACCGGGCCCCGGCGTCCGGCCGCCCGACACGAGCAGACGCAGGCCCCCGCCGCCCTGCGCTCCCCCCTCATGCCGCACCAGCTGCATGAAATGTTATTATATTAATAGCTTTTTATCACTTGCAGCGGACGACATGGGTCTGGGCAAGACGATCACCATGATCTCCCTGATCGCCAGCGACAAGGAGCGGGCCATCGACAATGATGACGATGACGACGACCACAGAGCCAATTCTAGACGTGAGTTACTTTATATAATAACTAGCGGCCCGCCCCGGCTTCGCCCGCGCTGATCCGTTCCTATTAGTTATAGCGTGATGATATATAGCCTATAGCCTTCCTCGATAAATGGGCTGTCTAACACTAAAAAAACTTTTCAAATCGGACCAGTAGTTCCTGAGATTAGCGCGTTCAAACAAACAAACAAACTCTTCAGCTTTGTAATCTATACTAAATACTAATATTATAAAGCTGAAGAGTTTGTTTGTTTGTTTGAACGCGATAATCTCAGAAACCAAGGGTCCAGTTTGAAAAATTATTTCAGTGTTAGATAGCCCATTTATTGAGTAAGGCTATAGGCTATATATCATCACGCTATGATTAAAAGGAGCGGACCAGCGCGGGCGAAGCCGGGGCTGGTCGCTAGTATTAGTATAAATATGTCCATTGAACTATTTGGCGAAGCAGTAGTAAGTGGTGTAGTCGTATTATATGCAATTGAGAAGATGTGTAATCAGTAAAAAGGTGTACTCAAAATTAATTTTGATTGTTGTTTCAAAGTTTTAATTGCGAAACCACCGTTGAGTGCACGGTTGGTATTTAAAGTACACTTCTGGTTCGCCGTTTTACGTTCTCTCAGGGACTCCCCTTAAATGTGACCACAAATTTTGCATGCCTAGCTATAATGCTTTCTATGTCATTCTCTCTAACGTTAAATCTTGTGAATTTGTGTCTTGTCTCTTTTTACTGTCGCTTTTTCGTTTCATCGACTTTCAAATCACAACGATGCTATTTATTTAATGTAATGGTAGTGGTAAACAAGCATGCAGTCAACATTGATGTTAAGTGATGTCTGCAGACAGACTTAGATACCCACAAAAAGACCAACTTGAGGCATTAGGTGTTATGTCTCTCTGCCGGAAATTACAGAGCCGTACATTTTACGTTTACCACCTGACCGGAACACGATAGTGCTGAACACCGACATTTAGCGGCTAAATCCTAATAATGTGGTGTAAACAGTGGCCCGAGGCGGCACTCTGGTGGTGTGCCCAGCGTCCCTCATGCAGCAGTGGGCGGGGGAGGTGAGCAAGCACTGCTCCCCCCACGCGCTGTCCGTCACCCTGCACCACGGGGCCGCCCGCGCCGTGCACCCGCACCGCCTGGCCGCACACGACCTGGTGCTCACTACCTACAACCTGCTGCAGAGGGAACATGAGAAGGTCAGTACACCGATCGCTGTACAATCACAGTACATTGTTTTAAATTATTTCGCATTAACACGTGCTTGTGAAATATATTTATTTTTTAAAGAAAAATAGAAAGTCAAATTTGACTTCAGGCGAGACTCGAACTCGCGGCCACTGGGAATCTAGTCCAGCCGCTCTTCCAACTGAGCTACCGCAGTTTGCCGCCCGATTTGTCAAATCTTTCCTTCACATTTATTGGATTGCCTCATGGTGGCAGTAGCGCCATCTATTGCCACACTGTGCTAGTTAGGCAATCGATATAATAAACTTTGCAGTTTAATAAATATCGTAAAGAAGTCGCTTTTACACTTAATAATTGTACACAGTACATTGTTAAGTTTTCTACACCGATTTTTTTCTTTGTTAGCTACAAACGACGTCGTGAGCACTGCTTACATTCTTCTGTAGCGGAAACATGAGTTTTTTATGTAATCAAGATGGCAAACAATCGTGCAGTTCATGTGGATGTTAAGTGATGACCGCAGCCTATAGACATTTACACAAAACCAGGTCAAAATGCAGATGCGTTGCCACCCGTGGGACCTAAGTTGTTATGGGGCTATACATTACCATCTAATGATTCATTTTCATTGGCCGTCAGAGCCCGCGTTCGGGGTACGGGAGATTTTTGTTGAAGCGTGCCATTTATGTTCCGCATGCGGTAACCGTTTTCATTGGTCGATGGCGCCCGCATGCGGGATGTAAGATATTCCTAACCGCACATCAGACAGTAGTTTTAAAATTGTGGTGCTGAATAACTAAATCCCTGCAGCCTGCACTATGCTTGCTTTACACCAACCGACGATTTCCATTGGTTGGGGTTCCAAGGCCTTAAGTAGGGTGAATTGCCTAAATTCGTACATGATTTAAGTCAAATTCTAGAAAAAACTGTTAATTGAATCCGCAATATAAAATACACAACGACAGACAAGGATTCAATGAATACTTTTAATTGAACAGAATAATAAATTTGCTAACCCCCTATTAGAAAAAACCATTTCAAAATGCCCCCTTTATTGTCTTAAAATGCAAATGTTCTCCAAAACGGCACAGTGCTTCGTTTTTAGTGCAAAAGAAAAGGCTTTAAATTACTCACAGTTTTAATTAAAAGTTTTATTTATTTTGGTGTTATTTATTAATAAAAATTAATAAAATGTCGAAATTTCCGGGCATGGGCGCGAGCCTCTTCGTCATACTGTAATCTCAATCATTGTCAGTTGGCTAGTCGGTTGCGGCCCTTTGTGAGGGGAGGATGTACAGCGCGCTGCCGATATATAAACTTACATATTTTGGGATGTTACTGCGAAGTTATGAGTAAAACCTGTAAAAAAATATGTATTACTATACAACACGAGTGTTTACGGACTTAATATTTTACTAAATAGTGGCTATCGCCTATGTTTTTGTGCGAATTGATGTCTTGTTGTTGTTAAAGAATATAAATACATTGACAATATTGACATTGCAAGACGGATAGTTGACGTAGAAAAAGAAACACAAATGAACTGAAGGAGTATTTAGTTGATTACTCTTTAATACTTGTTATATAATAATAATAATAAGTATTTTTATTTTGTGTAAGATATAATAAAATTAATTTAGGTATCTACAGATATTTTTCAATCTTGCTATTATAAATGTGAAAGTATGGATGTTTGTTTGTTTGTTGGTCAAATCATGCTATAGCGGCTGAACTGATTTCGATGAAATTTTCTTCACAGGTAGAGTATAAATATAGTTTGTAGGTGTGTTCACAGGTAGGGGATGATTTTTTTGGCGGTAGAACGAGTGAGAAAAAAAATATTTTCACCAGTTCGACGGTTGAACAGATGAGAACAAAAATTGTCAATTCGATGGTCGAACTAATGGGAATAGAGGTGTTTCAAGAGTACCTACGGATATTTAGACCTGAAGTCCACGCGGACGAACTTGCGAGTAAAAGCTAGGATAAAAGCCTTGAAAATATTCGCTACCGACGTTGGGAGCGGTATTTTGTATGAAGTTCCGCGACTAGAGCGGAACTTCATACAGTTGTTCACTAGTTGTTATTTCGTATTCGGGTCTCCCCGCATACTGTTTATCGACCGAGTTATCTACCAATGAAAATGAGTCATTACAAGAACACGATAGTGTTGAACACTACCATTTGGCGGTAGATAAATTAGGTAATTCGTCGGCAAGGCAGGTGATCTAACACCAGTTTAACGTCTCCAGAACGGGGTGCTCACGAAGGTGCAATGGCGGCGCGTGATCCTGGACGAGGCGCACGCGGTCCGCAACCACAAGAGCGCCACGTCGGCCGCCGTGTGCGCCGTTAAAGCCCCTCGTCGCTGGGCCCTCACCGGCACGCCGCTCCACAACCGCGACCTGGACCTGTTCGCGCTCCTCAAGTTCCTGCACTGCTCGCCCTTCGACGACCTCACCGTGAGTGTGCCCCATTTCGTACTCCGAACCACGAATTCCTCCACAGATCCAATCCGTAGGTCGCGTGCCATTTTACATAATTTCGGACATAACTTTCGGAGTTCTGCGCAAAGTAAGATGAGGGCCTTTGGGAGGGCATCTATAGGGTTATAAGAAGATCAGCTCGAAGAGAGGAGGATTAGAAAGACGAGGAGGACCTTTGAGTATATGTAGGGTTAAGGGGAAAACAGCTCGAAGAGATGAAGATTTCCTTCTGACGAAAGAAGGCAAGACACTTGACGTAAAGATTCTGGCGGTAGCTTTTTACCCAGAGGATCTCTACATTAGCGACAGTGACTTGCACTTCCAAACCAGAGGACAGGCCAGCAAATTGAATAAAGACCAGCAAGATGGTACTTGTGACCTCCTGTTCACCCTAACTGGACTCTTAACAGCGGCATCGTCCTTTAACCTTAAAAAAGCATAAGGTAAGAATGGCTTCTATGCTAGCACGCGATCGCGGTAAGCCCACAAGTCTTCCCGGAACTCCTAATAAGTACGCGGAACTTCAATACTTTCCACTTGTTCGGAAACGGATCTTTATCTGTTTAGATTCTGTCTATTGTTTTCTATTTTCATTGAAATTATTGCGTATCGGCAGATGTGGAAGAAGTGGATCGACAACAAGAGCCTGGGCGGGCAGGAGCGGCTCAACACCATCATGCGCTGCATCATGCTGCGCCGCACCAAGGTCCAGCTGCAGCACCGCGGGCAGCTGGCCTGCCTGCCGCCCCGCGACACGCACCAGATACACGTCACCCTGGACAAGGACGAGATGAACGTCTACCAGAAGGTACGGCTCCACCTGCCTCCTGCAGCACCGCGGGCAGCTGGCCTGCCTGCCGCCCCGCGACACGCACCAGATACACGTCACCCTGGACAAGGACGAGATGAACGTCTACCAGAAGGTACGGCTCCACCTGCCTCCTGCAGCACCGCGGGCAGCTGGCCTGCCTGCCGCCCCGCGACACGCACCAGATACACGTCACCCTGGACAAGGACGAGATGAACGTCTACCAGAAGGTACGGCTCCACCACCACTTCTCTGCCACTCAATGAACTATTTGCGCGACTTATTAACTTACGAGACATTCATAAATTAGGTACGTCACACGTATTATTACTAAGTACTCTTGGAATGGTTTGGTCGCTATTGTTCGGTTGACCTAGCGTAAAAGATAAGGTTTGTTAAAAACAAATCTTACTTACGTAATCTTGATATATATTTGTCCGCCGTGTCCGCGTGCAATATGAATAAAAGCAATATAAGTATATGTTTTGCCGCCAGGTGCTGGTGTTCTCCAAAACGCTGTTCGCCCAGTTTCTCCATCAACGTGCGGAGAAACACGCGGACTCATTGGGGCCTCCGCCGTCGGAAAAAGACTCCGCTTATCACAAGATGCACAAAAAGATGATCGCCCTACAAGGTCAGTGTCTGACTCCAAATCGTACGTTTGAAATAATTTAAATATACGTAAAATACTGAAATCGGAAGGAATTTTACGTTTTTGAGGGTTATGTAAAAGAAAAAAACGGATATATATTATAAGATCAATTTTATTGAGGAAAAAAAAGCATGTGTGCAATGTGCATGTGTCGTGGTAGGATTTAGGATGAATTGATGTGTAACGTCGCTTTTTCGTTTCATCGACTATCAAATCACAAGTGAATCTGAACAAATCGATGTATGGAACTTGTCATGATTATTTGCGAAGTTTAAAACTTAACGTGTGTTCGTCACCATCACGTAGGGTACGTTCCATTAATCGACCGCAACGACCGCGGCCATGACCGCTGAAATTGCCGTTCCAGTAATGTAAAAAAGCCGCAAGCGTCGTAGGCGAATCTCATAGGTGAAACGCACAGGAAACCCACTCCGACCCACTCATATTTTGTGGGCGAAGTAAGCGCGACGCGATCGCGAACAGTGACTTCGAACGATCTCTCGCGACGCCCACGGGCCTCGTCTCGACTCGTGTAATGCGCCCATCATCTCCAGGTGCGAAACCAGTGAAGTCCCACGAGATCCTGGTGCTGCTGCTGCGGCTGCGGCAGGTGTGCTGCCACTGCGGCCTCATCGCCGCCATGCTGGACTCCTCCGCCCCCGACGACGTGCACGAGGACCCCGCCGGACAGGACCTGCTCGCCGAGCTCAACAAACTGTCACTCGAAGACTCCAAGTCGCGAAGAAAGGTATGCTGGAGAAGTTGTAGTAAAAAAAAACGCTTTTCTATGTAAGGAAGGTGGCAATTGAGCATGCGGCTCACGTTGATGTTAAGTGATGACTGCAGCCTATAGATAGACCAGAGGTCAAAATGTATATGCGTTGCCACCCCCGAGACCTAAGTTGTTATGTCTCTGCTAGTAATAACTTTACATGGCCATATAATTATATTACCCTCTTAACGGAACACGATAATACTGCACACTACCATTTGGGGACAGTTGCGGTGGTGCCTACGCCCTCGAGCTCCTCGAGCTCCTACGCCAGGAGCTCGAGGGCGTAGGCACCACCGCAACTGTAGTAAATACGCTACCTACATACCTCATGGACGAAAGCAAGAATAAAAAACTTTTTAAAACAAAAAAGTGTGTGCATTTGCATTTGGCAAAAATTGCGGCCACTGTTTATAAGTCGTCTACTCTATAATATATACTGAGTTTAACACATTCCTTGTTCCTCTACTGGTGGTTGAGCTCCAGTGACGGAGCTCGCGGGCGTTGGCACCACCGCATTACCTAAGATATTTGCCGCTAAATGGTAGTGTTCTGCACTATCGAGTTCCGGTCAGGGGGTAATGTACGGCCCTGTAATTTCCAGCTCAGAGGCATAACACCTTAAGTCTCAGGAGTGGTAACGCATCTACATTTTGACCTTGGTCTTTGTGTGGGTGTCATCAATGTGAACTGCATGCTTGATTGCCACTTCCATTACATAAAAAAATCCTTTCACTTTCCAGAGCGGCAAGCAAGATGAAGAAGAAAAAGACGAGGTAGACGGTCCGGAAGACAGCACGACGGTGGCGGAGGCGATACGCTCGGTGCTATCTCCCAACAACCCCGTGTTCGGACTCGACAAGCTCTCCTCCAAGATCGCAGCGGTCATGGAGTGCCTCAACAAGAATGTGTTGTCTAAGAAAGGTATATAATTATGTGTTCTTTTATATTTTGATCCTTCCCTATGCCTATGATTCCCTAAAGTATTTGGGTAAAAAAAGATCTGTGTGCAATTCACACGTGATAGAAGTGGAATCTTCAAAAGTGTACACAAGAGACATTGTATAATGCTTCCTATCGCTTTTTCTCCAAGGTTAAATCTTACGATTTATGTGTCTGTCTCTTTTTACTATATGCTGCCTTTCTCATTTTCTCACAAGTTACATTTATAAATAAATAAATAATTTCTTAAATAATTTCGTTAGTATTACAAAAATCTTATGACTATGTTAGTAGTTACATTTTGAAAAACAATATGGGAACAATAATAAGGCCTAAGGCCTACACTATGGCTGCTTTATTAGCACTTTAGAAAATACTTCGCTACGCTACTACGCATCGGCGAATCACTTTTTGCCGCTAACATTAGGATGCTGTTTGAACATGAGCGCAGTCTTCTCAGTATGGGTTGATATGACAGTAAAATGAGGCGGACACATAAGAAAGCACATTTAGAAAGAACGGTCTTCTTTCTAAATGTTCTTTCTTATGTATCCGTCCCATTTTACTGTCGCTTTTACGTTCAAAACGACAGAAATGCTTAACTTCAAAATTCCTCGTTGCCCAGGAGAGAAAGCGGTGGTGGTGTCCCAATGGACGTCGGTGTTGAGGCTGGTGGGGAAACAGCTGACCGCGTCCCGCGTCCGCAGCGTGACGTTGGACGGCTCCGTGCCCGTCACCGCGCGTCCGGCCCTCGTCACTGCCCTCAATGACCCCCAGTCTGATGCCCGGGTAAGTTTATCACCTATTTCCCGAAACTACTCGTTCCCCATGAGAGAAAGCGGCAGTGGGGTCAGAGTGAACGTCGTGGACAAGGCTGGTTAGTAATTATTTAAAATCAAAGAGAAAAAGTTTCTTTTTTATTTTTTTTTATTTTATGGAAGTGGCAAACAAGCATGCAGTTCACATTGATGTTAAGTGATGACTGCAGCCTATAGACACCCACACAAAGACCAAGGTCAAAATTCAGATGCGTTACCACTCCTGAGGCCTAAGGTGTTATTCCTCTGTGCCGGAAATTACAGGGCCGTACATTACCACCTGACCGGAACACGATAGTGCTAAACACTACCATTTAGCGGCAAGTATATTAGGTAATGCGGTGGTGCCTACCACCAGTAAAATTAATAAGATAAGATAATATTGTAGCACACCCGTCTAACTTATGAGATGTGTAACATGACTTGTTATGAATTATAACGAACGCTTACGTGAAATCTTATGAATTTATGTGTTTGTCTCTCTTTACTGTCGCTTTTTCGTTTCATCGCCTTTCAAGTTACAACGATGCTAAAGTTTTGACTTGGGGTTGTGTGTCAGGTGATGCTGCTGTCGCTGATGGCGGGCGGCGTGGGGCTGAACCTGTGCGGCGCCAACCACCTGCTGCTGCTCGACCCGCACTGGAACCCGCAGCTCGAGGAGCAGGCCGCCGACCGCATCTACCGCGTCGGGCAGACCAAGCACGTGCACGTCTACAGGTGACCCCGCACCCCCCCACCCCACCCACCACCTGCTGCTGCTCGACCCGCACTGGAACCCGCAGCTCGAGGAGCAGGCCGCCGACCGCATCTACCGCGTCGGGCAGACCAAGCACGTGCACGTCTACAGGTGACCCCGCACCCCCCCACCCCACCCACCACCTGCTGCTGCTCGACCCGCACTGGAACCCGCAGCTCGAGGAGCAGGCCGCCGACCGCATCTACCGCGTCGGGCAGACCAAGCACGTGCACGTCTACAGGTGACCCCGCACCCCCACCCCACCCACCACCTGCTGCTGCTCGACCCGCACTGGAACCCGCAGCTCGAGGAGCAGGCCGCCGACCGCATCTACCGCGTCGGGCAGACCAAGCACGTGCACGTCTACAGGTGACCCCGCACCCCCACCCCACCCACCACCTGCTGCTGCTCGACCCGCACTGGAACCCGCAGCTCGAGGAGCAGGCCGCCGACCGCATCTACCGCGTCGGGCAGACCAAGCACGTGCACGTCTACAGGTGACCCCGCACTCCCCCACCCCACCCGCCACCTGCACTGGAACCCGCAGCCCCCGGGTATCAGACCGCTAAATTATTATCGTAAAACACAACTAATCTTTCTTAAAGCTATTTATAAAATATCAGTTTCGGACATTCCCATATATCACAGTGCGCCAATTGACATCCGCTCGAGTTTGTATGCGAGAGTCGTTGCCAACAACTGGTTCGATGATCCCGCTTTACTTCCATCATTTTGCCAATTATTTAATGCCAAAAAAGTATTACATTCACACAAACTGCGATAAGTAAACATGGACCAGATTCATGCTCTTAAACAAATGAGTCAAAAGACGACATATGAGCCACATTCGTTTTTCTTAAGAGCTTTTGTTTAAGAGCATACTTCTATGCTCTTAAACAAAAGACGACATTTTACGGTCACGTCATGTCCGGTACAGAGGCACCGAGTTTAAGGTCTTCGAAATAGCTGTCATAGAGAAACACGGGCCACCGGCCGCGGGCGGACCGGAGGGGAGTAGCTATATACAAGCTTTTACCCTCTGTCAAAGAACAAGACCAAATGGTCCTACGCCTGTCGCCCAGATGTTTAAATGTGTGCGTGAAATTGTTTATGTATTTTGTTATAGTTAAGGTGTGAGTTTCGTAGTAATAGACGATTTTTGTAGTGTTTGTGTATCACACGATGCAAAACAGTCGGTAATAAGCGCTTTGGCTACTCCCCTCCGGTCCGCCGGTGGCTCGTGTTGCTCTATGAGCTATGTAGATGCAATGAAATATCTTTTTTGTAGATATTTATAGGCTACAGGTTGCACTTAAAATCAATATGAATTGTATGCTTGTGTTGTTTGCAACTATGATGACATACAAAAAATCTACTTATTTAAAAAAGAGAGGCATTGGTAATAAAATTTTTATTTCCATTTTTTGTTTAGCATCTCAGCACCTGGGCGACATAACGACTAGTCAGTCTACCACAAAAAATCTGTCAAAAAATCTTTAAAATGGAGGCTCTAATCATTAAAAAATCTAAGGAAATCTAAAAATCTTTTTTCCTTTGCATGTTATTTAGTTATTAGCGAAAAACATGATACATAATAAATATCCTTAATAGAATATTTTTTTTACTTTATTAAGAACCATTAACCATTTAATTAGAGTTAATGAAATAAAATTTCGTAATGAATGATAAGATTTTATCCTGATTGGATCGTATAATTTCAACCACGCATGCAATTCCGAAGCAATTTGAAGCGCGCATGGCCCCGCGGCTGGTGTAGATCGCAAGCGATCTACTCGGTTGTGCGATATGGGCCCGGTCGGGTGTGTGATGGGTGACAGCGAGTGGCAAAACTGAAAAAAAACACGTTTCCATGCTTCGGAGGGCACGTTAAGCCGTCGGTTGCTACCGATAGATAGCAGTCGTTCAACCTTATCGGCGGTTTTATGGACGATTTGAAAACATTCGACAGCGGGTTGGCCACTAACCCATATCTCCATCAACCCGCATTGGAGCAGCGTGGTCCCCCCAAAAAGGCGAGACTCGTGCCCAGCAGTGGGACGTGTCAAGGGTTGCCATTATTATTGTATGTAATTGCAGGTTCATGTGCGTGGACACGGTGGAGCAGTCCATCCGCAAGCTGCAGGCCGCCAAGCTGGAGCTCGCGGACAGCGTGCTCACCGGCGCCAAGAACACCGCCGCCTCCAAGCTCAGCATCGAGGACCTCAAGGTGCTCTTCAACATGGGCACGCAGTGAACTTCATTCCCCTCTTCTCTGTCGAAGGAAAACTTGTCGATGTCAAGTATGCGGACGTCGTGGTCGTAGACTATTTCTCAAATCGGCGGAATTGTTATAAACTTGATAGGGGCCGTTCATAAAATACGTACGTATCTCAACGCCAGGTCCCTAACAGGGTAGGCAGAGAGTGTAAATATAGCCTGGTCCTGACACACCTCCCGTGCCATATCTACATTCATCGATCTTATAATATAAAACACGTCACGCTGAAATAAGCCTTATCTGACCCCCGTCCCCACGTGTTGTCACGCTGTGTCACACTATCTGTGCCCCATAATACGTCACAAAAAGGAAGATCCCTCCCTGAATATGACCTTTTTTTTTAAACAATAATAGTGTAACGAAATATCATTTTAAAGTATTTTAATGAACTGCGAACGTTACGTTGCCGTGGATCCCCCCGTTCCTCTTGTCACATTTTGTCACGCTCAGCGAGACTGCCCCCCTTGTATGCAAACGTATTTTATGGACGACTCCATATACATGTGGCCGACTGGTAGGTCAGGTCAAAATAAAAGTAAATATTGAAAAAAATATCCAAGATGAAACAGTAAAATTCTGTGAACTATTGGAACATTTCCTGATATTTATAATATATTTTACCTCATCAAAATAAACATGTTCTAGCCTTCTAATAGATATATATATTAAATCCATCTATATTAAAGTTTACGTAGATTAGAACTTTATTTTCTGGTGAATTAAAAATATTTTAAACATAGGAAAACGTTATTATTTTATTATTGTATATTTTATTTGTTGTTCATTTTCCTATAGCAAATGTTTGTATTGTCCAAGTTTTAGGAAAGCGTAGAAGAATGGTTTTCTACCCATTCGTGATATTAAGATAAGCCTATTAGCTATGATCACAGGATTTGTATAACGTTCATCTTTTAAATTAGTCGGGTTTTCATTGTAGCTGTTTTTTTTAAACAACAGTTAAATTGAAACAAAGACGTCCATTAATTACGTGAGGTGTTTTTTTTAGTTTTCCCTCCCCCTTGATGAGATGTCGTGAGATTTTCTTCAACCCCCTCCCCCGATCTCACGTGAGATTTTTCAAAATGTAGGCATGTAAACGCGTTATATTTTTATTGAAAAAGAAAAAAATATGCTTCGTACTTTTATTTACAACTAGTTACGACGAGCAATTAATATTGCTGATAGCTATAAAGTGTAATAAAGATTAAACAATAGAATACTTCAATTGTAACTATTGCGATTAAAAAAATAATATCTACTCCAATTCAGCCCGCGCGAAAATAGTACCTTAGTATATTTTTTGTTTCAATCACAAAAAAAAATTGCGTGATATTTACCGAGACCCCCCTTTTCCCCATTTTGTGTCGACCCCTTCCCCTCCTTAAATATCTCACGTAATTTATGGACGCCCCCAAAGTAGGTAACGCAATTTAAGTTTCATATACTATTATGTCGATTTCATACTGCCTCCTTAAGCAATAACGACAGTCATATTATCGCTATTGCTTTCATAGGCGATATGAAAGTATAAAAAAATCAGAAACGTAAAGGTCTGGCCATACAGTCGGCGTGGCGCTGTGTGGCGTCTGCCATAGTATCTAGTACACTACAGCTGCTCAACGTCCCGTCGCCGCCCAGTCACACCACGCCGGGAGTCTGGACAGACCTTAAACCAAGACAAAAGCGCGGCGGTCGAGCGGCAGGTCATGTTCACATTGCTCAGTCAGTGTTCGTGCCATGACATTTTATTGGCTCTGACACTGCCAATAAAATGTCACTCTAAAATCAACGTTCGATTAGTCCTTGAATCGTCAGTCATAATTATTTCTAAACCAATCACTTGTTATTAAGGACTTTTCATCCACGAACTTATCTTTACGTTATCACTAAGGTACCGATGTCCCACACCGATGCGTCAAATTTTGTTTTCCCTTTTAGATTTTTAACCGATTTAGGGTCGGTGAACGACATCCATTGGTAACTAATTAATAGATATACAACCGATATGATAGACTTTGCAGTTTGTACAATATCGTTAAGATGTCGCTGTTCTCTTAATAATTGTAATATTTACTTTTCGCAATAACACAACATGCGAGTGAACTTTAGAAATTAAAAAAAAAATTGTTGCTATTGATTATATCATTATGATGTCGTTCACCGACCCTAAATCGGTTAAAAATCTAGAACGGAAAGCAATAATTGACGCATCGTTGCGGGACTTCGGTAGCTTAGTGGTAAAGCGACTGGAGTGGTTATCCTGAGGTCGCAAGTTCGATTTCTGCCCGAATTCAAAATTTATTTCCGTTTTTTCTTTAATTTCTAAAGTTTACTCGCGTATGTTATTGCGAAAAGTAAATATTACATTTACGTTATCATCCAACTGAATATTAATTAATGAATCAATATCCCGTGTTGGTTGGTTGGGCGAGATGGGTACCGTGGAGGGAAAGTTATGTTGGCGAAACGTTCGTGGGTGAAAAGTCCTTTGGATGATAAGACTTATCATCCAAAGTTTAAGGACAATTTTAATTTAAGTTTAAAGACAATAATAATTATGCCTAACGATTCATGGACTAATCGAATGTTGGTAAACAGTTTCAGAATCCATTTTGTTACTATTCAATTGCGACGGTATAATCGCAATGTTTTGTCTCGTTTCTTTACATCCGCCGTTGTATGCGCAAATGAAACAGAATTCAGCTTGTGTTAATTGTTCCGTTTACCATTAATGATCAAAATAAGACGCTGTGCTGAATTAAGAAAATAAAATATTATTTTTTAGCCAGAACTTAAACGAACAAATAAGACGGTGGAACCGGTGTGCGGTATTGGACCTTACGTTAGTGCTCATCAATAAATATTACACATCGACCCTTTGAAAGTGACAATCGGCTAGTTTCGACTTAGTAGAGCGTTATCTCTGTTGCACACTGCCTACGTAAGCACCGGTTTTTTTTTTTGTTATGGAAGTGGCATACAAACATGCAGTTCACATTGATGTTAAGTGATGACTGCAGCCTATAGACACCAACACAAAGACCAAGGTCAAAATACAGATGCGTTACCACTCCTGAGGCCTAAGGTGTTATGACTCTGTGCCGGAAATTACAAGGCCGTACATTACCACCTGACCGGAACACTACCATTTAGCGGCAAGTATATTAGGTAATGCGGTGGTGCCTACGCCCGCGAGCTCCGTCGGTGGAGTTCTACCACCAGCTTATTTATTATATCTCTGTTGCACACTGCCTACGTAAGCACTGATAGTCCGGTATTTGATCGAAATGGTCGATAAACGTCACATAAGTAAGGTGCGAAAGAGATAACGCTCTACAGACCCGAAATAGGCCGAAGTCTCCTTCCTATGGTCGATGTGCAATATTTCTTGTTGGATACTGTACTTTGAGTGGTGAAAAGATAAAATGCAATTTCTATTATTTTCTTGGATTGAATTTTGCGGAACGAGATTTAGAACTGGTTTTTGCATTTATACGGTAATTGTGAATATTGGATGAATGTGGTGTGATGTTATGATAAATGGTTAAATTATAGTTATATTATGTAGATATTCTTATGAACATTTTAATAAATGATTATTTTTTATTAATAGTTTTTTTATTCCATCGATTTTGTTAATATATTAGTACCTGCTAGTCCTGCTACCATGATTACTACGCCGGGTTCCTAGTGGCTTAAGAAAGCATTTTCTATGGATTGTTATGTGTTTGTGCATTAATTAAGCCAAAGATAAATTCGACGACTTTAACGAGATTTTTCTAATTCTTATTGAATTAGAAAAATCTCGTTAGGTATGTAATTAGGTCATAGAGCAACACGGGCCACCGGCCGCGGCGGACTGGAGGGGAGTAGCCATAGCGTTTATTACCGATACAAAACAGTCTGTCATTTTTGCGGGGAGAAATGCGTGCGACACACACACACTACAAAAATCGTCTATTACTACGAAACTCACACCTTGACTTTAACAAAATACAGAAACAATTTCACGCACACATTTAAACATCTAGGCGACAGGTATAGGCCCATTTGGGCTTGTACTTTGACAGAGGGGAAAGCCTGCAGCCTGCTACTCCCCTCCGGTGTTGCTCTATGAATTAGGTACTTTGAGTGTTCTTCTTATCTTATATTTTAAAAATTATTTTCAATTATAATAAAAAATAAGTAGACATTCTAAGCTTCCATCAACGGAGGTAAAAAAACAAATATTTTAATATATTGCTTTACAATTTTCTCTCTTCTATAACGTTTTATGGCTGAACGATGTCAGCAGATTGCCAGCGATAATTTATGTAAAAAAATGTTCAATATTATTAGGTGTGTATTTCTCGTTCACGATACATTAATAATTTTCATCGTCCATCTGATGAAGATGCTTAAAGTAAGATAACCATCTCTCGAAAATCGCAATCGACACCCAGACACAACAAAATTGTATTGTCTAAAAATAAACTAGGATTCACGGCCGCACCGGTTGGGTGTTACGAAATGTGGCCATTGCACGGGAGCCGTGTCACGGCGAACATTATTATCCCGCTTTGGAACGAAAATTTAATATTCGAATTGTTTTCTTTTTTCTTCTTTTGTTTGGTATGAGCATTGAACACGGACACGGGCGGTCCTGCACCGGATCCGCGCCGCACGTCACTAAACGATTGTGCGCTACAATAATGTTCTTCATTGGAATTATTTGTATATTTGGAGGTGAGGACGCGTGTTTTTATTTACTAACAATCAATTTTAATTAAAATTTCGCTAGAAGTGTGTTTGTGAATTGAAACGTTGTGAATGTACCTATTAAATAGTCCCGGGGTTAATTAACAATTACTTAGAAGAAATACCTTATTGACTGTATTTTAAATAAATTATCGTTAATTAAGTGCACGGTTTATACCTAAGTTTAATTAAAATGGCTTCAAAATACGTGCACGTAGATTTATGTGACAATATATTTTACAAATAATGTGAAACACCGTTAATTAGTTTTCTTTTTAATTCAGTGTAATAAAACCTAATTCTTGAAACGAATTGTGGTTTATTAATATTAAAAAAAACTATTTTTCTAAAGTAAAACACCACAATTTAATGCTAGAGTGCAATCTTTAGACAATGACTAATGAATATTTGCTATTAACGTCAAGTAAAATAAACATTTCTGTCTGCATTACTCATTAGTACAAATCCAGAAATCAGTTGCCAATGTGTTTTACACTTTAAACTGTATGTTGATGAAATAAAGTCCAAAATAGGATGATGAATCGAAATAGTATTATTACAAGTGCTGAACGTTTTCCAGGCTATTTGTTGGGACGCATGTCCCGCAGCGAGGTGAGACGCAGCAACGACATCATATCCATCAACCTGACGATTGCTGCTGACAATTTGTATAGAAAAGCCAAGCGAATGTCGCCCAAAGCCGTCCACCACAATGACTGTAACAAAATTACCGCCAAATTGTTGGATGTGTTTCGTTGCATGCCGAACGAGTGTGGGACAATCGTCAATTATAATGTCGCGGACTTCATAAAGAACTCAATAAATTACGAAGTGGCGAAATTGGTTAAGTCAATTAATAACGCCACTGTTTATTTAGATTCGCTAAGATGACAATGAATTTTCTTTTTGGGCTGTCAGCCGAATGTTATTGCTAACTAAATGATATATGTACTAAGGGAATTGGATCATTGTTTTGATCGTTCCCCTCCACATACTTATTTATCTTATATAAATAACAAAGTGATCCTATAAGGGTTCCGTTTTTTCCTTTCGAGATCCGGAACTCTAAAATGAATCGCTTTATATGTTGCTAAAGTACAAAACTGGAGAAAGGCTGGACTGAATAAGGTATTTTTTTTTTGGTAACGACCGTATTCACTTTTTTATGACGCTTAAAATGAAAATATATTTCATGCAAATCACCACCAGCAACGACCTACATTGTAGCCGCGCGAAGCCGGGGCGGGTCGCTAGTGAAGAATTAAAAATACTTAGCGTATTTCCTACCTAACATTGTATAATTAACACTGATGCTGTCGGTGAATTCTGTGAAGCTTAAGCAGTCAAGTAACTGAATACTTCCAGTAAAATCGTGTTTTGCTTGATCCAAATGACCCAACTGAGGTTTAGGCTTAAATTATGTCAGGATGGCGTCGAGAGCATCACGAAGGCATTTAAGTTAGGCGGTGAGCCTCCAAGAATGGCCTTCATTAACAATATGTACTTATTGATTGTTTATTAAACGTTTATTAAATTAATTCCTAGCGAAACAAAAAAAACTGCAATATTAGGCCTACTAGTTTCGGAAATAAAGGCAATAAATTATCAATTTTTACATCTATTTTCTTGTTAACTAAGATGTAAGAAGTTAATGATAATATTTCTTGGTCTTTTTTGTTTTCGGGTTTCTTCCTTTACTTGTGTATTAAGATATAGCTACTTACCGAATTTCACGATTTTTGGACAGCAGGAAGTAACGTGTAGTATAAGTAGTATATGCTTTTGATTTCCTTACAAATGTATGAAATTAAAATATGCACATAAACGGTTGTATCTTTTTATTGCGTTGACCATGACCTATAGTCCAAGTCTCACATTGTCAGACCTTCTAGGCATTTCAGAGTTGAATATTTGGTTGATTTTCAATCGCTTAGATACATTATCTCCACTCATTCTTGAAAAGGGTCATGATAAACAAACGTACAGACATACGGACACCAAAGGAATCCTATAAGGGTTCTTATTTTCTATTTTAAGGCCGTAATCCCTAAAACATTGCCTAATCTGACTGAGGAATGTGGCTTACGTAGTATTTGTATACTGTTTGGAATGTGGAGGTAACCATTTAAAAGCGCCTAAATAACATAGTACCTATTATGTTACTGTAAAAGCTGTGCCGAACTGTG